>CM048747.1:149247500-151647500 GCA_026315105.1 Locusta migratoria | reverse complement strand
AACAATTATGAGCGGTGAGGTCGACCGGTCTTCCGACGTTACACCAGGCTGTTCACTAACTCCAACTATTACATCGAACAACTAGTTCAACAGTTTGCGCGCGAAAGAATTATTATGAACCTGAAGTCTAAACAGGATGTCTATCCTCTTAGTAGTATCAAAAATGAAATAAATGTTAACAATAACGATGTTATTACAGTTCTTTCCCTTTCATCAAGAATCCTGAGTCTGTCAGAATTGATGCGCTGTATCTAATGTCTTACATAAAAGACGAAATTATTATAGAATACGATAGATGCAGAATAATTTTGACTATAGCTGTAACACCTCATAGTTGTTAGACGTTATTGGACGACCCATGAGACAATTGTAGGAAGTTCTGCGCATGTTTAATTACAATGGACGAATACAAAACTTTAAAGTCCGAAATTAAAGTCTACATGCATTAGGTTAACACGATAGCAGCGACTAAGTAGTGTATCAGATTTTTGTCTCATTTGGCTTTCGTATGGACCGTTCGTAACATTTAGCGGTAGAATGCAGTTTCACGTCCAGAAGACTTGTAAAAATATTAATCCCCGTTAACATTTCAGTAAAGTCGGTTTGCATTTCAATTTTGGCCATAATCTGTCAAATAAATGTGTAAAACCCGACGTCAAAGATTAGAAAATCCATTCATGACAAATACATCTTTTTCAGCCTTAATTCCCATGTTGTATTATCAACCGGTACAGAGCGAGATGTATAACGAAAACGATTCAGATTGTGGCTTTACATTCGCTTAAAAGAAGATATAAATCTACCTTCCATTCATTCTCATGTAGATCCTCAATAGTTTTTCTGGTCCATAAAGGCCAAATGAAGGACTGCCTTCATAGATAATGTTTTTTAAGGTGTCATTTTTGATGCCGCATGGGTGATGTCACAGACGCGCGCGCGCGCGCGCGCGCGCGAGCGTTTGTGTGTGTGTGTGTGTGTGTGTGTGTGTGTGTGTGTGTATGTGTGTGTGTGAGAGAGGGAGAGACAGAGACAGACAACTTCGTCAAATCTTTTTTTATCAAAGCTATCGATACTTTTATTAATACGATAGTTTTCTTACGGCACTACTGAACGAGTTGCTCTCCCTCTCTCTCTTTCACCCATATATGTGTGAGTGTGTTCAAATGTTTGTAATTCTATCGGACCAAACTACGTTGGTCATCAGTCCCTAGACTAACCTAAGGATAACACATACATCCATGTTCCTGGGAGGATTCGAACCTCCGACGGGGGAGGCCACGCGATCCGTAACATGGCGCTCCAGACCGCTCGGCGACTCGCGCGGCTTACACACACATATACAGCAAAACAGAACAGGCTGTACTGCTTATTAAGTGGAAGTCACGTCCTAACTTTTTACATGTTTACTTCTTTCACGGAGTCTAGCAGCTTGCAGAACTTTTCAAAATAAACCACCACGCGACATTGTTTTGTCGGCGGCGTCGGGTCTTTCCCGCGCTCTGAAGTCACATTGCTAAGTTTATGCAGGTTTCTCCGTCGTCCTATTCGTTGCCATATGCTGTGACGTCACGCAGTTCTGTAACGATCTGACAGCGAAGCGTCCTATTTTGGGGTAATGCTTATACCAGCGGCTCTCCATACCATTAGATGAAACATCAAATTACGTACGGGAAAATCTACTCGGAAAGTGCATTTAGCCGGTCGCGGTGGCCGAGGGGACTGAAGCGCTCCAGTCACGGTCTGCACGGCCACTACGGTCGGGGGTTCGAATCCCCCCTCGAGCATGGATATTTGTGCCGTCCTTAGTAAAAGGTAGTTGATAAGTAGTTTGTAAGTTTAGGGACTGATGACCCCGTAGTTAAGTCCCATAAGCTTAACAAACATTTGAAAGTGCATTTTTTTTTTTTTTTTTTTTTTTTTTATCTTTTACTATCGCCTTTTGGTGTGCTGCGATAGATGCATTTTTCATTTTGATATTCAAGCAGGGGCGTATGCTGCCCCCCCCCCCCCCACGAAATATTGAATATAAAGGAAAAAAATAGCTATATTTTTATGATTTAATAACAACGATAAAAAAGCTTGGCCTCGGACAAGTAAAAGGGGATTCAGCACAAATTATCCCCTTAATTCTAGGAACAAAAGTGATACGAAATGTCTTGGGTTCTCTACTTAAAATTACTTAACTTAGCTTTACATAAGCCTTGCCCCTCAAATCAATAATTAAAAAAAAAAAAAAAAAAAAAAAAAAAAAAAAAAAAAAAAAAATTAAAAACTAAAAAAATAAAACGTTATATTCGCTACTGTATACAAGTATCGATCTACCGACGGTGTGGTAAAATACCTCTTTTGGGGATGGGCTACACCACCAAAGGATTTTTCCAATGCATTTCAGTGTAGGATCAACATCACATGCTATTTATTTTATGTGATCGTTCAATTTTAAGTGTCTACGATTCTGCATACGGAGCTATTTAATAGAGTAACTGCTCCGAGTAAATATTCCGCAATAGTTTAACCGCACAATAGGAGTCTTTGTGCCTATTAGGCGTAATGCGTTGCATTTGTTTGGACGGAGGATCAACTGCCAAGCCCTGCACCAAGCGTCGTCACAATATTCTACCGCTGCAACTTGTACCTTGTACAATAAAATCCCCAACAAAAACCAATCTGTTTTGCATCCAGGCGGCCGCGGTGGCCGAGGGGACTGAGGCGCTTCAGTCACGGTCTGCACGGCCACTACGGTCGGGGGTTCGAATCCCCCCTCGGGCATGGATATTTGTGGCGTCCTTAGGATAAGCTAGTTGATAAGTAGTTTGTAAGTTTAGGGACTGATAGCCCCGTAGTTAAGTCCCATAAGCTTAACAAACATTTGAAACATTTTTTTTTTTTTTTTCATCCAGCCATACACTCTGGATATCGGCAATGAAAACGACATTCCGCTCAGTCGGAACGCTAAAGAATGCCCCTGCACTGGATTACCGATGGCTGTTTCTGCCGAAGCCCCTATCACGCCGTAGCGGAGAGTCGAGGCGAGTGTTTCTACATTTACATTCAATCTCGGAAAGCCACATCGCGGTGTGTGGCGGAGGGCACTTTCCGTACCTGTTCCAGTGAGTACAGTTCGCGGGAAAAATGTTTACCTGTGTGCCTCTATGTGGGCCCTAATCTCTCTGCTCTCATCCTTGTCATCGCTTCGCGAGTATACGTAGGAAAAAGCAATATATTGGTTGACTCTTCATGAAACGTTTGGTCTTTGAACTTCGACAAAAGCGCGTACCGCGAAACAGAACGCCTCTCTTGCAGCGTCTGCCACTGGAGTTTCTAAATCATATTTGTGACGCTTTCACACTTTACTAAAGCAGCCCGTAACGAAGCGTGCTGCTCTCCGTCGGATATTGTCTCTGTCTTATATTAACCCTACCTACTACTGATCTCACACTGATGAGCAATACTCAAGCAACGCTCTAACGAGAGTTTTGCAACATACTTCCTTTGTTGAGGGACTACACTTCCTGAGGAGTTTCCAACGAACCTCCGTCTGACTTCTGTCTTATCCACGACTGATTTTATTTGGTCATTCCATTTCAGATGGCCTCTTATGTCTACTTCCAGACATTTTATGGCAGTAACTGCTTCCAGTGTGTCGTGCTGTTGTATAGTTATAGAGTAAATGATCTTTCTATTTACCTCTTGCTTGGATGTGGTATGCCGCGGTTGAGTAGCCGAGCGGTCTAAAGCGTCTCGCTGCGGAGCGCGCGGTTGCTCGCCATGGAGGTTCGAGTCCTCCCTGGGACATGGGTCTGTGTTTTGTCCTTAGGTTAGTTTAAGTAGTTTGTAAGCTACGGACTGATGACCACGCAGTTTGGTTCGATAGAATTACAAACATTTGAGATGGTATGCCGTTGCCTTCCTCTGACCATCAAAACTGACTTACGCAGCCAGTTATAGGGGGACCTACAGTTTGACGTGGGTTCCGAACTACGGTGCTACTCAGTAATTTTCACATCAGCAACATTGCCAGAAGTGAAAGAAATGGAAAGTGACAGATAAAAATCGTAGGACCTGTTGGAGATCGAACCCGCGACCACTGTGCTACGGAGCCGTTACATTTTTTGCATTTCCGTGCATAATTTCACGTGCCTTTTGTGTATATTTTTAGTCTTTCTTTTTCTAAGATATGTTTTTTAGACTTCATTCCATACCGTAATTTTATCGCTTTTATTATTATCTTTTTTTTTTTTTTTTTTTTTTTTTTTTTTTTTTTTTTTTTTTTTTTTTGCTTTATCTAGCTTGGAGTTGGATACTTGCAATTTCCATCATAGCTTCAATTACAGACTTCATTTCACTCTTTTTTCCAACAACAGAGATAGTTATTTAGAAATTAATTGGTAGTGCTGCCGATAATCTGGCTAGGTCATACTTATTGCAGGTCACACTTCAAATGCAGTATGACTTCGGATTTATCCATCACCAGATTTGTATCTGCAAAAAGACTAATGTTTTGTGACGACACCCATACGCAAGCAGATACAAGGATTTTTAAAACGTTTCTTATACACATATGTGAACCTCTGGATCTCGGTAACGGAGAAGATATAGAAAAAATTTAAAAAGAATTAAAAAATAAAAATTTTGATGATTTGTAATGACTAGAAATTATCTAAGCATCCAGCCCCACAATTCAAGATTTTTCTACCCAAAAATCGTGATTTTTCATGATTTTCTCAGGAACCGTAAATGAATAAATGGTGTTTTTGTAATCCTTATAAAACCCACCACAGACCACCGCAATGTGCAAAAATCAACAGATTTCCTCAATTAGGTTGGAATCCAGGAAGTACGTAATACTTAAATTTTTTGTCGCTATATTGTAGGACAGCTACAGTATTGCCATTCTTCTAATGTGTATACAAATGATGACTAGACCATAGGCTATCCACAACTCTTCGCCGCTTAACTCTGTGATCAAGAGAACCCGAGATATGGAACCGTAAAGAAATGCGAATTTGCACGCGCCGTTTACGAACATACTACTACAAATGTTTGCCAAACACCAAGTGTGTTGCGCAAATATGAACGTTTTGTAACAACGACAACAATATAGAAATAAATACGTAATACTAAACACAGTCATTGCCAAAATTCTCCTACAAAAATAGATCAGAATGGCGGTACTAGCGCTACCATATGTACATTGAAATATTAGTAAAGTAAGTAATAACAACGACAATACGACCTTCAAATGTATAAATAATACTGTAAAAAGAAAAGTGTGGAAAACTAAAGAAAAAATACGTATATATACACAGTTCTCGCAGGAGAAGAAAAATATAATAGTAGCGCAGAATAACAACTACCAGGATTGGAACTTAAATATTGGCAACACTGCTGTGGAGACACTATGCAATGGAATCTACTATTGTCGCTGGAAAAACACGTTGACATACCTACCTTACCTCGGAGCAAATGGACTTGCCAGTCCCACGTCACTGGCGCGCGCACAATCAAAGGAAACACAGGCACTTGGGAGCGAGCGGTCTAACGTACGGAGTTACATGGAGAGACAAGGACCATATCGTACGAGCCAAAGCTGCAACGCCAGTCCAACAAATACTGTCATTATTGGTCGTCGCAAAGTCGGAAGTGCGTCAGAACCCCAGTATTTGTGAAAGTTATGGTGATTCTTGTGTACGACTGTGATAGTGTTATCCTAACGGCAGACCGTCAATGCACAGTATTGCTGTTCGTTTTTGGAGCGTCACTTACGACTAGCTTTGCGAAAGAAGCGGCAATACTTTCTGAGCACCCCACCCATCATTTTGCACGACAATGCGCGGGCGCATGCAGCGCAAGCTGTGGCTGCTCTGTTCGGTCGGTGGGACTCGAAAGTACTGTACCATCCACAATACTCTCCGGATGTTTTGTTCAAATGTTTGTATAGTCTATGGGACTTAACTACGGGGTCATCAGTCCCTAAACTTACAAACTACTTATGAACTACTTACGAACTAGGACGGCACAAATATCCATGCCCGAGGGGGGATTCGAACCCCCGACCGTAGTGGCCGTGCAGACCGTGACTGGAGCGCCTGTCTCCTCGGCCACCGCGGCCGGCTACTCTCCGGACGTAAGTCCTTGTGACTTTGATTTGATTCCGAAGATGAAGGAACCACTTCGTGACATTCGTTTCAGAACTGTTCCAGAGATTCGACAGCCAGTAGACCGCTCCATTCGCACCATCAACAGAAAAGTCTCTGCTAACAGTATACTACGCCTTACACATCGCTGGCAACGAGTACTACACAATTCGGGTGACTACTTTGAAGCAAAGTAACAGGTACAAACATGTAACGCTTTTGTATCGGTTGTGAATAAATAGTTGCCACTATTTAAGTTCCAACCCTCGTATATAGCAGCAACAGAACTGCCTGTAACCGTGCAGTGTCGCTGGATTATGTCAAGTATAAGTTGTCACGAAAATCTTGATCTCAAGAAAAGAAGTATAATCTGCCAGTCGCATAATGAAATAATTCATATCAGGCGATACTAACATTCAATACTAATTAGCATAATTAATAAGCAAATAGTAAGAGAACCATTGATATGACATGAATGGCAAAACTATCAGACGTATGAAAAATGTCCAACAACGAAATTCAATTCTTACCTGTGAAATTAGAAATAATGTACTTGCAGATAACCTGATAATAGACAAATTAGACCTGTTGTAAGAATTACAAGCAATTAAATTTAGCAACGTATTGGAATTAGTCGCGGCGGAGTGTCCGAGCGCACTGAGGCGTTATGCTGCGATGTGCGAGGCCGTACCCCATCGGGGTTTCGAACCCCCCTCGGGCATGGATGTTTGTGCCGTCTTTAGTATAAGGTAGTTCATAAGTTATTTGTAAGTTTAGGGACTGATGACCCCGCAGTTAAGTCCCATAAGCTTTACGAACATTTGAATTTTTTATTGGAATTATAAAGCGTCAATAAAAGTAATACCCTGTGAATTCCCCCGTATCTATCTGATTCATACAGACAGAATGTGTTGGACACAAACAGCATTTCGAGATATGTATACAGAAAGACGTAAATCACAATCGCTTTCGAGAAAAATCGAGTCCGAACATTTTGGGCGTGTTTATGTGCTTTGTATAGCCGCTACTATTCGAGGGATCCCCAGCGGATGGAACGAGCTGCTAGTTCCACAAGCGCGATATCTCTGCATCGAATCTCGCTGTCAATAGCGCAAAAATCGGGAATGAAAAGTTTGCGCAGTACACTCGTAAGCTTTTCATGGCTCTTCTCAGGAAAATACTCATCTTCGCTTCAGGGCCGGCGTTTTTCTGCAGAGACTTCTAAAATGTACAGTCGCGACACTCACGTGAAAATTGCTACCAACTGACAGTTGCAACGACACTAGCGCTCCTAGTAGTGGGAAAGCTGCCAAAAGTGTGATGTTTGTTTATGATTATTTGTGTACATAATTAACGAAAAAGTATAATTTTTACGTTGCAAGCATTAGTAAAATATCAAGTGAGGAACATTATACGTAAATTAATGTAAAAACAGCCGAACGTAACTGATTTAATGGTATAATGAAGCACTTTGTCATGAACCAATACTTATGAATATGCGTATATTTGCAGATTATTCCGCTGAAAGTACGTACAATATAAACGTAAGAGAAACATACATTCCTTTAATAGACTGTTCTTACTATGACAAAGTGTTTTTGACACGTATCAATTCTACATCTACATCGATACTCTTCAAATCACATTTAAGTGCCTGGCAGAGGCTTCATTAACCACATTCATAGCCTTTCTCTACCGTTCCATTCTCTAATGGCGCGCGGGAAGAAAGAACCCTAAATCGTTCCGTTTTCGATCTGATTTCTCTTATTTTATTGGGATGATAATGTCTCCCTATGTAGGTAGGTGCTAGCAAAATAATTTCAGATTCAGAAGTAAGAGTCGGTTATTGAAATTTCGTAAATTGATCTCGCCGCAACGAATAACGCCTTTCTTTTAATGATTTCCACCCCAATTCGTGCAACATTTCCGTGACGCTTTCGCCCCCGTAACGTGATAAAACAAAGCGAGCTTCCCTTCTCTGCACCTTCTCAATGTCCTCCGTCAGTCCCACCTGGTGAGAGCCCCACACTGGGCGACAGTACTCCAGAAGAGGACGCTCAATTGTGATGTAGGCAGTCTCTTTGGTGGAGCTGGTGCATCTTCGAAGCGTTCTGCCAATGAAACGTAACCTTTGGTTCGCCTTCCCCACAATATTTTCTATGTGTTCTATCCAGTTTAAGTTGTTCGCAATTGTAAGTCCTAGGTATTTTGTAAAATTTACGACCTTAAGGTTTGACTGATTTATCGCGTAATTGAAATTCAGCGGATTTCTTTTAGTGGTCATGTGTATTACTTCACACTTTTCATTATTTAGTGTTCATTTGCCAATTTTTGCACCATCTAGAAATTTTGTCTAAATCGCTTTGCAGTTGCTTTTGATCCTCTGTTGACTTAATGACCTGAAACGACAGCATCAACCGCGAACAATCTAAGGGAGCTATTCAGATTGTCTCTTAAATCTATATACATAAATGTGAATGTGTGTTCGGTGTACGTTTATCACGTCTGAGCCACAAGACATAAGGAGCTAAAAATGTGTACAGTTATTAATGTCTACCCGGGGAAGGCCTTAGGCACGGTTTTATGGCGATCGGATAGCTACTTATCTATTTATTTATAAGGGGGTGGATGATCTGGTGGCTGAAAGTCGTCAAATGATAAAAAAAAAAAAATTCGGACTGAAGGCCAGCGATGACGTTTGCGTCTCTATAGCAAGGAGATAACATACAGCGAAACGTGATGCCACAGACCATATCTTTGGTCCATGCGTGCTACAATGTCTTCTGCTCTTACTCTGCAAGGATAAGCATACGAATAAGGAAATATAAGAAAAAATAAATGAAGCAGTAAAAAAGAAATTTCTTTTAATACTGTACACCTCTTTAAAAAATCGATTTAACGTTTCGCACATTACATCAAGTGATCGATGTGATTATTGCAATCATTATTGTTGAATTTCGTGATTGTATTCTTCGAAACGAGAGCAATTTTACTCGTGATTTGATCTATACTACTTACTTTCCCGATTAAAGGTAAGTGCATAGACTTCTGCAATCTGATAGGAATATATATTTACAGCCTTCATGTTTTTTCACATGGTCAGTTATACGTCACTTGATCAAGGGTTGGCAACCCAAAAAATCTCTATTTTTACGCTCCAAACAATACTACAAATAACGTAGTTTACCAGAATGCCGTAAAATGAAATTAAAATGAATTTGGACATTACTCTCACCATACGTGTTGAGATATTGCAATATAGACTATAAGGAAGTTTGTATTATTTATTGTAAATCATTAAGCACTTCACTTTTTTTTTTTATTTGAACGTTGATTTAAATTTTTTTTTCTTCTAAAGAAGGTATTGCATTTCATTTCATCCTTCAAAACCAGTCTCATAGCACACTACTGAAAGATAGCTTATCTATCATAATCAACCAACACGCGTGCGGATCCGCGGGTTTAAGCTAGTCGTTTATAAACACAAGGAAGAGTATGGGGACCTATAACGCTTCCCTGAGGAACGCTTCTGTTTTACTCGATGAGTTACCGTCAGTTACTACGAACTGTGTCCTTTCTGATAGGAAGTCGTGAATCCAATCGCACAATTGGGGCGACATTCATAAACTCGCAATTTCATTAGAAGCCGCTGGACCCTTCCGGAAATCCAGAAATATGGAATCGATTTGAGATCCCTTGGTGATGGCACTTATCACTTCATGTGAATAAAGGGCAATCTGTGTTTTGGTATGGAGTTTAATGATTCGCACATTTTTAGCTTTTACTCATCTTGCTTATACGCGCATATTCTTTTGAGTGTGACTAAAGTGTAAGAAAATAATGTCTTGAAGATTCTTCCCGTATGTGATTCAACTGTAGCAACAGTTGTGGAATTGGCTCCTTCTTTGTTGAAAAGAGTTTGATTGCTTTTTCCTTTATCTTGCCATGTCCGTGACTTTTTCCTTCAGCTACAGTTGTGGTGGCTGATTTCGTATGTTAAATACCGTAGTTATTGCATTCATTTCCTACGTTCCAACCAAACCGATTTTACTGGAATTGTAGTGAAGAAACAATGTTCCTGAGTAGAAAAGCGACATCTTTCTTCCAAAGGGTAGGTCTTCTAGTGTTTCCTATCCATTTTTCTATTTTAATAGTAAATGAAATTATTTAGGAGAGTCAAGAAATACAAAGTTAGAGCTATTTTCAAGTTATAACCTATGTTATGACACTACATACGTTCCTGATATAAAAAATAGCCGGCCGCGGTGGCCGAGGAGACTGAGGCGCTCCAGTCACGGTCTGCACGACCACTGCGGTCGGGGGTTCGAATCCCCCCTCGGGCATGGATATTTGTGCCGTCTTTAGTATAAGGTAGTTGATAAGTAGTTTTTAAGTTTAGGGACTGATGACCCCGTTGTTGAGTCCCATAAGCTTAACAAACATTTGAACATTTTGTAAAAATTAAATATTCGCAGTCATCAAATATCGTATTGAGAAATGTAGCTTGCCGGCCGCTTGGAGCGCTGCTGTCGCTGTGTATAACAACAATCAGTGGGAGTGTCGTGACTGTATATGCTAGACTGCGCTACTAAGCTGAGTGCTTTTGACTGTCAGTAGGCAGACAGGATAAGAAACGGTGCGGTCGCCTCGCCTTGGGACGAGTACCTCTGTACTGCGATTACGTCACTGCCCACCTCTGCTGTGCACGCGACAGGCGACCTCTCCTGTGCGAAACACAGCCTGCCGGTCTGTTCGTTCTGCGACAAAGCGGAGAATGTCCCCCGAGACAACGCAAGCCTTCTGCAGTTTACTGTGAAACTTCACCAGTCATTAGCGGCAGGCGAAGGACGCAGTTTAGTAGGCCGACTTGCACCGTTCTTCAAGTCAAATGACTCTCTTGGCTGGAAAGGAACTTTATGCGTGATTGCGCTGCATCCTGTACAAAGATATTACACAGGATATGATGTCAATTGACCTGTGCGATTTCGTGGTAAATTCCACGTGTGTTCCCTCCGCACAAGGAAAGTACATGGGCTTGAACCAACATATCTGTATGAACGTTTGGTTACAGGATCTCTACGTACACCTCAATGTGCTGGTGGGTGTCGTTTTTCTGCAAAGCTCTGCAGCCATGCTCTAGATAGCACTGTAGTAGACGCCATACGCAATGCAGATATCTTAACTATAACTTATGTAATAATCATCGTACATGTTCTCTATCGAGTTGTCATGATAGTTGCAACTTTAACCTTCTTCCCGAAAAACTGTTGGTATTCACTGCCACTGTTTCCATCGCCTCTTCCCGCACTTACCGTAGCACTACCGCTTGCAATGAGTTGTTCGTCATTATCATCCCTATTATCATTATTATGAGTTTGTAACAACAGTATCTAACTTATGCTCTTATTTCTGTACCACAACAGATACGAGAAAGCATGCAAATGATTCATCTTCTACACTAATACCATCTTCGCGAGAAAGGGTTCTTCGTAACTTGATCTCAACTAATCGCAATACATTAGCAGGATTGATTAGCAATCGCCGCCCCATCTGACGCTTCACCACACAAATAACATCACAAAACGCAACTTCGGAGGCACATTGCACCGTCCCTACTGGTGAACCGACAGGTCAAAGTGCAATGCGGCAAGGCACACGCAGAGCCTCTAACGGATGACTGCAGAGTTTTGCAGATGCGGGAGTATCACTAATGCAATAAGGGATCTTCACATTATCTCTCATACAATTTTGGTATATATGTGTTTGTTCGAGCCCAAGTACTTTCCTCATCAGTCAGGCAATCTGTAGGATCGGTTCGATGGACAGCTAAACCGTTGATTGAAATAACGAATTTGCCCTTCACTTTCCTTGCAAAGCCGTGCATGGGTCTCTTTTTCGAATGGAACACTTAGTAAGTATCTGTTAAGTTTGATGATACTTTTTGGACAGGGAATATCACTGCGGAATAAATATATAAAATTAATTTAGGCCAATAATAACAGACACACACACCCATGTCCGAGGGAGGACTTGAACTTCCGACGGTAAACCCACACAATCCAAGGCAAGGCGCCTTGAACCGCGCGGTCATTCTCTCGCGGCGTGCAATTTTCAGATGAACTTTTAGTAGCTGAACTGCACTTCATTATATACCTCCTCTGCAAATTCACTAAAAACTCTTTATAATGAAAGTGATCAGCAATTTAAGAACAGTTATGCTCTTTCGTAATTTGGATTTCAAAAGTTCAATCAAGCTCTGACAGTCCTCGGAAAAACGTCGCTGCATTCCTATGAATTTCCTGATTAACCTACAGTTACAGTTAGCTGAAAACAAGGTGGTATTCCAAATCTACAGGAAACCGACCACAAGTGACTCAGTCATACATGCATCCTCATGATCCATGGCAATACAAAATGAGCTTTTTTAAATCTGTGATTAACAGAATTTTTGAGATTCCCCTTTCTGAAACTTCCGTCAATAAAGAAATAAATAATCTGGAATACATCGCAGAAATGAATGGTTACAACCCGTCATTGGTTCGCAAAATGTACAATAAAAAACGTTCTAAAGATGTATCACAGCTTCACTCGGTAACACCTGACGATGAAGTTATACGTATCCCCATTCCTTTCATGGGATATTTTTCTTATGACCTGGCTAACTCTTTCGTGGAACAAATGTACAAGTCGTATTTAGTAGCCCTTTGAGCATACAGCAAATTCTCCCACACAACGAAGAAACCAATAAGGACAGATACCTTTCCTCAGGAGTCTACAAAATACAATGTCCCGAATGCCCAGCTGAATATATAGGACAGACAGGCCGGACCTTTAAAGTACGTTTTACTGAGCACCTTCTTACAAAAAAAGGCCAACTCAGAAAACATTCCCCTTTTGCAGAACACACTAAAGCATCCGATCATCAACAACCTACCACTGACAACATGCAAATCTTATATATAGCGCAGAAGGGGCGTAAGCTAAATTTACTAGAAGAGTTTGAGATAGCGAAGCGAGCTTACTTTGGACACCCACACCTCCTAAACGATCAGTTGGCATGCAAAGATCAAACATTCTTAGATATTATGATGTCTCTGTTCAAATAAAACTCCTCTCATTTACAAATACCAACATAAATTATAAACTTCTGTCCTGCTTAATAACCTCCCTTTCGTTATATTTGTATTCAGATAGCTAGATTTCACCCGTCCCGTCTTCTACATCGGCTTCCTATGTCACTCCCTACCCACATTCCTTTAGTCTGTACAAGTCGGCGGAGCAGCACACCACGCCCGCCCACCTCCCGTGAGCGCAATTGTATGCATGGGCTTATCTTGTGTCATCAGAGACCACCGCTTCGATTAAGGTAATCTTAAAAATCAGTTTTATGTTTCGCACATCTTTACCGAGTATGTTCCAATTGTAATTCGTTGTTACCCGAACATTTGTAGGGCCACAAGGAAAACCAAAAGACATTCCAAGAAAATAGAAACACCGCAATAACAACTTACGGTGTCACACCACGGAGAGCGCATTGTAAGCTTTGTTTACTATTTATACTGTCTTCTTAACACAAAATAAGCCCTTGTACCATTATAACCGTTTGTAATCCCGCCTTGTAATTTTGTGTAAATTCTGTCACGCAGATAATCTGAAGATGCCCTGCTAAAGGGCGAAACGCGTCATTGACTAATAAAAAAGTTTGCAATCAAGATGGTTTGAAAGAATATTTATTATAACTGATTGCTGTTACACCATGGATTGGAAATCATTTTATAATAAACTTAATTATTCTCTCCGTCGTTCCATTTCGTTTCAAGTGTACATTCTAGATTTTTTCTTTAAATGTGCCGTCTTTTCGGTAGTACATTGCTTTTCGACCTTTTTAGTCCACGGCTGCCTCGTACTGACATACATGACTTCAGGCTCTAAATTAAGAGACAAAAAAAAAAAAAAAAAAAAAAAAAAAAAAAAAAAAAAAAAAAACCAATTAAATATATCTTTAATAATATATTTTTGTTACACAAGTGCAATTGTTGTCTGTGGGCTGAAGAGTGTTCTCCTTATTACCTTGAAATTACACATTCAATATGTCAGCAAGAAACTCCCGCCTCAAAACAACGAACTTCTCACAACTCAAATGTCTCTCTCAAACAAGGTAAGATGAAAGTCAATACCTGGTTTCAGACTTCCTTTTCAAGATTTTCCCACGTGAAAAATATAAATAGGGAAAATGTTCTCCGCCGCCATATAAAGGAATATTTGTTGAAAACTCTGTACGTAAGTCGCCGAATGAAATTTACCACTTCTATCATTAATTGACGAATCCCATGAAGAATAAGTATCATGATTTTTGATGCCAGTGCTTCTCTGTGACTAGAAGTAGTCGTAGTAGCATCGGGAGCCACATACCAGAGCTTTTAAACCGACGTAACAGATAGCTAGACTGCGCCCTAAGTCTGTAAATACACCTACACTATTTTCCCTATGTTGTTTCCTCCACAATCGAGTACTGTTTCATGCAGGTTTATTGTTTTTATTCCAAGAGTTATGTTATTCCAGAAAAGAAAATAATTGTGACATGCGTTTTCACGAACAAATTAGACGTCTATCATTTTGATTGTCTGTAGCTTCATCTAACTAAATAGAATAATCAAAATTACCTTCTATTTTCTCAACCAGCTGATCACTAATTTAATTAGCCATACAGAGCATTCGACTGCTAATAGTGTTGTCTGACAAGGACAAACTTCCCAGTTGCTTGACAGCTGACTCACCAACCATAATAGTTGCCACGTCGAAAAAAGCTGGTAAAACAAGGCCTTCCGCGAACGCTGGAGGGTTCTCGATCTTTGTTGCACGGCAGGCAACTTTCTTAAGACAAAAGAAGTGCCTTTGCATAAATCGGAGCTTGTTTAGTGGTAGTTGTTTTGTTGTGTCGTGTCTTTTAAGTCGTGAGGAAAGTATTCTCACCGTTTACTTTACGAAGTTACTGTGATTTGACTACGACTGTCTTTTCTTCTTTCTTCGTTTCGGCCATCTGAGGACCACGCACCAATTTCAATATTTCCTTCTTTGTTCTTCTTTTTTTTCCTCCAGTATTCTTTCATCTTTTCACTACGCATCTTTTTTTCTCTCCTCAGACCACTTTACTCCTGTCTTTTTCTCCCTCCTGTCTTGGAATCCTTCCATTTTTAACACTTTCTTCTTAAAAGTCTTTCTTTCTGTTGCATCTTTTTCATTTATATTGTTTCTTTCCAAATCTTTCCCAACTTGTCGAATCCACGCTATTGTTGACTTCTTTCACAGAGATATTTAAAAATCTGTTTGGTTAACCTGTTGCTGTTCATTCCGTATAAAAGTCCAAAACATAGCAGTCGCCTCTTCCGTAGTGTTTCGGTTATGTTTTCTATGTTGCGATAAACTTTTGTATTACTTCTTAGTTTCCGTAACTCTGTATTTTTTAGTGGACCAAGTATTTTTCGAATGTTTTTCTTGATAGGACTTCAAGTTTGTGTAATTTGTAATTCAGTACTAAACATCACTTGCATAAAGACATTCTGGCTTTACTACTGTGTTGTAGTGCTGTATTTTCAGATTTTTAGACAGAGACCTTTTGTTGTAAATGTTCCTGGTTATACCATATGCTCTCTCCATTTTATGTACTCTTTCTTCTGCAGCAAACTTTTCTAAGCCATTTTCCTGAATCATTTCTCCCACATATTTAAATTTATTTACTCTCTTTATCGGCCCAATATCTGTTAGTAGGATTTCTGGAGCATTTTTTTATGTTTGTCATAAATTTTGTTTTCTCTACAGAAATTCTTAAACCTGCTTTGTTGGCTATTTCTCTAAGAGATTGATTTGGATTGCTACATTTGTTAGGTTTGCAGAAAGAATGGCAAAATCATCCGCAAATGCTAGACCGTGAATTTCAATACATTTGTGTTTAGTCCCCAGTCTGATTGGTGATAGCTTATGATCTTTTAGGTTTTGTTTCCATTCTCTTACTATTTTCTCTAGGACGCAGTTGAAGAGGAGTGGAGACACGCCGTCACCTTGCCTTAGACCTATTTTGATGTTGAATGCATTGGAAATTTGCCGGCCGCTGAGGCGCTCCAGTCACGGTCTGCACGGTCACTACGGTCGGGGGTTCGAATCCCCCCTCGGGCATGAATATTTGTGCCGTCCTAGTTCGTAAGTAGTTCATAAGTAGTTCGTAAGTTTAGGGACTGATGACCCCGCAGTTAAGTCCCATAGACTTTACAAACATTTGAACATTTGAACATTGGAAATTTAACCCTGAAGCTTTACTTTTGATTTGGTGTCTGTGAGTGTTTCGCGAATAAGGTTTGCTAATTTAAATTTCTTTTCATTTTATTATGAATCATGCTTTCAGTATTAAAGGTATTCAAAAAATGTAATTCAATGGCCGTTGTTTACTGCAAGAAGGTAGTACTCGTAGAACAGGAATTCAGTCAACAGTCCTGAACCTTGGAAGATCAGTATGTAATGCACAATAATTTTATTAAAAATTTTTTATAGGAAACGAAACTATCACAAAACCAGGTTAAACAATTTTTAATTTGTGACCGTGGGTTGCTTTTTTATCAATTGACGTTGTTAACGGTCGTAGACAATAGCAGCTATGTTTAAAATTTTAATATTTCAATTGGACGTTACTTCGGCGACTTGCGTGTCGCTAAGCCTACCCCAGTTATCCAACCGAGGAAAGGGTACCTGCAGCTTAACGTGGAATTCAAACCACGTGTCGTTCCTGGCGACTCCTCACATCACTAAAAGGCGAAGGCTGGGTTAAAACGCAGACTGAAAAAATCCGAGAGCTGACAGGGTTTCGAGCTTGCGAATCTTCGGTTTCCAGTCGAGCGCTTTGCCCCGAGACCACCAGGCCCGACACGTTCCGTAATATTCGCTAATAATAAGACACAGACGTAGAACCAAGAAACTTAAATTTCATAGAGTTGCCAACACGATTTCAGTGGTCCTTGCGGCAACCAGCGTAAACTTCGTCACCGTTTTAAAAGTGGTCAGATCACTGAGAGTAACCAGTCTGATTTGATAATGACGTCTTTATTTGCGGAAACACTTTTATTTTGCTTCTATTTTGTTAACCAAAAAAAGTGTTCAAATGTCTGTAAATCTATCGGACCAAACTGCGTGGTCATCAGTTCGCAGCTTACAAACTACTTAAACCTAGGTAAACTAACCTACGGACAAACACACACACACCCATGCCCCAGGGAGGGCGAGCACCCGCGCGCTCCGCATCGAGGTGCTTTAGGTTGGTTGGTTGGTTGATATGGGGGTTTTAGGGGGACTAGACTACTATGGCCATCAGTCCCCCGCTTCATAGCTAGGCGACACACAGAAAAACATAGTCGTCTATAAATGCGCCTGAGCTCTATTTACAGTAGGGCAAAAGAAAAGAACATACTGTTAATGAAATATTGACAGAGTCAACAAGGGACGATACTAAGGCGCCAGACACACAGTAACAGATACAAGATAAAATTATGATAAAACCGATGAATGTGGTTGGCCGACCGTGGGTATAAAATGGGAAAAGCCAGCCACATAGCATACACGTGAAAAGCTGTAGTCTGAAGACCCGTCAAGGAGAACAGACATAAGAATCTAAAAGACCTCCCAGAGGAGTTATAGCAACTGGTAAATCCCCCCCCCCCCCCCGGCACGAAGAAATCGTAAAACCAAATTAGCCACAGAGGCATCGTCGCCGAGCACCAAAGAGAGAGTGTTTGGGAGGTTAAAAGAAATCCGCAGTGGAGCTAAAATAGGACAGTCGAGTAGGAGATGGACCACAGTCAATGGAGCACCACATTGGCACACGGGCGGGTCCTCTCGACGGAGGAGGTGACCATGCGTCAGATGGGTGTGACCAATGCGGAGACGGCAGAGAACCACGGAGTCCCTATGGGATCCCAGCTGCGAGGACTTCCAGACAGATGTTGTGTCCTTTATCGACCGCAGCTTATTGGGCAAGTCCAGAGCGGACCATTCGGCGTTCCACAGTTCGCGTATTTTATTGCGAAGCAACGGGCGGAAGTCTGCTTCTGGGAGGCCAATCGCCAGAGGGCGGCAAGTGGTAGCCTGTTTGGCTAGATGGTCGACGCTCTCGTTGCCCGGAATGCCTACATGGCCCGGGGTCCAAACGAATGTAACACAGCGACCAGAGTCACCAAGAGCCAGTATCGACTCCTGAATGGCCCTGACCAATGTATGACGAGCATAACACTGATCAAGGGCCTGTAAACCGCTCAGCGAGTCGCTGCAGATCAGGAAGGAGGTCCCAGGGCATGTGCGGATGTGTGTAAGGGCGCGGTATATAGCCATCAGTTCTGCGGTGAAGACGCTGCTGCCGGGTGGCTAAGAGCGTTGTTCAACATAGGCGCCATGCGTGTAGGCATATTCAGTGTGGTCGCCATCTGAAGAACCGTCTGTATAAATGACCTCGGAGTTACAGAACTCACGGAGCAGGGCGGAAAACTGATGCCGTAGGAGCAGAGGAGAAACAGAGGTCTTCGGCTCACGGGAAAGATCCAACCGAATCCGCGGCCGAGGAACGGTCCAGGGAGGAGCATGGAAAGTCGAGCGGAAGGGACGGTGAAGAGGAAAGGAGTCCAGCGTCGATAGTAGCGATTGGACACGCGCTGCTATCGGGAGTCCCGACCGAGGTCGCCTCTGCGGCAAACGAGTGACCTCTCCCGGAAAGAGGAGTCTGTTATTCGGATGCCGAGGGGTACAGTGAACTCTGGCAGCATACTGGGCGAGTATTTGTTGGCGCCGGTATCGCAAAGGGGCGACTCCAGCCTCTGCCAAGAGACTTGTGACAGGGCTTGTACGAAAGGCTCCAGTGGCCAGACGGATGCTGGTATGATGCACTGGGTCGAGAACTCGCAGTGCAGATGGAGAGGCTGAGCCGTAGACCTGGCTTCCGTAGTCTAGACGTGACTGCACCAGAGCGTTGTACAGCCGCAGGAGGACAGGGCATGCTGCCCCCCAGACAGTATGGCTGAGGCAACGAAGGATGTTCAAATGGCGTGAACACCGTTGCTTAAGCTGGCGCAGATGAGGGAGCCATGTCAAACGTGAGTCGAAAAGGAGACCCAGGAAGCGGTGTGTGTCCACAACCTGAAGGAGCTCACCATCAAGGTAGAGCTCCGGATGCGGATGTACCGTGCGTTGGCGACAAAAGTGCATCACCCTGGATTTCGCAGGGGAAAATGTAAAACCATGGGCAGAAGCCCAATTCTGTGCCCGATGAATGGCTGCCTGCAGTCGTCGTTCAGCTACAGTTGTACTAGCGGTAGAGTAGTACAGGCAAAAGTCATCCGCATAGAGAGAGCAAGAAACTGATGGCCCCACTGCAGCCACTAGGCCATTAATGGCCACTAAGAAGAGGGGTACACTTAGGACGGACCCTTGTGGTACCCCATTCTCTTGGATATAGGAGGAACTGAAGGAGGTGCCAACGCGGACTCGAAAGCGGCGCGAAAGTAAAAAATTCTGAATAAAAAGTGGGAGGGAGCCACGGAGACCCCACCCATGTAGTGTGGCAAGGATGTGATGACGCCATGCCGTGTCATATGCTTTCCGGAGGTCGAAAAAGATGGCGACGAGATGGTGACGTCGGGGGTGCTTTAGACCGCTCGGCTACTCTACCGCGGCAAATATAAGTGTGTTCAGCTTTCAATTTGACGATTCGAAATGACGAAAGACTATATACTACTTATTACACGGTAAATGTGACGACTCTTTAAGGAGTCCTAGACCAGCGGTCGGCAACTGGCGGACCACGGTCCAGGTCCGGACCGCGGAAGGTCAGAACTGGACCTCCAAAAATATTTTGAAAGTATAAGTTACATACTCAGATTATTAAAAGAAACTTTCTTCTGTGGATAACAATTCGTATGAGAGCCACCCTTATAATCTTTGTAGAAATTTACAGCTATCTGCTGAACAAGTAGAACCCTTAATGGTTATTACAGGTAGATTAAACAAATGGTTGTCATAATGTGCGACGCTGGAGAGTACGCTGACAAGCGGCGGCTAAAGGCAGCGAGCTGACCGGTGATCCACATAAAGGCCCTGTGCACACGAATGCAGCACCAGAACTTTATCTAACGAACGAACAAGGGAATTACATAAATAGTCTTCATACTTTATTGATAAATCTGAAGCATTGAATTAAAATCTGTGGTGCCGCCGGGAATCGAACCCGGACCTCCATTCCTTCGAGGCAGACGTCTTAACAGTTAGACTACCACACAACTAACGATTACGGCGCCTTGGAATAGTGTATGCACGATTTCCCTCCACATCACAGACTTTAATTTATCTTCTGTGTTCCAAAGGTAATCGCCACTACTGCTAAGGCTCTCCATGCACAGGAATAGCACCTCGGCTTTGTGTTAATTGATATTTATATCACCTTAACAGGATTGTTCCACCATGTCCATTGCCGAGATGCTATTCCGCTGCATGGAGAGCCTTAGCTGTAGTGGCAATTATCTTTGGAACACAGAAGCTGAATTAAAGTCCGTGATGTGGAGGGAAATCGTACATAGACTATTCCAAGGCGCCTTAATCGTTAGTGGTGTGGTAGTCTAACGGTCGCCGGGCGCCGTGGCTCAGCGCGCCCGGTCAGACGGCTAAACGCCCTCTGTAATAAAAAATCTGAGCCAAAGAACACTTACACCCAAGGACAAGATCAACCCATAAAAAAAAAAAAAAAAAAAAAAAAAAAAAAAAAAAAAAAAAAAAAAACCGGTTAAGACGTTTGCCTAGTAAGCATGGAGGTCCGGGTTCGATTCCCGGCCGCACCATAAATTTTAATTCAATGCTTCAGATTTATCAATAATGTCTTTGACATATTTGAGACGTAAATCCGTCTTTGGGATTGTTTATTTGTATTAAGTCTTCATACTCTTGACAGACTCTGATGTCTCTATTTTTGCGCTCTTAAAATCACCTTTTGAGGTTTCTCCAGCAGCACAACGGACGGATGTGGCTGCGAAGTGTTCCACCTTTCAACGCCTTTACTCGAAATGGAGTTAGTAGAAATGCAGGAGGGCATTTCCTTGCAAACCTTTAAAAATGAATCCACTGTCGAATTGTGGAGTGATAATGTCCCAGATAATATGAAAATTATACTGTAGTAAATAAACACTGCAACTAGCTACAAGATCCTGAGGCTGGTTGCAGTGTTTATATACTACAGTATCATTACGGATACAGATCTGCGGCGTTCTCTAACCAAAAATTAAAAAAAAAATGTTGAAGTATCGCTCAAGATTAACGGCAGCCTACCTTGGAGACACTATGCGCATAAGCCGCTCTGCATATCAACTTAACATTAAGAAACTGGCTGAAAGACCACAAATGTCATTTCTTGCATTGATTTTTTAAACACAGATACGAATAGTTCATTGTATTTCATAATTTTTAGTGAAAATTAAGCAGAAAATAGTACTTTTAATGTATGGCGTGTTACTGCATTTTTCAATAGAAGTTTGACAACACATTTTATTTAATACATTTTCTGAGTGAAAGTAAAAATACGTAAATAGCAAATAAGATAAGTTTTACTGGATTATTATGCATTTTTATTTCACATCTTTTCTATTTCATATTAGTTTGAGACTGAAAACAAAAATAAAAGTTTTATAACTAATATGTGACATTACTTCTGGACCTCGATAAATGTTTTCAAAAGTATCTGGACTCCATCCAAGATTACTTGCCGACCTCTGTCCTAGACCGTCTTGCAGTTTTGATTACTCTTCAAATAAGTGCAGAAAAAGCAATCAGCTTTGCAATAATTACAGTTTCCTTTGAAAGATGAGGAGCTAATAAAGAGATGTGTAGCAAATCTGAAAAAAAAAAAAAAAAATGATTCAAAAGTCCAAGCAGCTACTCCCACTCAACTCACATTTAAGGTAAGTAAGTGTATGTACAACACAGATGAGGAATGAAGGTGACTTTTGCACAAAACAACCCCAGCTGTCTTTCATTTACGACAACATTTCCAAAAACTGAGTAATACATTACGGTCAGCAATCTTTCAACAATTTCTAAGATAATATTCTTGTGAAGTAGTCAGCATCACTTGGTAAGTGTGGGATTTAAATGTACGATTACACTGCTTCCTACAAAATTTATACTCTTTGCGTAGAACCCGCATATAAAAATAGATATAAGGGCACACGCAATTACATTTGCAAAAAAGTAAGGTGAGCTAGACGTGAAAATGACTGAAAAATCGAAAACAAATTTTGCCTCCATCTGAAGATAAATTTCTCCCGTTTCCAAAAATGTATAGTTTATTTACCTTTAAATAATTATTACAGTCGTAAACGCTCTTTGAACAAATGTCTGAGCACTGGCCACGCTGATGCCTCAGGCAAGAAATATCACCATAAACATTCCATGCCTGCCATAGTCATGGAAACATTAAAGGCAATATATAGGGACCAATGAAGATAATTATTTAGCAGATGTTTTCATGGTCGTACACAAAATCCTAATGAGAGTTTCAATAGCTGCGTGTGGCAACAAGTAAACGAAAAGAGTGCTTGTTGGATGGACAGAACTCAAATAGTTGTGATGGATGCTATTATCTGTTTCAATGATGGTGTACTTAGCAGGAGAAAATTAATGGGCAAGTAAGGCATCCAACCAGGGAGTAATATGATAGCTGCTCTGACTGCCATAGATCGTCAGTGACTAGTGAAAGCCGAAAGGGCTGCGGAAGCCTCCACTGAAGAATCCAAAGTAAGGAAAAGACTCCTGAAAAAGTCTGCAGGGGATAAAGAAGCAGCTGGCCAGCAAGATTATGTCACTGGAATGTTCTGAAACAGGCATACGGTGATTCAAAACACTGTGAACATTCTTTTCTCATTTTCTCGAAATCACACTTTCAGAACTTTAGGTATATTCACAATTTTTTCAGCTATATTCACCAAATTTCTCCCAGTTGAAGAATGAGACAGCATCTTTGTATTAAGATTAATACAATGCAGAAATGATGTATGTTTGTCATTCTATATATAATTTTAGCGGTAATTTTTAGACAAAATAGTAATGATGAGTAAGAAGAGTTTTTCTATTTTCTCATATATCCTCCAAACAACATAACAAGAGGTATAATGTGTTCCTACAAATGTTAGCATCAACCTGCCACAGTCTAAATGCTATTATTCTGACTGTGGTGTCGCACAAGTCTAAAGTGCGCGCCACCTACTTTCGCCGCGCGCCGCCATGCACGCGTGGCGCGGCGTTCTTACGACGTCAGCCACGAGCGCCCTCTGCTACAACTCCGCTCGTGGCCACCACTGAACGACATCGTTCACTTCGGACTGAGATAGGAACCAGTTAACACTTCGGAATCAGATAGGCACCAGTGAAGACTTGGCTATCGGACAGGCACTAGGCAGGCCTCTAGCTCAACTATGTATCAGCATTCTGCAGTACTGAGATATGTAAAAGTTAAGTATTACTAAGTCTCTAAGAAATATATCTCGTTCTAATTTACTCTAGTGTTTCTAGGGTCTGCTGTCCCACTGGCTGGTCCCCTTCGTACCTGCACAAGCGTGCATCCTTTATTCCTGTGTTGGTACTTTTCTACTCGGCCACCGACACCTACGACGGAAACGAGACACAAAAGCGGCGACGAGGCTGGGACACAAAACTGACAGTGCACTATAATATGTTTCCTGAATACGAACGTGTATTATAAAAACATCTATTACGCACAATATTGTAATTCTTAAACTATGACAGTCATTCAGTGTTGGTAAAAAAAACGCAACTTCCTCCGCATTTTAGATCAATAGTAATGTGCACCGAAAGAAATATGAAAACTCTCTCTCTCTACATATACGTCCCTGCAAAGAAATATTTTATAATTATAGATTTCTTTACCGATTCACACGCACCTGAGAGTATTCTGCAACGAGGATGGAATTTGCTTCTGCTGGAACGTCACACGTAAAAGAATACCCCACTCGTCATACTTAGTATTTGCATAGAGATGCAGTTGTTACGGCTTTGTAACAGACGCGATAAAAATGCAAATGAACGGCGCCGGCGAATAGCGTCATACAAGTTCCACCACAGCCACCAGCTGCTGCAAAAACACTCTACAAGACTAATCACACGTTCATAAATATTCAAAAAGTTATTTCTGTGACGTGTTCTTACCCCGCTCCTGCTACTAACCCATTACACAGGCGGTATTGCGTTCTCGGTATCGCGTTCCGGAGCGTAGCCGCCATTTCGTTGTACATCTGCAGCATTCTCCAAATTCACCCATGTTAACAGGGCATTCGAGAGACTCATTCCGCTGATGTAACCTACCATTGAAGAAAGAGATGATAAGCTTTTTTCGCGTGGTAAACAATTATCACACAATTTACACGCAAATGTCTTTTTCCGTTGAATTTTGTTCGATGACGCACTACTGCACCACACCGAGGTAAATAACCACAATCACTCTACTTCGCTATTTTCACTGTTTTGTCTCTCAAGAAACTTAATTGTGTTGGGTTGTTTTGTTGGGACAGTGGACTAAACTGCTAAGGTTATCAGTCAAATATTCAAACGTTTGTAGAGCTTTTGGTACTTAACTACGGGGTCATCTGTCCCTAAACTTACAAACTACTTCTTAACTAGCTAATACTAAGGACGGCACAAATAATCATGCCCGAGGGGGCATTCGAACCCCCGACCGTAGTGGCCGTGCAGACTGTGACTGACGCGCCGCAGAACGCTCGGCCACCGTGGCTGGCGGTTATCAGTCCCCAGGTGGGGAGGGGAAGGACAGGAAAGGAGGGGAGGAGGAAAGGAAATGCAGTCCGGGAAGTAAATAAGGAAGGAAGACTGCATTAGCTCGGGGCCCCGTGCTCGCCAGACTCGTACTCACGAAAGATCCACGAGTCCCCTGGGGGTAAGAAACTTAGTAATCTTGGATGTTATTTCAGTGTGAAGATTATGATGGACGTCGCATGTCTGGCGATATGCCTACTGGGAGGTGTATTTTATATCCACGGTTAGCAGTTTCAGTTTTCCACTTTCTCGAACCTGATTAGACATCAGAAATGAGCTCCATATACTAGCTTGAAACAGAATTGGTGTTGCTTGAAACCCGTCAACGGGCCCTATAATCTTCGAACTCGCTGTCTCCGTGTGCCACGCGCAAATGGCCGCGTGGTCTAAGGCACCATCTCATGGATTGCGCGGCCACTCCCACCGGAGGTTTGAGTCCTTCCTTGGTGATAGATGTGTGTGTCTGTGTGTGTGTTTGTTGTCTTTCGTGAAAATAATTAAGTTTGAAAGTGTAGGGACCGTGACCTTAGTAGTATGGTCTCTTAAGTTTACAAATATTTGATTTAATTAGTCTCCAAGTGTTCGCCACTACGGCTCGCCAGTCTCCGCGTTGCCCAGGTAACCGACAACACGACTGGTCGAGTACAGAGTTGTGCCGACAACACTCTCACAAGCGCTACTGTCGGTTACAACGTCGGTTACATGAGCATCAGCGAAGGCGGACCGATGCATCGAACGCCCAGAGACAGCGAGCCTCGTGTGTGTATAATTCAGAACTCGCCGCATTGCCGCCAAACATACAATGGTTAGGCATGACGAATATCTATTTATTTATTATACAGCCGCGGCGGAGTGGCCGAGCGCATTGAGGTGCTATGCTGCGATGCGCGAGGCCGTTCCCCGTCGGGGGTTCGAATCCCCCCCTCGGGCATGGATGTTTGTGCTCTCTTTAGTATAAGGTAGTTCATAAGTAGTTTGTAAGCTTAGGGACTGATGACTCCACAGTTAAGTCTCACAAGCTTCATAAACATTTGAACATCTATATACATAAGAGCGTCAGCATATTGTTGAAATGTTTGTAAATCTAACGGACTCACCTGCTCCGTTATTAGTCCGTAGCTTACAAACTGCTTAAACTAAGGTAAACTAACCTAAGGACAACACAACAACCCATGCCCGAGGGGAGACTCGAATCCCCGACAGTGAACGACCGCACGCACCACAGCATGGCGCCCCAGTGCGCACGGATAATCCGCCGCGGCTAGTCGGTATAATAGTTTTTAATTCATATACATCCATAGTTCTTTTCTGATCCTAATGAAATTATGCGCACTTCACTTTCAGAACAAGAGGAGCATCACTGTCCACACAGTCGCGGTGGAGTGGCCGAGTGCTCTAAGGCGCCTTACTGCGGAGCAAGCAGTTACTCGCTGTCACTGGTTCGAATCCTCCCTTGGGCATGGGTTTTTTTTAAGTTACTTTAAGTAGTTTGTATGCAAAGGAACTGATAAACCAGAGTAGTTAAGTCCCATAGATTTAAAGGTTTTGTCCACTGCTCTCTCTATCCGTCTTCTCCCTCCCCTTTCTCTCAGTCTTCTCCTCCTCCTCCTCCACCTACTCCTCTCCCTCCAATATATGAAAACATGCATATATCCCCTTATTGTTCAGTGTGGTTACAAAATGCTCAGTGTAAACCTATGGGGCTCAATTTACATATCTGAAGAAGGGCAATAACTGCTCGAAACCGGTTGTAAATAAATCTACAACCTTGCAACTGGTGGCTGTTTACTTTTCCAAACTCCCATAGATTTACAAACATTTGAAATTTTTTGACTATACCACAGTTTTTAAGTTTTCATAATAATAGTGTCACTCATCTGCAAATTTTTATTACTTCACAGCCTGGTATCCGGTGAGTTGCTACCGCAAAAGAAATAATTGTGCAAATAACGTTTGAAATCGGAAAGTGTTAGTTTATTTAATTACTTCTCCTCCTGTCCCTTTCTCTGTACATTTCGTCCTCCCCCTATCCTCTGTTCATCTGCTTTCACCTGTCTGTCATCATCTCCCTCTCTCATTCTACTCCCCTCCCCCCCTCTCTCTGTCCGTCTCCTCCTCTCCCCTCACTCTGTCGGTCACTTTCTTCCCCTTTTTGTCCGTCTCTTCGTCCACCTTCTCCTCTCTCTCCTATATATGAAAACATACACATATGCGCCAAGTTTCATGATGACTGGTCAAACGGTGTCCATGTCGCAAGGTACCCTCCACCATGCTAAATTCTCTGGCTTGCAGTTTATAAAAATCTCCGTCATGAAAACATGCATTTATGTGTTGAGTTTTATGGTGAACAGTGACACAATTTTTTTCTAACGTATCCTCCGTCATGCACTTGCGGAGGCTTCCTAAAGGTAGCTCATGCGTTAATTCAGGGTACAAACTATCTACATTCCAATATCCATTCAATTCAGTCCAGTCCACCGTGAAGATAAACAAACGTATTAAACATTGTAAATTACCCTCCGCCAAACACCGTACGGTAGCTAACGAAAGGTAGCCTATGTATTAATCACGGTATAAGCTATCTGTGTTCCAAATTTCATCCATATCCATCCAGCCATTTCAGCGAAAAGGCGTCAGAAACGAATTAACTAATTGTAAAGCACCCTCCGTCAAGTACCATGTGAAGTTAGTATGCCTATAACTTTCGCACGAATACAAGCAATGAGTTGACAAATTTTGTCGCAATCGGATGTCGGGATGGCCGTGCATAAAATACGAACAAAAAGACAAACAAACATTAATTTTCAGATATTAGATTAACACGGTGACTGCGGCGCGTGTAGTGAAGTTTTTCACCTCGAGAACAGAGCAGACCGCGGCGACAGACACGAGAAACTTCTACGGCGGCCGGCGAGCACAAGGCTGTCAACGAGGTAATAAATAGATCTCAACACGGCTGTCTCAATCCATACTGCCACCCACTGACGCGCGGGTGACCTGGCAGCTGACCACAACAACATGAGCAACAGATAGCGAGGGCGTCTTATCTTAGAGCAGCCATGAGCAGCCTTCAGTGACTCGCAGCTCCGAGTCACATTCTCCTGACGCTGACCACGTGGTCACGTGACACTACAGCACAGCTCCTAGCCTAGAGCATGATGTCAACCACAGCGTGCGCTACGTTAGTACCCAGAGGTAAGGCACCAATATGAACTGACACACTAGGCCAGTGTTTTTCAATCTTTTTGAATATGTAAGCCTCTTCCAAGTAGAAATATTCCGAGAACCCCCTTCCAATTAAAAATAATCTGGCAAAATACCTCCTCATGAATTCCTACACATACGTAAAGACGCAGGCAAATTCCTCTTGACGGGCGTCTATCTTTTCTTGATATTAATTCCAGTAGACGATAAAAGAAATCATTTTTTCCCCTAATAGAAGACGAGTTTCATGCTGTTTCCTGGCCACTTTGCCGTGTGCAGACCTGAAGTGGCCATGCGTTCTAAGGCGTCTTGCTGCGGAGTGCGCGTCTTTTCCCCGTGGGAGATTCGAGCCCTCCTTCGGCCATGTGTTTGTTTGTGTGTGTGTGTGTGTGTGTGTTTTGTTCTTAGCATTAGTTAGTTTAAGTAGTTATAATGTCTAGGGACCACTGACGAGAGTTGTTTGGTCCCTCAGAATTAGAAACATTTGAGTCAAGATTTTCAAATGTTCAAATGTTTGTAAAGTCTATGGGACTTAACTACGGGGTCATCAGTCTCTAAACTTACACACTACTCATGAACTAGCTAAGACTAAGGACGGCACAAATATCCATGCCCGTCGGGGGATTCGAACCCCCGACCGTGCAGACCATGATTGGCGCGCCTCAGTCCCCTCGGCCACCGCGGCCGGCGCAGAACTGTTCACGTCTGAACAAGAACGCCGAAATCTATTTGAACTTGATGACTGTAGTCATCCACTGGCTTCCAAAGGCGATTTTTACCTCACACTTTCACTAAAATGACTATTCATTGGTGTCTCATAATGTGCCTCATTAGTCGTTCTCTACTTTTATTTCTCCGAGAAACGTGGCGCAGTGGTAATACACAAGACTAGCATCCGGAAGGACGGAAAATCAAATCCGGCTGCAGCCCTCCTGATTCATTTCCGTGATGGTTCAAACGGTCGATTAACTTCCTCATCCGTGACATGTGCTATATCTCTAATGATCACAATATCGACGGGACGAAATGTTCTAATGTTGGTAAGGCTTAAGGGACTTAACTGTGGGGTCATCAGTCCCTAAACTCACAAAGTTCTTATAAACTACCTTATACTAAAGACGACACAAACATCCATGCCCGAGGGGGGATTCGAACCCCCGACGGCGGACGGCCGCGCGCACCGCAACACGGCGCTCCAGCACGCGCAGCTAATCCGCCGCGGCACGACGGGACGTTAAACCCCAATCTTCCTTCCTAACTTCTTATAGTCAAGTTACGTCAATCCTTTTCTCCCCAATTCTGCTCAGTGTATCATTGCTTACTCTAATGTTCAACAGTCTTTTATAGTGCCACATTTTAAAATCTTCGACCCTCTTCTTTCCTAAATTTCGTATCGTCCCGTAAAAGTCTACGCTACAGAGAAATTTATCCACAAAAGACTCTTTAACCCCTGATATCTATGCGATAAAATTTCTCTTCTTCAGAGATGCTTTTCTTTCCACTGTCTTTCTGCAAGTTGTATCATCTCTACCGCGGCCATAATAATTAATTTTACGCCCCAAATAACAAAACTAATCAACTATTTTTATCAGCTAGTTTTATAACCTAATTCCTTTAGCGTCACAGGATTTAATTCGACTACATTCCATTACCCTATTGCTCTTGTACCATTCCTTCAAAATAGTGTCCATTTCATCCATTTCTCATCCAGCTCCTTTGATGACTGCGTCAGATTTACAATGACATGAGAATAACGCAATCTTTATATTTCTTCTCCAAATGCCTCCTTTCCAAATGCCTTCTTTTCAAATGCCTCCTTGTTTTCCGTTACAACTATAAATTGAATAAAACAGGGCGAATGGCTACAACCATATCTTATTCCCTTCGCAACCAGCGCTTCCCTTACATGGCCTTCGACTTCTTATAACTGCTCTTTGGTTTTTGTAGAAGTTTTATACAAATTTCCGTTTCCTATATTTTATGTCTGTTGTTTAGAGGGGACTAGACTGCTTGGTCATCAGGCGTCTGTTGTCTCCAGTATTTGAAAGTGTATATTCTAGTCAAAAGCTTTCTCTAATTCTATAAAAGCTTTGAACTCAAATTTGCCTTTGCTTAACCTATGTTCAGTCGTTCACACATAGGAACAGCATTTGCTATACAATTATCCTAAATCCAAACAGATGTTTCCGTGGTCGTATTCCAGTTAGTCCAGACTTTCCTAAAAATTAATTAGTGTTAGTATTTTACAAGTGGGGGTATTTGGACCTACTTTCTTTAGAATTAGAATTATTACTCCAATACTGAAGTTATTTTCTCTGTTTCATACATCTTAGACACCACGCGGAATAGTTTCGTCGTCGCTAGCTTGACCAAAGACACCAGCAGTCCCGAGGAAAGATAATCAACTCCCGGGGCTTCATTCGACTTGGACTTTCAATGCTCTGTCAAATTCTTCTCGCAGTATCTAATTTCCTATCTTACGGTCATCTACCTTCCTCTCCATAATACTACCTTGCAGCCTTTGAGCAGTCCCTCTATATATTTATTCCAGCTTCAAGCCTTTCCGTCTTTGGTTAGTCCATGGTTTCTCATTTCAGCTCTTCATATACATTCAGCTGATTCTTTTTTCTTCACACGTCTCTTTTAAGTTTCATGTAGAAGATTTTCCCGTACGTCACTTACGTCTCCGCTTCTTGCGTCCGGTTCCAGCAGTTTTACGTTCCTGCAACGCTCGCTTTTCTTTCCTCTCATTGCGCCATATGGTTTCACGTTATCAGGTAATGAGTTCAATAGTCTGACAGATAATTTCCTTTCCTTGCCAGAGCTTTTTTCATCGAACTTCTGGATAGAAATGTGATTGAGTGCATTTACCTATAAAACAGCTGAAGTTACTTGTCAGGTAATCATAAAAGTTCGACGTGGGTCCGTCTGATGTGAAGTGAATGGGCAAGTAAATTAAAGGATTCTTGCTAACATTGACTAATCAAGAAAATACGTAAAGATAATCAATACCCTGTTCTGCGCGGCCGTGGCTATGTGGAAAGAAATGAATGGTAAGAAACAGATGTTTTTCCAGAAAATCATTATCTGTTGTAAAACCAAAGATTAAATTGTTTGTTCGCTTCCGGCAAAAAGATAAGTAAAAGTTCAGTCGGAATGAGGACTCTTGAGCACGTCCTCGAGAAAAAGCAATCGTTTACTACATTTGGTGTACCTACTTTCCATCTCCCTGTCTCTTTATTTCCTATTTCCCTCTTGGCAGCTATCGAAAATGAAGAAATGGCAGCAAATGATCACAATGTTACTAATGCAGAAAACAAAGCAAATAACGAAGTTAAAACGTATCTTTATTTAAGGAGTCCGTTAGTACGATGTTTTGATTCTCACTGATGGCAATATCGACGACTTAGCAGATGTTGCATTGTAACTGCCCCGTATGCCTGCAAATGAACCATTTAATCATAAACGTCCCTAGAATGCGATGTGATGAAACGTTGTTATTTTCGTGTGTCATTTCTATTATAAGTTCTATTATAACACCTGTTAGAGACGCAGGGCGAAAGTTTGTAGCACTTCAGTATTAACGTATTATTATTTTCGATTATTCCCATTTACAGAGAGCGTCTGAACATGAATTCCTTTATGACGATTGTGTTTTCTCTCTGCCAAAATTTTCAAACGTTCAAATGTTTGTAAAGCTATGAGAACACACTGCAGTGGTCGTCTGCCCCTAAACTTACGATCAAATTAAACTAATGTATGATAAGGACCACACACACACCCATGCCAGAAGATAGGACTCGAACTTCCGACGGGGAGCAGCCGTGCATTTCGCTGCAAGGCGCCTTAAGACTTCGGCATACCTACGAGTATATATGAACAAGTTTCTGGCGTCACAGCGTGTAGGGCAGTATCATGCATGTAAAAAATTTGAAAGTGCGCCTGAAAGTTCACCAATAAGATGGGAGAACGCCACCGACGCAGCCGCGCGGGAGTCGCCGAGCGGTCTGGAGCGCTACGTTGCGGATCGTGAGGTCTTCTGCGTCGGAGATTCGAATCCTCTCCCGGGCATGGCTGTGTGTGTGTTGTCCTTAGGTTAGTTTAACTTAGTTTAAGTAGTTTGGTCCCATAGAATTACAAACATTGGACTCTGCCACCGACGTCACACAGCGTGGCTATCCGGGAGAGGGGGCAGCTGTTTCCGGTAGAGACGAACACGTCATATTGTGTCTGGTGACTTTTATATACAGTATGTAACTTAGGTCTTATGAATATATATCATTTCAAAGCAAACCGGTCATTATGGGTACTATTCGTTGGAATAAATGTCTGGAAACATCTTGTATGTTTAACAGATGTAGCTCCATACTAAATGTGGGGAGTGGGAGAACGGCTGCTTGAAATTATGATGGAAGTGTATTAAAAATAAACCAATTATTTTATTAACTGGCAACCAGTTTCTGCACCTCATTAGTACCATATTCAGGCCATCAAGACATCCAGGATGAAAATGTGAAGTATATGGCTGAATTAAACTGGGTTCATAGATTACATATGGACACGTGAACACCATCCACAAACAAGTGTACCAACATTATCACGTCAGACCGCCAGGACGGTATGTAAAATTTAACCACGTGTGGTTTCATTTACCGTCCAAACTTTCAAATGTTTGTCAACCTTAAGGGATTTAACTGCGGGGTCATCAGTCCCTAAACTTACAATCTACATATGAACTATCTTATACTAAAGACGACACAAACATACATGAGCGAGGGGGGATTCGAACCCCCGACCGTGGTGGCCACTGCGGCCGGCGTCCAAACATTCATAATATACAAGTATACATATGAATTCGTTACATACGGCACATTATGTTAGATTTGGATATATTTATATCTGTTAACAAATGTCTTATTTTACATGAAACGTTGTGGCGATGGTAGGTAACTTCATTTTCTAGTACTGATAGATGTGAGCGGCGTTTATAAAACAGATATTATGCCATTATTCGGAAGAAAGCAGTCACTTTAGAAATGAGTCTTGATTACGGTGGTCTAAAGCTGCCGATTCACGTCTGTCAATTACTTTATCACACTCTTTAAACTGTTAATATACTAGTACGTTAAATGAGTTTCTGTGTGAACTTCACCAAAATGAAACACCACTGTTTCGATCGCGAGTGTGATCCGAAATATAGACGAATGAAACATGAATGAAACCGAGAAATACGGTGGTTTTGAAACACTGAAACAGTTTCGCGTATCGAAGCATTGTTTCGAAATACTGAAACAGTGACCAACTCTAATAGACAAAAAGACAATAGGTGAGAAATGAGGAAAACTACATAAAATTAAATTCTTAAAATACTCCATAAATGCTACATCAATCTATTCAATAATTCCAATAGTTAGTTATTTATTACAAAATTTTACTTCGAATAGTTTTCCGAGATATGGGTGTCATAACCGCGTTATTCATGAATTTACTTTACTTTCTCTCCTAAAAAACAACCGCAAGTGTTTGCGTATCACAGCTGCGAGTTTGTCAACGATATTAACTTAACGTCTAATTACTGTTGTTGTTGTGGTCTTCAGTCCGCAGACTGGTTTGGTGCAGCTCTCCAGGCTACCCTGTCCTGTGCAAGTCTCTTCATCTGAGAATACATTCGGCGACCTACACCCTTTTGAATCTGCTTACTCAACGATTTTTACCCCACACACTTCCTTCTAATGCTAAGTTGACAATTCCTTGATGTCTCGGAATGTGTCCTACCAATCTACCTCTTCTCGTAGTCAGGAAATGCCAGAAACTCCTTTTCTCTCCAATTCGGTTAAGCACCTCCTCATTAGTTACGTGATCTACCCATCTAATCTTCATCATTAGTTTGTAGCACCACATTTCAAAAGCTTCTATCATCTTTTTGTCTGAACGCCTTATCGTCCACTTTTCCATGCCATACAATGCTACACTCGCGAGACAAAGGACTTCCTAACATTTAAATGAATATTGGATGTTAACAGGTTTCGCTTCTTCAGAAACGCATTTCTCCCCATAGCCATTCTGCATTTTACATCTTCTTTACTTCGGCCATCAGAAGTTATCTTGCTACGCAAATAACAAAATTCATCTATTACTTTCATTGTCGCATTACCTAATCTAATTGAGACTCACTTTAGTATACAGCCACACGACCAACTTACCTCAGTCACCTCCAATAAGCGAGTACATGACAAGGACTAACGATGCCGGGTTAAGAGATCAGCGTGGACACATACCATCACGCTTTCTTCATCGCCACAGCACACTGTTATGATGACGAGTATTGGGGGTTTTCCACGACGATTTCTCGAACAACGACAATACGTATTGAGAAGTATTGCACTTCTGAACATATCATATACCATCAGTGCACATGAATAATTTTCATAGTTTGAATGACAACAAAAAGTTTTAAGCCCTAACTTGCACCTAATGGTTTCTAGGAATTTTCTAATTTTGAGAATCATAACACGGACCACGACTCCAAAAAGCATCTGGTTTTGTCAAATATTTTAATAGCATATAACGCAAACCATTGGTATAATTCGTTTTACTGTAGATTCAGAGGATACTGAACCCACCCCTACGTTCAACTTTAAAATTTTAAGCAATACACTTGGTATACGCAACTGTTGCCCAACACGTTTGCTGAAAGGAGTCCCTTGTAAAATTAATTGACATCTTTGAAGAAAACCTCCATAAAACCCGGCAAACCATCATGATCGTTGGGACACGCAACAAGTCAAACCACCCCATGTATATTAAAAGATACCTGAAGATGCACCTTTAACGGTACGAAACCGGTAGTAACGCAATAAAGGCGTATAAAAACAGCTAAAGCGGACTGCAATAATTTATAGAAAGACACCCTGATTGTTTATATTACTTTCTAGAATTGATTTACTAATCTAATTCCTTCAGCATCGCCTGATTTTCTGACATTACATTCCATCACCTTCGTTTTACTCTTGTTAATCTTCATATTATATCTTCCTAATAATTACTATAACAGAAAAATGAAACCCCACAAAAAGTGCAAGCTTTCCTGCTGTGCGATTGTAAATGGAACGGCCCGCATGCGTTGTTCAGTGTGCAATGCGCGGCGGCGCTGGCAACAACGGAGTAGGGCAGTGAAGACTGCAGCAGGCAGCGGGCAGCCGCCAGCCGCCTCGGCGGCTCAAGGTGAGCGGCGGCCGCGCTAGCAGATGGCTATCGCATGCCTGCCCGCCTGGCGCTGCCGTGACGCACCGCTCTGCCTCCCGCGTTCCCGCGCCTGCCTGCCGCCACTACACAATGCCCGATAATTACCCGAGGGACCTTCACAACGAAAATTACCAGTCTGCTATACACGAGGCCGGCACCTCAGCTGTTAAGATCACACGGTGTTTCACGAGGAACAGTGAATACACTCGTCAAAACACTTAGGGGATCAGTTGAGGCACCTACATCTACATCTACATAGATACTTTGCAAATCACATTTAAGTGCCTGGCAGAGGGTTCATTAACCACGTTCATAACATTTCTCTACCGTTCCATTCTCTAATAGCGCGCGGGAAGAAAGAACACCTAAATCGTTCCGTTTTTCATCTGACTTCTCTTATTTTATTGGGATGGTCATGTCTCCCTAAGTAGGTGGGTGCTAGCATAATATTTTCACATTCAGAAGTAAAAGTCGGTGATTGAAACTTCGCAAACAGATCACACCGCAACGAATAACGTCTTTCTTTTAATGATTTCCACCTCAATTCGTCCAACATTTCCGTGACGCTTTACCCACTGTAACGTGATGAAACAAACTGAGCTGCCCTTCTCTAAACCTTCTCAATATCTTCCGTCAGTCCCACCTAGTGAGGCTCCCACAATGGGCAACAGTACTCCAGGAGAGGACGCACAAGTCTGATACAGGCATTCTCTTTGGTGTAGCGTCAAAGCGTTCTGCCAGTGAAACGTAATCCTTGGTTCACCTTCCTCACAATATTTTCTATGTGTTCTCTCCAGTCTACGTTGTTCGTAATTGTAACTCCTAGGTATTTGGTAGAATTTACGACCTTGAGGTTCGACTGATTTATCGCGTAATTGAAGTTCAGCGGATTTCTTTTACTGGTCTTGTGTATTATTTCACACTTTTCTTTATTTAGTGTCAATTGCCAATTTTCGCGCCATGTAGGAATTTTGTCTAAATCGCTTTGCATTTGCTTTTGATATTCTGTTGTCTTCACTAACCGATAAACGACAGCATCATCCACGAACAGTCTAAGGGAGCTATTCATTTTGTCTCCTAAATCGTTTATAAACACAAGGAAGAGTAGAGGACCTATAACGCTTCCCTGTGGAACGCCAGATATCACTTCTGTTTTACTCGATGACTTACCGTCAATTACAACGAACTATGTCCTTTCTGATAGGAAATCGTGAATCCAATCGCACAACTGGGGAGATATTCCATAAGCACGCAATTTCATTAGAAGCAGCTTGTGAGGTACTGTCAAAAGCCTTCCGGAAATCCAGAAATATGGAATCGATTTTAGATCCCTTGTCGATGGCACTTAACACTTCATGTGAATAAAGGGCAAGCTGTGTTTCGCAAGAGTGATACTTTCTGAATCCGTGGTGAGTACTGGTTAATAGGTCGTTCCCTTTGAGGTAGTTCATAATATTCGAACAAAGTAAATGTTCCAAAATCCTACTGCAAATCGACGTCAATGAGATAGGCCTGTAATTTTGGGGATCACTCCTATTGCCTTTCTTGAATATTGGAGTAACTTGGGCAACTTTCCAGTCTTTGGATACGGATCTTTCGTTGAGTGATCGGTTGTAAATGATAGCTAAGTAAGGAGCTATTGCATCAGCATACTCTTAGAGGAATATAGTTGGTATAGAATATGGCCCGGAAGATTTGTTTTCGTTTAGCGACTTAAGCTGCTTTACTACTCCAGGAGCATCTAAGTTTTGCAGGCTGGCTGCTGTTCTTGGATTGAATTCTGGTTCTGAAGTATTTTCATAGGCACAATGAACTAAAGTGATTCGACGTCTTTCTGTCGGTTCTACGGCGTGGAGACAACAACATTACGGCAACCGAATTACGCAAGCAGTTGGGTTCAGATGGTATAGTGAGCAGGTAGTGCAATTCAACAACAACTGACCCACCAGAACCTAAGGTATGGAGAGCCATAGGAAAGTTCGAAGCGGGACAGACACAGAGGGAGGTGGCTGAAGCTGTTGCAGTCTCCCAAAGTGTAATTTTCAGGACCTGGACGCGATTTCACACATCAGGAACCGTTCAAAGAAGGCAAGCTTACGGTCGTCCATGGGTAACATCAGCAAAAAATGACCGTTAACTCCAGTTAACAGCTCGTCGAGACAGGAGGCCGAATGCAACTCAGTTGCAAGCCTCCAGACAGCAACAGGACGCGAAATAACAACATAAATAGTCCGAAATCGCCTTCGGAAATGTGGCCTCTACTCATGGAGGTCTATAATGTGTGACCCATTAAAACCACGACACCGATTAGCACGCTCAAACTGGGCGAAGGAACATCAGGATTAGAGTCGTAACGAAGGTCGCCAGATTCTGTTCACAGATGACTCAACATTTTGTGTTCAGCCGGACAAACGTCCTTCGCTGATCTGGAGAGAGCATGGAACTCGGAACATTCCTGCTTATGTGCACGAAACATCACCATATCATGGTGGTGGACGTATGGTGTGGGCAGGAATCAGTATTGGCGGACGTACGGACCTGCATGTCGTTGAGAATGGCGCTTCGACTGCTCTTAGATGTAGAGACGGCATCATTCGACCTATTGTTGTGCCCTACGCTGGTGCCATAGGAGGTGGGTTCCTTCTGGTGGACGATAACGCTCGTCCCCACACAACTGCACTGGTGGACAACATGCTTGAATCTGATGGAACTGAACGAATGGAGTAGATAGCTTGTTCGCCGGACTTCAACCAGATTAACCGTGTCCTGTTTTTGGAGGTGGCAGTTAGGAAACGAACTATAATAAAACTGCCACATGTGTCCAATTTTAATTGAGTACACAGATACAGGTGAGTTCAACGTATTTTCGTTTCGTGTGTTGGCATACCGGTAGCTGGGAGTTTTTATCGAATGTCAGCAGTGGAATGTTGATGTTCAAGTTGTGAAGTCGTCATTGGGTTTACAATGAAGTTTTCATCGTAAGTTGCTGGCCTCGTTTACCGTACTGCAGCGTTTAAACATGCCGCACGTATTGACACATGCAGATATGCCCATATGGTATTAGTATAAGCGTTGTGTAATGGAATATGAAATACAATTTCCTAACTGCAGACTACCACATTCGACAGGGTTTTTTTATTTTATTTTTTATTTTTAATTTTTTTTTTCATGTGTTCAATAGACTGCATCACGTCGGTACACTGCCCAGATAGTCATGTTGGATCTTAACGTGAAAATGAACAGAGCGTACATGAAGTAAAAGATATTGAACACATTATTCCGGCGGTAGAACGTAGTCCTTCAAAAAGCACACTTAGAATCTGCAACTGAACTGTTTGTTAAGCTCATGGGACTTAACTACGGGGTCATCAGTCCCTAAACTTACAAACTACTTATCAACTACCTTATACTAAAGACGGCACAAATATCCATGCCCGAGGGGGGATTCGAACCCCCGACCGTAGTGGCCGTGCAGACCGTGACTGAGCGCCTCAGTCTCCTCGGCCACCGCAGCCGGCTTAGAATCTGCAGGTATCGTTGTTTCACATAAAGGGTATGGCAAATATTACGTATGCACGGTTTCTATATGTATCATTTACAGATCATTCAGAACCTTCAAGCAAAAGACAAAAATAGACGACTGGAATATTGTCTTTGGACACATAAAAATTCATAGGTAATCCCATTTTTACTCTGCACTGATGAAGCCATTTCACTCGTGACGGCATCAGTAACACTCGTTACTCACATGAAGTGCAGGCGCATTTTTAAGAAATGTGTAATATGGTTTGACAGAAAATCCGATCATAGGACCTATTGTGTTATCGCATCATCTAACAGGACCGCATTTTCAATACTTTCTTGAAAATGAACTTGCAACATTATCGGAAGGTTCCTTTGGATAGCAGATTGCGGATGTTCTTTTAGCAAGACAGGGCTCCTGCGCATTCCAGTCCTCGTGTGACAGACATAATCCCCCGGAAGATGGATCGGTACAAATAGGGACGTTTATTGCCTACCGAGGTCACCAATATCAGTCTGAAAATAAGGAAACGTGCCAAGAAAGCTTTTATTTGGAGTAAGCCGGTATACGAATGTGAAGCTTGGACAGTGGAAAAATAACAGAGAAGACGGCTAGAAGCCCAACAGAGTTGCTGTTACAGAAGGATGATGCTGGAGAGACAGAGCAACAAATGAAGAGGTGTGTAGAAGAATACAGGAAACTAGACCACTGTGGAGATCTTTCTTTACAAATCAGAGGTAATCAGCTTCATGCCCAGTTTAATACATTTCTCCTTCACCGAAGAAAATGTCTCTGTGTTCGTAATAGCCGCTGATAACCGATACATATTTCAACAATAGTTGCGCGTTTCCATGGGGGCGAAATCCTGTTGTGAAAATAGAAAACCGGAAACCAGCCGCAGATTTCCAGAATCTGTTTTTGAATGTTTACGTTCTTAATTTAGAAAGGAATAGCAAATCGGTTTACGATATCCAGGTCTGAGAGCCCCATGAAATAGGGACGTTGACAGCATCCCATCATTGGGATCGCTGCGGGTGACAGCAATCTGAAATAGAGGACAGTCAATAAGAAGAGTTCCGATTCGTGCCGACTTTTAACGATCAGTACTTGGGGACAGCGACAGTTATTTTAATTGAATTTATTAGCCTTCAGCTCACACCGTAGCACCAGGTAACACTTACATGAAATGTAAAGGCAGTGGCAAAATTCGCATTAAAACTGTTTGCTTGGCGGGAGTAGCCACGTGATCTAAGACATCATTCTACGGACTGGCAGGCCGCTCCCACTGGAGGTTCGAGTCCTCCCTCGGGCATGAGTGTGTTTATGTGTGTGTGTGTGTGTGTGTGTGTGTGTGTGTGTGTGTGTTGTCCTTAGTGTAGCTTACTTTAAGTAGTTTGTAAGTCTACGGACTGATGACCATAGTTATAGGCTCAAATTCGAGAGAACAGCGATTGCAAACCACCTTCGGTCATTCTGGTTCATGTTTTCCTTGAATTCCCTAAATCAATCCAGGCAAATGCGGGGATGGAACCTTCCAAAGGGCACGTCCAGTTCCCCTACTCATCCTTGACAAAACAGTTCGAACATGTGCTGTCTCTTATGACCACGGAGTCGACGGAGAATTAAACCCCAATCTTCCGTAATGCTGTGTTGTGTTTTGTTGACGGTGGCCTACGTATTTCTCTTGCCTGGCTGCTGCTGTTTAGTAACCAATGGCGCGATTACACTGTCACAGGGAGACCATTACTTGTTGTCTGGTGGCAGGCGGAGGAGTGGAGGGTTTGCTACAAACCTGCTGCACAATGGGGCGATCCTGCCTTTTGCTGGTCACACCTAGTCGGTCTTCTGTCAAATCCGAATGCCCCACCAAACCGGATGCCGCACGATTCGATCAGCCCGCCAATGGAGCCCAGAACGAGGTCCCTTTCAAACTCTTCTGTGGCGCTGGTAGTTCTCTCTCAACGGGTCGAGGCGTCTCTCTGCATTTGAGTCATTACTCACCATCACTTCCCTCATTAGACACGTACAAAACGAAGGCAGTCTGACATTGCTTCTACTGTTGCCACGAATAATGTTATATATATATATATATATATATATATATATATATATATAAAATAACAATCAACTGTTTCATTAAAACCTTAAAACATCAAATAGTTCCGGTCGTGGAGCATTATCACCGGACATTTACACAAAAGTACAACACAGACGCTATTAATGCACACCGCAAGTAAATAAGGATCAAGTAAACATAATTGGTATCTGAATACTTACAAGGTACAAAACAGTTCAGATAAACGTATCAGGCATAGTTCTACCTGACTGATAACAAAAACAGTTTATTGCATTGTAAAATCAAAAACGCAATATATACGACCCAGTCGTTTAGAAACATGTAATCTGACGCCAGTTAACGAAAGGGACAAACACAAAAAAAAAAAAAAAAAAAAAAAATGCGAGCGCTACCATCAAACACCGTAATGCAATCCATACTATAGATATAATCAGGGCACAATTTAGCAGCTACTCAGCCTAAGTGTGAACTGTCTCTGATCAGCATCTTTGACAACTGTGAAAGTAAACAAAGATATTAAGTGGGGTTGGAAACAAATCTCGAAATGGTAGTGTATAATAGAAAAGTACATCACGGAATCGTTACGATAATTTACAACGTCCGTGAAGTTTTTCATCACTAATCATTGTCTTACTGCAGTGGTTCCCAAACTGTGGGTGGTGATCCTGTATGGGATATCATAGGAAAATATCTTACGGCCTGGAAAACAATGAAAGTATTTATGAGATCTATTAGTTTCATGATAATTTTTACTGCACAAACGAAAAGTAACAATTAAGTCGTAGCGGTTATTTTAGTGAAAAAGGTAAATGAAACGGACTAATGTTTCAAGTTTTTATAAAATTATATTTTCAAATGAAATAATAATTCAATTTTCCGAGACATATATTGTCTCATAATATCAAAGATATTGAATCCCACCAGCGGCACAAATTTTAATTCAAGGACTCTTCTAATCAATACCTTTAATATATTCACGTTAGGCTCACGAAACTTCTTGATTTGCTTTGTGGCCTATACTTATAAAAATAATTTATGGCTTCATGATAATTGTGCTAAAATTAACATTGCATTTTCTATTATGAGATGTTTGTGACTACAGACACCGGGATGGTTGTCACATGGATCGGATGTGGTTGTCACATGTTAACATTACTTGAAAAATACAAGTGTTTGAAGAAACAAAATAATTGTTTTATTCATATAAATTACTACAAGCCAAAGGAACATTCAAATCAAAATATAACCTTCACAATTCTCACTAATAACGAAATCAGGGGCAAATTCATGGTCGTCAAAAACGTCTCTCTTGAAAAGACAAGTACTACAAGCTTTGAACCCTGCTTGAATATTTGATGGCGTAAACACAAGACAAGCCACGTGACTACCATCCCCGTTATGTGACCGGCATACCATTTTGAAAACTTTAGCTATTTCCAGCATTGTGCGTTTCATAACACAGCGCGCACAGTATATTGAATTACACTCTACGTAACTGTAGAATCTGATTATCAGTACAGCAAAAAGTTCCGTAGTTTAATCGAACGGTAATAATGCTGTAAAATTTACTCACAAGTACTACTAACAGATAAATATATACAGCTCTTCACTCACTCTGCTCAAACAATTGAAACATTAAACGGCTGATGCAAATAGTGCCACCACTGTTAAAGAAGTCATTCCAGTACAGTGGAAGATCTGGTGTCCGAATTATAAACTTTGTGACAACCAATCCGTCTGACTGCCAAAACCAGTCTCCTCTAGAGCAATTTTTATTTTCTATGTGGATGCAAAACGGCTCCTAAATTAGTTTTAATTTTGTGCATGAATGCAAGTTGCTGGTGCCCTGTGGATGTTTGTAACTTATCTTCAAAGGGGAGTAAATCCTCAACACTTTTTCAGTATAGGCTCAATCTGCATGTAGTCCTTATTCTCTGGTTGCTTGATCGACTCGTCGTCGTAGGAATGGCACCCGATTTTTTTTCAACAGATCCACAAGCAACAATGTGAGGTTAAGTCGGTAACTGAGGAGTAATTTACTTACAGTGCCCCCCCCCCCAAAAAAAAAGAATTAGGAGCCTTTTCTTCCTTTTTTAAGTAAATCTATTTTATTGTCGAGTAATCCACTGGCAAACGGCACAGTAGCAGTACCTGATCTGTCATTGTTGTTGTAAACACATTTGCTCACCGGTGACACACTGATGTCATGAAGTCGAGCAGTATCGCAAGGTTGCTTGGAAGGCCCCAAGGGTAATCCTCAGAGCATCCCATTAACACTGACATTTTAAAATCATTATAGATAACCTAAATTTCACTTTTCCGTAATGCAAATTCCGCACCGATGAGAAAAATATAGACCGGACTACCGCAATTCCACAGAATTAAAAACTCGTCCAAACAGATGTATGTATGTTCATAAATGTTTCGAATGCAATAGACAAGAGAAGTACATGTTTATAACTTGTCGACAGAGCACATGTTAAGGGAGAGGAATTGGGGAAACTGTCCTTCTGAAAAGAATCATCCAGACAAGAAAGTGTAGCAGCCAGACAATGGTGTTTTGTGGACCTTCCCGAGTAACTAAACAGGGACGGGACAATAACTGCAAATATACTGCTAAAAGAGTATTGATCTAAAAGTAGACCACACAAGAAACGTACGTGCATCTCTATCTATGGCACACAGCTACTGCCAAGTCGACAACATTTCTCCTCATACACAGTGCTATAATGAGAAGCTTCTTTACCGTAGTATACCCGACTAACTCTTCCTTAATTAATATTCGTTGTTAGTGCTGCCACTTGCTTAATTGTATTTGTTTAATTTAAAAAGAGAAATCTGCTAACATCGAATATTAATTTAAGTGTAAGGAAGTCTTTTCTGAAGGCATTTGTGTTGAGTGTTGCCTTGTACGGGAGTACATGGACGATAAACAGTGCGGACAGGAAGAGAATAGAGGGTTTTGAAAAGTGGTGCTACAGAATAAGGCTGAAGATTAGGTGGGTAGATCGCATAATTAATGAAGAGGTACTGAACAAAATTGGTGAGAAAAGTAATTTTTGGCATACCTTGACTAAGAGAAGGGATCGCTTGGTAGGACACATTCATAGACATCGAGGAATTGTGAATTTAGCATTGGAGGGAGTGTGTGGGGTAAAAATCTCAGAGGAAGACCAAGAGACGCATATAGTAAGCAGATTCAGATGGATGTGGGTTGCCGTTCTTATGAGGAGATGAAAAGGCTTGCTCAGGATAGAGTAGGGTGGAGAGCTGCATCAAACCAGTCTCCGGACTGAAGACTATAACTACAACAACATAATTTAAAACACTGCGACGTGTTTCGAGCATGTTGTGCTCATCATAATGCGTTGAGCACAACATGCTCGAAACTAGTTGCAGTATTTTAAATTAAACAGATGCAATAAAGTGACTGGTAGCAGTCATCATCACCGTTAGAAACTGATTATGCCTATCAGCGTTCAGTCTGGAGCATAGTGCTTCTAATAAAATTCCTCCATGATCCCCTACTCAACGCTAACATTGATGCCTCGTCTGATGTTATGCCTTTTACTTCAAAATCATTCTGCACCGAATCTAAGTACCTTCTTCTTGGTCTAACTCGACTCCTCTTACCCTCCGCTCCCGAGCTCATGAGTCTCTTAGGTAACCTTGCTTCTCCCATGCGTGTAACATGACCCCACCATCTCAGTCTGATTGTTCTAACTGCTTCATCTATGGTGTTCAACCCTAGTTTTTCCTTGATTTCCTCATTATGGACACCCTCTTGCCATTGCTCCCATCTACTAGTACCTGCAATCATTCTTGCTACTTTCATATCTGTAACCTCTACCTTGTGAATAAGGTAACCTGTATCCACCCACATTTCACTCCCATACAACAAAGTTGGTCGACAGATAGAGCGGTGCACTGCTAGCTTAGTCTTGGTACTTACTTCCTTCTTACAAAAGAGAGTAGATCTTAGCTGAGCACTCACTGCATTAGCTTTGCTGCACCTCGATTCCAGTTCTTTCACTATGTTGCCATCCTGTGAGAAAATACATCCCAGGTACTAGAAACTGTCTACCTGTTCTAACTTTGTTCCTCAATCTGTTTAAATCTCTTTCCCGCCGACATTACTTTCGTTTTGGAAATGCTGATCTTCATGTCATAATCCTTGCACCTCTTATCGAGCTCTGAAATATTAGTTTGCAACCTTTCAATCGAATCAACCATTACAACCAAGTCATCCGCATATGTGAGACGGCTTATTTTGTTTTCACCTATTTTAAACCCGCCCTGCCAGTCTACTGTTTTCAACATATGATCCATGAATAGTATGAATAGCAGTGGTGACAGGTTAAAGCCTTGTCTTACCCATGAAACTACCCTGAACCATGAGCTTAATTTGCCATCTACTCTAACTGCTGCCTGACAGTCTACGTAAAGCCCTTTAATTGCCTGCAGAAGTTTGCCTCCTACACCATAATTTTGTAGAACTGACAGTAGCTTCCTCCTAGGAACACGGTCGTAAGCCTTTTCTAGATCTATGAAATATAGATACAATTTCCTGTTCCACTCATAGCACTTTTCCATTACCTGCCGTAAGCTAAAGATCTGGTCCTGACAGCCTCTAAGAGGCCTAAACCAACACTGATTTTCATCTAACTTGTCCTCAATTAATACTCGCACTTTCTTTTCAAGAATACCTGAGAATATTTTGCCTACAACGCTAATTAAAGAGATACCTTGATAGTTGTTACAATGTTTTCTGTTTCCATGTTTGAAAATGGACGTGATTACCGCTTTCGTCCAGTGAGACGGAACCTGTCCCGATTCCCACGCCTTCTCAATTATCCTGAGTAACCATTTGAGACCTGATATTCCACTGTTTTTGACGAGTTCCGGCTTAATTTCATCCACCCCAGCCGCTTTATTGCACTGTAATCTACTGACAATTTTCTCCACTACCTCAAATGAGATCCTGTTTCCTTCGTCATTCCTATCCCATTCTACCTGAAAATTGAACGTCATTGAACGTTTCACCTACATTGAGCTATTCTTCAAAATATTCCTTCCATCTGCTCAAGGCATCAACATGACTGACTAGCAGCTTTCCTGACCTGTCCAAAACACTTGTTAATTCCTTCTTCCCTTCCTTTCGAAGGTTGCTAATTACACTCCAAAATGGTTTTCCCGCTGCTTGACCCAGAGTTTCTAGCTTATTTCCAAAGTCTTCCCATGATTTCTGCTTGGAGTCTGCAATTATCAGTTTGGATTTGTTTCTTTCTTCAACATAAATTTCTATGTCTGCCTGGTTTGTAGTATGTAGCCATTTTTGAAATGCTTTCTTTTTCTTTTTACAGGCTGCCTTGACTGTGTCATTCCACCAAGATGTCTGTTTTTTCCTGCCTTTACACACTACTTTTCCAAGACATTCTCTAGCTACTTCTAGTAGTGTGTCCCTGTATCTTGACCATTCCTTTTCCAGTGACTGTAAATCATTAAATTTCACTAACTGCTACCTTTCCAAGATAATTGTTATGTATTTGTGCCTAATTTCCTTGTCTTGAAGCGTCTCCACTCTTATCCTTCTACACATGGACCTGACTTTCTGCTAGTAACAAAGAATATTAATTATTTCATGTAGTCGCGGTCAATACATTTAGGCACCATGGCTTCAGTCAATTAATCTTTCTTCTCCCTGCTGTGTAACTGTTTTCACTGGAATAGGGCATGGCCAGATTTGGGATATTTATTGCCTAAATTAGGGAAGACTACGTCTCCTCTTTTGCATCAAGCGCTCGCTCGCTAAATTCGTTGCTGCGCTGCGCAGCGTGTTAATTAACTTCGGTGATGCGGAAAAATAACGGCGCTGCCCGTTTCTGCCGCCTAGCTCCAGCAGGAAGGCCGCCTGCTGTTTAATTTCCACTGCACACAGTTTGTGCGTCCGCAGTACCTCTTCGAAATCGAGACGGCCTTTTCGGAGATAGCAGTTGCCAGAAGTTAACATTTCCATGCGAGGCGTTGCAAATGGCGCCCTTATTACAGCACGCCCCTAAAGTGCAGCCATTTCGCATACTATCTGCGCACGGGAGTTTCCCAGACATTAATTGCCGCAGAGCGTTATTCCGGAGAGAAACAGTTCAGTAGAATCTGCTCCGCATCTTCTAAAGGAAAAGGAACAGAAACGAAGCAGAGAGAAAGAAAGAAAAGAACAACGAAGAGATATAGAGGAAACCGTCGCCGACTTTTTCACATCTCATTTTCAGAACTAGACGGGTAAAAGCAAAGAATTTCATTTCAAATTGAAAAGCTGAACACTTGTTATTGTCTTGTTTCACAAAACTTTATTTGTACGACCTAGGTTTCGGGTTATGATCCCGTTTTAAAGTACTTTAATGATTCCAAAGTTGTTACACCAGTGAAGACAAACCATTACCATACTACAGGTCTCTCTTTATCGATTTTAACATTGCAAAAAAATACTACTTACATTGCAATTTAGGAACTATTACACTTGCATTGCACTATTGCAATAACCTAATGTAAATAATTATTGTACTAAAATTGTATTTAATGATGTCATATCTTACTGAATCATCATCATAATCATTAGAGACTGATTACGCCTTTCAGCGTTCAGTATGGAGCAGAGTATCTCTAATAAAATTCCTCCATGATCCCCTATTCAATGCTAACATTGATGCCTCATCTGATGTTATGCCTTTTACTTCAAAATAATTCTGCGCAGAATCTAAGTACTTTCTTCTTGGTCTACCTTGACTCCTCTTACTCTCCGTTGCCGAGCTCATGAGTCTCTCAGGTAACCTTGCTTCTCCCATGCGTGTAACGTGACCCCACCATCTCAGTCTGTTCGCTCTTAACTGTTACATCTATTGTGTTCATTCCCAGATTGACTTCCTCATTATTGACACCCTCCTGCCATTGTTCCCGTCTATTAGTACCTGAAATTATTCCTTCTACTTTCATATCTGTAATTCGTACCTTATGAACAAGGTAACCTGTATCCACCCAATTTTCACTCCAATACAACAAAGTTGCATTGCTAACTTAGTCTTGGTACTTTCTTCCTTCTTGCAGAAGAGAGTAGTTCTTAGGTGAGCGTTCACTGCATTAGCTTTGATACATCTCGATTACAGTTCTTTCAAAATGTTGCCATCCTGTGAGAAAATACATCCTAGGTACTTGAAACTGTCTCCTGTTCTAAATTTGTTCCTCCTATTCGACACTCAATCTGTTTCTCTTTCCCACAGACATTACTTTTGTTTTAGAGGTGCTGATCTTCATATCATAGCTGTTAAAACTCTGATCGAGCTCTGAAATATTAGTTATTCACTTATTGAAATTATTAATAATTATTGTACCTCAAGAATTGAACAGTTTATTGTGCATGATCTTACTGCTTGCAGATGAGTGCCTCAGGTTACTAATATTGTTATTATCTACTTTGTGAAAGTTATTCATAATCTAAAAGATGTGAATAACTGAGTTCTGTCTGTTCATTCATTTTGGGCTTTGTGCATCTATTTTTTAATTTCCAAAATTTCTAGTTGGTCAATTTTGCACCTTTACCTTCTGTATGTAAGACTTCTACATCTATGCGCATTTGTGCTCTTGCTCTAATCAGTGTCTTCGTGACAGTTCAAAACACTAGAATTTGTTACACAGCATTTTAACACCTTGACAATTTTACTGTTTTGATTGTTAACTAATAATAAAATTAAATACTATTATCACCTGCTACATTGGTATCGACGAGTTTTGAGGCATTTTGCCGTAGTACGTGCTAACACCGACCCCCGCTGATATCATGGCCTGTCTCCACGGTGACGGACGGCGTCCCCTGGCCGTTACATCTCTGACGCGTCGTCTGCTTCGCTGCTGTACGTGCTAACGCCGGTCGCCTCTGCTATCGCGGCGTTTCCACGGTGACCGACCGCGTCACAGGCAGCTACGTCTCTGGCACGTCGTCTGCTTCACCACTGGTACGACTTACCGATGTTTCCACGACGCCGTATCCACGGCAACCATCGGCATAGCTGTATTTTATCTTTGACTCACACTCTGTCTTCGATTTGAATGTTATTATTATCAACGGCCCATAGATGGCTGGTATTTTCTAGACAGACAACTTCTTTTTAGTGTCTAATGCTTCATTATTCTTTATTACAGACATGGCAACTATGTTTTATATTTAACGAAATACACCTATAATATATATATATATATATATATATATATATATATATATATATATATATATATATATTGCTTGTCGCATCCTTTATTGTATGACGTTCCCCATTGGTTTATGATGTGCTGATCCTTCAGGCGATGGGCGGGTCTTATCTAATATATAAAGCAGAGTGTCCGTATATTTGTAAGTGTTGCATACAAATCTCCAGTTTTGTACCCGTAAGCTTCAATCCATGAGGACGGTCGCCGTAAGCGTAAGAATCACATACGATGTATAGTTCACGAGATATGACGTCATAAACAATGAGACCACTCCCATGAACCACAGACATTGCCGAGGTGGGGTGGCTTGCGTGTCTCAACGATACAGATAGCCGGAGGGGTATCTGTGGAGAGGCCAGACAAACGTGTGGTTCCTGAAGAGGGGCAGCAGCCTTTTCAGTAGTTACAGGGGCAACAGTCTGGATGATTGACTGAGCTGGGCTTGTAACATCAGCTAATGTGGCTTTGCCACACAGTTACTGTGAACGGCTGAAAGCAAGGTGAAACTACAGCCGTTATCTTTCCCGAGGACATGCAGCTCTACTGTATGAACATATGATGATGGCATCCTCTCGGGTAAAATATTCCGGAGGTAAAATAGTCCCCCATTCGGATCTCCGGGCGGGGACTACTCAGGAGGATATGATCATCAGGAAAGACAATACTGGCATTCTACGGGTCGGAGCGTGGAATGTTAGATCCCTTAATCGAGTAGGAAAATTAGGAAATTTAAAAAGGGAAATGGATAGGTTGAAGTTAGATATAGTGGGAATTAGTGAAGTTGGGTGGCAGGATGAACAGGATTTCTGGTCAGGCGAGTATAGGATTATAAATACAAAGTCAGTTGGGGGTATCACAGGAGTAGGATTGATAATGAATAAGAAAATAGGAATGCGGGTAAACTACTATGAGCAGCACAGTGCTCGCATTATCATTGTCAAGATAGATACGAAGCCAACACCGACCACAGTAGTACAGGTTTATATGCCAACTAGCTCTGCCGATGATGAGGAAATCGAAGAAATATATGAGGACCTAAAGGAAATTATTCAGACAATTAAGGGAGAGGAAAACTTAATTGTTATCGGAGACTGGAATTCGGTAGTAGGACAAGGAAGGGAAGGGAAGATAGTTGGTGAATATGGTCTGGGCAGAAGGAATGAAAGAGGAAGCCGCCTGGTAGAATTTTGCACAAAATATAATTTAGTTATTACAAACACCTGGTTTAAGAATCACAAAAGAAAGTGGAAGAGACCAGGAGACACCGGGAGATACCAGATAGATTTTATAATGGTAAGACATAGATTTCGGAACCAGGTTATAAACTGCAAGACATACCCAGGGGCAGATATAGACTCTGACCATAACTTGTTAGTTATGAACTGTAGGCTGAAACTGAAGAAACTACAAAAAGGTAGGAAAATAAGGAGATGGGACCTGGATAAATTGAAGGAACCTGAAGTGCTTAAGAATTTCAGAGGGAGTTTTAGGCAACAATAGACAGAAACGGGGGAAAATAAAACAGTAGAAGAGGAATGGGTACAATTGAGAGATGAAATAGTGAAGGCAGCAGAGGACAAAATAGGTAGGAAGGCAAGACCTACAAAAAATCCTTGGATATCACAGGAGATACTAAATTTAATCGATGAAAGGAGAAAATATAAAAATGCAGTAAATGAAACAGGCAAAATGGAGTACAGACGACTAAGAAATGAGATTGACAGGAAGTGCAAAATCGCTAAACTGGAGTGGCTAGAAGGCAAATGCAAGGATGTAGAAGAATGTATAAATAGGGGAAAAATAGATACAGCCTACAGGAAAATAAAAGAAACATTTGGAGATAAGAAAAACAGCTCTATGAATATTAAGGACACTGATGGAAAACCAGTTCTCAGCAAAGAAGGGAAAGCTGAAAGGTGGAAAGAGTATATAGAGGGGCTCTACAAAGGAAATGAACTTCGAGACAATATTGTAGGAAGGGAAGAGGGTGTAGATGAAGATGAAATAGGAGATACTGTACTGAGAGAAGAATTTGACAGAGCCCTGAAAGACCTAAGTCGCAACAAGGCCCCTGGAATAGATGATATTCCCTCAGAGCTACTGAAGTCTCTGGGAGAACCAGCCATGACAAAATTGTTTCACCTGGTATGTAAGATATATGAGACAGGTGAAGTACCCTCAGACTTTAAGAAAAATGTTATAATCCCCATCCCTAAGAAAGCAGGTGCAGACAGGTGTGAAAACTACAGAACCATCAGTTTAATAAGTCGTGGCTGCAAAATATTAACGCGAATTATATACAGAAGGATGGAAAAACTGGTAGAAGCCGACCTCGGGGAAGATCAGTTTGGGTTCAGGAGAAAAGTAGGAACACGGGAGGCAATATTCACTTTACTTATCCTAGAAGATAGATTAAGAAAAGGCAAACCTACATTTCTAGCTTTTGTAGATTTGGAGAAGGCTTTTGACAATGTTGATTGGAATAAACTCTTTCAAGTTCTGACGCAAGCAGGAGTAAACTATAGGGAACGTAAGGTTATTTACAACTTGTACAAAAACCAGACAGCGGTTGTCAGAGTTGAAGGGCATGAAAGGGAGTAAGACAGGGTTGTAGTCTTTCTCCATTGTTGTTCAATTTGTACATTGAGCAAGCTATAAAGGAAAGCAAGGAGAAATTTGGAGAAGGAATTAAAGTTCAGGGTGAAGAATCAAAAACATTGCGTTTTGCCTACGACATAGTAATTCTGTCAGATACAGCAAAGTCCCTGGAAGAGCAATTGAACGGAATGGACAGTGTGCTGAGAGGTGCATATAAGATGAACATTAACAAGAGCAAAACTAGGGTAATGGAGTGCAGTGTAAGAAAATCAGGTGATGCTGAAGGAATTAGATTGGGTAACGAAGCAATAACGGAGGTCGATGAGTTTTGTTACTTGGGCAGAAAAATAACAAATGATGGTCGCAGTACAAAGGATATAAAATGCAGAATGGCAATGGGTAGAAAAGCATTTTTGAAAAAGAGAAATTTGTTAACATCGAATATTGATTTAAGCCTAAGGAAGTCCTTTCTGAAGGCATTCGTGTGGAGTGTTGCCTTGTACGGGAGTGAGACATGGACGATAAACAGTGCGGACAGGAAGAGGATTGAGGCTTTTGAAATATGGTGCTACAGAAGAATGCTGAAGATTAGGTGGGTGGATCGCGTAACTAATGAGGAGGTACTGAACAGAATTGGGGAGAAAAGAAATTTGTGGCATACCTTGACTAAAAGAAGGGATAGATTGGTAGGACACATTCTTAGACATCAAGGAATTGTGAATTTAGCGTTGGAAGGGAGTGTGTGGGGTAAAAACCGCAGAGGAAGACCAAGAGATGGATACAGTAAGCAGATTCAGACAGATGTAGGTTGCCGTTCTTATGTAGAGATGAAGAGGCTTGCTCAGGATAGGGTATTGTGGAGAGCTGCATCAAACCAGTCTCCGGACTGAAGACCACAACAACAACAACAACAAACAATGAATGCGCAGAAAAATACTGCATTTTGCGACAATGCTGTTCATTTTCTCATAAACCACTGGACCGTTTTCGACCAAATATCGTACATATATGTCTTACGTGAGATAACAATTTCTGTAAGAGTACGAACCGCCTAAGACACATAGTTCAGAAGATATGATGTCATAAACAATAGTAATCGCAAAAAAACTGCAACATAATGCGGCGAGACTTTATACATACGCTATATGAGAATGACAGTAATTAGCGAGTTGCAACGAACTTGAAACATAATTTCAAACCTTTATTAAACTTTTTCTCGCTGACAACCACAGCAAAATGATGAAAGGAAAAAAGTTTCTCGCTAATTACTTTTCCGCTGTTTATGGAGTAAAACTACGGCTCTCGGTATGACGTTACAATTTATAATTTCAACACTACAAACTGTAGCGACAGGAAATTGTACAGACAGTATACACACATATAGTTGAATGTACCTTCTAAATTGTATCACAGTACTACACGTTGTTCATTAGATTTGAGAACACAAACAATAACATTCCGCTATTCATGGACTAAGACTACGGTATTCGGTATGACGTTACAATTTATAATTTCCACACTACAAATTGTAGCCGGAAGAAATTTTACAAACAGTATACACGCATATAGTGGAGTGTACCTTCTAAATTGTATCTCAGTACGACACGTAGTTCATGAGATATGAGCACATAATCACTAACGTTCATGGAAAATCGCCCCACCACGCACCAAGTTATAATCTATTACTTCTTTGTGCTAATTGTAGTCCTAAGAGATTTTACAGACATACAGCACTTATACAAATTAATATATACTTGAAAAATGGCAGGAATAAATAAATATATACCCGGGCAAAGTCGGGTTTTAGCTAGTCCTTTATAACGTACAGCAGTCTCTCGCTGGTTAGCAGTCGCCGCACGCTCACCGCTTGAACATCTACAGCGAGGTACACTGTTTTACGGAATTTTCTAATCCTGCTGGTAAATTTATCATAGCTATTAATGGTGTACCTGTTTCCCTCTATAGCTTATCATCTTTTATTGTATTTTACAGTGGTCTGGAGATGATCTAATCTTAGATCGGAAACGGTTACCTGTAGTAATAAATTGTCAAATTTTATGAACTAGACTTATTTTTATCTTTAAGTACATTTTATTCTTTCATACACCTACCCACTCCAGAAATACCTGTCTTTACATCAGTCAGACATCATAAATCTCACAGCTGTACTACAGCTCTACTCTGAGTACGTATTATGTACCATCAATTGAATCACAATTATGAGCAGCGTGAGGGTCACGCTTGAGCCTCGAGCTGTTCGCTTCAGGTATTTCAAGTGACAGATGTTCAAATCTTTGTGTAGCTTATGGGATTTAACTGCGGGGTTATCAGTCCCTAAACTTACAAACTACTTATAAAATAACTTATACTTAAGACAACACAAACATTCATGCCCGAGGAAGGATTCGAACCCCCGACGGGAAACGTCCTTGCGCATCGGAACATTGCACCTCAACGCGCTCAGTCACTGCCGCGGCTTCAATTTCACAGGATATATTAGACGTACTGCGATAGAAACAACGCGGTTCTTTCGTGGTTATTCAAATTATTGAGTGCAGGTGAAATAATAGGTGATGTCCGTTAACAAAACATATTTTCGTGTTAAAACTACTGTTTCAGTGCATCGCGGGCGTCATATCAGGAGGTTTGAATCCTCCATCGGTCGTAGGTGTGTGTGTTGTCCTTAGGATAGATTTAAGTAAGTTTAAGTACTTTATAAGTCTAGGGATCGATGAACACAATACTTTCGTCCCATAAGTTTACAAACATTTGAAGATTCTGAACTACTTCATTACAGTTTAGAATGTCTTTGGTTCAAATGATCAAATGTTTGTAATCGAATGGGACCAAACTACGTTGGTCATCAGTCCCTAGTCTTACAAACTACTTAAACTAAGTTAAACTAACCTAAGGACAACACACACATCCACGCCCGAGGGAGGATTCGAACCTCCGACGCCGGAGGCCGAGCGATTCGTAGCGTGGAGCTCCAGATCGCTCGGTTACTCCCGCGCGGCTTATACACTGGTCAAAACAATTAGGGAATCAGTTGGAATATCTAGGTTGTAAAGTATTGTCGTCGGCAGGATGAATTAAAGTGGTTAGACGTCTTGCTGTCGGTACTACGGAGTGGAGACAACTTTACGGAAACCGAGATAGTGGTCATAACAGAAGGTTTATGCAAACGAGATTGTTGTTGACCTGTGTTTACTACACGAATTACACAAGCAGGGAAGTTCAAATAGTAGAGTGAGCAGGTAGTGCAATGGAACAACGCACCTGAAGCTACGGCATGGATAGTCATAGGAAGGCTAGGAGCGGGACAGACATAGAATGAGGTCTAGAATGAAACTTTCACTCTGCAGCGGAGTGTGCGCTGATATGAAACTTCCTGGCAGATTAAAATTATGAGCCGGGACTCGAACCTGGGACCTTTGCCTTTCACGGGCAAGAGCACTACTGACTGTGCTATCCCGACACGACTCACGGTGCCGTCTCACAACTTTACTTCCGCCAGTACCTCGCCTCCTACTTTCCAAACTTCACAGAAGCTCTCCTGTGAAACTTGCAAGAATAGCACTCCTGGAAGAAAGGATATGGTGGAGACATGGCTTAGCCACAGGCTAAGGGATGTTTCCAGAATGAAACTGTCACTCTGCAGCGGAGTGTGCGCTGATATGAAACTTCCTGGCAGATTAAAATTATGAGCCGGGACTCGAACCTGGGACCTTTGCCTTTCACGGGCAAGAGCACTACTGACTGTGCTATCCCGACACGACTCACGGTGCCGTCTCACAACTTTACTTCCGCCAGTACCTCGCCTCCTACTTTCCAAACTTCACAGAAGCTCTCCTGTGAAACTTGCAAGAATAGCACTCCTGGAAGAAAGGATATGGTGGAGACATGGCTTAGCCACAGGCTAAGGGATGTTTCCAGAATGAAACTGTCACTCTGCAGCGGAGTGTGCGCTGATATGAAACTTCCTGGCAGATTAAAATTATGAGCCGGGACTCGAACCTGGGACCTTTGCCTTTCACGGGCAAGAGCACTACTGACTGTGCTATCCCGACACGACTCACGGTGCCGTCTCACAACTTTACTTCCGCCAGTACCTCGCCTCCTACTTTCCAAACTTCACAGAAGCTCTCCTGTGAAACTTGCAAGAATAGCACTCCTGGAAGAAAGGATATGGTGGAGACATGGCTTAGCCACAGGCTAAGGGATGTTTCCAGAATGAAACTTTCACTCTGCAGCGGAGTGTGCGCTGATATGAAACTTCCTGGCAGATTAAAATTATGAGCCGGGACTCGAACCTGGGACCTTTGCCTTTCACGGGCAAGAGCACTACTGACTGTGCTATCCCGACACGACTCACGGTGCCGTCTCACAACTTTACTTCCGCCAGTACCTCGCCTCCTACTTTCCAAACTTCACAGAAGCTCTCCTGTGAAACTTGCAAGAATAGCACTCCTGGAAGAAAGGATATGGTGGAGACATGGCTTAGCTACAGGCTAAGGGATGTTTCCAGAATGAAACTGTCACTCTGCAGCGGAGTGTGCGCTGATATGAAACTTCCTGGCAGATTAAAATTATGAGCCGGGACTCGAACCTGGGACCTTTGCCTTTCACGGGCAAGAGCACTACTGACTGTGCTATCCCGACACGACTCACGGTGCCGTCTCACAACTTTACTTCCGCCAGTACCTCGCCTCCTACTTTCCAAACTTCACAGAAGCTCTCCTGTGAAACTTGCAAGAATAGCACTCCTGGAAGAAAGGATATGGTGGAGACATGGCTTAGCCACAGCCTAAGGGATGTTTCCAGAATGAAACTTTCACTCTGCAGCGGAGTGTGCGCTGATATGAAACTTCGTGGCAGATTAAAAATTTGTGCTGGAAGCGGGACTCGAACCTGGGACCTTTGCCTTTCGCGGGCAAGCGCACTACCGACTGTGCTATCCCGACACGACTCACGATGCCGCCTCACAACTTTACTTCCGCCAGTACCTCGCCTCCTACTTTCCAAACTTCATAGAAGCTTTCCCGGTTCCGGCACACACTCCGCTGCAGTGTGAAAGTTTCATTCTGGAAACATCCCTTAAGCTGTGGCTAATCCATGTCTCCACCATATCCTTTCTTCCAGGAGTACTAGTCTTGCAAGTTTCGCAGGAGAGCTTCTCTGAAGTTTGGAAAGTAGAAGGCGAGGTACTGGCGGAAGTAAAGTTGTAAGGCGGCATCGTGAGTCGTGTAGGGATAGCACAGTCGGTAGTGCGCTTGCCCGCGAAAGGCAAAGGTCCCTGGTTCGAGTCCCGGTTCCGGCACACAATTTTAATCTGCCAGGAAGTTTCATAGAATGAGGTGGCTGCAGCTTTTGGAAGTGTAATATCCACCTGGACGCAATTTCAGACAGCAGCAACTGTTGAAAGAAGGGAAAACGTACTTCGTCCATGGGTAACATCAACGAGAGATTACCGTTACCTCCGGTTAACAGCGCGTCGAGACAGGAGGCTGTATAGTAATCAGCTGCAACGCACCCTCCAGGCAGCAACTAGACACGCAATATCAACACAAATAGTCCGAAATCGCCTACGGGAATGTGTCTAATTAAAACTACGACACCGTTTAGTCCGCAGAAACTGGGCGGAGGAACATTAGGATTGGAGTCGTAACGATGGCGCCGGGTTCTGTTCACAGATGAGTCAAGATTTTGTGTTCGGCTGGACAATTATCATTCTCTCAACTGTAGAGAACGTGAAACTCGGAACAATCCTGCTTATGTACAGGGAACGTCACCATATCATGGTAATGGGCGAATGTTCTAAGCAAGGGTCACTATTGGCAGACGTACGGACCTCTAAGAAGGAAGGAAGGAAGATTAGTGTTTAACGCCCCGTCGACAGCGTGGTCATTAGAGGCGGAGCTTACGCTCGGGTTGATTGGGTAAGGATGGGGAAGGAAATTGGCAGTGCCCTTTTGAAAGGAACCATCCCGGCATTTGCCTGGAGTGATTTAGGGAAATCACGGAAAACCTAAATATGGATGGCCGGAGGTGTATTTGAACCACCATCCTCCTGAATGCGAGTCTAGTGTGTTACCACTGCGTCAACTCGCTCGGTACGGACCTCTAAGTCATTCAGAATTAAGCTTTGACTGCTCGGAGATCCTTCGACTTTTTCTTGTGCCCTACGCTGGTGCCATAGGAAACTGGTTCCTTCTGGTGGACGATAACGCTCGTTCTCACAGAACTGCAGTGGTGGACAACATGTTTGAAGGTGAGGGAGTTGAACGAATGCAGACGCACTGCAGCCAGACGAGCACCTCCCACAACGCTCGAACAGCTGGATATTGCACTCACGGTTGAATGGTCAAATATGCGAACTTATCTGAATGGAAAACGTAAATTCACCAAGAGCAGGCTTCCAAATAAGAACTGTACCCTTAGCAGAGGTATAACAAATGTTTGAATGTGTATGGAAGTTGTGTTTAAAAATAGCTGAAAGATTACACAATTCACTGGTATGTAATAAAAGTCGCCCCAACAAAGTGTTTTCTGAAAACGGAATATTGGAAGATTGGTTCGGAACCGCTGTCGCTTATGACGCACGTGCTGGTGGGAGGGGGGGGGGCGTTTAAAATGTGCGGCATTGGTGCGGCGCCTCCCAGCGCGGCCGCACAGTACGTGCGCGCAGGGCCGGATTCCACAAGAGATTGCCGGCATAGCTCGTAAACATGGGCGGCGGCGGCGGCCCGTTTGTTTGTCAGTTCCGTGCAACAGCGGCTGGTGCCGCAGCCAACCCGGCGCTGCCACTGCTGCAAGCTGCCGATTTCATATCGACGGGGTGCGTCCGGTCCCTGGCAGCGCCACATGCAAAGTGTTTTACATGCTGCAACAAGTGTAAAGTCACGATTCTGTTACCCGTGTAAAACTGCTACTGTAGTGAACAGCCGAGAGTCGTGTGGAACAGGGGCGCCGACTTTTGAAAATCAGTGTGGGTGCTCGTGGTTTCATTTTTCATTACCTTTTCGGCCACAAGGGTCAAAGAATGGGCCAAGCAATGCTCAATTTATCTGATTTTTGCCTGCAACCTAGAAAAAGTATCAGTCATATTTGTCGCTCTGTCAGTAGTAATAACATTGCTAGATTTGATATCTCGAGAAAAACGAGAGAGAACAGCCACTGATATTATTAACAGTACTTAAATATTAAAAAGGTAAAGCAGTCAACAATCCGAAGATTGTTTTGAACACCACAGTGCTTTATAATATTCTTCTCGGGTTTCCTGCCGGATAAAAACGTCATCTTGACACAATATTTCGGCGGTCCACCTGGCCGCCATCCTCAGGTGACGGTGCTGGTACACCGACTCGCCGAGACTGAGTACAAGCCGCGAGCGGCGGCCCCTATATACGCCGCGGAGGGCCAAGGTTAGAGCACTCCTGGGCTCAGTAAAAGATGACTTAGGATTGAGGAAACCCGGTGTATACAAAATTCCTTGTCACTGTGGAAAAGTTTACATCGGCCAGACAATTCGCACAATTCAAGATCGATGTACTGAACACCATCGACACACAAGATTGCTTCAACCGGAGAAATCTGCAGTAGCTGAGCACTGTCTTACTGAGGGACATAAAATTGACAGTTCTGCCCTCTACGTTTCAGCGCCGCCAGTGGTGGAAGCCGGCGTAAACGATAGATTGCTATTCAGCAGAGACCGTTGTTTTCTGATGTCAAACAATAAAGGGTTCCACATTTTACTTAAAGGGAAACCCTTATCTCTGTTTATAATATTGTCAGTAAGACGAATAGCAATCGATTCTTTTAAAATGCAGTCCCAATAGCGAGACGCAGAAGCAACCATATGTGTTTCATCATATTTCATTTTATGTCCCTCAGTAAGACAGTGCTCAGCTACTGCAGATTTCTCCGGTTGAAGCAATCTTGTGTGTCGATGGTGTTCAGTACATCGATCTTGAATTGTGCGAATTGTCTGGCCGATGTAAACTTTTCCACAGTGACAAGGAATTTTGTATACACCGGGTTTCCTCAATCCTAAGTCATCTTTTACTGAGCCCAGGAGTGCTCTAACCTTGGCCCTCCGCGGCGTATATAGGGGCCGCCGCTCGCGGCTTGTACTCAGTCTCGGCGAGTCGGTGTACCAGCACCGTCACCTGAGGATGGCGGCCAGGTGGACCGCCGAAATATTGTGTCAAGATGACGTTTTTATCCGGCAGGAAACCCGAGAAGAATATTATGAAGCATTACGCCGGGAAAGCCTACGCAGTCACACCACAGTGCTTTACTAGGCATGGTCCTGTTTGGAGGTGGTATGCCGTTGCCTTCCTCCGACCTTCGAACTGACTTACCGAGCCAGTTATTGGGGGACCTACATTTTAACGTGGGTTCCGAACCACGGTGCTACTCGGTATTTTTCACATGAGCAATACTGCCAGAGGTGAAGTGGAAAGTGGCAGATAAAAATCCTAGGACGTGGCGGGGATCGAACCTGCGATCTTTGGATTTGTAGTCTAGCACTCTACCACTGTGCAACCGAGGCGCGGCGATTCAACATTATAGAAAACAAAATAAGAAAAAAATCATTAATTTGAAAATTAGCACCACTGGTACGTTCAGGAAATTTTAAGAAGTTTATAACGAATCAGACGATTGAAGGATGTTAGTATTTCGTTACTCATTTGCCTCTCTGGTAGACGTATCTCTTTTATAAACACTTTGATGTGATCCTTCATCTCTATTATTAGATGTTATTTTCCTGCAATGATTAATTTCTTAAAGTGCACACTTATGTGAGTATGGAACGTTAGATTTACTATCCAGTTTTAATCTATTCGACGATGAACTTTGACTCTTTTATTTAGAGACATATTTCCTCACGACTGACACAGTAAAGACAACTAAGCCAACGACCTGTACTGTGCTAGGTATATACCCATGCTCCATTTGTACAACTTTCAGGAAACCTTTGTAAAGGCGATTATTTATATGGCGATAAAGCACGCGTGACGCCTTTAGCAGAATTAAATACTTTGACATGAAAGACAGTGCGGATGTCAATCTATCTTAATGAACTGAATTAATGGAAGTACCACAGCAAACTATGGCTGTCACTGAACTCTGATTGTTGCATCGGTTACGACATCATGCGGCCAGGGGTCAGTGGTCTCGCCCCTCCCCCCTCGCCGCAGTGGAGTAGCCGAGCGGTCCAAAGCGCCTCGCCGCGGAGCGCGCGGTTGCTCGCCGTGGAGGTTCGAGTCCCCCCTGAGGCATGGCTGTGTGTGTGTGTTGTCCTTAGCTTAGTTTACCTAGTTTTAAGTAGTTTGTAAGCTACGGACTGATGAGCAAGCAGTTTGGTCCGATAGATCTACAAACATTTTTTCCTCCCCACTCCCGCCGCCCATCCATCCGAACGGGCTGCAAGCCTGTGCAGTGAGTGCCCCTTGGAGCACTGTTGGAACAGCCTAGCGGCTAGGTCGTGATTGCTACACTGCGATGTCAAAACTGCATAATTGACAGCTATGACGTTTCCCCATTTCTGTGCTACTTTATTTTCCTGCCTTATTTTGTGTGGGTACTATGCACCCCCAAAAATTTCGTGTGCGGTGCACCAGCACCGGAGCACCCACGGAGTCGGCACCCCTGGTGTGGAACGCCCTGGGTGTGAAGGTAACAGCGAGATACTCCTTCCGCGAGGCCTCAAAACTGCAGGAGCACGCCACACCAGGGTCCCTACGAGTGATCGAATCGTTCTGGACAGAGATTAACCTTTGAAGTTTCTCCGGTAAATAGTTCAGTACAGAATTAGATTTTCGTTGTCCTGGACTTATTGTTGCGCTTGTCCTACCTGACGGCTTACAGTACTGACTAAATTTAAAACGCTGTCATAATCTACTCATTAAGTGGTAAAATCTTAATTCGTTTTTACAGGGTGTCCAGAAAAGGTATTCCTGATTTCAAAATTAAATATCTCGAATACAAAGATCGATAGAGGAATGCAGTAAACGGTATGTTTATTGTGAAAGCTGTAAGAATTTTATACTGCAGTTTGAAATAATAGTTATCAAAGCTGCTAACAGATGGCGCTGTACGCTGTACAGCTCATATCAGCATACATAAGTGAAATAATCGTATGAAGACACTCTTTGCAAACAATCACATCACAATGTTTTCAAAATATTCAAAAATGTTCAAATATTTGTATAGTTTATGAGACTTAACTACGGGGTCATCAGTCCCTAAACTTACAAACTACTTATGAACTACTTACGAACTAGGACGGCACAAATATCCATACCCGAGGGGGGATTCGAAACCACGACCGTAGTGGCCGTGCAGACCGTGACTGGAGCGCCTCAGTCTCCTCGGCCACCGCGGCCGGCTCAAAATATTCACCATTGACACTACAGAGGTGGCGCAAACGAAGAATGAAATTCGCCATCACATTTCGTAGTGTCTCAACCGAAATGGATTCACATGCCACAGAGATCGCCGATTCAAGCTCGTCCAGCGTGGCGGGATGCTTCGGGTAGAAGTCACAGGGAGTCAAATCCGGCGAATATGGAGGCCAATCCTGCCTGCGCCAGTAAATTTGGGATATTCCAAAGCAATGACTCGATTCCCGAAATATTCCTCAAGAAAGCGAAACACTTGTTTGGTCCGATGTGATCGGGCTCCATCTTGCATAAACCATTCAGTACCTGGTCGATCCTCTAACGCTTGCGGTGTGGCGACAAATTGTTCCAAAATTGCAACGTCCAGTGACCGTTTCTCGAATGATAAAAGGGCCAATAATGCCTCTGCTGCATACTGCAGCCCACACAGTAACGTTAGGAGAATACAGGGGTTTCGCATCACACAATATTGCTTTTCGGAACCCCAAAATCGCCAGTTCTTCTTATTCACGTATCAATTCAGGTGGAAGTGTGCTTCATCTGTAAACCAGATGCAGCCAACATCAAATCCGTCACTATCAATCATTGTGAGCATCTGATTAGCAAAGGCAACCCTTTGTTGCACAGCTCTTACGGGTATGGCCTGGCGCGTTTGAATTCTGAATGGAAACATGTGTAGGCTCTTTCTCAGTATTTTCTGCGTGCTGGAACGCTTCAAACCAGTCTCAGATGCAATTCTACGGACGGATGACATTGGATTTCGCTGAATAATTCCAGAAACTGTGGCGATATTTTCAGGCGTAACTTCTGTTTGCTGCGGCCAACATGCCCCACTAGATCATCAGTTGCGCTGTCTGTTCGTTGAAATTTTGCGAAGAGCGTACGAATGGTTTTCGCTTCGGGTCCTTTTGGAACATTAAATCGTGCTTGAAAACTTCGCCTTGTTGCCGTAGCTGTTTGACTGGCCGCGAGTTACGCAATGTTTCCCCAACAGGCTCAACTGTTGGCGCTCGGTCGTAGCTCCTCCCCTCCACGCTTCCCCTATCACTCCGCCTCCATGCCAGGAAGCGCCTTCTTGCATGAGGCTAACTATACTCTGATCCATTTATTGTGTTTTACTTCTCTTGTAACACTTCAGCGCTCCCTGCCTACTTTTACAAAGGCTGGTCCATCTCTTTACACCTAGAGTCGAACACGGCATTGTGTATTGTTGTGTGGGTACTTAGGCACTATACAAATCGCATACAGAAAATCTTAAGACTCACTTCTTCCGTTACGAAGTAACATTTTCTGAGAGCCAAGTGAACAAGCAAATCTGTTTGGCCTTGGAATCATCAAGGAGTGGTAATTTAAACATACCTTAGTCCTCTGTTAGCCACCTCTAATGAAAACGTATTCTTTTTTTTTCGGCCACAATCACCCCATCGATTAGCTTCTTGGGGAGATGGAAAACATCTTATGCAGTCAGCGATGTCTTACCTGCAACAAAATGAAACAGTGTTAAAAGAAAGAAAGGAAAGAAACATTTCGATTCAATCAGAAAAAATAAAACCAATGTATAGAAAATAAATAATTATGTGTTACTATAACATTCAAAGTAGACCTGCTCGTTTAACACGGTATTTGTTAGTCTGCGTTTTCTAGCTGCCTCTAGCTTGCTCAGTGCTTATTCGATAAATGACGAAAATTTTCGTAAGTCGTATCTTATGTGTTACGCTGTAACCTGTCTTTGCAAAATTATTATTTTAGTGTAGTAAGCCACAATATACCGGCAGAAAACCCTCCTGAACTTTTGTGGGAACGGCCTTATGTTGTTCCATACCGTTTGATCACACACAACTTCATGACCACCGACCTATTATCGACATATACCCGTCCCATGCAGGCGACAGCTGCGTCACCCGACGCGTGAGTGCTACTGACAAGGAAAGTGCTTGGGCTCGAACAAACACATATACACCAAAATCGAATCAGAGTTAATGTAAAGATCCCTTATTGCACTCGTGATACTCCCGCATCAGCAAAACTCTGCAGTCGTCCGTTAGAGGCCTCTGCATGTGCCATGCCGCATTGCACTTTGACCTGTCGGTTCGCCAGTAGGGACGGTGCAGTGTGCCTCCGAAGTTGCGCTTTGTGATGTTATTTGTGTGGTGAAGCGTCAGATGGGGCGGCGATTACTAATCAATCCTGCTAATGTATTGCGATTACTTGAAGTTCTTCGTGAAGATGGTATTAGTGTAGAAGATAAATCATTCGCATGCTTTCACGTATCTGTTATGGTAGAGAAATATGAGCATAAGTTAGATACTGTTGTTACAATCTCATAATAATGATAATAGGGTGATAATGACGAACAACTCATTACAAGCGGTAGTGCTTACGGTAAGTGTGGGAAGAAGCGATGGAAGCAGTGGCAGTGAATACCAACAGTCTTTCGGGAAGAATGTTAAAGTTGCAATTATCATCACGGCTTTTGATGACAATTCGCTGGAGAACATGTACGATGATCATTACATAAGTTATAGTTAAGATATCTGCATTATGTAAGGCGTCTACAATTACATCTACAGTGCTATCTAGAGCATGGTTGCAGACCTTTGCAGAAAAACGTCACCCACCAGCACATTGAGGTGTACGTAGAGATCCTGAAACCAACATACAGATATGTTTGTTCGAGCCCATGTACTTTCCTTGTGAGACACACACACGGTGCATGTGTGTGTGCTATCCGTGTGTAGAATTTGGAAGGCGCGCGATGCACCTGAGTTTGATCGAGAGCACATTGTGATGGGTAGGACGCTCGGCACGAGGTTATATGAGACTGCACCACTTGACGAGTGTTCGAGTAGTGCTGTGATGGGTATATTCAACAAGCGGCGAAACCAAGGTGAAACCACGTCCAAACTTCGAGGGATTGGGCGCCCAGTCCTCCTTACGGATGTCGAACGTCATAGACTTGTCAAACTGGTAAAACAGGACAGGCTTGAATTGTGGCGAAACTAACATCAGACATTAATGACGGGAAGAGTAGAAGTATATCTGAATACACAGAGCACCGAACACTCCCAATGATGGACTTGTAACGGGACAAAACATTTTCTGGCTCGTTACGGAGTTTTCTAACGTTTTCGTTTCAATTTATTGCGTAACTATATTTATTGATGATTATTCTTGAAATTTCCATTAAATTATAAATGTATGCAATATTGGTAAAATTACAATGTATATTGTTTGTAATATGTTCCAGATTTTTCCACATCGGAGAAAAGGAAAAATTTGTATGGAACACAGGCACATATTACTAGACTGGCAAAATTGCCTCTCTGACTGAAGCTTGATATCGCCTTTTTGCCTCACCTCACGTCAAAAAGTTTCCATACGGTGAAATTATGATCTTCTGACACGATATGATGCTGTAAGCTTTAGCCTACTAGTTGGTTTCAACATAATTTGCATTTGAGCTAACACATCCGCAATAGTTGAATTTAACAGATAGGCCTACATTGTCGAATCGTGTTTTGAGAGGAACGTGTTACGTACGCTTAAAATTTACTTACTGTCCTGGCGGCCTCACGTGATTATGTCTTCCAGAAATCAGTCAAATACAGGTCCTACCGGTGAGACGTAACGTTGGCGCCAGAAAACAATACCTTACCAAGCCCCGCCTCTAACCCCCCGCCCCCCCCCAACCCCTGATAGGCTGACCCACGCCTCTTTCAAAGTCGATTGAAGCGAAGATATGTTACCCGTGAAACCAAAGATGAGTTCATGATCCACATTAAAGTAACGATTACACTGAAGACATACTGAAAATATTCAGTGACAACTACGAAATTTAAGCGTTCCCTAATGCAGTTGTAAAACCTTGGCAACTTTGCCACGAGCGACTATGGGAAAGCAATAATTGTCCTCGTAAAACGATGATTTCAAAATCACTTGATCACTGTTTTGTACACATCATAAGGTAAATAAAACTGTAAATCGATTGTTTCTGAATCTGAGATTTGGGCGCTACGCGCCCTCACATACAAGAACTAACTCTTGTTTAACCAACACGTAACCTAACTTTCACTTAAAATGATCACTGTTTCGTACAGATCTTAAAATAAATAAAACATGCTATACATTCGCTTGTTCGATACTATCGCTTCGATATCAACCGCTTTGTATATATCGTTTGGAAGCCGCCGCCGCCGGACTATGTAACACATCTTCATAATTCCCTGATCAAGACATTAAAATTTGCACAGGAGGCATAGACAAGTTATTAAAATTTTTTGTGTTGCTTCTGTGAAATTTCTGACATGGATTTTGCAATATGTTTATGAATATACAAACTCAAATTCTTCTGTAAAACATAATTTTTTGCAAAACACAAACGAAAACCACGATGTACCGCGACAACGGTGGAAATACCACGTGCACCGACCAATGTATACAGTATACTGCACTCACCAAAGAGTTTAATAAGTACACCAAAGACTTTACATTAGCCTTAACAAGGAGGTGGGGGTTGTGGCAGTTGTGGTCGGTAGGGAGGGAGGGAAATGGGCGGGTCTCGGTGAGGGACTGTTTCTTGTCGGCAACGTTTCTAACTGGTGAGACCGCAGTTGCATGGTGTTGCGGAAAGTCGATGGCGTGCCCGCTGCAATGGGCGCTGGTGTAGGTCACCGGTTAACGGGATACGGATAAGGGAGGGGAGGGCAGGGGAGGAAAGGGAACGGTAGGGGAAGGAAGGGGAGGGGATGGGGGCGGATCGGACGCGGAACGGCGTGGGCGGCGAGGCGTTTCCCTGTAGCCTGCGGGCCTTGCCGGTCACGACTGTGCGTGAGCTGGAATTCCGGGAATGCCGGTGGCGCTTTGCGGACCTCGACGGCACCGCGCGGGTGAATTCGCAATTTGCTATCGGAAAGGTCGCGCGTTCAATGACAGCTCAAGGGCCATCGACGATGTTCGCTGTTCCACTGAGGAGCCGTCTGCCGAGGGAGGAGAAAAAACAACGGTTGCTATCGGCGCGATAACCTGCACGGAAACAGAGGGCGCGTGTTGGAATTCAGCATCTCGTCGACAACCAAATTGTGTATGATGGATTCCGAAATGTGTCTACGTTACGATGGGGCAGAAAATCTGACGCAATTTCTATACACAGTTCAAGCGGTTAGATGAATTAAATGTAATTCTGATTCCCACGGATGCATTCGTAACCGAGAAACACTCAACGGTTACATTCTCTACGGATTCGCGACTAACGCTTTCAGGCTTTGCACTTATTCATCGTTAATACACTGTATTATCAATGTATGATCTATTCAAATCATAATGAATGTTACACAAGGAACTCCCCAATTTTAAGATTAAATAAACTTGACTTAGGCATACGTTTTTGTATTACTGAAGACCTAGTTATTTTATGGTCCAAACACTTTCTACTCTTACGGCACCCCCCCCCCTTTTCCCCCAGAGCAAGACTATCCGATCCCCATGGGGGTGACGACCTACGTGTTGAAAAACACTGACTTACAGGACCGCACGACTGTAACAGCACGGCTACTCTGAGCAACCGGAAGATTATGCTCCCACTGTTGTAATAGAAGCTTTTCACAACTCAAAAATGTTCAACTGTTTGTAAAGCTTACGGGACTTAACTGCGGTGTCATCAGTCCCTAAACTTACAAACTACTTATGAACTAACTAATACTAAAGACAGCACAAACGGCCACGCCCGAGGGAGGATTCGAACCCCCGACGGTGAACGGCCTCGCGCATCGGAGCATAGCGCCTCAATACGCTTGGCCACTCCGCCGCGGCTTTTCACAACTGCAACGTATTCCCTTTGTATGTATAAATAACTAACTTAAAATATACACTTTTAAAAGTAATCTGTGTATAAAACCAGGATATAAGCTATCTTCTACACTTGCACAAAATAGTTCGCGATCGGGAGCGCTCACTTTAGTTAGGTTAGGTTATCCAACGAACTAAGAAGCGAGATACGTTTGGCATAATAGTTCGCCACCGATCGCCCATATTTTAGTTCGCGACCGGTAGCTCTCCTTTTAGTTCGCAGCTCGGCCGCGAAGTAGGTCGCTCTTTTTAGTTTGTCCGTTCTTTTTGGCTTTTGCTACCGCTACTAAAAGAGCTCTTTCTTTCGTCATGACAGATTTTTTATATAATGACCATTGTTGCCCAAGCGTGTGCTATTACCCGTATTTTTGGGCAATTAAACATCAAATACTTAAGAAAATTAACCTGTTATTTACACGAATGGATGATACAATGGTATTCAACTACTTTGCATACATAGTACTCGTAGTATTTTATTTTTAAAATGGATTTATTTATTTATTTAATATGTGATTGAAGGAACATTACCTACAAAATATGCTAAATGCGTCTATTTTCTTGAATAAAAATGCACTTTTATAAATGCAACAATGTTTAATTTTGAGTTCACTTTACTTCTTTACACTATGGAATGAGGGTTATTTTTAGACACTGCTGAATATCTTCGAAAAGAAAATTTGTGGCAGTGAACTATGAAACTACAGCTGAGCTGCATCTCAGCTCGAAATTACGGTAACTGGCAGAAGGGAATCACGCGATTCTGCGCGCTCTCGCGTGCTTTCGCTGTTCTCCGTCAGTCTTCGGAAAAGGAACGGACGAACTAAGAGGCGAGGGATCTGCGAACTAGTTCGCGTAGTTCGCCTGTGGGAGCGCTCTTTCGAACTAGTACGTTCGCGAACTACACAAGACTACTATCTTCACGAGAAATGTCATCCAAATCCGTGCTGTAGTTTTAAAGTGATAAATGTTACCTTTTTGTCGCGCATTCATATCTCCATTAATAACACGTGAACATCGAGAAGTGAGAGCTAATAACTTCTGATTAGCGTATTGGTGAGATGCTATGATAGAAATAATACACGAAAGTAACAACGATTCATGAAATCGCATTCCACGAACGTACGTGTTTAAATGGTCCTTTTTTAGTAAGTCACACAGATACGAGATAACTACGACGCCATAACTGCTAGATCAATAATGTTGTCGGTAGTAGAAATAAAAAAATCGTTATAACAAAGTCTAGATATTGTTTATTAGTGTCGTTATTTCACTTACTTTTCAGCAAGAGTATCTTTCTGGACACTAGACACCGTTAACATAAAATTTTAGGTGATTTCCTAATTAATAATTTCTTATTTTTATATAGCTACGACGAGGGAAAAATGGTCGGAGAGAAGAAGGAAGAGAACGTGGTCACACAGAGGATAGAGGAGGAAACTCCCTCTTTGACTCAAGGTCCCCTACATGAGATTGTTCATTCGAGCATCCTATGTCATATTAAATTTATGCACGCTCTTGCGAAAACACATGTAGGTAGCAATAAACAATCATCAATATGAAGAGATTCGCGCTGTCTCGGAGACTTGATAATTTCGTTCTTCGCTGCACGCGTTGCCGGCGGAGAGGGGTGCGGAAGAGAAAGCGACATGAACCAGGTTCCGCAACACATCGTAAACTAGTTTCCGGGCGTGCAGGTGCGTCACGGTAATATAAAATGAACGTAGGTTTTCCCGTTTTCAACACGAGAAACAGCTTCTGCGTAGAAACTGTTTCCGATATCCACTGACTCACGTGTTTACGTGATATCTGATAACCTCTAGGACCAATAGGAAAGGAGTACTATTTACTTAACTTCGTCACATACAGACAAAAGAAATAACAATCGACAGTGGCAGCACGTCCTATGTGTTTACTTGTTCAGTGAACCCCCGAAAGAAGATGAGTGTGAAAAAAGTAATGCTTGTTTAAATCATCATTCTTCGTTTCAGTCTGGTATCAGATCATTTTACTGCATTTTCAAACTATTTTAGAACAAGAGAAACTTTTAAGCCGTGCAGATAGCCTGCATGTGTGCCATACCGTTTCCCACGCGCTGCTGCACTTCAGACTCTCTTCTGATCCAAATGAAACAGCTTATGGGCGCTGCTTCGACAGGGAGGGGCGAGGGAAACGTCACTATCAACATGGATGTCTGTGCCGGTGACGTCACCTGCCACTGTGCTAGCCGGACTCTGGCAGAAATGCACGAATTAGCCCGTAAGCAAGACAATACAGCCTGCTGCCGTACCTCACCGTACGCATGTACAAAGCCTCCCTGAAGGCAACATCGGCGCCTCACAATTGTTCCTGACGGACTGAAAATTTGGTAAAATTTCTAATAGGTAGAAAGGCAACACATACAAAAAATCCTTGGATATCACAGGAAATACTAAATTTAATTAATGAAATGAGAAAATATAAAAATGCAGTAAATGAAGCAGGTAAAATGGAGTACAGACAACTAAGAAATGAGACTGAAAGGAAGTGCAAAATAGATAAGTAGTAGTGGAAGATGCCAAATGCAAATCTTCAGAAGAATGTATAACTGGAGAGAAATATATACCGCCTACAGGAAAACAAAAGAGACATTTGGAGATACGAAAAATAGCTATATGAATATCAAGAACACATATGGATAATCAGTTCTGAGTAAAGAAGGGAAAGCTGAAATGTGGAAAAAGTATATAAAGGAGCCCTGCGGAGAAAATGAATATTACAGGAAAGGAAGAGGAAGTAGATGAAGATGAAATAGGAGATGCTATAATTAGAGACGAACTTGAGCACTGAAAGACCTAAGTCGAAACAAGGCCCCTGGAGTAGATGACATTTCTTCAGAGCCACTGAAGTCTCTGGGAGAACCAGTAATGACCAGTAATATTTAACCTGGTGCGTAAGATGTATGAGACAGGCGAAATACCCGCAGACTTTAAGAAATATGTAATAATCCCCATTCCAAAGAAAGCAGGCGCAGACAGGTGTGAAATTTACAGAACCATTAGTTTATTAAGTCATAGATGCACAATTTTAACACGAATTAGTTACAGAAGGATGAAAAGGCTTATAGATACTGAACTCGGGGAAGATCATTTCGGATTCAGGACAAATGTAGGAACACGGAAGGCAATACTCACCTTACGACTTATCTTAGAAGACATATTAAAGAACCTCAAAATTACATTTCTAGGTTTTGTAGATTTGGAGAAAACTTTTCACAGTGTTCACTGGAATAGAGTCTTTCAAATTCTGAATCAGCAGGGGTAAAATATAGGGAAGAGGTTATTTATAACTTGTACATTAACCGGACACCTGTTATTAGAGTCGGAGGGCATAAAAGGGACGCATTGGTTGGGAAGGGAGTAAGATGGTCAAATGTTTGTAAGTTTATCGGACTAAACTGCGTGGTCATCAGTCCGTAGCTTACAAACTACTTAAACTAATGTAAACTAACGTAAGGACAACACACACACACACACACACACACACACACACACACACACACACACACACACACGCCCGAGGGAGGACTCGAACCTCCGGCGGCGAGCAACCGCGCGCTCAGCAGCGAGGCGCCTTAGACCGCTCGGCTACTCCACCGCGGCAAGGGATTAAGAAAAGGTTGTAGCAGATCTGCAATGCTATTCAATTTGTACTCTGAGCAAGCTGTGAAGGATAGCAAAGAGAAATTTGGAAAAGGAATTACAGTTGGTGAAGATTTAAAAACATTGCGTTTTGCTGATGACATTGTAATTCTGTCTGAGACAGCAAGGCTCTGGTAGAGCAATTGAACGAAATGGACAGTGTGTTGAAAGGAGCGTATAAGATGAACATTAACAAAGGAAAATGGTAATGGAATGCAGTCTTAGAAAATCAGGCGATGCTGAAGGAATTAGATTAGTTAACGAAACAATGATGGTGGTATATGACTTTTGTTACTTGCGCACTAAAATGACTTATGATGGTCGCAGTATAGAGGATATAAAATGCAGAACGGCAATGGGCAGAAAAGCGTTTTTGAGAAAGAGAAATTTGCTAACATCGAATATTAATTTAAGCATGAGGAAGTCTTTTCTGAAGGCATTTGTGTGGAGTGTTGCCTTTTATGGGAGTGAAACGTGGACGATAAACAGTGCGGGCAGGAAGAGGATAGAGGCTTTTGAAATGTGGTGCTACAGAAGAATGTTGAAGATTGACCCGCGAGAACTCGCGCCTTTAAAAGTTACGCTATCGATCGCGTATATAGGATTTTTCTGACAGCCAAATAGAAGTTTGTAATGTACTTAGTATGTCTAAATATGTATTTCTAGTTCCGTTTATAAGAAAACACAGCAGATCAAGGTAATACCCTGGCTGTACAATTTTTCGAATTTAGATGTCTATCTAATTGCGCCACACCGATGCTCTCTTAACGAACCCTTCTTCGCTTTGATTTTTAGCAGTGTTAAGTATTTGGACAATGTTTAAAACAGCTTTATTTTTAATTACACAATTTTAATTATCGAAAGGGCTCGACTTTAACCTTTATCCTGAAACGTTCATCATTTAAAGAGGTGATAAGTAAGCGGTTGTGGATGGCTTTTATCTCCCTCATCCGCGGACCGGATTGTTTCAATCAGGAAACCGATAGCCAAGAAAATGTTACTTTAAAGAAATCCAGAGTTCTTGGCCGACGCAGAATGCAATTAAAGCGGAGAGCGACTGGCGCTGAAAGGAAATTGAACGCAGAGAGTCTGGATCTGAAAAGCCCGTCTGCACATGGCGCGGCGCCAACTCGGAAAGCTCTGCTAAGGACAGGAAAGCGGCTGCAGACGATGGCACCGCGGAAGTCCACGGGAATAAATTGTCTCGGAGCAGCGGATGCATGAATCATATTCACCGTTTCCGAATTGAAATCTGTATTAATAAATATGAGCTGTTTGTGCAAAACCACTAATCTCCACAAGTACTTGACCTATTTTGAAATTTTAATCTCCGATAGCTGTTGACACAACGTTGCATCCTAACGCAGGAAGGTTTTTAGATACCTGTTTCTTTAATCTATGATATATTATTTATACAAATATAACTTTTGCGAATTTTTGTAAAATCCCTTTCCCATTACAATAATCGAAAAAATTCATGTATGGCATACATTTACAAATTAGGTACCGAATATTAAAAACACGCGTGTATTTCACGCCAAATTTGTGTCAAAATTTTAAAGCAATCAGCCAAGGACTTCGGTAGGTATAAGATTTAGAGCGTACCACTAACCGAAACTTTAGGTTTTCTCAAACATTATGAAGTACCTCGAAGATAACGATCAATTGACCCATAGTCAATACGGATTCAGAAAGTATCGTTCTTATGAAACACAGATGATGTGATTAGCGTTATCAACAATGGTATCCACACTGCAGTTTGCGAATTTAAAGTTCAGCCGAAAATAATTCGCTATGACAAAGACTAGCTAATATCAGCGAAAAGAGATGGCAAATCTTTTCGTGGGACTCGGAAAGGGAAATATGAAGATATAGACAAAAAGTGCTATCGTGGATTGTCGAAACGCGATACAAAGGTTATGCACCCCCAGGGGGCTCATGGTTCTTTCGTGAGTACGTGCGTGGCGAGCACGGGGCCCCGAGCTAATGCAGTCTTCCTTCCTTCTTTTCTTCCCGGACTGCATTTCCTTTCCCCCTCCCCTCCTTTGTATCCTCACTCCTTCCCCTCCCCACCGGGGGACTGATAACCTCAACCTCAGTAAGTTTTGTCCTCCTATCCCAAACATAAAAAGAAAAACCAACCCCAAAGGTTATCTGTGGTACATGAAATGCTATAGTTAAAAGAACGCGAGTTTTTAAAACATGAAGGGATCTCAACAAATGAATTTAAAGGAAGCCAAGCTTTGGCGTTGCATTTCATGCGTTTAGCCCGCCAGTGCTGAACCAACCGAATGCACTATTTAATTTACGAAGTTTGGGAATGTAGTACCCTCCCGAATTTTAAAATTAACAAAATTGGAAAAAAGGTTGGTACCGTAACCGAGTAAATACGATAAGAAATAAAAAAAAAATAATTTCATTTATTTAATTTGTTAAAGTTATAAAGTAACAACTGCTCCCTTTCTCTCTCGCTTGCACAGCAGGTAGAACACTCAAGTACAAAAGCGTTCATTGCTAGAGTTCATGCGTTCATACGCCGCAAAGAAGCGCTGGGAGGCAAATATTTCAGATGTCAGTAACGCATCATAGCTCCCCTAATTGCGACATAAAAGTTTACGTTTCGTTTTCCTGTTACGTGCAACGTATTCTTTATTATCATGGTCATTAGAATACTTTTACCTCTGACAGCAACTCTTTTTCAGTTACTTTAAAATAAATAAAACCAAAATGCGCGCCGGCCGCAGTGGCCGAGCGGTTTGCGGCGCGCCAGTCACAGTCTGCACGGCCGCTACGGTCGGGGGTTGGAATGACCCCTCGGGCAAGGATGTTTGTGCTGTATTTAGTGTAAGGTAGTTCATAAGTAGTTCGTAAGTTTAGGAACTGATGACCCCTTCAGCTTAACAAACATTTGAACCAAAATGCGCGATTGATGTTATTTTTCTCCTACAGGCTGTCAAATTAATGTTTTTGATAAAAACAAAAAACTTACTGAACAAAGGAAAATGTGAGCCGCCGTAGTGGAGTAGCCGAGCGGTCTAAAGCGTCTCGCTGCGGAGCGCGCAGTTTCTGGACGTGGAGGTTCGAGTCCTCCCTGGGGCATGGGTGTGTGTGTTTGTCCGTAGGTTAGTTTACCTAGGTTTAAGTAGTTTGTAAGCTACGGACTGATGACCACGCAGTTTGGTCCGATAGATTTACAAACATTTGAACATTTGAGACTACTTTTCGTGTTGAAAAATCACCTATTTTAGGTACACTGCCTATTACCGTGTAGGGTTCCCGCGAGAACGCCGAAGTGCTGCAGTATAATAGCGGGGAAAAAAATCGGTTTCAGCCAATCACGAGTTGCAGAAGGCGGGAAGCGGCGCGGGAAAGGATGGTCATACTTCTCCTATACAGAGTTTAGACAGTGCTTTATGCGGCACGATGCGCAGCCGCGCTCTGGTGGCAACCGGCGCTGACCCTGGCTACAGCAGAAGGCGGCAGACAGTAAGTTGCGTGGTGCAGAAGCGCCGTGCCGGCCGCCGACCGCAGCCACTAATGTGCGGACTGGCTGGCGCTCGACCCTCGCTAATGCCCGCCCACTTAGGCGCATGCGGCGCCGCCCGTTCTCAGCTGTGCCTCCTGCAGGCGACACGCCGTCTTAACAGCCGTCCGCCTCACCGGCAGAGGCGTAATTAACAGGCACGCCACCATCTCACTGCGGCGATTTGATTTGAAAGGCCGAGATAGGAGGAAGCGCAGGAGCAATGAGCCAAGTACGGTTGTGTATGTAAGGGGGAGGCGGGGGATTAGAAGGGCGCTCGAAAGTAAATACAGTACTAATAGGATGAGGATGAGGACGAAGGCAAGATGGAAGACATGTTTGTTTGTTTGTATAGTCTATGGTACTTAACTACGGGGTCATCAGTCCCTAAACTTACAAACTACTTATGAACTATTTACGAACTAGGAGGGCACAAATATCCATGCCGGAGGGAGGATTCGAACCCCCGACCGTAGTGGTCGTGCAGACCGTGACTGGAGCGCCTTAGTCCCCTCGGCCACCGCGGCCGGATGTCTGTAATATAGGTCTACACAAGTAATAACGATATATCTATGAACTTAAGACTCTTAGAGAAGTCGGATGTTGTGTCAATAAAGGCAACGACTTATAAAAGTTTCGTGACAAACTGCGATATAAAATTAGAATAGGCCTACACTTTAGGCAAACAGTCTCGCTTTTTAGTAAACATTTAAGCATATTCTTCCTCGGCGACTGTTGTTATTCAGTAATAGAACCTTTAGAACGTATAAGATACAAGACGTGAAATAATAAAGAGCGTATTTTACACTAAGCAAGGTGCGAACTATCCTGGTCATAAAACGAATCGCCGGCCGCGGTGGCCGAGGAGACTAAGGCGCTCCAGTCACGATCTGCACGGCCACTACGGTCGGGGGTTCGAATCCCCTCTCGGGCATGGATATTTGTGCCGTCCTTAGTCTTAGGTAGTTCATAAGTAGTTTGTAAGCTTAGGGACTGATGACCCCGTAGTTAAGTCCCGTAAGTTCTACAGACATTTGATTTTGAAGTGCCTTGTGTTGTATTTGTCTACTTTTATTATTATTATTATTATTATTAATATTATTATTTATTTTACTTTTATATTTACGGGGGAGATAGTATTCGTGTATATTTGCTGGTATCTGTGAAAGTTACATACATATTACAAGGTAAGTTAGTGGTTTAAAATGCTTGAATTCATGCCAGAAAAGGCTTTGAGAATTTTGTACACTTTACTAGAAGATGTAGAAGATTCAGAAGTAGATGCTGACTCTGATGAAAATTTTGAGTCACCAAATACTTCTCAGACTTTTAACAAAATATGGAAGCAGAAATGAAGCATTATGTCCAATGGCAGTGCCAGAGTACAATAAAAAAAATGGGAGGGTGAATCGATTTGATCAGCTGTGAGAACGGTATGCTGTAGGTCGTCGTTCATGGAAGTGGTGGCACAGACTACTTTTCTTTCTTGTAGATTTGGCAGTTGTCAATGTTTACATTATGTGGAAGTTATAGAAGCAGACCAGATAACATTTAGACTGCATTTGGCAAGGCACTCAAGTCGTAAGCAAAGAGGAAGGCCCGTTCATTTTCAGACACCAAAAAGAGGCGTGTCTGGAGTTCCACATGAAGTTGTCTGTCGAAAGTTGGAACTCATTTGCCAACAAAAGGTACTACAAAAAGAAGGTGCCGCCGATGTAGCACCAAAAACAAAGAAAAGAGGACAAAAATGAAAAGCAACTTTAACGTACCTATGTATGTAGCACCAACATAATGAGGAAGTTGATTCATTGGCTAAACAAGCGGCATCCTTAGGCACTGTCTTGGACCTACAACTACCATACACAGACTTCTTATCTGCGGTCAAGGAATACGCCAAACAACATTGGCAACAGATGTGGAACGTTTCCCAAGAAACGAAAGGCGCTTCCTACGCTGTGCTGCAACCTCGGATTTCTACACGGCCGTGGTTTATGAGGGCTCATCTGGACCGATCCGCGATTGCTACCATTATAGGCCAGTCGTCAGGTATTTTTAGGTCCAAAAAAATTGCATGAAGCTGAATTTTTGGTAAGTTGTTAGGACATATTAGAGTAGTATTAAACCAAGTTTGCAGCTTCGAAATCCTTTTGCGTAACTTTTAAGAGCCAAAAATCCTCGTAATTTTCGGACTTTTTTCTGGTTTTGGCTTATAACTCGTGAAGGGTGGTTTTTTGACGAAAAGTCACTCACACCTCTATTAATGTAGATAAAATATTCTAAAATTTAAGCCCAACCGCAGCTCTGTAAGTCCAATAGTTCCCGAGATATTGGACTTCAAAAATTGCCTTATTTCTCCAAAAAGTTCTAATTTTCGATTTTAGTCATCTTTCGGCTAGAATATTGGCTGTAATGATCATCCCACGCGGAATGTCATACAAAACAAAGTTATAGAGCAGTTATTTAACTTTAATCTAAGTACTGAACGAAGTCCATAGGCCCAATAGATTTCTAATTATCGTTAAAAAACGAAAACTTGGAAAAATCGGAGTATTCAATAAATTTACCCAGACGAATTGCAATCCTCTTATCCTGTGTATGTTAAAGAAAAAGGAAGAATTACTCAATGCCGATGATTATTAACATATTGTATATAAATAGGTGTAATTATGTGTTAGTGCATACAAATATATTTGAGAAAGTAGGTATTGCTGTAAAAAAAAAAAAAAAAAAAAAAAAAAAAAAAAAAAAAAAAAAAAAAAAAGGGGGGGGGGACGAAAGCCTCTCCGTTTTTGGGTATTGGTCAGCCATTAAGGGATTAGGTCTTTCGTTCATAGCGAGGCCTTTTGTTGTGCGAAGGTATCAATCCCCCTGCCTTCCCCCTTACTCAGAGTCGTGACTTAGCGGGTGTTCTGTCCTCCCTCACAAACTCCTTGCCTCCGAGGCCTTCCCCACACCCTAGAAAGAGCCGTTTTCGGATCCGTGAAGAACGTTTCATACAAAAATCGTCTAAATCTTGATATTGGTGGCGTTTTAAGTACTTTCTGTTTTACAATATGTCGTAGCTACCCCCGTCGCATGTTTGTTTCGGGGTCGTCGGTAAGTTCTTGCAGAGGGAACAGTGATAGTGAAAAAACGCGGAATTTAGACGCTGATAAAAATGAGTCAGAAACGTGGGCTTGAAAGGCACATGATGTTTTTTGTGCAGTTTAAATGAAGTGACCGTACATGACTCATGCAGGAAGAGGTACACTGTGGGAAGTAATGTGTAAGCATTTGTCCAGCGAGAAGGAGATGTTTGATTTGCTCAACCATCGTCTTCGTGTGGCGAAAGGCTGAAAAGTGCGCCGGATTCAAGGCGTCACATCATTGGATATTATTGTTTCCTTTGTGGTGAAAAATTCTCCAAGGAATATTTCGAGAAGCAGATAAAATTGCCCAAATATCTACAAGATGAACTCCATCAAAGGGAAACACTGGAAGTGAAAGAATCGATTGTGGAAAAAGCTAGACAAGCTAGTGAATGGGGGCAACACTTTCTTCGGCGTCTTTCATGTATAAGTGAACTTGTTGCTACTGAGGGTAAGTACCACAAACATTGCTACGTAAAACTGCACTCCTTGTCGCGATCTACTGGTGCAGGAGCTAAACAAGACCGTCCTGAACATCCCTTCCTTATCAAAGGTATGGAGCGTATATATGCATACCCTGCAGAAACAAGACAGGAAAACCAATTTTCCATAAGTGACTTGTTTGCAGAGACCTTCACATGTGATTACAAACCAGCAGCTGCAAGTGTTCAAGCTCATATAAAAAAGCAATATGGTGGAAAAATTATTTTTGCGCGTATCACAGCCCAGTCTTGATGTTCACAGACATTGGACGAAACATCCTTTATGAAAAGTGGTACAATCAAAGACTTAGCGATCCTGCTGAAGAGCGGCTTAGAGTTGTCAAAGTTGCAGCAGAGATTATCCTGCAAGACATTCATTCCCAAACATTTGACACTACTCAATATCCCCCGTCAGATGCTTTTTTAAAAGACGCAGAGGCATCCTTCTCTTGAACAGTGGAAAAAGAAGTTCATAGGATTTGCTCATGCAATCATGGCTGCAACGAGGCCCAAATCTTTCCTATCCTCAATTCAAATAAGCTTTGCAACCTAATTGTATAGAAAATTTGAATCAAAGTACCTTGTTGACCTTTGCCACTGTATGGGAATTTCTTGTACATATACGGAGGCTATGCATTTTGAAAGTTCCGCTATCCTCCGTGGAGAAGTGGCCCAACCAGTCGACAAAGGAGCTTTTATGCATTTTGTCTTCGACAATGAAGATGTGAAAGTTAACACAATTGATGGAGAAAATACGTTCCATGAAATGGGTGTAAAATTATCATGACCCCTCACTCATCCGTTCGCCCAGACGTAAACAAACCACGTTTGAAGTCTGTATGTGCCGAGTCTATCAGGTTCACACACTGCCACACACATTAAACATTCTTCTATTAGAAAGAAATTTGGCTTCTCAGCCATTTCAATTAACGAAGTGAAAATCGCAAAAGTCATTTTGCCAATATCCCCAGACCTGCTGTGGTTGTTTGGAAAAGCAACTAACATGCCAGACATCCCAGGATGAAATGGATTCATGGATCAAGTGACAGAAGATCTTCCTTACAAACGTTCTAAGATTGTATATCTCCCTTTTATCCATGCTCCCTCAACCGACTACGACACTGTTTTAACATCACTTTTAGAAACTAGTTGAACAAGCATTTACGTTCAGGAAACATGTTTTGTGACCTACGATCAACCACTGTACTTGAAAGCCCGAGACATTGTGGAGAGCCACCAGCATCCTCAGCTTGTCAACATAGGGTTGAGACTTAGAGGTTTTCACCGCCTCATGTTATTCATGGCGCGCTCGGTGCCATAATGGCAGGAAGTGACTCAAGGAACTTCTCTGTTCAATATTTGCGGAAAACAGTGTTGAAAAAATCCTATTTATATACGATGCGTTAATAATCATCGTCAATGAGTAATTCTTCCTTTTTCTTTAACATACACAGGATAAGAGGACTGCAATTCGTCTGGGTAAATTTATTGAATACTCCGATTTTTCCAAGTTTCCGTTTTTTAACGATAACTAGAAATCTATTGGGCCTATGGACTTCGTTCAGTACTTAGATTAAAGTTAAATAACTGCTCTATAACTTTGTTTTGTATGACATTCCGCGTGGGATGATCATTACAGCCAATATTCTAGCCGAAAGATGACTAAAATCGAAAATTAGAACTTTTTGGAGAAATAAGTCAATTTTTGAAGTCCAATATCTCGGGAACTATTGGACTTACAGAGCTGCGGTTGGGCTTAAATTTTAGAATATTTTATCTACATTAATAGAGGGGTGAGTGACTTTTCGTCAAAAAACCACCCTTCACGAGTTATAAGCCAAAACCAGAAAAAAGTCCGAAAATTACGAGGTTTTTTGGCTCTTAAAAGTTACGCAAAAGGATTTCGAAGCTGCAAACTTGGTTTAATACTACCCTAACATTCCTAACAACATACCAAAAATTCAGCTTCCTGCAATTTTTTGGACCTAAGGCCATTTTTTTGTCTACGACGACTGGCCTATTATTCGTCTTCGCTTCAATCACGCCTCTTATCCAAAACATCTACATCGGATCAACGTCTACGATTCAGCGGCATGTGAGTGTGATCCTGAAACGGAAGCTGATGTCAACCACATCCTGTTCAGGTGCCCCAAATTTGACCGAGAACGTTTGAACTTCCTGCAGACATTGGTGAAGATGGGATATCCCCTTCCCCAGGAAGCTTCTTCCCTTTTGTGTTAAAATCATAATTAAGTTTATTAAGATCACTGTACACAATCTATAAGCATCAAGTGTGTTGGTAATATAAGGTTTTGCTTGTGAATATGTCAAAATGTTCCAACAGTATTTAAATTGTAATGTAAGGCATTTTTCGCTTTGTTTCCACTTTTCATTTTGCAAAATGTACTTCTGTTTTGTCTGTTTATTTAAATATATGTACATTTCCACTGTGTGTTGTAGATGGCCACACTGAGTTAACTCTCAGAAGGCCAAATAAAAAAATTTAAAAAAATAAAAATAAAATAAGAAATCCTTCTCAAAGTTCCCTAATACGTCACCTTAGTGAACTCAATGGACAATATGAACTAATATAAATGTAAATCAAATGTTTAATATGCTTTTTTTACTAAAAAAATAAAGGACATACATTTTTTAAAATTATCAGGTCCAGTTAATGCAAAGTTCGGTGGGAACAACAGTTCTCAGTAATTTTTTTATACCCGTAGGCTAAACTCTCAAGATTTAAACTATGATTTTATGTATGGCTTCTTAGCCCAACATAGTATTCATAAAAAATCTACAATTTCTGGAAATAATTTGGTCACTGCTGTGTTAAAGTGGTCGTGTGAGGTTGGCAACAGTGCCGGCGAGTAGCCGTACGTGGCGACCACCACCGCGACGACCTTGACACCAGCTGCCGGCTGTTGCCCTCGCTGTATCGCTCCAGTTGGCTGCCCTGCAAACTGGATCCGAAACAACGTGGGAACCTTACCTCAGATTCAGTCTGCATGGTCCAGCAGAATTACTTCACACGAACACAACCTTCTAATTTACACAGTTGTAATTGCCATTTCTTTTTCTACTGTTTTTCCTTCCTCATTGATACCACAACCCTGTAGCTAGTGCGCTGCGATACCTTGAAAGAAGCGAGGACTTTAATGTATGCATAACAAGGAATACGTAACGCAGGATACGCCAAGTACACAAGATAACCGGAAGTTTTAACCCAACACCGCTGGAAGCCAGCAGTTCTTGCTGCAGAGATTTCCCCACCGGTACGTAACGGCTTTCTACTGAATCAGTCGTTACGCATCGGTCTCCTGGCTTCTGAAAAAGCGAAAGAGAAAACAGTTTTCTCGGCAACTCTGCCTTCGGAGAAGGGCTCCCTCACTGTTTTGTTTGCTGCGTCACGTGATAATTATTAATGTCCCAGGAAGAACTTTTCCGCACCGATTTCCAAAGTTACGAAGCCAACTGAACGAATATTGAAGCTTACCATTATCCAACACGAAAACTGACAGAGAAGCCTCACAGCCACATCTTTTCAGAAGACGTCCGACTGCAAAATGTTGACATTACAGTAGTTGTTGGGCATCTCCAGTACTGTTCCTCAGAACACCGGCAGCAGCCCTTGAATGTTCTGATTGCCGCGTAAGTTGCAAAACTTTGCACAGGGCAATTCCTCTATCTTTTCTGGGCTAAGTGTGCCATTCATACGATAGCAAAAAGCGCAGACACAGACATAGAAGCGTCACAGCGACATGTTTTCAGACCTCTGACTGTAAAAATGTTGACATTTTGGACCATACGCCAGTACTCCCGTACACTGTTCCAGCAATAGAAATATTGCCTGCGTCATTCTTCTTTAGTTATTATTATTTTTAGTTCACTTACGGTGTATGTTTGTTTTGACGACGCTAATCGTATTTGTTTCACTGAGTTCCAGCCTTTGGATGCCTGAAAACATATCTTATAAATGAACCTGAATAACGTATGAATATTTTCAATTTGTCTTTCGAACATATATATTGCACTTAACTCCTTAATACATTATGTAGCTGATCAGCTACATACCTCATTTTTTTGATTATATCTCAAACTGATCAATGTTTTACCACAAATTCATTTGTAGCTGCTTCTATACATAGTGTTACTCATGCAAGTAGCTGGTCCTAGAAATTATAAATTGCAGATTGCTACTGAATCAGTTAGTCAGCTGCATTGCGTTACTTCTAACGTATGCGTGTTTGGTTACTTTAGTATTCCTCCTTTGCCGTGTAAAAGTAGTCGGTTACATGCTACTGTTGCATTATGAGTCAGTTTCTGGAAAGATTAGAGGAATAATAGTGTCATTTACTGCATCGTGTACCTCATGGATGTACTATAAACCTGACTTGACCAGCTATGAACTTTCTGTTGCTAGTAGGGCATAATAATTTTAAGAAATTTTTTTCAATGTATTTCTCAGTATATACGCGCTATACATTAATCGTGGTATATTTATAGCTTCAAATAAAAAGTCATGCATTACAGGGTTATTCAGCGATATGCAGCAGTAAGGTTGTATTCCTCCTTTAAAAATGAATTCCCATTATGTCATTATATTTTCACGAAATAAATAAACCTCTCTTTGCTGCTTCAGGACGTTGAATTAAATTCAACGGCGAAAATGAAATTTTTGTCATATTCGCGACTCAAGCCCGTATTTCGCCGTTGAATTTAATTCAACGCCCTCAAACAGGTTTAGTAACTTCCAATTCATAAATTAACAGCTGCCCCATTGTTAATGTCCGAAAGTGCATACACCATATCTGTTATATGATGTAATTGGGATGCGCGAGGCCGTTCCCCGTCGGGACTCGAATCCATCCTCGAACATGAATGTTTGTGTTGTCTTTAGTATAAGGTAGTTTATAAGTAGTTTGTAAGTTTAACGACTGGTGACCCCGCAGTTCAGTCACATAAGCTTAACAAACATTTGAACATTTGGTTGCGCCTAGGTGCCTCATTGACAAAATGCCCGGGTTCGATCCTCTGTCACTCCTAGGATATACATCTGTCACTTCAGAGTGTTTTGCTTAATGTGAAAAATGCTCTCGCCGTGCTTCGGAATCCGCGTTTAATTGTAGTTCCTCCTTTATCTGGGTATGTAAGACAGTTTAAAGATCTGACTAAGGCAACGGCATACCACCTCCTACAGGAGTATACCTAATAAAGCAAAGTAGTGACCCAACCAGTCTCCAGAATAATGGCTGCTTTACATAATGTTATAATTTGTGTTGCATGTTTGTATATTCTGTATATGAATTCGGGAAACAGCAGCAGTTGTTACAAATCAGAGTTTTCGCCGAAAGAAGCTAGGTAAAAAGAAACGCGGTCAGTATGAATCCACCTGGTCTTTTGTGCTCATAACGCTCACTAGGAGCGTTAAAAGGAACAATAGCGACATTCGAATAATGAACAAAAGAAATCACGGAAATCTAAATCCATGCCACGTGCATCTGAACGTGTTTGTCTTTCAAATTCAAGTCGACAACGTAACCCACTGCGCATCGTCTTTCGACTTCTGCGAACTCATTTCACAGTGAACTGAATGTTCAAGAAAACAGTCACTTCCTCCTACCTTTGAGATACGCCGCAAGTTTTGTGTGATAACACGTCGATACATACATTATCGGAATGCCGAACTGGACTTCCTGGTAGACGCTAAACGAGGCCAGTGATGAATAACGCCGCTTTCATTCTTCCCGTTGAGTCCAGCTTGAGTCAGCGTACTGCGTGACTTCCGGCCCGCATTATGATTTCCGTGCGACTCACTCAAGAAATGTTCAAAATTTACAAATGTTTGTTAAGCTTATGGGACTTTAACTGCGGGGTCATCAGTCCCTAGACTTACAAACTACTTATAAATTAACTTGTACTAAATACAGAACAAACATCCATGCCCGAGGGAGGATTCGAAGTCCCGACGGGGAACGACCTCGCGCATCGGAGCATAGCGCCTCATGCGCTCGGCCACTTCGCCGCGGCCTCAAGAAATGCCAGGGAGACATTGCGAATTAAAGAGATACCTACATCTTCGGTATCATTGTGTAAGTACCCCAATATAATGACCACCAAAGGCAAATTATTCTTGCACTGGATTTCCTCCCTCGGGCATGGATGTTTGGGTTGTCTTTAGTATAAGTTACTGCATAAGTAGTTTGTTAGTTTAGGGACTGATGACCTCGCAGTTAAGCCCCATAAGCTTTACAAACATTTGAACATTTGGTGTGAAACGATTTGAAATCCTGTTTCCAATAATCGAATAATTTGGCGACACAACTGCTGAGGTGTATGCTGGTGCATTGTCGTGATGGAAACGGACTTATTTATGGGCCAATCGCCGGCGTTTTTCTTGCCGCTCGGTTTTCTAACGGTCCGATAACGATGATATATGCAACTGTAATACTTTTATCCTGTTCCAGAAGATCGATCACGCAGATAAGTCCCACAGGGTCTACAAACATTAAACTACTTTCGGTTTCATCTTCAATGTACTATCGCATTAAAATTGTATATTGTCAAGATTTGCATTTCAACATGTCGTCTGCAAAGCAGAGACCACAGACTCTAATGCTCCAAATGACCCACAGATACAGTACGACGCGTTTAAAATCAAATGTTTGTAGAGCTTATGGGACTTAACTACGGGGTCATCAGTTCCTAAACTTAAAAACTACTTATGAACTACCTAATACTATGGACGGCACAAATATCCATGCCCGAGGGGGGGATTCGAACCCCGACCGTAGTGGCCGTGCAGACCGTGACTGACGCCCCGCAGTCCCCTCGGCCACCGCGGCCGGCGACAACGCGTTTACTTTCGGCATCTTCGGTATTTAGCGTCCACTTCGCCGCAACATTGCCGTGTCTGCCTCGCCAGCCGGCCGCAGTGGCCGAGCGGTCTGCGGCACGCCAGTCACAGTCTGCACGGCCGCTACGGTCGGGGGTTCGAATCCCCCCTCGGGCATGGATGTTTGTGTCGTCTTTAGTGTAAGCTAGTTAATAAGTAGTTTGTAAGTTTAGGGACTAATGACCCCGCAGTTAAGTCTCTTAATCTTAAGAAACAATTGAACTTTTTTAAAATTTTTTTAAAGGCTGTATCGTGATCGACCGACTCCTCTGGGAATGCTGAAAGACAACATCCGACGCCAGTGCCTCACCATAACTCCGGACATGCTTTACAGTGCAGTTCACAACATTATTCCTCGACTACAGCTATTGTTGGGGAATGACGGTGAACATATTGAGCATTTCCTGTAAAGAACATCATCTTTGCTTTCTCTAATTTGTTATGGTGATTATTGCTTTTCTGATCAGATGAAGCGCCATCTGTCGGACATTCTTTGAACTTTTTTTGTTTGTTTTTGTTTTAATGAAAAACCATGTCATTCCAAGCCTGTGTGTCAATTTTTACCTCTCTATCTTCCGTCATTTATTAAGTTTTAAAATTTATACTGACTTTTTGATCACCCGGTACATAAATGACTTGCTATTCTACATTGATGAACATGCAAAGTTAGTAATCACATCCAGAAAACAAGAACTAAGTGACATATACGTAATGTTTTTCATAAAATTACTAAGTGGTTCTCTGCAAACGGACTCACATTAAATTTTAATAAAACAGAGTATATACAGTTCTGTGCAGTAAATGGTACAACTCCAGTAACAAATAGAGACTTTGAACAGAAGTATGTAAGTAAGGTAGAATTATCAAAAATTTTAGGTGTGTGCATTGATGAAAGATTAAACTGGAAGCAACACATAGACGGTCTGCTGAAACGTTTGAATTCAGCTACGTATGCTGTTAGGGTTATTGCAAATTTTGGAGGTAAGAATCTCAGTAAATTAACTTACTATGCCTATTTTCATTCACTGCTTTTGTATGGCATCATATTCTGGAGTAATTCAAATGTTCAAATGTTTGTAAATCCTATGGGACTTAACTACAGGGTCATCAGTCCCTAAACTTACAAACTACTTACGAACTAGAACGGCACAAATATCCATGCCCGAGGGGGGGATTCGAACCCCCGACCGTGGTGGCCTTGCAGACCGTGACTGAAGCGCCTCAGTCCCCTCGGCCACCGCGGCCGGCTCTGGAGTAATTCATCATTGAGTAAAAAAGTATTCATTGCACAAAAGCATGTAATCAGAATAATTGCTGGAGCCCACCCACGATCATCCTGCAGACATCTATTTAAGGATTTAGGTATCCTCACAGTATATATATTCACTTATGAAATTTGTTGTTAATAATCCAACCCAGTTCAAAAGTAATAACGGTGTGCACAGCTGTAACACCAGGAGAAAGGATGATCGCTGGCCGCGGTGGCCGAGCGTTCTGCGGCGCGCCAGTCACAGTCTGCGCGGCCGCTACGGTCGGGGGTTCGAAGCCTCCCCCGGGCTTGGATATTTGTGCCGTACTTAGTCTTAGCTAGTTCATAAGTAGTTTGCAAGTTTAGGGACTGATGACCCCGCAGTTAAGTCCCTTAAGTTTAACAAACATCTGAACATTTTGTCTGGCTCGCCCACTTTCCCTAACCCACCGGCGCAGCGGCAGAGCAGCGGTGCTTTTCCCGGTGCCGGCCAGTGCTCGCCAAGCACCTGAGCAGGCGTGGCCTTGACTGGAGGTTGCCTATGCCTGGTCTACCTTGCCTCGCCGTTTGGCTTCCACCCGCTGCAGTGTCTTGGCAACGGGACAGGCCAATAGTTCCTCTGCACTTACGGGACACTGAGGAACCGTACTTCCCGTCACGAGCATAGTAAGTCACTGGCAGGGGCACAGGATCCACTCCCCCCAAATACCAGGTATGCCAGCAGATAACAGGATTCATTCTGCGCGAACTGTACTGTGGGTGATATCACTCGAGCTATGGTTCGGAATGCTAACGAACATTGCCCAAATGTTACGAGGCCGACGTTTCGGGATCGGTTGGAACACTCCCCAGAGGGAGAAGCCATCTTGCATTTGGGATTTGATGATTTTCTTATTACAAATCACGAATTGCCTTTTTTTTAAAAGTAGCACTGAAGAGTTATCAAAAACACCTAGTTCTTAATATGATTAGTCATAATTACACTAGAAGGGGAAATAGTAAGCCCGTTTGCCCGTGTTTAACGTAGTGTCTGCTGGCGCGGTGGTTCATAGTGTTCAGCGAGAGGGCTAAACGTTCTACTAAAAAATACTGAGGCCAGATCTGAACGATCAACATAGAACAAAAACGAACAAACATCCACAACAGATCGAACAACCTGAAACATAAAAAAAAGTAATTGACTAAGTAGTGAAATGGATAGCGACGTCAGATTTCGAAGTATATTCGCGAGGGTGGTGGTTCGGGGGGCGCTGCTATCATTTTTTAATTTCTTTTTTTACCTTTGCTCCTAAAATTTTTTTGGGCACTCTTATTAATTAAAATGTAAGAGCGTTCTCTCTTAAAAAGTTTTATTTATTTTACTTTGTGAACAATCAGGTATGACCCAATTAATTGCATCTATGGTAATATGAACCATATGCACTTAAAATGCACATAATGAACATTGTAAATGACATACTGATAACAGTAAGCATTCCCTGACAAATAAAGATAAAGCACTAGATTTCTGTGAAATACAGTTCTAGCGCACTTATTCTGCTGTTATTTTTAGCTCTAAAAGAAAACGCGGTTATGATTTGAAACAGAATATTTACACTTTATTTTAACGTAGAACGGAATAACTTGAGCAAAATCTAAGCTGAACGACAGAAAAATTAAAGGGATCAACATGAAAAGAGGCCATAGCAACATGACAAAGATAGATAGTTGAGTAAAGGCATTGATGACCTCCAACATATACCATAAAAAGTGCCCGTAGATTCCAAAAACTGTGTATAATTGCTTAGAAAATAACAAAACAATAAAAAAGGCATTTTGTTGTGATGTATACACTACTCATTACGAAATGACAGTTACTTCATGTGTAGAACATGGAATTTTGCAGCTGTATGTAACCAATAAGTGTCCCGAAGACGTTGTCAGAGCCAAGATAAAGAGGGAAAAAAATTACTACAACAGCGGCCTACGAACAACCGCCCCCGAAAATTTACCTCTAAAAATTGATGCCTTGATTCACTACACCACACAGAGCAACTCTAAAACTTTCAGTTTTCTTTTTCCCACTGTCTTAAGGGTTTAACCGCCAATATGGTATATTCGGGCACCAGGTTATAATAATTAATGGTTCTAAGAATGATGTGTTATTGTTAATTCTTGAGTGCGCCATTGCTTTGAAATGGCAAGGCGTAAGTTAGGCTAAGTAAATCATCAAATACAAAATGCAAGTTAGGAGTTTTTTTATTTTTTTATTATTATTATTTATTTTTTCTTTTAATTTGTTGTCCCCACCTAATTGGTCCAACTAACTTTTGGGCTGTCTTATGGAATAGATCTCCGTAAACTAGGAGAGAACCAATAATACAGCCTAGTTGGTCAGCAAGAGGTGGGGGTTACACGGTGAAACATCTGTCGTATCCTACTGCAGATGCAAGTAGATGAAGAAAGAAAAGAGCCATGATGATGATTTAAAAGAAGGAGATAAACAACGTACCGTCGCATCAGAAGGGAAGATCTTTGGTAATAGCACTGTCCCGTAGCACGCTGCTCGCTCGAACGATGGCACAATGAACCGTACTAACGCAGCCACGAATGAGGCTGATGACAAACGAACGTCAACAGGCGTTCTCCGCGAGTACAGGCCACACTCGTTCAGAAACTCCACAGCTGCTGTATGCGTGCCTAGATCACGTGATAGTTCCCTTCGACCTCTCCTGCGCACACACTTCGGTAACGAGACATAACACATGTTTCCCTGTATCAACAAGCAATCACGTGTCTCGTGATTCCATAGCAAATAGTTACGTAAACTAACACACAAGGGAATTTTCGTCGCCAGATGCCAGTGAGCATGGAAATAGGTCAGTAGGGAAAGTTGGAAACTTGTACCCAGCCCGGATTAGAACCAGAGTCCTGCTGTTTACTATGCTCGACCACTGCGCTACTGGAAACACGGCGGTAAGCGCGTCCACGCGGGCTAGCCCTGCTCGCCCGCCTTCAACACGTAAACTCAACTACGAGAGGCGTTTGGAAAGTCCGTGCAAAAATAAAACTTACTGACGTAATCAAAATAGCCACGGGTGTACTGCCGGTCTATTGTGCCCGTTGGACACTATAGACCGGCAGTACACCCGTAGATATTTTGATTACCAAATACGCCGGGAGAAACTGAAGAATCACAACCTACTGACGTGTTTGGGAAAATCATTTTTGTTTTTCGACATACTCTCCTTTTAGATTTATACACTTCGTCCAACGCTGTTCTAATTTGTTGATCCCTTCCAAATAATAGGAATTGCCCAAGCCTGCAAAATAGCTATTCCTCATTAGAATGAAATCTTCCCGCCAGCCATTTCTTCAAATTGGAGAACATATAGCAGTCCGAGAGTGCCAAGTCCGGAATAGGGGTGTGTGAAACCATCGGCTGAGCGCATTGAGGCGCTATGCTATGATGCTCCAGGTCTCTCCCCGTCGGGGGTTCGAATCCCCCCTCAGGCCTGGATTTTTGTGCTGTCTTTAGTATAAGCTAGTTCATAAGTAGTTTATAAGTTTAGGTACTGATGACCTCGCAGTTAAGTCCCATAAGTTATACACGCATTTGAATATTTGGTGTGGAACGAGTTGGAATCCTGTTTCCAATAATCCAATAATTTGGCGACCATAAATGCTAAGGTGTGTGCTGGTGCATTGTCGTGATGGAAAAAGGACATACTTATAGGCCAATCACCGGCGTTTTTCTTGCAGCTCGGTTTTCTAACAGTCCAATAACGATGAATAATATGCACCTGTAATTCTTTTATCCTGTTCCAGATGGTCGATCACGATTATCCCTTGCGAATCCCAAAAACCGCCGCCATAGCCTTTCCTGCCGAAGGACCGATTTTCGCCTTTTTTCGTGCCGATTCTCCCTTTGCTTAGATTGTTCTTTGGTCTCAGGAATATACTAATGTATCCATGTTTCATCCAAAGTGATGAAACGACGCTTCATCCAGTCGTAGACGATGTAACCTTTAAGTGTTTTATAAGAAGATCAAGCAATTAAAGCAAGACAGTAAGATTACAAGTATATGCAGGTCAATCAGGTAGGGCTATAACTACTAGACTGGCTGAACATGAGAGGACTTGGAGACTAAAAAAGAGAGATTCCACCTTTTGCTGAACATGCCTTCAATGCATGTCATGCTTTTGACGTTACATCTGAAGTTCTCCATAGAGCGAATAAAGGCAGAAAGTTTACAATGCTTAAAATTGTCTCTATCAGCAGACACTGAGCTCAGAAAACAAACCTAATTCTCAATGATCAAACCGATTTTTAGTATTTATCCTTATTAAAGTAACAGCTATTAGGTATAATCCTGCCACTAAGCTGGTTGAAATTCTGTAACGTTTCTCACCCACATTCCAATGTTTTTCTCTCCACTAGTATACTCACGACAGCATAAATAACCATGCCCGAGGGAGGACTCAAACCCTCCAACGCGAGCGGCCACAAGATCCGTAACGTGACGTCACAGACCACACGGCCATTCCCGCTCGACGAAGTAACAGCTATTAACTAACTTAGATATGCTAACTTCGAATATACCATTGACAATTACTAACTGATTCTTGTTTCTGAGATATCATGTAATGTTATATCCAGACCTCAATGTACTTTCACATTAAATACATTAAAACATTTTAATTAATTCTATTTTCTTTAATAACAGATTTGCATCATCACTTCCTCTGAGCCAGTGATTAGCCTTGTAATCCAAAATTCAAAGTTTGTGTAACAAAAGAACTAAACTGCTTAGGTAGTCGGTCCTTAGATTTACACACTACGTATGCTAAATTTTGCCAACGGCAACACACACCCATACCTGCCAAATTTTGAAAAGCCTGTCAGTAAACATCACTCGCGGTAAAATATCTGACGAATTTCGACAACAGAATACAATAATTTATGCTTCAAACAGGATATTTCAATAAATCATATCATCTTCTATTATATAGCTAATGTTTCTAGATGAACAAAGCAATCAAGAAGGAATCGACGTTACATAGCAGCAGACCTGGTGGATAATGGTATAGAGCATACACAACAGGACTTCCTTCGCATACTAAATACATATACGATACTTGAAAAAGGCTTTACACAATAAAAGTAAGTTAAGGTAGCACAGCCATAATAACACACGCAACAAATCACAGGCTAGTTCGACTTTAAAGCCATACTTGGGGCCTTCTTAGATCGCAGCAAGTTTTGAAAAAATATTTAAAATATTTGTCCTAACAGGGACCAGAACTCTTTGTATTCAGAATAAAAGCAGATTCCAGAGTTTCATTGGACATGGATAATTTGAACTCTTGTTGTATTTTTTTTTTTTCGCAAGGTTGAAAACACTTTCACATTCTGCATTGCTCGGCTCCACGATTTCTTCATATTTGTGTCCAACTGAAATCACTTACAATACCTTATTTCCAACCAAACTACCATCTACCTGAAGAGCTGTGAACTGCCTCTGAAGGTCATCATCACCTCGTCTGTAGTATCATTCTCTTCCTTGAGTAACATGTCAATAAACTTTTCAAAGATAAAAGGAATGTAAGAAGACTGTGCACCTTCAATTTTGTCTAACCTTGAGTGCAAACTTCTCGATGATGTAGTCATATGCAGAACGTAAAAAACTACATCATCACTGATGAAAAGAAAGGGATTTATCTGTATCCTGGAGATAATTCACTGTTTTGGAAGTCTGACTGCCAATTATTAACTCATCATCACTTCTCTGAATTTGAAGAGCCTATCGACACATAAGATCCACGTGGAAGAACTGTTGTCCCTGCTTTAAATTCAGTTCAAATGACAACACAAGTATCACAGTTTAAAGTACCAATCATATCAAAGAATGAGTAATCAACTATCGTAGCTTTGTTTCCGACCCATGCAAACAATCGATTTTATAGAAGTTCGATAATTATCGAATGTGTTAACGTTTTACTTTTTTGTCCGCGAAGTCGTAAAAAACTCCGTTCACCCATAAAACCGCAAAGTTCTGCAATTTCCGTAAATTTTACGGATAAAACGTAAAAGTTGGCAAGTATGCACACCCATTCCCCCGGGAGGGCTCGAAGGTCCGATGGGGGCGGCCGTGCAGTCAGTGATAAGGTGATTAGTTTTACAATAAATTTCCATGTTCGTCTGTGAACAACAGTGACAATGTCTGTAACATCTGTAGCGCGTTCGTATTTACCAGAGACAAGAGGAAGCTTTCGCCTGTTGTGTGCAGAGCTTATCATCTGTACTTCGGATGCAGGGTGGGTGACTAAGAGAAAAGAGGCCTCCTCTTTTCTGCTGTAATGCGTGTGCTGTGCATCTAAGGGAGTGTCTGAATGGGTAGCAGACACCTGTGCAGATTGCAGTGCCCAGGGTTTGGTGAGAATCAAATACGTATAGCAACACCGCAATAAAAGGCATGACACGGCCAAAGAAAAAAAGACGTATTGAGACTTTGCATCAGCACTTCGTCCTGCTCACCACACCCCAGAGTTCCCCGTAACCCACTGCGCATTGGACTGCCGGTACATTGGACTACCGTCGAAGAACGACATTTTTCATATCTTAATGAATCTAAGGAACGAGATGAAGATCTTCAAGTTAATGACTCAGAAATTCATCGTAATATTTGATGATCTCGTTCGGGTTTTGAACTTGGTAACGACAAAGCAGAACTTTTGTGTTCCCGACTGAAAGAGTGGAATGAAATTCCTACTGGCGTTAGCATTTCATACCGACAATTACACAAGGTATTGGTATACTTTTTTTTTTCAAAGGATCGAAACGTCGGTTCTACAATCCTATTGATGGGTTACTAACAGTACTTGTAACTGAACATAACCCACGGGAATGGAAGCTATTCATAGATGCCTCAAAGGTGAGTCTGAAATATAGCTCCATTCCTGTTATGTATACTGCAATTCACTATAACATTTTCTACAGTGTATACAATACTCTAGCTATTAGTGAGAAATCTGTACTGATCTGACGATAACAGTGCTCCTCCTAGGTATGAAATCAGGGTATACACATTCCTGTGTTTTATTTGCGAGTGGGGCAGCCGTGCAACTGGCAAACATTACATTGTGAAAGAATGAACCTAGAACCAGGGAAGAAAAATGTGTAATCCTCTTGTCGATAAATAAAAGATTCCGGTGCTTCCGTACCACATAAAAACACGGTATTAGGAATATTTTCATAAAGGCCCTACAGAGCGACAGCCCATTCGTGCCTGCAAGAAACATTTCGTTACGTCACATGACAGATGCTAAGCTCAAGGAAGGTGTGTTCTCCGCGTGGAAATGGCTGTTTTAGGACTGCACAGCCTCTTCTCGTCGGAGATTCGAGTCCTCCCTCCTGCATGGGTGTATGTGTGAGTGTTGTTCTTAGCATAAGTCAGTTTAAGTAGTTTAAGGACCGATGAATACAGAGCCTGATCCAATAAGATTACAAATATTTGATCTGATTAGAAAGTGTATTTATCGGCCCATAAATTACGACACTGATTTATTGCACGAAAAGGGGGGGGGGAAAGAGCATGATGCTCTATTAAAGATATGACCATCAATTTTCTTGGAAACACAAAGCGGAAAAGTATGCTGATATGGTAGACAATACGGTGATATATTTCCAAAACGCTTTAACTTCTTTCAAAAGTTTCCGGTGTTGTTAGTGGTGAACACGGGGAGATGTTCCATCAACAGATTGCTACGATGGAGAAGCAGTACCAGACAAAACTGAATTCTAATATGCTAACACACTACTACTGAACACTCAACAGACACACTTAAAAAACTATCTACAAGAGTCTCGAGAAAGGAAAATTTGTGAGTATAGTGATATGTGTGTGTGTGTGCGTGTGTGTGTGTGTGTGTGTGTGTCTATGTAAGAGAGAGAGAAAATTTTCAAATATATGTTGTTCTAAGGGCCAACTCTGGTTATCGGCCCTTAGATGTACAAATTATTTAAACTAACTTATATTAAGGCCAACACACACACCTTGCCCAAGGAAGGACTCGAACCTTCGACGTGAGCGGCCACGCGATCGGTAACGTAACGCCCCAGACCGCTCGGCGGAGAGAGAGAGGGAGAGAGATTATGTTTTTAAATGTGCATGAGATATATACAGAAATGATTTTTGTAACAATACTGAAATTACGTGTATATACATAGATAGATGGAAATAGAATACACAGGAAACAAACTAACAGATTAGTAAGTTTTACGTGTATACAGTTAGTGATTACCACAAAAATAACAACCAACCAATTAGTTTTACTATTGGTTGCAAAACTTGATTCTCATCAAGTTTTAATAACGCGTCTCGCCTGTATCACGCATCATCAGATAATCTAGAACGGAGAACATTACAAGAAATTAGGGAGATATTCTGATCCTCACTTGCGCGGACGTACACTATGATCGACAACAGATAAACCAACCATTCCACCAGTGCTTTCCGGTGCTTTCAGACTGTGGTATCCTCCAGCATCCACCGAATGGTCTATGCCGCGACTGTTGCCTGTAAGTTTTTAGTAATAAATTCTCCATAGTGAAGGTCCATATTAGGGTTAGTCCGCCCTCCGTACCTAGACGGTAGCGTCGCTGACTGCCTCGCAGGGAGCCCGGGTTCGATTCCCGGCACGGAACTGGGTGTTGTGTGCTGTCCTCATCGTCATTTTCATCATCGTCGACATGCAAGTCGCTGAAGTGGCGTCAAGTAAAAAGACTTGCACTAGGCGGCCGAAGAATCCCACACGGTATTTCCCGGCCAGAAATGCCATACTATCATTTCAGCTAGGGTTAGAACATCTCCCTATATTTTCGTATTTTTTTATATTTTTCCTATTGTACACCATCTGATGATGCTTCATAGATGCGAAACGTGTTGTTAACATCTGGTGATAATGGATTACCACAACCAAAGCTGTGTTCTACCTCACTCTTAAATCTGACTGCTACATCAGTCCCTGGTATGGGAGTAGAACATTTTTTAATTTACTATATTAACTTTAAGATGATAATGTGACCGAATTTTACTTTAGCCATGAGCAAATTACAGGTATAAAATACTATTACATCACCTTGGTTCGGGGGTCTCCTGAACACTGACGATCAATGTGTATATTGAATCAAGAACACCTCTCCTTACTTTGTCCTTAAATGTCACTCACCCCTCTAAAACAGTGTTTTTCAAACTGCGGGTCGCGCCCCAAGCGGGGTCGCAAGGTTTTGGTAATGGAGTCACCATCACAGGAGGAAGTACTGGCAGCATAAAATAATTGGAGGTTAAGTAATACAAAAGTGTATACCAAAGTGAGATTTAAAATGATTTCCTGTCCATGATGTACAACAATCAGTAAGAATCAATATTCCTTCAGTAAAAAAACCGTCGGCCGGCCGCAGTGGCCGAGGGGACTGAGGCGCTCCAGTCACGGTCTGCACGGCCACTACGGTTGGGGGTTCGAATCCCCCATCGGGCATGGATATTTGTGCCGTCCTTAGGATTAGCTAGTTCATAAGTAGTTTGTAAGTTTAGGGACTGATGACCACGTAGTTAAGTCCCATAAGCTTAACAAACATTTGAACATTTTGAAAAAAAAAAACCGTCTTGATTGCAAATTGTTTTATTAATTAATGACGCGTTTCGCCCTTTAGCAGGGCATCTTCTGACACGCAGATAATCTGAAGATGTCCTGCTAAAGGGCGAAACGCATAATTAATTAATAAAACAATTTGCAATCAAGACTGTTTTTTTACTGAAGGAATAAGTGAGATTTATTTGATGTTGAAATTACGGCGCTCTTTTTTTAACATTAATTACGAACTGAATAAATCATATATTGTTTTATATTGTTGTTGTTGTGATCTTCAGTCCGCAGACTGATTTGATGCAGCTCTCCACGCTATCCTGTCCTGTACAACTCACTTCATCTGAGAATAAGTTCGGCAACCTACATCCTTTTCAATCTGCTTATTGTATTCGTCCGTAGGTCCCCATCTACGATTTTTACACTTAATTCTAATGCTAAATTGACAATTCCTTGATGTCTCAGAATGTGTCCAACCAGTCTATCCCATCTCTTAGTCAGTCTTTTTCTCCCCAATTCGGTTAAGCACCTCATTAGTTACGTGATCTACCGGTCTAATTTTCATGGTTCGTCTGTAGCACCACATTTCAAAAAATAGTATCATCTTTTGGGCTGAACTCCTTATCGTCCACGTTTCATTCCCATACAATGCTACACTTCAGACAAATGCTTTCAGAAAGGACATCCTAACATTTAAATTAATATTGGCTGTTAACAAATTTCGCTTCTTCAGAAACGCTTTTCTTCCCATAGCCATTCTGCATTTTATATCCTCTTTTCTTCGGCCATCAGAAGTTATCTTACTACCCAAATAAAATAAATAAATAAATAAATAAATAAATAAATAAAAATAAAAAAAAAATCATCTACTACTTTTACGGTCTCTTTACCTAATCTAATTCCTTCAGCATCGTCATATTTTCTGATGCTACATTCCATTATCCTTGTTTTACTCTTGTTGATGTTCATCTTATACCATCTTTTCAAGACACTGTCCATTCCATTCAATTGCTCTTCCAGATGCTATGCGGACTCTGACAGAATTACTATGTCATCGGCAACATTTTTATTTTTTCTCCCTGAACTTTAATTACCTCTCCAAACTTCTCCTTGTATTCCTTCACTGCTCGTTCAATATACAGATTGAACAACATTGGGGAAAGGCTACAACCCTGTCTTACTCCCTTCCCAACCTCTGCGTCCCTTTCATGCCCTTCGACTCTAATAACCGCTGTCTGGTTTTTGTATAAGTTGAATATAACACTTCGCTCCCTATATTTTACCTCAGTTACCTTCAGAGTTTGTAAGAGTTTATTCCAGTCGATATTGTCGAAAGCTTTCTCCAAATGTACAAATTCTAAAAACGTAGGTTTGCCTTCCCTTATTTTCTAAGATATTTCATGATGTATTGCCTCCCGTGTTCCTATGTGGCGTTGTGTTAACGTTCAGTGTAGGGTGAAGTTTCACCCCGCTGGCGTCCAGTGTAAATGAGCCTGCATCCGCCTCCGTGGCAGGGCAGCGACCCCTCGTTAAGTTGAGCCTGCCTCGTGGAGGTGTCAGTCTCCGCCTCGTTATCAGAGCGCCCCAGAGATCATGTTCGACGCAGCTCAGATCGTTCCCCAGTCGCCCACTGACAGGAGTGCTGGGCTGTGCTGCGAGAAACCTCTGCTCCAAGCTGCCATTCAGTTCAGCCTCACTGCAGCGAGATTCTGTAAGCGGACTGGTCTTCCACCCCGTCTAAGAGTATGTCCTATTTTTAAGCCCGTACTACACGGGACGTACGACACGGACAATAAAGTTGTTGTCAGCTGCAGCGCTGCTTGCAATAAACCATCGAACTTCAAAGAGCAGTTAAAAAGGTACGTGTTTGTCGAGTCATTTGCTTCTTGTGTCTACCTCCTTTGTTGTCAACTTAAAAGGTAAAGCAGTCAACAATCAGAAGATTGGTTTGAACACCACAGTGCTTTACTGGGCATGGTGCTGTTTGGATGTGGTATGTCGTTGCCTTCCTCCGACTTTCGAACTGACTTTCCTATCCAGTTATAGGTGGACCTACAGTGTAACGTGGGTTCCGAACCACGGTGCTATTCGGTATTTTTCATATCAGTAACACTGCCAAAGGTGAAAGAAGTGGAAAGTGACAGATAAAAATCCGAGGACTTGGCGAGGATCGAACCCGTGACGTTTAGATTTGTAGTCTGGCACTCTACCACTGTGCTACGGAGCCGCCAACTTGACTACATAAATCGCCGAGTTACGATCACTTTTCGAGACTGTCAGATATATTGCGACTATTGTAACGATTAAAACATTTATTTGTATTTTAGACTGCCATTGTGAAACTGCATTTGTTTTCATGCAGTTCATGCGAAACTACGTCGCTCACATGTGTAAACGTCCTCATTATGAAAGCCGATTAAATAGTTCCAGGCCGCATGGGAACGGCCATGCGGTTTGAGGTTCCTGCATATATGATGACCAAGCTCAGGTTTCTGTGAAAGTCTGTCTACACATAGACCAGTAAATGAGATAAACCTTCAAATAATGCTCACCGAAAGCAAACATTCCACCTGTTAACTGCAGCACGTTTCAGGAGAAATATCAAATATTTTAGATGGTAATAAAGGCGAATTCCCATATAAAGTGTGTCCAATTTTACGTGATACAGAGATACAACTCTTAATATGTAACCCAATCAAACTTAGAACAAAGGCCAATGAGCATATTTTGACTAATTCTTCTGTCGGTTCTTGGTAGATGATCATCATATTGACTTCCATTTAAATAACCGGTTGTCGACTTTAAAGTAACCTGAAAACCGGTAAACTAAGTGGAAATGAACTTGCACAACATACGCAAAATCATACTTTGAAACCAGTATGCCGATGTCCTACCAAGAACCAACGGAAGAATCAGTGAAAAATGTCTCCATTTACATTTCTCTAAGTTTGTTTGACTTTCATATTAACTATTGTGTCTCTGTACTCAAAAAAATTGTACACATGTTATATGGAATTTTTATTGCAATTCGTCTATGGTACAACCTCCTAAAATATTTAAGACTGCTCTTGAAACACCCTCGAGTCGAACAACTTCGGGACTGATGACCATTGTAGTTTGGTCCCCCTTAAACATCCATCCACCCATCGAACAACTGCTTTCCTCTCCACAGGATACAAGTATACAGTTCTCAAACAAATTCGCAAATTGGCTCCGTTCGTTACCTGGGCTCCCCACTCGGTCGTCTGCGCATGCGCTTAGCATCTCCATTCGCGTGAGAATAGGATCCATCCTATTCCGTCTACCAGCGATCGTATGCGTGCATCTAGCGCAAGTGGACGCTTCTACGCGGTGAGCGGCCACCGGAACCGGTGCATCTTGGGCAATCTTGTAAGCTCTCACTTTCCGTGTAGATCGGGCTTTACACTCAGCAGTTCCAGCAAATATCTGCGATGCTTCTCTGCAATAACAGTCCTCGGCAGAAAGACGGTTTACAATCATCTTACTGCATGCAGGCATTTTAGATGAATTTAACTTTTGAAATATTTTTGAGTTTCAGCCGGAATTTGGCGTCGTGGTGCTGCGAGGTTTCGAGGAGTTTCTTAAGGCGAAATGTGTCAAGTTCATATCCAGTTGATTCCTTTGTAGGTTCAAGAGCGCAGACTCCTTTGTCGAAGTCCCGAAAGTTGGGAACAATCGTCGGACTCCAGAAGTGCTGTCATGAATCGTGATGGGATCGTAGGTGTGGAGATTTCCTCCAGACAGACTCAGTAAATTTACCATCATCCCAAATGCTTCATTGCCCACGATCAAATAACGAAGTGCCGTGTGGTTTTCTTCTGGCGGTCTCTATTTGGGTACCGTATGACTTTTCCAGAGATTTTTCATATCGTACAGAATCTCTAGAAATTCCTGTACGGAGAGCCAAGTACTGCTAACAACAGTAAAGCAAATAGTTTGCATGTGAAGTATACAAGTATGTTTGCGGTTTTGATTACTGAATAATTCACCAATGGGAGTTCCGAATTGCGTACAACAAGATCAACGCGCGTTACCTCTGGACTTTGCCTGATGCGAAGACAGTTCTGTTAACGTATGCTGGAATTTAACGGACGACGAAGAGGTTGGCCCTACTCACACGAGGAATCCCAAATCTCCGAACGAGTGAGCTACTCTGCGACCAAGATACGCAGCATCGGGTGGATAGAGTAACGGGCGTCTCAGAGTAGCCGAGACTCAGATACTGAACGACCCGACCGGCTGGTCGTCGGATCTTCCATTCTCTGGGTTGCTTTCCTAGCGTCGGGTTGCACAAGGTGCGAAAAACCGTTTAATTTGAAGTTCGTGGTATAAAACTATGTTTCCTGGCTTCCCGATGAGGTACAGACTTGAAATACTGATTATAGGTCAGGATACATTGAATCGCTTCTTGTTTGGGGTGTGGGGGAGGGCATTTTTTGTACCACTGCTATTTTCCTCTTTTTCCAATTCCTGTCACGAATGTTTTGCGATAAGAATTATTGATGGTGAACTCAGTGTGAGCTGGAATCTATTTTTTACCGCCACTGCTTTTTAACGAGACATACGCAGGCGGAAGCAATAAATTTACTGACTCACGGAAGACAGAATGAAACCTGAAATTTACCACATATCTGCTGGTGTTTCTCATGTTTGAAATCAATGTAAAAATTTCACAAGCTCTAGTGTAAAAATAATGTTTTCAATATTCGAAACAAGGGTAAAAATAATTTCTCCTGATCCCACACAGATAGGAAAAAAATGCTTGTGAAGTTTAAATAGCTGCGACGATACTTGCTGAATTAAAAACGAAAATCGTTGACCCGCGCACGAGTAGCCGAGCGGTCTGGAGCGCCACGTTGCGGATAGTCCGGCCTCCCGCGTCGAGGGTTGGAATCCTCCCTCGCACACGGAGGTGTGTGTTGTTCTTAGGTTAGTTTAGCTTAAATACTTTGTAAGCTACGTACTAATAACCATGCAGTTGAGTCCGATAGATTTATAAACATTAAGAAAACCGTGAATTGCATACAATAGATAACAGTAGAAAGTAGACGTTGTTTAGAAAAATCTCACAACGGGTCATATCATTTCTAGTGCAATTAAATCGTCAGTGACTTTGGTGAACTACTCGTAAATCAGTTGTCTAACGCAAGTGTCCCACGTATTTCCTTTTAAATATTTCAAATATTCTGATAGTTATTAAAAATTCATAGCCACAAATTTTTTGGTCTATCTGCATGTCCCAGCAGTAATAATGAAACTGTAGGGTAAGGTGGTACAAATTTGATTTACATACAATTCCGATCAACATAATTTGACAGTCTCGTAGTGTTGGTAGCACTTGCCTTTGTGTGGCGTTGTAGTGTAGTAGGTTTCTACAGCTCCTCCTATCTTTTCCAAGAATACACCACTATGTGCTACGGAGATAGAAATTTTTCCTATTAAGAGTTAAATGAAGCTACTTAGTTTAATACGCTCTTGTAAATTTTCTAGCTAAGGGTGACTGGATTCGCTGCCAAAAATGCAGCGTTTGGTACCACGAAGTACGCGTTGCTGAAGGGAAAAAGTGCTTTTTATGTGAAAGATGCCAATGATCAAAATTGTACCAGGAAGTGATCACAATTGTGCCTAGTGTGATACATTTTCGATCGATTTTTCTCAATTCTGTTACCTTTTTTGTGTTTACACCGTTATTTGTAATTGTCTAATATTTGTGTTACATATTCATTAAACATCCAAGAACAAGTGCCAAAGTTAAAATTATTTCTTTTTTCAATATATTTCCAGTTTCAATAACATTTGTGCGAAATGATCGCAGTTGTACTAGCTTGCCCTATATAATATCATCGAAACAAGATGTTGTTCTAAGGTGGCAGATTACACAAAAAAACCGCGCTTCCGTCACCTACAACCAATGAAATTGATGAAACATTATTTCACACCGTTAGCGACTTAACCGTACAGGAGACATGAGTCGTTCTTCTGTGAATGTCATCTGTTACTCGATTCGTATAGTCTCCCAAACTCCTGGTTGTCAGGTAACTGTGTAGATGATTTGATTATTGCCTTGTGAACCTGTGGAAGACGGACGAAACTAACTGAAGAAGCAAAGAAACTCGTACACCAGCCTATTGTCGAGTAGGGTCCACATGACCTCGAGAACGTGTCACAGCAGGATGTTGTATGGGTGTGATGCAGTGCCGGAGGAAGCTGACATAATGTATCCCGCAGGGCTGTCCATAAATACGTAAAAGTACGACGGGATGGACGTCTCTTGTGAACAGCAATTTGCAACGCATCCCAAATATACTCAATATTGTTTATGAGTGGGGAGTTTGGGGTCAGTGGAGGTGTTTAAGCCCACAAAAGTGTTCCTGAAGCCACTCTGTGACAATTATGGATGTGTGGAGTGTCGCATTGTCCTGCTGGAATGCCCAAGTCCGTCGATTACGCAATGGACATGACTGGATGGAGGCGATCAGCCATGATGTGTACGTACGTGTCACCTGTAAGAGCCGGCCGCGGTGGCCGAGGGGACTGAGGCGCTTCAGTCACGGTCTGCACGGCCACTACGGTCGGGGGTTAGAATCCCCCCTCGGGCATGGATATTTGTGCCGTCTTTAGTATAAGGTACTTCATAAGTAGTTTGTAAGTTTAGGGACTGATGACCCCGTAGTTAAGTCCCTTAAGCTTAACAAACATTTGAATCACCTGTAAGAGTCGTATTCAGATGTATCACAGGGGTCCCATATCACTTCAACGCCCAATACCCATTATAGAGCCTCCACCAGCTTCGAAGTCTCCTGCTGACATGTAGGATCCATGGATTCATGATGTTATTCCATACCCGTACAGATCCATCCACTCGATATAGTTTGAACGTGACGCGTCTGTTCAGGCAACATGTTTCTAGCCATCATCAGTCCAATATCGGTGCTTAAGGGATCAGGCGAGACTTAAAGCTTTGTGTAGTGTAGTCAGCAAAGGTACACTAGTTGGCCTCCGTCTCCGAACGCCCATATCGATGATATTTCGTTGAATGGTTATGACGGTGACACTTGTTGATGGCCCAGCACGGAAATCCGCAGCAATTTGCGGAAGGATTACACTTCTTTCACGTTGGACACCTCTCTACAGTCTTTGTTGGCCCCGTAATACCGACCACAGAGAACTCTGAGACTCGATGTTTTGTGCGGCTCGGTAGCGATCTGCTGTCGATTCACGAATATTATTCTACCCGGACAATGCCTACTACCCAAAGACAAAATACAGTGGTATCACATGGATAAGAGGCCACGCAATCCATTACTTATTTGGAAGTAGTGTCATAGGGGTGATGGATTTCTGAAACTACCTCAACGAACGTCACTGTGCAGTTCTTTCACGATCCGCCCCGCAGCTGGAAACATTCATGGCAAGAGATGACGATGAAACGATCTCACAATGAAATTTGGGAACAGAATAACGGTAACTCCAAAACATTTCGAGAAGAAATGCTATGAATATTTGGCAGCGGAAATCGTGAAGTAACACGCAGAATATGCGGGCTTTAGGAATGGTTATATTTTGTTAGTATTACAAACAAACAAAAAATAATAAATAAATAAATAAATAAATAAAAATAAAAATAAAAAATAAAAAAATAAATCCAGAGGTTATGGGTTTGATCCCACGAGGTCCTAGGATTTTTATCTATAACTTCCCACTTCTTTCACCTATGGCATTATTGCTGATGTGAAAAATATCGAGTAGCACCGTGGTTCGGAAGCCACGTTAAACTGCAGGTCCCCCTGTAACTGGCTGGATAAGTCAGTTCGAAGGTCGAAGGAAGGCAACGGCATACCACCTCCAAACAGGACAATGTCTAATTAAGCACTGTGTGTTCTAACCAATCTTACGATTGTTGATAGCTTTACCTTTTCTTATCGTATTCCCGATATTGTCGATCTCGCGGAAAAATTCCAGACTCACCGCTACATCGGCGATGCTGTGTCCCATCTTTCGTGCGTCGACTGTAACACCACGTTCAAACCCACTTAAATCATGATAACCTGCCTAAGTGGCAGCAGTGACTGACCAGCGCCTGCGCCAGGTACCTGCTGTCTTATATAGCCGCTGCCGACCACAGCATCGTCCTCTGCAATGTTACACATATCTGTGTTTGCACAGCATGCCTACACCAGTTTATCTGGCTGCTCAGTATAATTTCCACCTTAACGGATTTGTTAGTAAACGAAAGTTTTGTAACTTGATTACAAGGAAGATCTACAGGGCTACAACGAAGATATCTTGACACCGAAGCGAAGGCACAAGAGTAAAACCTCAAGTTATGCAAGCGCGTGCAGTCTAGTTAACAAGGCGGAAGTGTTCGCGAAAACAAGTCAAAAGTTGCTTGCATCACGCGTTGCACGTTCAGACTACTGAAGAGGAGTCGTGGCCTGGTCTTCATACTAACTCAAAACCAACTTAAAACATAACTCATTTGTACTGTTGTTGTATAGGCAGCTGGCTCACAGCTGCATCCATACTCTACAAAACCGCGTAGTCGTGCCGTTTATAGTACAAATTACTTAATGCACCTCTGTTATTTCCCACTTTCTCTTGCGGACGCAAATGGTACGCAGAAAAAAGAAAACGACTGCTGTAAAACCTGCAACTCGGTTGCAATGTTTGTAAATCTATGGGACTTAACTACTATGGTTATCAATCCCTATGCTTACAAACTATTTAAACTAACTTAAATTTTATTTGGTACACACAGAAATCACGAGAAGAAAAAGTATTATGTTACATTATGCCGCACGGAAGTAGCCGAGCGGTCTGGAGCGCCACGTTACGGATCGCAAGGACTCCCGCGTCGGAGGTTCGAATCCTCCTTCGGGCTTGGATGTGTGTGTTGTCCTTAGGTTAGTTTAACTTACAAGGAGACGGCACGGCCGTGGGGTCGGGGATTTGTTCGAAATTTTGTGTGTCGAAAGAGGACTCCTAACAACTCACGTGGTTAAAATATTAGGACGCACTACTAGAAAATCCCGAAAAAAAGGTGCCTATGAGTATAAAATGTTAGCCCATTGCCCAGCCGTCGTTTGGCCTAGATGGTCAGGGCTCGGACTCTTACGCCAGAGGTCTCGGGTTCGATTCCTCCTCCTTCACTTTTTTTTCTTATGTTTCATTTTCTTTTGTTATTCCACAAATTGTTCTACTTCAATTAGTCTACTTTGCCGATGGGCTGAAAAAATTGTAAACTCGTTGGAGGAAGTGTGTAGCCTTGCAAGGAGACTACGTCGAGAAATAAAGTGAGTTTTCATCTGTAAAACAATTTATTCTATTTTTACCAGACTTATTAAACAGCCCTTGCATACACATTCCAATGATTTTGTCAAGCCGGCCGCGGTGGCCGAGGGGACTGAGGCGCTTCAGTCACGGTCTGATCGGCCACTACGGTCGGGGGTTCGAATCCCCCCTCGGGCATGGATATTTGTGGCGTCCTAGTTCGTAAGTGGTTTGTAAGTTTAGGGACTGATGACCCCGTAGTTAAGTCCCATAAGCTTTACAAACATTTGAACATTTTTTGATTTTGTCAATGTTAGAGGCAGGATTCTGTTCAAAGCCGTAAGCGTGTTTTCTTTCAAGTCATCCACATCACTGGCACTCTTTCCTTTCAGAATCTTCTTCTTCTTCTGTGGTAACAAAAAAAGTGAGACGGAGCCGGATCGGCTGACTAGAGACGATGAAACACAAGCGCCATGTTGTTTTTGTCAACAGCTGTCGGGTCGCCTGAGCTGTTCGGGCTGGAGCATTCTCGCGGCGAAGCAACACCGGACCGTGCTCCGTGACACTCCGTTTCCTCACAAACTTGCTCACTGGGCTTTCGGCGAGCATCGTCAATTACACGATGATTTTCTTTCTGCTGAAGGACGACCGGGCCGTGGCGTATCTTCAGTTGACATGTTGCTAGATTTAGAACGAGAAAACGACACTTACACCTGTGATTTTCGCAAAGCATCATAATTAAAGTCTTGGCAAAAGAGCTCAGTTCTTTCGGCTGCAGTTTTCCCTGACAAAAAACAAAATTTCACACAGACGCTTTGTTCCTTTTACTCGGCGTTCTCAGTAATCGCTGAGAGGTTGAAATAGGAAAGGAAACGAGAGAGAACCACAAATGAAGCACTTAACCGCGACTGGAGGATAGGGCCGGGCAAACGATACTCACAGTCGAACGCATGTTTCTCGATTCAACGCAAAACTCGATACAGTATCGAAGTGATCGAACATTCCAGTAACAAATGACTCGCGCGTCGTATGTGCAAACGATACGCGGGCAGGTTTGACCTGTGGCGTTGCTAAGAACTAATTTCATAGGAAGTACAAGTGCATGTAAAAAAAGGACATCACTACGACAAAAACTGTATATTTCGCTTAAAAATGTGCATACGTGACCTGTCTGATATTACCACAAGATATGATGCATTAATGATCAAAATAACTGCTACAAATTACAGAACTACTGCATGAAACTACTGCAAAACTGACACTGAAAGGTAAAAAACGCTGTATGAGTGAATCGTTCATAAATCAAAATTACGTTTCGTGTAGGTTGCAAATGAGCAGTACATTACCTGCTGATAAAAATGTAACTACCTTTTAACCCCCTTTTAACACAATTAAACTTCATTTAATAAGGAAAGACTTCGAAATTTAATACCCAATAAAGGAAATAAACCATATTAAAATTAACAGTTAATGCGAACTGCGGTGTAGATAGTAGCAAAGACGCCCGTAGATCGCAGCACTAAAATTTTAAATAGCGATTTCCATCTTTACTCATATATTCGTTACTGTTTTATTTCTGATTCTTAGAAGTCACTACAGCCTGTACTTCACACTTTCCATAATTATTACTATTCTTCTTAGTAAATTAATGAGATTGTTTCCACTTTCCTGTATCAACAGTTTCCTTTACAGCGGAGAAAATATATGTGAAAGCATGAACATGTCGCTGTAAGTCGTGATGATAGTACCTTATGACGTCACTAGGTACCGTCGTGATCGAATGTTTGAACATATCCCGAGATTTCTCGAACTGTGGCGTAAATTGTTCGAACAGTTCGAGTCGTGTTCAAAACCGACTCTAGTAGCGGCAGCGTTCTGAATGGCGTGCTGGGCCTAAAGTAACACCACCTAGCGACACAGCTCATAACAGTAAAGCGTGCTCTCGCGCGAGTTCTATTTCGGTTATTTTTTGGATCCCCCTCCCCGTCGTAAAGTGCACAAACCGACAACTCCTGCCATACAGCCCCCTCCGTGCTGAGACGGCAGCGACACGCCGTCTAGTACAGTCCGGCGCAATCCGACTGTGCTGCGCTATTAGCTACGGTGAAAGAGCGGACGTAAAAGCTGCCAGTCGGAACGTAACGCCGTAACGTCGCAGCCGAAGCACCGGATGAGCCAATATCGGGCGCTGCAGTCGTCCCGGCACACCAGGAGGCTAAAGATTTCCGTAGCCATAAAGTCGGCGGTAACGGGCCGGAGGGGTCCCTGCCAGAGAAGTACCCTCACTTCTCGCAAAGCCTCCACTATTGCTCTTTTACAACCGAGAGGCCACTGTTGAAGCCGAACCCGATTATTTTGTGCATGGCACACACGAATACTCATCTACAGACGAGAAAAGCAGAAAACGCTATTTTGTCGAAAACTGATATTTTGAGATTATTACTGTGTATAAAAAACGGGACAATTCTTGCAACCAACCAGGACACAGTTCGCAGTAATCGATGGTAAGTCATCGACTAAAACAGAAGTGATCGGGCGTTCCACAGGGTAGTGCTATTGGTCCTCTGCTGTTTCTTATTTACATAAACGATTTAGGGGAAAATCTAAGTAACTCTCTTAGGTTGTTTGCAGATGACGCCGTCATTTACCGTCTAGTAAAATCATCTGAAGATCAAAACCAACTGCAATACGATCTGAATAAGATATCAGTATGGTGTAAATTGGCAATTCACTCTAAATAATAAGAAGTGGAAGTTGTCCACATGAGTACGACAAGAAATCCGTTAAACTTTGTTTACAAGATAAATCAATCAAAGTGATGGCCGTAAACTCCACAAAATACCTATGAATTACTATTACTTCGCACTTAATCTCGAAAGAACACGTAGATAATGTCGTGGGAAAGGCGAACCAGAGACTGCGTTTTATTGACAGAACCCTTCAAAGATGCAACAGAACTACGAAAGAGACTTCATGCACTACGCTTGTCCGTCCAATTTTGGAGTATTGCTGCCCAGTGTGGAATCCTTATCAGGTGGGTTTGACGGAAGACATCGAAAAAGTCCAGAGAACGGCTGCTCGTTTCGTATTGTCACGATACAGGGGAGACAGCGTTACAGAAATGATACAGAATCTGGGACTGAAGTTATTACAACAACGGCGCCTATCACTTCGGCGTGCGCTACTTACGAAACTCCAATCGCCAACATTCTCCTCCGAATGCAAAAATATGTTGTTGACTCCCACTTACTTAGGTAGAAATGATCATCAGAATAAAATACGAGAAATCAGAGCTCGAACGGGGGGATTCAGGTGTTCTTTCTTCCCGCGAGCTATTCGAGCATGGAATGAGAGATAAATAGTACAATGGTTCGATGAACCCTCTGCTAGGCACTTAAATGTGATTTGCAGAGTATCCCATGTAGATGTAATTATGCGATTTATTTACAAAACAGCGCCGTTAGCTGTTTCAAATCTTATAATTCATCATTAGATGGCTGTTGACGTCTACATACATTTCTTGTCATCTACATTTTGCCTATGCTCATAATTTTGCATGGTGGCGACAAGTTCTTGGTTTGGTGGTGCCCTACAATACAAAAGGGTGATTGAAATGACTTACTTCAACGCCGCGCAGGAGTAGCCGTGCGGTCTGGAATCGAAATCCAGCGATTCGAAATCCTCCCTCGGGCATGGATGTTTGTGTTGTTTTCAGTATAAGTAAGTTCATAAGTAGTTTGTAAGTTTATGGACTGATGATCCCGCAGTTAAGTCCCATACGCTTTAGAAACATTGGAACTTACTCGAACGCAAGTACAACTAATGATGATGAGACGTATTGTAAAATAACTTTTACGATAGAATTTTTGTTGTTATTCCTTTAATCACATCGAAAAATCAGCTGGATTACATTGCAGTGTTGTTTACTGCAGTTGTTGATGCGATGGACACTGTGAAATGATATACTATGTGCCCATGTGTCTCAATATGATGACAAAAACTTATTATAAACACGTAGACATTTTGTTATAGAAACAGTCACAATAGTAAAATAAAACAAAACACAAAAATGACGTCATATATTTTCGTAAAAAATCCCGATATTTACAAGCTAACCATTCACCCCATTAACTACACACGTTTTGGTTTGCAGATAACAAACTGTCAAAGATACACAGTGATGTTTTGTGAGTTAAAGAACCACAAACACAACTAAATGTGGTATTACGTTAGGCCTAGTATACCTATAAAAATAAAAACGATTTATATTAGTTTCACAGTTATCTGTAGTTTCTACACTTAATGCACAAAAAGTAACAATCATTTCATTGTTCATTTGACAGACAGTATATAATAAATATCCCACTGATGATGTTGCAACGCCAGCGAAACATGTCTGGGAGAAACTAAAAATAATTGTTTGCTCAAGGCGGACCATACCTAAAAAAGCACATTTGGAAGTGGATATTTATAACGCTTTCAGCTGACGCTGCTGGCAGCCGTGATGCGCTGATATGCTAATCATGTGCATACCACGTCGCCGCAAACGCATGTTGTATATTTTGCCTGTTTTGGATGGCACTGACAGATTGTTGTATTTTGGGTGGCCAGTACTGTAAATGGAAAACAACATTCTGCACACGATTCCTGATGGCCGTGCATACTTCCCATGAAACATCGCGCAGTTGCCTACTTCTATACCCCAAGCAGAAACCGCCTACACCTGAAGCACGTTTTAACCGAGGCGTTCTCTCTTTCCAAGCAAACGAGAATTTTTAGCATATACAAATAGCAAATAAAATGAACGTTCTAATTGACAAATTGATACATGTACTGCTAACAAGGTTTTTGACAAAAGTTAACAATTTTGCTTTTGTAAACCATCTTCCGCTTTCATTTATTCATTACCAGAGTCATTTTAAATTTCTCGGTTGCACAGTGGTAGAGTGCCAGACTACAAAACCAAATGTCCCGGGGTCGATCCCCTCCAGGTCCTAAGCTTTTTATCTGCCAGTTTCCACTTGTTTCACCTCTGGCAGTATTGCTCATGAGAAAAATACCGAGTAGCACCGTGGTTCGGAACCCACGTTAAACTGTAGGTCCCCACTATAACTGGCTGGGTAAGTCAGTTCGAAGGTCGGAGGAAGGCAACGGCATACCACCTCCAAACAGGACCATGCCTAGTAAAGCACTGTGGTGTTCAAACCAATCTTCGGATTGTTGACTGCTTTACCTTTTTTTTATCTCACAATCCAGTTTTTGACGTTAACGCTTTGAACAAAAACTGAACCTTAATGGAGGCAAGAATAATGACGCAAAAATCTAGTGAGGAAAGGCCAAACGCAGTGTTGCGAGATGGCAGAGAGGGAAAATACCTACAGTCTCACAAAAATGTACCTACGTTTTCCCTACTTTCTCCCTACCAGCCGGCAGCGGTGGCCGAGGGGACTGAGGCGCTTCAGTCACAGTCTGCACGGCCACTACGGTCGGGGGTTCGAATCCCCCCTCGGGCATGGATATTTGTGCCGTCCTAGTTCGTAAGTAGTTCATAAGTAGTTTGTAAGTTTAGGGATTGTTGACCCCGTAATTAAGTCCCATAAGCTTTACAAACATTTGAACATTTTCTCCCTACCACCTCATTAATGCCCCTACATCAGGGTCGTAACCAGGATTTAGGTCTGTGAGGGGCTGAATCCAGGAGTCCGGCCAGCAGAGGTTAACCAGTTGATTAACGTGACGTTACAATTATGAAAAACTTTAAAATAAATATTTGTCATCATGCTTCACTTGCTAGATATGTTTTTCCAGTGACTGATCGTTACTGATTCATGGAATCAAGTGTAGATCATGCCACGAATTCCAAGTGCGCTATACAAGAGGATTACTGATTTATCGATTGGACAAGGGTACCTACATCAAGAACCTGCCAAACATAGAGAGGAACAATATTAATTAGTTTCCCCAAATAGGTCGCTGTTAACACGAGGATAACTGATTTATTTACCAGACAAGGATACATCAAGACACTATCAACCATACAGTAGGAACAGCAGTAATTATTTACTACACGTTGAGCACAAAAAAGAAAGTCCCTCACTCTACATGATTCGATTTTCAAAGAGTAATGCTATGTAGACAACGAATATCTAGAGCTTCGTTGGCTTTCGCACATGTTTTAGCGTTTTCTTGTCAGTATCTTCTCTTTATAAGTATTAACTAGTATATCGTCCTGACGTAAATAAACAAGTTTAGTCAAGGTAATAAAACGTCTTTCGTACATTGAAACAATGAATTTTTCTTGTGCTGACATTTTCTAACACTATTTCCAAACCGACTCTTCATTCCACTGTTATACATTGACATCATATTTCGCATCAATGTTAAAGTGTCTGAAACAAAGTTTTCAAATTGATATTGTTTACTATGAACAGAAAACAACTATGCCGTCTAAAATATTATCGGCTACTTCAAACTTTGCCACAATTGATCGGCTCCGCCTGTGTTGGCGATTGTAAAATTTTACCGAAGTACCTATGCGTTGGGGACTTTTAGATGAAAATTCCCTACACGATTTTAATGCTTAAAAGTACCTACGTGTAGGGAAAATTCCCTACGTCTGGCAACACTGGCCAAACGTATATTAGACAAATGTCTTTATAAGTAAAAAATAATTAACACTGTACTGGACGTTTGTTGTGATGTAGAAAACTGAGTAACAATTTATAGTTAAGATAGAATATAATTTGGCAATAACTATAGGTCTAGGAGACAGTCATTTTAAATCTGACTGCATTTACAATTATTTACGAAACTGGCACCCCGTTTACATGGGATCCCAAAACAGAATTTCGTAAACCGATTTCCCAATTTCGCTTTTGGTTGCTCAGATTGGCTTGTCAGATTGTATTTTCTTGTTAAGAATTTTCGGCACATATGGGCTGAGTGATATTTTCTACCATGAAATGAAAGTATAACTATTTGAATGAGCATGAATATGTGTATTTAAGTAAAGAAAAGTAACGAATAAATCAGGAACTGAATCAGCTGTTTTTCAGTCGCCATTTTCAGTGGGCTAGGAAATCCGATTCAGACTGTGACATGTAAAGACGACAGCGAAATAGGATTTACAAAAATAGGAAGATGTGTTGCATGTAAACGTAAGAGTGAGAAAGTTGCTTAGTCAGTCTGGGAATAATTACGTGACCTTTAAGCTACGTCCAAAGATAATAGTATTATACAATATTATCATACAATCATTTAAACAACAAGTATGCATACAATCTTTTCATAATAAGACTTTTTTTATGATGTAAACAGTAACAGACTGAATAAGAGCGTGTTCACGTACTACTTCGGAAGAATGCAAACCTAACTCAGGACAGATGTATGATGTGTCTTGTGGTGCTATAGAGGCTGATGTCCTTTTTTTTTTTTTTTTTTTTTTTTTTTTCCAGAATATTACGCTGAAACGAACCAAGGCACCATTACAATTAGTCTCTTGGTTGGTATGAGTGACGAGCACAGTGAAAAATTCGTAATCAACTGGCGCGAAAGGTTCTTCCATTTGTATCGCTCGGAGAGCCACCTTGAATAACTCTCTAACAATGCAGGCAAGCTTTGTCTTCCGTAACAAGGAAGGAACCTTTTATTCAAAATGGTGAAGGAAAACAAAAACGACAGAAGACGAATTCCACGCTATTTTCTTTTTATAGTCGCTGTGCTACGGCATGGCACACCTTTCCTTGATTGCTGTTAATACCAAAAGCGTCCAGATGCCGCTTCGTAGGGGCAGAGACGAAAGACCGGTAGTATTTAGCGCTTTTAAAAAAAAAAAAAAAAAAAAAAAAAAAAAAAAAAAAAAAAAAAAAAAAAAAAAAAAATTATGGAAAAGGAAGGCGATTTCAACAGACATAAAAAGTTTTAGTCCGGGCCCTGTTACTGAAATACCGACTTTTAAATTATTTACTTGAAAATAAAAACAAAGGCGGCTGTCAATATTTTTATGAATTCATTTGTCATAAATGTATAGCTTGAGATTCTTGAAGGGCGGGTTTTCGAACGTTAAGTTATATCGAGACCGATACATAGCGAGGAAGTATCTATTGTTCTAGACGGAAAATTGGAAAAAAAGAGGCTTTCGCAAAATTTACGTAAATGTTTTGCGTTGATTTGACGAATCTGTAGGCACTGTGTTATGTGGGGCGTCTTTTGCGGAATTATGTATTGCTCTTACCCGATCTGCTGCAAACAGTTCGACAAGATCATTTAAACACGGTCTATTAACAATTACAAACATAATAAAAGCCAATATTTTGCATGCGACCTGACAGTTCGCATCGTACCATGTACAGTCTGCATTCAAAGTTTGACTTCCTGTATTTTCAAAGAGCATTAACCTATAACCACCCAGGTGTGGTCTGTCAGACCACAAGGTTGGTAGTACTGATTGTTTCTTTTATGCCAAGCAACAGTGCCGAGCGGACATGTATTCCTTCATTGTTGTCGACTAGTGCCTATGTGTTTGTTTCGCAGCAATTTTCTTATTAGCTGCAAACTTTAGGTTTTTTCTTCGTGGTCTGAGAGACTACACCAGGGTGTTAGCTATGTCATCGACGGCTGGGTCTTCCTGAGTAGTTAAAGTGAATTATCCCGATTTTGATAGTACATTTTTGCAGTGGTTCGAGAAAGAAGTGACCTTAGCTGTGTCGAAGAATTTGTGATAGACTCAGATCATAATTCCACTTTTGAGCTGGAGATAAGCAACAATGATGAAGAAGACACTGAGCAGGTGATTCAAACTAACATCGATGATGTATGTGAATCTTTTGCTATATTATGTAATGTTCAAATCCTTTTTTTGTTTTGTTTTTGGTTTTGGCTACTGATGTAACTGGTACAGATATATTCAGGTGTGTGTCATCCAAGAACAGATTTGCATTTATACTTGCTTGCAGTTTTGTCAAATATATATTCTTATTTGAATCGTGTAAATATGTTCATAAACTAACAATTTCTGTTAGTAAAGAATACAAAACTGGATCGAAACCATAATGTACTACGACTTTTCAAATGGATGACACAAATTTTCAAGTTTTGACACTCATGATTATATGTATTTCCAGTTATTCAGTTAATTTGTTTTTTATGTTTCAGTGCTATGATTCGTGTTGTATAATGTTCAAGGTGTTCATAATTTTTTTGTGTTTTTTAAATGTGCCATGACAGTTATTTAGTTTCTATGTAAGAAATAGACCACACCTACAAGTAATATTATACCTGGGTGATAAGGGTTAAGAATACTTCCAGTAAACAAGAAAAAGGAAAATCTTCTTTGACGAGTCAGAAAAATTATTTCATGAAGTGCGGGCAAGGGGAACACTTCGGCCGTAAATACTAGTGAACTGCGTATGCTATATTCTAACCTCCTTGTACTGTAACAGACGATTTGCGCTTGGCGCTGTTCAGAAAACAAAAAAACCACGTGGCAAGCATTAACCTGCTTAACACTCTTCAAGATATGCCACCGCTTTAAACTGATAGTACTTGCACGTCAACAGTTATATTAGCCTACGTCCCTTCACAAAACACTGTGTTTAATCAAAAGAGATAACTCGACACTACCATCGTTTTGCCGATAGTCACATGGTTTCTCCCGGAAAACGTTTTAGACACGAAAATGAATTCACGCCAGTCCACTAGTATCTATGGTCAAAATGATCCCACACCCGCTGCTTGTACAGATGCCAGCATTAAAAACAAATTACATAGTAAACTATTTTGCCCCCTAACAGTGCGGTCGTTATGGGGGTAGAAATAAGACCGTGTTTCAATAAAATAGAATTCAGACATGATTGTGAGAATGCATCGAAGATATACTGTATGTTTGTTAAGCAACAGATGTACAGAAGTCAAATCCATTTTGCTTAAATATTTGCTTTCTAACTATAAGAGAATATGAGACGCTTTTCTCGTGTAAAACTCAGTGTGGCATTTACTCTTTGTCAGCGTCGTTATAGGTATGCCTAGATACTTTTTCTCCATACAATACATTTCAGCATCTCTGTTTAACGGTTTTCCGAAAATTCATTTACAGAAATGAGAGATCTCAAATTTGAAGTGAGATTATTGTTAGATATCTCGTTAACAACCAGACAACATTACTATATTTGGATAGTTGTGATGGAGCAAATTCGTTATCAGTGCTTTTAATGTTGCGGTATGTACCTAAAAGGAACAGCACAAAAATGAAAATCAAGTTGACCCGAGAGATTTGTGCTTCTGTAAAGTTCAATATGAATACAACGTTTGCCATGTTCTAATAAATCGGTTTGGAGTAAAGTTTGCATAGACAGAACGCCAGACGACTCTTTTCGTTGCGGACACTAGCATAAAAAGCTGATACCATCGATGTGATTTTGTTTCGAAAAGGATCTAACTTCTCCCACTACCAACGTGGATACAGTTAACATGATTTAAAATAATCTCTTAAACGGTTACTTTTAGACGAAGATCCAATAATCCATGAGTACAACGAATAGTGGTGCATATCCTGTATTCGCGGAAGGACAGATTTTTTATTTTATTTACTTTGTGTTAGTGGCGGTGGCGATGGAAGGGGCAGCGGTGCTTTTTGGGAGGGAGAAGATGCAGGCAGTATTAAAGAATGATCACATCATCAGTGACAGATGTGATGAGTCATGCGTTTGGATTGTTCTGCCATACAGACCCTGCACTACTCATCACGGACACAGACCTGAGTGTTAACTGTCCTTCCGGAGAGCCCGTTAGTATACATTAGCAGTTACATAACGGTCCACAGTGTGTTCTAAGGCTTACGAAACTTACTATAGCTTGGAAATCGTTTATCCCAGCCTTACAGCAGATGCGTGTCATTCACAAATTACCTTCACTTTAAGGACGCTAGTCGGTTTCAACTACATAACGGAAATTTACATAGTAAATAAGTGTCATACCGATTAGAGCAATGAATAAAAAAACGCAGAGAACATCCATTCGTTACATGAACGATAACTGGAAATTATGAACCAGTCTGATTATTGACACTGTTAGGCTATTACACTGTTAACAGAAATAAATACAAATCACACGAAGTTAACTCTAACTAATGCAGACAATAATGACTAATACTTGGCACCGAAGGAACACAACATTCATTTCACGTGAGAAATACGAGACCTTTTTTGAATAGAGAATGTACCGCAACCTACGCAACAATTTTTGTCACATATTGTCCAACAACCACAGTTACGCCTACACTCAGAACTCTTTTGCAAGGTGCTCAGAAACGAATTTTCAATTGAGAAGTCAATAATCATGTTATAGTTGATAGAGTTGTGCAAGTTAACGTAAAACTAATTTTTAAACATGTCCAATGATTAGAGAAACAGTTCAGTGATAAACGTATTGCTACCGGCATTTAGGCGGTAGTCCGTATTCTTTATATTCAACCGATGTTTTGAGTGACGAGAAAATTCAGAGAACGTCATGCGGTGCTATGATCTACATCCATTTTGCCAATATAAAAATTCGCATGTAACTAAGAAAACGTACGTCACTCATGCGACAATTAACACATCGTGCTTTTTAACCTCGTACACGTTGTTTCACCCATCGGGCATTCTTATGGAAAATGACATAGATATTCAAAACTGGACTTCACATTGTCGCACAGATACTGTAAGCATTACGTATTTGGTCACTTGCCCTTCTAATGTAATTAATCTACTTATTCCAATTGAAACCAAATCAAGGATAATACCAATAACTTGTCACTTATGAATACGATGCAGCTACGTTACATTATGAAATTCTATTTCGTATTCACAGTCGGCAGAAATTTATAATTTACATCCAGATACTAAGTACCAGCGGGACAAAAACAAATGATGAAATAATAATAATACTGTGTGCTTGCAGTACAGTATCTGTGTGTACAAACTAGTCCCTTGCACAGAAATAAGAACTACATGCCTTATAGGTAAGGTCCGCCTTGAGCAAACACAAATGTTTTTTGATTTCTCCCATACATGTTTTGCTGGCGTTGCAGCATCAGTGGGATGTTTAATTCATATTGTCTTAATACCACATGTAGTTATGTTTGTGGTTCTTCAACTCACAAAATATCACTGAGATTTTTTGACAGTTTGTCATTTTGGTGGATATGCGCTGTTTTTCGCGTTGTGGACAGGCACTGTGTCACTTTCACACTTCACTCAATGTTTATGTTATGTTTTCATTCAACAAAATGACAAACTGTAAAAAAATCTCAGTGATATTTTGTGAGCCGAAGAACCACAAACATAACTACATGTGGTATTAAGACAATATGAATTAAACATCCCACTGATGATGCTGCAACTCCAGCGAAACATGTATGGAAGAAATAAAAAAAAATTGTGTTTGCTCAAGGTGCACCTTACCTATAATGCAAATTTATTTTGTAAGCAAACACGGAGATTGAAGAGCTTTTCAAACCTCAAGATGAAGAACTACATGGTTGATATCTTGTTAACCTACTACAACGCGAGAATTGACACTTCACGTGTTGAACACTTTTGTCCCTCATAACTACATGTGGTATTAAGACAATATGAATTAAACATCCCACGGATGATGCTGCAACGCCAGCGAAACATGTATGGAAGAAATCAAAAAAACATTTGTGTTTGCTCAAGGAGGACCTTACCTATAAAACAAATTTATTTTGTATGCAAACACGGAGATTGAAGAGCTTTTCAAACCTCAAGATGAAGAACTACACGGTTAATACTTCGTTAACCTACTACAACGTGAGAATTGACACTTCACGTGTTGAACACTTTTGTCCATCATCAGACAACACTGGTCAAACAATGATAGTACGTGATATGTACCAGATGTGTCTGAAAACGTAATCTCCATACCGGTAAGTAAACGCGTTTCGCATTATTCAATTGCGTATTTCTAATGTAGGCCGGTCTGTAGTACGTTGAGCGTGGTGTGTAGCACCATGCCGTGGCACAAGTTTCTCAGGTACAGCAACGACTGAGTAACAGATGCGGTGCGATGCACAGGAACCTAACGTTAGAACAGAGCAGGTCACACAGTAGCACCAGGTGGCGTCGGCATTTATTGGCGCGCCGGCAGCTGCGTGGAGCGGCGCTGTGCAGGCAGCGAGAGGCGGACTGACCTGACAGCGAGAAGATGCGCCCCGGGATCGTGGCTCTATCGATCACGTCGCGGCGCGCTGCGCTCCGCACGCCGGCAAACACGAGACTGCCGGACTAGAGCCGGCAGCACCAGCGCCAGAGACAGGCTCCGGACTGCCCAGGCGGCGGCCGCGTGGTGGGGGGAGCGAGAGAGAGAGGGAGGGAACGGACGGCGGCGAGGAGCGAGCGAGACGGCGCGATCTGGCGCGCGTCCTGGGGGCGCCAAGGTGGGGGGGGGGGGGGGGGGGGGCGCCGCGCCGCCGTTGCCATGTCGACCTGCCACCGCGGCTGCCGGCGGCAGATTCCCCTCCGCGTGACACATTGCCCGTGGTTCGGGTCGGGGTTTGTGCCGTCTTGCTGCTGCAGGCGTTAGGGGGAAGATGCAGTCTTGTGAGTGAGAGGGGTGTATTTCCGCTGATGATCTTTGGTGTACCACTCCTTTTTGCTGTGAGTGGCGCGACCTCGATTACAACGTATTCGTAAATAAACAGACGATAATTTTTCACGTGAAATTTTGTTGCAACTCTTTTTCACTCGCAGTTGTTTTCTCAGAATGTTACCTGGTCGTTGTTGTTGTGGTCTTCAGTCCGCAGACTGGTTTGATGCAGCTCTCCACGCTACCCTGTCCTGTGCGTTCGGCAACCTACATCCTTTTGAATCTGCTTACTATATTCGTCCCTCGGTCTCCCTCTACGATTTTTTCCCCACACGCTTCCTTCTAATGCTAAGTTGTCTCAAAATGTGTCCAACTAATCTATCCCTGTCGAGGCGCACAAGAATTCTCCCTTGTATGATGCTCTAAGGGATCCCCCAGCATTTCGTCTGAAATCACGAAAACCCCCTGATGTGACACAGAAAGCACCACTTCCTCCGACGTGACCTCCAAGTGGCAAGAACGCTGGAACGAAAATCCACCACACAACGGCCACCTCCTGCAAGATCCATCCAAGAAGGTTGAGGGATTCCATCTACCACGCCAAATCTGGTCGAGACTGAACCGCATCAGGACTGGTCAAGGGAAGTGTGCTTACAAAATGAAGAAGTGGGGTTTCCTTCCATCTTCTGACTGTGACTGCAGGGCAGAGGAGCAAACCGTAGGGCACATCGTCAAGCAGTGTCCACTGCGAGCATTTAATGGTGACTTGGAGAGATAACATCAAGTGACAGAAAGTGCTCTGGACTGGCTGTTAAATTTGGATATTTCCATTTAATTGTATGTATATATTCTTGTATATTTGTGAAAACCATATGATAAATAAATAAATAATAATCCCTTCTCTTAGTCAGGATATGCCAGAAACTCATTTTCTCCCCTATTCGGTTAAGCATCTCCTCATTAGTTACGTGATCTACCCATATAATGTTCATCATTCGTCTGTAGCACCACATTTCAAAAGTTTCCATCATCTTTTTATCTGCGCTCCTTATAGTCCACGTTTCACTCCCATACAATGCTACACTCCAGACAAATGCTTTCAGAAAGGACTTCCTAGCATTTAAATTAATATTGAATGTTACCAAGTTTCGCTTCTTTAGAAACGCTTTTCTTCCCATAGCTATTCTGCATTTTATACCTTCTTTACTTCGGCCATCAGAAGTTATCTTGCTACCCAAATAACAAAATTCATGTACTACTTTTATTGTCTCATTACCTACTCTAATTCCTTCAGCATTGCCTGATTTTCTGACATTGCATTCCATTATCTTCGTTTTACTCTTGTTAATGTTCATCTTATATCTTCCTTTCAAGAGACTGTCCATCCCATTAAATTGTTCTTCCAGATCTTTTGCGGTCTCTGACAGGATTACTATGTCATCCACAAACCGCAAAGTTTTTATTTCTTCTCTCTGCACTTTAATGCCCTCTCCAAATTTCTTCTTCCATTCCTTCATTGCCTGTTCAATGTACAGATTTAACTACATTGGGGAAAGGCTACAACTCTGTCTTACTCCCTTCCCAAACTCTTCGTCCCTTTCTTGCCCTTTGACTCTAATAACCGCTGTCTGGTTTTTGTATAGGTTGAATATAACTCTTCGCTCCCTAAATTTCACCCCTGACACCTTCAGAATTTGGAAGAGTGTAATCCAGTCGACATTGTGAAAAGCTTTCTCCAAATCGACAAACGCTAAAAACGTAGGTTTCTCTTTCCTTAGTCTATCTTCTAAGTTACCTGATCACAAACTCTGAAATCCCTACGAAGTGGAATCGATTAAAACCACTGAAGTCGGCAGCAGTATGACTGTGGACGACTCTGGGAGAAACAACCATCGTGGCAAAATACTTCCGCCCAGCTGGACAACTTATACCTCAAGAATTACGCAGCATACTAGCACCAAATGGGAAAACTTCCCACCTGGAATCCACGAGCCACAAACCCTAGAGGTTTCAGCAGCTTCAGCAGCTGAAACACAAGATTTAGACCAGCAAGTATGGGGACCAGCGGATCCAACCTACACTCCAGCACTCAGCAACCAACATCGAGACGTACTGGTCATAGCAATAGCACAAGAGCTTGGACTTGACCGTAGGCTTGTTACCATTAACCTTAGAACGGACGGGAGAAAAAAAAAAACACCAACGAACGGGCTGGGTCTGACAGACCCAACACTATTTACGTTCTAAAACGAGTAAAAATAAGCTTTCAACAAAAGTACTAAAAATACATGTTTTATTGTTTATTGGTATTCTAATGCAAAGAAATTTCTTCAATAATAATAGTATAGTCCATCAAAAATCTATAAATCTTAATATGCTGAACACTTAGATCGATTTTTTTCAAAGTTCATATTCGTATACGTTATGAATTTAGGATTATCACAAACATTATTACAGCATATTACATGTCTAGTACGTAGTATGATGAAATAAAAAAAAAAGTCCAGATGCTCTTCCTCATTTCACTCTCTGTTTCATTATCACTATCAGGGAGAAAATCAGGATCTATATCCGAATCTTTATTGTCACTTACCAATAACAGTTTTTCAATTCCTTCCTGGGTTAGTGGATTCTGCCAAGCCATTTTTGGGCACTTCTATCGTTCACGACTAGTATAACAATAAATCTATGCAAGCAAATAAAAGCTAACGTATATTGCACCATTTCAAAGATATTGTTGTGATTCAGAATACAGTCTGAAAGTAACTACTGATCTTTCCAGCGCCAACTATGCAAGGCGAGTTCAGTCGAAAATTGTATTAAATTTACTATAGTTAATAAATGAAGTTTGTAATATATTTCTCTGCAAAAAAATGTTTTCTTCGTTTCATGAGCGGTACGGCATCAACTTGGCAGCGAAAACATTAACGTTAGTAGTCAATACTGTAACCTGGTCATCGGCTTCAAATTGCAAGAAGATAATTGGAGAACCGAGATTCTTCCGTGACAGTTAATTTTTTTTAATAATTACAAGAAAAAAAGATATGAATCGACAATTGTAAATGGAAGTTCAGCTCTGTACACATTCTTGAAATGTTGACATCTGCAAATGGCTGGTATAGGGTATTTTGTGTTCGTGTGAAGATACCTGTAAAACTATGAAAGAAATTGTTTTATGAAAAATTCTGCTGATCACAATAATATAATTTCCGAGGATTTTTGGAAAGATAATATCAAAAAGTAACCTAAATAGGACATACAGGGTGAATCTAAATTTGCGCACTCGGCCTTCGCAGCGCGATTCCTCACATGCTAGCAATAAAAAAATGATTCTCACAAAACTTCGTCCTGCGCATATTTCCGTCAGTAAATGGACGTCGAAGATTGAGATGGGTGTGTGTCCCATACGTCAGTGTATTTCAGAATTACAACACTACACCAACAAACTTCTACGGGGTGTGTGAGATGTCTTGAGGGACAAAGTGAGCATAGAAACCCATGCCCGGAAACGCCATTCAACGACGCTACGGAGAGTCAAAGTTAACAGGCACCAGCTCCTGCCACTAGACACCCCCTCCAGATACTTCGACGCTCTGTAGCATCAGCATACAAACATGCAGTAAATGATATAGGTCAGCGGAGTACAGACGACTAATAAATGGTACCGTATTCACAGAAAGTGCGAAGTGGCTAAGCAGGCGCGGCTAGCGGACAAATGCAAGTTCGTAGAAAAATGTAGAATTAGTTGAAAAATAAATATCGCCTACAGGCAAATAAATGAGACATTTGAAGATAAGAAAAGCAACTGTATGAATATCAAAAACTCACATGGGAAACCAGTTCTGAGCAAAGAAGGAAAAGCTGAAATATGGAAGAATATTTGGAGTGGCTCTACAAAGGAAATGAAATTCGTGACAAAATTGTAGGAAGTAAAGATGAAATAGGAGTTAGGATTCTGAGACAAGAATTTGACAGAGAACTGACAGACCTAAATCGAAACAAGGGCCCTGGAGTAGAGCTACTGAAGTCTCTGAGAGAGTCATCCATGACAAAACTATTTCTCCTGGCGTGTAACATGAATGAGACAGAGGAAATACCCTAAGACTTGAGAAAAATGTTATAATCCCCATTCCAAAGCAATTGGGCTCAGACAGCTGTGAAAATTACAGAACCATCAGTTTAATGTCACGGCTGCAAAATTTTATTACGAATTATCTACAGAAGAATGAAAAGTTTGGCAGAAGCAGACCTCGGAAGATTTGTATTTAGGAGAACTGTAGGAACACAGGAGGCAATACCCACCTTACGACTTATCTTAGAAAATAGGTCAAGGAAAGGCAAATCTACATTTCTAGATTTTGTAGATTTGGAGGAAGCTTTTGACAATGTTAACTGGAATACATTCTTTCAAATTATGAAGTCAGCAGGGGCATAATATAGGAAACGGAAAGTTATTCACAATTTGTACAATCACCAGAAAAAGTTATTAAAGTCGAAGTGCATGAAAGGAAAGCATTGGTTGGGAAGAGAGTAAGACGAGGTTGTAGCCTTTATACAATGTTATTCAGTTTGTACAAGGAGAAATTTGGAGAAGGAATAAAGTTTAGGTCAACAAATAAAAACATTGCGTTTTGCAGATGACATTGTAATTCTGTCAGAGACAGTAAAGGAGCTGGAAGAGCAACTGAACGGAACTGACAGTGTGTCGAAAGGAGGGTAAAAGATGAACATTGACAAGAGCAAAACAAGAGTAATGGATAGCGGTCTAAGGAAAACCGGCGATTTTGAAGAATTTAGATCAGGTAATGAAAAATGAAGATGGTGGATGAGTTTTGTTACTTTGGTAGTGAAATAACATGACGGGTGCCCAACACCCAGTGCTGCTTTTAAATGCTGATATTGCCAGGATTTGGGGCGATTCCTTTCTCAGCTGACCGTTGTAAATCATAAAATTCTTATGATTCCCAAAACTGCGAAACGCATTAAAGGAAAATGAATCGTTGTAGCCAAGACTGTCCTTTATTAGATGTTGTGCGAACTTTACTGTACAGAAATGGAGAGAAAAGGGATTTCTGGCATACCTTGACTAAAAGAAGGGAACGTTTGGTATGACACCTTCTTAGACTTCAAGGTATCGTAAATTTAGCATTTGATGAAAGTGTGTGTGGTACAAATTGCAGAGGGAGACCACAACAGTGAGCAGACTCAAATAGATGTGGGTAATTGTTCTTATGAGGAGATGAAGAGGCTTGCTCAGAATACAGTAGGGTGGAGAGCTGCATCAAACCAGTCTCTGGACTGAAGAACACAACAACAACATGTGTGAAAACCACCCCTATGAACCCCAGATAGTGACGAGGTGGTGTGACTGACCTACCTTATCGGTACAGATAGCCGTACCGTGGGTACAACCACAGCGGAGGGGTATCTGTGAAGAGGCCTGACAAACGACGTCGTTACTGAACAGGGGCAGCAGCCTTTTAGTAGTTAAGGGGGAACATTCTGAATAATTTAGTGAGCTGTTCTTGTAGCATCAGCTAACGTAGATTCCTTCGCAGCTACTGGGACGACTGATAGCAAGGGTAAACTAAAGTTGTTACTTTTCCCGAGGACATGCAGCTGTACTGTATAAATGTATGATTAAAGAGTCTTCTTGAGTAAAATATTTCGGAGGTAAAATATTTCCAATTAGGATCTCCGGGCAGGGATTACTCAGGTGGACGTCATCATCAAGAAAAACAAAACAGGCGTTCTACGGATCGGAGCGTGGAATGTTCAATCCCTTAATCACGTCGGTAAGTTAGAAAATTTTAAAAGAGAAATATATAAGTTAAAGTTAGATATGGTGGGGATTAATGAAGTTCGGTGGCTGGTAGAACAGGATTTCTGGCCAGGTGAGTACTTGGTTATAAATACAAAATCAGTTGGGGAGGAACACAGGAGAAGGTTTAATAATGAATAAGAAAACAGAAATGCGGATAAGTTGCTATGAAAAGAATAGTGGATACATTATCATTACAAAAATAGACACGAATCCAACAGGCAACAGCAACAACAGCAGTAAAATTTTATATGCGAAATAGCTCTGCCGATGATAAGGACATTGAAAAACTGTATGAGGAGATAAAAGTTATTCAGATAGTTAAGGGAGAGAAAATCGTGATTGTGGTGGGGGACTGGTACTCAGTGGTAGAAAAAGGAAGGAAAAGTAATAGATGAAGATGTATTCCAGAAAAGGAAAGAAAGAGGAGATCGTCTAGTAGAATTTTGTGCAGAGCACAAATTAATCATCACAGATACGTGGTTTAAACACCATGCAAGAAGGCTGTATACTGGAAGAAGACCAGGTGGCACCAGAAGGTACCAAATTCACTTTATAATCGTAAAACATGGATTTCTAAACCGAGTTTTAAACTGCAAGAGATATCCAGTTGTAGAAGTAGACTCTGACCATAACTTATTGGTTATGAACTATAGGTTAAAACTAAAAAAGGTAGAAAAGTAAGGAGATGGAACCTTGATAAATTGAAGAAACAAGAGGTTGTTGAAAGGTTCAAATGTTTTTAAATCTATGCGAATTAACTACAGTGCTCATTACTCACTAGGCCTACAAACTACTTCAACTAACCTAAAGAAAACACACACACACACACACACACACACACACATATATATATATATATATATATATATATATATATATATATATATAGTGGGCAAAAGACCTGCCCTTGGCCGTTGTAATAAGTTCCATACTGTCGGTCGTACTACGAAATGCGAAAGCGACCATATGTTGAGACTCCGTCCACGGAGTTCTCGGGCCGGAAGGTAAGAGGGGGGGAGGAGGAGGAGGAGGAGGAGGCCGGGGCACCCGACCCTTCGGAGCAGGTAAAAGTGAGGCAAATGTCCAGTGTGGCAAGTGTCCGGACACCGTAGGAAAGGGAAGAGAAGGAAATGTAGTAGGCGAATATGGGCTGGGGATAAGGAATGAAAGAGGAGATTGCCTGATGAATTTTGTGCAGAGCACAATATATATATATATATATATTGTTGTGGTCTTCAGTCCTCAGACTGGTTTGATACAGTTCTCCATGCTACCCTGTCCTGTGAGCAAGCCTCTTCATCTGAGAATATGAACGGCAGCCTAACGTTCTTTTGCACCTGCTTACTGTATTCGTTCCTTGGTCGCCATCTACGATTTTTACCCCACACACTACTGTCTAATGCTAAGTTGACGATTCCTTGATGTCTCAAAATGTGTTCCACCGACCTATTCCTTCTCTTAGTCAAGATATGCCACAATTTCCTTTTTTCCCCAATTACGTAAAGTACCTCCTCAATAGTTACGCGACCTAACCATCTAATTTTCATCATTCGTCTGTAGCACCACATTTTGAAAGCTACAATAATCTTTTTGTCTGAACTCCTTATCGTCCACGTTCACTCCCATACAATGCTACACTTCAGACAAATGTTTTCTGAAAGGACTTTCTAACATTTAAACTAATATTGGATGTCAAGGAATTTCGCTTCTCCAGAAAGACTTTTATTCACTTAGCCATTCTGCATTTTATATTTCTTTACTTCGGCTATCAGAAGTTATCTAGCTACCCAAATAACAAAACATATCTACTACTTTTATTGTCTTATTACCTAATGTAATTCCTTCAGCATAGCCTGCTTTTCTGACACTACATTCCATTGCCCTCGTTTTACTATAGTTAATGTACATCTCATACCTTCCTTTCACGACTCTGTCCATTCCGTGTAATTGCTTTTCCAGGTCATTTGCTGTCTCTGACAGAATTACTGTGTCATCAGCAGGTTTTTTTCCCCTCTTCCCTGGACTTTAATTCCCTCTCCAAACTTCACTTTGCATTCCTTCACAGCTTGCTCTATGTACAGATTGAAAAACATTGGGGAAAGGCTACAACCCTGTCTTACTCCTTTCCCAACCACTGTGTCCTTTCATCCCCTTAGACTCTAATAATTGCTGTCTGGGTTTTGTACAATTTGGATGTACTGTGTCCTTTCATCCCCTTAGACTCTAATAATTGCTGTCTGGTTTTTGTACAATTTGGATGTAAATCTTCGCTCCCTGTATTTTAGCCCTGCTACCTTCAGAATTTGAAAGAGAGTATTCGAGTCAACTTTTTCAAAAGATTTCTCCAGATCCACAAATGCTAACCTATCTTCTAAGATATGAGTATTGCCACGCGTGTTTCTACATTTCTCTTAAATCCAAACTGATTCGTGTTTGTATTTTGCATCCATAACTTATTAAACCGATAGTTCTGTAATTTTCACATTTGTCTGCACTCACTTTCTTTGGAATTAGAATTACTCCTTGAATTCTCCTTGAAGTCTAAGGTTATTTCCCCTGTCCCACATCTTGCATACTAGCTGGAACAATTTCTTCCTAACGATAATACCAGTTCAGACGGAACATCATCTACACCAGGGACCTTGTTTCTACTCAAATCTTTTAGTACTCTGACAAATTCTTCTCGCAGTATTGTATCTCCTGTCTCATCTTCCTCTACTTCGTTTTGCATTTCTAGAATACTGCCTTCAAGTTTATTTCTTTTGTACAGGCCTTCTATATATTCCATTTTCCTTCTTTGTTGCTACTGGTTTCCCATCTGAGTTTTTGATATTCATACCGCTGCTTTTCTGGTCTCCAAATGTCTCTATTATTTCCCTATAGGCGACATCTATCTTTCCCCTAGTAGTACATTCTTCTACGGGCTTGCATTTCCCCTCAAGCCACTCCTGCTTAGTCAGTCTGCACTTCCTGTCAACGTCATTTTTCAGACCTCTGTACTCCTCTTTGCCTGCTGCACTTGCTGCATTTTATATTTTCTATTAGGGCTTGTCCTTCTGCCTATATGTTCCTCTGCGGCTTTCACTACTCTATCTCACAGAGGCACCCATGCTTCTTCTACTGTATTACTTTCCCCCGTTTCAGACCATCCTTACGTATTGCTCCCTCTAAAACTCTCAATCACCTTGTCCTGATTCCATTTCCTTAATTTTCTATCTTCTTGCAGTCCCTTAAGTTCTAATCTACAGTTCATAACCAATTAGTTGTTTCCCCCTGGATATGTGTTCCCGTGGATATGTCATACAGTTTAAAGCCTGATTTCTAAACCATTGCCTTACCATTATAAAGTCAATCTGGTGTCTCCCAGTTTTTCCGGTCTCTTCCACGTATATAACCTTCTTTCATGATGATTAAACCAAGTGTTTGTATTTATTAAATTGTGCTCTGTACAAAATTCATCAGGCAATCTCCTCTTTCATTCCTTATCCCCAGCCCATATTCGCCTACTACATTTCCTTCTCTTCCCTTTCCTACGGTGTCCGGACACTTGCCACGCCGGACATTTGCCTCACTTTTACCTGCTCCGAAGGGTCGGGTGCCCCGGCCTCCTCCTCCTCCTCCTCCTCCTCCTCCTCCCCCCCTCTTACCTTCCGGCCCGAGAACTCCGTGGACGGAGTCCCAACATATGGACACTGGTCGCTTTCGCATTTCGTAGTACGACCGACAGTATGGAACTTATTACAACGGCCAAGGGCAGGTCTTTTGCCCACTACAATGGTTACGCGACAATAAGGTGTGGATGTGCTTACTCCGAAAACAGGATCACTGCAAGGGAAAGCTGCTTTAACAGAACGGAGACGTATTGAACGTAGAGAACACCTGTGAGGACTACCTAACGATGCGACCTTTATTAATTGTAAAAATAAAAAGAGTGTATCAGACCTCAGTATCCTTAAATGACTTAATGATGAAGCTAGCTGGTCACAGTTCGGTTCACTAGAGTTTAATCAATATGCGGTGAAATTTGACTCAACGAAGCAAATACATTAAACATTACTCAAATGATCCTCCTGCAACCAGAACTTATAGTTAAATCTACGGCTTTTCAATTTGCAGTTTCCTATTTAGGTAACTCTAGGTTGACACGTTAAGAGAACTTTTTTCTACCTTCTAATATTATGGCCATAACGTCAAAGATTGTGAGTTCTAAAATTATTCCTGTAACTTCAGAGCCGCAATTAGCTCCTAAAAATATCATTTTTGTTAAACTGATAAGGTACACTTCAGTTTTTAAAAAGAAATGTGAACTTGAGAATTGCATCTAAAATACACGCCCTAAAACAGATCTGCTCTTAAGATTGACAAGTTCGGCAGCTATAGTGTTGAAATAATTCCCATATCTCCAAAATTAGACAAGGAAAGAAATAACTTTACAGAAGACGTAGATCTCATGAAGTACATTTAGCTGTAGTCCTTAAAAAATAAAGTTTCTCACCATGTTGTTGATTATCTTTAATCAGGCCAGTAAAAGCTATGGAAACAAGGCCAGAAGCTTACTATTCAAAAATAATTGTCACAAAAGAATATCATAAACAAATGTATTATACGTATTTTTCTTATGCATTAGAAACTTTTGAAATCGTAGTTTATCATTTCGTCTGCAACATCACTTATTTGATAGGGAGATTTGCTTTGCAGGACCAAGCGTATTTACTTTTATGTTATGTTTGCAGCAGTTCTCATTTCGAATTGTTGAATATTTACTTCGTCTTATTTGATGAAAGAATTTCTGAAAACTGCATTTAATAACTCCGCTTTAGTGGCACTGTGTTCAGTAACATTACCGTCACTATCGCGCAATAAAGGCACTCACTTAGTCTTTCCGCTGCTGTAAAAAACATAGGACCAGAATCTCTTTGGATTTTTCGCCACATTTCTACAAAGAGCTCCCTTGTGAAAAATAAACGAATGTCGCATTGAAGGCCGCGGTATATTTCGAGCGTCAGTAAAACATCGGCAATCTTAGGGATTTTGAATGCGTCTAAATTTTCTGCAAAAGCTTTCTGTTCTCTTTTGTGTACCATGGGGGACTGGTTCAGTCTCTTATTAATTTAATGGCAGGAATCCCTCCAATGCTGTTGATACTATTTCTTTGAATGTAATCCACTCTTATCCGCCTCCGTAGCTCAGCGGTAGCGTCGCTGACTACCTCGCAGGAGGCCCGGGTTCGATTCCCGACAGGGGACTGGGCGTTGTGTGTTGTCCTAATCATCGTCATCTCATCATCATTGGCATGTAAGTCGCCCACGTGGCGTCAAATAAAAAGACTTACACTAAGGCGGCCGAACAAACCCGCAAGGGTACTCCCGGCCAAGAAAGCCATACGCTCATTTCACATATGGTCTTCACTTACATTTTTTTTTTTTTTTTAGTGAATATCTTTGTTACAGATTTGGGCTCGCTACAACTTTGGGTTCACTTATCCCTGTATCCGTCGTGATGCTCATGAGTATTTGTGACTAAGAGCAAGTGTGTTACAATTTTATTGGTCTCGAGAAACTAATTGTTCAAAATATTTTTTTTTTTTTTTTAAAAAAAGCATTTAGAACAATATCGGAAGATGTATATGCCACCCTGTCACAAGGTGTATTTTTGTCAACATGCGGATAGTAGATTTAAGTCACCGCCAACTATAATTGTTTGACTAGTGTACCTATTTGAGTTGAAACTCAAGTTTTCTATGAACTGTTCAGCGGCTGCATCATGAGAGTGCGGGGTCGGTAAATTAAAATGTTCAAATGTTTGTTAAGCTTAAGGGACTTAACTGCGAGGTCATCAGTCAAACTTACAAACTACTTATGAGCTACCTTATACTAAAGACGACACAAAGATCCATGCACGATGGGGGATTCGAACTCCCGACGGGGAACGGTGTCGCGCATCGCAGCATAGCGCCTCAATGCGCTTGGCCGCTCCGTCGCGGCAGTTATTAATTTATTCCGGCAATCGAGTATAACATCTTCTCACACTAACTAACAGAAACTATCAACTTCAGTTTCGCTTGTGAGCTAGTACACATATTACATTGTGCTTTTTGTTTCTTTTGTAGTGCAGGTCATAGGAATTATGGCATTTCTCTTAAAAAGCTAGGGTGTTTCCTCTGCGACTCAGCTAAACAATGTAGAACAACAGTGTACTTTACAATCATAGCATTCTGTATTCATTTCATTATTTCAAATTTGTATGTCGACTTTAGGTGATCTGTCAAACATCGACGCTCTTATCCATATTTTGTAAACGTATTTGCTGTCATTGATTTGAACATTGTGCCAATTCACTTTAGTAATTAATATTTCGGCGCAAAAGAGTAAATTTATGAAGTGTATCGTTCTTCGTTCCTCCTTTTTTTCACGCAGTTGTAGCAATTAATATATGTACAAATGCAGTGATCAAACATTCGAATTATCTTTATATCGTTCATATTCCTTCCATGGCGATGGACTGTTTCTATCGCAATCAGTAAGTGTGGAAGAAAGCTACCGTACAAACGGAGGGAGAATGGATCCATACTTGTGGTTGGAAGAACTGATTACACACTGACATAGCTGACGGTATTGCTTTCGTTTCCCAAAAGTTATAAATATTTCGATTTCGGGATATTGGTAAGAAGTTGAACATTTCGGCGAGATGTCGAACAAAAATATCTCTTTCGTATTGGTTGTATCGTGTAAGGTCGGAGACGGAGGTTTGGAAGTAAACAGCAGGAGTACGGGGAAGGGCGTCTCTTGCCTGAGGGGCCACTAATCCTACTACCTGGCGAAGGGTCAGGTGTGGCAAAAGTCCGGCGTGGCAAGTGTCCGGCATCCTTCCCTACTATCGATTTCCATTCAACCATCACAATTAAGTTTTCTTCTCCTTTAACAGTCTGAATAATTTCTTTTATCTCCTCATACATTTATTTATTCGATCTGCTCATCATTGGCAGAGCTAGTTGGCATATAAACTTGTACTACTGTGGTCGGTGTTAGCTTCGAGTCCATATTTACTATGATAACGCGTTGACTATGCTGTTCATAGTAACTTAACAGCATTTCTATTTCCTTATTCATTATCAGACCTACTCCTGCGTTACCACCAACTGGATTTGTTTTTATAACCCTGTACTCGCTTGAGCAGAAATCCTGTTCATCCTGCCACCGAACTCCACTAAAACCCATATCTAACTTTAAACTGTCCATTTTTCTTTTTAAATCTTCTATCTTACCTACTTGACTAAGCGATAAAACATTCCACGCTCTGATCCGTAGAATGCCTGTTTTGTTTTTCTTGATGGCGACATACTCCTGAGTAGTCCCCGCCTGGGGATCCGAATGGGAAACTATTTTACCTCCGGAATATTTTACTCGAGAGGATGCCATTATCATATATATTCGTACAGTAGAGCGCATGTCCACGGCAAAATGAACGACTATAGTTTCCCGTTGCTTTCAGCCGTTCGCAGTAACTCTATGTAAAAGCCTTGTTAGCTCATGTTACAAGGTCAGCTCAGTCAGTCATCCAGACTGTTTCCCGTGCGACTACTGAAAAGCCTGCTGCCCCTCTTCAGGAACCACACGTTTGCCTGGCCTCTCCACAAATACCCCTTCACTGTGGATGCACCAACGGTACTACTATCTGTATTGTTGTTCACAAGATAAATCAATGAAACGTGAAAACCGTAGACTCCACAAAATATCTAGGAATTACTATTACTTCAGACCTAAACTGGAAAGAACACGTAGATAATGTCGTGGGAAAGGCGAACCAGAGACTGCGTTTTATTGGAAGAACCCTTAAAAGATGCAACAGAACTACTAAGGAGACTGCATACACTACGCTTGTCCGTTCCTTTTTGGAATTTTTGCTGCCCAGTGTGGGATCCTTATCAGGTGGGTTTGACGAAGGACATCGAAAGAGTTCAAAGAAGGGCAGCTTGTTTTGTATTGTCACGATACAGGTGAGACAGCGTCACGGAAATGATGCAGGATCTGGGATGGGAATCATTATCGCTGCGGAGTGGTCTACTTACGAAACTCCAATCACCAACATTCTCCTCCGAATACGAAACTGTATTGTTGACTCCCACCTACATTGGTAGAAATGACCATCAGAATAAAATACGAGAAATCAGAGCTCGAACGGAGAGATTCAGGTGATCTTTCTTCCCGCGCGATATTCGAGAATGGAATGGGAGATAAATAGTATAAAGGTGGTTCGATGAACCCCCTCTGCCAGGCACTTAAATGTGATTTGCAGAGTGTCGCATGTAGATGTAGATGTTGAGTCACGCCCCCCACCTCAGCAATGTCTGTGTTTCATGAGGTTGGAATATGCCAGAGGGAGGACTCGGGCCTGCAACGGGGAGCAATCGCGCACTCCACAGCAGAGCGCCTTAGAGGGCTCGGCCATTCCATGGCGGTTGTGTGTTTCAGTGGGAGCATTAGGCAACCATTATTGAGACGAGTGGAAGTAGTACAGTAGAAGAAAAATGGGTAGCTCTGAGAGACACAGTAGTAAAGGCTGCAGATGGTTTTGTAAGTAGAAAGTCAAGGCCTAATAGAAATCCTTGGATAACACTGAAGATACTGAACGTAAGTGATGAGAGGAGAAAATTTAAAAATGCATTAATTAAAGCAAGTAGAAGGTAGTGCCGTTTTCCATTCGTCAGTAAATAATACATCTTAGAATTTTGCAATCATGACTTATTAAATTGATAGTTCTGTAATTTACACTTGTCTGCGCCTGCCTTATATGGAATTGGGCTTATTACATTGTTCTGAAAATCTGAGAGTATATCGTACATCTTTCAGAGCGTGTGGAATAGATTTCTCATAGCTGACTCTCCTAGAGTCTTCAGTAGATCTGAGAGAATGTCATCATCTCCAGTGGCCTTGTGTCGACTTAGGTCTTCCAGTGTCATACATCGTACCATCATCTACTCCTTTACATCAACAACGCCGTGAAGTGCTTTTCCTTTGTATAAAACCTTCATTTCCATTGTATAAAATCTCCATATAGTCCTTGCACCTCTCAATTTTCCCTTCTTTGGTTATTCCTCGTTTTCCATCTGAGCTCTCGATATTCGTGCAGTTGCTTTTCTTTTCTCCAAACGTCTCTCTTATTTTCCCGTAGGCGGTATCTAGGTTTCCCCTAGTTACACATTCTTCTACGGACTTTCATTTGTCCTCTAGGAATTCTTTCTTAGCCAGTGTGCACTTTCTGTCAACAGTAGGTACCTAATTAACGATTAACGGACTTAGAGAAATTCAGCTGAAGTTAATGAGTCCATTAATTCTTTAAAATTAACTTTGTTCATTAACGATGAACAGATTAATAATATTGTGCTTCGCTATTCCCTTTGATGCAGTAATGTTTATACCGACAACTTATTTAGCTGGTTACCTTTCAACGAAAATATAACAACAATCACACTTAATTTGTATTGTAAATTATCTGTTATTTGTAAAGTAATAATAATAATAATAATAATAAAAAGTCGAACCTTCACATAACGAGTTTACCGAGATTTGGGCGGATAACAACGGTGTTAGGTTTCAAGTACATTAATTGCACTTATAAATAATTGAGGGTATAAAAAGTATACATTTAAATCTTTAATGTACCCATGGATGAGCATCCAGCTTTTTCAACGTCTCAGGTTGGCGTTTGGAGAGAGGACGAGCAGATCGCGCTTCTGGGCTGTTGCTCACATTCTTGTGCTATTTGTAGTGCACCATTGAGGATGAGTGCTATATGAGACTTTTGTAGACACGCTGTCAACAAATATTTCGACAGCAGAAATGCTAAGCTTTTCTTATCCTCCGGAAAAAAAGTGGCGTAATCACAGTGCTACAACGCAGTAACTTCAGAAACTAAGTCACACTTGGCGTCCTATAATAAGACCTACGCGCAACTCATTGTCAAAAGAGTACATGCTACATTTTTCCCCAGTTTTTAGAATAATCGTAATTTCTTGCGACTTTTGCTGAAATTCAACAAAACTGTTCTGCAGCTTTTCATCGTCACGTAGGATCGCGTTACCTATGTCATAATGCTAAATTTACGTTTATAAATAAGCTTTAGGAAGTGCACCCGGGACAGCGACAATTCTTCGTCCGATATTTCGGCTGCAAACCTTACAGCCATATTCAAGGCGAGTCCAGGACTGAGTTCTCAGCGTCTGCGCGTGCCTATTTATACTGTAAATCGCGTGACGCAAAACTACTGCCGATTAGAGTGCGCATGCTCGAAGATATCACATTCGTAACTGCTGCGCTAGTCACACATGAATATATACTTTAAAGATAAACCTCTGAGCGCCTAGTGAAAACATAAACAGAGCGTTACGTATCCACAGTGCTTACAAATGAATAATTAATCATTGAGAGTGGTAACATCAATCGGAAGTGAAGACGCAGACATTTTTTTCGAACGAAGGCGTGATATAAGTGACTTTTATGCATTGTCAAGATGAAATGCTTCGTCACGATTTATCAGGTTCTCCGCTTGTTGTATGTGTACAGCTTCCTTTACAACTGAGCCCCAGAAAGTAGTAGCTGTGGTTAAAATCTTTACTTCTTTGTAATCCATGGAATGGCCAGTAGAAATGCAATGTTCGGCTACTGCAGACTTGTTGGACTGAAGAAGGCGTGTATACCGCTGGTGTTCAATGCACCGTTCCTGTACAGTGCGCGTGGTTTGACCTATGTAACGTTTGACACAATCACAAGGGATTTCGTAAACCCTCGCTTTTCGCAATAACAGATCATCTTTGACGGATCCGAAAAGAGCTGAAGTCTTAGCTGGCGGTCGGAAGATCACATCCACTTCATGATTCTGGCTTTCAAATGTTCGTAAATCTAAGGGATTTAACTACGTTGGTCATCAGTCCCTAGGCTTAGAAAGTACTTAAACTAACTTACGCTAAGGACACCACATAAACAAATGCCCGAAGGAGGACTCGAACCTCCTACGTCGAGCAGCGGCGCGCTTCGCAGGAAGGCGCTTTAGAGCGCTCGGTCACTCAATCGCGGTAAATCATTATTCAGCGCGGTGGCGTTCCTCTCAGCTTCCCTGCGAGCTGAAAGGCGTAAGTAGCTGCTGTGGTATCTTTTGGGTGGCGAGCACGAGGCAAGTTATCGACAGTTTGTAATACAGGTATAACTCAAATGTTCAAATGTTTGTAGCACTTATGGGACTTAACTATGGGGTCATCAGTCCCTAAGCTTACAAACTACTTATGAACTAGCTAAGACTAAAGACGGCACAAATATCCATGCCCGAGGGGGGATTCGAACCCCCGACCGTAGTGGCCGTGCAGACCGTGACTGGCGCGCCTCAGTCCCCGGGGCCACCGCGGCCGGCCAGGTATAACTGGAATGTCATATTCAAATTGCTGGAATTGTATGGAGGCACGGTGGCACTGGCATGCAGCTTCCATTTGGGACTTCCATGCCAGTTGTTAGTTTAGCTTGGTTGTGGCCCCAGCACAGCTTAAGACCTCGTGAGACACTAGTAGACAATGGCGAACGCCGAAAATGGGTAAATTCCGTGCAGTACGAGAGCTAAGAAAGGATGGCCGGCGCCAGGGAGATGTCATAATGGACGCTCTTGCGGATACTTAAAAGATGGACACACTCTTAACACTTTAAGGTCTGGAAGTTAGTATGAAATTATAGCAGGCCTGACTGGTCTTCTGTCGTTTTTCAAAATATCATAATTTAAGATTGATTACAGATAAATCGTTGCAGTTTTTTCTGCTTTACCACTGCTCTTTAAACTTCAAAATGAAGTAACACTTTATAGTTACTAACTTCATTTATATTTACACTGTTATCACAAATTCTTAGCTAAAACAAACAAAAAAAAAGTTTCATTGTTAGATCTATTATAGGTAGAAATAAAATTTCATATATGAAATTTTATTTACGAAATCCATATTACACAACCAAATTACATTAGGACAACTGCCGGCCGCGGTGGCCGAGGGGACTGAGGCGCTCCAGTCACGGTCTGCACGGCCAGTACGGTCGGGGGTTCGAGTCCCCCCTCGGCATGGATATTTGTGCCGTCCTTAGTATTAGCTAGTTCATAAGTAGTTTGTAAGTTTAGGGACTGATGATCCCGTAGTTAAGTCCCATAAGCTATCAAACATTTAGGACAACTATTTTTATAATCGTAAATAATTACCATTGCGAAATTCGCGATGTACTTCACGCGTTTCCTTTTGAGACCACCATGTCAGTATCGTCATGAAGCTATTTTTTTGTAAATAAAATACATGTACAGATGGAAAAACGGTATTATCGTTAGAAGTCTACAATATATTACTCGAAATATACACGGCGAACGTGTACAAGAAGACTACTATTTCTTACATATTTCAATATACCACTAAGTCAAACTTACAATAAATATAATTACCTGTACTATCTAAGTGTTCAAATGTATTAAATCTATCGGACCAAACTGCGTGGTCATCAGTCCGTAGCTTGCAAACTACTTAAACCAAGGTAAACTAACGTAAGAACAACACACACATCCATTCCGTAGGGAGGAGTCGAACCTCTGACGGCGAACAACTGCGCATTTCGCAGTGAGGCGCCTTAGTGCGCGCGGCTACTCCAACGCGGCCTGCAAAATCTCTGCCATCTTCAGAATTGTCACTAAATTCTCGTTTAGACCCCGAATCTTGGAATAGATCTGTAAGCTATCATCTGTACTGTGACATCTTGGCGGCACTGCTTACGCATGGATGTATCAGAACATTTCTCTTGCTTTTGCTGCCTTCGGAGGATTTTTTCCATAACCGAATCATCAAGCTGCATAACGAAACACACGATCTGCGAGTGTTGCCCGTGGTTCGTTTTCTGTGCATTTTTTACGTCACTGCGGAAATGTTTAGTGCATAGCTTGCAGCCAGACCCAAAGTGTTAAATTAGCAATAAATAATAAATCACAATGTTATGTTCCAATAAATTCTGAAGGTATCTTAGATGTCAGTACAATTAGATGCATCGTACGAACCAACAATATTTGTAATACCTTCGAATACAGCAAAAGATAATCTTAACAGAATCTGAATTTAGCAAAATTAAAATTGCAAACTTTTGAATGTGTCATGTGATTTCAACTATGTCTTAGCTTATTCTCTCAAGCGATTTTGAAAGCAACACACTTGTATCTATTTATTTAAGGATTTATTACACTTGTTACACAATTTATGGTGAAAATATATGAAACGTGTCCATAGAAAATTATTTTTATAAGAAAATGTCTAATATTGTGCCTCCTGTTTTGTATCGAGTAACTTGCTTGCAAGAAAATGTATAATATCGCTTCTACTGTATGTATCGATATGTGTAAAGTTTCATCTCTGGCAAAGATCATGTATTGCATAGCATTGTAGCTCGCACTGAGAGAGAGAGAAGCACTAGTGGTTCAGCTCGCTTAGAGAGCGGTTGGGTTGTGTGTATGGCTCCGATGTAGAGCAGAGGCTGCTTTGCCAGCAAGTTAGAAGTTGTATTATGTAGGTAATGTAATGCTGTTTATCAATAATAAGTAACTTAACCCTGTTTCATATTTCATTTACGTAGTTAGAAAATTAACCTACTTCCTTCATTTGATAATTACTTGATTTAGTGGAGTGTTGATTTGAATAATATTATTGAACATATTTCATTATTGGTGCCATAGTAAGATAATAGTTGATTTGGATTTCAATAATAACTGATCGACATAAATTCTCACAGTCAAGCATTGAGAAAGTGATTTGCGGTTTTTCCTATATCTTTCTCGCAGTCAAAATTTTTGAGTATAGACAGTATCTGTTTCAAAAGGTTACATGTCACAGTTGTTTTGTTAAAAATATCCGTTGCGCACATAATCAGCTTAATGCACTGTTTCTTATACATCAATATCAGGGCCATAATTAAACCAAATAGCTGTGTTAATGAACAATTTATTGTCTGATTTAACGTAAGGTTCAACATTCCAAAACACGCGTACAGCTTTTATCTGGCGCCCTTTCTGCCAGGATAGTTCACAAACAGGATCGTGACGTAGTTAGATACGTAGTCTTATTTCAGTTAGTTTGTCTTTTCCACTAACCAACTTACCTTTTGGCTCTTAATTTAATTTTTGTAGCACCATCCTCTGTTGTAGCAACAGTAGCATAGTAATTGTTTCTGTAGTCTGTTACTTACCATTCTTGAGATTGTGTAGTATTGTTTATAGTAGATGAATTGAGTATACAAATAATTGCATTACTACTGAACAAGTCTCTCTTTTATATTGTCTGATGTTTGTTGTGATGAAAGCTCTAGTACCGCGGAACTCGTGTGATAATTAACGGTTTGCGTAATCTCGATTGTGATTGTATGTTGCACTAGCCCGATTCAACCTATTGTTCTCTCATAATTACCGTGTGTAATTTTCAAAAAATTAGCAGTAGGTGAAAATAAATATTATTGGTCACTTTACTGCAAAATTCTGTTAACAATGTCGAAGAATAGGAGAGTCCGCGCTGATGCTAAAACTGCTTCCGAAAATGAGACCTTGAATGATACAAGGAGAGAAACTGAATTTTTACAAGAGTCTTCTCACTGCACTGATACAAATACGACACTAAATACCGTGTCCGAAAACGCGGAACAGATTAGTTCAGGAACAGACAATATGAATAATGACAAAGTACAGGATTCGACAATACAGAATTCCGATTCTTGTAACGTGGTTGCGGAAAATAATGCATCGGTTCCGCCTAGCTCTGCTACAAAAAATACTTGTGCGACGGCTATGGAAAACGTATTACCAAATGATTTCATGCAAATTTTATTGTCACAGCTCTCTAAATTAAATGAGAATAGTCAATTACAATCTCAGGAATCTCAGAAATTAAATGAAAAACTTGAGAATAGTCAATTACAATCTCAGAAATTAAATGAAAAACTTGAGGAACAATCTCAGAAATTAAATGAAAAACTTGAGAATAGTCAATTACAATCTCAGAAATTAGGTGAAAAACTTGAGGAACAATCTCAGAAATTAAATGAAAAACTTGAGAAAATTGAACAAACGTGCGATTCGAGGTTTGTGAGTATTCAAAGTAGTTTTAATAAGATAAACGAGGACAACAATCGGTTCAGGGAACAACTGCTCAATACTTTCAAACGTGAATCTCAGCAAATAAGACAAGATGTTCGCGACGAGATTAACCCGGTAGTGGAAAGCCTAGCGTCACGAGTGGAAAATATGGAAAGCCTTGCGTCACGAGTCGAAAATATGGAAACTACTGAACTCGCTCAATTGAAGCAACAGAGTAATCTAGTTGTTGAAAAGTTGCAGAACTTCCAGTCAGTCACGACGGAACAGATCAATAAAATTAATAAACAGTTTGAGGATATTACTGTTAAGATTACCCAAATTAGTGATAACACTGACAAAAGTTCGGATGTAACGCATCCTACCCCGTTTAATGAAACTAATGAATATCTCGCCCTTGACCGTTTCAAACAAGGTCAAATGACCATTAATCAGCAATACAAGGCTGAGGTCAGAAAATTAGATGATCGCGTGGCGCGAATAGAGAGGAAATTTGACCACACTTGTGGAAATCCATACGAAGATGTGGAAGAAAATTTGAACGAAAATGACAATGATGATTCGAGCCAAGTAGGTCGCTTGGTACGTGAACGAAGTGTACCTCATAGTAACAACAATGAAGACGCAGTGCGTAGTTTACGCTCACTTACGCCGCACGGGCGAAAGGAAGCGTTTGACTACAAGCATTTCCTGACTGTACGTAAATTCAAGACATTTAAAAACTCTCCGAATGACTTGCACCCTAAAGAGTGGTTGCAGCAATTCGATTATTGTCTTCCCCCGAATTGGCCACTTGAGCACAGATTAGAATTTATATGTGGTTATCTGGAAGGCGAGCCAGCCACCAGAATGAGAGCTATTGCACAAGAGTGCTATAGCGAGAATCAGTTCCGACGCTCATTTCTATCCGCATACTGGTCGGAAGCGGCACAAGACCGCGTTAAAAACAGTATTGCGACATTCAAAACTTTTGAGCGATCAAATTTCTCGAGCCCTGTGGAATATTTCCAAAACTTAGTATACAAAAATCAATTTTTATCGGCACCTTACTGCCCTGCGGAATTAATCAGAATTTGTTTGAACAAATTGCCTCTACACTTGCGTCAAATTGCCATTGCGGCACGATGCAAGAATGATATTGAAGCCTTTAGAAATCTCTTACAAGACTTAGAAGAAGAAGACGAGGAAAATTCCTCGCGCAGTCGATATTTTGAAACAAACAGATATGATCGCCGGTCGCAACAAAGCCCGCCGCGTACTAAACGTTATTCAGAGCACGACGATAAACCAAAAAATAATTCTTTCACTAATGAATCTTACAAACAAAGTCGCGACAATGAGAACGGTGAGTTTCATGATCGTGACATTAACCGTGGAAGTTTTCGTGGCCGCAACCGAGGTGATGGTTTTGGTCGCGGAGGACGCTACAATAATTACTATCATAACAGCAATACTTCGAATGATACTAATTGGCGTAATGGACGCAATACTGATAGTGATCGCGAGACTGAAAATCACAACAATAACGCTGAGAAGCGTAGTCGGGAGGGCACACGCGATAATTCTCGTGATCGCCTTCCACGATACGAAAACACAAATCAGGGCCAAAGCAGATCGCATACCCCGGAAAGACAAGAGCAAAACATTGAAATCAGACCTGCTAATCCACGCTACAATTCGTCAAAAAAGGGGCCGCGTCAGGTATGACTAGCGGACTCGACGGCAAATAATTCGGCCGTACAGAATTTGTGTGATCCTAACTATACGCTGAAACTTGTTCATTGTGAACTACCTCACAGAGAGGAAGATTACGATGAACAACCTCCCGAACAAAACAGAATAGTAGTTTGTGCGGAAGTGCACAATACTGATGCTGGTAGCACCTCAGTAAGTGATAAGGCAAAACCGACACAACTTGTGTCAAAACCTAAAGCCGTTACTCCTGAAAGTAATGACAGTAACAAAAATTGTACTATCAAATTTAACGAAACAAATGAAAAGGTATCGAACAAACGTTATACTGCCCAACGGTTAAACGAGATAATTGTCGATCAGCAATATAATGACGACAATTCAGATTGGGAGACAGAAGCTTCGTCTTCAGACTCTGAGGAAGACACTATATACGAAATAAAATTCTTACAGTATCAACCAACAATTGCATATGACAGACCGGTCATGTACTTTGAAAGGCACGACACAGTACTGCCACACAATAATGCAACTAACAGTAACCTTAGAACAGCAAAAGATGATGTCGAACAATTAGATTTGCAGCACACCTCTGTTGCTGATTGGATAGACAATTACATGTTTTCTAATGACGATGATAGCGAATGCGAAGTTGATGAACAACCAAGAGTTGAAAAGCATTTATCTTGTGAAAGCCTCATTAATCTTGGTAACACTTGTCTCAACAAAGAAATTTCTTATGAACCTTCTACCGAACAAGACGTAAAATTTGTACAGTTAGATGACATAAAAGAGGCACTATTAGAAGAGAAGGTAGAATGTCTCGATATTCCAATTCACCCTATTGTATCTGTGAAAATTGGCAAAATCAATCTTTCTGCTGTCTTAGATTCTGGTAGCCCAGTATCAGTAATCAGTGAAGTGACTTTCAAGAAATATCAGAACTTACTTAATGGTCCCATTCTGCCTTTGCATTGTACTAAAATTCGTGGCGTCATTTCTAGCAAACCTGTCGAAATTCGACAGCAAACATACGCAGAATTTTTATGTCAAGGTCATCTCTTTTCTGCCAACCTATTGATTGTCCCCCGTTTAACTACACAGATAATATTAGGTGTGGACTTCCTATCCAAGTACAAGGTTATTTTAGATTTCAATACGGCTTGTGCCACTGCTTTTGTTCAGGAAAATGCCATTCAAATTAAATTCGAAGACTGGATTACCAGATATGAAGAAGGTGCCAGTTGTTTAAAATTTTTATCTATTTCTAATGCGACGCAGGATGTCAAACCTGATGATGATATAACAGATAAACATTTCGAGACTGAGCGAATTGACTTGATTCCTGACATCACTAAGAAAAAATTAGTAGAAGTTGAAGGTGCCTCAGAACGTGATAAGGAAGAATTGTTCCTTATCTTGCGGCGTTATTCCCGTGTATTCGCTAACAGTCCTGGTACCATAAAAAATTTTCTCTATGAATTTAAGATCAAAGAACATAATAAATTTTTTGTACCTCCATATCCCATTCCGATAGTATACAGGGAAAGAGTTAAGGCTGAAATTCAGTCCATGCTCAGCCAAGGTATAATTGAACCTGCAGTTAGCTCGTATAACAGTCCCCTACATATTGTTGAAAAAAGAGATAAGTCAATTCGATTAGTGCTCGATTCCAGACAAATTAACACTATCATTTTACCTGAAACCGACCGACCCCAAACCCTTGAAGAATTGTTACAAAAATTCTATGGTGTCAAAGTTTTATCCTCATTAGATCTTAGGTCTAGTTTTTGGCAAGTGAAACTGCACCCCAATTGTAGGAAGTATACCGCGTTTCTCTGCTTCGGAAACTGTTATCAGTTCCGTAAATTGCCTTTCGGACTGAACATCTCCTCATCTGCTTTCATCCGTGCGATGAATGCCACACCCCCTGAGCACTTAAAACAACAAATCACAATTTACGTTGATGATATTTTAATTGCAGAATCTTCCTGGGAAAAACATAACAGTACGTTGGCATCTTTACTTGAAGTGTTTGCTCAATCCGGGATTACTGTCAACTTAGAGAAGTCACAGTTTGGTCGTTCTCAGATTAAATTTTTAGGGCACATTATTTCTAAAGATGGGATCCAGCCCGACCCCGAAAAGTTAGAGGCGATAATGAAAATGCCTGTTCCCACTACTAAACGCCAATTAAGAGCTTTCTTGGGTTTAATTAATTTCTATCGCCGTTTTATAAATTTGAAAGACCTAACTACTCCCAGATTATATGAATTAACTGGAAAGAATACTGTTTGGTTCTGGGATGAAGCTGCCCAAAGAGAATTTCTTTGCTTAAAAGATGCACTCCTTCACGCACCTATTCTGCACCATCCAGATTTATCTAAGAACTTTTGCATCTCTACCGATAGTTCAAAATTCGGACTTGGCGTTCACGTGTTTGAAGAGGATGAAGAAAATGGCTTTGCCACACAGAGAACTATTGCATTTGCTAGTCGCATATTATCCAAGTCAGAGCGGAACTATTCCGTCACTGAGCTTGAAGCTTTGGCAGTAGTTTGGGCATTCGAAAAATTCCGTTATTTCTTGTTTGGCAGACACACTAAAGTTTACACGGATCACCGTGCACTTCAATTCCTCATGTCGGCAAAACTTAACCATGATAGACTTAGACGATGGGCTTTGTTCCTTCAAGAATTCGATTTCTCTGTAATTTACATTCCTGGTAAACAAAACATCGTTGCAGACTCGCTATCTCGTTCGCCTGTTGGGCTCATCAAGGCGACGGAAGAGGCATACTTAGAAAATAACTTTACTATCCTCTATATGCAGCAAGTTGCTTTCGAAAATTACATATCTGCCACATTTTCTGACATTGCTAAAGAACAAGACAAAGATCCAATCTGGCGAGATATTAAAATAAAATGGCATGATAAATATAATGTTTCCATCAGACAATTTTACATTATCCATAATAACATTCTCTTCAAACGTAAAGCCCCTGACAGTCAATTTTGGTTAGTGTGTGTTCCGGAGGAGTCCGTGAACAAATTGATTTGGTATATTCATCTCAGTTACGGACACTATGGTGCCAAGAAGTGCTTCGCGAAATTACGCGACTCTTGTTACTTCATCAACATGGAGAAACGTATATGCAATGTGTTATCTCGATGCAAATTGTGTCAGAAAGCAAAGCCGCCGACCATATCGCATTCTGCTCCACTTTTTCCGATTATACCTTCAAAATTAAAGCAGTTAGCAGCCGTTGATCTGTTTGGACCTCTTCCGAGAACTAACAATGGTTTCTCTTTTGTTTTCGTTGCTATTGAGCTCACATCAAAATTTGTATCTTTTACTCCGCTCCGCCGTGCCACGGCGAAGACAGTAACTAACGCCTTTGTCAAAAACTTCCTAAAAGATGTTGGCCATATAGACAAAGTCATCTCCGATAATGGACCTCAATTCCGTTCTCATGATTGGGCACGGATGTTGCGGCGCAGAAACATCAAACCTGTGTTCATATCACTTTATCATGCCGCCTCTAACCCTTGTGAACGAGTGATGAAAGAACTTGGAAAACTTTGTAGGCTATATTGCTACCGACGACATAACATATGGGATAGATATCTTCGTTCATTTCAAAATATTATAAATGAACTTCCTAATGATTCTACAGGTCTTTCACCAATTCTGGTTCTGAAAAACAAGCAACCTCCCGACCGTATCAAGGAATTGATACCTTTTCCTAAACACAGAAGACTACGTCATCATGAGATCATTGAATTGGCGCTTAAAAACATTAAGAAAGCCGCTGAAAAAAGGAAACGCTCTCAACGTAATTGTTATGCTAAACAACTCTATGTAGGACAAAAGGTATTAATTAGATCCCACCACTTATCCCACAAGGGAAGATCTATGATTCACAAATTCTTCTTACTGTACAATGGTCCGTATCGAATCAAACGTATCATCCACGACAACGTCGTTGAGGTAGAAACTTTAAAGACGCACAAGTCGAAAGGCATACACCACATTTCCAATATTAAAATTTTCAGGGAATAAAGATGGGGTAGAGAGTCCATTAATCTGTTTTGGACACACCAAGTGGCGATTGGTGCCCCGTTCTCGAGCTGAGTGTCACTATTCTTCCGCTTTTCCTTAGTGCGCTCTATCTACCTCTTTTTCTCACTGTTACTTTTCTCTAACTATGAATACTTATGCTCTGTGCTACGCTGGGATATTGTCATACGAAACTTTGATTATCTTGCAATTTGCATATAACGAACTCTGTGGCTGTGCAAGACAAATAAAATTAATGGAAATTTTTGATTGTGTAATCTAATCAAGTTCCTATGTTTCAGAAAATATCAGATTTCTCTTCTGTGTTACTAATTGCATAACTTACGAAGTTCTGAGCGAGTAAAGAAGATTTTGAGTTGACATGAGCATTTGGTAAGCCAAGAACAGTATGGAGGATGATGAGTAAGGCAATACACAATATGTCATGGTGGTCTTTAAAATGCATTATTGTTTATGGATAAATGATGGTAAGGAAGGTATTAGTAACAGTCAAAGATGTTTGATAAATGTAATTATGTGGACGAGATTATACAATGATTATGAAGCAATTATGAGGAGAATCGCTATGTTGCTAATGATGACGAGATTATACAATGATTATGAAGCAATTATGAGGAGAATCGCTATGTTGCTAATGATGCTATGTTCTGTTCTTTTCTTATGTGCTTACTCGCACTGCCCTTTTGTGTTTTCTCTTTGTGCTTATGTGCACCATTTTGTATGTTGATGCATTGTGCCTTCAATGGCATGTGTGATTGGTGAGATTCATATCCTTCTGATGCTCTGTAATTATTTGTAATTATGTGTAATGAATATTTCTAATTATGCTTGCAGCTATGCGTATTGCTCTTGTAATCAAAGCTTACCGCTATGCTCACTAATTATATACCTAAGCCCTACCACTATGCTAATTAATTTTATAATGAAGCTCAATGACAATGTATGGTTATGCTTATACGTTGCACACAGCCATCTATCTTGCAAACTTGCAGCTATGCCATAAATTGCGCCTAGTTAAGTCTAGAAAGATAATGCACAGAAATATTTTGCTTTTGCTTACTACTATCTTCCAAATTTTATTGATGATCTTGTTGACGAAAATCTGCAGCTATGCCTAACGAATATTACGTCTGTGTTTATGTTATTGGATGATTTACTGTGATGTACATCTAGTACTGTGCCAAAATTTGCACTAATTGTTTTGTTTGACCCTACTGTTGACTCAGACAGACACAGACATGACCTGATGACTTGAACCTCTTTTGATATTCTCACGAAACTACCCTGATGTGTTATACCTTAAGGCAATGAAATATGTAGCTCAGTTGAGACAAAAGCCTGGCCATGGCAACTTATGTAATTTAAGTGTTATAATTTGTGGTAATGTAATCACCACCATAGTGATATATATTAATTTAAAGAGATATGAACTAATGGTAATTGGAATGTCAATTTAAGTTATATCATGCCAAATTGATGACAAGCACCCTCAATGTATTTCATACGATTATGTGTTTGTAAAGCAATATGTACATAGTATGTAAAGCCTTGTGCTTATATGAAATGACACTAATGTTGTAGATTCTCTAAAATAAGAATTAAATTACTCATTAGTATTCAAATGTATCCGTCTTCAAGACACTACTTGTAATGTAAAAATATGGTTTAATACCATGACCCCATTTGTACCACTTGAATTTGTGGGAAAATATTTCTGTAGATATGTTCTAATCAATGACTTTTCTTTCAGTCTAAACTGAAATATCATGACTATGTTACTAATTTGTGTGTAAAATGCTTTATTTCATGTACTTTGGACACGCATGGGAAGTGGCGATTTCGCACACGAGATTCCAGAATGCACACAGAACAATGGACGAGTTACTATACATCACTGATTTTGGGCCTTTTAATGAAGATGTTTGTTGGATGATGTTTGGCCACACAGTACTGTCCATTGCAGCCTTGGCCACCCACCACCAGTTTGCTCTAATTTTGGCTATGCTGATGCAGTCTGCTAATAGCTCTGTTGGTTGGAGCACACTTGGTTGTCGAATTGCATGGAGGAATACATCTGAACCTTTTCCCCATGACTTCCACTTCAATGCAACCAGCCAGCCCGCCTACAGTGTGGTGTAATCTTACAGTGTTTTGTGTTCGTGTGCAGACCTAAAATGAATGTTAGGAGCTAATGTGCTATTCGTGTGCATATACTATTCAGTGCCTCCCATTGCAAACGTTGTCCACAGGTTCATTACCAGTGTTTAGGTATATTTCATGGTTCTTTCACAGTCAGTGACCAAAATAAAATTGTGCTCTTGATAGATACATATACTTAGTCTGAAATGTCATTGTGCCTATTCGATTGACAAACGTTATATTGAAATCCTATTGTGCTGAAGCAGTAACATTATTTTGTACATGATCAGAAGCTTATGTAGTCAAAAATTTTACATGTATGTTCTAGCATCCATGAAAGTATAGCATTTTAAATGCATCACAGAATACAAAACTGACACTTTATCTTATACTAAGTGCACTAAAAATTTACATAGACTACATTGTGCACAAGATACAAATGTTCATTTTATGTTCCCAAAATACTGATCTCTTGTACAAAATGTAAACCCATGGAACTTACACTACTGTGTGTATTACTTGTAATTACCACACTTTCTTTAAAGAATGATGACATTAGTTAAAATAACTTTTATAAAACTTTGTATATGTTCATGTTTATTATTGTATATTTTTTTCCATTTGTGTATTACTTCTAGCTATCTCATTTTCTCCACTATATCATTTGTCAAACTATGTTTTCTGAAATTCTATATACTTATGTTTACCATTATGTATAATTGTCATATATTCCACTTATTGCTGATGTTCTGTAAATTTTGACATTTGCTTATGCCTGTCACACCCTGTACCTCTCCATGCGTGACTTTTGATGGTACTGTTCTGTAAAATGGCATGTATTTATGACTGTCACATTTTTTTTAAAATTTTCTATGTACTCCATCTGTTGTTTTGATCTTGTTATATTTTGGATGTCATTAATGGATTTTTGGACTTGAAATTCAGTAATTTTGCTGGCTAGGCAATGCCATTGGCATCACCCACCCTACAAAATTTTAATAGGTAGGAGGGGGGTGATGAAACGTGTCCATAAAAAATTATTTTTATAAGAAAATGTCTAATATTGTGCCTCCTGTTTTGTATCGAGTAACTTGCTTGCAAGAAAATGTATAATATCGCTTCTACTGTATGTATCGATATGTGTAAAGTTTCATCTCTGGCAAAGACCATGTATTGCATAGCATTGTAGCTCGCACTGAGAGAGAGTAGCACTAGTGGTTCAGCTCGCTTAGAGAGCGGTTGGGTTGTGTGTATGGCTCCGATGTAGAGCAGAGGCTGCTTTGCCAGCAAGTCAGAAGTTGTATTATGTAGGTAATGTAATGCTGTTTATCAATAATAAGTAACTTAACCCTGTTTCATATTTCATTTACGTAGTTAGAAAATTAACCTACTTCCTTCATTTGATAATTACTTGATTTAGTGGAGTGTTGATTTGAATAACATTATTGAACATATTTCATTATTGGTGCCATAGTAAGATAATAGTTGATTTGGATTTCAATAATAACTGATCGACATAAATTCTCACAGTCAAGCATTGAGAAAGTGATTTGTGGTTTTTCTTATGTCTTTCTCGCAGTCAAAATTTTTGAGTATAGATTACATTTTCACGCACTTTATGTGGACAGATCCTGATAAATCTGTATCCAGAACAACCACCTCTGGCCGTAATAACGGCCTTGATAAGCCTGGGCACTGAGTCAAACAGAGCTTTGATGGCGTGTACAGGTACAGATGCCCATTAGGCTTCAACATGTGACCACAGTTCTTCAAGAGTAGTGACTGGCGTATTGTGACAAGCTAGTGGCTCGGCCACCATTGACCAGACGTTTTTATTGGTGAGAGATCTGGAGAATGTGCTGGCCAGGGCAGCAGTCGAACATTTTCCGTATCCAGAAAGGCCCGTACAGGACCTTCATCATGCGGTCGTGCATTATCCTGCTGATATGTAGGGTTTCGCAGGGATCGAATGAAGAGTAGAGCCACTGGTTGTAAAACATCTGAAATTGTAACGGCCACTGCTCAAAGTGCCGTCGATGCGAACAAGAGATGACCGAGACGTGTAACCAATGGCACCCCATACAATCATGCCGGGTGATACGCCAGTGTGACGATGACGAATACACGTATCCAATGTGCGTTCACCGCGATGTCGCCAAACACGGATGCGACCATCATGATGCTGCAAACAGAACCTGGATGCATCCGAAAAAATGACGTTTTGCCATTCGTGCACCCACGTTCGTCGTTGCGTACACCATCGCAGGCGCTACTCTACGTTATTCCGTGATTTATTAAGTTTTCGAATTTATACTGACTTTTTGATCACCCGGTACATGCCCTGGCACTATCCAACTAGACTAAGGGTTATTAGTTTCTTGGACATTGTTTACAAGAAGGACTGTCTTATATTTGCTAATTTAATATCCAGACACAACAAGAATAAAGGGAGAATGAGTAATGTCTTATATCCTGTCCATGGCTGAGATTACTAGAGACTTTGCTGCCGGCCGCGGCGCGCCAGTCACAGTCTGCACGGCAGCTAAGGTCGGGGGTTCGAATCCTCCCTCCTGCACGGCCTCTACGGTCGGCAGTTCGAATCCTCCCTCGGACATGGGTGTTTGCGTTGTCTTTAGAGTAAGTTAGTCAAGTAACTAGTGTGTAAGCCTAGCGACTGATAACCACGGAGTTTGGTTGCCTAAGATCTCACACACATTTGAACATTAGAGACTTTGCTCAGATTATTTGCTACTGGAGAAGAACGAAGGAGGCGCGGATATAGTAAGAAATCTTCCCTTCATTCATAGGGAGTGAAATGGCTGATTGCGGGAAACCGGTATCTGGATGAAGAGTTGAAAAGTGAACATAGTGCTCTCGAATGCGCTCAGTCACCGTGAATATAATGTTAAATCAGTAACTACTGACTTTCTTCATAGTTGGCTATAGCAGAATTTGGATTTGGGCTGGTTATATTTCGAAATATTGGCTTTTAGCATGCATAATAACTCGTTGGATAATATAGACAGAGAGAGAGAATTTTTTTTTTTTTTTTTTTTTTTTTTTTTTTTTTTATGAATACTGCCTGCACTTTTCACAGGTAAAATTTCATAATACATGGAAAAGTCAGTCTGCACTGTTGCAGCCAATGTGTATAGTTTTCTGCTTCCCAAAATTTTATCCAGAACCGCAACACAGGAAGTATTAAAAGCCCACATTTTGTGCATCCGCGGATTTAATGAGCTCTAGAAACTGCAGAGACAGCTATAAATATACGTCATACGTATATGGATGTTTATTTGTGTGTTGGGCCTTTACGCTTTTCTTGATATAGAGATTTCTGTGCTATGGGGTCAAAAAAGAAATTAGCGAACGATAAACTTGGCGGAAGTTATGTCGTCGATCATGTAACCGAACATCTTATGAGTTCATTAAGTTTTTCTATGACAACACTTATGGTTTCACTCGTTCGGTATGCATCCGCCTATGGTTTGGTTATGCAATTATGATCAATTAGACGTTTCACATTTATGGGAGTTATGACATAAATTTCGAATGGGTAAGTTGAAAAGTGTACCCAGCCGGGATTAGAACCGGGGGTCTCCTGCTTTCTAGGCAGTTGGGCTGACCTCTACACTACTGGGGACATAGCGATCACCACACCTGCATGGACTACTCAAGCAAGCCTCAAGTCAGACTCAAATTCTCAATGTTGCAAAAATGTTACAGCCAAGATCGCTGGTATACTGCGAGTCGGCGGTAGCGACTCGTGGTAGATAGGAGACTGGAGTAGTAGGCTGAGAGAGTTGTGGTCAGTGTGTGGAGCTCTTAAGAGAAAGGGATTGTTGGTAACTTCGATTTTGCTATGTATTTTTTTCATTGTAATTGTGATGGTGTTTGAAAAGTAATAATAATAATAATAATAATTTATAATTTTTGTTTCACTTAAATTTAGATGTTAGTTTCATTTCCCTTTTAAGCTCTTCTCTCTGTAAACTTACCATTATTGGCGACTGTGTGAGCTTTAACCGTAACGGTAGGATAGAAACAACATCTTTAGTGAGTATTTCTCATCATTAATGTACTGCATATGATCAAGCTGCTTTCTACGGAAAAGAGGCGAGTGAATTTACATTTATTTATGATTCGTAATCCGGGAAGGGAGGCAGATTGTTGTGTGCAAGTTAAACATTTTGCACATAATTAGTACCCCGGTTTGTTATACTCTTACATTTTTGTTACAGAAATCGTAATCAACCAGCTTATCAGGTAGCTTCCAGCATTTCGTACCACTCGTGGAAAGTAATTACACAACTCGCTTACTGTTCACGTTTGTTATGTCATTTACATTCAGTCGTAGAAGTCGTAACCAACTAGTTATCAGCACTTCTTGCCTATAGTGTGAAGTGCCTTTTCACACAAATATTAATTAAACCAATTGCTGGAAACACAATAATTTGATTGTCATAAAATTAGGTTACATTTTCAGAAGGTGTCGGTACACACGATAACTATTACCAAGGTCTCAACCGAACCCATACTTAGACAACTTTGTCATTTAATAAACTAAACTTTGATCTTTACTTTAAATAATTAGTCAGTTACACAACTGTCGATTTAGGCGTTTCTACACTGTACATTGTACAAGTTCCTTTGTTGCTATCAGTTACTGTTGTAGATTGTCTGTGGTTTTAAACTTTGATCTGTACTTTAAATAATTAGTCAATTACACAATTATCGACTTAGCCTTTCATGCACGATACTACATTGTAAATGTACTTTTGATTGTTATCTGTTATTGTTATATATTGTCTGTCAGTCTATGCATGGTCACATTTACTCTCGGTATTACTTGCTTTGCATCCTACTTAGCAAATGAACTATTTTGTTTCTTCATGAGGTAAATATTATCCACAGAACGTATCGTTATATATAACAATCACAACTAAGGTCGCAATAGAAGTTATTCTCAGTCTGTGTCATATTAGTAACCTAAACTTTGATCTTTTATTGATTAACGCATACATAATTGTCAACTTTAGCGTTTTCACTTTGCCATACCCTTACATGTCATTCTGCTGCTACCACTAGAATTTGTCTATTAACCCACACATGATCACATTTATTTTTGGAATCACATTCATGATAACCATTCGTCTGTATTTTGGTTAATTATTGAACCATTTCTCTGTCTAATTAGCGAATCCCACTTTGAGCTACAACCGGACTTGTCATTCATTATTTAATCAGACTCAAGTTCTGGATAGTTAAGCGCACTAAAAGGGCCACACACATTGCTTTCAGTTGATGCCAGGGTGATTATTTATAATGCTAAGTTATATATGTGTGGCATATGTTTCTGCGGTCAGGCACCATAACCAGTGGCGTATCCAGGATCGTGGTCTGGTGGGGGCTGACATGAGGAAAGTTTCCAACCGATTTCTCATGCACAAACAGCAGTTGACCAGCGTTGCCTAGTGAAACGTTGTTGTGATTCCTAGTGTAAGAAGGAGAAATGTGTACCATCATGTTTCCAACTGTATCGGGATTGCGCTTTGTCGTATCGGGTCACTGCTGCTCGTGTTGGTCGCGATCCAATGACTGTTAGCAGAATATGGAATCGGTGCGTTCAGGAGGGCAATACGGAACGCCGCGCTGGATCCCAACGGCCTCGTATCAGTAGCAGTCGAGATGACAGGCATCTTATCCGCATGGCTGTAACGGATCGTGCAGCCACGTCTCGATCACTGAGTCAACAGATGGGGACGTTTGCAAGACAACATTCATCTGGACGAACAGTTCGACGACGATTGCAGCAGCATGGACTATCAGCTCGGAGACCTTGGCTGCAGTTACTCTTGACGCTGCAACACAGACAGGAGCGCAACGCAACGACGAACCTGGGTTCATTTGAATGGCAAACGTCATTTTTTCGGATGAATCCAGGTTCTGATTAGAGCGTCATGATGGTCGCATCCGTGATTCGCGACATCGCGTGAACGCACATTGGAAGCGTGCATTCGTCATCGCCATACTGGCGTATCAGCCGGCGTGATGGTATAGGGTGCCATTGGTTACACGTCTCTTGTTCGAATCGACTGTACTTTGAACAGTGGCCGTTACATTTGACATATGTTACGATCCGTGGCTCTATCCTTCATTCGATTCCTGCAAAAACCTACATTTCAGCAGGTCCTGTACGGGCCTTTCTGGATACTGAAAATGTTCGACTGGTGCCTTAGCGAGCACATTCTCCAGATCTCTCACCAATTGAAAACATTTGGTCAATAGTGGCCGAGCAACTGGCTCGTCACAATACGCCAGTCACTACTCTTGATGAACTGTGGTATCGTGTTGAAGCTGCATGGGCATCTGTACCTGTACACTCCATCCAAGCTCTGTTTGACTCAATGCCCAGGCATATCAAGGCCGTAATTGCGGCCAGAGGTGGTTGTTCTGGGTACTGATTTCTCAGGATCTATGCACCCAAACTGGGTGAAAATGTAATCACATGTCAGTTGTAGTATATTTGTCCAGTGAATACCCGTTTATCTTCTGCATTTCTTCTTGGTGGCCAGTAACGTATTCTAGGTTAAGGCTGAGGAAGGAAATTGGCTATGCCCTTTCGAAAGAACCATCACGGCATTTGCATGGAACGATTTTCAGAAATCTAAATCTGCATGGCATGAGACGGATTCGAACCACAGGCCACTAGAGTCGTAGTTTAGAATTCTAACTACCGCACCACCTCACTCGGTGTCTGTGTAGGGATGTCACCTATAGTTGGGCACCTTACTCAGATTACCCTGTTTCGTTTAAGAATAGGGAATATAATACACTGCCATCTGACGTAGTGTTTCATAACAACTCTCATACTTTTTAGTGTTTCTTTTTTTCGAATGGTTGCGCTTTTTTGTTTCCCGTCGATTCACTTTCGACATCGATTAAGGTGCTTTGCCCTCTCACAGCTCATATGTCAGGTTGACACATATTATCAAATTGTGTTCGTACTATGAGGAGAATTCGTTTAAGCTGTATAAAGTGTGGCGCGTAATCTGCATTAGTGCAACATCATAGCGGGTCGTTAGCGGAGTAAGGCGTGTCTCATTAGCCGCACAAATGGCTCGGCTTTGTGCTAACGAGATAAGGCCCGAGGGTCTGCAGTCTGCAGTCTCAGGCAGCCCCTGTACTGAGCGCCTCTCTTTAGGAATTACCGGTCTGTCGTGCGCATAAGGCTCACGTAACGATGCCTTCTTGCAGGTAGACGTGGCCGTTGTTGTTGCCAACCATCATAATACCCTCTACGATTTTTACCCCACATGCTTTCTTCCAATGCTAAGTTGACGATTCCTTGATGTTTTAGAACGTGTCCCACCAACCTATCCCTTCTCTTAATCAGGATATGCCAGAAACTTCTTTTCTCCCCAATTCTTTTCCCGTCGGGGGCTCGAATGCCCCTTCGAGCATGGATGTTTGTGCCATCTTTAGTATAAGCTAGTTCATAAGTAGTTGGTATGTTTAGGGACTGATGACCCCGAAGTTAAGTCCCAAAAGCTCTACAAACATTTCAACATTCTCCCCAATTCTGTTGAGCACCTCCTCATTAATTCCGTGATCTACCCAATTTATCTTCATCATTCGTCTGTAGCACCACTTTTCGAAAGCTTCTATCTTCTTTTTTTCTAAAGCCCTTATCGTCCATCTTTCACTCCCATGCAATACTACACTCCACACAAGTGCTTTCAGAAAAGACGTTCTAACATTTAAACTAATATTGGAGTCCACAAATTTCGCTTCTTCAGAAGTGCTTTTCTTCCCATAGCCATTCTGCATTTTATATCTTCATTACATCGGCCATCAGAAGTTATCTTGCTACCCAAATAACAAAACTCTTCTAATAATTTCATTATCTCATTACCTGATCTAATTCCTTCAGCATCGTCTGATTTTCTGGCGCTACATTCCATTAGCTTTGTTTTACTCTTGTTAATGTTCATCTTATACCTTCCTTTGAAGACACTGTCCATTGCATTTAATTGCTTCTCCAGGTCTTTTACTGTCTCTGACTAAATTACTACGTCGTCAGCAAATCGCAAAGTTTTTATTCCCTCTTTGTGGATTTTAATTCCCTCTCCAAATTTCTCCATACATTCCTTCACAGCTTGCTCAATGTACAGATCGAACAACATTGAGGAAAGGCTACAACCCTGACCTACTCCCTTCCCAAGAACTGCGACCCTTTCATGCCTTTCGACTCTAATAATTACTGTCTGGTTTTTGTACAAGTTGAATATAACTCTTCGCTCCCTATATTTTACTCCTGATACCATCAGAATCTGAGAAAGTGTATTCCAGTTGTGACGTTAGCATCCAGATGTGTATTTCAAATATATATATATATATATGTTGAAGCTTGTTATGATAACTGATGTATATTATAGTATTGTTTAGTTTGTTTATGTGAATTTATGTAATTTATTATTTATGTATCTGGTTAATCGTCGATAGGGAAAGTAGGAAACAAAAATGTTCAAATGTTTGTTAAGCTTATAGGACTTAACTGCGAGGACATCAGTCGCTAAACTTACAAACTACTTATGATCTACCTTTTACTAAAAGACGACACAAACAACCATGCCCGAGGGGGGATTCGAACCCCCATCCGTAGCGGTCGTGCAGACTTTGACTGGCTCGCTGCAGACCGCTTGGCCACTGCGGCCGGTAGTAGGAAACATCTTTGGTGTGTGTGGTATGTGGTCTTTGGAGCAACAGCGCGGGAGTAGGAGTAGTAGAGTAGCTGTGGTGTCAAGGGAGTCGAACTATGTCGTCAGAACAGCGTGCAGCACCACGCTCTTTGCAGTTACTAGGCTTTGTTGGCGGAGTTCCATAATTAGCGCACATGTTTCCAATATGAGCGGGGGCACATGGCAGTTCATCTGTGTATGTCAAGATTTTGCCCTCAAATTGCTCACTGGAGTGGATCCGTGCCTATATTGTGACCTGCAGCATTGTCGGAGTCGGCGCATCCTACTCTTCAACAACGAGGATGCAATGTAAGACCGCTCCAATAATTTCCGACCACACAGAGTTTAGAAATTTTGTAAGGCGTTACCCAGTTTTGTGCTTGAGAAACTATTTTTCTAATAATAACCGAAAATTTAAAGAACTTCTACCACGCCATTGTCCTAAGACATTGTTACCACAGAAGTTTCCCGAGTGTCATTGAAAGTGAAAATAATATTAAATTTACTGCCAAGCTATAAAGGACAATTTTAAATAACGAAAGTTAAATTTTCAAGCTGATTTCATTATATTACATTTCTGAAATGAGAGAACTGCTTTCTTGTAGAAGAAACCTGGCACAATTAAGCAACTAAACGAAAAGATTTAAATTCTGAGATAATTGGTTCATTACTATTTAACATATCCTCGGTGTAAATTTTAAAGTTTATTAGCTTTGTTGGTTCGTATTTCGGCGTTGTCCAGGTGTTGTGATCTACATAGTTGCAAGTTATTCTATTTTCTTTCTTGGCAATCTTAATATTAATTATTCTGTGAATCAAGTGTTTTTCAGCCCACTGTGTAATTCTCATGCAGGTGAGAGTCAGGGGACGTTAACAATTGAGTGTAACACTGGTCTTCGATCCAACACTGTTTCCGAGGTAAACCGGTTCATTTCAAAATTATTACGTAGTTTACTTTGTTTATTACTATACATTGATAAAACCAAAGCATCATTTTTCGTAAAAGTTATTAAATTGCAAAAGTGTTTACCAACCTTCTGTTGTGCAACACTAAGGTGTGTAATTACCCATTCATAATTGTCTTGGTTAATTATAAATCACTATGTGCCCCACTGGGCTGGCGACCGTGTTCTTTTTTTCAGATTTGTACTGTTTCATTGTTTGTTACTTCCTATAATTTGCAATACTTACAGGTGTGACTGTGATTGTTCCGAAATTAAATCAGTTCAATTAGTAATCAGTAGAGTAGGAGGAACGGGCTATCTGGTGTGATAGTTCGTTGTGGCAGCTTTTCTTCACTTTCTGGTTTTCGTTTGCACGATATGTTTTTCGGTAAAGGTAGCCTTGTCCATGTTTTATTGTAGACAACACAGAGGTCATTTTAATGTTAATCTGTCACAGGATTAATCAACCGGTTAGTGAGGGAGGGGGGGGGGGAGTGTTACACAGTCAAAATTGTCAAAAGCTTTCTCCAGGTCCACAAATGCTAGAAACGTAGGTTTACCTTTCCTTAATCTATCTTCCAAGATTAGTCGTAATGTGAGTATTGCCTCGCGTTTTCCAGTATTTTGCAACAATGACTTATTAAAATGATAGTTCTGTAATTTTCACATTTGCCTGCACTTGCTTTCTTAGGAACTGGAAATACTAAATTCTTCTTGAAGTGTGAGGGTATTCCTCTGTCTCATACGTCTTGCATACCAGGTGAAACAATTTATTCATGACTGGCTCAGCTAACGATAATAGCAGTTCAGGTAGGACATCATCTACTCCAGCGGTCTTGTTTCTACTCAAATCTTTTAGTGCTCTATCAAATTCTTCTCGCAGAATAGTATGTCCTATCTCATCTATCTTTACTTCATTCATTAGGTACGTCCGTATTTATTCCATTTCAACTAATTCGTTTTCTCGTCCTGTCTCCTCCTCTTCCCCACTGCATCCAACCAGCCATTCGGCCCTTATGACGATTCTACCTATCAGTTAGAACAGGTCCGACATAACCCAACACATGTTGTAAGAGTATTGTTTTAAATTTTATCAGCTGTTTCGCTGACAGTGACGTTTCTCTCGTTTGGAAGGTCGAGTGTGCAAAATTTTATCGCAGTGGGATGAAAGGTATGGGAGCGCATAAAATAGGAATCTAATCCGAAGTAGTGATGCCCATACAAAATTACCTACTTCGATTTTTTCAGATGTTTCTTTGTGTTTTCCATTTTCTTTTTTCTTTATAAACAAATCCTTTTATAACTAAGGGGATAGCTGAAATCGGTCCAGCCGTTTCTGAAATAGAAATTCATTTTTATGTCTAGAGATGTAGCAAACACTGCTTTGCCCTTAAGAGGAGACGGTGGCAGTCTTACACAAATATTTTTGTAAATTCACATCTAAGTCATTTTTTCGTCCGACCTCATTGAAATTTTGCACACTTATGTATAGGGATCGAATATCCTTTAAAAGAAAAATCAAAATTTTTAATAACATTTTAGTGCTGTGTGAGAATTTTAGTTTTTGTTACAGTAATATTTTAAGGTACAGTTTTTCATTATTTTCAGACAAATTTGGCAATTTGATTTTATGGTAATCTACATTAATGAATTTATAATTAAGTGCAGTAACTTTTTGGCACATTTATAGTGTTATTTTTTGTGATATTTTAGATTCGAACATTTTTACGCGCAATTTTTTAAATCGATTATCAACCATAAAACTGCTTATCATGACTAGATTAAAATTGTGTGCTACTTAAGTATTGTTTCCATGTTAAAGAATAGGTGTGCCAAATTTCATCTCAATCCTTCCAATAGTTTCTAAAATAAGTGTTCCTGAAAAGAGAAAACCTTAAGTTGAGAAAAATCGCTCCAAAATTTGGATGAAATGTATAAAAAATAAATACATTCTATCATACCTTAGCTAAAACTGCTCATATCCATATTCCAGTTCTTCCTCATCATCCTCTGCAGCTCTTTTAGCTCCTCTGCACCTTTGACTAGCAATGTTTTCTATATTTCGTACTAAAGTCTCTGCCTTCGCGATCGTTGCTTATACGATCTGCAGTACCTGCTCAGTGAAGGCTCCAGGTGTAAAACCCAAGTTCCTGAGAATGTCAAGTCTTGTGACATTCCCATCATTAAACACTGCTGAAGCTTCCATAGCAGAAAACTTCACTACCAAATTGGAAAGACACTCAGTCTTTGGACATCTCTTTCAAATAAAAGCATTGAAACTTTCAATTGGGTTCTGCGTTTTCACATGCAGACATGGTTGGTTTAACAGCCATTGCCACATCATAAAATGTTCAAATGTTTGTTAAGCTTAAGGGACTTAACTCTGGGGTCATCAGTCCTAAACTTATAAACTACTTATGAACTACCTTATAGTAAAGACGACACAAACATCTATGCCCGAGGAGGGATTCGAACCCCCGACCGTAGCGGCCGTGCAGACTGTGACTAGCGCGCCGCAGACCGGGGTATAAGTTTTCCCACTTTCCTTGCTTTTCAGAAATTTGCACCGTTCATTAGAACAGAGGCCATTTTGAGGTGTAGTGTCTGTCGACAAGTAATAAAATCAAATGGTCCAAACTGCTTTCCACATACCATCCCGACCTGTGAGGTAACGTCTAATTGCAGCACTATCATAGACTTGTAGGCTGTCGTTCTCTCCTTTGTGCCACACGGGAGTAGCTGAGCGGTCTGGAGCGCCACGTTACGGATCGCGCAGCTTCCCGCGTCGGGGGTTCGAATCCTCCCTCCGGCATGGATTTGTGTGTTGTCCTTAGGTTAGTTGAACTTAGTTTAAGTAGTTTGTAAGCTAGGGACTAATAACCAGGTCCCATAGAATTACAAACATTTGAACATTTTTCCCTTCTTTGTTAGTCCGTTTTACCTCCCATTTGTTTCCCGTCCTTTAGTCTTTCTTTCTTTCTCTTAAGTCATGTTCCCCCACATGCAGGGTCGGCTTTGTTAATCGGATTTGGCGTGTTAATAGTTAAAGGGTGGCCGGATATCCTTCCTTCCCATCCTTTAGTAGCTTGCCTTTATTGTTTGCAACAAGTCTTCTGAGTCGTCCACACATCCTTTTCTGAAATGGCCTACGCTTACTCTGTGCCTATGAACTCCAGTATTTTAATAGCGCTGTCTTTTCTAAAGCTGTATCACCTAGATTCAAAGGCAAAATTGTGCAAGGAAATTTTTCTTCTCATTGGGTACCTTGATAAGTGGGCATGGTGCATTACACTGCTTAAGGTTTTAATATTTTTATACCATTTGTAGTTCGAATTTCAAGGAAAACATTTGGGATAATACTCTCAGTTATATTTACTATCAAATAAGCAAATAAAAATTATGATTTTTTCATTTCTGCCACTGTCTCTCCTTAGATACGATGTGGAGTGCCCGTGTAATGAATATATGTCTGAAAGATATTTTGATATGTTACTTCGATAATCACGGACACTGCTCATCGAAGTTGTTTGTTACATTAAAATTTAAGAGGCTACACCAGCTAAAGTTTGACTTAGTTGAACAATAAATAAATTTTGTTCCAGTACTATGCATTGTTTAGTAATCTACGTTGCTCTCGAGAAGAATTGAAGGAGCAAGGGAGGAGTCATGATAATTTATTTTGAAATTTCGTCCATAACTAATATATAAAAATTCAAAATGTTTGTAAAGCTTATGGGACTTAACTACGGGGTCATCAGTCCCTAGACTTACAAACTACTTATGAACTACTTACGAACTAGGACGGCACAAATATCCATGCCCGAGGGGGGATTCGAACCCCCGACCGTAGTGGCCGTGCTGGCCGTGACTGGAGCGCCTCAGTCACCTCGGCCACCGCGGCCGGCTATAAAAATTAACGTACAGGTTGTTGTATATGCACAGTGGCAGATAATTGTAACTCAAATTTACTGGGAACGACAACCGATAAACCAGGTTGAGCATTATTCACAGCTCACTACAAAAGGTAGACATTATCGTCTCTCGACAGCTGGTACAGAGGTCCCTGGAAGCAAGAGATGCCTTTGATGTTCTGGAGAGTGAGCAACCGGCTTTTCCCCATAAAGAGAGCAGGCGTTTTGTTGCCTTCTCGCTGCCTGTGTTTCACCAGAGCAGCCAATACCTCTCTCTTTACACTCAAACCGCGCTCGTGTGACCCTTTCATATTCAAGCTTCTACCGTTGGAAAACTCGTTTCTCTTTCAACTGACTGTTAAAGGGAATTTTGCCTTTGTAAAGCATATGGTTAATTTATAAACTACAAGTAGTGATATCAGCCAACTGATGTAAACGACTGGACTTCTGTTTTACAAGTCACACTATGCTTTTTAAGAGAGGAAACAACAAACAAAAGAATAAAAAAATGTTTTAAATGTTTGTAAACTCAAGAGACCAAACTGCTGAGGTCGTAGTTCCCTAAACTTACGGCTTAAACTACATTAAACTAACTCATGCTACAGAAAACACACACACAAATGCCCAAGGACGGGAGTCGAACCTCGGACGCGAGCCGCGCTGCAGTCTGTGACATTGCGCCTTAGACCACGCGACTGTTCCCGCTCAGTTCATTTTGACTACATATATTACTAAAATTGGCCGCCATTAGTAGCAGTTTAGACGAAATTTGGGCTCTCTTATGTCAACGACACGTTATTTGGAACCTTTTTAAAACAGAAAGCTGCAATAGATTTTTATCTTCTCATCACAAGCTAACTTACGATTCTAATAAGAGAAGTCATGGAATCTCTATATAGAAAAAGAAATATCCTCAATATTTCCTGACGTATTTTCACCCAGCCTAAACAACGAAGGACAGAAACTTGAAATTTGGAGAGGTGTTGATATTATACTCGAGGTATTCTTTAAGAAGATATTTTTCATCCCCAAGAGTATTAAACAGGGGACGAAAGATTATTCGAAAAATTTTCCTTATTCAAGCAACTTTGAAACTAGAAGTATGAAAAGTGGTGAAAGCATTTTTAAATGAAATTTATGAACAATTTATTCGGCTTCCACATCTACATCGGTTGCCTTGAAAAATCACATCTAAAAGCCTTGCAAAGGCTTCACCGAACCACTTTCTTGATATTTATCTACTATTCCATTCTCGAAAAGAATGCGGGAAGAAATAACACCTAAATCTCTCTGTCAGAGCTTGGATTTATTATATTTTATAATGATGATCGTTCCTCCCTGTGTAGATGGGCGTCAACAATATATATTTGCATTCGGAGGACAAAGTCGGCGATCGAAATTTCGTAAGTAGATATCACCGCAAGATTACACTCCAACTGCTGTATCATTTGCGTGACGCTCTCTCCCCTATATCACGATAATTCAAAACGAGCTGCCACTCATTGTACTCTACCGATGTCATCCGCCAATCTAACCTGGTAAGTATCCCACACTGTGCTGAAAGAGGACAAACAAGAATAGTGTAAGCAGTCTCTTTAGTAGTTTCCTTACATATTCTAATACTATGTGTTCTGCTAAAAAAACGCAGTCTCTGGTTCTCCCTCCCCATGACACCATCTTTATGTTCTTTCCAATTTAACTCTATCATCATAGTAATTTAGCTGAATCTGTGGCCTTCAGATATGACTGATTTTTGTAGATGAAGTTCAACTGATTCATTTTGGTACTCATGTGGATGCCTTCAAACTTTTCATTATTTAGCTACAGTTACCAATTTTCAAATAATTCAAGATCTCATCTAAATCATTCTGCTGTTGGTTCTGATCTTCTGATGATTTTACTAACCGATAAATGATCTTTAGATGGCTTTAGTAGACGATAAATAACAGTAACACCTGCCAAATATGTTTATTATCGACAAGGAACGGCAGAGGACGAAACTCTAGCGTATGGAGCGCCAGATACCACCTACGTTTCGGTCGGTACCTTTTCATCAACTACTACGAAACTGAGGTGTCTTTGACACTTAATCCCAATCAAATCACAAATATGATAAGATATCCCATAATCAAACAATTTGATTAAAAGCAGTCTGTGAGGTAAAATCTAAAAATATACATGAGTTGACATTGATTTGTCGATAGCACTCATAAAAAAATGTTCAATTGTTTGTAAATCTATCGGAGTCAACTGCTGGGTTATTAGTCCGCAGCTTACAAACTACTTAAAGCTAGTTAAACTAACCTACGGACAACACAAACACCCATGCCCGAGGGGGTACTCGAAACCCCGACGGCGAACGGCCGCGCGCACCGCAGCACGGAGCCCCAGTGAGCACGGCTAATCCGCCGCGGCAGCACTCATCAATTCAAATGTTTGCAAAGGTATGGGCCAAACTAAAGTGGTCATCAGTCACTAGACTTGCAAACTACTTTAAATAACTTATGTCGAGAACAACACACACACAAACACTCACTCGCATAAACACACACACACACACACACAGACACTAGGACTCACAAAAACAATTTTTTTTTTTTTTTTTTTTTTTTTTTTTTTTTTAATTTCGTGTTGACTTTGGGTCAATAAATAGTTATGTTTTAGGCAATACAAAATATTTAAACACAGGGTATGTTCCAATACCCGCAGCAAAACGACTCCTATTGCAATTCTTGAATATCGCGAAGTCCTCAATGCGACTGTGGTCCTTTGCGTCAGGCAATAGATCATATCGTGTATGACTACATCAGATCTTACCCAGGACCAAAAAGCGACCTATATATAAAGTGACAGATGCTGCATTTTCATGGTTGGATGGTTTACACATTGATATATAAGGACCATGTTCGCTGCATATCTTTCTTAATTAAATCAGTTAACACAAATTGTGGAAATTTACTGGTCAGTTTATTGTTTTTTATTACTTATTTCATTTTCTACCTTTCTGTTCCTTTATTAGTGTTTTAGTGTTTATTCAACTGTTCATCTTCATATAGCACTGTGTTACGGAGGCTTTTTAAAATTCCACTGCGTCACACATTATAATGGACTTTTTACTGTATGTCTGTATACTTCTTTTGTAACTAATGCGGTTAAATTTTCATATAAGCTGTACGTTGTCTCAGCTTCCCACCTGGAGAAGCGTCATTGCCTAATGAATCTTACATGTCCAAGTGTTTATGTCATATGATAAATAAATAAATCTTGAATATCAGCGTGACCGGTGCAACCTTCCACTTACAGATCCATTATTGAGCGAGTAGTTGTGTATGTCTGTTAACCCTTTCAGTCCCACATTACGAAACCAGCTTTGGAAGTATTGAAATTTAGTGTTTTCTCTATTAATACAGTGCAGTAAACATAAAAATAAGTGTTATTAAATGTTTGGTCGAACTATTCATTCTTTATGTCAAGTACTTCATGCACAACACAGACGTTTGTATTGAGGTATTTTATTACTTGGACGTTGTTTTGTTGATAGTTAACACTGACAGTTCAATAATGCTGGTATAATCTTCGCCACAGCACCAAAGACTAGTCAGTTCACTGCTAGAATAAAAGAAACCAAACTCACGCTCACACTCTCAGCCACGTACAGACGGCAACGCAACACAACCTCCAAGATGGACAGATTAATGCCGTACCTTGCGGCAGAATATGATACTAGAAGCATGTTGTTCATCAACAAAAATGCAACTTTAAGGATTGATGCACAAAATTCGGTATAAGTCAACATTTAATTCGTTGTTGCCCTGGAACAACAGTGGGAATGAAAGTATTAAGTAAGGAGCTGTCGCATCAGTATAATCTTTCGAAGCTATCGATCAGTATACTCTTACAGAAACGTAGTAGGTATATAGTCGGGACCGGAAGACTTGTTTTAAATAAATGACTGGCTTAAAACCCTCCGTTGCCAGGTTATTTATTTATTCCATTCTCTCGCCGCCCTCCTACCTTCCTACTGTGACAGTACAGCCGCTGGACTAGCATTTATTTTTATAAACATACGCGCTAAGCGCCATCGCGGCGGTCTATGCGCGATACCATTGTCGGGACTTGAAGCGCGCACGTTGACTACGCGACTTACCAGCACCAGGCCAGTACGAGAGAGCGGCCGGTTGTCACGTGACTGGTAAAAACCCGCAGTGGCTGTTAGTTCGGATCAACCCTGCTAAGGCGGATAGTCAGGACTCTGTCAAATATAAAAATATTAAAAAGAAATTAATTACTTCCAAAACAAGCACCCTACTGGAAAAGCAGTACCCCCAGATTAAAGAGAGTGTCGAGATGAATAAAGTGGTGTAAATACACCTGTGGAGTGACCCTTAGATTTTTGTACTTTTTAGAAGTAAACAATTTTGTAAGAACTGTAACTTTAAAAATGTTTAATTAGACAATCAGTGATCAGATTTTGATGCAATGGAATACTGGTAAAATTTCGGATGAAATTGATATAAAACTGGTATTGAAGACGTCCTGTTCAATGTTTTTGTGAAATTGTCCAGTTCAGAGAATGGGTCTACCATTTTGATTTAGGTCAGTCAGCGTTCGAGCATGCTTCAGGTAGGAGCTGTCTCCGTTTGCGGCGCGGCTCGCATTGTAAAAACCCCTAACATTTTCGTGTCTGACCAATAAGTTGTGGAACTCAGAAATTTTCTTATGAATCTTGCACCACTCTGCAAAGCAGTTTTATGTTGAAATGTGAGGGTGTGAACTTCACACAGCCTCTCAGACGATCTGTGAATTTTACCGAAGAATACTACGGTCGTGTATCTATCTTGGTTTTGGAACTATGACTTGAACCTTTATTAAACTTTTCAAAAGTTACACCACCCATTTAAAGTTGTATAATTTAACAGAAAACAATATTTGTAAAGCACTAAGATTAGAGAGAGAGGGAAGCATAGAGACAGTGTTGTCATCTGGTGGATTTCCCGCATAATAACTGACAAGCAGACTTCAGTATGCACTTGACCTTCCTACAGAGATGCTCTGGGGTGAATGGTAAACATCTTTTATGCATGGCATATGTCTATGACACTAATAGTTTTAAGGGGAATTTTTTTTTGTTTTTTAATAGATTTGGTGAGTGTAAAGTTAGTGTTACTTATTTGTTATGATTTATCAAAGTGTTGCATGGAATGTTAATACTATTGTCTTTTTATAGCCTTTGATAATGACGTATGTCGAAATGCAAAAGGCGTTAATAAAATGCAATGCAATGTGCAGTGTCAGAAAATCAGGCGAAGCTGAAGGAATTAGATTAGGTAATGAGACAATAAAAGTAGTAGATGAATTTTGTTATTTGGGTAGCAAGATAAGTTCTGATGGCCGAAAAAGAGAAGATATAAAATGCTGAATGGCTATGGGAAGAAAAGCGTTTCTAAAGAAGCGAAAATTGTTGACATCCAATATTAATTTAAATGTTAGGAAGTCATTTCTGAAAGCATTTGTCTAAAGTGTAGCATTGTATGGGAGTGAAAAGTGGACGATAAGGAGTTCAGATAAAAAGATTTATAGAAGCTTTTGAAATGTTGTGCTACAAACGAATGATGAAAGTTAGATGGGTAGATCACGAAACTAAAGAGGAGGTGCTTAACCGAATCGGGGAGAGAAGGAGTTTCTGGCATATCCTGACTAAGAGAAGAGGGAGACCAAGGGACGAATATAGTAAGCAGATTCAAAAGGATGTAGGTTGTCGAACGTATTCTCAGATGAAGAGACTTGCACAGGACAGGGTAGCCGCGGTGGAGTAGCCGAGCGGTCTAAAGCACCTCGCGGTTGCTCGCCGTGGAGGTTCGAGTCCTCCCTGGGGCATGGGTGTGTGTGTTTGTCCGTAGGTTAGTTTACCTAGGTTTAAGTAGTTTGTAAGCTACGGACTGATGACAACGCAGTTTGGTCCGATAGATTTACAAACATGTGAACAATTTGACAAGGTAGCGTGGAGAGCTACATCAAACCAGTCTGTGGACTGAAGACCACAATAACAAAGTGCAATTATGGTCAAGACAGTCAAAATTATTTCAAGTGAATCTTTATTAATTGATTATCGAGTACACAAATTTTCATATTCGTTTGGGAAGTCTGAACTTGGGCTAAGTGATACATATGGTATTGAATTTCGGGATTCGAACTAAAAGTGATCGCTATTTATAACGTATTCACTGAACTGGATCAATACTAGTAGGGACTGAATGAATAAACTCAAATATTTTAAAAAGACTAAACAATCCGTGAGTGTGTCGGTTATTTCTAGAGTTAACCCTGAGGTGAACTGTGTTTTAATAAACCCCTCAAGATTGAAATGGGGGATAAACATTTTAATGTGAATATAGCACTACATTAAAACATTTTAAAGTTAAATATATGAAAACTGCTAATTGACTTCTCGAATGGACCATGTGTTGGGGGGAATAAATTTTCCTATAAATATCACTACAAGAACTCAGAAGGCAGGACCCCAGTTACAAAAATTATACTTGGTACACTGTTTGCAGACTGTGCATATTTACACTCCAGCAATGGGCGTAATGTGATACAAATTCAATTAAGAAAAAATACTTGTGTAGTCTACACAGATTTCCTCAGGGGAGTAGCAGTCCTTAAGTTAGTATTTTTAAAAATCGACGAAGATCTCTCAGCTAAAAAGATGTAAATGAAATGTTTTATCGATATTTCTAGTCACTCCATCTATATGGACCGTATCGCAGGAATATGGGAACCTAAATCTTTTTGCTGCTATACAATTGCATTCATTAAAATATTGTCACTTGGGAATCACATATCTTGCTATCTATACAAATATTAACACTAATGTACGTGAATGAATACGCTTAAACTAAAGCTGTCCTTTTCTTCCAAGTCAACTTTAAAACGTTCCATATGTGAGGGTGTGTACACATGCTTGTAAGAAACTTTGGGAAAATTCTAGTTCTCGATACCACCCGTCGACGTTGATGTTGTTACGTTATTCTATGAGTTATCTGACCAAAGACGTCATTTGTTACTTGATTTCATCAGTGATCTCTATACAAACTGGAGGTATAACTCTGGTGTCTGAGCATAGAACTACTGCGTGTCGGCACATTAATTTATTTCAATATGCGATGTAATACACTAATATGGAAGCGGAACCGAAACGTATTTCCTTTTTTATTCTTCAAAATGAAATTCCAAGATCCGATAGTCGGAGCAAAGACGTTCTATTTTATGCGGTTATATGCGTAACCGTTTGTGCGCGTTCGTGTAAGGTTGTACGTGTTCTCGTATTTAAATGGTTTAATTTAAATTTCGTTTCTTTATGGTTTACTGAATTTGAAATACCTTAATGTCTGGAGATATTCAGAAATTTGATGGAAAAATTTAAACAGATCGGGTGTCAAAATGAATACTATAATGACGCACAAAAGTGAGTAAAACTGGTATCGGTAACTAGAAATAACCAATGTAGGTGACATCTAGTTGCTTATTTCAAGCATTCCTGCAGAAAATACGAAAAGGCGGTATCGGTAAACGGAACTGAACTACATAAGTCTATTTACCGATACCGAACAAATATTTCATTATAAATTTAAGAAAAAGTGGTATCGGTAACTAGAATTCACCTACAGAGGTATTTTCTAGTTGCCTATTCCCACCATTCCGGTAGAAATACGAAGAGCCTTTGTGTAACTAGAATTGAACTATATAGTTCAATTCCAGTTATCCATACTGACTTTTCCTCAGTTTTATACAGGAATATTTACATTTATACTGGCATATTTGATTCGTATCACTAATTATAATTGGTCTATAGTCTATAGTTCAGTTCAAGTTATCGATATTGGATTTTCATATTTTCTGAAGGAAAGGTTAATTCTACTTCCCGATTCTAGTTTCCTTGTGGCTTCTTAAATTTCTATTATGTATGAAATTTCTTATTCTAGTCGCCGTCTTTAGTGCCGTTAGATTTGCTAAATATTCCGGTCTTCTGCCATACCATGATGTACGTAGTGTCTGTGGATTAGATATGACGCCACTGTTCAACGGGTGGTATCGGCAACTAGAGATTATCTGAAACTTTTACAGGACAAGCTATTGCTCCGGAATTAGATTACTTGTTTAAATCACATCCCATTTTGTGTGTAAGGTATTGCTGGACATAATTCGTGTGCTCGTTCCTACCTCCCAGTTTCCTGATTTTGCTCTGTGTTTCTCGGCAACATCGTCACACTCTTGGTTCCAGAGGTCTTTTTCTTGGGTTGCTTTTTCTCTGGAGATGTTCCAGATATCTGTTGCCGTTGACTGTTGCGGTGGTGTTGACGTGGCTCCACACACTGCTGCGTCTCCAGGGAACTTGATTGTAAGATCATGCTTGCGGACTATGTACATTCGAAAGACTCACCACAGATCTTTTATGATGATTAGAGCGACGTACTTAGACTGTGACTTCTATAGAACTACTGTTGTTACGCAACTATCAGACACACGCTATGCGTTGCCGCGGTGATAGCAATCTGGCAACGTTGATTGTTGTGCGTAACGTTTTGGCCAGCTTGTGTAACAACTATACCTGTATCGTGTACCAGTGTCAGTTGAAGAATGGGATACAACTTGTTCGTTTTGTCCAATGCAGTAAAATATTTAAGTGAAAGATGCTTTTTTTTTTTAAATTTCAGGACCATAGATAATATATTGGTTATCTGGGGAAATGAAGCTTAGTGTCGTAAACGCAGGTAAGTGAATATATCACTAAAAGAAATGAATTGTACATGTGTTTGATTTTATCCGATGTTGTTCTAAAGAATTTGTGTACACGTTTGATTTTGTAGTTCGTTATTTGCTTTGATAGCGATTGTTCATAGTCTGTTAAGTCGGTCTTTGGAAACTTCTTTTTCATTCTGCGCAATTTCGAAATGTTTGGTGTTCATTTACAGGTTGTGATTTATTTGTGCCAGTGAATAACGACGACCCCAGTTTTGCTATGGCTGACCATAAGCTATTTATAGATTGTTTTTACAGATCTCATGATTAAGTGTTGATTTCTTTCGTGGCTTGAGTGCAGTCAATCCTGCCGAATTTTATAAATGTGATTGTTTGTTACTCTTTCACAATTTAACTACTCAACCGACCATCATGAAATTTTGCTGACAAGTTGTCACGAGTAGGGGAGACCGGGGCACGTTTTCCACCATTTTACATTTTTATTTTTGTACTTATTATTTTTATCGATTTTGCGGTAAACAACGGATCATTATATTTTCTACACCTTTATTTACAGTCCCGTACAGATATTTTTGAAAATAGTAAATATCATTCTTGGTAGCAAATGGTTTTGTCTGACCATGTTGCGTTGGAAAATTTGCCCCGTATGCGGGGCAAGTTTTCCAGCTTACTTAAAATGTACAGGGGCAAATATTCCAATTATACTTTCAATGTTAAAACAGAGATAATTCTCTTGATTTCACTGAATACGTATTTTTATCATGAATTTACAATACATTGCAAAAGAGGATAGTAAAAATAGCCACATTAAATAAAAACAAATGCTATTTTATGGTTTTACAAAATATGTGACTTAAATATTTTACAAATACATACATTTTTAACAATACTTATACTGATTGAATCACAATGTAAGCAAACAAAAAATGGAACATTCCCTTTCGTACAGTCTCCATGCGCCCATTTCGTGCACTGTACACACTTTTCATATTCTTTAGACTTGGCGTAAGACTCAAAGCAATAAGGAATATGTGCCCCATATGCACTCGGAAAACCTGCCCCGTCGCCATATTCGGAACTATAACACTACGTCCATGAGTAACAGTGTAAGCTATTTACAATACAAATGTACAGTTACGTGAAGAAAGAAACCCACTTTTAGTGTGTGCAATGTCAAAATAATAAGTTTAACGCTAGAATATTTATTTTAAGTTTCAATAAAAACGCGAAAGTTTACTCACATTTGCAAAAATGACGAAAACAGCCCTGCCGACGTTGTGACTGCTGGTAAAACACTGAAACTTTCGTAAATGAAGCTTGCTTTGTTGCCTCTTCCTACAGTATCGCCGGTGGTAACATCTAGCGGTTTGTTTCGAAAATAAATGGATTTGGAAAACTTGCCCCTATGGAAAATGTGCCCCGGTCTCCCCTACACAAAAGGTACCGTTCAACCAGAAAAATTACTGTTCCAGAGGGATAGAAAGTTAACTTTTAGGCGGTTGTCTGGTATTACATAGGGACCTGCGGTACCGTAATTTGGGTTTACATTGGGACAGGTGGGGTAAAATTAGGACAGTGACACTTAAAGTCGTTTTAAATTTCCCACCGCCGCAACTTGCAAGATACATTGCTTCCGCGGTCTCTATAATCTTTGTTCATTTCTACCGTCTCATGGCCGTCTCTAAAGTTTCCAAAAACAATCTGTGGTGTGTAGCATCCATTTCAATATTCGTGTCATTATCGACGTGTTATAAGATCGCTGCCAACTTTCACGAACGGAAGCGGAACACCTGGAACTCGATAGACTGGTAAATACAACAAATCGTACATGCTTCACACACAATGTATGTTGAAAGTAGCTTGTTAAATTTTCTATTGAAAAATCTCGGGCGGTAGAGTTAAAAAAAGACAAGTTAAAACGCTCACTGCTGGACGACATTACTTTGTGAATGGCCACAGTTCTTGCACAACGAAAATTTATCTAACTGCTTACTCGTTAAGGGAGCAGCCAATGTTTTAACAAACACAAAATTATATACAATAAGGAATATATAAATACACATCGGATGGGGAGCATGAAATTATAAAGCAGAGTTTTGATACTTTAGATTATTATCTGTTAAAAAAATGTGGGGAGACCAAATAAGCACAATGATGTACACACCTTGTACAACAGTGAATTAAATTACTAAGTTACTCCCCGTAATTAAATGGTTTCTGCCCTTTCTGAATAGGGTGGGAATGTGGGGAATATTTGCCAATACATGGCAGATAAAAAAAAGCACACTCTTTCACTCACAGACAAACGCATAATGCTTGCGACACTTACTCAATCGGGAACAATTAATAGTAGCAGCAAAACGAAGTGTTGGCGGCGTTTTGACGAGATGGCGGATGTCTTCAAAGCACAATTTAAAAGTATACTAAGTACGAACGAACTCGTGTGTGGGGAGGCAGCAGCATACTATCTTTGAGTACCACGTGGTATACAAACACGGTAAATTACATAGATTTTACACAAGAAATTAATTTAAATTAACAAATAAAGCACATGCAAGAATTCAACAGAAGAAAGCTGGTAACCGTGAAGAGCATGGCTGACGGCCAATGTAATGATCGTTACAAAAGCATGTAATGCAATCGGTCACACCAAGATAGAAAAGACGGAATCAATCCAGAAATTTCGAGAAAGAATTTAGCATGCTCACAGAAACAGACACTGCACGAAAACGTTAGTTAAAAACAGCAAGGATTTCAAACATACTAAGTTTCTGCTAAAGCTGAAGGCCACACACGTGTATTTTAACTTGAGAAAACAAGACGCAAAAATGATTACCAGATTTAAAATACAAATATTAAATTTACACTAAATTACTCGAGTTCTGAAAAATAAGAAACACTTCGCCTCGCATAGCGAAAGAATTACTTAAAAAATACTCTCAGTATTAACCCAGGAATGCCTGATCACAAATAAAGTTCTAAGAGCATGCCATGGCCTCAGCATGATTCGACGAAATACATCGGCAGTCGCAGCAAGAGTGAGTCCAAAGGCCACGCACAGAGCATTCCTTGGCCGTACTGGATGTTAGGGTGCGTTTAAAGCCTACTGTCACAGAGTAACATATATTTGTCTGTGCTACTGTCTACCAACCCTCGCTACCTGAGGGAGATAATATCTTCTACTACTGTTCCAGATATGCCTCTTTTGTTACCTCTTTGGTCCATGATTATGTTGGTACCACGGTAAGAACAAGCCACCTCGCCATCTTGTCAGGTAAGGGTGTCTCTGGCTACCTAGCAGACTGCAGTGCAGACGACATACGAAACCATGCGTTTTTAACTATAGTAAACGTGGTCTAACGCGCGAAGCGGTGACTGTTAGCCATTGCGCGGTAGTCAGTCAATATTAAAAGCAACCTTCCACATTCATACTAACACACAAGTTCAATCATACGGGTCTAAACATATATAAACATGGGCCATTGATAATTCATAAAGGAATAAAATAATTCATGTACAGATAAACAAAATTAATGGTGGAGAGCAGTTTAGAGTAATGAAAGTAGACCTTTTTACTGTTCAAAACTCAAAATGGAACACGACCACACATTCCGTGGACGTGTTTCAATGTGAATACGGAATAAAGCATCCTATAATTAGTATCTGGTTTGTCTCCTTTATGGGAAAACTTTGGGACTGTGCCAAAGAATCAGATGACAGTGTGAACGTGGATGTTCTGAATGAGGAAGATGGATCCGAAGACACTGATGAGTCTGCACCAACACGCTTCGTTACGTCCCTTACGGACCAAACAGAGAACATGTGTGAGGGAGAGGTCATAAAAAGGACAACGACGGGTTACGTGGTGTACGCTGTGAAAAAATTTGGAAACAGGTGGAAGTGGCACAAGAAGGATGTTCTAGAGTATGCTGCAGAAGACATTATCCAAATCATCAGCCAGACGGAGCAAGTTGGTCTCAGGATATTTTTTGTGTGGGCTGAATTATATCAGATGCCATTTAAATTTTTTATTTGCATTATTTCACAGTTTTAAAAGTCTTTAATGTGCTAAATATATTTTTTAAAATTCTTTGTTTCTAATTACTTTGTTGTTTTAGTGGAGCCAACACTGGTCCAAATAAAGAGTTGCTAGTCCAACATTTGGGCATTTAGTTTTATTTATTGATATTAGCCTGAAAAATGATTTGTCCCAGCGTTGACATAACGCATGAGGTAAATTTTGTGCACACTCAGGGGAGTCTCAGTTGGCATGGAATGGTTACAGACCAAAATGGCTTTCATATTCAGAAAGAGGAAAGTTAAATCTCTGTTAAAATCTTAGTTAAGCTTAAGGGACTCAACTATGGGGTCATCAGTTCCTAATCTTACAAACTACTTGTGAACTACTTTATACTTAAGACGATACCAACACCCAGGCCCGAGGGGGGATTCGAACCCCCGACGGGCAACGGCCTAGAGTATCGGAACATAGCACCTCAATGCGCTTGGCCACTCCGCCGCGGCTGTTAAATCTATCAAACTAACTTACATTTAGTCACGTAATGCACTCAACCTTTTGAGTAAACGAGGAAAATACTAAAATCTATCACAAAACAGTCGCAGTTTACGGTATACCGCAAGAAAATCTGATAACGTGGAAAAAAATCTGTTCCCTAGCTATCTTAGGCATACTTAATCCGTTAATACATAGTTTACCTGATCAGCTACGTACCTTAATTTTTTCCATTATCTCTCAAACTGATCAACATTTTTACCACAAATCATTTGTAGCTGCTTCTGTACGTACTGTTATACGTGCATGTAGCTCTCCTAGTAATTAGAAATTGCAGAGTGCTACTGAATCAGGCAGTTCGCTGCGTTGAGTTACTCCTAACATGTGCGTTTGTTTACTTTCGTATTACTCCTTTGCCATGTAAAAGTAGTCAATCACATACTATTGTTGAGGCATAAAGTGACATTTACTGCATCGGGTACATCATGGAAGCACTATATAGCTGACCAGATATGAAATTTTTGTTGCTAGTAGTGCATAATAATTTTAAGGACTTTTTAAATATTTTTCTCAGTATATACGCAGCTTACCTTACTTTTGGTAGCTTTTATAACTTCAAATAAGGAGTCATGCATTAAAGGGTTAAAATAATGCATGAAAGATACAATAGCCTTCTATATTGTTCGAGCGATCAACATGAAGGTTTGCGCTTGTATATTATCATAGAGAAGATTGTTATACTTCACATGTTACCGTATGGTGCATCGCGAAGGATATATTGCAATAAACACACACATATATGTATATGTTCAAATGTTTGTTAAGCTTATGGCCTATGGGACTTAACTGCGGGGTCGTCCCTAAACTTAGAAACTACTTATAAACTACCTTATACTAAAGACAACAAAAACATCCATGACCGAGGCAGGATTCGAATCCCCAACGGGGAACAGCCTCGCGCATCGGAGCATAGCACCTCAATGCGCTCGGTCACTTCCTGCGGCACGTAGATATTGCTGTCGTCTTTCTTAGCATGGTGTTCTGTGCATTATTTATTTCTTTATTTTGGTCAGTTCCTGTGACTTCTATTTTTTGTCAATTTGTCTTCCTAGGGCGATGTTAATAATGAGCATGAATCTTCTTTTCTCTCAGGGGTTTGATTTTATTATGACATAAAATGACATGATGGATACTGGTGTATCTACTAGGTTAGTTCTATTTGAGTGGAAGCCTATTACAAAACAGGTTATTCCACAGTCTCTAGTCTGTTATTGCACCCGCAGTTCATTAATTAAAATTATATTCTATCCACTGAAACCTCAAAGCTAACAATTGTGTTCTGGCCAAGCATGAGATTCTGAGCGTCACAGATACTATTTTTAGTTCACCTACTTCCAAAATATTTCACAGATGATATTAAATGTTCTAGCTATTAAATGAATATCTTAAAAATCCTTTCTGTATGTATCTTGAATATGTTTCCCCATTACTTAGTTCACAGATATTACACTTTAAACATTGTTAATTTTGATACTTAATAATTTCGAAAATAAAGTTCGTAATCTATGCCTGATAACTTCATATAATAATCTCTTATTATCCTTCTATCTAAAGGAATTTTCGCTATCAAAATACCATATTATTGTCGATAGCTACAACTGTTCAAATCGATCTGAAGAAGTTAATTATGAACACATGAGTCAGAGCTGCACACGATAGATAACAGCCTATCTCCGAGCTAAACGCATACATCTGATCTTTACTGGGAGTCGATGTTTAGTCAGAGCTAAACTCACAGAGGTCGGTACTTAATGACAGCTGACCTTAGAGAGAGAGAAACCCAACTGCGGGTTCTATTTATACTAATTTTTATAGACAAAAGACTGTTTTAATTTTGGGTGCTTTGACCTACTTACTCTCTTTTTTGTTTTATTAAATTAATTTTAATTTATTTCGATTTAATTTAAAAAACTTAGCTCTGCCTCGCAGACTAAATGACTAAATTGTTGCAGTTCTACTGCCGCGATCGCGGTGCAGTGTTATAACAGTGAACGTTTCATTTCCACTGTCTCCTACAAGCTGTGCTGTAACTGACGTCCACCAACCTCAATGCAAACATGACATCGGCGAACAAGATACTGCGAACCCTCACAAATATCCCTAGTGGGTCTCGAATCACATATGAGCAGCTACAGTTCTGGCAACTAATCCCATGTATCCATTGGGGTCTCATACACAAGTGCCTTTAGGTATACCCATACGTAACAATCAAGGGGATTCAGGTCAGACGACGTCGAAGCGGGAGCACTGCAACGTACTACGCCATATACCAGGTGCATGTCGGTTAGCACAGCGAAACCGAAGCGGTACCGCTCCACCATATTGTACTGCTCTCCGAATACCAGTGAGTAATGAAGGGGCCTGTAGCTGTTGATTCAAAGCACTTTCTGTCATGGGATAATGTAAATATAATACAATGGAGCCACCTGATCGACAAGTAAAGTGAACAAAACTTGCAGTATGTCTTCCTAGTAATCAGACTTGTCATCCTTGTTTCCTTGCAGGAAATAAAGGATGCACATTTAAATAAACGACACAGTACATGTAAACTTATACGCATGTTAGTTGTGAATAATTTCGATAAGATATCTGCATGTTGCAAAAATTGGCAATTGACCCTTAATAATGATAAGTGTGAGGTCATCCATATAACCACTAAACTTCAATAAATCAGTCAAACTTTGAGGCCGTAAATTCAACTAAATACCTAGAAGTAATAATTACGAACAACTTGAAATGGAAAGAACACACAGAAAATATTGTACGGAAGGCGAAACAAAGACTACGTTTTATTGGCAGGGCACTTAAAAGATGCAACAGTTCTACTAAAGAAACTGCTTATACTACAATCATGTGTCCTATTTTGGAGTATTGCTGCGCATTGTGGGATCCACACTATGTGGAACTGACGGACGATATAGAGAAAATTCATAGAGCCGACCGCGGTGGCCGAGGGGACTGAAGCGCTCCAGTCACGGTCTGCACGGCCACTACGGTCGGGGGTTTGAATCCCCCCTTGGGCATGGATATTTGTGCCGTCCTTAGTATTAGCTAGTTTGTAAGTATTTTGTAAGTTTAGGGACTGATGACCCCGTAATTAAGTCCCATAGACTCTACAAACATTTGAAAATTCAGGGTCAATTTTGTATTATCGCGATATAGGGGAGAGATTGTCACGGAAATGATGCACGAGTTGAGGTGAAAATCATTAAAAGAAAGGCGTTATTTGTTGCTGCGAGATGTATTTGCGAAATTTCTTTCGCCAATTTTCTCTTCAGAAAGCGAACATACAATGTTAGCACTCACCTACAAAGGGAGGCATGAGCATCATAATAAAATAAGAGAAATCAGATGGAAAACAGAAAGATTTAGGTGTTCCTTTTTCCCACGAGCTATTAGAGAGTGGAACTGTAAAGAAATACCATAAAAGTGGTTCGATGAACCCTCTGCCATGCACGTCAATGTGATTTGCAGAGTATCCATGTAGATGTAGATGGATAACAGTAATGCGAGACAAAGCAGTAGACAAGTTTACTTCCATATCTCTTTAATGCGATTTCTCCGACCCCAGGATCCTTACACAAACTGTTTCGTGCAGCATCCTCTATCTCCCGTTATATTTTTACACGGTCTTGTGGAAACAACCCTGTATAAACGGTAAGGAGGTCATGGAGTCAGAGAGGCACGCGATGGATAGGGAGAGGAGGAGGAGATAGACAGAGAGGCAGTAGGGGAGAAATGGCAAACGGAGAGGGATAGAGGAGTGGAGAAGAAGGGAGTGAAGGTAGATTGTGGGGACAAGATTGATGGCCAAGAGAACGGGGGGGGGGAGGAGACCGACAGATAGGGGAGGGAGGAGAAGATGGACTGAGAGAGGAAGGAAGAGGTGGTGGACTAATTGGGATAAATAAATACTGGTGTAACGCCGTGTGCTTTGATTAGTAGATAATAAGTAAGTCGGCTGAATAACGGGATAATCAGGTTTGTCATGGTTTTCGCCGTGGCTAATAGTGGTGTCTTGTTCTTCAACCAACCTACGTAAACGTGTAAGCACAAGGTGGGGGACGAGCAACGCCACCAAGATTCAAGTCCTGTGCGCTGCCTGCCAAGGGTAGTCATAAGAAAAGCAAACTATTTGTCTTGAGTAGCGTTGTGCTGAGTTTGAGAATACGTACACGTTGCACACTGAGTTTCAGATTGTTTTTCGTGTTATCTATGTGATTCTCTGTGCAGTTTTTTGGTGGTATGAGACAAAATACCTTATATGAAACGTCCGATTCCAATATCGATATGATATTTTACTAATAGTTCATAAATATGTTATACCAAAACAAATTTGTCTGTGAATCACATAAATAACATTAAGAACATTCTGAAAGACAGTGTGCAACGTGTACGTATTCCCAAACTCAGCACAACTTTACATAAGCCAAATAGTTTGCTTGCGTCATGACTGCTCTTGGCAGGCAGCGCACAGGCATTGTATCTACGTGGCATTGGGGCAAGCTACGAGCGGGCCTGAAGGCTGATATGACCGGCTCTACCTTGCCTTGCGACATTCTACTCTATCTTGTAGAAAAATTTCACTGCCGTCGTCATGAAAGAACGTGATCTGCAAACTAGTGAACAATTTCAACAGTGGCGTATGCTGGATTTGTATCTTGGGCTATCAATACTATCTTACTTTCTATGGTTGCACCGAGAAAGAAATGCTAAGAAAAAAAAATCGATATCTTGCGCGGTTTCCGTGATATTGATAGTGACCGTGCCAAGTATCTCAAGAAATTAGCAGCAAACGAAGAAACGGTTACCGGCAAATGTTATAGCGCTGAGGGGGACATCCAATGATATACACTCGCCCCCCTCCTCCTACCGAAACTTGTGATCTGCATTACGTATGGCGTCTACAATTACATCTACAGTGCTATCTAGAGCATGGTTGCAGAGCTTTGCATAAAAACGACACCCACCAGCACATTGAGGTGTATGTACAGATCCTGCAACCAAACGTTCATACAGATATGTTTGTTCGAGCCCATGTACTTTCCTTGTAAGTCTAAGCTTATCTCCTCTCCCTGTTTGGATGCCTTTTGACGCTTAATTTGCAGATTCGTGCAGAATATAAACATAGCTATTTTATTCAAAATGTTCAAATGTTCAAATGTTTGTGAAGCCTAAGGGACTTAACTACGGGGTCATCAGTCCCTAAACTTACAAACTACTTATGAACTACCTACAACTAAGGACGGCACAAATATCCATGCCCGAGGGGGGATTCGAACCCCCGACCGTAGTGGCCGTGCAGACCGTGACTGGAGCGCCTCAGTCCCCTCGGCCACCGCGGCCGGCGCTATTTTATTCACAAGATTTCCAGTGCATTACGCATTTTTTAAATTTTTTTACTATTTAAAGGCATGTCATTGTCTACGAAAATTTCTTCTTCATATTTTTTTTGTCGTACGGCCGAAAAGATTTTGGGTTGATATCAACCTCGATATATATATTTATTTATTTTTTTTTATTTTTTTTTATTTTTTATTTTTTTTTTTTATTTTTTTTTTTATTTTTTTTTTTTTTTTTTTGTAGTATTTCAGTAGCCTCGTCCGTCTCACTTGCAGTATTAATTTCCTTTTCACATCGGTATTTAAAATTAGTTTGTTGTAGTATTCTGCATCTTCCCCTAAACAGTATAATTTTTGATTAGGTCTTGGCCTTCTCACAAGTGTCATAAACTCGTTTGGTGCATTGTTCAAATGTTTGTAAATCTATCGGACAAAATTGCGTAGTCATCAGTCCACAGCTTACAAACTACTTAAACTAAGGTAAACTAACCTAAGGACAAACCCACACACCCATGCCTCACGGAGGACTCGAACCACCGACGACGAGCAACCGCGCGCTCCGCAGCGAAGCGCCTTAGACCGCTCTTCTACTCCACCTCGTCTTGATGCATTGGATGTTCAGAAACACTTTGCCCAAAGTCTTATTTTAGTCACAGTTCCTCGCCTGTCCTGTTTTTCCTCTCTGCCCAGCCTACGACGTCCGTCATCTCCAACGACAGTTAGATCTGCAAAGCCTCGACCTTCGGACGTGGTTTCATCGTGGTTTCGCTAGAAACCACGCAGAACGCGCGCCTTTCCCGTTCTACACACTGACTTGCGAGTCACTAGTTATGTGAATGGCTCTAACAAGGAGACCACATGGGTATCTGATTTTAGAATTTCTATATTTGTATGGTACCTGAAGATCAGAACTTGAGTAACAATCAGCCAAATTCACTCTACGAAACTCTCATAAATGTCGAGAAAATCGACTTTGAAGTTTTGCAAAGTATTCATAACTTCCAATAATTAAACCAGTTCCAGAATCTCTCTGTGTAGCTTAGGTGTTAGCGCTCTGGCTTTACAACACTAGAGTCGAATACTATTATGACTTTTTTTTTTTTTCGCTTTCGAACCACTAAAAAAATTCCGCTGAACTTCAATTACACGATAAATCAGTCAAACCTTAAGGTCGTAAATTCTACCAAGTACCTAGGAGGTACAATTACGAACAGCTTAGACTGGAGAGAACAGACAGAAAATATTGTGGGAAAAGCGAACAAACGGTTACGTTTCATTGGCAGAACGCTTCGAAGATTGAACAGCTCCACTAAAGAGACTGCCTACATCGCGCTTGTGCATCCTCTCCTGGAGTACTGTTGCCCAGTGTGGAACCCTCACCAGGTGGGATTGACAGTAGACATTGAGAAGGTTCAGAGAAGGGCAGCTCGTTTTGTTTTATTAGATTGGGGCGGACATCATAAAAAAGAAAGACGGTATTCTTTGCGTCGAGATCTATTTGTGAAATTCCAATCTCCGACTTTCACTTCTGAATGTGAAAATATTTTGCTGGCACCCACCTACATTGGGAGACATGAACATCCCAATAAAATAAGGGAAATAAGATCAAAAATGGATCTTTCTTTCCAAGCGCTATTAGGGAATGGAACGGTAGAGAACCCTCTGCCAGGCACTTAAATGTGATTTGCAGAGTATCTGTGTAGATGTAGATGAATACAGTTATATAAAACATTTTGGGATCTTTAACTCCACGTGCCGTGTCAGTTTTTGTTTATGTGCATGTAGACGAGCTGAAAACCTTGTTACGTAAAACGATGGTTGAGTAGGTTAGCTGTTTCCAAAGCAATTCGTAGCTATGGAGATGACTTTCCAAAAAACAGTGGCGTAGCTCTACAGAAACTGAACAATCAAAAACTACCATCGTCAGCTAACAGTGAAGCCAATATTGTAAAAAACTGAACTTACGTTTGTTTGATTAAAATGATCATTATTAACAATCTATATCTATAAATGTGAATGTCTGTTCGTTGTACGATTATCACATCTGAACCACAAGACATAAAGAACTAAAAATTTGTATAGTTACTAATGTCTACCCGGGGAAGGTTTTAGGCACGGTTTTATGACGATCGGATAGCTATTTATCTATATATATTAATGTTAATGTCTGTTCGGTGTACGTTTATCACGTCCAAACGACAAGACGCAGAGACTTGAATATTTGTACCGTTACTAATTTATACCTGAGGAAGGTTTTAGGCACGGTTTTGTAGCGATCTGATAGATATTTAGTAATTTGAAGAATATAACACGAAATGCGGACAATAATTACTCTTTGAAAATGGTTTTATTGGTTGCATTGTTGCTTGAGGGTTGATAATTTTAAAAGGGTGGAGTGTATTGGGATGGAAACTTATCGGTGTATGTAAAATTCTACGTGTGTGCGTGTGTTAATATTTCGCTCTGCAGCGAAAACTACAGAACGCAAACGAATGGTCTGTGTGTAATTGTTGTTCGAAGTCTCCAGTTGTACACCATAGCAGTTACATGCCGATAGCTATAAGGGGTTGGAAGACTGGTGGTTGAAAGTCGTCAAATTATTAAAAAAAATCGGACTGAAGGCCAGCGATGACGTTTGCCACTCTATAGCAAGGAGGTTACATACAGCGAAACGTGATGCCCCAGACCATATCTTTGGTCTATGCGTGCTACCAAGTAGGTTAGAATACAGGGAGACGCCCTTAGGCTGAAAAAGTGAAGCCTGACTCCGCCATATTGCTAAGTTTAGAGAAGTGCTCGTATTGTAAAACTAATGTTATTTGTCACTTAAAACAGAAATAAACCGTTCGACGGTTTTGCCTTGATGTACAACGCGTTAAACGAGTGCAAATTAGCCGTTAAAAATTAAGTTTTCAAATATAATATGCTGAGTATTTATTACTATTTATTCAAGAAAGTATATTGTTCGAAAGTACATACTTCGCAGTGACTGTCAGTCAGTGCATTAACAGTAAGAGGGTCGACTTAACGCATAGTTTTAACGGAGAAATAGCAATCCAGCACTGACCAAGATGGGGAACAGGCTTCAACTGACGTATGTGCTCTGCATAGATAATGCCACCTCCCTTTATTCTAACCTCCTTGCGTGCTACAATGTGTTAAGCTTTTTCTCTGTAAGGATAAGCATACGGATAAGGAAATATAACAATAAATACACAAATACCGGGGCAACGCCGGGTTTTCAGCTAGTCTTCTATAAAATATAGAAAATTACGAAGAAACAAAAATAGTGCATTTTTCGTAAAAATTACCATTAGATGTTAAAGTTGTGTAAGTATTCGAACACAACAAAAAAATAATAAAAATCAAAATAAATCTGTCAGGACAGGATTCGCGTCACCGACCCTAGGGTTACAAGGGCAGAACATTACCACCTGAGCTACACCGACCGATCCTACAGCTGTTTTAAGACTTCTTAAGTAAGACTTCTTTGTACGTAGTTTTCGACAGTGAATGTTCATCAGGGAGGAAGATATCATCTCGTCAGAAGTGAGCGACGTACGTGTGTCAGGGCCGATTAGCTTTGCCTGTTTTTGTGTTCTAAACTTCACGTAACATTAAGATTTACATTGCAATTAGTTCACATTTTACTCACTTTATTGTAAACTTCGTCCTAGTTAGTACAGATTTTCTGAAATTTTGTCTTTAGTATTAGGCAGTAGATCACATTTCACGAATATCGGTTGTCCGTTAAAGGAGGTGTTCGAAGTGTCTTCCTTACATTAGGATGCAATATTGTGCTCGTGTCTGCATTGAATTTCAAATTCGTTCGAAAACTCCTAGATCATTTGGGATTTTCTTAACCAGCGTGTACGACTCTCCGCTCCAGTACATCAATCGTGTTATCGCGTGTGCTGTACACTTCGTTTCTGAGGTTACCCCAGACACAAAAATCCAAAGAATTTAGATCAAACATTTAGATCATGTGATCTTGAAGGTGCCAAGGTACTTGCCCGCCTCGACCTACCCATCTTGCGTTAGATGACCGTATCTGCGTGTTAGATGCCGTCTCAAAGCAGCAGCAGAATGGGCCAGAGGTGCATCATACATGTACCACATACTATGACGTTGCTGAAGGTGACCAACCTCAAGAAATCCTGGGAGATAGTAAAGTCTAAATTTCAAAGTCAGACGACATTTACAATGACGTTAAACTTTGTTTACAAGATAAATCAATCAAAAGTGAAGGCCGTAAACATCACAAAATACCTAGGAATTACCGTTACTTCAGACTTAAACTGGAAAGAACACGTAGATAATGTCGTGGGAAAGGCGAAACAGAGACTGCGTTTTATTGGGAGAACCCTTAAAACATGCAATAGAACTACTAAAGAAACTGCATACACTACGCTTGTCCGTCCATTTTTGTAGTATTGCTACCCAGTGTGGGATCCTTATCAGACGGATTTGGCGGAGGACATGGAAAGAGTTCCAAGAAGGGCAGCTCGTTTTGTATTGTCACGATACAGAGGAGACAGCGTTGCGGGAATGATACAGGATCTGGGATGGGAATCATTACACCAACGACTCCTATCGCTTCGGCGTGCGCTACTTACGAAACTCGAATCGAATATTCTCCTCCGAATGCCAAAATATATTGTTGACTCCCATTTATATAGGTAGAAAAGATCATTAGAATAAAATACGAACGGAGAGATTCAGGTGTTCTTTCTTTCCGCGCGCTATTCTAGAAAGGGATTGGAGATAAATAATATAAAGGTGGTTCGATGAACGCTCTTCCAGGCACTTTAATGTGTTTTCAGAGTATCGCATGTAGATGTAGGCCACATACCCTGACGTTGCTGAAGGGAACATCCTCAGGCAATGCAGGATGATAGTATAGTCTAAATTTCTAATTCGGACGATGTTTACAATGAAGTCAGTTGCGGCTTGGAACCATAAATTCGTAACTATCTTGGAAACGGCTCTTTTGCGAACCCGTGTGTACCGAGACAGTTTTGCTTCTATTATCGTGCACTTTCAACCGTGTAAGTTTCCGCCATCCATATTTTGATACAACCTGAATATATTAAAACTCACCTCGGTCTCTTCTGATGATATCTTCGTGCCGAGATCGATATGGTCTCCCTTAGTGCAATTTCCTAAATGACTTTCAGTAGACCATTATCTGACACGCGTGATTGTAGTAGCCCTCTGGTTGTATGGCGGGAATGGTAGATTCTATGGGAATGGCTTCTTGCTACTTGCGCCCTTTGGAGAACTGGCGATCAACATCTGACCTGTACTTTTGGTGCTGCCTGACCGTAGCTGGCATCGAACTCCGCCTCTTCTAGCAGACTTTCAGTGCTATTGGTATTAATAATAGGTCAGCAGTGGAGGAGTTGCAAACCAAGTAAGCAAACAGGTTTACCTGGTATAATTGTCTGTATTGTCCCTTTAAGCAAGAGGGAGGTGAGGTAGCCTGTTACACATTAACGGCGGTTACTTCTGTTATAAAATATAGAAATAACAACTAGTCTCGCTGCAGGACCAAGACACTATGAAAGTCAATTCGGAAAAATCATTCAAACTGAAACGGCGCAACCCCTAGCAGAGAGAGAGTGCGCTGAGAAACATTACGTATATTTGAGAGTTAACGGAACAGCCCAGGCAGGGGCAACGGCTACAGTCCTATCGGTAACATGTCGAACATTACGTAGACTTTCGTCCGTTGATTGGCGAACGCGTTTACTCGTCCCGGCGGTAACATAACCGATAAATAGCGGAAGACTGCTGGCACAACTAGCACTGGCGTAGAACTGCGCACGACTGTAGCGTCGGGAGCGTCTCCCGCCATTTTTATGTCCGTCACTCCAGGACACTGTCTCCGCAGCCAACCTGAAAAAGCGCCTTCTGCGCCCTTGGCTGACTGGGTCGGCTCCCTGGGCGGATGGGACACCTGGAACAGTGGTTCTTCCGCCAAACGGCGCGAAGGCGTGTGTCCCTCCGCCGTTGGTGAGGAAGAAGCGAATTTAAACTAACGGCCAAATGGGCCTTTCAAGAGTACGTATTAATTAAATGGGACTCGATAAAATTATAAATCCTCCCCCAGTAGGAAGTCAAGGTGTCAGCCAAGCCTGACTGGGTTCTTACTTGTCGGAGAAAATTCACTTTATGCGTTTACATTGGCAATTAATTTATACTACTTACAAAGTACTGGGCCGATCAGCCAGCGACCTATATCATTATATTCCTAATTTCCCGTAAGGGCCGAATCTGCTGTCAAAATCACGGGATTAATTTTATTGTGGCCCTCTCCCTTTGTCAGAGGGCTGGACTATCTGTCATTTGCATCTGCCATCCTTCAGCAATTAAGTAGCCCAAGATATTGGTGCTACATGATTACTGTACCGCCGATTAGACATTAGGTTTATTGTTGCAACTAACAAAAACGTACGAAACTTTTCACTCCCTTTTAGAGGGACTTTTATAAAAATCTTTACTTTTTCGTAGCAGACTGTCACTCGTCTTCTTGAGTGTTTAAAAGCCGTCTTTCAGCGTACTCGGTTACTGTGGCTTCACCGCGTTAAGGAGAATTAAGCCGAGTTGGAACGTTGCGCCTCGCTTTGCCGACGCGCGATTTTCCGTGTCTAGAAGGCTGTGGCTTATACAAAGCTCTGCAGGTGCGGAGCGTGCAGTCTTCACAGAAGCCTGGGGCCACGGCGCGGTGTTCATTTCCGCCCATTCTGAGAAGCGCCAGCGACGCGGCCGCAGGTTTCGCGGTACGCGGTAACGAGGTAGCGCCTTTTCCCGCTTCCAGCTTCTGCCTCTGCCTCTATCACAAGCGGTATCACTTTACCTTCAGTGAATTTACCACCACTCCATATTGATTGCACCATAACATACCAAAAACTAATTTTCCAGAGAGGTGGCAGCAGTTACGAGGTTGGGTAGTTACTCATATGTTGAAATATCGTTTAAGTATCGGTAATCGATTATCGATTACAGGAGCAGAGTCGAATGCAACACATAGCAAGAAACTGAGTGAGTCTAGCCTACACCGATATTACGCAAATTTTAATTTTAATGTACACAAGGTCCGTTTCTAGAATCAAAATGTTTCAAATGTTTGTAGAGCTTATGGGACTTAACTACGGGGGTCATCAGTTCCTAAATTTACAAACTACTTATGAACTAGCTAATACTAAGGACGGCACAAACATCCATGCCCGAGGGGGGATTCGAACCCACGACCGCAGTGGCCGTGCAGACCGTGACTGGCGCGACGCAGACCCCTCGGCCACCTCGGCCGGCTTCTAAACTCATCACAAAATTACTGACTGCTGGATTCATAGCTACAAACAAGCCTTCTGAAAATGTATTTTATTATTCTTGTAAGAAATTCGTATTTAGAATGTTGAAATCAGGTAAGTCAATTATCCCATATTTTTCTACTATGAACTGGGAATCTATTGCAAGTAAAGATCGAGATATGACAGTGGGTATCACGGACGACCTATGTCTTCGGTTAATTCAAAAATTTTATCATCTTTGGAAAAAGGCACCCATTCTGTAGTTTCAAATTCGGCTTAAGTGATGTATAATCAACTAATGTTAGAGGAACATAATGTTTTACAGCTACAGCTACATCACAAATACACCAGACGGATTGATATCAACAAAATATGTTTATCTCAATATTTTGTTGTTCTTAACTCTGAAAATATTCCTGTCTTCAAAATTTGAGACCAATTTTTAGAATTAGTTCAAACAAATACTTAAAATTAGCCAACTAACACCACAGTTTGCTTTCGTTTTAAATTTCGGCAAAATTTAATTATTTTAATATGTTCGTTGGTTCAGCCACCTTCCGTACCAGCTGTTAAAATTAATTATAATAGGTTTCCCACCTTTCGCTGACTGCAATTATGAAAATGTTTTTTTCACGCCAGACATTTTTTTCTTTTTCTATATATATATATATATATATATATATATATATATATATATATATATATATATATATATATATTTCGTGTGTTGTCGGCTGACGTTAGTCGATCTGTTTACTATACTGAAGTGGAAGTCACATCAAAAGATGATCGCACTACTTAAAAGTAAAAAATGATGCACAAACTTTATTCCACTAGCAAAAATTAAGGTGATAAAAATAGGCAAATTTTCTGACTGTAAAAAGTAGCGTAGCCTTCAGAGCAAATCGACTAACCAGATTTCTTTTTTTCTTTTTTTTCTGGTAGATATAAGCATCGTGGTTGGTGGTTCAGTTGTTCGTGATTGTTCGTTGAATATTCGACCGCTCGACTACTCCCGCGGCGTTATTCAGTGCATGGTGTGACCCATAGTCTGGGTTTTAAAGGATATGGAATTTAAGAAACAATGACAACTTTTCTATTTAGCTTAGATTAGAGTAATACTTCTTCTATAGATGTTGAACACGAGATTTCGTAATTATGTGGAACGTGTCAGTTTACTAAAAGATAACATTTCATGATATTCAATTTATTTTATTTCTATTTAATTTAATTTATTTGTTAATTTATAACTAAAAATTCATCTACATCTAGAAGTAGTTGTCATTCAGAATTTAATTCAATTTGTTTTCGAATGCTAGTTGATTATCTCTCATACATTTGATGTTATTTGGAAAGTGACCACAGACGTTTGAGATTTCATACTATTACACAACCTAATGAAGAATAGTAATAAAGTAAGACTCTGAAGATCATGTTTGTCGTTCGTGACCTGTGCCATGAAACTGCTTGAGTTCTAAGTTCAAAGAGGTACATGCTCAGATAATTATAAATTACGTTGCTGCTCAACTGCGACTTATTGAAAACAATATTAAACCACTCTTGATACATTTTTCACCAATTAAATAGATATTCAGTTGACCAAATTCCAAGATCTAAGTTGAAGTGAACAAGTTGTCCAAGGTCTATGTTGTAGGTGTATCTATGTACATTACTGAATTTCTTCAATGCATATGATGTATAACTTATTGATAATCAAGAATTGGTAATTGGGATTCATGTTTCAAAATAGTCGTTACTCAATGTCTCCATTCTGCAGTTGTTAAAATTTTACAGGTATATGTGACAGTACAATATTTCTATCTAAGAGGATACAAAATTCCACAAATATGTAACAACATATAAGTGTAATCTTATTTTTCAACAGGAAATTAATAATCAGTCAACCGGCTGCAAAAACAGTGGTTTAATAAACTTTGATCCAATTTTTGACGAATATAAATCCGTCTTCTTCAGTAATACCGGGTGATAAAAAAAATAAAAAAAACCTTAATAAATCACGGAATAATGTAGATAGAGAGGTAAAAATTGACACACATGCTTGGAATGACATGAGGTTTTATTGGAACGAAAAAAGGTTAAAAAATGTTCGACAGATGGCGCTTCATCTGATCAGAAAAGCAATAATTAGCATAACAAATTAAGATAAAGCAAAGATGATGTTCTTTACAGGAAATGCTTAATATGTTCACTATCATTCCTCAACAATAGCTGTAGTCGAGGAATAATGTTGTGAACAGCACTGTAAAGCATGTCTAGAGTTATGGTGAGGCACTATCAGTTCCGATCGGAAGATTCACTTGAATGCTAGTCTTGTTTAAACAACTGCATTACAGCACCGGTGCATACACTGTTACCGAAACATTCAACACCAGATTAATCGAGGGTAAAACCTATGACCTAGAAGGATTTCAGTAGTGAGAGCTTGTCATTTGCTGCGACTCTCATTTATGTTTTTACTCCGTCATGTTTTTTTTACTTTGTTTTTTTCTTTTTGTTCTAAAAAAACCACATGTCATTCCAAGCATGTACGTCAATTATTACCTCTCTATCTACGTTATTCCGTGATTTGGTTTACTAAGTTTTCATATTTATACTGACTTTTTGATCACCATGTACATGTGTGATCTAAAGATAATTTGACACCAGAAATTAATTAATTCATAATCATAATGTCTGTTACGTGTCATACTAAGCCTGTTCTCTAAAATATCGTGAAATGTAGTTAAGAGAATTAACCTGGTACTTAGAATAATTGCATATTATAGTAGCTGAAAAATGGCTACAATCAAGGGAATGTCAATGAAATGATTACATGAAACATCAGCGCATTTGAAAGCATTCATGCCTACTGATGGGAAAACAGAGAATCGGTAGCGCATGCGCCGTGAAACATATACGTTCAATTCCTTAAGTAGTCGATGGGAGACCTTACAATGAATTTACTATGGTGTTAAATAAATGAAGTGTTTGAATGAAAAGGGAGGACAGACTTGAGGGAAGTTTTGGAACCAAAATTACATTGTACTAAAATGTTCAAACTATTGGAACAAACTGCTATAGTCATCATTCGCTAGAATTACAAACTACTTAAAGAAACTTACGTTAACGACAAATCACAGACCCATGCCCGAGGGAGGACTCGGATCTCCGGCGGGAGCGTCCGTCCAGTCCATAGCATGATGCCTCAGACCAAACGGCTACTCCCGCGCGGCTACATTGATCTACATCTATATGTTAACTGACATACACCATTGGAAACACATATGTCTAATCATATTGGAGCGTGCCTCTCAGTTGAAAACAAATAAACTGGATTAGTACATGGCTCAGAGTATAGTGGCATAAATGCAACAAAGCGGATTCAAATCAAATGTTCAAATGTTTGTAAATCTATCGGACCAAACTGCGTGGTCATCAGTTCGTAGCTTACAAACTACTTAAACCTAGGTAAACTAACCTAAGGACAACACACACACCCATGCCCCAGGGAGGACTCGAACCTCCACGGCGAGCAACCGTTTGCTCCGCACAAAGCGGATTAGAAAATGTCAAGTAAACTTATTTATTAAGTAATAACTCTTGATTGTCATTATCTGGCATTAAAATAAAAGTTTATATAAGCTTGTGGATCTTACATACTACTTCCAACAGATACTGTCCTCTGCAGCTTCCATTAAATCCCAGTTACTGCACATTTCTCCGTAGTCCATCCTTCCATCTGGTGTGCTTGATCTTACCTGGACCTCTTTCCTCTGCTCTTCCTACAATAACTACTTTTTCAATAATATCATCTGTAATCTTCGCTATATGTTTACCCCTTGTAATCGATTAATCTTTCGTCGGGGGTTCGAATCCCTCCTCGGGCATGGATGTCTTTCGTCGGGGGTTCGAATCCCTCCTCGGGCATGGATGTCTTTCGTCGGGTGTTCGAATCCCTCCTCGGGCATGGATGTCTTTCGTCGGGGGTTCGAATCCCTCCTCGGGCATGGATGTCTTTCGTCGGGGGTTCGAATCCCTCCTCGGGCTGATGTCTCAGCAGTTAAGCCCATAAGCTTTACAAACATTTGCACATTTTTGATTAATCTTTGTTTTCTGTTCAAGATTAGGATGATTCGCAAAAGCGGTTTTTTCTTAACCTTTCAGTATCCTCAACTATTTTTCATGCTTCACTCACCCAGAAATCTTTCTCTTGCAGGTACTCACATTTCTACGCAATACAACAGAAAATACTAAACTGTTCAAAACAGTCGGGGAATTAGGTGAAGTGTTCTTGTTGTGGTCTTCAACCAGCAGACTGTGTTGATGCAGCCCACCATGCTACATGGCACAGTGCAAGCCTCTCAATCTGCGAATAAGAACGGCAACCAACATCCCTTTGAAGGCGCTTACTGTACTCGTCTTGCGGTTTATCTCTACGACCCTTATCCCACATATTTTCTTCTAATGCTAATTTGATGATACCTTGGTGTTTCAGAATGTGAAAACCCACGTATTCCTTCTCTTAGTATATTCCACAAAATCACTCTCTGCCCAATTCTGTTGAGCACTTCCTCCTTAGTTACATGATCTACCCATCTAATCATCATTCCTCTGCAGCACCACATATCAAAAACTTCTATAATCTTTTTGTCTGAAATCCCTATCGTCCACATTTCACGCACGTACAATACTACACTCCAGACAAATGCTTCCAGAAAATATTTCGTGACATTTAAATTATTTTTGGATGTCAACAAAATTCGCTTCTTCAAATACGATTTTCTCCCCATAGCCAATCTGCCTTCCATATATTCCTTACTTCGGTAATCAGAAGTTATTTTGCTACCCAAATAGTAAAACTCATCAACTACTAAAATTGCCTCATTACCTAATATAATTCCTTCCGCATAGTCTGATTTTCTGACACTACATTCCATTACCCTTGTTTTACTCTTGTTAATGTTAATTGTATGCCCTCCTTTCAAGACATTGTCAATTCCGTTCAGTTGCTCTTCCAGGTCTTTTTCTGTCCCTGACAGAGTTACTGTGTCATCGGCAAACTACAAAGTTTCTATTTCTTCTCCCTGAACTTCATCTACATCTACATAGATACTCTGCAAATCACACTTAAGTGCATGGCAGAGGGTTCAGTAACCACTTTCATAACTTTTCTCTACTGTTCCATTCTCTAAAAGCGCGCGGGAAGAAAGAACAAATAAAAAATCGTTCCGTTTTCGATCTGATTTCTCTTATTTTATTGGGATGGTCATGTCTCCCTAAGTTGGTGGGTGCTAGCAAAATATTTTCACATTCAGAAGTGAAAGTCGGTGATTAAAACTTCGCAAACAGATCACGCCGCAATGAATAACGTCTTTCTTTTAATGATTTCCACCCCGATTCGTGCAACATTTCCGTGACGCTCCCAACCCCCATCCCAACCGTACAGTGATAAAACAAAACGAGCTGCCCTTCTCTGAACCTTCTCAATGTCTTCCGTCAGTCCCACCTGGTGAGGGTCCCAAAAGGGGCAACAGTACTCCAGGAGAGGACGCACAAGTGTGATGTAGGCAGTCTCTTTGGTGGAGCTGGTGCATCTTCGAAGCGTTCTGCCAATGAAACGAACCTTTGGTTCGCCTTCCCCACAATATTTTCTATGTGTTCTCTCCAGTCAAAGTTGTTCGTAATTGTAACTCCAAGGTATTTGGTAGAATTTACGACCTTAAGGTTTGACTGATTTATCGCGAAATTGAAGTTCAGCGGATTTCTTTTAGTGGCCATGTGTATTACTTCACACTTTTCTTTATCTAGTGTCAATTGCCAATTTTCGCACCAAGTAGAAATTTTGTCTAAATCGCTTTGCAGTTGCTTTTGATCCTCTGTTGACTTCACTAACCGATAAACGACAGCATCATCCGCGAACAGTCTGAGGAAGCTCTTCATATTGTCTCCTAAATCGTTTATAAACACGAGGAAGATAGGGGACCTATAACGCTTCCCTGTGGAACGCCAAATATCACTTCTGTTTTACTCGATGTACTCACCGTCAATTACAACGAACTGTGTCCTTTCTGATAGGAAATTCCTTCTGCAAACTTCTTGTGTTCCTTCACAGCTTGCTCAATGTACAGATTGAACAACACTGGGGAAAGGCTACATCCCCGTCTTACTCTCTCCCCAAGTAATGCGTCCATTGATGCCCTTCGACTCTAATAACTGCTGTCTGGGTTTTGTACAATTTTAATACAAATCTTCGCGTCCTATATCCAGATCTAAATATGATAAACATTTAGGTTGCTCCTTCCTTAACACACACACACACACACACACACACACACACACATAGTATTTCATTTGGGTACTGCTTAATATTTTGTTGCTTAAACACTTTACTTGGCGTTTAAAGGGCGTTTACTTAGACCGAGGCACCATGTGGTGTCCATAACAGTGAAGAATTCTCGTTGTCCTCTAATACAGTGTGTGATCACCTCGTACGGCCTGTACAGTTGCACAACTCCGTCGTATGGACATTAGGAGGTTTTCAACCACCTCTTGAGGGATATTTGGCCATTCTTCCATGAGTGCAATATCCAGCTTTACAACCGTTGTGGGAGGTGCTGGTATGGTTGCAATGCGTCTGCCAAGTGCATACCAGGCATGATCAGTCGGACTGAAGTCCGGTGAACAAGCTGGCCACTCCATTCGTTCTATTCTCTCAGCTTCAGTCATGTTGTCCACCAGTGCAGCTCTGTGGGGACGATGACTATCGTGCTCTAGAAGGAACCCTTCTCCTATGGCACCAGCTCCGTGATACGGTGATGTTCCCTGCACATAAGCAGGACTGTTCCGAGTTCGGCGTTCTCTCCAGATGATGGAACGACGATTGTCCGGCTGAACACAGAATCTTGACTCATCTGTGAACAGAACCTGGGGCCATTCATTACAACTCCAATCCTTATGTTCCTCCATCCAGTTTCTGCGAGCTGAACCGTGTCGTGAGACACACACCATAGGTCTCCGTGTATAGAAGTCACATTCTCTAAGGCGATTTCGGACTGTTTGTGTTGAGATTGCGCGTCCTGTTGCTGCCTGGAGGGTGCGTTGCTGGCCTTGCCTACTTTTATCTGTTCCTGTTATCTGAAATAGCGCCCAGGTCCTGGAATTAACACTTTCAGAGACTCCAATAGTTACAGCCACCTCCTTCTGTGTCTGCTCGCTACCAACATTCCTATTGCAGGTAGTTATGAAATATGTGAGATATATATGCAATTGTAGATTTTCTCGGCGTATTCCATTAATGAAATCTTCTCCGGTAATCAGCCGCGTGATGGCGTCGTCTTGTCGCAACGTTTCTATGAGCTTCGTGCTCATTATCTTCGCCAGAGAAGACTTCATTATGTGAGATATAATCATGTTTTTGTACATTACTTCCAGTTAAAATTAGTGCTTTACCAGGGCAAATTATGAAACTCGCTGAATCATATAAATTAAAACTGGAAAATTTAGAAGTATGCCCCTATTGTAAATACAGTAGGAAATGGAGTAATTGTACTAATTGGTCTATGTCAATTGGCTTATGAAAATATCGGATTTTTGTATTATTAACTTCAGAAAGAATATTCATGACAGCACCTTCATAGAAATTTTTTTAGGTACATTATGCTATTGTTATCATTCTACAGTTAGTACATAATATTAGAAGTTCTCCCAATACCTTAAAAAATATTAAAAAAATTATAAAAATTAAGAAAATTAATGTTCATTAAGAAATTACAGGGACGGTGTCGTAAGTACAAATATATCTTCATAAAATTACTAAAATTGTACACGTTGGTAATTATATATCTAATAGAACTCACATAGGACCGTCATTGAGGTTTAATTTTGTTTAAATACAAAATATAATTGTTCGTGGTTGACTATCCGGGTCGTGAATTCTTATAATTGAGGACTGGGTAATGCGGGTAACGGCGTCTCCATTACATTTCGGCGCTCATTTAGTATCTGGTTATTCTACATTTTATTCTTCTTCATCTTCACTTAACAACATGAGCACAGAATTATATACAAATCTCTAAGCCATTTAGTGTAAATAAACGTTCTCTTCTCCATAAATCATGAACTCTTAGTAGGAATTCGGAGGCAGAAAATAACTGCATGTATATTTTGGAACAAATATCATATGTACCATAAGCGTCACGTATGAAAACTGTGAATAAATTATAGCACAGTATTGAGCACTATCCCTTTGTGTTATATCTGTTCCATGAGAGTTAGGCGCAAGTACAATGAAGCACGATGTTAGTGTTTAAAACTGCGATGGCTCTCAGAGTGTGTATGTGCGGGCTGTGCGTGCTAGTCACCGTTAAATCTCCGCAGTGAGGTGAGTCACACGTCACACTTCAACTCGCTTGTAATCAACGAGGTGCCAAACAGTCCATCACGGCTGTCTCGTGGTCCAGCCCAGTGCGGTTAGCGAGCACTCGTTAATTGCGGAACAAATGTTGCCATCTGCTCAGCTTTAGTCATCTCAATCAATGGCTTAATAATTCGCTGCTTAGTCTTTCATTAGGAGTACTATATGATGCGTTACACTTTTGTCAGTCTGATTAGGAATGGAATTCGTACTCCGGAGTTATCAGCCAGCATTACTACTGTTCAGTTGTTACAGCAATACCTCTCGACTTTTGACACGATGGGAGGAGAAAGTCAAATCGTTACTTCTCGATCCGAAGTATCTGTATCGTTTGTCCCACTGGAGATGGTGTTTTGTTAAAACCCGAGTACAAATGTCCCTTGCATGCGTTTTGATTTGCCGCAATTTTGTTATACACACGCTGACATACCTCGTTCTTTTGTTTTGAATTACCAGTCTTATGACGATTCATGCTAAACGCCACGAAATTTTCTCCTGTGCTAACCTCTTCATTGCAGAGTGATACAACCAGTATGTGTCATCAATTATTCGCTGGATGTAATCGAGTATCTGCCTTCGTCTACCGTTATAAACCTCTGATGCTCCCTCTGATACTATGGAAGTTATTACCAGATGTCTTAACACGAGTCCTGTAGGCGTGCCCCTTCTTGTCTGTTTTTCTTATATCCTTGTTCGCCGATTCTACGGAGTAGCCCTTAATTAGTTATATCTGTCCACCTGCATTGCAACATTTTTCTGTAGCCCATATCTCAAATGATTTGATTTTCTTCTTTTCTGCTTTTCCCCACTATTTATGTTTCAGTTCCATACAAAACTCTTCTCCAAACGTACGTTTTCAGGAATTTCGTCCTCACATTAAGGCCAATGCTCGATAACAGTAGATTCTTCTTGGTCATTACTTTACTCATGTGTGTCTACTTTCTATGTCTGCTTGCATTATCTGTCGTGGGTTCTTTTACTTTCAAGGTATCATAATTGCTTAACTTCATCTACGTCATTGTCACCAATTTTTATTCGTCGTTTCTCACAATTTTCACTTTTGTATTTTAGTGTAAGTAAACGTTCTCTTTTCTATGTCTATTTTCATTTTTGTTATCTCACAAGAACATTTGTCTTTTTGTTTTATCCTCATGCCATACTCTGTGTTCGTTAGACAATTCATTACATTCAACAGAAACTGTAAGTCTTCTTCTTTTTCCACTGAAGATAGCAACGTCATCAGCGCATCTTATCATTGTTGTAATTTCAAAATGAATTTTCTACCGTACTCTTCAATTTTTCTTGTAGTTTTACGTCTTACACCCTTTTAATCTGAGCACTTCTTTCTTGGAGTTGCAATCTTATTCTTCTTGGTTCTTGCATATATGAAGTCTTGTTTCCAGTGGCGGATTAAGACTGTCGGAGGCCCGGGACGGCGGCAGAACAAAATGAGGCCCCCGGTCAAATTGAAAATACATGTATCATTATAAAACAGTAACTTTTGCGTTGTGAAGGCCCTCCCAGGATGAGAGGTACGGGTCAGTCTACAAGAAATAGCTTTCGAGAATCGGAGCCCCCAGAACGAAAGGCGGAGTGTTACGGATTAATAAAGTCTTTGTTTGTTTTAATCTATGTATAAGTGTATGTATATCTTTGACTAACAATAAATAAGTTGTAGAAAGTACACACGTGTATCTCATGTCTATCGAGTGTGTGTGAAATGAAAAATGGTGCCGAAACCCGGGAACTCTGAAGCGACGGAAGCTGAGAGAATGTAAAAGAAACCAGCTGCAACACGAAATATGACGTCCGCTTGTTCCACGCCCTCGAATCGAGGTAAGAGCGGAGACAGCTTACGGCAGTGCAACGTGCAGTCACGGAGACTATCTCAAGCAGCTTGTGTAGCACGTTTTCTCTCGCAGGCACGCAGAGAATATTTTGTTCACAGGACACAGGACACCGTGCCCACGGGTGCGGTTCCTGTAGGGGGATGCTTGTCCACTGTTGGCCGAGCTGATCTCTACGAGATTACGAGAGTAACTCGGGCGTCCGATTTCTGATTGTCGTGAGTGCATTCGTGTTCTCTCGATAATCCATTTTTAGTCCGGGGCAAGTCCCGGAGACAAATTAAATTGGTCCCAATCCCCCGGTTCCGACCAAGGTTTTCGGGAGGTTTTCCTTGGTTGTAAGGCGTATGCCGGAACTGGTAAGCCCCTCCCACTTATTCCCAATTGGGATTCCCCTTTTGCCCCACTATCAGCTTGTCTGATAATTGGCTGAATAGAACCGCGACTCTTTATGGGCCGGATGTCAAACAGCCCGCTCCTCTCCTCGGAGTGGAGAATGAAAGGAATAAGGTTTTTTTTTTTTTTTTTTTTTTTTTTTTTTTTTTTTTTTTTTTTTTTTTTCACGCAAGTGCAATTGGCAGAACTGATCTGTAATTTCTATTGCTGTGAATATTGAGACGCACACTGCGCCTTCCATTGTTTGTTGTTGCTTGAGTGTTACAATCTTTGGTGGCTGCCAGAGAGTGTCGCTGTCCACGTAACACTTATCTCTGACTTTTTTATCTTGATTGAACGTCACTTCGTTCGTAATACAATGTCAGAAACACATACAGAGATACGCTTACGTAAGTTGAAAAGGAAAGGAAGTACTGAACGGAAGTTAGTAGCACGGTTCAGTAAAACGATAGATGAAGGAGATACAGGCAAAGATACCGATTACGAGTACTTTCGAACACGACTGCAAGAGACATTAGATCGTTTGCGAGTGCTAGATGATGCAAATAAAGATTTACTTTCCGACACAGACTATGATGCTGATGTCAGTAAATGTGAAGACTATGTCGACACCGCTAGGAAAGCTATTTTGAAGGCAACAAGGAAGGCGAAAGATTGTTTTAGCTCAGTTGAGTCAAACTCGAAACCTACGACATCGTCAGCCGCAGTAGCAGCTCCTGTGCCTCTCACACATACTGTCAAACTTCCCACAATCAGATTAGCATCGTTTACAGGAGAAGTAGAAAACTGGTCTCGATTTTGGGAGCAGTTCCAGTCGTCTATAGATGGCAATCCTTCAATTTCTACTATAGACAAACACGTCTTCCTCCGAGGATACTTGGAAGATGAACCAAGGAATTTGGTGGAAGGCATTCCAATTACCGCAGATTCTTATGAAGAAACGAAACGAATTTTGGTTTCTCGTTATGGAGAGAAAAACCGAATAATACAGGCTCATCTCGACTACCTTGAAACTATGAAACCGATAACACATGCGTCTACAGATATTTTGAACGCTACATTTATTGAATGTAACAAACGCATTCAAGCCTTACGAGCATTAGGGGAAAATGTCGACCACTACGGGCGCATATTGGCACCTGAAATATTACGTGCGTTTCCAGAAGACATAGTTCGACGCTGGATCATTTACGCTAGAAGAGAGAATATTACTGAAAGTCACATTACGAGGTTAATGGAGTTTTTGAACGAGGAAGTGGTAGGCGCTATGATTACGCATAAAATTAGAGGTTGTAGCGTTGCAGATACATTTCCGTCTACAACTGCGACCCTACAAGTGAACACTAAGGGAGAGAAACCAGGTGTAAAGACGAAAAGGCACTGCGTATTTTGTGACGCTCGTTATCATTGGGCACAAGATTGTACGAAGATAACGAACATCAGGGATAGGATCGACAAGCTGAAAGTCACTCGTCGATGTTTCTTGTGTTTAAAAACGGGGCACAATATCAAAGATTGCAGCAAGAAAAATAAAGTAGCCTCTTCTAAATGTAAGAAATCGCACCACGTAGCTATCTGCAATGATGAACAGCGCTTTTCCGTAGGGAAGATTGATGTTAAATGTCCTCTCTCGCCGGCCGCGGTGGCCGAGGGGACTGAGACGCTGCAGTCACGGTCTGCACGGCCACTACGGTCGGGGGTTCGAATCCCCCCTCGGGCATGGATATTTGTGCCGTCCTTAGTCTTAGCTAGTTCATAAGTAGTTTGTAAGCTTAGGGACTGATGACCCCGTAGTTAAGTCCCATACGTTCTACAAACATTTGAACATTTGATTTTGTCCTCTCTCCACGTATCTTCAGACTGCGTCTGTTTGGATCACAGGTCCGACAGGGGTGAAGAAGCGTACGCGTTGTTTACTCGACGCCGGAAGCCAATGTAGTTTCATTAGCACGGAATTGGTCAACAGTTTGCAGTTACGAGTCATCAGTCGTCAACCATTAATTGTTAAAGGATTCGAGTCACCACATTTTACGCCAACAAATCGCAGATTTGTTCACTTTAAGTTAACAGAAGTTTGTACAAATGACACCATGGCTTTCTCAGCTTTTGAAAGTGGGAACACGTACTCATCACTTCCAACGGTTCCACGAGATATTACCGACCATAAGCTGCAACTTGCTGATCCAAAGGACGACGAACAACAGCATCCTATTGAAATTCTGATAGGTGCAGATCAATATTGGAAAATAGTTAAGAATGACACACCGGTACGCCTTGATGATTCTACAGTTCTTCTTCCTTCGAAATTCGGGTGGATTTTGAGTGGTCGTAGGTCTGGTATTATTGTCAGGCATGCCATTGTTAGTCACGTGTACCTCAACGAAGAGTCTGCGTCATTAGACAACGACATGCGTCGTTTCTGGGATTTGGAATTGATGGGAATAAAAGATCAACAAAAACGATCACTCTCACCGGAATATACTGCAGTTTTGCAAGAATTCCATGATACATTTCAAATAGAAAACGGACGAATGGTAGTTTCATTATTGAGAAAGAAGGATATGATACTTTCTTCGAATCGTTGTAACGCAGAAAAACGTTTCATGTCGTTACAAAAAAGATTATCGAACAACGCTCAATTTCGTGATATGTATCATGCGCAAATGTTGCTTTACATTCAGAATGAGCAAGTCGAACGAATTAGTATGCAGACTACGTCAAATGATGTATTCTACCTACCTCATCACGCAGTGAAGAAAGAACGACTAGGAATTACAAAATGGAGAATTGTTTTTGATGCTTCATCACATGAAAACGACTCACCGCCACTTAATGATATTTTAGATTCAGGACCTAATTTGTTACCTGAAATACTCTCAACCTTAATTCGGTTCAGAATGTACCACAGGGCAATTATTGCAGATGGCACTCAAGCGTTTTTACAACTGTCGTTGAACGAGAAGGATAGAGATTTAACGAGATTCTTTTGGTTTCGAGTTGAGAAGAAAGAAGATGCAATTTGTCAGACTACGAATGATGTCATCACTTATAGGTTTAAACGTTTACCATTTGGCCTAACATGCAGCCCATTTCTTCTTTCTGCAACATTGCGCGAATTGGCTATAAGATTTAAAGACACATATCCTATTGCAGCAGAACTACTAGATAAAAGTACTTTCATGGACGACTTTGCAGCGAGCTGCGAGGACGACAACACAGTTACATCCATTTACTATCAACTGACAGGTCTGTTGCAACAAATAAAACTTCCTATGAAGAAATGGGCTACGAATTCTGATGTTCTAAAAGGCATGTGGAAAACAGAGGGACGGTCAGTTAAAGAACATACCACAGTTTTAGGCATTGACTGGGACACAGAATCAGATTCAATCTTGTTTGATCACCGTCTCATTACAAATAAACTACAAGATGATCCTGCAACTAAACGTCAGTTACTGCATACTATTGCGAAATTTTACGATCCTCTTGGAATCCTTGCACCGATATCCATAACAGGGGAGATCCTTTTTCAAGATACATGGTCTAGAGGCAACCAAGGGGATGAAATTTTGCCTCCAGATTTGGCCTCCAGATGGAAAAACTGGGCTTCACAACTAACTCAGCTGCAGTTGTTCAAGGTACCACGATGGATAGGACTCCACAGTCAGACGCCAACAGCTTCACAAGTTCACGTATTTTGTGATGCCTCAGAAAGGGCATATGGAGCAGTGCTGTACGTTAGAACTACCGAAAGTAAAAATACATCTGTTAATTTGGTTGTTAGTAAGAATAGAGTTTCCCCTATCAAAATGGCTATGGCTTGAGTTATTAGCTGCCTTACTGGGTTCGCGACTTATAAGGTATTTCTGTCAGTCTTCGGGATTTGACATCGGTAACGCAATAATGTGGAGCGATTCCATGGTAGTATTGGGCTGGATAAAGGGTGATCCAAATCGCTGGAATACGTTTGTTTGTAACAGAGTAACGGAAATCCAAGAAACTTTGACGCCGTCACAGTGGCGACACTGTCCCACCACAGCTAATCCAGCAGATTTGTTATCACGCGGACCTCAGTAGAAAAATTAAAGTCTTCCACGCTATGGTGGAGCGGACCTTCATGGTTAATTCAACCACCTCATACTTGGCCTCAACAAGAAATACGTTGCAGTTCTCTTCCAGAAACACGACGGGTATACAAGCAACATTTGATTGTCAGTACATGTGTGTGTCCGATTGATGCATCAAAATACTGTTCTTATTGGAAACTACTGCACATAATGGCATGTATTCTACGTTTCACGTACAATATTAAATATTATGAAAAGATTAAAGGTCCACTGACCGCCCATGAACTAGACTCAGCTAAACGCACTTGGATATGGATGGCTCAGCAGGAAAGCTTTCCAGCGGAATACCACTCGCTTAAAAACAAAACCGAATTTCCAAGGAAATCAAAAATTCATAGTTACAACCTGTTCCTTCAAGATAGACTGATACGACTTGGAGGACGACTTCACTTTGCGTACTTGAATGTACAAGAGAAGCATCCGCTTATCTTAGAAGGTTCCCATCTATTTACGAGGTCGCTCATTCGATGGACGCACATACTTTTACACCACTTAGGAACTGCCATAGTACTAGCTGAATTACGAAATGAATTTTGGATTTTGAAGGGAAGACAGTCAGTAAAAAAAGTGATACATACGTGTCTCCCTTGCAAAATATCTAAAAGTGTTTGTAGACGCCAGATAGAACTGCCACTACAACCTGACCGCATTCAATTCACCAAACCATTTACGGTAACAGGCATGGACTTCGCAGGACCGCTTTTTGTCAAATTGGGTACACTGCTGCAGAAATGTTACATCTTACTTTTCACATGCGCAACAACAAGAGCTCTTCACCTGGAACTAGTGTCAGATATGAGCACAGATAAATCTTTGATGGCCATTAGAAGATTTACTGCACGAAGAGGATTGCCGAATACCGTTTACTCAGATAATGCTAAAACATTTCAAGCAGCGCATACGGAGCTGAAGAACTTTCTTCACTTATTTGAGGACACGAAAATCAGTCAGCGCTTCGCCCACCAAGGTGTTTCTTGGAACTTCATTGCACCACGGGTGGCTTGGTGGGGAGGATGGTGGGAACGCATGGTAGGAACAACGAAACGTTGTCTCAGAAAAGTACTGAGAAGATCGCTAGTAGATGAAGAGACTCTCAGAACCTTACTGGTAGAAATAGAAGCCGCCATCAACTCAAGGCCACTTGTACAGAGAGACTCAGATGTACTGACACCAAGCCATTTTTAATAGGAGAACGACTAACTGCAATACCGTCCGGTCCTGAACCAAGTATAGAGAAGAATCTAATAAAATTGGCAAAACAAAGGGAAAAACTGCAAATGATTTCCTGAAAAGATGGAAGAAGGAGTATCTCCTGGAATTAAGAAAGTTTCATGAAGTCCAACGGCCTAAAGGGAAACCTGATAAGTACCGTGTGGGAGATATTATACTCTTACAGGAAGACAGACAGCCGAGACATATGTGGAAGAAAGCCCGCATTGTGGAAAGAAGACCAGGGAGAGATGGAATAGTGCGGACCTTAATTCTTCAGACGGAAGAAGTATTACTAGACCAGTGCAACTGGTCATCCCACTTGAGATTGACCAGAGTGGGATGGACCAGGGTGGGGAGGATGTTACGGATTAATAAAGTCTTTGTTTTAATCTCTGTATATGTGTATGTATATCTTTGACTAACAATAAATAAGTTGTAGAAAGTACACACGTGTATCTCCTGTCTGTCGAGTGTGTGTGAAATGCAAAACGGAGGATCAAACAGATTACACAAGCAGTTGGGTTCAGATAGTCTAGTGAGCAGGTAGAGCAATGCAACAACAAGGTGACTTACGCGAAGCTATCGCATGGAGAGCCATAGGAAGGTTGTAAGCGGGACAATATGAGATGGTTGCAGCTATTGGAGTGTCGCAAAGTGTGATTTCCAGACCTGGACACGATTTCAGACAACAGGAACCGTTAAAAAAGGCAAGGCCAAGATCGTCCACGGGTATCAATCACCAAGAGGTGACAGGTTTTTCCGGTTAACAGCCCGTCGAGACAGGAGACTGCATGCTGCAAAACCCACCTTTCACATGGAAACAATCAGCTTCTCCCTGTATCTGTAATATCACAGGCTGGAAAAGTCATGACAACCGTGATTCACTATCGGAAAGGAGTATTGTTGGTCGACCTTATGACCAGTAGGGCAACAATTAATACTGACTGGTACTGTGAGACTCTGGAAAAAAAACAACTGCAGCGGGCACTTCAGAACCGGAGAAGAGGAATGTTGAGCAAGAGCGTACAAATCCTCCATGACAATGCTCTACCACACGTCGCCGGCCGCGGTGGCCGAGGGGACTGAGGCGCTCCAATCACGGTCTGCACGGCCACTACAGTCGGGGGTTCGAATCCCCCCTCGGGCATGGATATTTGTGCTGTACTTAGGATTAGCTAGTTCATAAGTAGTTCGTAAGTTTAGGGACTGATGACCCCGTAGTTAAGTCCCATAAGCTATACAAACATTTGAACATTTTTTGCATAGGTGTGTGTTTGTTGTCCGTAGGTTAGTTTAAGTAGTTTGTAAATCTCCTGCAACAGTTTCAGTGGAACATCATCACTCACCCACCCTACAGGCCCGACTTGGCGTCCAGTGACTATCACCTGTTTCCTAATTTGAAAGAACATTTGGCCGGAAAGTGATTCATCTCTGACGACGAGGTGAAAGAAGAGGTGGCGAGCTGGTATGACATGGGCATACAAAAACTGCCACCGCATCGACAGAAATAGTGATTACGTCGAAAAATAGCTAAATGTTTAAGCTGTAAACTGATATAAACCATTGTAGAAATAAACAGGTCTATGTTCTTATAAAAAAAAAAGAGACCTTACTTTTGGGATTATCCTCGTGTAATTGGTCTTTTCATTACTCGAGTGAAACATTTTCATCGTAAGACGATCATGAAAGTGGCTGGAACATACTTCTGTGTAGCGCAGCACTGCGGGTAGGTAGACAGACAAACGGGATTCCTGTAGCATGCTCGGTGACGACGCGTTGCAGCCTGGCTGGCATCTTGCCAGACACGGATGGGCAGGTCAGGTAAAAAGCGGGAAACGTGCTCCCCTGATTGCAAAAGGCTGCAATCGAGCTGTCCCCGAGTCGCGACTGTTTTAACCTTGCCTCATGCAGCTTGCGCTCTGCTTACATAAACTGTTTCTCAAATATGGCCGTGCAGAGTGTTTATCAGGTGTTCGTGTATTCCGCTCACTTCGCCGACACTGACGAAGTTACGACGACGGGTGAAATAACTCATAAATGGCGCACGTGGACTTCGAAACAAAATGATTTTACGACTCCACACAGTCAGGATGAGGAGACGTTACAAACGAATATCATGGCGCTGTCTTCATGCTTTAACTCAACTGTGTTGAGGCAAAGGATCGTAGGAGAATAAACAAAGGATGTACACGCATCACAGCAACAGTAATTCTAAAAACGTTTCGGAAAGTAATATTCTACCGTTTTTGACAGCTTTCGGATTATATTCAGGGCGATTCTTAGTGTCAGCCTCCATTTTCTCAATTCACATTTCAAATATCGCACGATTGACTTTGTTTTACGAACAAGAAAATTTCTTCTTAGAGATGGAAACGTTAACCATCGCAATACCCAGGGGAGGGAAATACTTGATTCCCACCTTCCGAAAACAGTGAAATTCAGCCAGGTACATTACCCCTATTATGAACATTTTTTAAAATTAATTTTAATGAAGGCTTCTAGCACATTCCTTAAATGTTTTAAATTTCTCCGTTAAATATGAACTAAAAATTTAAGGCTTAGTAATACAGTATAAACTTGCTAATTCGGCCCTCACTGATCCGGCCTGTCCATAATCGGCGGACATTCGAAAAGAAGCACACAAGAATGATTTATTATCGTGCGTAACAAGGCTGTTTTTTAAAATATGCTTAATCAAACAATTCTATACAAATCGTATTTGAAATTGTGGCAATATTTGCAGTTCTGTATAACGTCTTTTAAAAAGAAATTCGTTTTGTATCATAATGCTAGTCTATTATAACATTTCTGTGGTCGGAAAAATGTAACATGTAGGTAGGGTTGTCTTATGCCATGCAGGGTCCTCTGGGCATGGAGATTTTGAATTTCTTGAAAAGTTAATGAAAGCGTCACAATTATCTACAGTTGTTTAGTCAGTTTATTGTTTTTTACGGTCACAATTAGACAAATGAAGTACCAATGATTATTGTTTTTCAAATTGGACTTAAGGTTGGTGTTTAATGTATCTTTTAGGATTTCCGAAGAGTAAAATCTTCTATTTGTCCTCAAAGTCCAGCGGTTGAAGGTCGTCACTTCCTATGCACATGACTAACAAATTACTAAGTCGTTCCTGTAATGTAATCATTTGTAATTCTTTTTAACTGTTAAAAATAGCGCTATCCACTGAAAATGGTTACACTAGGCTATGAAAATTGAAGATACCTTTCCAATGTAAAAGTTGCTACCCGGATATTAAGTGAAATCAGATGATTCGCACGTGCTAATAATCTTAACGCCTTGAATAACGGCCTCAGAGGTATTATTAAGCCACAGTGGAGTGGCCGAGCGTTCTAAGGCGCCTCGCTGCGGAGCGCACGGTTGCTCGCCGTCGGAGGTTCGGGTCCTCCCTCGGGCATGTGTGTTTACGTGGTGTCCGTAGGTTAGCTTAAGTGAGTTTAAGTAGTTTGTAAGCCTAGGGACTAATAACCAAAGAAGTTAAATGGCATAGATTTTTTTACAAACATTTGAATTTCGTATTCTTGAAACTTTAATACAAATTAGTAGAAACACCGATCAGCCAGAGAAGACAAGAAATGAACCTCAAAGCCTTTCCACAAAAATGAAATGTAATAAGAAAATACTTAGTTCCGTTGATTCATTTGGAATGTTTTTGGTATATTGTTTCAAATGAAAACATTCTGATACGTGCTCATGACCGTTCATGTCTTCGTGAGAGAATACTACAAATTCTTTGCAGCTGTTTCTCAACTGCTCAGAATCGATTTGTTTTAACTGACGAAGAAAACTAAAACGTTTGCTACCTTTCTCGTATGCTTCCGACGTTAATTTAACAGAGAGCCCAATGTGTTGATTATAGGCAGAAAAACTTCTACGCGAAATTTTTTTTTTTGGCATTCAGCTACACAGTCTATGAGAAATCTTCGAAAAAAAGTGACACGCTTGCTACTAATTCTCTCCTTTTGGCAATTACCTTTATAGTCAGCATATTTTTCTCTTCGGCCGTCGCTTCATACTGATCGAACTTGTACAATGCTGATAAAGTCGGCAACCGATTGCAGCTACGTCTATTGTGACGGCACGACACTGAAAGTTATATTTATGTTATTGACTGCTCTCAAATGGTCATTCCATATCTCTGTTTGGAGAATAGTCTCCAGTTTTTCCATTTTCTTGGAAAGGATATGAACTTCATTTCTATTTTCCCCTGTCTACTTGGTCTTTCTACTAATTGACTATAAAGCTTCAAAAATATGAGTGGAGCCGTTATGTAAAGCGTTCAGAACATCAGCACGAGCAGACCACCTGGTTTCAGAGAGAGACTTCATAACTCTACTTGCGCTTAGGAATTCAGTTTAAATTTTCCATCGATTGTTCGAACCAGAAAACGAAAGTGAACGACTTTGGGCAAACTGGAAGTGTGCTACTGCTTCAGAAACACATGCAGCCGCCTGAACACCTAAATTTACTGAATGTGAGGCACACTGTACAAATTAACATTTTTTTTTATTCTTGCCTGAAGACCTGAATATTTTCCAGCCATATTTTCTAGAATATCATGGTTATGTACAGGCAATCTTTTATTGGAATGTCATGGATAACCAAAAATTATCGAACAGTGTCTGTCTTATACCCTATGCTCTTCCATAAGGAAAATTTGGAAAAATCTCTCAACAGGATAACTATTTTTACGTACCGAACGATGAAAGTTAGCTGGTCAACATGGAAGAGATATGGTGAGGAATCCACGCTTATTGAATCGTACATGGCTGCTTTTAATTCGTTGACAATCGTTGTTAACACTTTCTGCCCCATTACATTACTAAATTAATTGCAAGTATTTGTAGACAAATACGATGCTTTGGCTTTGCCGTAATTTCCATACTTTTGTATACGATCAGCTAGAAAAAGGCGTCAAATTCGCTCATCAATTCTAAGCATCCCAAATAATATCCGTTGTTTTCAGGCCCCAAAATGAAATTATCTCCTCGAAACCCTAATCCCCTTGAGGGCAAAAATTTCGCAACTGCAATTCTTTTTAGTACGCTTTTCCAACAGATAACCTGAGCATTAAACTGGGAAAGCAATCCTGTATCCACTCGTCCAGCAATTTTGCTTTTTCGGACATAATTTATCATTGATTTCCTGTGCTGTAAACCGTTCTCCTGCTCCTTTAATAACTTTCTATACACTTACAGTCTTTGTATGCTCTGGAGGAACTCAAATTATTGGCCATGGTTTTACTGAATGGACGGCAACAGTAACAATACACGAATTTCACTGGAGGTAAATGCAGAAGCCACTTCCTTTCCACATTCTCACCATTCGTCAGTTTACAAGTGAAAACACTTCCAATTAATTTAGTGGATTTATTTTGATACTTACATCAGATATACGTGTTGAAGTTTCGGAGAAATCGCTACTTTCACTTCGTAGAAACTCTAGGCCGTTGTGAACCAACTTCTGTTACAATTTCATCACAGTACTCAGTAGAGTCGTCATATATATATATATATATATATATATATATATATTCTAACATACTTCTGTTTTAAATGTTTTCCAATATCTTCAATAGACTTCACGAGAATACAACTTTCGCTTGTGAACTCAAGAATGAGGTTCGTGAATTGAACTTTCTTTACTTGTCGTTAACGGTAGGAAAAAAAAGTAGAAATGTTTGTAAACCTATTGGGCCAACTATTATGGTCATCAGTCCCTTGATTTACAAACTACTTAAACTAACCTACGGACAACAAACACACACCTATGCAAAAAATGTTCAAATGTTTGTATAGCTTATGGGAGTTAACTACGGGGTCATCAGTCCCTAAACTTACAAACTACTTATCAATTAGCTTATCCTAAGGACGGCACAAATATCTATGCCCGAGGGGGGATTCGAACCCCTGACCGTAGCGGCCGTGCAGACCATGACTGGAGTGCCTCAGTCCTCTCGGCCACCGCGGCCGGCACACACCTATGCGCCAGAGAGAAATCGACTCCAACGACGAGCAACCGCTCCACAGCAAGGCGCCTTAGAGCACTCGGCCATTCGACCGCGGCCACCTTTACGACTAGCGCTATCGGCAAATTACCAAACTACGCCGTTGCGGTATACATGGAAAAAAATCTTTCACGGTTTCTCTTCGAAATGACATATGTATGATATCTGTACAATGTGTGGTTCTTGTGTAATGAATAATTGAAAGTGTTCCCGGACATTCTGTATATCCTGTACAATTCAACTTTCCGCCATCAGGCGCAATTATGGCGCTATAGACTGTGGTGTGCGAACAGAAATAGGGGAGGGATAATCAAACACATGTTTACGGTGGTTCTGGTACATTTATGGTCACAACATGCGTTCAGTAAGTGTCTCCCGACTCTGCAACGTCCTGCATCAATAACATAGTATGGTCGACAGTTGGCCGCAGCATATCCGGTGTATACTATCCTTCAGATAAAGGAAGAGTCCGGGTACATTCCTGATGCACCCGCTTCTTCAAATATCCCCACAACCAGAGGTCACGTTAATTTAGGTCTGGAGAGCTGGAAGGCCATACATCTTGAAAGGGCCTAGAGATGATGCGGTTATCACGAAAGGTTTCTCGAAGCACATATTTCATCTGGCGAGTGACATGTGGAGTCGTCTCATCTTGCATGAAAATAGTGGTGCGGACAAAGTTCCGTTCTGGTGTTGCACGAGGTCTTTCCAACGTGCAGCTGTTACTGTCCACCTAACAGGTCCACGAGGTGTCATTTCCTCTAAGAAAAGCGGATCGAGAATGAAGGAGCTTGTGAAACCATAGCGCACTGTCACGTTCTAACACAACGTGTGGGGGAGTAGAACCCCACATATGACATTTCTGTGCATTCACGGCTCCGTGCAGAGTAAAATGTGCCAAAGTCCAAAGAATATTCCCTGGACATATCATCCATTTACACGCGTGCCGAAAACGAAGCCCAAAGTACGCCTTAAGCCCTTAATTAAGGGATACCTGTGCAAATTGCCTTTGTAACCTGCAACTCACAGTACAAGAAACACGGAAGGCTCGAAGAAAGGGTTCGCCTTGTATTTAACTTTCTAAGGTTTTATTAATTCCAAATAAGCAGTATATACGGAAATCCCCGTCAGTACTTCAAATAGTTAAATTACAAGACGGATAAGAATTAATCTCTTAACAAGAATTCCAAAATTTAAGTTACAGCCTGATAAAACTGAAACTGATTGTCAAGAATTTTCAAACTATCTTAAACAACAATAGATAATATCTGTATTTTATATTACATTCTCAACCAAGTCTCATGAGCTTAAGCGAAATGCATCTTCGTAAGGGGAGGTCCGACAAATATATATCTGAGAAATCATACAAATATCCACAGCGCTTACACGACAAGGTTTAAAAATTTTTAACACCAGCATAAATCTTTGAATAATGACAAGGGATACACAGAGATTAACATTCCATTTGGGGTAAACAAAACAATATGACGCTCGGGAGAGAGCAATAAGAGCGTAATTGACAATGTCAATAAGAGAGATTAAACGAGGCTCCAATCGCGCCGGCGATAGGTGGCAACCTACGTAAAAAATTGGACTATGATGTGACGGCTAACGTGTCACGTAAGAGATATCATATAATAATGTTTAGCGAGATTAGGAAATCGCCAACACAGTAAACAATAAGATCGACAGTCCCGTATCTCAGGCAAATACAGAGCAACTATAATTAACGAGACTCTAATGAAACAGGCAATTACGTGGCACACTAGTCTTCAAGGGTACTTATCTTAACATTAACGAATCAGAGGCAAATAACGTTAAATAAAAGATTTAGAGATGCTGAGCGAATAGCTACATATACAACAACGATTATATAACACAAAGCATAAAAAAAATAGCAACGACAGCCAATCAGTAACCTGAAGAAAATAGTTTGCTCTTGCGCAAACCGCGCGCAAGAACGCCCATAAAGGCATGCTACTTGTGAATCTCTTATGAGATATTTATTTACCACAGATCGCTTATATACAATGATAACTAGTTTTTACTTAAAGAGTCATTTTTGTTGTTATGGTCTTCAGTCCGGAGACTAGTTTAATGCAGCCCTCCACCCTAGTCTATCCTGAGCAAGTCTTTTCATCTCCTCATAAAAACGGCAACCGACATCCATTTGAATCTGTTTACTATATGCGTCTCTTGATCTCCCTCTGCGATACTTACCTCACACACTTCCCTCCAATGCTAAATTTACATTTCCCTACCAAACGATCCCTTCTTTTAGTCAAGGTTCAGTACCTCTTCATTAGTTACGTGATCTTCCCACCTAATTTTCAGCATTCTTCTGTAGCACCGCATTTCAAAAGCCTCTATTCTCTTCCTGTCCGCACTGTTTATCGTCCATGTCTCACTCCCGTACAAGGCAACACTCCTCGCAAATGCCTTCAGAAAAGACTTCCTTACACTTAAATTAATATTCGATGTTAGAAAATTTGCTTTTCTTCCCATTGCCATTCTGCATTTTATATCCTCTGTACTGAGACCATCGCATGTTATTTTACTGCCCAAGTAACAAAACTCATCTACCACCTTCATTGTTTCGTTACCTAATCTAATTCCTTCAGCATCGCCTGATTTTCTAAGACCACATTCCATTATTTTCGTTTTGCTCTTGTTAATGTTCATTTTATACGCTCTCTTTAACACACTGTCCATTCCATTCAACTGCTCTTCCAGGTCCTTTGCTGTCTCTGACAGAATTACAATGTCATCAGCAAAACGAAATGTTTTTATTTCTTCCCCCTGAACTTTAATCCCTATTCCAAATTTTTCCTTGCTTTCCTTCACCGCCTGCTCGATGTACAAATTGAATAACATCGGAGAGAGGCTACAACCCTTCACGACTAATGCTTCCCTTTGATTCCCTTCGAGTCTAATAACTGCGGTCTGGCTTTTGTACAAGTTGTGTACAACTCTCCTTTCCCTGTTTTTTACCCCTGCTGACTTCAGAATTTGAAAGAGTGTATTCCAGTCAACATTGTCAAAAGCTTTCTCCAAATCTACAGAAGCTAAAAATGATGTAGCTTTACCTTTCCTTAATCTATCTTCTAAGATAAGTCGTAAAGTGAGTATTGCCTTCCGTGTTCCTTCGTTCCTCCTGAATCCAAACTGATCTTCCCCGCGGTCAGCTTGTGCAAGCTTTTGCATTCTCCTGTAGATAATTCGTGTTAAAATTTTGCAACCATGACTTATCAAACTGATGGTTCTGTAATTTTCACACCTGTCTGCGCCTGATTTCTTTGGAATGGGGATTATTACATTTCTCTTAAAGTCTGAGGGTATTTCGCCTATCTCATACATCTTACACACAGAGTGAAACAGTTTTGGCTTGGCTGACTCCCACAGACTTTAGTAGCTCTGAGGGAATGTCATCTACTCACGGGGCCTTGTTCCGACCTAGGTCTTTCAGGGCTCTGTCAAATTCATCTCTCAGTGTAGTATCTCCTATTTCATCTTGATCTGCTTTCTCTTCTCTTCCTACAACTTCTCTCTAAGGTAATTTCCTTTGTGGAGTTTTTCTATGTTCTCTTTCCACATTTCAGGTTTTCCTTCTTTGCTGAGAACTGGTTTTCCGTCTGAGTTCTGGGTATTCCTAGAGCTGTTTTTCTTGTCCCCAGAAGTCTCTTTTTTTTCCTTTAGGCAGTATCTACTTTCCCCCTTCTTATACATTCTTCTACAGATTTGCATTTGGCTTCTAGCGACTCCTGCTTAGCTATTTTGCACTTCATGTCAATCTCATTTCTTTGTCGCCTGTAGTTCACTTTGGCTGTTCCATTCACTGCATTTTTATATTTTCTCCTTTCACCGATTAAATTTAGTATCTCCTGTGATACCCAAGGATTTTTTAAGTCTTGTCTTTCTACCTATTTTGTCCTCTGCTGCCTTCACTATTTCATCACTTAATGCTACCCACTCCTATTCTACCGTTTTATTTACTTCCGTTTCTGTCAAGTGTTGCCTAAAGCTTGCTATGAAATTCTTAATAACTCCAGGTTCCCTCAATTTACCCAAGTCCCATCTCCTAATTATCCTACCTTTCTGAAGTTTTTTTCAGTTTCAGCCTACAGTTCATGACCAATAAGTTATGGTCAGAGGACACATCTGCCCCTGGGTATGTCTTACAGTTTAAAACCTGGTTCCGAAATCTCTGTCTTACCATTATAAAATCTGTGTCTCCTGGTCTCTTCCAAGTATAAAACCTTCTTTCGTGATTCTTAAACCAAGTGTTTGTTATGATTAAATCTTGTGCCGTGCAAAATTCTACCAGGTGACTTTCTCTTTCATTCATTTTGCCCAGACCATATTCACGTATTATTTTTCCTTCTCTTTCTTTTCCCACTACCGAATTCCAGTCTCTCATCACAATTAAGTTTTCCTCTCACTTAATTGTCTGAATAATATCCTTTAACTTCTCATACAGTTCTTCAATCTCCTCATCATCGGTAAGCTAATTGGCATATAAACCTGTACTGCAATTTTCGGTGTTGGCTTCGTATCTGTCTTGACAACGATAATGTGATCACTATGCTGCTCATAGTAGTTTACCCGCATTCCTATTTTCTTATTCCTTATAAGCCCTACTCCTATGATACTCTCAACTGATTTTGTATTTATAATCCTGTACTCACCTGACCATAAATGCTGTTCCTCTTTCCACCGAACTTCATTAATCCCCACTATATCTACCTTCAACCTATCCATCTCTCTTTTTAAATTTTCTAACTTCCCTACCCGATTAAGGAATCTGACATTCCACGGTCCAATCTGTAGAATGCCAGTATTGTCTTTCCTGATGACAACATCCTCCTGAATAGTCCCCGCTCGGAGATCCGAATGGGGTACTATTTTATCTCCGTAATATATTACCCGAGAGGATATATTTTCTTATAGTAGAGCTGCATGTCCTCGGGAAAGTAACTGCTGTAGTTTTCCCTTGCTTTCAGTCATTCTCAGTAACTGTGTGGCAAAGCCACATTAGCTGATGCTACAAGGCCAGCTCAGTCAATCATCCAGATTGTTGCCCCTGTAACTACTGAAAAGGCTGCTCTCCTCTTCAGGAACAACACGTTTCACTGGTCTTTCCACAGATACCCCTCCGTTCTGGTTGCACCTACGTTACGGCTGTCTGTATAGTTGAAGCACGCAAGCCACCACACCTCGGTAATGTCTGCGGTTAATAATTATAATTCATGATTTTTAATAGTTTTTATTGCATCATAAATAGGTATTTTCCTGCGATGTATTCATCTCGCGTTTAAATATCAACTTCAAACCATTCTTCAAGTCGTCCAACGACTTACAGCAACAGAATACGGCAATAGAACCATATAAAGAATTACATTTTAGACATGTGTACCAACAATGACATTAAAATATCGATAATATTTGATACAAAAGTTATTAGAGATTAAATTATGAAAAACTTTTACTTAGATTTTTCCTTTTTTTCTATCCGGTGGATAATAGCCAAGATAGGGCATAGAGCCGCCCTCCACTGTCGTCCTGTGGTGTTTCCAAGGGGAGGCTGTGATCACTGGTGGACATCAAATACGTCTGCAAAATTTGGTGCCGATCCGTCCAACGTCGCGACCTGAGACGTCCAGGCATGGCAAGACATATGTTTCAGATGTGCTGACACTATACTGGTATGGTATAAGTGGTATGAATATCACCACTGAAATAGGCATCAACGTCATGTTGTTCAATACAATGTTATTTCCTGTTCCACATGTCCAAGCAATGTGTGAGTTTTTTACTCGTGAAGAACGGTATTAGAGCGTCCACCATCTTTAGCGTGTCCTTTTTGCGTTGTTGGGCATGTAGGGTGAAGGTCAAGGACTTGTCTAATGTGTTGCCCAAATATTTTGTAGATGTCAACTACGGGATCGACTGCCCTGTAACCCCGAATACGGAGAATGGTTAGTGATGCGGCCAGATGTGATAAAAGCTATGTCGTCCACATATAGGCTGCAGGTAACAAACTTGTCATACGTCATTCATTCATATATATATATATATGACGGCGACTGTGGATTGGCGTCGGTATAAGCGGTGACTGATGTGCTTCTGATCCTGACAAGTTGTAGTTCGGCTGACATCTGCTGAAAACCAAATTGCTCTGGACGAATTTGTAACGGAACAATTTTCTAATTTTACAGTCTGTTACAGAAAACACTCTAATTTCGCTCCAACGTAATGTGAAAGTAAGTTATTAGTGTAAAGTATTTCAAGTTAAAAAGAAAATATGTTATTTTTGTTGTATGTGAATTAATGCTTGCTCTATTGAAATTGGTTTTAAAACAATCGGCAGTTATGTAACCACCAAATGAGCTGAGCGCCGGTGTACATCCAGAGATCAAACGTATGCCACTACCATGGCACAAGATAATATTGCATCGCTGAAGCTGGCCACTAGAAGAGTCTAACCTCTGGCTACGCGACAATAATTAATTATAGTAAACAGGAAAAAAATTGTCTCTTGTTCAATATTGTGGGTCCAGATTAGCAATGTGCAGGCAGTTGTAATTCAGACCAGCAAACTGTAAAAGTCGAGAGCAAGGTTTTGAGTTACGGTACTATATGATATCATTAATGAGATTACGGCCTCAAATGGTTTGTAATGACATACATGACGTCGGTATCTTGTGAAGGTAATACCTTGAGTTAGCTGACCAGTATTTGACCTAGTAAAGGTATTATCGACTTCTATCAGGCATTCATTCACTGCTGAAAAGGGAGCTACTGAAGTTTAATTCAGATTGTTTACGGCAGCAAGCAGATAGCAACTATCGAATGGGAACAAAAATTGATTTTATAATTTTACTGTGTAATGAGAATTAGTCGCTAAAAACTTTAGCGAAATTTACGACAGAATCTGATAGGACATTTGCTAGATAATTGACGTACGTATCTACTGATAGCTTAAGCGAAATTAATTCGTTACAAAGGGAAATATTTATAGTCAGTCCTGAAGAAAGAGAGCTGTCTTTTTTTTTTTTTTTTTTTTTTTTTTTTTTTTTTTTTTTTTTTTTTTTATTTGCCGGCCGCGGTGGCCGAGGTGACTGAGGCGCTCCAGTCACGGTCAGCACGGCCACTACGGTCGGGGGTTCGAATCCCCCCTCGGGCATGGATATTTGTGCCGTCCTAGTTCGTAAGTAGTTCATAAGTAGTTTGTAAGTTTAGGGACTGATGACCCCGTAGTTAAGTCCCATAAGCTTAACAAACATTTGAACATTTTTTGTCTTTTGATTTATTACATCTTTATTTGGCCGAATAAATGATCCTGCAGAAATCTTAAAGGCAACGAAACTCTCGTGTGCTGAATATTGATAGACAGAAATGGATCAATCACCTTACACTTTACCGACAAGTGATAAGTTATTGTAGTGATTTTAATTCACGAGAACAATTATTGGTATTTCTATAAATCCCAACTAGAATCAATATGTAAGATATGTACAGTAAGACGCAAATCTTTGTCAACTCTCGAGTGACAAAGCAGTGAATTGTCTTGTCTTTGGTGCTGTGGCGAAGATTATGCTAGCAACGTCCAAGTGTTGTGCATGAAATACAGGACCAAAAAAAATCAATAGTTGGATAAAAAAGTTTTAAACGCGTATTTTGATCTTTACTGCACTGTATTAGTAGAACACTAATTTTTTAATTTTTCCCGAGCTGATTTCATGATGTGGGAAGGAAATGGTTAAGGTATGTCGTAAAGTGATCCGACTCAAAATCTGTGCGACTTATTGGTGGGAGCAGTAGTCCTCCTCGGCTTATGATTCCAGACACAGGGAGATGGTCGGACGATAGATCGTGAATTATGCGCCCTTGCATAGTCTCCATTCAGACCATAGCTCTCCCCTCCCCCGTAGCCCTCAAGGATAGGAAAATGTATAGTTTTGACAAGGAATTTTCTTTTAAAATTTTTTTCGAAGTAATCATTTTAGAAAGAAAATTAAGTTTAGGACCGTCGGAAGTGGAACTTCTTATAAGTAATCTTATACAGGGTGTCCCACTCAGCTGTTTCACCCCAGATATCTCTGAAACTACAAGATATATTGAAAAACCACTTTCACGGTCATGAACTTACGGCAGGGGCTTATGAAAGTAGATACTATGAGACACTAAAACGTGAAGAAATATTTTCAACACAAACTTATGTTTTTAAAGGCATACCCCATATTATTTCTTAAGCAATCGATAGGATGAAAAATCATAAAAAGAATGGAGTCGGTTGCATCGCGATGCGTCAATTACATCCGGAGAAACTGCGAAGCGAAGTTGACGTTAGAAATACATGAGGTGCGCTGTTGGCGCTTGTCCGAGGCTCAAGCGAGACTCACGGTTGAGTCTCGGACACGCGCTAGCAGCGCGCCTCATGTATTTCTAACGTCAACTTCGCTTCGCAGTTTCTCCGGATGTAATTGACGCATCGCGATGCAACCGACTCCATTCTTTTTGTGTCTCATAGTACCTACTTTCATAAGCCCCTGTCGTACGTTCATGACCTTGAAAGTGGTTTTTCAATATCTCTTGTAGTTTCAGAGATATTTGGGGTGAAACAGTTGAGTGAGACACCCTGTATATTAAAAGAATCTACAAAACCTAAAATCACTAGGCCAGCCTAAAGTACCCAGCCCATTTCCTTCATTTTTGTTTTAAACGAAAGATATTCATTCACAGGTTTCTCATCAAGTATCAGAATTAATTTAAGTTACGTCATCCTTTATTTTTATTCAAACGCGGTATCCTTCTGTCCTGACATGAATATTTTAATCGGTTTGTTATACGATATCTTCGGCTCTAATTAAGGTACGCAGTGCTTTTCGACCTAACACCACTCAGCGGATAAAGCTCTCTCATTTGCGCTTTTAAACACTTGCATTAATTGATTCTGAAGAAAGCTATGCGTGAACATTCAACTTTATTTCCGGTTTTTTCCAACTTTTTGCAATTCCAATAACAGTGCGCAATATTCGAAAGGGTCCTCTAGCTAAAATGCACTCCTGGCCATTAAAATTGCTACACCACGAAGATGACCTGCTGCAGACGCTAAATTTAACCGAGAAGAAGAAGATGCTGTGATACGCAAATGATTAGCTTTTCAGAGTATTCACACAATGTTGGCGCCGGTGGCGATACCTACAAGGTGCTGACATGAGGAAAGTTTCCAATCGATTTCTCATACACAAAAGGCAGTTGACCGGCGTTGCCTGTTGAAACGTTGTTTCGTGTAAGGAGGAGTAATGCGTGCCATCACGTTTCCGACTTCGATAAAAGTAGGGTTGTAACCTATCGCTATTGCGGTTTATCGTATCGCGACATTGCTGGTTCCGTTGGTCGCGATCCAATGACTGTTAGCAGAATATGGAATCGGTGGGTTCAGGAGGGCAATACGGAACGCCGTGCTGGATCCCAAAGGCCTCGTATCACTAGCAGTCGAGATGACAGGCATCTTATCCGCTTGGCTGTATCGGATCATGTTGCCACGTGTCGAGTCCTGAGTCAACAAATGGGGGCGTTTGCAAGACAACAACCATCTACACGAACAGTTCGACGACGTTTGCAGAAGCAAGGACTATCAGCTCGACGACCATGGCTGTGGTAGCCCTTGACGCTGCATCACAGACAGGAGAACCCCGATGGTGTACGCAACGAATGGTAAAACGTCATTTTTTCGGATGAATCCAGGATCTGTTTACAGCGTCGTGATGGTCGGATCCCTGTTTGCCGACCTCGCGGTGAACGCACATTGGAAGCATGTATTTTGTCATCGCCTTACTGGCGCATTACCCGGCGTGATGGTATGGAGTGCCATTGGTTACACGTCTCGGTCACCTCTTGTTCGCATCGACGGCACTTCGAATAGTGGCCGTTACATTTCAGATGTGTTACGACCCTTGGCTCTACCCTTCATTCGATCCCTGCGAAACCCTACATTTCAGCAGGATAATGCACGACCGCATTTTGCAGGTCCTGTACGGGCCGGGCCTTTCTGGATACGGGAAATGTTCGACTGCTACCTTGGCCAGCGCAGTCTCCAGATCTGTCCACAATAGAAAACGTCTGGTCAGTGGTGGCCGAGCAACTGGCTCGTCACAATACGGCAGTCACTACTCTTGATGAACCGTGGAATCGTGTTGAAGCTGCTTGTACACACCATCCAAGCTCTGTTTGACTCAATGCCCAGGCGCATCAAGGCCGTTACTTCGGCCAGAGGTGGTAGTTCTGGGTACTGATTTCTTAGGATGTATGCACCCAAATTGCTTGAAAATGTAATCACATGTCAGTTCTAGTAGAACATATTTGTCCAATACCTGTTTATTATCTGCATTTCTTCTTGGTGTAGCAATTTTAATGGCCAGTAGAGTATGTTGCTGTTGTAGAGGAGGAAGGAGAATAGTTTTGTGTTAACTGAATTTCTTAAACCACTTTTCTGCCATGTCTTTCAACGGTATTTGAAAATAGGTGTGATTCTCGTGTGCGCAGTAATTCACACCCACCAGCACCGCCGCCGCTTCCGTTGATTGCTGCCTGGTGAATAGTGCAGGCGGCGACCGGCGCCGACTCACCTCGATGAATACATAAGACGTGCCGCGGCGGGGCCGGCATAAAGAATTCCATTAGCGGGCCGCCTCCTCTGCACTCTGCACTCTGCGCGAGGCCGATTGGCGCCGTGGGGGGCCAGGCTACCGTCGCGGGGGTGTTCTACCGTAGGACACTTTAACAAGAAGACCCCACAACTTTATTTATAACTAGCAGAAAACCCGGCGTTGCCCGGGTATTTATTTAATTATTCGAATTTTGAGTTAGTACTTTTCCTATCCACTCTCTCTCTGTCCATCTTTTCTTTTCTTTTTTTTTCCCCTCTAAACAATGTTACATTTATCAGAGAATATGTAAGAAATCACAGGTAAAAATGCACTCCTTTCGAAGAATCCAATCACGAAATTCAACAATAACGATTGTAACAATATCACAGATCGATCACTTGTCTTGTTTTTGTACAAGTTGTATATAACTCTTCGTTCCCTATATTTTACCTCTGATACCTTCAGAATCTGAAAAAGTGTACTCCAGTTGTGACGTTAGCATCCAGATGTGTACTTCAAATATTTATTAAATTTTAAATGTATATAGATTTGTTGAAGCTTGTTATGATAACTGATGTATATTGTAGTATTGTTTAGTTTGTTTAAGTGAATTTATGTAATTTATTATTTATTAGCTTAAACGCGCGGCTCCGCTCCCGTGTTGGTTGATTATGATAGATAACCTATAGTTCAGTAGTGTGCTATGAGACTGGTTTTGAAGGATGAAATGAAATACTATACCTTCTTTAGAAGCAAACATTTTTAATCAACATTCAAATAAAAAATAAAATTATGTCAAGTGCGTAGTGATAAATTTCAATAAATAATACATAAATCATTCCTTACAGACGGTGTTGCAATATATCAACACGTATGGTGAGAGTAATGTTCAAATTCATTTTAATTTCATTTTAGGGAATTCTGGTAAACTACGTTATTTCTAGTATTTTACTCTATGTAATGCGCGAAACGTCAAATCGATTTTTTAAAGAGATGTATTAAAAGAAATTTCTTTTTTACTCCTTTATTTATTGATTCTTATTTTGCCTTATTCGTATGCTTATCCTTAACAGAGAAAGAGCTGAAGACATTGTAGTACGCACAGACGAAATATATGGTCTGTGGCGTCACGTTTCGCTGTACGTAACCTCCTTGCTATAGAGTCGCAAACGTCATCGCTGGCCTTCAATCCGAATTTTTTTAATATAATTTGACGACTTTGAATCACCATATCTTACACCTTCTGTAGCTGTCGGCATGGAACTGGTATGGTGTACAACGAGAGACTTCGGACAACACACACACTCACCATTCGTTTGCGTTCTGTAGAGCGAAATATTAACACACACACACCTAGAATTTCATATACACCGATATATTTCCATCCCAATATACACCACCCTTTTATCATTATCAACCCTCAAGCAACAATGCAACCAATAAAACCATTTTCAAAGAGTAAATATAATTTTCAAAGAGTCATTATTGTTCCGCATTTCGCGTTATATTCTTCAAATTACTAAATATCTATCAGATCGCTATAAAACCGTACCTAAAACCTTCCTCAGGTATAAATTAGTAACTGTACAAATACTTAAGTCTCTGCGTCTTGTCGTTTGGACGTGATAAGTGTACACCGAACAGTCACATTAATATATATATATAGCTATCCGGCCGCTATAAAACAGTGCGTAAAGCCTTCCCCGGGTAGACGTCAGTAACTGTACAAATTTTTAGCTCTTTACGTCTTGTGGTTCAGACGATGAACGTACACCGAATAGAAATTCACATTTATAGATATAGACTAGCGACCCGCCCCCGCTTTGCAGGGGCGGAATTTGTGTTCTGTATCTACAACTGATGTGTCGATGTATTTTATTGGTTGCTGTGTTCTACGTAATATCTACACGACCACTCCCGGCGGGGCTCTCTTTATGTTGATGGGGTTACGCCCCCTTGACATCAGGGTGAGGGAGCAGGGAGCCTGGTACTGGGTCAAAAGAGGGGATGGGGAAAATGTTTCCAAAATTCTTGGGGAACCTTTAACCAGCAAGGCAGAAATCAGACAGAAAGGACTCTGGCAACAATATTGGGATGAGGAGGAAGAACACACGCTCTCCTACCAGATATCCAGGAAAGACTAAAAATGAAGCATTTCAAGCCATCAAGAGGAATGCTGTACTTCCTTACGGGACATGGACCCTATCCGGCATACCTATGCCGGTTTAGGAAACAGGTTACGCCAGCTTGTGCTTGTGGTGCGGAGGTAGCAACACCGGAACACATCACTTACGAGTGTCCTGCATTTGACAGCGTGACTGCGGACCTGGGAGGGGCTCTGCCCAACAACAACACTTATGAGTTCATCAGGAACCCACACACGTTCCGTACACTTGATGAAATTGCTAACAAAATCTCAAGCTAAGTGCTTCAGGACTTCATTCAGAACAACTGACTGACTCAGACGTAACACCCGACTGAGACAGCCGCATCTGCCGTGCCACCGGGGAGGTGGACTAGACATCAGAAATGACAGCATCCGCCATCAACTGGATTCGGGGGTTAGATGTAGCAAACACCGACAGTGACCTAGACGTAAGCACAGAGTAATATATACAGAGAAGCAGACCCCCTAAACCACTGTCCTACGCTCCCCTCGAAGTTCCGTAAGATGCTAGCAGGTGTCAGGCGGTTCCCTGAGGGTGCCTCTCGCACGTCAGAGGGTAGAGTGGAGGGGAGGCTGATGGGAGAACTCCTGCCGCCTGCCACGAGGCCACGGCTGTGTCCGGCTTGCTGGCGTTTGAGGGGAAGTGGTGGTGGGGACAGCCGCTACCTGCCGCCTGCTCAGGCTAGTTTGAAGAGCTGCTTCTGACCGCAGCGCCATCATGGGACATGTTACGGAACTGCTTCAGCAACCCCCGCCCGGTACCCCTGAGCGTGGGACCGGATCCTTACGGAGGTTTCCCGTCTGTATAAATTTGTCTGTGACGTAAGATAGATGTAGGTTTTTTCTAATTCTTCTTGTAGGTTAAGACAAAAAAATGATGATATCTTTTGCGGGGGGGGGGGGGGGGGGGATGTCTGTGGTGACTTAAAAGAAAATTGGCCGCCCAGTGCCAGGGGCATGGCCACTGGGTTTCGCTTGGTGAGCTGGCCAGTTCAAGTAGGTTTATCTCGCTGCCACACCTGCAACATCACAGCACTAGCATATTAGGAAAAAAATAATACGTAAAACACATCAACTAACATTAGCGTAGGGATGTCCAGTGGTTTGCTAACATGCAAAATAGTTTAAGTCACTAGCCTGTAATAACATCGTATTAATATAAAAACCCATTTTGTCATAGGTGATGGGTCATGTTGTATCATATTATAAATAAAGAATATATCGCACTGAGCTGTATGGAAGAAAGTCCATCGAACCACTTTTATGATATTTCTCTACAGTTTCATTCTCTAATAGCAAGTGGGAAAAGGAGCACTGGTATGACTGAAGAACGATACGTTGGCACACCACAAATGTTGTATATAATCTTGACGGGTATGCCGCGGATAACGTTGTGTAAATCCCACAATATTTCTTCGGAGCAACTGTCCGATATCTTGAGGCGGTTGCACCTTGCTGATGGCCAAGTAAGAATGGCGGTATCTGCTTTTTTTAAAATCTTTATTGTAATTTCAATTCCCCTAAAAAGGGGCGGGCTGGCAGCGCTTATTGGCGTTCTTCAGCCTTCAGAAATAAAATTTGACACAGTTGAAACATATGAACATAAAGGAGAAAAACACACAAAAAAGGATGTGTTAAATGGAGATAAGACAAAGTATATAACACGGAGCGAAACAGTGGTGTCATAAAAGTTTTGATACGGCGATGGTGGAGAATAAATCAGCTGTACGAGGGTCAGTGGCACACATACAAGTAAAATGAGCGCATGGCGGCGGCTATGCTTTGACCGTCCGCTATTGTGGAATTAAAACAAAAAACACATCACACACACGGAGAAATACACAATTTAAAACTGATGGCATCGGATGCGGGTTGGGCGTTCACTGTTGTAAAAATAAAATAATGTAACTAAAAGGCACTACACTTGTTGAAGCACTCACACGGAAGCAAAAAGAAGATTCCACAGATGGCGGAGCACTCGCAGTAGTGAAGATGTGATGTGGGGGGGGGGGGGGAGGGGATGAGAGGAGAGGGAGAGGGTGGGGAGGAGCCACAGGACCAGTGAGGAATGGACGGGAGGGATGATGTCCCATACCGGGAAGCCACGGGGTAGAAAGAAAGGGGAGGGCGGTAAGAGGAGGACCTGCAGGGACAGCTGGGCGGAATGAGAAAAGGGGCGGGAAGGGAGGGATAGTCGGGGCCCTCAGGGAAAGGGAGAGGGAGCAAGGGGGAGGATCACAGCTGGTATCAAGGGTAGATGTCAGGTCGGAGAGCATCATCTGGGAGGGGGAGGGTACGGAAGTTGCCACGGGAAAGGATCTGGAGTGTGGACAAGTGGAGAGCAGTGGGAATACAGTGGTGGAGGCACGGCAACGGATCAGGTGCAGAGAGGAGGGGATGTATCTGCTTATGGGCGCCGTTGTATATAGAACACGCATGCGAAGACTGCGCAAACGCGCAAATTACGCATGCGCAGTAATTTGCCGATAGAGGGCGTCGATCTAAAGAGCCATCTGCAGGGAAACACAGAGGGGCTATTTTGCACATGCGTTGTACGCTGTGTTTACAAACAGTACCGCCAGACGTTACTCACTAGAAGTAAACCAAATTATGGCGGGTCCGTTAACGAAAGGTTTTGACTTTCTTGTCGTGATTTGATAGTAGCCAAGGCGGGCTTCCAGGCTGTGCTGAATTGAAATCCCGTATCCCGGTTGATGAGATTATCAAATGTACGGATATGTATTGCATCTTTAATGACACAATCCCAAAAGGATGAAGCCGAGGAGAAAATTTCTGTTTTCTCATAGCCGCGGTGGAGCGGCCGAGCGGTCTAAGGCGCCTTGCTGCGGAGCGAGCAGTTTCTCGCCGTCGGAGGTTCGAGTCCTCCCTGGGACATGGGTGTGTGTGTTGTCCTTAGGTTCGTTTACCTTAGTTTAAGTAGTTTGTAAGCTACAGACTGATGACCACGCAGTTTGGTCGGATAGATTTACAAACATTTGAAAAAATGTCAAATGTTTTATTTTATCATAAAACATGCGATGTCCTGTGTTAAGACAGTGTTCTGCAATCGCCGACTTCTCTGGTTGATGCAGGCGTGTGTGACGCTGATGTTCATCACAGCGTTCTTGCACTGTGTGACATGTCTGGCCTATATACGCCGCTCCACACTGACAAGGGATCTTATATGCTCTACATTTCCTTAGACCAAGATCATCCTCGTCCGATCGTAACAAGTTCCTCAGTTTTGTAGATGGTCGAAACGCACACTTAATTTCGTATCTTCCAAGGACACTTCCAATTCTCGACGACATAGAAAGAAAGATCCAGTATTATTTAGTTACACTATAGCAGGTCAGCAACTGGAAGCAGTTAATTCCATAAATTATCTGGGAGTAGGCATTAGGAGTGATTTAAATGGAACGACCATATGAAATCAATCGTCGGTAAAGCAGGTGCCAGACTTAGATTCATTGGAAGAATCTTAAGGAAATGCAGTCCGAAAACAAAGGAAGTAGGTTACAGTACACTTGTTCGCCCACAGCTTGAATACTGTTGACCGGTGTGGGACCTGTACCAGTTGGGGTTGATAGAAGAAGTAGAAAAGATCCATCGGAGACTAGCGCGCTTCTTTACAGAATCATTTGTTAATAATGAAAGCTTTACGGAGATGATCGATAAACTCCATTGGAAGATTCTGCAGGAGAGACGCTCTGTCGCTCGGTACGGTATTTTGTCGAAGTTTCGAGAACATACCTTTATCGAGGAGTTTAGCAGTATATTGCTCCCTCCTGCGTATATCTCACGAAGAGATCATGAGGATAAAATGAGAGAGATCAGAGCCCACACTGAGGCACACCGACAATCTTTCTTTCTGCAAACGATACCTGACTGGAATAGGAGGGAGAACCGACAGTGCTAATCAGGGTACACTCCGCCACACACCATCGGGTGGCTTGCGGAGTATGAATGTAGATATAGATGTAGAGATGGCACCAAAGTACGGCAAGAACCCCAAGGTGGAATGTGTATTTGTCTCTTCATTCTGCTCCGTGGACTGAACTCTCTTGGGCCTGAATGCATTATGTACCTGTCTCTCAGAATATTAGTTTTGTCGGATCACTGTTTTTAAATGTTCCATTTCACTCGACAGACTTCCAGCATCAGACACCGCACGTGCTCTATGAACCAGCGTACGTAATGCACTACCACACTGTGCAGGATAGTGGTAGCTTGTGGCCTGCAGATATAGATCTGTATGTGTTGGTTTGCGGTAGACGCTGTGCCCCAACGTCCCATCTGCTTTCCTTTGTACCAAGACATTAAGAAAAGGTAAAGTTCCGTCTTTTCCCACTTCAGTTCTGAATTTTATATTCACATGGAGCTAGTTTAAATGCTGTAGAAAATTGGGTAGAGTGTCAAATCCGTGTGGTCACACCACAAATGTGATGCACATATCCCAGAAAACAAGGCGGTTTGTGAGTGGCTGACTGCAAAGCATTTTCTTCAAAGTCCTCCCTAAAATAATTGGCCACCACAGGAGACAGAGGGCTTTACATGGCAACACCGTCCACGTGTTCAAAGTATTGGTCCTGGACATCCATGCAGATGGTTCTTGAGATCGACGCCCTCTATCGACAAATTATTGCGCATGCGTAATGTGTGCGTCTGCGCAGTCTTCGCGAGTGTGTTCTATATACAGCGGCGCAGATATGCAGATACCGTCAATCGTACTTGGCCATCAGCAAGGAGCAACCACCTGAAGACGTCGGACACTTGCTCCGAAGAAATATTGTGGGAATTACTTATTGTTAAACGGCGCCAAACCCATGAAGACTATATACAACATATCCGCCGAGAAATCGTGAAGAATCACAACACACGTTTTATTTATACATTCTGTTCTTACACGTTCGACACCACGTCGAAGTTATCACTGAAGAATACGATATAAGAAAAACAAAAAGAAAAGTTTTTCTAGAGTTTGACAAAAAGTAAATCATCTACCACTGCACGGATATCACGGTTTCCCTGAATAGGTTAGCGAGAGAATCCAGGCCAAGTCAGTAGCGGCAGCAGCGCGTCCACAGGCGCTGATCCTCGGTCTTGGGGTGTCGGCGGTAAATTGATACCAATGCCGGTTGTGTGCCCAGATATAGAGTGTGGCGTCCTTGTAAAAATAAATAAATAAAAAAAAAATTAACTAAGCTGTACTCTTATTTCAACTGAAATTTGCTGAACGCTGATGGTGAAACCTTTTTATTGGTAATAGTGTACGTTCTACATCTACATCTACATGGGATACTCTGCAAATCACATTTAATTGCCTGGCAGAGGGTTCATCGAACCACCATTATACTATTTTTCTCCCATTCCATTCTCGAATAGCGCGCAGGAAGAAAGAACACCTGAATCTCTTCGTTCGAGCTCTGATTTCTCGCATTTTATTCTGATGATCATTTCTACCTATGTAAGTGAAAGTCAACAATATATTTTCGCATTCGGAGGAGAATATTGGCGATTGGAGTTTCGCAAGTACCCCACGACGCAGTGACAAGCGCCGTTTTTGTAATGATTCCCATCCCAGATCCTGCATCATTTCCCATGTATCGTGATAATACGAAACGAGCTGCCCTTCTTTTGACTCTTTCGATGTCCTCCGTGAAACTCACGTGACGAGGATCCCACACTGGGCAGCAATACTCCAAAAACGAACGGACAAGCGTAGTGTATGCAGTTTCTTTAGTAGTTCTGTTGCATTTTTTAAAGGTAGTGCCAATAAAACGCATTATCTGGTTCGCCTTTCCCACGAAATTATCTACGAGTTCTTTCCAATTTAAATATGAAGTAATAGTAATTCCTAGGTATTTAGTCGAGATTACTTCCTTTACTTTTGATTGATTTATCTTGTAAACAAAGTTTAACAGATTTCTTTTCTCACTCATGTGGACGACTTGACACTTCTCATTATTTAGAGTCAATTGCCAATTTTTACACCATAGTGATATCATATTCAGATCGTTCTGCAGTTGGTTTTAATTTTCAGATGATTTTACTAGACGGTAATGAGTCGTCATCTGCAAACAACCTAAGAGAGCTACTTAGATTTCCCCTAAATCGTTTATGTAAATAAGGAACAGCAGAGGACCAATAACACTGCCCTGTGGAACCCCCGATATCACCTCTGTTTTAGTTGATGCCTTACCATCGATTACTATGAACTGTGTCCTCTCTGACAGGAAATCCCCTATCCAGTCGCAAATTTGGGGCGATATACCGTAACCACGTAATTTGATTATAAGCCGTTTGTGAGGTACGGTGTCAAAAGCCTTCTGGAAATCAAGAAATACGGAATCAATTTGAGAACCCTAGTCGATAGCTCTCATCACTTCGTTTGAGTAAGCTAGTTGTGTTTCGCATGTTTTCTAAATCCGTGTTGACCTTGAGCCAATAGATCATTCTGTTCAAGATAATTCATAATATTTGAATAATATCGTTTGCCAAAGAACTGATTTTAATAAAATATTTTTAGGCTTTATGTTTACGTAAGTATTAAGTAAAAGAAAGGTTGATCAAACGGTACATAAATGAAAGTTTTCACTAATTACGGATAGACTCAGTCTGTATTAATTTTAAGCACGAGAATTGCCTATCAGAATTATAATTGTTAAGTTCTGTCCACGCCATAATACAGAGAAAAAATCACTTCTATGAATCCCTTCAGTTCGGTCCGTTGGCCTATTTATGAAAATTTAATTAAGAACTGAATCATTACAATTTTTTCGTACCACCACCGTTCTGGATTGTCATTCAAGCTTAAAAATAATTCTTAAAAGTCCCATTTTATTTCAACACCCGTCCCTGAATAATTTAATAATTATTTACTAGAATTAATCATGACATGGCGTTGGGTGACTGCAGTTACAGGCCGTTGTTGAAGATGCTGCAACTGCAGCTAAAATTCCGAAAATGCTTAAAATATTTGAATAGGTGCTGTGACTATGAATAGCACAATATACTGTTTAACATAGCTGACATGTTACAATCATTTAACAGACCTTGATTACTATTGTTGAGAAAAAAGAATCTAACACAACTCTCGCAAAGTCATAATAATATCGTCCTTTCAAACCACGATATGACACGTACAGGAATAAGACAAGACAAAAAGGATTATACATTGTATAATTGTTTAAATAGTCCTCCAACAAAGAGCTGAGATAACATTCACGAATATATTAAAATTTCTTTGTTGTAAAAGACAGTTCATTGACGTCCTTGGTAAGACTGTCTTTGACATCACTGCATTTATGTTTTTGGTTAGAATTCGATACGGCGCCACTGACTATTACTATCTTTTAACGAGGGGACGCCACAAGAGGCTCGGCACAGCGGAGGGCACTTCTTGCAGTGTGCACGTGTGCCGCTCCCTGACTTGCAGCGACTCCACCTGCAAGAAATAGTGCCCTTACTGTAGGTATTTGTTGTTATTTGTGCGTTCGGGAATGACTTGTTTTGTTTGGCGTCAGGTACGCCTTAAGAGTAGGCTACCTGGATCGACGTGGTGTTATGTGGGTTGCCGGTTCTCTTGGAGCCGGTATAACAAACACCTAAACCAGAGGTCGGCAGGTAATCTCAGATGAAATCCGGATACTTCTCACAATTTTTAGCGAGGTCCGGAAGTAAAAGCTCAAATTCCTCATTAATTTTTCATATTTATTTTCATTCTCTAACTAATATGAAATACAACAGATGTAAAATAATAATTTATAAAAAATCCACAAAAGCTTATATTTTTTGCTATTTACTTATTTTCACTCACAGAAATTATGCAATAAAATAGATAGTCATTATTTTATTGAAAAGTCCAGAAAAAGGTCACTAAGAAAGTGTGAAATACCATGAAAAATCCATGGAAAAAATTACATTTGCGGTCTTTGGGAGGTTCTTAAAGTTAGGTTCACATGCGGAATAGTCTCTTCAAAGTGGATGGCCGTTAGTTCTAAGCGATGATTATTCTGCAAGAAAATCATTTTTGAAAATGAAATTTCACATATATATGTAGAACCAAACATAACAGCCAGGTAGTTCACAAATTTATTGCAATTTTCATATTTTTCAGGGACATGTTGCCTGCAAAATTCTTCAGTGAATACAGTTTCATACTTTTGTAAGGAAATGTCTTCCTGCAAGTCTATTATCTCTGTTTGGTGTAAAGGCTTTGAAAGGTCGAACAAATTCGCAGCCATAACCGTCCACTCTGCTACAGGAGAAACTTCAAAAGCTAATTTTTAGGAATCGTGGCAAGTCGTATATTTCTTTGAATTTTACTGCAACTTTCTTCTTAAGTTCGGCCAAGAAATTTGATATTTGTGGATTATTTTTATATTCAAAAACTGATGCAAAATGAAGAAATTCTTCAGTTAAAAAGGCTCTTTCAAAGAATCAGCTTGCGACGGAATGACGATACAGTTTGTACCAAACCACAATTAATTTCCCATTTCCTTGTAGGTCGGTGTTGTTATCTACAGAAAAAATTATTAACTACAGTATTTTTTGGCCTTCCGCTGTCCGGATCCGGACCATGGTTCGCCAGTTGCCAACCTCTGACCTGAACCTTTCTGTTTTCGATCTCTATTATTTTATTATGATTATCATGTGTCCCTATGTAGGTGGACGCTAGTAAAATATCTTCACTTTCGGAAGAGGAAGTTGGTGAAAGAAATTTCGCAAATAGATCTCGCCGCAACGAATAATTCCTTTCATTCAATGATTTCCACCCGAACTCGTGCATTATTTTTGTGATACTCTCTCCCGCGATAATACACAACGAGCTGCCCTTCTCTGAGCTTTCCCTAAATCGTCTGTCAGTCCCACTTCGTGTGGATCCCACAATGCGCAACAATACTCCCTAATAGGACGCACAGGTGTAGTGTAGGCAGTTTCTTTAATAGAACTGTTGCATCTTCTAAGTGTTCTGCCAGTGAAACGTAGCCTTTTGTTTGCCTTCCCTGCAGTATTTTCTATGTGTTCTTTCCAATTTAAGTTTTCGTAATTGTTATTTCTACGTGTTTAGTTGAACTGACGGCCTTTAGATTTCACTGATTTATTGTGTAAATGAAGTTTAACTGATTTCTTTTAGCGATCAGATGAATGAATTCACACTTCTCATTATTAAGGGTCAATTTCCAATTTTTTTCACCATGGCGATATCTTATCTAAATTAATTTTCACTTGCTTTCGATCTCCTGACGACTTTTTTAAACCGATAAACGACAGATCATCCGCGAACAGTCTAAGAGAGCTACTCAGAGTGTCTCCTAAATCGTTCATAAACATACGTAACAGAAGGGACCCTATATCACTTACCTGGGGAACGCCAGATATCACTTCTGGTCAGCTCGAGGACTTACTGTCAGTTGCAACGTACTGTTTCCTTTCTTACAGGAAATCACGAATCCAATCCCGTAAGTTTGGCGATATTCCATAAGCACGCAGTTTAATTAGAAGACGCTTGAATTTAAACGAAGGCTTCCGCGGCCGTTGTCATTGTTGATAAAACGCTTCTGGGTATTGAACCGCATCGTCAATATATCAAATATTTCACCGACGTTTCGGCCACTATTGCAAGCGGCCATCTTCTGGGTGTTACACCCAGAAGATGGGCGCTTGCGATAGTGGCCGAAACGTCGGTGAAATATTTGATATATTCACGATGCGGTCCAATACCCAGAAGCGTTTTAGAAGACGCTTGTCAGATACAGTGTCAATATCCTTCCGAAAATCAAGAGAAACGCAGTCTTGAGACGTTACTGTAGTATCGCCTCATTACTTCATCCGCGCTGAATTGCCCACCTCAATTCACCGAAATCCGTGCAATAAGTTATGCTAGGCAAGTACAATGGTTATGTGAGAATTTATATTTGTTTAGAAGTACTTAGTGGATTATTGACTCCGCATATTTATCATTATTCATTACTAGCTGAAAACCCGGCGTTGTTCGGGACTGATTTATTCCAATCTTCGTCCCTTCTCTATCTCTCTCTCCACCTTCTCTTTCCTTTGTCCCTCTCCTCTCCGCTCTCTTTGTTCATCTCCTCCTCTCCCCTCTCTCTGTTCGTCTCTTCCTCCCCCTTTGAATGCTTATAACTCCACCCTCCCTTTATCTGCCGGAAATGGCCTCATCTCTGTGTCTAACTCCTTCTCCACCTCCTCAGCCCATTTACTCCTCCATTTATCAGTGAAAAATTAAATGACTCTGTTAATTTAATGGTGATCAGTTAAGTGTTATCTAAGTTCACTGCAAGTTACTCTCCAAATGATATCGTAAATAGACAATGAAGTGTTGTTTTGAAGGTGCAGTGTGCCAAATTTTATCAAGATTGGAATAAAACCGTAGATTTTGTCGAAGTCCGTAAGTAAAGTACCCTCCGCCATACACCATACAGAATATTATGCACGCAGTGACCTTTCAATATAGTTTTCAGCTAAAACAAGATTTACCCTGAAAATTGTAACGTAACTTCCAGAGGGAGCTGCTAGAATTGTCAGAAATTTTATTTCATTCATAACCTCCCCGATATCTGAAAATTAACTGCTTATACACGTTAATTAATTGAAATGATTGTGGGTAATCTGAGTATATTAATACTGCATTGATAAACTAAATTGTTCAATCATATTTAAAAATTACATCAGGATCGGAATACAACTGTAGAATCTGACGAAGTCCATATGCAAAGTATCCTCCGCCATGCATCAACCAAAATTTTATGTGACAGTGACCTTCCTCTTGTTTTGAAGGTCAAGTGTTAAAATATGATAATTTTAAGATGAATAAAGTCTTCTTATTCGCATGTCTCACGTTGCCACAGGTTTTAACCATATAATTGTTTATGACGTCATATCTCCTGAACTATATGTCGAAGCAGTTCTTACCCCAAACTCATGGAAGGAATATGTGTACCAAATTTGGTTGAAATCGGTACAGTGGCTTAGAAGTAGACGTCGCATTTGCAGCACCGTTCCGCGCATTTCATTGTTTATTACGTCATATCTCCTGAACTATTTGTCGTACATACATTTAATGGTGCCTATGACCATCGCGAAAGTGCAAGCAATATGTTGACAAAGTTTCATCACAATCGGTTGAACGGTACGGTCGCGCTTAAATTACGAACACACAAACATTCATTTGCATATATCAGACTAGCTGAAAACCCGGCATTGCCCGGGTATTTATTTATTCAAGACTTCAGTTAGTATTTCTCCTATCCCTTCTCTCTCTGCCCATCTCGTTTTTTTTTTTTTTTTTTTTTTTTTTTTTTTTTTTTTTTTTTTTTCTCCTAAAAACATGTTATATTCATCAGAGAATATGTAACAAATAAGTCTGTCTTGCATAAGTTAATGTACAAAATTTCAAGTACTGTACCCAAACAAAGATAGTAATAAAAATACAAAAGATATGTAATATTCATTAATTTATTACTTTACTATAAACAACACAGAGTGAGAGGCACAGTGATAACACACTGGACTCGCATTAGGGAAGAATTGATTGCGGCATGTGTAACGGAAATTCCTGTCCTTCCTTTCCCAGTAGTGACACAGAATTCTTTCAAATATTCATTCAGATGCTTGCTTTCAGTAAGAGACCTATACTTATTACTAGTTGAATTTTTACGAAATAAAGCTTACTGTCCCGCTCCCTTCCCCTGTTGCTGGGCTTAACATATGTTTTTTCTTAAATAAATATAAATAGCGAAGGTTTCGAGTATGTTAATCATGAGATCCCAGCCTTCTATCCTCCTTATTATGCTAGCAGGAAAATATCTACTTCAAATAATTACTAAAAAAAATTCATAACTGTTGAGTAGCACATTCCCTGGGCGTTAAACATCGACGTATCCTTTCCCGTTGAGCAAGCATATTGGTATGATCTACAATAAAATTTGCGTTATCCGTTGCGTCATAATTTGCTATTAGATTGAATCTCGGGCGTAATAACAGAGTGTTTCTCTTAACAAATACGGCTGAAACCGATATGGCTGGTCAGTGGGGATAAAGCCCACACTAATGCCGAGCCTATTTCATGCAGCGCTCGTGGAAGCCCTGGCTGTCAACACAACAGTGCTCGGGTTGGCGCACGTCCAGAGGAAATGAGGTAAAATGAAGGTGAATAAAAGAATTGAAAACTTTATACGGGTGCGTCACAATCTAACTTACTTCCGTTGTCGTTAGCACTCATGACATCATGTCAGTAAAGAGCTATCTGTGTTTGACAGGAACGATCCGTATTGAGTATCGGTCAATAGGTCGTCTCTTCCAGGTAGTTCATAATATTTCACGAAAGTATATGTTCTAATATTCTGATGCAAAAACCAACGTCAATGATATAGGCCTGTAATTTTGCTGATGACTCAAATTGCCCTTCATGAATATTGGAGTGACCTGTGAAATTTTCCACTCTCTCGGTACGGATCTTTCGCTGAGCGAGCGGTTGGATATGATATTTAGGTATGGAGCTATTGCTTCAGCATATTCTGAAAGGAACCTATTTGGTATACAATCGGGACCGGGAGACTTATTTTTGTTTAATGATCGAAGTTGCTTTAATACTCCAGGGGTATCGACTTCTAAATTATGCAAGATGGCAGCTGTTCGTAATACGAATTGTGGAGTAGTTGCTTCGTCTTCTTTCGTGAAGGAATTTCGGAGGCTGTGTTAAGCAATTCTGCTTTAGCAGGACTGTCATCGGTAGCATCACCATTACTATCGTTCAGTGAAGGTATTCATTGCGTTTTGCGCTATTATACTTTACATACGACTATAATTTCTTAGGATTCTCTACCAAATTACGTCACAGGGTTCGTTGTGATAACTACTGTATAAGGATTTCGCATTAAAGTTAGAGGTTCGAGTCCTCCCTGGAGCATGGGTGTGTGTGTTGTCCTTAGGTTAGTTTACCTAGGTTTAAGTAGTTTGTAAGCTACGGACTGATGACCACGCAGTTTGGTCCGATAGATTTACAAACATTTGAACATTTTTGATTAAAGTTAGAGCTGAATTTCAAGTTTCTGTAAAAGATTGCCAATCTTGGGCATTTTGTGTGAGTTTAAATTTGGCATGCTTTTTTCTTTGGTTTTGCAGGAGTGGTGTAACCTGTTTTGTGTACCACGGCGGGTCAGCCCCCTATTTTGTTAATTTGTTTGGTATAAATGTGTCAATGGTTGTCAATGTTACTTCTTTGAATGTAAGCCACATCTGATCTACATTCATATAGTTATTTTCGAAACACAATGAATACTACTGTTATACAGTCCTCAGTCCATATTGATATACTACTAGCTGGTACCCGGCACGTTGCTGCGGCAGAAGGAATAATTGTGCAAATAACGATTCGAATTTGAAAGTGTTTTATTCAAACATCTCACTACATCAATGGCCATTCAAATACATTTGCCGGTGCGACACGCTCACAAACTCCTGTACGTTAACTGTACTATCTCCATAACCTTCACGTAAGTGCAAGAAGGAAGTTGACGAAGTTTTATCACAATCAGATGAACGTTGTGGCAGCGCATAAAATACGAACAAACAAACATATATGAGGTTTCCAATCTCCCATTAGTCCGTTTCCTCCTTTGCCTTCTCCCCCCTCCCCCGTCCCCCTCTCATCCTGTTCCTTTCTCTGTCCATTTTCTCCTCCCCCTCCCTCTGTTCATTTTCTTTCGCCTGTCTGTCACCGTCTCCCCTCTCTCACTCTCCTCCTATACCATCTCTTTGTCCGTCTCCTCCCTTCCTTTTCCGTCCGTCTCCTCCTCCACCTACTCGTCTCCTTCCTATATATGCAACAAGTTTCATTGTAACTGATCACACGTTGTCAAAGTCGCAAGATAACCTTTCACCATGCTAAATTCACTGGTTTCCAGACTGTAAAAATTTCCTTCATGAAAACATACATTTATTTGCTGACTTTCACGGTGACCAGCCAAACAATTTGGATGTTTGTTGTTACGTACCCTCCGCCATGCATATATGGAGTCTTACGAAAGGTAGCCCATGTAATAATTGGGGATATATGCTATCTCCATTCCAAATTTCTCTCAAATCTGTCCACCCCAGTCAGCATGAAGGAGTAGCAAACATAATAACCATTGTAAGGTACCCTCCACCACGCACCATACGGTGGCTTACGGATCTGTTCCAAATTTCATTTATATTCGTCCAGCCAATACAACGCGAAGGCATAAGAAACGAATTAACTAATTATAAAGGACCCTCTGCCATGCAGAATAACGAAGTTAATTTTACTATGCCTATAACCTTCGCGCGAGGGCAATCGATGAGTTGACTAAGTTTTATTTGAATCGGATGTAAGATATGGCTGTATATAAAATACGAACAAAAAGCTGTACAGGCATCATTCAGGTCCTTTAGCATTTGGGTTATTGTCTCCTGATTTCCTGGAAGATAAATGCGACATGTAATCAACCAAATGTATTACTGCATCATGTAGAGGTTAAACTATGTTTCTTTGGACCTTTGAACGATGTGTTCGTTATTTCTCTTCAGCGAGTCATTACAAATGTTTTTACAAAGTTTCATTGTCCTTCGATCACTCGTTTGTCATGGGGCCGTCGAATGTAGCCGGTATTCGAATCAGACTTTCTGACTAGGGGTGGAGGAGAAACTTAGAAATCAGTATTTCTGTTATATGAAATGCAGTTAGGGTAATGCTAGTGAAATTTACTCCTAACGGAATCACTAATTTTGTCATTTAACTTTTCGTTTACGATGAAGTTCGCTTGCAGCGTAGATAATATTGTAAAACGTAATACATTCGATTTATATTCCACGATAATATTTCACTTAATTTGCTGTTGTTCGTGATAGGCGAATTGATTTAAATTTTATGCCATTTTTTATATTTCTTTCTTTAGACGACCGGTTTCGGCACGCTGAGGCACCATCCTATGGTGCATTTATGATTTTACAGAAGCGCACGACTACATAGAAGAAAAAAAAGTGCTCGACAAACATAAAGTCAATAACTGTGCATATTTTTAATGATTTTATATTTGACTCACCATTTTTGCACCGACAACTACTATAATGTCGAGCACTTTTTTGAAGTCATAAATGTTGTTAAGATACCAGACCAGGAGATGGCACCTCAGCGTGCTGATACTGTCTGTCAAAAAAAGAATATATATATATATATATATATATATATATATATATATATAGTATTAATTTGGACAATTATATTTATTTCCAGTTGGTTTTGAAAAGGAGGGAAGGAAGCTTATGATTTAACGTGCCGTCGACAGCGTGGTCATTGGAGCCTAAGCTCGGAGTTTTGTGGAAGGTTGGAGAGAGGAAATGGGTCGTGCCGTTTAAAAGGCACAATGTCGGCATTTGCTTCGAGTGATTGTGAAAAATCACAGAAAACCTATATATGAAAGGCCGGAGGGTTTGAACCAACGTCCTGCCGAATGGGATTCGATTGTATTACCACTGCGCCACCTCGCTCGGTATCGGGTTTTAAAACCGCTGTCGGCTTTATAGACCGCTATGAGACGGCTTCCTTTTATTGGCAAAATCGTGGCGTTAATTTACATCTGGAATGACGCTATATATTAAAATGTACAAATACAGTACTACTTTTCAACTGCCATTTTTCTGTGTACAGAAAACAACATTAACATTAATTTTACATGTGTCTTGCTTTATGTATTACAGTTTGTCGCAAAACATGGGCATATCACACTAAGAACAGATAATTTTAGAAAGGAAGTCATGGGGCAGTAATCGGCAGTAGTCAGTGTATATGAAATAACATGGACAATGGCACCATGTGCAATGCTGAATTTTGAGGCAATTAACATTATTGGGCAAATCTCAAGTATACTAATACACAGGCAATCTTTTAGAATCTCAAAATCGTTGGGAATTCATCAAACAAGGTCACATATGGGTCAAAACATGGACAAATCATAGAGGAAAGAAAATAAAGAAAGAAGAAACAACACAAGTTTCGTAGGCAAACGAATCACAAGTTGATAATACGTAACAAAATGTTACATTCTAATGTATGGTATAATATAATGAATTATGACAATCTCTTGAGAATTAGCGTATCGACAACAGAAGAGAGAAAGGAGAGTGAGAAAACAGCAAGGACATAGAGGGAGAGAGCGAGTGGGGGGGGGGGGGGGGAGAGAGAGAGAGAACAAAGATGAATGAAGAGATAGAGAGGAACTGTAGAAATAATTCGATCGAACAGTGTAACATTTTGGTTTAAAATCCGTAGGTAATTGCACACTTATCTTCTTATCTAATACGTGGGATGATCACAGCAAGTGTTTTAAGGGAAATAAAATTTCCGCCCCCGGGTGGGCTCGAACCACCAACCTTTCGGTTAACAGCCGAACGCGCTAGCCGATTGCGCCACGGAGGCCCATGCGGCTCAGACCCTCACCTGGAGGTAATGTCTGTATTCTCTTTTATGATCAAATAGAATTGTTATATGCCACGACTGGATTGTAAGGGGAAGAAACCAGATCTCAGCCAGGAACGATAAGTGAAGATCATTCATAAATTGTCAAGCGCTCACTTTTTCCCGTTGTAACTGCCAATCTCTATTTCAGACTGTGTTGTACGAGGGGCTCAAGTGGTTCATGAAAAAGAAAAATAGTGAGGATAATAAGAGTTAATAAGCAGTGAGACTGAAGTATCTACTATGTGTATCACTAGTACCTATCGTCTTCATTTCTTTAGGACTGACAGTTCTACAGTAGCACGTGGAGGCTCGACATAGAGTTGCCACGGTCCGCACGGGATTTATGCGTCATCTCACATTTCAGTCAACTCGCTGAAACTCACAAGAAATTCCCTGTATAAAGATGGAACGTTTATCCGTGTATTCTGGAGAAATGGCACTGTACTTGCATATAGTTTTATTTTCGGCAGCAGATTATTAAGACAAAATACTGAAAGTTTATTGTACAATGTAAACTTTCACGGCCGAAAAGGTCAATATTACTAAAATTTTCCGGGCTATTATGCCGTGGTCTAGTGGATTTATTATTAAAACCCAACGTTTCGTCCCCAACTGAGGAGGAAATTTTCCAGGGGGATCGTGGCACTTTTGTACATCCGATGTGCACCCTGGCTCGCTACTGACTGCAGGAAAACTACGTTTACGAGTGCTCGCGCGCAGAGGTGTGGCGTCAGATGTTTTTGACATACGCGCAATTCGTCGTTGCCGATTGCCGTCGTCCGTTGTTAATATCGTCCCATGGTGGAAGACTGTTACATTTCTTCTTCAACATCGAAATCCAGATTTCATTTAGTTTCACGCCCTACACCATTCTATTGAAATGATTGGGGTGTTTTACAATTTCTATAGTCTCTCTGTACAGTCTCTCGTGGTATCCATTTGTGGCTGCTAAAACCTGAGTTTTATCAAATTGAATAAGGTGGTTCCCAGGTTGAAAAAACATGTTCAGCAACAGCTAATCTGTCAACATCTCCCTTTCTACAGTTACCCTAGTGCCCTTCTAGTAGTTGGCTTTGAATAATAAATCCGTAAGACCACTTGACAATAGCCCGAAAAATTTTAGTAATATTACTGACAGTTTATGAAGATTGAAAACTCATTTTCTGACCATCATACCTAATTATTGACATGTGAGAAACTTTCGCGTTATTGAAGTTGGGTAAGCACATTAAGAGAATTAAGTGTTAAGAATACATCACGTTTTCTTATCGTCTGAAACATATCTGTTTACGAGCTTAGTAATACAAGATAATTTCAGTTAAATATGACTCACTGTGGCTCGGTCGAGCTTCCAGTACTGACGAGGGAAATTCCCCATCACGCACCTCTCATATGTAATGGAAGGATGGCATAGTGGATAGTTCGTCAAATAATGAACACAGATCAAGCACGAACACAGGATGTAAGTATAGGAACTATGAAAAAAAGAAGCAAAACAAAAACTGACCGCTCCTAGCATATGGTATGCCAGATTAAGAAATCAGCAACAGCAGACTTTATGTGGTTCTGTGGTTTATGGTGGTGGACAACAAAACAATAGATCATGGATTCAAATCCGATTCCTGAGGGGGAAAAACTCCTTTTTGTCACTACATGTCATTGACGTATCTGTTCTATTTTTGTAGCCCTAAGAATTTTCACACTACACATTAGTTACACTATGCTGAAAGGTGCATATAAGACGAACATCAACAAGAGCAAAACTAGGGTAATGGAGTGTAGTGTAATAAAATCAGGTGATGCTGAAGGAATTAAATTAGGTAACGAAACAATAAAGGAGGTAGATGACTTTTGTTATTTGGGCAGTAAAATAACAAATGATGGTCGCAGTACAGAGGATATAAAATATAGAATGGCAATGGGTAGAAAAGTGTTCTTGAAAAAGGGAAATTTGTTAACATCGAATATTGATTAAAGCCTAAGGAAGTCCTTTCTGAAGGCATTTGTATGGAGTGTTGCCTTGTATAGGAGTGAAACATGGACGATAAACAGTGCGGACAAGAAGAGGATAGAGACTTTTGAAATATGGTGCTACAGAAGAATACTGAAGATTAGGTGGGTGGATCGCGTAACTAATGCGGAGGTACTGAACAGAATTAGGGAGAAAAGGAAATTCAATCATACCTTGACTAGCCGTTAAGGAATTGTGAATGCGTTGGAGGGAAGTGTGTGAGTTAAAAACCGCAGAGGAAGACCGAGAGATGGATACAGTAAGCAGATTCTTATATGGAGTTGAACAGGCTTGCTTAGAATAGGGTATTGTGGAGAGCTGCATCAAACCAGTCTCCAGACTGAAGACGACAACAACGACAACAAGAACACATTACTATCAGAAGAAACTGTGATGAATGGTGAGTGCAGGCGAAATGCTTCATAGACCGCTCACTTATCAAAACAACAAATAATCGGATGGGAACTGTGTCACAAGAAATGCTGACCGCATTGTAATTGCAATGTCAGTTACCAGTGAAAATAGATGATCTCGGATACAAACCTACAGGTAGTTCGGATCCCATGGAAGCAATAGGTCCAATGCGAGTTAACCGCACTGTACTATAGGGGCGCTACGCCTAAACAAACATCTAAACACACAACGTCAGTCGAATACAGTCCACGGCGGAGAGAGTATTCCCGCTGAGGAGGCTTCCTGGTTGACAGTCGACTGTTCCTAACTTTGGACGAGACTGTATTAAATAAGTGAGTTGTATTCCGTGGGAAATAGGAATCTAGCAAATGTAGCTCGCGACATACGTAATAATATCAATGAACATTTTCCGGATTTTAAGGAATCTACTAGTTTCATAAGGGATGGAATAACTGATCAACATCTGTATGTTGCAGCACAACACGGACACAAAACTAGTTACACCGAACAGACACGTCAATGAACGGACAGACAGTTCATAGTTTTGTGAGAAAGAAAAAATTTTGTTTTGGGGAAGGTGTGAAACGGGGATTTCAGTCTCGCACTGCACCACTATAACCAACAACAACAATCCAGCGATCACAGGCCCTGCAGACCACGCGCTGCTTCCACAAACTGCCTGCATTCCCTCCTGTATTCCGCCCGGTTCCTCCAGGTGTCTTCAATCCCCAGGGTTGCCTGGTATTTCGCCAGGTCGTCCATCCAGCGCTGCCTTGGTCATCGAATGGGGCATTTGGTGTTTGGTTTACCTTCTAATGCCATCTTCGCCTGTATTCCTTCTGGCATACGGGCTACATGTCCGAACAACTGTATTCTCTTGCTCTTTATCTTCTGGAAGACATTTGGCTGTCACGTCAGAACGTAGATTTCCTCATTCGACCTCCTCCGCCATTCTCCATTATCTAAAAGTGGTCCCCATATCTTCCTAATTACTTTTCTTTCAAATATTAATCGTTTTTCCGTGTCTCATTTAGTCATGATCCACCCTGAGCTGGGAATATCACTGTGTTATAGAGTGTCATCTTCGTGTCCACTGAAACTTATTTAGAGCCGCGCGCCTCTTTGAGGGAATGCATACATTTCACACCCAATGCTACTCTTTCCTTGATCTCCATTTCTATTTCATTGTCCGTGGTATACTCTCTTGAATCTCATGCCATTTGCCTCCAGAAATTCTTCTTGCTCTTGTCTTCTTCCTAATTGCATGAACTCTGCTTTATCTTGATTTACTTTGAGTCTAATCTTCTGCACATAGCTGTCCATTTGTTGATACGTTCCTTTCTACTCGTGCTTTCATTCACTTAGCAGGACTATGTCATCTGCCTATGCGATACAATTGAAGTAACCGTTCATCTGTACTCAAGCCCACTCCTGTTGCCTATTCTCTCTTATTATTTTCTCTAAGATGACATTGAACAAAACACATGAGAGTGCTTCCTCTTGTCTGAGATCTGCTTCAGTCTCGAATGTTTCTGATGTGACTCCTCGGAAACGTACTGCTGCCTTTGACCTTTCCATACAAGTTTGCTCCATTCTCAGGTATTCTGAGGTCACGCATTACATTGTACAGGCTATTCCTGTGCACGAACAGACTGTAGATATGTTTGTCATATTCTCAGTGCTTTTTCAAACAGTTATCTTAGAGTGATCGGTTTGGTCTTAGGGCAGCTCGGTATTCCTGACCGTTGTTCTCTATGTTGTTGTTGTTGTGGTCCTGAAGTCCTTTCTGAAGGCATTTGTGTGGAGTATTGCCTTGTATGGGAGTGAAACATGGACGATAAACAGTGCGGACAGGAAGAGGCTAGCTGCTTTTTAAATGTGGTGCTACAGAAAAATGATGAAGATTACGCGGATGGATCGCGTAAACAATGAGGAAGTACTGAACTGAATTGGGGATACCTAGACTAAGAGAAGGGATAGATTGGTAGGACACACTCTTAGACATCAAGTAATTGTGAATTTAGCTTTGGAAGGAAGTGTGTGGGGTAAAAGTCGGAGATGGAGACCAAGAGATGAATATAGTAAGCAAATTAAAATGAATATAGGTTGCCGTTCTTATGACGAGATGAAGAGACTTGCCCAGGATAGAGTAGGGTGGAGAGCTGCACCAAACCATTCTCTGGACTGAAGACCTCAACAACAACAACCAACAACAACTCACACAAACACACACACACACACACACACACACACACACACACACACACACATATATATATATATATATATATATATATATATATATATATATATATATATATATAACCTGTTGGCTCAAACTAGTCATCAGTGCTTGGACTTACAAAATACTACTTAAAGTTATTTATAAAGTTATTTACCTTAAGGACAACACACCCTCATTCACATCCGAGTGAGGGCTGGAACCTGCAAAGCATGACACATTGGACCAGAATGAACGACAATATGCTCACGAAAAAAATTTTCAATTTTATCTACCAATTGAAGAACACCACGAAATGTCTGGGGACACGAAAAAGGGATTTGAGAAAACATAACGTCAGAGAAGGCACTATGCACGACAAGGAAAATTTCAGGCTACGGATCAATTCTGCAAAATTTCCCTCCTACAACACAAACTACAACGTAGGAGAGTGATGTCAAATGGACAGGGGTAGAGCGTCAGATAACGCATGCAGAAATTCTGGGAAGATGCGAAGAAAAAGATTGTACGATGGTCTTAGGTCCTAAGCGGTCGATAAAGGGCCAAATTCTGCGAAAAAAAAAATTGAATGACGTAAGCCAAATCAAACCTTGGCGTTTCCTTCCTCACTTCTGGTTCATGATTCATCAGGGAAATTGAAGACGATATAATTCGGTAGTAGGCAGTTGTGGAGGAGATGGAGATGGAGAGCGAGTCGAGCAAACACGGCTCAGCCGTCTGGAACAGAGGCCTGCACAAACATTTGTGCGGCGCGGCGCGGCGGCAGCGCTGATAAACAGCAAAGGCAGCGCGCAGTCGCCGTCAGCAGACACCACACCACACCACAACACACCACTGCTGGCGCCGCGAGCGGGTTACCCTTGTAACCAGCGCACGCGTTTAAATTACTTGTACTGTACGTTGTAACAAGATATAAAACAATACATTTGTAACAGTACTAGTGACAGATGTAATACAACGAAAGTGCAAACAGCATAAAACAAAATGAGAGTTGCAAAGACATATAAAAGTCAAAATATAACATACAATTACTTATGCTGTTTCAAGCTGTGCATGTTCAAGGTAAACACACCGGCTCTTAAATTAGAGCTGTATTCCGGTGACTTTGAGGTAGTCCTTCAGTAAACTGTACTTAAACTTGTCGAATCCATGAAGGAAGACAGTGACACTTGTGGGGAAGGGGTAACCCCTCGCAACGAGCTTTCTGTAGAAGACACTTTGGCCGGCCGCGGTGGCCGAGGTGACTGAGGCGCTCCAGTCACGGTCAGCACGGCCACTGCGGTCGGGGGTTCGAATCCCCCCTCGGGTATGGATATTTGTGCCGTCCTAGTTCGTAAGTAGTTTGTAAGTTTAGGGACTGATGACCCCGTAGTTAAGTCCCATACGCTTAACAAACATTTTTCAAGACACTTTGTGCGGCCGTGTACTTGGTGCATGCCAGTATAAGGTGGCTGAGAACCGCCATTGCCGTTGGATCTTTGTCGCATTGTCGAGAAGCGACGATTTTCAAACGGTGTTTGTGGCCTGGGTAACATCCATGTTCCAGTCTCATCCGACTGAGAGACGTTGCATGACGTCTACTAAGCTTCATCGACGAAATCCATGGTCGAGAGGACACATTTGGTTGCATAGCTGCCAGGTGTCCTCCCTCGCTTGAGAGACATGCCATTCTTGGTACCAAGTGCGGTAGGCAGCTTTCTGAAACGTCGATCAGAAGTCTGTATATGGAATCGGCGTGGGGCAGTGTTGTACTTCGTAATACTTCTTTTGGCGAGGCGGTCTACTGTTTCGTTATGGTGTATGCCCTGATGTCCTTTAATCCAAAGAAAGTGGATGTCGATGCCCACTGTCTGTGTATTTGTTATGGCCTCCAATATCTCCAATATATATCTGTTTTTTTTTTTTTTTTTTTTTTTTTTTTTTTTTTTTTTTTTTTTTTTTTTTTTTTGTCAAACGTCGGATGTTGTAATTTTTGCAGCACGCTTTGACAGTCCGTGAGGATCAATATAGATTCAAATGTTCGTGGGCCTTAATAAATGGCTAGTAACTCTGCCGTGTAAATAGATGATTCAGGCGGAAGCGCAAACATTCGGTAGGTGCCGTTGGAGGGGCAAAAAAAGGCGTATCCCACCCTTGCATCAGTTTTAGAGCCATCAGTATAGATGTGAACATACTGTGGCCAGTTGCGGAGAAGAAACTGTTCCACGTCGACATTGACGTTGGTCCCCGTTGTGTAGTCGGACGGAAAGTATGTCACCGGGACTGGGTTGAAAAACAGATGATACGAATAACGGAAGCAAGGACGTTTAGTGTCCTGTATGACGAGTGGGAAGAGATGTCTCCATCTCTCATAGCTGCGAACCAGTAAAGGAACTCGGTCATGCCTTTTCTGTGATGCATTTCTGTAAGTCTCCAAAATTGGTGCACCATTTTGAGAGAGGCACAACAAATATTGACGCTCGGCTGAGGAGGAAAATATCGGACAACATCTGTCGACGTGTAGTTAACGGCATTTCAGAAGCTTCCACTAGCAATGTGTTGGTGGGTGTTGACTTCATAGCTCCGAGAACAAGACGAAGAATTCGGTAATGGAGGACATCAAGTTTGCGCAGTCGATTGCGCTGCAGTGGCGTAGACGATGCAGCCATAATCTAAAACAGAGCGGATCAAGACCTTATATAGAGTCAATAGTACCGTCGGATCACCTCCCCTCCAAACTCTGACAAGCACGCTCAGGATATTTGCAGTAATGTCCACTTTGTCTAAGAGGTACTCAACATGGCGCGTCCACGTCAGTTTGCTGTCGAAGTAAACACCAAGGAACTTAGCATATGACCGAACATGCAGTTTGTATGCACCGAGCTGAAGGTCTGGAGAGAAATAATTCTGTCATTTCCTCGTGAATATCACCACAGTAGACTCCCATTCAGCCAGTTTTTCACATGCACTAATAAGCCGTATGTTTGTCACCCAAAAGCACGACGAGTGGGGGTTGGAACACTTGCGGGGAACCCGGGGCCCTTGGGGCGTCTAATAGCTTTTCCTGGGTACAGGCACATCAAGAAGTCTAGCACTGTCAACATAACACGAAACTTGTTCTAACTACATATTAATTCGTTGAGTGTTCCTCCTGAAAACAAAACTGTATTTTAACAGTGATAATGTTTGGAGAGTTATTAAGACATTCTCTGCTACTACAAGATGATGACTTTCAACAGTCATACCTCCAAAAGCCACCCCCATGAACTACAGACATTGCCGAGGTGGGGTGGCTTGCGTGACTCAACGATGCAGATAGCCGTACCGTAGGTGCAACCACAGCGGAGGGGTATCTGTGGAGAGGCCAGACAAACGTGTGGTTCCTGAAGAGGGGCAGCAGCCTTTTCAGTATTTACAGGGGCAACAGTCTGGATGATTGACTGAGCTGGCCTTGTAACATCAGCTAATGTGGCTTTGTCACACAGCTACTGCGAACGGCTGAAAGCAAGGGGAAACTACAGCCGTTACTTTTCCCGAGGACATGCAGCCTACTGTATGAACATATGATGATGACATCCTCTCGGGTAAAATATTCCGGAGGTAAAATAGTTCCCCATTCGGATCACCGGGCGGGGACTGCTCAGGAGGATGTTGTCATCAGGAAAGACAATACTGGCATTCTACGGATCGGAGCGTGGAATGTTAGATCCCTTAATCGGGTAGGAAAATTAGAAAATTTGAAAAGGGAAATGGATAGGTTGAAGTTAGATATAGTGGGGATTAGTGAGGTTCGGTGGCAGGATGAACAGGATTTCTGGTCAGGTGAGTACAGGATTATAAATACAAAATCAGTTGGGGGTATCACAGGAGTAGGACTGATAATGAATAAGAAAATAGGAATGCGGGTAAACTACTATGAGCAGCACAGTGATCGCGTTATCATTGTCAAGATAGATACGAAGCCAACACCGACAACAGTAGTACAGGTTTATGTGCCAACTAGCTCTGCCGATGATGAGGAGATCGAAGAAATATATGAGGAGCTAGAGGAAATTATTCAGACAGTTAAGGGAGAGGAAAACTTAATTGTGATGGGAGACTGGAATTCGGTAGTAGGAAAAGGAAGAGAAGGAAAAATAGTAGGTGAATATGGACTGGGCAGGAGGAATGAAAGAGGAAGTCGCCTGGTAGAATTTTGCACGGAACATGATTTAATCGTAACAAACACGTGGTTTAAGAATCACAAAAGAAGGTTGTATACGTGGAAGAGACCAGGAGACACCGGAAGGTATCAGATAGATTTTATAATGGTAAGACATAGATTCCGGAACCAGGTTCTAAACTGCAAGACATACCCAGGGGCAGATATAGACTCTGACCATAACTTGTTAGTCATGAACTGTAGGCTGAAACTGAAAAAACTGCAGAAAGGTATGAAAATAAGGAGATGGGACTTAGATAAATTGAAGGAAAGTGAAGTTCTGGAGAATTTCAGAGGCAGATTTAGGCAACAATTGACAGAAACAGGGGAAAATAAAACAGTAGAAGAGGAATGGGTAGCATTGAGAGATGAAATAGTGAAGGCAGCAGAGGACAAAATAGGTAGGAAGGCAAGCCCAACAAAAAATCCTTGGATATCACAGGAAATACTAAATTTAATAGATGAAAGGAGAAAATATAAAAATTCAGTAAATGAAACAGGCAAAATGGAGTACAAACGACTAAAAAATGAGATTGACAGGAAGTGCAAAATGGCTAAGCAGGAGTGGCTAGAAGCCAAATGCAAGTCTGTAGAAGAATGTATAAGAAGGGGAAAAGTAGATACCGCCTACAGGAAAATAAAAGAGACATTTGGGGACAAGAGAAGCAACTCTACGAATATCAAGAACTCGGATGGGAAACCAGTTCTCAGCAAAGAAGGAAAAGCTGAAAGGTGGAAAGAGTACATAGAGCAGCTCTACAAAGGAAATGAACTTAGAAACGATGTTGTAGGAAGGGAAGAGGAAGTAGATCAAGATGAAATAGGAGATAGTATACTGAGAGATGAATTTGACAGTGCCTTGAAAGACCTAGGTAGGAACAAGGCCCCAGGAATAGATGACATACCCTCAGAGCTACTAAAGTCTCTGGGAGAGCCAGCCATGACAAGATTATTTGAACTGGTTTGTAGGATGTATGAGACAGGCGAAATGCCCTCAGACTTTAAGAAAAATGTAATAATCCCCATTCCAAAGACATCAGGCGCAGACAGGTGTGAAAATTACAGAACCATCAGTTTGATAAGTCATGGTTGCAAAATTTTAACACGAATTATCTACAGGAGAATGGAAAAGCTGGTAGAATTTGACCTCGGGGAAGATCAGTTTGGATTCAGGAGGAATGTAGGAGGCAATACTCACTTTACGTCTTATCTTAGAAGATAGATTTAGGAAAGGAAAAACCTACATTTTTAGCTTTTGTAGATTTGGAGAAAGCTTTCGACAATGTTGACTGGAATACACTCTTTCAAATTCTGAAGTCAGCAGGGGTAAAATATAGGGAAAAGAGAGTTATTTACAACTTGTACAAAAGCCAGACCGCAGTTATTAGACTTGAAGGGCATGAAAGGGAAGCATCAGCCGGCCGCGGTGACCGAGGGGACTGAGGCGCTTCAGTCACGGTCTGCACGGCCACTACGGGGTCGGGGGTTCGAATCCCCCCTCGGGCATGGATATTTGTGCCGTCCTAGTTCGTAAGTAGTTCATAAGTAGTTTGTAAGTTTAGGGACTGATGACCCCGTAGTTAAGTCCCATAAGCTTTACAAACATTTGAACATTTGAAGCATCAGTTGGGAAGGGAGTAAGACAGGGTTGTAGCCTTTCTCCGATGTTATTCAATTTGTACGTCGAGCAGGCGGTGAAGGAAAGCAAGGAAAAATTTGGAATAGGGATTAAAGTTCAGGGGGAAGAAATAAAAACATTGCGTTTTGCTGATGACATTGTAATTCTATCAGAGACAGCAAAGGACCTGGAAGAGCAGTTGAATGGAATGGACAGTGTGTTGAAGAGAGCGTATAAAATGAACAAGAGCAAAACAAAAATAATGGAATGCGGTCTTAGAAAATCAGGCGATGCTGAAGGAATTAGATCAGGTAACGAAACAATGAAGGTGGTAGATGAGTTTTGTTACTTGGGTAGTAAAATAACATGCGATGGTCATAGTACAGAGGATATAAAATGCAGAATGGCAATGGGAAGAAAAGCATTTTTGAAAAAGAGAAATTTGATAACATCGAGTATTAATTTAAGTGTAAGAAAGTCTTTTCTGAAGGCATTTGTGTGGAGTGTTGCCTTGTACGGGAGTGAAACATGGACGATAAGCAGTGCGGACAGGAAGAGAATAGAGGCGTTTGAAATGTGGTGCTACAGAAGAATGCTGAAGATTAGGTGGGTAGATCGCATAACTAATGAAGAGGTACTGAACAGAATTGGTGAGAAAAGGAATTTTTGGCATACCCTGACTAAAAGAAGGGATCGCTTGGTAGGACACATTCTTAGACATCGGGGAATCGTAAATTTAGCATTGGTGGGAAGTGTGTGGGGTAAAAATCGCAGAGGGAGACCAAGATACGCGTATAGTAAGCAGATTCAAATAGATGTGGGTTGTCGATCTTATGAGGAGATGAAAAGGCTTGCTCAGGATAGAGTAGGGTGGAGAGCTGCATCAAACCAGTCTCAGGACTGAAGACCATAACAACAACAACCTCCAAAAGCATATTATTCAGAACACTAATCATATCAAGACACCTGCGCAAGCAATAAATATATTAGGCATCATGCACAGATACGTTGATGTAATTGACCGCTATGTAGTTAATCACAATATCACGCAACTTTCATCTCTTTAAAAGTAGCTACTATGCTTTTAATAGGAGACGCAACTTTAAACCTTCAGTTAAAAAACGTTAATAATAAGCCAATGAGTATTTTACATACTTGATGCGTTTTTCGAGAGCCCAAAACGATCTCGCTGTATTCGAATTACAAATACATCTAATGAATGTATGAAATACAGAAAGTGTAAGGGAATGTCTCACACCGAAAAATGCTAAAGTCTATTTTCTATCACCGTCATATAGAACCATTTTTACTCCGAACTTCGCATAAACCAATAGGGAGAAACAAGTTGCAAGACTTCCAGGAAAAATGAAGCGAAATTGGCAGCCAATAGTTGGTTATAAATTGCATTGCCTGTTAACTGTATAAATATAAATTACGGAATACGCAGAACTCCCGTTTAGTACAGTCAAAAGTGGTTTACAATCAGATATCCGTATCACTCTCCTCCTCAAGAAGTCTGTGTGAAGATTTATATTCAGAATATTCAAGAAAAGGGCTACTGTGATGTTGAAACTACAAGAAGCAGCTCATTTACTCAGGAAGGGAAAACGTTATGACGCCCGTAAATTTGAATGGCTGTATCTCTTGTAGTAACATTCATTTTTTGATAAAATGTTAAAATCCAATATACCAGAATTTTGTTTTTCTAAACTCAGTGCCAACTTTTTTTGTCGAAATGTTTGCAGGAAGTAGTCTTGATGTGATTTCATACTTCTATGCATTAAATTGATATTATCAAACATGTAATTTGTGTCACAAATTGCGCGGCCCGTCGGGTGGGCCTTTCCCTGTAGCGGCTGGAGGGCGTGGAGTAGGGGTGGTGTATCCCTACTACTGGAACACCCTGTTCACTACCTGCAGCGATCGGGTCTCCCCGCAAGTGTCTACATATTCCCTTTCCCCGCAAGTGTTACTCCCCGCAACTGTCACAAACTCCGACGAGTGGGCTTATATACAAACGTCGTCCGCGTACTGAAGAACATTGACAGTAGGGTGAAAGACAGAGTGTAAGTCGGCAACATACAAGGCGTATAGCAAGGGGCTTAATATCGCGCCTTGCGAGAGGCGACGGGAAACGATTCGGTGGCCATGTAATGCATTGAACTGGTCCCGGATATAAACATACCGTACATTATATGTATAGCAGTTGTGATCCTGCAGTACAAAATCAGATATTTTTGTCCTCAACTTTTTCTGGCAGCCGGCCGCGGTGGCCGAGGAGACCGAGGCGCGTCAGTCCGGTCTGCACGGCCACTACGGTCGGGGGTTCGAATCCCTCCACGGGCATGGATATTTGTGCCGTCCTTAGTGTTAGCTAGTTGATAAGTAGTTTGTAAGTTTAGGAACTGATGACCCCGTAGTTAAGTCCCATAAGCTCTATAAACATTTGAACATTTTTCTGGCAAGTCGCTTACCTCACGGCTTTAAGTGCAACAAAAATTTCAGCTTAAATATTTCACGTAATTACTGACCGAAATTAAAAATGTGATATGCTGTGGCAGTAAGAGAGCTGAAACGTGTCTCCCAGGTGGCTCACGGTTCTTTCGTGAGTACATGCGTGGCGAGCACGTAGCCCCGAGCTAATACAGTCTTCCTTCCTTATTTCCTCCCCAGCCTGAATTTGCTTTCCCTTCCCCTCCTTTCTTACCCCCACTCCTTCTCCTCCACACCGGGGAACTGATGACTTCAGCAGATTGGTTACCTTTCCCAAACAACTTCAAACACTCTACGCTTGACCTGTTGCAGCTCGCCTGCTACGGCCCACATGACAACTCGGTGGGCGACTCGCCTCAAGTGTAGTTAGAACTTCGTAATGCGAGTAACCGAGCATAACCGGTCATGCTAACGTCCAGTCCCGCCTCAGCTCGCCTCGTCGCACAACACAAATCCAATATCTCTCTGGTTGGTTGGTGGTTTTTGAAAGGGACTGAACATCCGCCGGCCGCGGTGGCCGTGGTGACTGAGGCGCGGCAGTCACGGTCAGCACGGCCACTACGGTCGGGGGTTCGAATCCCCCCTCGGGCATGGATATTTGTGCCGTCCTAGTTCGTAAGTAGTTCATAAGTAGTTTGTAAGTTTAGGGACTGATGACCCCGTAGTCAAGTCCCATAAGCTTAACAAACATTTGAACATTTTTGAACTAAACATCCACGGTTATCAGTCACTTGTTCCAGTCTTAGAGATAAAACATTGTGTTAAGCGTTTCAAAGCATATGCTTTAACACGTCAAAGTTTAAAAGGAACATGTAAAAACGAAGAAAGGGTCCACATAAATATGAAGAAGGGATAAAAGTACTAGAACAGGAGAAGAGTGGTTTTGCTGGGTGATCACATAAATATAAGTATCGCATCCTGCCAGTCTGGTACACATTAAAACACCTACCTAATAGACTTAGGCAAGCGGAGAACAGATAAATGACACAATCTCTCTCTCTCTCTCTCTCTCTCTCTCTCTCTCTCTCTCTCTCTCTCTCTCTCTCTCTCTCTATTGGCCCACTTTATGTTACGGTAGTAAAACTATAAGTGGGCCTTTGACCTGTGACAGCTCGAAATTTAATTAAAAATAATGCCTTAACCGTTCATCTGACACAGAAACTGAATACATGAATCTGTAGATGAGATATTCCTCTACAACTTTGCTGTCTTATTTTTTTTCCATAACTCGCATAGTTTCAGAGTTATTTGCAAAAATAACGGCGATTTTGGGATGTCTGTCTGTCCGTAACGTGTTCCTACTTTTTAAGCCGAACCGTTTAACCAAACAGCACCAAATTTTACAGACTTACTTGTAGGCCGTCAGAGACCAGAACATCCATTTTTCAAATTATTAGGACAAAAAATACGTCATTAACACTAAAAAAAACTGTTTGTAATGTAATTGTACTGGCTAACGATCCGTTCATTTGACACGCAGATTGAATAACCGAATTTGTAGAGGAGAAAATTCTCTACAATTTCGTTCTCTTATTTTTTCATATATTGCATCGTTGTAGAGATATTTCCAAAAATAACGGCGATTTGACGACGTCTGTCTGTCTGTAACGTGTTCCCACTTTATAGGTCGAACCGTTCAGTGAATCGGCACCAAATTTTACAGAAATAATTGTTGGCCGTCAGGGACAAGAACTTGGCTTTTTCAAATATTTCGGACAAAAACTACGTTAGTAACACAAAAAAGCCGTTTGTAATATAATTCCATATAAACCGCTCATTTGACACGAAAATTGAATAACCGGCTTTGTAGAGGAGTAAATCCTCTACAACGTTGCTCTCTTATGGTTTTTTTTCTCTCTCTTCTTCTTTTTTTTCCCCTTTAAATCTTGTACCGTTTGAGAGATATTTGCAAAAATAACGGCGATTTGACAGCGTACATTGATTATACGAAAACCAGCCGTTTGCAGATGTCACATGACATTGCACGCCCGGAACTCTCTCCGGCATACGCCATCTTGCGTTGCATATTTGACGATTTTCTTGTTATAACTTAAACGCTGTTATTTCAAAGCAGCGGCGCACTTAAAAATTAACAAAAACACGTCGTTCTTCGTACGATAAACGATGATCTAGTGTCTAAAATGCCTTATTAGCATCAGTTAACAACTGCCATAAATATTACGAAAATAAAGGACCAGTTTCGTAACTGTCCGCCGTAGTGTAGTGGGCAGCGCGTTGGGTTGTAAAGCACATTGTTAGTGGTTCGGAATCCGCAACTATTTCTCCTTTTTTCCTAAAAGGGTTACCTGTTGGGTGCATAGATATGTCGTAATTTTATCATTGTAATTTTTTCTTATTTACGTTATTATTGTTTTCCGAAATGTTTGCAAAAAATTATAAAACTACAAACCTAAAGTGTGCCGTAAAACACGTCAGTGCGATTTTTTTAATACAAAAACATTTCCAACAATGTTATTTCGATGTACTTTCATTACAGCAGATGAAAAATACACCGATCAAAACAGTTATGGGATCATGTGAGATATGATACAAAATATACATATGGTTATGTATTTCATTTATATATTGGTTGCAATTGTCATTTGTGTGTGATACAACACACATATTTTGCTATCTCAACTCTTTACTTGAGGTTTCCATGTCGTTTATTTAGAGCAAGGTACCGTGGGGCTACTATAATAATAAAAAGCCATATAGAATTAATCGTGAGTCAGGCACCAACCAGACTGCGATTTATTGGAAGAATCCTCAAAAAGCTTAGTCCGTCAAGCGAGGAAGTGGGTTAAAACACTCATTTGGACAGCAATTGAGTATTTCTCATTGTTGTGGGATCCGTACCATGTACGGTTAATAGAAGACATAGCGAAGATTCAACGGAGAGCAGCATGCTTCGCTACGCGCTTGTTTAGTAAGCGCATAAGCGTCAAAGAGGTGATTAGGAAATTTCAATGGCAGACGCTGCAGAAAAGAGACCCACTTGACAAGGATCCCATACTAGGCAGCAACACTCAAAATGAGGACGCACAAGCGTCGTGTGTGCAATCTCTTTAGTAGTTCTGTTGCATCTTTTAAGTGTTCTGCCAATAAAACGCAGTGTCTGATTCGCCTTTCCTACGACATTATCTACGTGTGCTTTCCAATTTAAGTCTGATGCAATAGTAATTCCTAGGTATTTAGTGGAGTTTACTGCCTTCACATTTAATGAAAAGCCGTGTGTATACTGTCTGTAAGATGTCTGCAGTTAGTACAGTCAACTGCAAGTAATAGTGTAGAAATAATAAATTGTAACTTCGAGTGAAATACGGTAGTTTTATTGCATAAATACCCAGAAAGTAGTAACCGATAAACTTCTTCCCTTTCATCAAATGGTCGTGTAATAAATGTAAAAACAGCCGAATTTCCCTGAATTAGTGATATGAACAAGAACTTATTAATGAGGAAATAGTCACGACTATATGTATATTTTGTAGCCAACTCCGCTGAAAGTGAGAGAATACAAACAGACGAGAAACATTAATTCCTGTTGTGATCTGTTCCTAAATGACAGGAGCTTTCTTTGACGTGTAAAAATTCGATATGTAGTCTAATTATTCCAACACTTTTACACTCCACTTATCTTTGTTACAAACCCATATACTTTTGAGTATAATTACTTTTGATTATAAAACGAATGTCTTGAAGATTCTTGCCGTTTGTGGTTCACATGTGGCAACAATTGTGGAATTGGTTTGTGCTTTGTTGGGAAACTGTGTTTTTCCTTTCGATGTTTTAGTGTCAAGTTTGTGAGGGCTTTCCTTCAGCTACAGCTGTAGTGGCTGATCTGGTACGTTTAATAATGTAGGTAATGCATTCAATGTAAGTTTCTTATGTTCAACACTTAATGATTTGACTAGAATTGTGAAGAAATCCTGATGTTTCTGAGTGGAAAACTAAAGTCTTCTGTAGGGGAGAGTGGGGCACATTGAGCCACGGGGCACAATGAATCAGGTAGCACAATTTCAGTATGAGGTGGTAAATTATTTTTTTCTCTGTGCATATGTTGGCAGTACTGCTCTACCGACTTCCATTTGTTTTCTGCAGGATCTGTCTCCCACCATTAGTTTTCTGCAGGTGTTATGTTATTTTTGCTACAGTGAAGTAATTTTTCGGCGTATTAGATAGAATAAAATTTAGTGACCAAGGATTGAATAAAGTTCAAAGAAAGTAGGTTATTATAACAACATGAATATTGTGTTTAATGTCACATATCTTCAATTAATAACAATGTTCATACGTAACCTCACTTTAGATTTGTCTGAAATATGTACTGTTGGGGCACATTGAACCAAGCTCTCACGGGGCGCAATGAGCCATGGTTCATTGTGCCCCAGGGTGACTAATTGTACCCCATTAGTGATTTAATTGTCAAATATAATAACTCTGTACTTTGCCGGTTTCTTAGCATGGGTAAAAAATTACGTTAGGTAATTAGGGGTTTTAAATTGCAGAAGTTCAGCAGTCTTGTTTTATTTTATCATGTTCGAAGATGGTTCGTGCATAACGCAGGAAGACCGACGGGGGTAAAACTGACCGTGATGTAATGCAAGAAGCAGTACAGGATGTTCTGGATAAGGGCAACTCAATTTGCCAAGCTGCTAAATCTCATGCAATACCTTACCCTACTTTTCGGCGACACGTTCAAAACATTAAATGTGGTTCCAGTGGAAGCCTGACACCAAACTATGATAATCGCATGGTATTTTCTGTGGAGCGGGAAAAAGAAGGCCAATAGGAAGCTTTATGAGCAGCAATCAGATGAAGAAAATAGTGAGGTTCATTGTGAAGAGAGAGATGACAACCTGGATGAGTCTGGTGAATCTGAATACAACTTTGAAGAATTGGACAAATTGCCAAAAAAGACGATTTCGTTTTGACGAAATTTGAACTTAAAAATAAAACACCAGTTTACTATGTGAGGAAAAATTTGAAACCATAGGATGACTCAGGAGACTATCTGGTATCATTTTTGAGAAAAAGTGAAAAAATGGGAGGGAAGTTCTTTTTCCCTCAAGTAAAGGATGAAGCATTTGTTGCAGCTAGCAACATACTTCACGTGCTTCCAAAACCTGTTAATGATGGTGTGACAAAGAGACAAAAATCATATTTCAAATTTGGAATCAGCTTCCAGTCCATTGATGTTCGCTAATTTCAAACGAAGACCAACAATTTTGTGCCTACAGGTTAATTATATGATGTGTAAGTGGAAGATATGTAAACATTAGTTTTAAATTACATTTGATACTTAATTTTGTATGCTAAATAGGTTCTACTAAGAAACTGTTTAAACTGGTTCATTGTACCCCGCATGTGGGGCACTATTAACCATTTACAAATTTTTCTTCAAAGGCTTGTAGCTTAAAACAAATTATTCGTGGAGCAGTCATATAAGACCAGTTTATACTTGAATAATTAAACTTTATAAACTTATAATTACAACTCTGTAATAAAATTATTGGATGAATAAAACTGAAAAATATACAATGTGCCCCACTCTCCCCTAGGTGGTTGGGTCTTCTGTTATTTATTAGAAATTTTTGCTCTTTATGAAACTGAAATTCTCTATTAAAAAGTCGTAGATTTCAAGATAATCTTAAATAAACTGTCCTGCAAAGTACCGTTTCATAACTTCTAGTGGTTCTTAGGAAACACCATAAAGACAAATGTGGAGTTACTTTCTGGGTATTACTTATTTATATGGTACTACATGTCTTCCCCGTTGTAAAAAATAAGTTAAAATCAATTTAAACGGTACACTCATTTGATATCGTATTCAGAAATGTACCTCGCCAGCTGCTTGGAGCACTGCTCTCGTGGCGTATAACAAAAATCAATTGAAGTGTCGTGACTGTATATATTAGACTGTGGTATCGTCATTGTACTGAAACATTCCGAAATTCCTTCGCCAAAGAAGGCGAAGCAAATGCTCCAGAATTAGAAACCAGAACAGATGCCAGCATGCATGATTTCAAAGTTCATCTTTCTGGAGCATTAAACTAACTTAAAGGGTGCCATACCGCCCAAAATGATAATATTTCACAATTTTACTTTTAGACAAATTATGAAAATATGGATGTTTATGCTTAATTTGGTATTGATTTATTGAAATATTCAATACTTTATTGTTTTAAATGAATATTTGAAAATAATCATGCACTGAAATTTTTTAGAATTTTGTTTTCCATCATGTCGCATATTGGCATTTTTCTCTGAAGGCTCTGGTTTCTTTTGATTTATAGAGAACTGCCCATTTCGTAAGTTGCCCACAGTAGCGGTACTTCGCAGCAAACTCTTTGAACTGTACTTTTTTTGTGTTTGACAACAACAGCTATCCACTAGCCGTGTTTTAGTTTCTGTGTTTGATGCTGTTCTTACTTTTCATGATGGCTGTTCTGTAAGAGTAAAGGTTTTGGAATATCTTTGAATTCAAAAAGGCTACAACACCGTTAGAAGTGTGATGGGCCAACTCCGAATCATGTAGGCAGAGATTGCAACAAACACTATTCAAACTCATCCGATATCGTATTTAGAAATGTACCTCGCCAGCCGCTTGAAGCGCTGCTGTCGTGGCGTATAATGAAAAGCAATTGAAGTGACGTGACTGTATATGTTAGACTGTGGTAGAATGATATAAGGCTCTATGCCAGACACTTGTAAAATATTTCACTGAACTTGAAGAAAAAAAAAAAAAACCACTTTAGATACAGATTGAAAAACCCTGAGACGGTTTTTCGTCTCGAATATATCTAAGACATGCAAGATAAAAGTGAAGCAATGAATTAAAATTTGTGGGGCCGCCTTGAATCGAACCCGGACTTCCATGTTTACTAGGCACACGTTAGACCACCGCACCTCTAACGACTAAGGCGCCTCGGAATAGTCTAAGTACGACTTCCCTCCACATCACAAATTTTAATTCTGCTTCTGTGTTCCATAGATAATTGTCACTACTACCAAGGCTCTCCCTGCAGCGGAATAGCACCTTGGCAATGGACGTAGTGGAACATTCTTGCTAAGATGATATAAACATCAATTTAAGCACAGATTGAGAAACCCTGGGACGGTTTTTCGTCTCGAATATGTCCAAGACATGAAAGACAAACGTGAAGCAATGAATTAAAATTATCTATGGAACACAGAAGCAGAATTAAATTTTGTGATGTGTAGGGAAGTCGTACTTTGACTGTTCCGAGGGGCGCCGGTTTCGATTCCCGTTCGCACCATAAATTTTAATTCATTGCCTCACGTTTATTTTGCATGTCTTAAAAACAACACTGTTCCCATAAGCTACTTGTTATGTTTAGCATTGTCAGGGAATGAAAATGGCAGATGCGCCAGCCTGTGTTTTTAGGAGGCGATACGCGCAGCCTGTGTTATCTCTGGTCTCGGCAGCAGCAGCCGACGTTCCGTGAACAGCGGCAGTGAACACTGTGGAGGGCTGCTAGGGGAGGGGGTGAGGCGGTGACGACAGCACGGGGAGGGCGCAGCTAATTAATGGTGCCTGTACTCACCTCGCCTCACCTCAGCTGTTGTGCCCCGCCGGTTGTTTGAGGCCACAGGCCGAAGTTGAAGGACAGCCGAGGTCGCCAGCCCGGCGAACGGGCAGAGCTGTGCCGTCACACGGCGTTCTGCCCGAGGCTACGCTGCCGCTGTCACTGCCACAGTGGTGTGCGCGTTACTAGGCGCCTATTGGGTGTGGTCGACACAAGTGTTGCGTTAACGCTTACCGCATTACGTTGGACGCTATAACCACAGTCTAAGATATACAATCGCGACACTCACCGCTGTGAAAGTTGTTACTAACTGACAGCTACAACGACACTAGCACTCCAAGTGGTGGGTAAGCCGCCCAAGGACTGATGTTAATATGTGTAGCCTAATATCAAACCTGGACATCTGACCTAATGGTCGAAATTTAGTTAGCAGTCGATCCCAAGGGAACTTTTGCGTCTCTTTTCATTGGTGAAATCTGTGTTTTTTTTTTTTTTTATTGACATAAATGTGATAAATCACACGTCAAATTTGCCTGTTCACATCAAAAGCGGACACATGCATAAGAGCTTGATATCAAATTCGGACACTTGTTGAATGAAGCAGTGTGCACCAATGAGAACACAGTATATGATCACATGACTTCGAAAATCAGACATGGCAACAGTATGTGCCAGGTAAGAAGACGTATTAGCCCGTACTAAAGTTTTTCAGTAATTTTTTATAGTATTATTACTAATAACCATCTTAAAACAAGTAAAATGGAACATAATATATTACCAGCATCCGAAATAAAAGCAGTTGAGACAACCAAACAAAGCAGTTGAGACAACCTGAAAAGTGGAAAGTAAACATCGAAAAGAAACAAAGGTAAGACTAGCTTGTAAACCACACTGTTCTATTCTAAGGTGTGTTGTACGAAATTATCACTTGTTGGAAAGAATTTCGATGTCAGAAATTACGTAAGAATGTTTACGGAAAAACCTGGCGACTGTTTCAACAGACCTTTTGCTAATAATTTTAGAGATTCAGTGCCGTAACATTTCATTTTGTGTATAAAATTAAAAAAGATTATTAAAGTTAAAAAGATTATTTATATTATTGTAGTTCTCATTTTTCCAATATGTAATAGAGTTCAGAATTTAATATTTTCCACTTTATGTCAATATTCCTATAATATCCCAAATTATATACCTGTAAAAGATTCTCGTCAGCAGTAACAGAATCTCTCTGTATCAAAAACGGACATCTGTAAGCGTTTTCACATCAAAAGCGGACACCTACACGTTTTTGTTTCAAAGCCGGACGTCTGTATTTTCAAACACAATTTGAAGGTGCTTGAGTAATCAAATTGATATTAGCCACTTCCAGGTATAAATCCTCGAGTATTAAAGTAGATAATGCTAAAATCAGCGTATAAATATATTAGCTCCACGTTTCGTTAAAAATGACATTTATCTCAGTTTCTGGCCATCGTCAGATGTCCATCTTTGATAATATGCTATTCATATATATTTGTGTACGTAATTAACAGCGGTGTAGATACCGTGGGGGGGGGGGGGGCGGTCGTAAATATTTTAGGTGATACTATAGACGAATCGCCATAAAAATTCCAAACAACATATGTACAGTTTTTATTGAGAACAGAGATATACCTGTAATATAATCACACAAACTTACTGCAAATGTAATTGAAAACCACTGATTTTTGCGTCGTTTCTTGGTAGAACAACATCTACTGACTTCAAAGTACGATATTAATAAAACTGAATTTCTTCATTAGCGATAGTCATCATACAAGACTATTATACATCTATTAATCTGATACTCGTTAATAAGACAACTACAGCCGTAGGTTTTACCTATGAACTGAATACCATATAAAACATTGGTTTCCTGTAGTAGATATAAAAATCAATTCCTTTTCTTCTTTACTTTAAAATTGTTTTGTAATACTTTCCCTGAAGAAATAAATAGTTTGAAAGATATATTCGGGCAATGTAATTTAGGCTTTTTACTTCTGAAGTATTTACGTTCATTTTCAGGCAATATTTAATTTTCATAGATATTACTTTCGGGAAAACAAAGATTCTAGTTGTATCACTCTCAACTGATAGCTTGTGAATAAAATATAGTCTTTCTTTTAACCTGATACTTATAATCTCTTCTTTAAATACTTTCTTTGATTTTAAAAGATTTATCTTCACAGATCGACAAACTTTAGTTCCTTTTATTTCTAATAAGAAATAGTTATTACTGATATTTAATCTCCGTTTACCAAAGATATTATTTCTAGAGGCCGTCAAACACTGCCTAGCTCCCGCTCGTTTCCGCCAGCGAGAGCGGCTAGCGCGACCGCTGCACCCGGGAACCGGCCATGCCGGGTATGTAGTCTCAAGAGCGAGGCGACTCGATACTCCCGTCTGGCATGTAGAACAACCGACAGCAGTGCGCATGCACACGGCCAGCCCCCTCTGCTGATGACAATTTTCTTTGTCTCCAACGTATTTTCATACCGATTTTTCTACTTTAAATGAAAGAAAAATGCGCAAATTTAATTTAGTCTCAGACACTGCAGATCAGTAAAGGATGAGAAGCATGTGTCGTATTGTTTCATGTTGTGATTTTTTTTCCTTTTTAGTGGGCTTGTGGCCAGCAACAAGGGTTCGTCAACCACTGTCAGTGGAAGATCGAAGGAAACACAGGTGTGACCAGTACTTGTTCACTGCCGTCTACTTTGGGCCAGCTAACTGTTAACTGATTTTGTAATTTTATTACTATTGTTTGTACACTGTAGTGTCTCATAGAAATATGTGGTATGGACTCATCCAATTAATTTCGACTAACATTTAGGAGAGTTTTTCCTTATGTGAACAACTAAACATTTCTGAATTTTTTTATTCATATTACAGAATTAATAGTAAAAAAGAAAAATAAACATATTTTTAATAAGTGCAATTGAAAAAAAAATATATATCATTCAGAGAAGCTTCTGATGAAATTAGGCTGGAGACGTTTGATACTTGTGCTGCAGAAGCAACACCATACCCCAATCGGTTCGTGCCGGCGCTGGGAATATTGAAGATATCGAATGTTAACGGAAGGAAATACTCTCCTAAATGTTAGTCTATATTCATGGGATGAGTCCATTACCTCCTATTTCCTATGTTCATATAATTCGACGGTACACTACAGCCGGCCGCGGTGGCCGAGGTGACTGAGGCGCTCCAGTTACGGTCAGCACGACCACTACGGTCGGGGGTTCGAATCCCCCCTCGGGCATGGATATTTGTGCCGTCTTAGTTCGTAAGTAGTTCATAAGTAGTTTGTAAGTTTAGGGACTGATGACCCCGTAGTTAAGTCCCATAAGCTTAACAAACATTTGAACATTTGGTACACTACAGTGTGAGAACAATAGTAATAAAACTAGGTGACCAGTCATGTGAAATGGAAATAAGTAAAATTAAATTTTTATCATTTAAAAATATTTTATTACAGATAGTAATACTACACAGAATATTATATAAGCTCGTATTTTCTTAAATTCATTACATAATACTTTAAAAATAAATTATAATTGTAAAATAGATTCTATTAATATATAAGAAAGATAGAGGACCCATGTGAATAGGACCAGTTCGAATACTTCGCACCGTTAGTGGAATGACGAAAACGTTGGAAAAACATGGAAGTAAAGTTGAATGTTCAGAATCAATCCGTGCAAATGTTTAAAAGCGCAAATGAAAGATCTTGATCCGTTGAGTGTTGTTAGGTCAAAGAGAAATGTGTACCTTATTTAGAACCGACGATATTGTCGCCATGTTTTGTATTACAGGTGAAGATCTCCAGTTCATCCATAATAATCATTATTTTACTGCTGCCGACTTTGTGTAAAATTGCAATTGGTAGAAGTAATAACGAATATTAATTCCTGAGGGTCAAAGAACTTAGCCATCATGGCTACAATCGAAGTGTAACTAAATGTTGCAAACAAAACGTTTTTGAATTTCATCGCGGTCTCCATTTCTCTACTGCCTTTTATTTTTCATTTTCTTAACATGTGAGACAGATCAAGAAATTGAACGGAGATAATTCGTTACAGATGAAGCAAAGATAACATTTATGACGTATAAAAACGGAAAACGAAATTGTTTATGGAAGCGAAAGTTATATTACCGTTAAGTGCTACGCGCAGGAGCCCATTAAATGGAACACCTGTAGAGTTTACCACAAAGGGGCAGTTATCTCGCCGTGCCAGGCAGAGGTTTCTCTCTGCAGCTCAGGTGAAAGGAGCTACGAAATTGAGGAAGCCCCACACAACACACACCGTAATTGAATCTCAGCAGAGAGGGCCGGGGAGGCACTCAACAAACACCAATTCCCTGTACCTATCGGAGGTCAGAGTTACCGCTATCTGGTTCGTCACGTTGGAAGGATGAAATATAATAGGCACTAGACGCTATACAAGCAGAAAGTTTCGCACGCACATACAGATTGAAAGGAAGAGAAATCGCCATGTATAATTTATAATGCAAAGCCTTTTTATAAGCCAATTTTTGTGTATCACTATTTTCTCTCCGATGAAACATTTGCCGTTAACATTCAGAGAATTAATCTGTAAATTCTGATCGCAGTTAATGAACAAATTTCATGTTTTGCAGTTCACTAACGTGCATACACAGATGGATATTACGGCGGGGCTTCTTTTTAAAAAGAAGACATGGAGGGACAGGTCAGTGCTTAGTTGACAAAGTTCCTAAAACACCTCCCCTCTTTCATGCCTTCCCTCGGCGATGTTACCAACGCACTTCGTGCCAGTGCCCTGGTTTGTAAACAGGGCAGCGCTGCACGCGAGGTGCCGTGTCGATATGCAACTTCAGTGCATATCTAAAATCACTCTTTTACTAACCTTGGGTCTTCTGTCGTACTTGATGTCCCATTGCGCAGGTGAAGCAGACAGGTCGCGCATCCGTTGTACCTGAAGTGATGCTTAAAGAGGTGTTGAAATGTGCCTAGGAAGTACTGCACTACGATTAACTTTAGCTTTTGTAGGATGCCAGTGCGAAACTTCTAGACTAACATTGTTCAACTTATTACAAAATATGCAAATAATTAAATCTTTGAATTAACCGCAATATAGCTTAGCACAAAAGCATTACAGAAAGTATACAGATGATTTTTAATAGACATAGCAAAGTTAAATATTAATAAAAGAAGCTTAAAGTTTTGGCGGACAACTAGTATAGGTGGGAGCCAATCAGATCTCAACTTGCAATAGGGGCGGAGCATCCCACGGGATACAAGCTCATCTACTGTCTCTCTCTCTCACCCTTTTTACTATTGCGTTACACAGTTCTCCAACCAAGAAAACTTCTTTAACACCTAATATATTGATATGCGAAATAATCGGCTCCATGTCAGCCCCCCTCACAATAGTCAAGTTAGATGAATACGGAACTGGGGATCACAAAACAAACATTTTTTCCTAGGACTACCTCGCAAATTCTCAGCTGGTAACAAATGTATTATAGGTTCTAACAGCTGAAAATAATGGTGAAGGTGGACATACATTACTAGACCGGCAAACTTGACTCTGTGACCGAAGCCTGACGCCATCTTGCCTCACCTCACGTCAAAAAGTTTCCGTACGATACGACCACAGTCTAACATATACAGCCGGACGCGGGATTGAGGCGCTCCAGTCGGTCTGCACGGCCACTAAGGTCGGGGGTTCGAATCCCCCCTCGGACATGGATATTTGTGCCATCCTTAGTTGTAAGTAGTTCATAAGTAGTTTGTAAGTTTAGGGACTGATGACCCCGTAGTTAACTCCCATAGACTATACAAACATTTGAACATTTTTTTAACATATACAGTCGCGTCACTCCCGCATATTTCTGTTATACACTACGACTTCAGCGCTCCAAGCCGCCGGCAAGCTACGTTTCTGAATACGATAGTGGATGAGTGCGAATAGTATGATTTGATTTGATTTGATTTTTTCAGGGAAGCCAAAACAGTCTTGGTCCAACCCGCCACTGCCCGCACCGAAACTAAGTTTATTGTGCTGTATCGCTCCCTGTATATCTAGTAAAGCCAACCAATGCCCTTGAACAGTGCAAGGAGTCCCTTTACCAGTTCTTTATTAGACAAATTCTTCGGGTCTGGTTGTCCCAAATGTTCTGTGCCTTTTACTCTCCAATGCAATGCATTCGAAGATTAGATGTGATGCAGTTTCATCACCGTCATCACATATCCTACATTTAGGGTCCTCTTCTGTTATTCCCAATGTATGTAGGTGTTTTTTGAAATTCCCATGGCCTGTCAGCAATCCAACCATGAGTCTAATCTCTCTCCTGTTCAGGCCCAGGATTGCAGAGCTTCTTTTAAAACATGGCTTTGGCATCATTACCTTGCCATGTTTTTGTTGATAGACTTTGGTCCAATATTCTACGTGCTGTCTTCTGAGCCAGTTACGCAGCTCCAATTTGATCATTGCCTTGGTGATTGTCAGGACAGGTTCTGGTCCAATAAATGGAGTCTCTGCCCCCATCCTGGCTAATCTGTCGACATGTTCGTTGCCACTGATCCCCGAGTGGCCAGGGACCCACAATAGGTTTACTCTATTGCTTTCTCCTAGCTCCACCAGAACCCTGTGACATTCTGCAACAATTTTAGACCTTGTTTCAGGAGCTGCCAGTGATCTCAGGGCTGCCTGGCTGTCTGAATAGATATAGATGCTACAATCTTTGTAGCACCTACGCAAATTCTCCTCCACACACGCCCTGATGGCAGTGATTTCGGCCTGGAATACTGAGCCCAGTTTCCCTAGAGAGATGACGCCCTCCAGTCTTGGCTGCACCCCGTATACCCCGGCCCCAACGCCTTGGTCTGATTTCGACCTGTCAGTGAACCAGACAATATCCCCCGTAAGGTGTCGAACTATTTTCTCCCACAGCTCCCTACTTCCAATTGTTATATTGAAAAGCTTGTTGAAGCAGTATGGGGTTATAATATAGTAGGCTGGCATTTCCCCACCCTTTCCTATATTTACCTCACTCACTATTTTAGTATGTGATTCTGGATATCCCAAAAAGTTCCAGTTGTTGCCATTTTTGAGTCTGTATGCACCAGTCGCTGCCTCCATTTTGGCCCAAGGGTGTAATGGGGGCATATCCAGCATGGTTTCCATCCCAGCAGTTGGTGTGCTGCTAATTCCGCCTGTTATGGCTAAGCAGGCTAGTCTCTGCACCTTACCAAGTTCCTTAGCAGCAACCTGCTGTTCTACCTTCTTCCACCACACGACCGCCCCATAGGTGATCCTCGGTCTAATCACAGTTGTGTATATCCAGTGCATACCCTTGGGGCTCAGGCCCCAATTTTTGCCACAAGCTCTCCTGGTACTTACAAGAGTACCTTTTGCCTTGGAGCAAATATTCCTAATGTGAGGGGTCCATGTCAGTTTCTCATCTAAGGTAACCCCTAGATATTTCACTGTCCCCTTCACAGGTAGCGCTTCATTGAAAAGCTTTAGATTCCAACTTGAATGTTGGATATGCTTCTTTGTGACTGGTACAACAACAGTGTTCTTAGGACTAACCCCCAGATCCTGTTTTCTGCACCAGTCTTGCACAATGCCCAATGCACCTTCTGCCATATTCTTCACTGTGTCGCAAATTTGCCAAGTATTACTATGACAAGATCATCTGCGTATCCTTGGCAAAAGTAATGTCTAGAGTTTAATTCTCCAATGAGATCATTCACCACTAGATTCCACAATAAAGGGGAAAGAACTCCTCCTTGCGGGCAACCCCTAGTGGTGTTGATTACCATTTTTTCATTCATCATGGTAGCCTCCACCTTTCTTCCACTGAGCATGGCCCTAGTCCACCTACATAAAGTGGTCCCTAGGTCATGCACCTCTGCTGCCCTAACCATGGAATCGAAGGTCGTGTTGCTAAAAGCCCCCTCGATGTCCAGGAAGATACAGAGGGCTATTTCCTGAAAGGTGAATAGTATAGTTTATATTGATTTTTACAGACTATTCACCCTAGGGAACGCATGTAATGCCATAAAATAGATGGTAACTTAAAATTAGCTCCACCTTTGTCTTTATTAGGTTTACGAAACGGTACATTGCAGGACAGTTTATTTACAATTATCTTGTAACCTACAGGCTTTTGCTGAATAAGATCATTTACTATTAAAAATAAGATATGGTTAAGAAACACCGGAAGACCTGCCTTTGGCAAAAAGTCGTCGCTTTTCTACTCAGGGACGTTAGGGTTTCTTCACTACAATTCCAGTAAAATCGGTGAGAGTGGAACGTAGGTAACGCATATAGAATGCAATAACTACAGTATTTAACATACCAAAGCAACCACCACAGCTGTAACTGAAGGAAAAACGTCACAGACCTGGAAAGAAAACGGAAAAAGCAATCAAACTGTTTTCAACAAAGAAGAACCCAAATTGTTGCTACAACTAAACCACAAACAGCAATAATCTTCAAGACATTGTCTTCTTAAGCTAAAGTAATCACACTCAAACGAATATGCGCGTATCAGAAAGACGAGTGAAGCTTAAAAGTGTTTGAATCATTAGACTACACACCGAACTGATACACGTCAAAAAACTCTTGTCACAGTAAGAACGCACCATAATAGAAGTTTATGTTTCTCTTAAGTTTATAATCTACTTACTTTCAGCGGAATAAGCTGTAAAATAACACATATTCCTAAGTATTTGTTCATGACTAAGTTGTTCATTACACCTCTGAATCAGTTAAATTTGGCTGTTTTTACATTAATGTCCGTGTTATGTATATCCCTTAATATTTTACTAATGCTTGTAACGCAAAAACTATACCAACTATTTCGTTAATTACGCACACAAATAATTATAAACAAACATCACTCCTACGGTGGCTTGCCCACCACTAGGAGCGCTAGTGTCGTTGCAACTGTCAGTTGGTAACAACTTTCACAGCAGTGAGTGTCGCGACAGTACATGTTAGACTGTGATACTACTATGATCTTCTAACGCGTAAGTTAACGCTAAGCATTACTACTTGGTTTAAACATGCTCTATATTTGAGCTAGTACTTCCGAAGTAGATGCATTTAACACATTTGACGTAAAATCCTGTTTTGATAAGAACATGTTACATACAGTTGAAGCAGACCTTAGTTGTCTTAAAAACAGAATAATTAAGATGCGTGTTATCCATGAAACTTGAACAGTGTATCAGTGATAGTATTGAAACAAAGTCCGAAGCTAATCGAAACTGGTAACAGATTAATAAAAATAGCAAATAACGCGACTCATCAATGCATATGTCAAAGCGCAAAAGAATAAAGATACGTGTTATCCACGACAATTAGCAGTATCATAACGACCATACTACTGCAAGAAAAGCCGAATTTGTATGAAATTGATAACAGATGAATAAAAACAGGAAATCAATGCTACTCACTGCCGTATGTATATTCCGTTTGCTGTACGAAAAATTACAGCCACACACAACACTCTAATTGACCATTACGTCAAACTGTGAATAAGGCGTAGTTAAGTGAGTTCATACGTATTTTAACTACTGTTTTCTGTAATTGGACACACGACTTCTCACACGTTTGTAGTACAGAAATATGGCGACGAGACTTCAGTGACACTAATGATACTGAATGCGGCATTGTCAGTTTAGTAATATACCGGTTGACCAAAAAGTCAGTATAAATTTGAAAACTTAATAAATCACGGAATAATGTAGATAGAGAGGTAAAACTTGACTCACATGCTTGGAATGACATGGGGTTTTATTAGAAAAAACAAACAAACAAAATTTGAAAAGCAGTAATTAGCATAACAAATTAAGACAAAGCAAACTCGATGTTCTTTACAGGAAATGCTCAATATGTTCACCATCATTCCTCAACAAGAGCTGTAATCGAGGAATAATGTTGTGAACAGCAATGTAAAGCATGTCCGGAGTTATGGTGAAGCATTGGCGTCAGATATTGTCTTTCAGCATCCCTAGAGATGTCGGTCGATCGCGACTTCAGGTAACCCCAAAGCCAATAATCGCACAGACTGAGGTCTGGGTACCTGGGAGGTCAAGCATGACGAAAGTGGCGGCTGAGTACACGATAATCACCGAACGACGCGCGTGAGAGATCTTTCACGCGTCTAGCAATATGGGGTGGAGCGCCAACCTGCATAAAAATCGTACGTTACAGCAGGTGTTTATCAGCCAGGCTGGGAATGATGCGATTCTGTAACATATCGGCGTACCTCTCACCCGTCACGGTAGCAGTTACAAAACCATAATCACGCAGTTTCTCGAAGAAAAAAAAGCCCGATAACGGTAGATGTGGTTCTAATAAAACCCCATGTCATTCCAAGGATTTGTGTCAATTTTTACCTCTCTATCTACATTATTCCGTGATTTATTAAGTTTTCAAATTTAAACCGACTTTTTGATCACTCGGCATGTCTGTGGGGAGTACGGAAGCTTCCTTGTGTCTAACAAAATATTAATTTTAATTGAAGAGAAGGTTAAGCACAGTAAGTTCACACTTAGTGCCTTTGCTATGGAAGTTCCGCAAATCTCACAATCACTAATTCATGAAATTGTTACTGAAAAACTGAAATTTCGAAAACTTTGCTCACGTTGGGTACCCAAATTCCTTACTGAAAAACACAAAAAACAGCGGATGGGCAATGCACTAAGTCTCTGACACGCTACAAAGAAAGCGATGGTTTTCTTTCTCGGACAGTCACGAGGGATGAAACTTGGGTACCGTACGACACCCCTGAAACAAAACGACAATCAATGGAATAGAGGCACACTTCACTCCCACCGTAGGTTAAGCCTAAGCAAATCTTGACACTTCGAAAAGTTATGTGAACATTTTTTTTTTTTTTTTTTTTTTTTTTTTTTTTTTTTTTTTTTTTTTTTGTACAGAAGAGACATTTTGATGATTCATTTCTCATTTCTTATCACGAGGTCAAACAATCAATGCACATGGTTACTGCGAGGCCATTAAGAAATTGCGCTACGCAGTAGAGAACAAGCGCCGAGCATTACTGTCAAAAGGTGGTGCTTTCTTCCACGATAATGTCCGTCCTCACTGGACGATTGTGACCAAGAAACTCTTACGGGATTTTAACTGGAACGTGTTCGATCATCGTCCGTACAGCCCGCACCTCGCTCCTAGCGACTTCCATCTCTTCCTACTCCTAAAATCTGTCCTGGGTGGTCAATATTTCAATGATGATGACGAACTGAAAGAACATGTTACCACATCGTTGACCCACAGGCGGCAACCTTCTATGAAGAAGGCATACAAAAACTTGTTCCACGCTATGACAAGTGCCTACAAAATTTCCGAAGCTATGTAGAAATGTAGTTTAAAAGTTGTAGATTTTTTGTCCAATAAATATTTTTTTCTGTATCTCTAAACATTTCTCTTTTATGACCAAACGGAACTTACTTTGTGGACATTCGTCGTATAATTTTACAGGTACATTCATTGGCATAAATCAATACTGATTACAAAATATATTGCGAATACATTTAGTAGCAAAGAAGGAATAAATTTTGAACGTCATTCGTAACACGACAGTTTTGTCATGCATCTCATTGTTCATGATGTCATAGCTTCTTAACCATGTGTCGTACTGAAATATAATTATGTCCACAACCTTTGCGAAACTGCAAGCAATTTGTTGATAATGTTTCAATCGGATGAATGGAACACTAGCTTATAAATTACGAACAAACAGTTATTTTTAAACATTACACTAGCAACCCGCCCCCTCTTCGCACGTATAGTACGAGATACATGCGGCTTTACACAAAGCACTCTCGAATTTCTTGCCACTCGCGTCTCTAACGGTTCAACAATATATGAACATGCCACTAACCCGTAGCTTCTGTTCCCTCGACTGAAACTCCGTCTCTTGGCATATGAAAAATGTATGCACTTTATAAATATCAAGTAATCAATGCCCAAAGATATGTTTTGTCTATAATATCTATTTAAAATATTAAATTGAAGGAGAGGCTTTTAATTAAAAGTTATGCCACCGGGGAGATTAGAACCCGGGACCTCTTACTTACTACACAGGCGCCATAACCCCTTTTTCCTCCTTTGCTTTCTTTCTTCTGTGGGCAGTTCTGTACCTTGCAGTCGCTGATCGTTTTCGTTCGTTGTTGTTCGGTATATTCTTGGCTCAGCTTTTTTATTACAGAGGCGGCGCTGAGTCATAGCACCCGCCAACCACAAAGCCAACATGACTTTTTTCTTTAACAATACAATAAGCCATTACCAATTACTACATGGGTCCTTATATGCCGCGGTGGAGTAGCCGAGCTGTCTAAGGTGCCTCGCTGCGGAGCGCGTGGTTGCTCGCCGTCGGAGGTTCGAGTCCTACCTGGGGCATGAGTGTGTGTGTGTGTGTGTGTGTGTGTGTGTTGTCCTTAGGTTAGTTTACCTTAGTTTAAGTAGTTTGTAAGCTACGGACTGATGACCACGCAGTTTGATTTACAAACATTTGAACATTTTGATACTATATCTGGCGAATTTTAACTACAATTACTATTTATTATTTTGTGTTGTGTCATGGAGGTATTTGTCTATTTGTGTTGTGATATGACGCTATGTGTGTACCTGGTGTTTGTGTTGCTGTGTTTCCTCCCTGTTGCAGTGTTCATAGGTGTGCCAGAAGTATACAAACCTACTGGTTGGCCTTCGTCTGCTCAACTAATTCCAGCAGACGTGCCCCTGGCACAGGGCTGGCCCATTACACTGCAGATACTGGGAGAGTGTTGTGCGTGTGTGTGATCCATTTTGACTGAAAAGAAAAGTAGGAACGCGTGAGGCAACATTTATCTTACGGCATATCTCAGTTTAATGAAAAGCAAACACGCTTACAGTTTTTATATATGTAAAGAAAGATTGTAACAATGTCGACACTTTAAATTTCTGGGGGGAGATGGAGTAAAATACAGGGTACGAAAAGCTACATGTAAGTTATGTAGAAACCAGACAGCAGTTACAAGAGTTGAAGGCTATGAAAGAAGCAGTGACTGGAAAGGGAGTAATACGTGTTTGCAGCATTTCCCCAACTTTATTTAATCTGTACGTTGAGCAAGCTGTGAAAGATAGCAAGCAGCAACTGGACTCCGAATTAAAGTTCATGGGGAATAAATAAAATCATTGTGCTTTGCCGATGACATTACAATTCTATCAGGGATGACAAAGAACCAAGGAGCATAGAAGATGAACATTAACAAAAGGAAAACAAGGATAATGTAATGGTCGAATTAATCAGGTGATGCTAGGTGACTTAGATTAGGAAACGAGATAATATAGGTGATAGATGAATTTTTATTACTTGGGTAGTAACATACCTTTCCGTGCTTGGAATACAGATAATATAAAATGAAGAATGGCAATGGGAAGAAAAGAATTTATGAAGAAGAGAAATTTTTTTATAATGGGTATTAATGTAAATATTTGGAAGTATTTACAAATCTTCTACGTTTGTGTGGCCATAATGTCCGTAGTTGCTTTCATAATTATGAATAGCAGTGGTTGTCCAAATCTGTCTGTAGTATAGCTTTGTACGGGAGAGAAAGGTGAACGGGACATAAGAAACGTATGGCATGTCTTGACTGAGAAAGGGAAACGATTGGTATGATACATTGAGACATCGAAGTAACATCAGTTTAGTATTGATGTGTGTGTGTGTGTGTGTGTGTGTGTGTGTGTGTGTGTGTGTCAGGCGAGGGGGAGAGTAAAAGTCACAGAGGAAGAGCAAGACAGAATTAGTGTAAGCAGGTTCAAGTGAATGTGGGTTGCCGTGCTCATTCAAAAATGAAGAGGCTTGCACAGGATAGGGTAGTTTGGAGAACTGCATGAAACGAGTCTTCAATCTGAAGACCTCAACAACAACAAAATACCTCAGTTAAATAAATTATTTTTGTCAGAATAGTGAACATTAACAGATAAAATTAGTACTGCGATAATAGTTACTTCGTTGGAATGAAAAACCATTTTACTTAATGACGTGATGGTATGACCTATCGGTAAAGACGAATTGTTTCTCACAGTTGTTCGTTTTTCTTACAGTTCAACATGTAACGTTTATACTGAGTGAAATAAATCACAATTTGCGATCAGTTATGGCTTCACTGTACTAGGTTTAGATGGCATACCAAAGTACGGGGACTGAAAATTTTCATTGAACTCTGTAACGTCGTAATATATTGTATACAAGCCTAGGCTGGGCTCCTGACGGCAATTAATCGTGTCTTGATATCTCATGGTCTGTTCTCCCTAATGCGGGAATACAGTATTGTGGCTGCGAGCAGTACAGAACAAATAGGCTATGGTAACAGGAAAGAGACAGCGTGGCGAATGGAGATTTGAGTGTGGCGGGAGACGTGCAGGGAAGAGTCCTCTGCCGTCGGGCTGGTTACTGTGTCCTCGGTGGTGGAGTGGTCAACGCGTCTGCCAAGTAATCAGGAGATTCCGGGTGCGAATCCTGACCGGGCACAAATTTTATATATCATTACAGCGTTCAATGAATGAAATAAATAGTAATTTGCGATCGGTTATGGCCTCACTGTACTAGGTTTAGATGGAATACCAAAGTGTGGGGAATGAAAATTTGTGCCTGGTCGGGATTCGTACCACTCAGAGTGGTTAATAACTACAATGCTCTCTTGTTAACTGTAGCACAATTCTCTAAAATATTATACTCCTACCTCACTGCTAGACTTGCATTGCTTGGTGTTTCAGTAAGTGCTTGATAGCCCACATTTCTGATTTAGTTCTCTACTATTAGAGCAAATACTTATAATAACTGACCAATCATTTGGGTAAAATATTTCAGATAATTACAGTTACTCTCTGGGAATTCATGCAAGTGCGTGCAGCTGTGCCCATCACTGATGAATTGTTCCCTCTGCAAATGAAAGTAGTCCAGTGTATACATTTACCTTTCATGTTTAATTTATAGTAGCAATAAGTTGTCCGTAAAGGGAACGTCAGGGCCAGGCAGTGGAGACTCTTCATGCTGCTGATGGATGAGTCGCTCTCCTCTCGAAGCCTCGGACTGCTGATACTCGCGTCCTCAGCCTCCGACACCGCCGCCATCAGGGGGAGACATTAGTCAGTGTCAGTTGCAGGAATCGCTGCTCATCGTACATTCAGCCGAGGGCAGCGGAGCAAGCCCTGCCGAGGGGAAATGTATCTGCGCTCGCACAGAGAGCTAGTACGAAATTTTAACCGCAGTTCATTTTTCCCCGATGACGCGAAAGTACCTGACAAAATAATACATCAGGGAAGTAAGAAGGATAAATAAATAATTGTTGCCTTTCTACTGGTAGAAACATGAGAAGCTTCTGCTGGAAGCTGTCTTGAGGAACATTACTTACCGTCACTCGTATGGTTGTATTTCTACGAATTTGCCGCGGTGGAGTGGCCGAGGGTTTTAAAGCGCCTCGTTGCGGAGCGCGCGTTATGCTCGCCGTCGGAGGTTCGAGCCCTCCCTCGGGCATGGAGGTGTGTGTGTGTTTATTTTTATTTATTTATTATTTGACATGCTCCATTACACAGCAATATTACATGTTTTATGGTTACATTCAGGCTGTTACATAAGGTATTTTTGCAAACACAAGTACAGTACATAAGTTGACAGGGTTTACAAAGAAATAACGATTTTATACATCAGGAAATCTTATTGAATTACAAAAATTGTAAAAGTCTGTAGTGAATGTATATACCAAATTATATTTACTGACGGGCTGTCCTCCTCCTTTGTCAGCAACTTTTTTATTTTTTTATTTTTTTATTTATTTATTTATTTATTTTTTTTTTCCTGAGATGGTCCCTCTCTTTTAATGAATTGCAGCAGTCAAAGAGCACGTGGTCAATAGTTTGGATAGCTCTGTTACATATGCACGTTCCGTCTTCAGTTATTTTGAACCGCCGATAATAGGCTTTCAGTTTCCCATGAGTTTAATCATTAAACGTTGTCGGATCGTAGGAAAATACGGTTTAGTGCTTCCCCCGTTTTTTGTTCTTTGCCACTCAATGTCCCATTTGTTCCTAAACTCTTCTCGAAGTTTCTTCTTTACGGCACTTGTAGGTATTTTGTTATAGCGTATTAATTGTCGTGATAGAGCTGCTATTTTAACAAGGTTGTCAGCTAGTTCATTTCCCCATATCCCTCGATGTGCCTTAACCCATTCGAAATGCACCAGCCAGTTGTGTGTGTGCAACTTTCTGATTTTACATCTTATTTCTTCAATTAAGAAGTTGTGGTTTTTCGGATTTTGCAAAGTGTCCAAGGTAATCCTGCTGTCGGTGTGAATTACTGCAGTTGTATCAGAATTCGAGAGATTGTTTATGAACTTTAGAGATGGCAAATTGTTCCGCTCGATTGTTTGAGCATTCATTAGACAGTGTTAGCTGTATCTGGTAAATAAGCTTCTTATTAACAAATATTGCTATCCCCGAACCCACTCCGTCGTCTGACTTGCTTCCATCTGTGTATACTTCATCAGGATAGCTTCTGCTTGCGTCCTTATCAGTCATCCTCGTAAAGTCTGCCTGGTGTGCCCATCTTCTGTACTCTAGGGCGATGTAGATTGTGTGTCTGACGTCTTTAGTTTTGACCAGGTTATAATATTTGGCTATTTCGTGTATCTTCAGAGTTATGAGCATGAGACATGATAAAACACAGAGTGCTTCACTGTATATCGTTATGTGAGCTTTGACTATTTTTAAATTGATTAACCGTTGGACTCTATTAATTTTAGTACGGCTGTATTGTCGCTCCAGTGCGTCATCCACATCGGTGAGCCGTACGATGTGTGTGTGTGTGTGTGTGTGTGTGTGTGTGTGTGTGTGTGTGTGTGTGTTATTTTTAGGATACGTTAGCTAAAGTAGTATGTAAGTTTAGGGACCGTTAACCACAGTTAGGTGCCATAACTTTAGAAATATACATTCTACGAATCTCATTTGCATTGTGTGCCATCATGCTACTTACAACAGGCTTATGCTTTCTGTCAGTCTTTAATATTTTCATTGGTTAATTTTTTGCAGCTTTCTAGTAGTCTTATGACCAATGGTACTGCTATATTACGCGTACTTGATTTGGATTCCTCAGTTTGTCAACACACGTAATTATGCAATAATTCGAAAAGTCATCCACGTAGATCCTACACCCATGTAGAGAAAAAAATATACATCACACCTGGAAAAACTAAAGATAGGTAATTCAACGCTATTTTGTCAAAAACTGACATTGAGAGAACCGTGGCTGTGTTATTATATCGTTTGTTAATCAAATTCAAATGCTTGTAATTCTATGGGACAAAACTACGTTGGCCATTAGTCCCTAGACTTCCAAACTACTTAAACTAACTGAAACTAACCTAAGGACAACGCATACATCCATGGCTGAGGGAAGATTCGAACGTCCGACGCGGGAGGCCTCGCGATCCGTAACGTGGCGCACCAGACCACTCGGCTAATCCCGAGCGACCGTTTGTTATTAATACAGGGCCCAGCAACAAGTACCGTATAAAATGTTTATTTTCTTAAACCATGACCGGATTCGGACTTAGTTTTAGAACTCCATCTTCAGATGGTTTTTCATGCTTTTGAGCTGGAGCCTCGTTTTGTATCAGATTCAGCATCGCAGTTCTAGGATAGACAAAAATATTTCGTCTACTATTTTCTGAATTTAACTTTAAGTTCCTTTATGTTCGATTTTATCAAAATATTTATAGAAGCGGCTTACAGTTAAAAATACGTGAAGTGTAGCGATAACTTACTTGTTGCGTCCTTTTCTGTGACGAAATTTTCCTGTGTTTATCTTATGTATTTTACACCTTCTAAATGTGCACTGTATGAATGCTGTTAACGTAAGTGTTTCACACGAAACCATCCTAGAATTTAATGTAATGTGCACTATAACCTAGGGTAAGGTAGTACAATTTCGATCATTGTAACTGGAAATATATTGAGAAAATAAATAAGTTTAACTATTTCACTTGTTCCCGGATATTTAATGAATATATAACACAAATATTAGACAGTTACAATTGTTGGTATAAACACTAGAAAAGGTTACAGAATAGAGAAAAATCGATCGAAAATGTACCACACTAGGTACAATTATGATCACTTCCTCGTACAGTTTTGATAATGGGCATCTTCCACATAGAAAGCACTTGTTCCTTAAGGCACCAATGCACACTTCGTGGTAGCAAACATTGCATACTTAGAAGCGAATCCAATCAGCCTTAACCAGAAAATGTATAAGAGCGCGTCGGACTAAGTAGCTTCACTTACCTCTTAAAAGGGGAAAAAAAATTATATCTCCGAAGCACAAAGTGTATCCTGGAAAAGACAGGAGGATCTGTAGAAAACTGCTACACTACAACACCACATAACGAGACACCATGAAATTGACAAATGGCGCGAAAACTTCTGATGATGGGAATTGTATCTATATAGAATTTGTACCACCTTACCCTATTACAAAGAGTGGCCCAGCTACACATACGAGGCATTATTCATTATAGTGTGCAATACGATAAATTCTAGCAAGGTGTCGTGTTAAACATTTAGATTAAAAACACTCATACTGGGCACAGTGTCGTGTAAAATATCTATATTAACAGCACTCATACAGTGCAAATTTAGAAAGTATAAAATACACAAGAAAAATACAGGAAAATTCCGTCACAGAAAAGGACACAAAAAGTAAGTTTTTGCCACTTTCATGTATTTTAACTGTCAAACTCTTCTATAAATATGTCGACAAAGACGAACATAAAGAAACTTAACTTTAACTTCAGCAAATAGTAAACAAAATATTTTTGTCTACCCTAGGACTGCGATACTGTAACTTATATAAAACGAGACTCTAGCTCAAAAACATGGAGAATCATCTGAAGATGGACTTGTAAAAATAAGTCCGAAACCGGTTATGGTTTAGGAATATAAACATTTTGTACCTTACCTGGGGCTGGTGGCAGTTTTAATTATATAAACATTAGGAAGTGCATATTCAAAGGACATGGACATTAATATATCTGCAGATATTATTAGCATTTCAGCTATGTTGGCCCGTAAGTTCCAGGTCAACATCGACATCGCGGAGCAACATACCAGAGGATCACGGGATATTGAGCAATCTGCATCTCACCTCCGCCAAATGTCGCAGTCTGTGTGAGGTACGGAGAGATATCTGGTTAACACACTACCGTCCGTGACCTGTTTAGCTTTCCAAACATTGTAATCACTACTTATCATTCAGGCAGCTACTCAACTGACCTTTACGAAGTGAATTACCAGCAGTGGACCTATGGCACTTTCGACAGAAAGGGTCCGTTGTTTTCTTTACGTAATCAAGTCGAGAATTTTACTTGATACTCTCAATAAAAAAAGAAATCTAAATTGGGATCTTAGTTTTGACCTTAACAGGGTCACATAAACGTCATTTTAACTATCGTGATTTATTATCCAACATAGGTGCCGATTAGTTCTCTTTTTATTTGTTTAGACATGTGTTAATTTTTGTCAAATGCTTTTAACCTATATCATACCAACTGATCATAATATGTGTCCTATGTTACGTTTAATTTAAAGTACCATATACTATTAACCAGATTTGCTGAAAATGCGATTATTATCGCAGAAAGGAAAATCCGAACACAGGTTAGGTGTCAACTTTACAGATTCAGGTCTTTTTTCGAAACAGTCATACACGACCGAGGATTGGAGGTGTGAATTTCGTTAAATAACAAGGTAGTTTCAATCACCACCATATAAATAAAGTGCAGATGGATTCAGCTACATGTTGACGTCAATAATTTACAGTGTTAAATAGCTACAAAATGAAATCATACTTTCGAAATTTTTTATATTTTAATAGGAAATTAAAATGTTTGCAGGAAATAACTCTAAATGAACATATCAGGCAGGAATTTAGTCAACATAGAAAAGATGTTATTACTTTTGACAACGTAATTTTTGTAATAATGAATCATTTTTATTCCCTCTTTTATTACTGGATGGCCTATTTAAGATACGTTTTCTCAGAGCGTCAAAGACGCTTTAATATTATATTTGTAATTTTGGAAATACATAGCACAGTCAGAAAATAGAAAACAGGTTAATTATAAACGCAGCGAATCTTTTCTTTAACGAAATAATAGGAGCGACCAGTCATTACTTGAATAGCAGGCGCACCATAATGCGTCATATTTAAACGAAATTGTCATGGAGCAGAAAAAAAGATTGATTTATTGTTAATAATGTGTTTTCTGTTCGTAATATTCAAGTGTACTTTACACACAATTTTCAGTTACATGTCGAACAACAATATACCGAATTTCTATATGTTTGATCATGAAATGAATCTAAGGAATCAAATAGCCACTGAAACATTTCTGAGATATAATTTTTCATTTTACACTTTGAAATTGCAATCCAACCAATTTTACCAAAATTACCTGGTGTTAAACAGTTGAAAACCAAGGTTGTCATGTTATACCAAATATACCTAACTGGTTTTAATCATCTTCGAAACTCTTTTCATGACGCGGGGACGTGGTATCTGAGCGCCGTGCCTTCACGTACTGCAGGACCGTCAATCCTACAGTGATTTCGGACACGCTACAGTTCGCCATGACGGCGCTTCCCGGTCCTGGTCCCGTAGAGACGTTAGGCTAACCAGACGCAGCCCCCCCCCCCTTCCTCCGTCTGGCCGTCTGGCACACTGGGCACTGGCTCCCGGCCTTCTGTGACGTCAAAGGGACGTAAATACACGCGCAGCGCCACGCCACGCACTCTTACTTTGCGGCGTTCGGTACCGCGACGCCAAGGACCCGCACGAAAAAGAAAACGAAGGTAGATTAAAGCTCAACGTTCTGTCGACATAAGTAATGGAGTACGAGCTCGGATTAATTTTCATAAGATACCTGGAAAACTAATACCACTCACTTGAAGAAACTTTCACGACCGAGAAGTTGCAAACTACAAACCATCAAACTACAGACCGATTTCACTTTTACCAGGCATTCTCGAAAATTCTAGAAAAGGTACTGTACAAGCAGCTTCTCAACCACCTAACCGCAAATGACATATTGTCTAGAACACAGGTCCCGATATCGATAAGGCGATTTACAACTACAGTGAGAATAGTTTTCAAAATGACAAGCCAAGATCGCACACTAATAATTTATTAAATGACGACCGGTTTCGGTGCACTGTGTCAGCATCATCTGGTCACATATATGTTATAATCTGGTTATCTTGTTAAGACCATCATTTAATAAATTGTTAGTGTGCGATCTTGCCTTGTCATTTTGAAAACTATAAAACAATTAGATCGCCTCCAGACCAGACAATGTCAGGTAATCTTTACAGTGAGAATGTACTTAAGTCATTAGATAATAAATTACTAGCAGCAGCTATTTTCTGTGATTTATAAAGGCATATGATTGTGTGAACCACAACATCCTTTTAAGTAAATTAGAATTCTATGGTGGCACGGGAATTGTTGCAAAATGGTTCAAATCGTATCTTGCTAACAGGAAACAAAGGGTGTCAGTGCAAGTGACTAGTGAATTGAGCCAACAGTCATCATCAGATTGGGAAGAAATTACTTGTGGTGTTCCACAAGGGTCCATCTTAGGGCCATTGCTTTCTCTTGTGTACATTAATGACCTCTCATCAGTTACACTGCCAGAATCAGAGTTCGTTTTGTTTGCAGATAATACAAGTACTGCAATAAATAGCATTTAGAGCTTAGTTTTAGAAAAGTCTGCTAATGATATTTTCATTAAATTAATAAACGGTTTAAAACCAACTCATTGATATTAAAGTTTGAAAAGACTCACTACACGCAGTTCAGAACATGTAAGAGATTCCCATCCAGTATATGCATAAAGTTCGAAAAAGAGCAGATAGCTTAGCAGTATAAAATTCCAGGATTACAGCTTGATAATAAATTCAGCTGGGAGGAGCACACCACAGAATTGCAGAAACGACTTAACAAATCTGTATTTGCAATACGAGTGGTATCAGACGTAGGAGACATAAAAATGAAAAAGCTTGCATACTTTGCTTACTTTCATTCCATAATGTCATATGGTATAATGTTTTGGGGTAACTCTTCAAGTCAAGCAAAAATTTCCAGAGTCCAAAAGCGTGTCATATGTATTATCTGTGGTGTAAATTCACGGACATTCTGCAGAAGACTCTCAGTATATTTATACCTTAATGAAATTTGTCATAAAAATATAGCCCTTTTCCCAACAAACAGCTCAGTTCATACCTACAATACTATGAACAAAAATGATCTATACAAGGACTTAAAGGCACTTAGTTTAGTTCAAAAACGAGTCCACTACTCAGGAACGCACATTTTCAAGAATTTACCAACAACCATAAAAATTTAGCTACAAATAAAGATCAGTTTAAGGGGAGCCTGAAAGATTTTCTAGTGGTCAACTCCTACTGCACTGACGAATTCTTAAACAGAAACAAATGAGGCATGAATCTGTATCCATACTATTAGTATTATTATATTATCTACCTGTATTAGTAACATTATATTATGAACTTAAAAAAATTGACATGTTCCACATCCACGAGGATCACCTCAAGACGGATCTCAGGAACGAACCAACTAATCTAATCTAATCCAAACGCCAATGGAAAAATAATAAAGCAGCTGGTCAAGATGACTTAAGGGTCCAACAAATTCGGCCCAAAAATCTTAGGTGGCTAATTGACCTAAGGAACAAGTCTAATAACACCATGAAAATTCACAGGGTGTGGAGAAAGGGAAGAGTTGTAACCTTACTATAACAACGCAGGAAGTCAAAAGATGCGAAATACGTTCGCCTAGTATGCCTAATGTGCCACTATTCAAAGCCCTCGAAAGAATGGTCCTGAATAGAAATATACGAGGTTTGGAACTTAAATAGTGGCAACACTGTTATGGTGACTCTATGCAATGGAATCTACTGTTGTCGCTGATAGCACACATTGTTGACATACCTACCATACCTTCGACCAAATGGCCTCGTCCGTCCCACATCATCGGCGAGAGCACAATCCAGGGAAACACAACTTGTGAGCAACCGGTCTAACGTAACGGTGTCACTATGTTTTCGAAACAGGAACAACATGCTAGGAACAATTTTTCAGAGGTCTTACAGCACGATATTGTCATAAATATCTTCAGGAGACGAGCGGGGAATCGGCATTGCCGTCAGAACAGTGGAACGTTGGGTAAAGGTCTTTAACGAAGGTCCGCAAACTGAGGCAGACGTACATCGGGCAGGTCATCCTAGCGTCTCTGAAGAAGAAATGTATAATGTGGCGTGTTAGTGGACAGTGGTCGACGACAGACGATTCGTTAGATCGCCCACGAAACCGGATTAGCGCATACGACTGTGCATCACACCTTGAAAAAACGGCTAGGCATGCGAAAAATTACATTACGATGGGTTCCGCATGAATTGACGGAAATGCAGAAATGGATGCATTACGACGCTGTTCAAACGCACATCCAGAGCTATGAGCAAGAAGGAGAAACTTTCTTACGCATTATCGTAACACTGGATGAGACATAGGACACCTTGTAAGAGACAAAACAGAGACGCCAATACCAGGAATGGAGTCATTATGGATCGCCGCGAAAGTCGAAAGTGCGTCAGAGCTCTAGTATGGTGAAAGTTATGGTGATTCTCGTGTACGACTGTGTTGGTGTTATCCTAACGCTTGCGAAAGAAGTGGCAACACTTTCTGCCCAACCCACCCATCATTTTGCACGACAATGCGCGGGCGCACACAGCGCAAGCTGTGGCTGCTCTGTCCGGTCGATGGGACCGGGAAGTACTGTACCATCCACCATACTCCCCGGACTTGAGTCATTGTGACTTTGATTTGATTCCGAAGATGAAGAAACCACTTCGTGAAATTCGCTTCAGAACTCTTCCAGAGATTCGACAGGAAGAAGAACACCCCATTCGCACCATCAACAGAACAGGCTCTGCTAACGGTCTATTAAACCTTACACATCGCTGGGAGCGGGTTCTATACAACGCTGGTGACTACTTTTAAGATGGAAACGTAACGATTTTGTATCGGTTGTGACTAAATAGTTGCCACTATTTACGTTACAACCCTCGTAGAACTTCTAGCTGAGGTCCTAAGACAGAACAAGCTGGATTCAGACCAGTATGTTCCTGCACTGCGCAAATCTAAGCCCGGCTAAGATGCAAGTCTGTAGTTTCCACCTGAGCAACAAAGAAGCCAAAATAAAACAGCATGTGAGGTGGAAAGGACAAGGGCTAGAGTACTGCTATGCTCCCAAATACTTAGGGATCATGCTAAATGTAACTTTGTTATTGAAACAGCACTGTTTGGCAGTAAGAGAAAGGTCAGCGCTAGGGGTGACATCATTCGTAAACTGACCAACACAAACTGGGCTGGTATAGGAATTTAGGCATTCACGACCTTTTGTGTACAAGGCAATTGATGATATCGAAATCAAAGCCTCAGGTGGATTAGGAAGACAGGTTGTGCTTCAAGGTCCTTCTGTTTTTCATAACGGTGTTTTCAGTTTCACTGTTACTGATTTGGATAATGCTGGTAATGGTAATGGATGGATTACAGCGCCATAGTACGTTATAATGGTTCTACAGTTAAAGCAGTAACAGGTTTCGAAAGTTTCAACAACAGAGATGTGATTGTATTTATAATATTTCAAGTTTGTCAGGTGTCAATGACTTGGAAAAATCTTAGTATTGTAGTAATATGCCTTGTATTGTTAGAACAATGACTCACAGAATAGTTAATGAACAAGAAGCTTAAAATTGTGTGCCGGAACCGAGACTCGAACCTGGGACCTTTGCATTTCGCGGCCAAGCGCTCTACCGACTGAGCTATCCCGACACGACACACGATGTAGCATAACAACTTTACTTCCGCCAGTACCTCGCCTCCTACTTTCCAGACTTCACAGAACCTCTCCTGCGAACCATGCAAGACTAGCACACCTGGAAGAAAGAATATAGTGGAGACATGGCTTAGCCACGGCCTAAAGTATGTTTCCAGAATGAAACATTCACTCTGCAGCGGAGTGTGCGCTGATATGAAACTTCCTGGCAGATTAAAGTTATGTGCCGGAATCGGGACTCGAACCTGGGACCTTTGCCTTTCGCAGCACTCTACTGACTGAGCTATCCCGACACGACTCCCGATGCCGCCTCACAACTTTACGTCCGCCAGTATTTCGCCTCCTACTTTCCAAACTTCACAGAAGCTCTCCTTCTCTTCGAGTCTCGGTTCCGGCACACAATAATTATTTTAGTCTGGCAGGAAGTTTCATATCAGCGCACACTCCGCTGCAGAGTGAGGGTTTCATTCTGGGAACAAGAAGCTCTTTATCCTTAGTTTAAAGTTTCTGGTAATTGTTACAAAATTAAAGTTGTTGGTCATTTCATTTACTATTACAGAAATTAAATGTAGGTTATGTCCTTGAACCTTTGTCCTTATCAACGAAAAAATTAAGGAAGGCTTAGAGGCTGGTATAGGTTACCAATGGAGTATGTGAGCACAGTTGGAATTTACCCACAAGTGCTTCGAACAACAGCCATTGCACTGAGTCTTTAGGCCGCTGAATTTGCCGCGCCTGTTTGGAAGAATTCAGCCCATGTAAAACATATTTATGCCGCTGTAATTGTCTGACGCATTTTATCAGGATGCTGGAAGCCAAAGATGACAGAGAAGAGCTTACCTCTAATAGGGATCGGTTCCCCTAGCAGACTGCGGCAACTTGCTGCCGAGGTGGAGGAGAAGAAGCAAATGACAGACAATCGCCATCCTCTACACGGTCACCAACAACAGCCTGACGGCTTAGTCCAAGAAAGGGTATCCTTTGGATGTTATAACCAATTGACGTATATGCCAAAAAGAGGAGACCACAACTATAGAAAGAGGCAACATCTAATTCTAGCCGAAAGAAGAAGTTGCGGTCGGAAGTAATAAATCCTTCACAATCTGAGAGACTCTTAAGGGGCTGAGGACTGGGGTCTCAGACTGCAAGTATACCTTTGCCGGATGTGATTGGGAATGTCTAAACGAACGACCATCTACTGACGCGCCGAAATCTCGACAAAACTTGTACCTTTTCCGGTTTATAGCTAGCGAATGACAAAGCCACCAGTGTGGCTGATTATTAGGCAAAAAACATTTAAATTTTATTACAGCTGAGTCACAATAGTTTTTAATGTTCGAAGGTCGACCACAAAGTAAGTTCCGTTTCTACTTCTATCCGCGGCAGCGCTACGATCGCAGTTCTGAGCATGCGCGGCAGTTACTCTGACTCAAAGAGAAGACATGTACGCCATTTCAGATCACTGCTGCGGAGGTGTGCTTTGTAGTGCTTCTTCATAATGTCAGCCGTAATTGGAAATGCCGCCGCTTGTAGAATCAGATCTGTGATTCACTTTCTAAATGCAAAGAAAGTTAAACCAAAGGATATTCTTTTTTTATGTGTCTATTTCCGTCAACAGTTGCAATATAATTGTTTAATTACATGTTTCGATCACTTGGATCATCTTCAGATCTTATAGTTGCAGACGCAGTTATAAGATCTGAAGATTATCCAAGTGATCGCAACATGTAATTGAACAATTATATTGCAACTGTTGACGGAAATAGACACATTTAAAATAACACATTGCAGTTGCGGACACTCTCCAGTCGATCATGTCGACTATAATAAATCATAAAGGAAATTCATCGGCAAATCTGCGAGGTTTATGAACAAAGTGTTATGAGTGATTCAATGGTTAGAAAATGGGTCAGACTATTCAATGAAAGGAGTGATCAAGCGCACGAAGAAGAACGAAGTGGACGCCCGTCTGTGGTTAATGAGGAACTGGTTCATACAATTGAAGAGAAGATTAAGCACGACCGTACGTTTACACTTAGTGCCCTTGCGATGGAAGTTCCGCAAATCTCACGATCTCTAATTAATGAAATTGTTACTGAAAAACTGAAGTTTTGAGTACTTTGCTCATTTTTCCATAGTCGGATGGCGATCTCCTTATTTTGAAGTATTAAAATGCCAAGATAGCAATTAATTAATTTATTTTTCCGACGACCGGTTTCTATACACTTAGGGTATCATCATCTGGTCACTTGCGTCCTATGTTTTCGTTTCGTGAAGGAAACGTGGAGAGGCTCGCTATGAACCTACCCTAAAGCGGGGGGAAGAAGGGGAGTGCTGGCAGTACATTTAATAGAGGCAAATTACCGCGGCAATCAGGGTATTCATTGGATGCACTTTTCTCATATTTGCCGTGACACACACGAGTAGTAACGAGTAATTTTGTCAACGAGTCTATCATATGCAACGTTGTTAATCGCATCCCAGAATCACGCTGAGCTGTTTACTCTTAAAAGTTGATCACTGTACGCAATAAAAGTTTAATTTTAGTAGGAGGTACCCACATAAGAATTTACTGCTATAAAAAAGCTTAATTTTAGCAGTAAAATTACCAAAACATCCATGTGAACTACCGGCTACTTCCTGCTGTAAAACCTTGTTCCCTAGCCCTAATTGAGAACTGACTTGGTTCAATTTACTCTAATAACAGGAAGTTAACGATACAGTGGCCAATATACATAGCAGCTCACACGAAATTACACACAGGCATTAATGAAGAAGCCACCACAATTAAAGCTATTTACTAAAGGTGGTTAAATAAAAGCATTTATGGCGCATCGGTACTTGAACATAAAAAATTGCATCTGAGCTTGTTCTCAGCTCTGGTGAAAGATATTATTAAATAAAAAGGAGAAGGGCAGTTCAAAATTATACTGAACTTAACTTGTTTATTCAGGTCGAACGCAAGCAAAATGGGGAACCAATTTTGTTAATACAATAAAAATCTCCTTACAGGAACTAATACTGACGATGCCCAGCATTGAATTTAAGATAAATTACACAGACCTTAACGCTACAGTGGGAAGGATTTACAAATAACATTCACTCGCTCACACACACGCAATGCAACAGCGAAACTCACCAAAATCAGCGTGCTGAAACGAGGCAGAAGCAGGCGCCGCTATCGTAGGCGAAATTCAGCAAAGCCGGAGGTACTACACAACACAATATACAATAAAACTGCGAAGATGGCTCTGGTCTGTCGTGTCTGATTTGAGATGGTGCCTGAGTATAGCAAAGTTAAGTTGCATTTAGATTAGACCGCGAGCAAACACGCTAACGAAGACACGCGGCTACGTTACATGATCGCACTCCACTTAAGATGAAGTGGTTAAAAATCGGATTCATTAAAAAATCACGGCGGACTCTTAAGTTGCAACCTGACAGTACACTATCTAGGCACTGGTTTTATGATAAGTGGCGTGAATTCAGGCGACTAGTTGCAAACCCCTGAAGTCGGAGTTCGGACCCACGTGGTTCCGAAAACCGATAAAAATGTAAAAATTCAATTTCCGAAAAATAAAGAAAACTAACTACTGCATGCAACCTCTAGAAATGTGTAGAATTTCATAAGGCAGCTACTACAATGCAGCAACAAGCGATTGGGGGTATTCACAGAGACGGAAGAGGTCCTGTCTCAAAACCCGGAAAAGGAAATAATTACAAAGTCGGAAAAATAAAAATAAAAACTACGGCATTCAACCCATAGAAATGTTTAGAATTTCATAAGCAAGCTATTGAAGGAAGTTGTACAAGGCTCGGAGAAAATTTCTGACAAAGACTGAGTGCATACTACAAGTTTGGAAAAGAAACAGTAAAATTAAAATAGGCGGGGAGAGAAGATCGTGAAATGTTAGTAGAAATCGGAAGGATACACGCATAGTTACTTGCCTGATGGGCATGGAACAAACAATAGTGGAAGCTGAAGGCTTTGTTCTAAGAACCAACCACGTGGAATACACATATCACTCACAGAAGGAAATGATAAGAAAGATTTCTACATGCACTGTAAAATAATGAACATATCGTCTGTTAGAAATTGGGCCCACAAAACTAGAAAGAATTTTCACGGAGTTCATATTTATCTGATGGATATCACTGGATTGAAAAACTAGAACACATTTCCGCGCACGTTCGGAAGAAATGTTCCAAAAAATAAAGCTAAGTGCAAGAGTCTAAGTTAAACATGCTAGACAACAAATCCCTTCCATCTCCGCAAGCACAAGAGCAGAACCAATCTTACCTCACCGCTGTCCGAACACAAAGTGACGATCGAGCGGCCAGGATCCGCGGGAATGCTACTGCAAGCTGGAAAATCCAAGGAAACAGCGGTGGTGAGGAGAGAAGATCGTGAGACTCGCCCTGAAGAAGGCTCGTCGACTAGCTTGTAAGCAAAGGGTGTAGAAACCTCTTTGGTCGCATCAGCAGCAGGGGTTGGTAACGACTAACTATCGACTCTGAGTCAGAGAGAACCATGCAAAGCGAGCTGTTACCACCCACATTCAGACAATTAGATCCTCGCACATCCACTTAAAAGTAAAACGCGTACACATTCTCGCAGGGACAGTGGCGTTGTGAAGAAGCAGTACTTATTGCCACATTTTTAACCAGAATAATAAATTATTAAAATAACAAAATCCTAGAAATATCAACGAACGTTTCAGAAACTAATATTTAAAACATGAAATAAAAAATACTATTTCTCATGTCTTGAAAAGAGTGGGGTTCTAGTTGTTAACAAAAATGCTAATCTAGCAACACCAAATAAATTACAATTTTATAAAAAATATATGGAAGAAGACAGACGGTCGTCTTTCACTCAATAAGCAGCCGTCCAATCGTCGGTATAATTTCTCGTCTTGCATCGATCTGCAGGAGCTACGGTGACGTCGACAGCGGACTGGCGTTGCAATTTTCACAAACTCTTAGTGAACGATGACTGGCCCTTCACGCGATTATTGCGAGCAGGCAATACCGTACACTCGAAATCAGGCGCGTTTGCCTGCCCTTTTGGCGTAAAGATCGTTGGAGGAACAGCTTCAGCGTAAGGTAGAGGATTATAAGAGTGTCGATTAATTTGCCTTTTCATAATGAAACTTACACTATGCAGCGGAGTGTGCGCTGTTATGAAACTCCCTGGCAGATTAAAATTGCGTGCCGGAACCGGGACTCGAACCTAATATTTATTTTTAATTTTTTTTAGAATAAACAACAATTGTTGCTTGTTCTGCGAAATTCGAAACCACATTTTTTTTATCAGAACTATTTATTCGTTTCACGTTCCTTCTTTGTTTTTAACACAAGCATCTTAATGAATACAATTAGCGGTGCAAAACGGTTTGAGTCTCGTACAACAGACTGTTGGTTGTATCTCCTGCCTTCTAAGTAATATTGAATTCACTGACTGTTCAGTCTGTTCTTGACAGAATATTTTATTCATTTGAAGAATATAAATTGGCTAAACAATTCTAAGGTCCAAATGTTTGACCTGTTAAACTTAAAATAACTTCTTCAGCCAATTCCTATTGTTAAATTTATTTTCTTAAGACAAATATTGTACTTTACATCTTGTCAGCCGCGGCGGATTAGCCGCGCGTACTGGAGCGCCGTGTTGCGGTGCGCGCGGCCGTCCGTTGTCGGGGGTTCGAATCCCCCCTCGGGCATGGGTGTTTGTGTTGTCCTTCGGTTAGTTTAACTTAGGTTAAGTAGTTTGTAAGTCTAGGAACTGATGACCAACGTAGTGTGGTCCCATAAGAATTACAAACATTTCAACATTTGAAGATCTTGTCATATTTTATCAATATTAATTTTGTCATATTTCATTAATGTTAATTGTCACACTAGTCATTTTTGAAAATTAGTGAACATGAAATCTTTGAACGTAAACTCCCAGCTGCATTACCATATCCCTGTAGTATATGCCTGATGATGGCGTAACAGCCGAAAACCGGTTACTAAAAACCATAAATTTGCAGAATATTATACATTTACTTCGTGTGTTTCATTCAAAATTTAAAGTAAGTCTCTCAGAAGCCACAGTGTAGCAGCGATTCTCAGATACTGGTGAGACACGCTACGCTGAATAGTATGAACTGCTGCGTCGTCTTTCCAGGGACAGAAAACATTTGGAATAGCCGAAGGTAGCTAAGTGGCCAGTATAATTTGCCCACCTACGTGACTGTCTGTATAAACCATTCTCCAAGTATATACAAGATGGCCATGTACTGTAGTAGTATACATTATAGCAGCGGTTGCTAAGCCGTGGATAGCGATCCAGCTGTGTGTCATGTGATCTATCGACGAAAAATATCAAAATGTATTGCAATAGGAAAATTTTATAACCTGAATACTTATATACAACAATTGTACTAAAGAAAAAGCAATGTGTGTAATAACACGCTCGGAGCCAAATGACGAAACAGCAGCCGTAGAAGACGTTTGTCAACGCCGTGTCCTCTTTTATATTAATAAGTGTAGGATGAGTTAACTTGATCTCATTTAGACTTTCTCTGACTGTGGCATCATTAATAATGTACTTAATTTTTTTGCAAGCGTGTTTATGGTGGCAATTTGTTTAATTTTATACTATATTGTAAGAAATTCCGTTTGTAGAAGAGAACTTAAATAATCAATTATTCATTTGAAATGTAAGAATTCTGCTACTTTAGTTGAATTTCTGAGGGTGGTCTATTATTAACTTCAAAAAGGTAAAATTGTCAACGTTGTGGAAGACTGCGTGAGGGAACTATCGCGTGATTCTTCATTACAAGCCTTCTTTCCGCCAAAATAAAGGGTAGGTATCGCGTGCTTGCAATATAGCTTTGAAGATATTAATGGAATTTTCAAGTACACACTTAAGCAAGCTAGCATTTTCTAAATTACTGTTCTAATATACTTCTTCAATAATGTTACCTTCACCATTTTCAAAAATCTCCCCCCCCTTCCCGCGAATATCTGCACAAAAGAATAACTTCAGCTTCATATTACCTATAATTTTAAGTTAGTATTAATAGCTGCGTAGTCGCTGTAGTGCAAACCGGGATCGTGAGTATATTTCCAGGGACGTTGTGTGTCCTATTACGAATAAAGAAAAATATTGGGAATCACTGCCGCATAGTAATCATAAGGGAAACAATAAATAAATAACTAAAACACGGAGAGGTTTAATGTTAAAATCTGAGAGTATTCGTTTCAAGAAGAATCGAACAGTATATCACTACCTACTACATACGACTCGCGCAATCTCCACGACGACGAAATAAAAGAAGTTAGAGTTCACATGTGGGTTTATCGAAAGTCGTTATCCGCTTTTGTCAATTGAACAAGAAAGAGGTGAAAGGCCACATTAGATTAGATCCATGTTGAGGAGATCCTCGTGGATGTGGAACATGTCAAGATACAAAATTTACCAGTTGAATAATAATTGAATAACAGATACTAATAATATAAATACAGATACATACATTTTATTTTTTTAGCTGATAATATAATACTAATATTGTATGAGTACATGCATCATTTGCTAAAATTTAGAAATTCACTAATGTAGTAGAAGGAGTAGGCCACTAGAAAGTCTTTTAGGTTCCTCTTAAACTGATCTTTATTTGTAGCTAAATTTTTTATACTTGATGGTAAATTATTGAAAATGTGTGTTCCTGAGTAGTGGACCCGTTTTTCAACTAAAGTAAGTGATTTTAAGTCCTTGTGTATATCATTTTTATTCCTAGTATTGTATGTATGAGCTGAGCTGTTTGTTGGGAAAAGGGATATATTATTTATGACAAATCTCATTAAGGAATAAATATACAGAGAGGCAGTAGTTAATATACCCAGTTCTTTGAAGAGGCTTATATAGGACGTCCGTGAATTTACTCCACAAATAATACGTATTACACGCTTTTGGACTCTGAAAACTTTTGCTTGACTTGAAGAGTTACCCCAAATTATTATACCATATGACATTATGGAATGAAAGTAAGCAAAGTATGGAAGCGTTGTTATTTTTATGTCTCCTATGTTTGATAACACTCGTATTGAAAATACAGATTTGTGGAGTCGTTTCTGTAGTTCTGTGGTGTGCTTCTCACGACTAAATTTATTATCAAGCTGTAATCCCAGGAATATAATACTGTCAACCTCTTCTATCTGCTCTTCTTCATGCTTAAAGCATATGCTGACGGGAAATCTCTTACATGTTCTGAACCGCATGTAGTGAGTCTTTTCGAAGTTTAATGACAACGAGTTGGCTTTAAACTATTTATTAATGTTCATGAAAATTTCACTAGCAGACCTTTCTATAACTATGCTTGACGTACTTTTTATTGCAATACTTATATCATCTGCAAATAAAACGAACTCTGCTTCTGGTAGTGTAACTGATGACAGGTCATTAAAAAGAAAAAGCAATGGCCCTAAAATGGATCCTTGAGGGACACCACATGTAATTTCTTCCCAATCCGATGATGACTGTTGGCTTAATTCACTAGTCACTTGCACTGACACCCTTTGTTTCCTGTTAGTGTGGTACGACTTGAACCATTTTGCGGGATTTCCCGTGACCCCATAGAATTCTAATTTAGTTAGAAGGATGTTATGATTCACACAATCAAATGCCTTTGACAAATAACAGAAAATGCCTGCTGCTTGCAATTTATTATCTAATGAATTAAGTACATTCTCACTGTATGTGTAAATAGCCTTATCGATATCGGAACCTTCCAGAAATCCAAACTGTGTTCTAGACAATGTGCCATTTGAGGTTAAGTGGTTGAGAAGCTGCTTGTACATTACCTTTTCTAGAATTTTTGAGAATGTTACGGGACGTATTCTTGACCATACACATTATCTACACCCAAATCCATCTCCTGCAAATCACCTCAGGAGGTGTGTGGCGAAGAGCACTTCGCGTATCATTGTCACTTCCTGCTGTTACAGTCGCTTATGATTCGCTCGAAAAACATGGCAGGTAATCTTCCACGTGGGCCCTAATTTCTATAATTTTATCTTTGATAGCTTTACGCCAGATATACGTAGAACTCAGCATTGTATAGCTTGACTCTTCATGAAACCCATGTTCTTGAGACTTTGACAGGAGACCGTACCGCGGTACAGAACGTCTCTTTTTTGCAGCGTCTGCCACTGCAGTTTCCTAGTCACCTCTTTGACGCTTATGCGCTTACTAAACAAGCGCGTAGCGAACTATTGTGCTCTCCGTTGAATCTTCTCTATGTCTTCTATTAACCGTACTGGGTACGGTTCCCACATTAATGAGCTGGCCAAACGAGCGTTTTGTAACTACTTCCTTGGTTGACGGACTAACCTTTTTGAGGATTCTTCCAATGAATCTCAGTCTGGTATGTGCCTTACTCACGATAAGTTATATACGGTCGTTGAATTTCAAATAGCCCCTTAATGACTACTCCCAGATATTTTAAGGGTGTAACAATTTCCTAAATTCCTTCACCAAAAGTAGACGAAGGAAATACTGCAGAATTGGAATGAGGAACAGCTGCCAGCATGTGTAATTTAGAAGTAGATGTCTTCGAGTAGTAAAACTAAATCAGTTAACAAAGACAAGTCTTCCGGTCCTTATTGATGATCAGTTACCTTCCTTTCAGGGTATGCTGACCCAACAGCTCCATACCCAGATATCATATACAACTGCTCGCTCAGCGAAAGATCCGCACCAAAAGACTGCAAAGTTGCACTGGTCACTCCAGTATTAAAGACAGACACAATTGTAGGCCTACATCATCGATGTTGGTTTGCTGCAGGATTTTGGAACATATACTTTCTTCAAACATTATGAATTACCTGGAAGAGAACGATATATTGACCCATGGTCAACACCGATTCAGAAATTATTCTCCTTGATCTTTACTCACAGGAACTGATGAGTTTTATCCACAAAAATTTCATATTTCTAGATTTCTGGAAGGCTTATGACACTGTACCTCATAAGCGTCATCTAGTGAAATTCCGTACTTACGAAATATCGCCACAATTATGCGATTGGATTCACGATTACCAGTCATAAATGAAGTAGTAACTAAACGAAAGTAATCGAGTATAAAAGAACTGATTACTGGTGTCCCTTGGGAAGGCGGTTTAGGGCTGAACCGTTCCTTTATAAACGATTTACGAGGCAATCTGAGCAGCTGTCTTAGACTGTTCACGGATAATGCTGTGTTTATCGGATACTAAAGCCACCAGAAGATGAAGGAACTGCACTACGATTTAGATAAGATATCTACAAGGTGCGAAAATTGCCAATTGACCCTAAATAATGAAAAGTTGGAAGTTAACCCTAGAAGTACTAAAATAAATCCATTAAACTTTATTTACACTATAAATAAGTCATATCTACAGACCGTAAATTCAAGTGAATACATATAAATAACAATTACAGACTACTTAATTTGGAAAGAACACACAGATAATATTGTACGGAACCAAAGGTTACATTTCATTGGCAGAACACCTTCAAGAAGCAACAAGTATACTAAATAAACTATCTACAGTACAATTGTGCGTCCTAATTTGATGTTTTCTGCTTACTCATGAAGTGGAGCTGACGGATTATACTGAGAAAGTGCAGAGAAGTGCTGTTCGTTTTGTGTTATCTCCATATAGGTGAGAGAGAGCTGCTCTGAAATGTTGCACGAGATGGGATGGAAATCATTAAAGGAAAGGCGTTTTTCGTTGCGGCGAGATCTATTTGCGAAATTTCTTTCACCATATTTCTCCTCCGAATGTGAACATATTTTGTTAGCACCCACCTACATAGGGAGACATGATCATCATAATAAAATAAGAGAAACCAGTTTGACAACGGAAACTGATGTAAGTGTTCCGTTTCTCTCGCGCTAATATGAATGGAACGGTAGATAAATATTATGAAAGCTGTTCGACAGTCTCTGATAGTTAAATGTGATTTGCAGAGTAAGGCGTAGATGTTGAATTTTTCTCCTGCGATCATGTAGTTATATAATAAACGATCTTTCTTTATATACAGACGCAGCACTTCACACTTGTTTATGTTGAGGCTCAACTGCCATTCCCTACATCATCGTTTTCAACGTTTTTGAATTATCGACCCCCTTCAAAATAAAAATATTCTGACTATCCCGTTTCAAATAAACATATTTTGTCGAACCTTCCTCCCCTCTGCTCCTCACGAACCGTAACAAAACTATGTTATCTCAAAGGAAGCAAATTTAATCTTGTTTCTTTTGCTTCAGCTTTATGTTACGGTATTAACACTGAAAGTGGGCCTTTGCGATCGTCTTTTGACAGCTCGAAATTTAATTTAAAATAACGCCTTAACCATTCATCTGACACGGACACTGAATGCATGAGTTTGTAGAGGAGCAAATTCTCTACAACTTTTCTCTCTAATATTTTTGTAAAATCTCCCATCGTTTCAGAGATAATTGCAAAAATAACAACGATTTTACGATGTCTGTCTGTCCGTAACGCTCTGCTAGACAGGCCCGGAAAAAGCTGCGGTAGTTCCTGGTGGGATAATTTTAAGATACTAATTTAATTAGAAAATTCTGTCATTTTATGTTACATGAACGAGGTGCCTAAGATAATATCCGACTTTTCTGAATTTTATTTTTATAGCCATTTTAAACAAGATTTCTGAAGATTTATTTTCGTTTTACTTACCTTCTAAACAGTAAAAGTCAACCACTGTACGAAACAAGAGCTTTGTTTTATCACTAAAATTAGCAAATAAGGTCCATGTGAACTACACATTACTCCCTACTACAAAGCCTTGTTCCCTGGCCCAAAATGAGAACTGACTCGTTTCAAATTACTTAAAAAACAGGAAGTTAATACTAAAGTGGTCAATATACGTAGCAGCTCACACGTTATTACACACAGACATTAATACGCAAGCCACCACAATTAAAGTTATCTTAGAAAGGTGGCTAAGAAAACAACGAAATTATGGCACAACGGAATTTAGACATAAGAAAAATTGCATCTGAGCTTCTTCTCAGCACTTATGAAGAACAATATAAAAGAGGGAAGGTGCTCTAAAACTACAATTTATAGGAAACTTACAGATAATGCTGAACTCAAACTTGTTCATTCAGATAGAAAACTAGCAAAATGGGGAACCAATTTTGTTAATATAACAAAAATACATCCCTTACATGGATTAATGCGGACGGTGCCCAGCCTAAATTATACATGATTTAACGCTACTGGGAGGAAGGATTAAGAAACAACACTCATTCGCTCACACACACGCAATGCTAGAGCGAAACTCACCAAAAACAGCGTGCTGAGACGAGGCGGAAGCAGGCTCCGCTATCGTAGGCGAAATTCAGCAAGTCAGAGGTAGCACAAAACACAAATCTCTGGTCTGTCGTGCCTGTTTTGAGATGTTGCGTGTGTATAGCCAAGTTAAATAACATCTGAATTGGACCGCGAGCAAACACGCTAACGGCGAAACACGACTACGTTACATGAACGCACTCCACTGAAGGTGAAGTGGTTGAAAATCGGATTCATTACACAAAATCACGGTGGATTCTTAAGTTGAAATCGATCTAGGTACTGGTTTTATATGAGAAGTGGCGTGAATTCAGGCGACTAGCCGGCCGCGGTGGCCGAGGGGACTGAGGCGCTCCAGTCACGGTCTGCACGGCCACTACGGTCGGGGGTTCGAATCCCCCCCTCGGGCATGGATATTTGGGCCGTCCTTAGTATTAGTTAGTTCATAGGTAGTTTGTAAGTTTAGGGACTGATGACCACGTAGTTAAGTCCCATAACCTATACAAACATTTAAACATTTCAGGCGACGAGCTGCGGAAGTCGGAACTCGGACCCACGTGGTTCCGAAAACCGATAAAATTGAATAAATTCAGTTTCCGAAAAATAAATTTACTACAGTATGCAGATGCGCAAGTTGCTCGCTCGTGAAGGATATGCTTTGCTATTAAGAGATCCAAAACAGAAATACTGAGTTAAAAATGTTGCAATCTTTGCTATACATTTCTTCCACGCACTCATCTATATCCACATCTACATATGCACACACTTCGCAATCCACCGTAAGGTGGGTGGCGTAAGGCACCTCGTAACTCGTCCCACTATAGTTATTGCCTTTCTATGAGCCCTAACCTCTCTTATTTTATCTTTGTAGTCTTTACACGAAATGTAAGCTGGCGGCAACTGAATCGTTCTGCAGTCATTTTCGAAGTTCGGCTCTCTAAATTTCTTCAATAGTGTTTACTTCTTGTGGTCACTTCGTTTGCTCAGAACTTCATAGGCAACGTACGATTTTTATTTAATAGTGAAAGAAAATCGTGTCTATCAGATTTTTAATGCATGATTTCAACCATCCGATTATCACGCTGATTGTGTAGATTTCTGATGAGTCATCAACATTAATGAATGTTTATTAAAGAGCATCATATTGAGGACTACATTTTCTACAGAGGTGCAACATTTCGTTATACTGGGCGTTTATTCAATTATATTTTTTTATCCAGTTCACAAGTGGAGAACATAATAAAGCAGATTAAGAAGGGGACGTTAACACGTACCCTTAGCCAGGCACCACATGCTGACTTGCTTGGTATAAAACTCTTCTCCATTATAAATGAAAAATGAATAAAAAATACATGCATACATCCATTCCATCTGGTGAGATAATGTCGAAATCTGTTGTAAAGTATCCTCTGCCACACGCCATACTAAAGATTATGTAGACAGTCGTCTTCCTCTTGTTTTGAAGTTCAAATGTACAAAGTTTCATCGAAATTGGTACAAAACTGTAGATTTGCATGCATACACGCAATCACACTCACATGCGCGAGCGCGCGCGCGCACACACACACACACACACACACACACACACGCACACACACACACATACACACAGCGGACATTATACATGTAATGTTCCTGTTGCCGCGCTATGCGATGTGTTAGTTCTTCTTGCGACGTTTCGATTTTATAAAAGGTAAGCAATGAACTATTTTCCTCCAGAAAAAAAAAAAAAAAAAAAAAAAAAAAAAAAAAAAAAAAAGTTTTAATGTTTATTAATCTATTGGACCAAACTGCTTTGTTCATCAGTCCCTACACTTACAAAATACTTAAAGTAACTTACACTAAGGACAACATACACACCTAGACCCGATGGAGGACTCGAATCTACCACGGCGAGCAAACGCACGCTCCGTAGCAAGGCGCCTTAGAGCGCTGGGCCTCTCCATCACAGCATTTCCTTTAGATGTTAACGGTTGTTGTGGTCCTATGTAAGTGAAAATGTACTGGTGGCATTCAACGACAGTGAAATCGAAAACAAAAAAATTGTACTGATGCCGCTAATCTCGTCAGCGAATACAGCAATGAGAGTAATATGCAGTAAAAGGTACTATCATACATTGATAAAAACGTGTAAATACAGTCTAGTCACCTTTAAACAACAACAACAACAACAGGGTGTCCTATCCATCTCGGCCACTTCAAATATCTCTGGAACAACAATAGATATTCAAAAACTATTTTCACCAGCATAAGCGGACGGCAAGAGCTTGGGAAACTAAATACTATGCGAAATTGTAAACAAATACTATTTTCAACACAAACTTTTGTATTTTTAAACGGACACTCCTTATTGGTTAGTGTGAATTCAATAGAATGAAAAAACACAAAAAATGGCGTTTGTTCCATCGCGCTACGGCAATTACATCCCGAGAAATTGTGAGACGAATTTGACGGTAGCGCGCGTTATGAGAATCGATCGTGAACCTCACGCTGCCAAACTCTGGGACTCACACAAGGGGAAGATATGCACTAGCCACAAAAATAATCAAGTAACACTTCCAACGCAAGGTACGTTTTTCAAATTGTGAATGTATGTTTATTCTAGCGAAATGACAACTAGAGCTACAATTAGATATAACACACTTGTTTTCTAAACAAATTTACTAGTGCACTCTCGATCACAGAAATTGTATTGTTTCGCATGAAATCCAGCATAGAAAATACACCCACATCTTATCCAATGAAACTATGCTACGTCAACATACGTTTGGAAACGAATAACGAGAGAGTGTTGTAAAGATTGTAGAGATTCTACAGATATTGCCACACACGCTGCAGTAATACGATGCTGCATATCCTCTACTGTCGTTGGGAGTTGTTGATACACTCTGTCTCTCACTGCATCCCGCGGAAAGAAGTCTAATGGTGTCATGTCGGCGGACCGTGCTAGCCATCGCACAGTATCTCCCCACCCTATCCACCTATTTGGAAACGTCGCATCTAGAACGTCTCTGGCAACTTTTTCGTATGAAATATGTTTCATGTTAAAATCACCGAGTTCTTTAGGTAACATTGATTATGAATTGAGTAGATCATAGGTTTTATAATACAACGTGTTAATGAATAAGCACAAAGTTTTAAAACTGTTGTTAGGAACGAATCGATAGGAAAAAGATCTCGATACAATAAGTAACTCTGAAAAAAGCTCTACTTCTTTCCAAATTCTCTATACATTGTCTTAATAAGCATAATTCGCTTCTCACTCTTGCCTGAAAAGCGAAACAGTCTTTAAGTAAAATATATTTTTTCTGTCAGAAATTAAGTAAAATCAGTTCTACATCTACATGGGATACTCTGCAAATCACATATAAGTGCCTGGCAGAGGGTTCATCGAACCACAATTATACTATTTATCTCCCATTTCACTCTCGAATATCGCGCGGGAAGAAAGAACATCTGAATCTCTCCGTTCGAGCTCAGATTTCGCGTATATTATTAAAAAATATTCCAATGTTTGTATAGCTTATGGGACTTAACTATGAGGTCATCAGTCCCTAAACTTACAAACTACTTATCAACTAGCTTATCCTAAGGACGGCACAAATATCCATGCCCGAGTGGGGATTCGAACCCCCGACCGTAGTGGCCGTGCAGACCGTGACTGGAGCGTCTCAGTCCCTCGGCCACCGCGGCCGGCGTATATTATCCTGATGATCATTTTTACCTATGTAGGTGGGAGTCAACAATACATTTTCGCATTCGGAGGAGAATGTTGGTGATTGGACTTTCGTAATTAGATTACGCCGCAGCGATAAGCGCCGTTGTTGTAATGATCCCCATCCCAGGTCCTGTATCATTTCCGTGACGCTGTCTCTTCTGTATCGTGAGAATACAAAACGAGCTGCCCTTCTTTGAACTCTTTTGATGTTCTCCGTCAACCCCCCCCCCTCCCTGATAAGGATCCCACACTGGGCAGCAATACTCCAAAGAAGGACGGACAGCCGGCCGCGGTGGCCAGAGGGACTCAGGCGCGTCAGTCACGGTCTGCACGGCCACTACGGTCAGGGGTTCGAATCCCTCCTCGGGCATGGATATTTGTGCCGTCCTTAGTGTTAACTAGTTCATAAGTAGTTTGTAAGTTTAGGGACAGATGACCCCATAATCTCTACAAACATTTGAACATTGAAGGACGGACAAGCGTAGTGTATTACTAGTGTACATTATGTACCTGTTCTTTCCAGGTTAAGTCTGTAGTAATAGTAATTCCTAGATATTCTGCGGAGTTTACGGCCTTCACGTTTGATTGATTTATCTTGTAAACAAGGTTTAACGGATTTCTTTTCGTACTCATGTGAACGACCTCACACTTCTCATTATTTAGAGTCAATTGCCAATTTTTACACCATAGTGATATTTTATTCAGATTGTTCTGCAGTTGGTTATGATCTTCAGATGATTTTACTGCACGGTAAATGACAGCGTCATCTGCAAAGAACCTAAGAGAGCTAATTAGATTTTCTCCTAAATCGTTTATGTAAATAAGGAACAGCAGAGGACCAATGACACTACCCTGTGGAACGCCCGATATCACCTCTGTTTTAGTCAATGCCTTACTACAAACTGTATCCTCTCTGGCAGGAAATCTCCTATCCAATCGCAAATTTGGAGCGATATACCATAACCACGCAATTTGATTAAAAGCCGTTTGTGAGGTACGGTATCAAAAACCTTGTGGAAATCAAGAAATACGGAATCAATTTGCGAACCGTTGTCGATAGCACTGATCACTTAGTGTGAGTAAAGAGCTAGTTGTGTTTCGCATGAACGATATTTTCTAAATCCGTGTTGACCTTGGGCCAATAGATTATTCTGTTCGAGATAATTCATAATATTTGAATACAGGATATGTGTTGCACTCCGAAAAATATAGAAAAAATCAATTTAAAAGAAAGCTGAAGCGAATGAAAGAATTTCTTTACTTTGAGTAGCATAGTTTTGTTACGGTTCGTGAGGTGGAGGAGAGGGTCGACAGAATATTTTTATTTGGAAGGGGATCGCATATTAGAAAAGGCTGAGAAACACTGCCCTAGTAGATCCAGGAGGTGGCTGTTAAATATCCGCCCAGCGCCAGGTTTTCAGCTAGCTAATACAGGGAGAAGCCTAAGAAGGCGAAGACGAAGGTAAGAAATAGACTCAGCGCATTTCATTTTACCGGCTGCTGGTGTAGATTCAACATAAGTATAAATTAAATTCATGGAGGTAGTGGCCTTTGTAAAATTTCGAAAAAGGAATACCACAATTCCTTTCGTAACTTCTTCACAATGGGAGTTAGCGGCGATGTTATGAAGAGGACACTAATAGCGAAACGTAAGGACAGTTCCGTGCCAAAATCTGATAATTAGTTACACTACGTTTTCAAATTACTGCGCTCGACCTACGCTCTGCAAATTGTTTATCTGAAATTTTTGAGAATGTTCGAGAGCATTCCAAACTGTTTTTAAATTGCAAATATTAAAAATAAGTTGTATTGTTAATGATACTAAAATTAATTGTAATCAACGCAGTAAAAAGAAAATATGGAAAAACGGTTCGCGAATAATCGAGGTCTCCAAACATTTGCCTCAACTATCGTGTACACAGCAAGAATATACTTGAATGTTCAAATATTTGTAATTCTGTGGAAACAAACTACTGTAGTCATCAGTCCCTAGGCTTACAAACTAATTAAACTAGACTAAGGACAACGCAGACACCCATGAACGAGGGAGGACTAGAAACTCCGACGGGGTACGCGTGCATTCACCGCAGGAAGGCGCCTTAGGTCCGCCCGGCCACGCCCGCGCTGCATAATTTAATGTGAAGAAATGTTACATATTTGTCCAAATAGAGAAAAAAACAAAAACAGGAAACATTAAAGCCTTTTATTTTTTGTTCTTAAGTTAATGAAACTGCTAACAGTGAATTCAAACTCCAGCGAAGTGGGTTTTGTCAGCTAGTATTGATACAAACTTTGATAGTGCCTCGCTACTTCGATTAAAGACATAGCTCTTACATCTAACAGCAATACATTTCCGACTACCGTTCCACTGTACTCAGACACAGAGCTTCTACCCAAGATCCGGTAGTAGAAATGTTTTAAACTTTTGGAAAACGAAAGAATTTCATCGACTTTATCAAAATATAATTAAATCGTAAATCGTAATTCTCCCTCCTTCAGAATCGCACGCTCTTTCCACACTTTTTGATTGCAATAGAAACAGCCCATCACCATGTGAGGAACACGAAATGAATGATGCAAAAAAGAATGTGACTTTGTCCTAATATTATTGAACGCGCGTTTAAGTCTATTTTAATTACAGTGGAGACAGTAAAAAAATCAATAAAAGAAAAGAAACCGGTATCTGACTGACCGCGAAGAAAGACGATGTACTCCTTGTTAATTTCCTTAGTGAAATCAGATATCACTTCCCGTAAAAGTTTATTAATAATGTGTCGTGTTTCGAGGAAAGATTTAAAACGTAGAAAAAAATATGGTTACTAAATAGGAATTTTTAACTGATGAAGTGAGATGTAGATGTAATTTATGGTGACGGAGTTGCATTAAGAGGGGGCCACAGAGATGTTGTGATTCGCGAAATATAGCCGCGGTGGAGTAGCCGCGCGTTCCAAGGCGCCTTGATGCGGAGCGAACAGCTATTTTTTGTCCTTAGCAAAAGTTAGTTCAAATAGTTTGTAGGCCCAGGGACTGATTACCAGAGTAGTTAAGTCTCATAGATTTACAAACATTTGAACATCGCGAAACAGTACTCCGTTCGTTGAATGAAATCATCACTTTACGACATGCATACCCTTTGCATTGAACAGACTGTTTGAACAGAATGTAGCTACAATTTATTGACCTGGAACTCAATTTAAAACTTAACATTGCGCTGCTTCACATACAGATTTTCTTTCATTCTAATTTTGCCTTGCATCCAGATTTACTAATCGTGGTAAAATAATTTATTTCGGGTAGCTGCTCCATTGAGAACCTTGACTGTATCGGGGAAAGGCGTTATGCGATAAACATATCACCAAAAATTTACATTGTATGTTGTTGTTGTGGTCTTCAGTCCGCAGACTGGATTGATGCATCTCTCCACGCTACCCTGTCCTATGCAAGTCTCCTACATCCTTTTGAATCTGCTTACTATATTCGTCCCTCGGGCTTCCTCTACGATTTTTAGACCATACACTTCCTTCTAATGCTACGTTGACGATTCCTTGATGTCTAAGAATGTGTCCCACCAACCTATCCCTTCTCTTAGTCAGGATATTCCAGAAACTCCTTTTCTTCCCAATTCTTTTGAGCACCTCCTCATCAGTTACGTGATCTACCCATCTAATCTTCAGCATTCGTCTCTAGGACCACATTTAGAAAGCTTCTATAATCTTTTTGTCTGAACTCCTTATCGTCCACGTTTCACTCCCATACAATGCTACACTCCAGACAAATGCTTTCAGAAAGGACTTCTTAACATTTAAACTAATATTGGATGTCAATAAACTTCGCTCCTTCAGAAATGCTTATCTTCCGATAGCCATTCTGCTTTTTTATATCTTCTTTACTTCGACCGTCAGAAGTTATCTTGTTACCCAAATAACAAAACTCATCTACTACGTTTATTGCCTCATTACCTAATCTAATTGCTTCAGCATCGCCTGATTTTCTGATACTACATTCCACAGTAAAATAACATTTATTTTTTCTGATAAATTGTACGGGTTACTTTTCTAATGTTATTGTGGTCTTCAGGCCGGAGAATGGTTTGATGCAGCTCTCCACAATGCCCTATCCTGAGCAAGCCTCTTCAACTCCACATAACAATGGCAACCGTTATCTATCTGATTCTGCTTTGTCTATCCATCTCTTGCTCTTCCTCTGTGGTTTTTAGCCAAACACTTCCCTTCAATGATAAATTCACGATTCCTTGATGACTAAGAATGTGTCCCTTCTTTTAGTCAAGGTAAGCTAGAAATTCCTTTTCTCCCCAATTCTGGTCAGTACCTCCTCATTAGTTACGCGATCCACTCACCTAATCTATAGGATTTTTCTGTAGCACCAAATTTCAAAAGCCTCAATCCTCTTCCTCTCCGCACTGTTTAACACCAATATTTCACTCCCATACAAGGCAACACGCCACACAAATACCTTCACAAAGGTCTTCCTTAGGCTTAAATCAATATTCGATGTTAACAAATTTCTCTTTTTCAAGAACGCTTTTCTACCCATTGCCATTCTGCATTTTATATCGTCTGCACTGCGACCATCATTTGTTATTTTACTGCCAAAGTAATAAAACTCATCTACCTCCTTTATTGTTTCGTTACCTAATCTAATTCCTTCAGCGTCATCTGATTTTCTTAGTCTGCACTCCATTACCCTAGTTTTACTCTTGTTAATGTTCATCTTACATGCACCTTTCAGCACAGTGTCCATTCCGTTCAGCTGCTCTTCCAGGTCCTTTGCTGTCTCTGACAGAATTATTGTGTCGTCGGCATAACACAATGTTTTTAATTCTTCACCCTGAACTTTAATTCCTTCTCCAGAATTCTCCTTGCTTTCCTTTATAGCTTGCTCATTGTACAAATTGAATAGCATTGGAGAAAGGCTACAACCCTGTCTTAATCCCTTCCCAACAACTACATCCCTGTCATGCCCTTGAACTCTGACAACTGCTGTCTGGTTTTTGTACAAGTTGTAAATAACCTTACGCTCTTTATATTTTACTCCTGCTTGCTTCAGAACTTGAAAGAGTTTACTCCAATCAACAATGTCAAAAGCCTTCTCCAAATCTACAAAAGTTAGAATTGTAGGCTTGCCTTTTCTTAATCTATCTTCTAGGATAAGTCGTAAAGTGAGTATTGCCTCCCGTGTTCCTACATTTCTCCTGAACGCAAACTGATCTTCCCCGAGGTCGGCTTCTACCAGCTTTTCCATCCTTCTGTACTTTTCTATTGGACACAGTAATATTGGAAGATGATGTAGATGAAGCAAAATGGATTATTAAAAGTATAATAATAAAGGAGTTGGGACGTGCGACGAAAGCAGTTTTCGGACCAGCGTTTCCAAATTTTTAATATTGCGTTGTAAATCAAACATACGTATACCTACATATTGGGCAGCCCTCTGTTTGAGGGACAGTGGCAGTTCTTTGTGAATTCCGAGCGGCGGAGATATTTGCAATATTTGACGGCGCTGCGAAAAATTGCCCGGCTTGCGCCAGCCGGATATTGAGATTCTGTGTGGCGGCGGATGGCGCGCTATTTGACAATAAAGCCGCCAGAGGGCTCTGCTGAGCCTCCAGTGCGACGTGGCGCCTACCTGCCGTCCCCTGCAGCAGGGTTGCCAACTTGGGAGTTTTCCTCCCAGATTTAGGGTGAAAAATTTTTTTGAGGAGGAAGTTAGGGGGAAATAAATGTTAGTGGGATTTTCAGGGGGAAAAAGAAGTGTCGGGTTGGATTTTTAGGGGCAAGAAGAGAATTTTTTTGCTTAATTATTTTTGCATCAAATATGTGTGTAGCAATCGGAAGACGTGTTGCAGTACTGATTGCAAATGTTGATTGCCAACCGTGCAGCGTACTGTAAGTCTGTGTTGATTACATTGTCGCTCTTCCGTCACTACTGTCGCGCTGTTTCCATTGTTTCTTCAGTTCATGTTGCCTGCACTGTTTACTTATAGCGCATGGAGGCCCCTACTGTCGCTCAACAATACCAGTTTTTTTTCTCTATTAGTTAATGGACTGGTATTTTCCGACGACACAGCACTGAAATACCGCTAAGTCACGTGCTATGATCGGCAATTTAGTGCGTTAGTGATCATTGTGTTGTTTTGGCGATCCATCATTATTTTTACTTTAATGACCAGCTCAAGTTGTGATGTACATGCATTTATTGGTCAAAATGGCTACCAAAATAAGAGAAGTATGTACATATGCGAAGATCTGGGAACCGGACCCTTTGCTGAAAGGTAAGATTGTAGTTATTTCTTATTATGAGCTGTCTTCCGGTACTGCATCCTTAAGTTCGTGCCCGTGGGCATGGCTCTTAATTTTTAATATGTGGCGAGAGAGAGAGTGAGAAGTCTCAAAAACAAGAATTTTCGTTATTTTCTTATCGAAAAGTAGTCAGGCTGCAGCTCCTAGCCGCCCCCCCCCCCCCCAGGGGATTTATTCTGATTTAGGGGGATTTTAAAGCAAATTTAGAGGGTATCTTTGCGGCAGAGTTGGCAACTCTTTTTGCCAGACTGCAGAGCTGGGCGGGCAGGGCCGATGGTGGGTGCCTGCAATCGTCGTTCCTCGTGGCTCGTTCATGATCGATGCGACGTGTCCGCGAATTCGAATTAATATTTGCAAATCTATGGGATTTAATGGAACTTGGAATGCAGCAAAATGGTAACAAAAAACCTTATTTTCAATTATTAAGCTTATACAGTAATTTGAAAGTTTCCGCTTAAAATGGTGCAACATTTGTTAAGAAATTCTAATAAGAAGTATTTTTGTTTCACAGTACATCTAGGAAAATTACCCAACTTGCAATGTTTACACATTTAAATCTTCACATTTCCAAAAATATTAGTTAAAGAAAGCTGTGCATTTCGCTCTTCAGTTGTAGAATGTTGATCTTTCCGTTGGTTTTCATGGTTGTACTCGGAATCAAAACGAGTCGTTCAACAACCTCATAGGGCCTCATTTACCTAAGTATGTATTTGTTGGCATAAAAACTTGTGGTGTCGCACAAGTACAAAGTGCGCGCCACCTTTCGCCGCGCGCCGCCATGCATGCACGGCGCGGCGTTCTTCCGACGACAGCCACGAGCGCCCTCTGCTGGAACGCCGCTCGTGGCCACCACTGAGTGACACCAGTCACATGGCACTTCGGACTGAGATAGCAACGAGTTAGGACCTTCGTAATCAGATAGGCACCGGTGAAGACTTTGCTATTGTACAGGCACTAGGCAGGCCTCTAACAACTATGTATCAACATTCTGCAGTACTATGTAAAAGTTAAGTATTGTTACATTCTGTGCAAAATATATCTCTTTCTAATTTGCTCTAGTGTTTATAGTTTCTGACTGCTCCCCTACGTACCTGCACCGGCGTGCTGTCTTGTTACTGTGTCGGTCTCGTTCCGCTCGGCCACCGACACCTACGACGAGGCTGGGACACAAAAGTGGCGACGAAGTTGGGACACAAAAGTGGCGACGAGGAGTGATAGAACCTTGGACCAGCCCGCTAGCAGCAGCCAGACAGCAGCAGTCGGAGCACGCAAAAATTGCTCCCGCCCACCCACCCTTATTATAAGAATTTTGGGGGAAGATATTTTGTTACGTATTTTGTGGACTTTTTTGTTTCAGAGCGTCCTCTTTCATATTGCATTTGTGTTTTGTTATAAGTTACTTGTATGCGCGGCGCCTAATCGGTCAGCATGGCCACTACCCCGAACCCAAACTTAATGGAAATTATTCAGTTACAGACGGCGCAAATCTCACAACTTCTCAACGCAGTGGCGCAGTTGACGACGACCCAACAACAACAGTCGTCACATCAGCAGCCCACACATGCCGCCGCACCGCTTCCGACGTTCCGCCAGTACAACGAACGTGAGGAAGAATGGAGCGACTATTTCGCACAGTTTCAAGAACTCGTCGCGGCTCATCAAATTACAGGTCAGAGAGTGAAGAACCTTTTCTTATCGATTGTGGGCCCCCAGACTTTCGTACTATTGCAAAAACTTTTCCCTCTCGCATCTCCTCGTGATGTAGACTTTGAACAAATTGTAGATGCACTGAATGCTCATTATGAGAGAAAAGTTCTTGTAGCCGCTGCACGATACCGATTTTTCAGACTTAAAAAATTACCGCAGCAGTCACACCAAGAGTGGATTACGGAATTGAAGGGCTTAACCCGCAAATGTAAATTTACTTGCTCTTGTGGACTTTCGTATAGTGACGTGATGTTGAGGGATGCGATTACGCAGAATATTCAGGACCCCAGAATTAGAACAGCAATTCTGAAACAGTCTGACCCCTCATTAGACAGTGTACTGCAGCTTATAGAAGCGCATGATACTTTTGACTTAGCAGATGTAGAAATGCAAAGCCACAGTGTTAATTCAGTGCGCCGCAACGGACGCTTTCCTAGCCGTAGTTCTCAGTATAGCACTAGTGATTCTTATTTTTCTACCGGCCGTGCTGAACAGACAGTGAACAGTAGCCAGAGTAGAAGTGCGACGCAAGGGTCGCCCCGTAGTGTTAGAAACAGTGATTTGAATAACGGGCGCCAACGCTCATTTCAGAAAAATGTACGTAAATCTTGCCCCCAGTGTGTGTCTCGCCACAAGCGTGCTCATTGCCCTAGTCGCAACGCAACCTGTTATCAATGTGGCAAATCAGGACATGTGCAGTCTGTGTGTATGCAAATTAAAAACTCAAAGAACAGTAACGTTAGAAACAGTGCTTCGCAGAGTGCGAGAACAGTTCATTCTGTAAATGTTATACGGGCTGTGGAATTGAACACTGCTTTCCTCGGATCTCAATTGCAAGAAAGTAGTTCTGCGCCTATGGCAAAACTATATAGTGCACCACGTAGCAAGCGCCGACGAGCGCGTAAAACAGTGCAACGGAAAAGGGTTCGGGACAAGCAAAATGACTATGAACAGTGCATTCCTGTAGTGAAAATAGTGCCTTCTGCAACTGCTCCTTGTAATAGTGTCCAGTACTGTGTAGCTAGTGACAGTAGAATTGGTGTAGCTACTCAAAGTAATTTTAGTGCAGTAGCCTCGCATTGCGCGGACGCCGATCCGGCGGTAGTGTCATCTAGTGACAGTGTGGTTAATCCGCTGTGTGCCGAGTATGCGCCGCTTCCTACCGCACGCAACCCGCGCAAGCGCAGAAAACAATATGTATTAGACGTTGCCCACATTCGCGCACCGGTCGTGCGCCAGAAGCACAAGCTGTTTGTTACTCTCTCTATAGAAAATAAGACTGTGCAATTTCAGCTTGATACTGGTTCCGCTGTCACATTAATTAATAAAGATACTTATGAACTTCTGGGTTCGCCAAAATTGTCGCCGTCACAGCAAGTGTTAACAGCTTATACAGGTGAAAATATTCCCGTGCTAGGAACGTGTAGCCTGCCTGCCTCTTTTCAAGGTGTTACGAAAACAGTTGCTTTTGTTGTTCTTCAGGCCAAATCTACGCAGAACATTTTTGGATTAGATGCTTTTGACTTGTTTGGTTTATCGATTCAAAGAGATGTGCTTCAGATTTCGTCAGTAGTGCCTCAGGACAAAATCAATGCTTTATGTGAAAAATACAGTGATTTGTTTTCGCCGGAACTAGGTTGTGCAAAAGACTTCGTGGCACATGTAACTTTAAAAGAATCTGCAGTTCCAAAATTTCGTAAAGCTAGACCAGTGCCTATCGCATTGCGTGATACAGTTGCCGAAGAACTTAAACGTTGGCAAGATAGTGGGGTGATTTCTCCTGTTTCTGCGAGTCAGTGGGCCTCGCCTATAGTAATTATACCCAAGCCGTCAGGAAAACTTCGTCTCTGTGCGGATTTTAAATCAACGGTGAACAGTCAAACAATTGTCGACACTTATCCCCTGCCCAGACCTGAGGAACTGATGGACAAATTAGGACAGTCTCGCTTCTTTTCTAAGATTGATTTAGCAGAGGCATACTTACAAATTCCGCTTGATGACGAGTCAAAAAAATTTTTCGTCATTAATACTCACATGGGCCTTTTTCAATTTCAACGCCTACCCTTTGGCAGTTCTTCCGCTCCTGCTATTTTTCAGCGTTTTTTGGAACAGCTGACAGTTTCTGTACCGTGTTGTTCGAACTATTTAGATGACATTGTGGTATCCGGACGTACAGTTGAAGAACATTTAGCAAACCTGGAGTGCCTTTTCAAAGTTTTGACTGCAGCAGGTCTCCGTTGCAATAAAGCAAAGTGTTCGTTTTTTCAAACTGAAATAGAGTACCTAGGCCATGTGATTAATGCCCAAGGAATTCATCCCTTACAGTCACATCTTAGAGCAATCAAAGATATGCCTCCTCCTAAGAATGTGCATGAATTGCAAGCAGTAATGGGAAAGCTTAACTATTATTTTAGATTTATTCCCAATGCCTCTCAGATTGCAGCTCCACTGCATCACTTACGTCGGAAGAATGTTCCTTTTGTATGGTCTAAAGATTGTCAGGTTGCCTTTGACAAACTAAAGTCTGCATTACTCAGTGATGCATGTTTGATTCCCTTTGACCCACAGAAGCCTGTAGTGCTAGCAGTTGACGCCTCGTCGTACGGTGCGGGTGCAGTTCTGTCACATCGTATTGGATGTCATGATCGTCCTATTGCCTTTGCATCCAAGCTACTGACGCCGACGCAGCAGAATTACAGTCAGATAGAAAAGGAGGCCTTAGCAATCATTTACGGCGTCACAAAGTTTCATCATTATCTCTATGGCAGAAAATTCTATTTGTTGACAGACCACAAGCCTCTCACGTCGTTGTTCTCACCCACAAAGCCGATTCCGCCACGTACGGCACAAAAGCTTCAGAGATGGTCCTTGATATTGTCTAATTATCAGTATGAGATTTTGTACCGACCTACCACTAAACACGCCAACGCGGACACACTTTCCCGACTTCCGGTTGGCCAGGATGTATCATTTGATTCTTCAGAAATGGCATGTTGTCAGATAGACTCCAGAGATGCTTCCGCTGTCGCAGACTTTCCTTTGAACTCTCGTCGGGTTGCACAGGAAACAGCTGCGGATGCAGACTTAAGTGCGGTAGCACGTTTTGTTCGCTTTGGTTGGCCTGCCAGAGCCAAAGACATTGATCGGCCTCTGGTTCGACGTTATTTTGCACAACGTCATGCATTATCTTTAAGTCAGGGTGTTCTGTTGTTACATACGGACAACGACCAAGCAAGAGTGATTGTTCCTCGTTCCCTGCAACGAGAAGTGTTACGCCTCCTGCATCAAGGACATTGGGGCATTGTTAGGACAAAGCAACTGGCCAGACGTCATTGTACCTGGGTTGGTATGGACGCTCAGATAGAGGACATGACGTCACAGTGTACTGTTTGTGCGGAGCATCAGGCGGCTCCACCGCAACGTTTCTCAGACTGGCCACGCCCCAAGGGACCATGGCAACGTTTACATATTGACTTTGCCGGACCTTTCTGGAATACGCGCTGGTTAATTGTTGTAGACGCTTTCAGCAAGTTTCCTTTTGTGATTGCCATGAACTCAACGACAGCTTCTAGTACAATCAGTGCCTTAACATCAGTGTTTTGCATCGAAGGCTTGCCTGAAACTATCGTCAGTGACAATGGACCTCAGTTTGTTAGTGCGGAATTTCAACAGTTTTGTCGTGTGAATGGCATTCAGCATATCACCACCGCACCTTTTCACCCTCAGTCCAATGGTGAAGCAGAACGTTTCGTTCGAACATTCAAGTCTCACATGGAGAAGATGAAAGGTCAGCACTCCAGGCAGCAAGCTCTTCAAATTTTCCTGTCTACGTATCGGTGCATGCCACGTGACGGCCCGTCTCCTGCCGAGCTGCTACACGGCCGCCGTCACCGCACTCTCCTTCACCTGCTGCAGCCTCCCACGCACCGAGTCGGTTCGTATGGCGCTACGCGTTTTCAGGTTTCCACGCCGGTGCTGTACAGGGTGTTTGCTGGAAACAAGAAGACATGGTTGCCGGGCACCATTCAACGCGTGCTTGGGCGCAATATGTTTGTTGTACGTTCTTCCACAGGGTCGGAGCTGCGGCGCCACGCAAACCAATTGCGCCTGCACAGGCCGCGCGATCCTGTCTCCGGTTTCTTGATTCCAGACCCAGTTCACCGCCAGGGAGCACAACCCGGACTACGAGATCCCTATGGACGTCGACGTACATCCGACGCAGTCGTCGCCGCCGCTGTCGCCGCCGCAGATGACAGCGTCACCGAGAGGGACTCCGGGACCGTGCGGGCCCCGCCAGCTTGGGCCACGCACCTCAGAAGAAGATGACCTGCTCCCTCTGGGCGGGGGCGGGCGCCCTTCCCCAGGTTTCGGCGGGTTCCCTGGAGGATCGCAAGGCGGATGCCGGGGCGCGGACGGCGTCTCGATCCCGGCCTCAGCTACGACGCCCGTCCCACCAGTAACGCCCCCGCCCAGGCCCTCCTCCCAGTGCCGTCGCCGTGGCCCTCAGCCCTACGCCACGACGGCGCGGCGGTTTGGGGGGGGGGGAGGGGTGTGGTGTCGCACAAGTACAAAGTGCGCGCCACCTTTCGCCGCGCGCCGCCATGCATGCACGGCGCGGCGTTCTTCCGACGACAGCCACGAGCGCCCTCTGCTGGAACGCCGCTCGTGGCCACCACTGAGTGACACCAGTCACTTGGCACTTCGGACTGAGATAGCAACGAGTTAGGACCTTCGTAATCAGATAGGCACCGGTGAAGACTTTGCTATTGTACAGGCACTAGGCAGGCCTCTAACAACTATGTATCAACATTCTGCAGTACTATGTAAAAGTTAAGTATTGTTACATTCTGTGCAAAATATATCTCTTTCTAATTTGCTCTAGTGTTTATAGTTTCTGACTGCTCCCCTACGTACCTGCACCGGCGTGCTGTCTTGTTACTGTGTCGGTCTCGTTCCGCTCGGCCACCGACACCTACGACGAGGCTGGGACACAAAAGTGGCGACGAAGTTGGGACACAAAAAAACTGAAATGGGGAGGCGGAGATTTTGTTAGTTCATTCATTGATGGTTATATTGGTAGGCTAAACGTCACGGAAAGCCATGGTATTGTTTCTCGAAAAACCATCAGATGTCTTCAGCTCCTGGACAACATGCGAGAAAGAAAGGCTCAGTATACAGTTGAAAAAAAAATCAAGGAGAAGAAAGCTTCTAGCTGACGAAGAAGAACTAGTATATGTCCCTGATTACTCTGCTGACACTTTTGGTTACAAAATATTAGGTATTTGTGATTTTTTTTATAATAAACTACTTTAATCGCATTTTATGGCATTTGACATGTTACATCTGTTACATGTACCCTTACCACACAAACCATTGAATCAGCAACATTCAAATTGTCATGAAAGTTATAAAATAGTAAAAAGATGCCACTGAACTAGAATCAAGACAAAATCTGGCTTATTCTCTGAACCAGGGAAATTTGTGTTAAATTTTTCCAATTAAAAGTGGCTTAACAGTAAAAAAAAGTCCTAATATTATACCTACAAAAATCAAACATTGGTTCTCATTCACTGACGTAACAATATATAATGAGAATAGCTGCCAAAATTTAAAAGTTCTATATATAACAGTTCGAGAGAAAAAGGTATACAAAGTCAGCAAATTTAACATTGGCGGATAGGGCATTCGATCCCTTAACTACTGTGGTTATCATTCCCTAGTCTTACAAACTACTTAAAATAACTTAAGCTAACCTAAGGACAACACACACACACACACACACACACACACACACACACACACGCATGAACGAGGTAGGACTCGAACCTCCGTCGGGGAGCAATAGCGCGCTCCACAGCAAGGCGCTTTAGAGCGCTCGCAAATTCCACCGCTGCGACGTGTCTGCCATTTGGCCCTAGAAGAGTGCCGTCGACGGAAGTAAAGGCTAGTTTACACGACGACAATACGTTTCATGGAACTGCGCTACTGGCCATTGCGCATGCGCGGCAGGCGTTCGTGCAACTCGTTGGCGAAACTAAACAGTTTCGGCAGCTTCCAACTTTCGTGAAACTGATTGCGCGTGTTTTAGGTTAGGCTATAACCAATACAGAACAAAACACAACATAAAGGGGGAACGGCAGAAATAATTCGGTTTTTGAACAAATATGCGATGAATAGGTGTTTGTGTGATTTTAAGCAGCGGCGTGTTAGTACTGTTAAAGCAATTATTAGTGAATTAAATTTTGATGGGTTGACGATTAGTGAATTGCAGATTAAAAATCATTCCATTCCAAATACTTATACAAACGAACTATGGCAATTGTGTATTTCGAAACACGGTACAGGTACTGCAGAGACAAATATCTACTTGACAAGAAACGTAATGCAATTTATAATTTCAGTTCTGGTAACAATGCTTCACGCATAACAGTATCTTGTTTCTTTATTTCATTACTAACTCTGTTTAAAAGAAACGTAAACTGCTCTGGTGACATTCTAAGTTGATTAAAATAGCTTCTAGGGTCTTCAATTACAATTACAATTTCTTTCAGCAAGGTCGCTAATCAACCGATCTGACGTCTTTTTTTAATCCAGTCACAAACCCAAACACGTTTCTTATTATGTTTAGTCTTATGCAGCGACTTCACACAGAGAAGCAATAGCTCCTCCACAACTCTTACAGACACCAAAACTTTTACTCTACGGCGACTAAGGCACACACAAAACAACGAAACTGAAGTGTATAGTATTGGCGCCGTGTCTACAGACATACACGAAACCAGTTGCGCGCAACTCATTTCATGCAACGAGTGTCGCAACCTAGTGCCTTCGTGTAGACTAGCCTTTACATATGGCCGGTTGTACGTTCTCTGAAACCGGCACTCATGAGTCTGTTTGTGCTAATTCTAAACTCAAAGTAGGTCCTCCGACGTAAGACTGATAGAGTTTTTCAACGACCTGTAATGAACACAAAAACATTTTAAAGCTATGTAATTTTTGAGCTAGGGATCGATGAGCCTTGATGTTAGGTCAACCAACCAGCCAACCGATTACCATTTTTGTAACTGAATCGTCAGTTTTTGTTGAATTGTGTGTTAGAAACAGTAAAGAGAGTCTTACTGTGATTTGGCATCCATTTATTTTCTACCAGATATGAACTTATTTCTTTAACTGAAGTACCGTATTTGGTACTGCATCAATATTGTCAACAACTTCCCTCTACCAAATACTAATGTCATCAGTAAACAGTAATATTTGAAACTTCCTGACAGATTAAAATTGTGTGTCGGAACCGGGATTCGAACTTGGGACCTTTGCCTTTCGCGGGCAAGCGCTCTACCGACTTTTTTCCCCGCCATGTAAATGAATTCGTTTCCTACCCATTACTTGGGTATCTGCAGTGGGCAAGTAAAACTAAAATTATGTGTGCCTCTTAGTGGCATTAAAATAAACTTGTTTCATCTTCTATCATATGATGTAGAACTGAACGTTTTTCCTACGAACTTAATACTCCTTGCTCGAAAGTAATTTCTCCCTTTCTCTTCTGCAAGGAGCCATAAACAAAAATCTATTTTCCCGTATTCTACGGTTTGATAGAACAGAAAAAATAAGCAAAACTAAACATATACTTCCCTTAAAATGAAAACAACTTTAAATATCTGTCAACGGTATATGGGTTTTATATTTTTCAAGTTACATTTAATCGTTGGACAAAACGGTTTCAGGGTTCTGCTGAGGCCTTCACGGCTACCGTAGCGGCCCCGGGGCTCACGAAGTCCCCACCGTACTTCACCCTCAGCAGCAATCCCCTACTTAGCTTTTATCCAACACATTGCCACTATACCATTATGAAATCCTTATCCTATGCCTTGTCTTTCGAAAAGAATTTTTAACATATTTCCGTAACTCTTCTTGTGATTTTTTTTCCTAAATATTCCTCCTGCATATATTGTCTATATTCCACTATACAGTCCTTCCCTTTCTTGTTAATTACATAATTAATGTAATTACCATATATACATAATAATACGTTATTCTTCGGCGGTGGGAAAACTATTTCCTCTGGAAAGAATAAGTTGTTCAAGGTGATTTCCCGACCATCACTCCGTCTGATAAAGGCGGCCTGCTCCGTGCTATCTTTCCATATATCTGCGAATCCTTCACATAAGAAGCGATGCCTCAACAAATCGACATTTTCGCACATTGAGCATACGTAAGTTGTTCTACGTCCTATGGAATATAATTTTTCGTTGGTACTAACGATATTATTGATGACTTTGTACCAAGCCGACTGAACTTCCGTTGTTAGTGTTTTATTGTTAATATTTTTCAATATTTTTTCCAGTTTTTCTCAGGATATTTTAATTCCATCCTGTTGCGGATTGTAGTTGATTGTAGTCCATTCATTATATGTTGGCCTTTCCATTTGTTCTTATCCCCGATGATACCTATCATATAGCTTATTTCAAGGTAGAACATTTGTATGTGCTTCAAATTGTCGTGTATTCTTCCGACATTTACTGGAGGCGACATGCAAACGGGCTTAAGTAGGTCAAACAAAGCAAATAAAGCAAAGCAAATAAAGTGATGCTATCGAGATGATTATCGATTAGTTGCAGGGTCCGTTTGATGAAGAGGGCCTTACTTTTTTTCTCAACATCTGTCAGTCCTAGTCCACCCTTCTCACTTTTCAAAGTTATTACATCCCGTGCTACTCTGAAAATATGACCTTGCCATACATAATTGCAAATTGTACGCATAATAGTTTTTGCTATATCTCTGGGAACCGGTAATATCTGACCGACATATGTGGCTTTCGCGAGGATTGCACAATTTATGAGTTTTATCCGTTGTTTTAGATTCAAATTCCTTGTCAGATTCAATTTTAAGATACCTCGAATTTTGTCCAGTAGCTGTTTCCAATTTCAAGCTGCCGTTCTTAGTGGGAAACTGTAGAAGGTTACTCCTAATGCAGTATGATGCTCCACTCGCTTTGCCCATGTCAACTGCACATCATCGAGACTCTGTAAATTTAAGAAAGGACTTTTAGTCTCGTTTAGTTTCGCGCCCGTTGCGTCACAGTACATCCGCAAGTTTTCTGTCAGCTGGACATTGTCTGCATCGATTCTTATGATGACGCCGACATCGTCCGCGTATGAGTTACTCACTCGTTTTGTTCCACGAATAGTTATGCCCTCTAAAGTTGAATACAGAATTCGTAAGAGGGGTTCTACGGAAACGACGTATAAAACCATTGATAATGGACTGCCTTGTGGTACTCCATTTAAAATTTTGATGTCTTTGGTATATTGGCCATTAATAGAAATCCAAGTGGTTATTGCCGTTATAAAATTCCGTACTACAGTCAAGCTATTCTCATTAAAACCAATATATTTCAAGGTATGATACAGATATTCGTGGTTTACCCTGTCGAATGCCTTTGCAAAGTCTATGAAGGCTAGGCCGCCTTTCGCCGGCGAAGTCGAAAATATTGCAATTATGTGTCTATATTCACAGACCGTCTTAAATATGCTCCTTCGAGGAAGGCAAGTCTGGTGGCTCCCAATTACATGTTCTAGAATAGGTCACATCCTATCTTTGAGCACTCTCGCGATGATCTTATAATCGGCGTTCATTAAGCAGATCGGTCTCAAAAAAATGTTCAAATGTTAGTTAAGCTTATGGGACTTAACTACGGGGTCATCAGGCCCTAAACTTACGAACTACCTTATACTAAGGACGGCACAAATATCCATGCCCGACGGGGGATTCGAACCCCCGACCGTAGTGGCCCTGCAGATCGTGACTGGAGCGCCGCAGTAGATGGGTCTCATTTTACCAAGTTCTGTCGTGTCTGTGGTTCTTCCTTTTGGTAGTAGTATAGTAACACTTTCTTTGGAAGTATCAGGAATAACAACACCAATGAGGACTTATTTAACCACTGAGGTAAATGCATCACCTATTAAATGCCAAAATTTCGAATAAAATTCTACTGGCAGGCCGTCCGGGCCAGGTGACTTATTGCGTGGCGAAGATTTAAGAATTTCCGAAACGTCTTCGTTTGTTATTTCTACAGTAAAATTTGAATTTTCTTCTTCAGTCACGAGGTTCCCTATTCCGGAATTCTGCAGCAAAACTTGCGTTAAGTTCTCATTATTACCTTTATTTTCGACATAATGTTGATGGTAGTACCTATGAGCCTCGTTTAAAATATGCTTTTGTCCTATCAGGATTTCGTTATCGTTCGTTCTGAGGCTGTTAATAAAAGTTCTCCTCCTGTTTTTGCCATTTGTATTAAGTGGTTGATAAGGGCATTTTCGTCTTCCACTGTTGTCCTAGTGTGGGACTTTATCTTCAAACCCTCCAGCTGCGCCCTCTTAAGACTGATCATTTTGGATTTAGTTCTCTTTATATCAAGAAAAACCCCTTGTGACATAGGTTGTTCATAAAATTCTCGAAGACAAGTGTAATAAAACTCCATTGTTGTCCTTGACCATCTTGCTCTCTCTTTCCCATATGCGATTAATGTTGTACGTAATCTTTTCTTCGCGACCGAAGTCCACCATTCAATGTGGGTTCGGTATTTATCTCGGTTTCTTAAGACAGCCTGCCAAGTCTGTTGTATTTCTAAAGTTAAGGCTTGTTCTGCAAGCATACTGATATTTAATTTCCAAAGCGGGCGGCCCCAGTATGTCTTTTGTCTTGTGAGGTTGATACTACATTTCACACCTAGGTGGTCAGAAAAGGCAGCGGGTATTACTTCAATTCCGCGTATTTTGGCCCCTAAGTTAGGAGTGACATACATCTTATCAATTCTACTTTGTGAGTCACGAGTAAAATATGTAAATTTGACAACTGTTGGATACTTTACTTCCCAAGCGTCTTTCCGTTTCATCTGTTTGACCAATGAGTCCAATTCGCGAGAGAAATTAAAATTTGGCCGTTGATCCTTTTTATTTAAGACGCAGTTCCAGTCTCCTCCTATTAAAATTTCTGCAGGGTTTCCTTGAGGAGAAATAAAATGTCACTCTTAAAAAATTTTGCCCTCTCCTCAAATGTTCAAATATTTGTATAGTCTATGGGACTTAACTACGGGGTTATCAGTCCCTAAACTTACAAACTACTTATGAACTACTTACGAAGTAGGACGGCACAAATATCCATGCCCGAGGGGGGATTCGAACCCCCGACCGCAGTGGCCGTGCAGACCGTGACTGGAGCGCCTCAGTCCCATCGGCCACCGCGGCCGGCACCCTCTCTTCCCTGGCATTATTTCCTGTGGGTGCATAAATATTTATAAAGGTGGTATTAAAATTTTGCAGCTAATTCCCCTCCCTGATTCCAAAAGACATACGTTTGCAAGTTCCAATCCATCTTTGGCAAGTATCGCGGTTCCGCAAGCCTTCTCAGTTGCGGTGTTTAAAATCTCTCTGTAGCAGAACAGATAAAAATTCTTGATGTTAACTTCCTGTAAGAAAGCTACATCAGTATCAGACTGATATAAAAAATCTCTGAGTGCGGCTACCTTCGAAGAATTTTGAATTTTGTTTATGTTCAAAGTGGTAACGTTGTATGTGTATTCCACTTTGAAATTTACTTTACAAAAGAAGATAAATTCAGGGCAAACTTTCGTCTATTAATTTCTTTCGACTATTTTTTATCTTTCGTGAAAACTTTAGAATATCTTTCCTCAATCAGTGAAACACAACAAAAAATCATTCTCGTTCATGCGGTCCGTTCCGTGGATCTGACTCTCCTGGTCCGTGTCCATTCCGTCCGTCCGATTCTCGACATCTTCCGCCCAATCATCCGTCTTTTCTGCTCTTTCACGACTAAGCCGGGATACGTCATCCATGTCAGGATTGTTTGTGTCAGGCGCAGTGTTCAATTTCTCTTGCGGTTCTGCAGCATGTGCCGAACCCGTTGTTCTATCACTGCACTCGCTGACTTCTTCCTTGTGGGATACTCGTTCCTGTCTTCCTCTTTCTTGAATTTTTCTAAGCCGTTCCCTTAAAGAAGGGGCCAAGTTTTGTGCCGCTTCGTGTGCAATTCGCCTTTTCTTGTTCTTTTTACGCGACGATTTCGCCGATCTATTTGGAGAAGACCCTGGTGAGGTGTCAGGGGATCCCGTAGGCGATCTCTGACATGGGGTCTGTTCCTTCTTGTTCGAGGGAGCGTCCTGAACGCCTCCGGTTTGGTCATCGGCATTTTGTACCACTACCTCGTGATCTTCTCGTTCATAATTGTTTTTCTTTCCTGTGGTATCTGTCTTGCCACCTTGTTGTTTTGGCGACGTTTTGTTTGTCAAGTGATTCTTCCCTTGACTAAGTTTCCCTTGCATTTGAGACAATGACGCTATTTGGTCTTCAGCATGTGCAACCTCGGAAGAGTGCTCCGGGCGTTCAGCCTCGAGTAACGTGTCTGGTACGTGTGAAGTGCTCGCAGTCACCTCAGGTACGTGCGTTTCGTCCTCAGTTGAGTGTCGATTTCCAGAGACGGGACTTCCTCGTCCGTTGTCCAGCTGCGCGTTCTCGCCGCCGGCCGCTTCCTGCCGCTGCTCCGCGGTGGTCAGTGGAACGGGGCCGCGGCTGTCTGCCGCGGCGGCGTATGTCAACTTCATACTCACTACCGGCCCCGGGACAGCCGCCTCGTTAGCCGGGATCTGCGGGACACGACGTCTAGGACACTCGCTTCGCACGTGATCAGGTGAATTACAGAGAGCACACGTCTTCGGCTGTCTGTAGTAAATCACGAGGGCACGATATCCACCGACGTTTATAAAAGATGGAATGTCCCTCTCAAGTTCAATCTTAATTTGTCTCACTCCGTTCAACACGGGAAACATGTATTGCTCAGACCATTTCTCGGCAACATTTGAAATAACCCGGCCATACGGTTGGAGGGCGATACTAATTTGTTCAGGTGGCATTTCAAACGGCAATTCGAAGATTCTTACTGTTCGAAGCCCAGCATGAGACACAAGCACGTCACTAACTCGTCCGTCTGAATGATTAAACTTCATTTTACCGCCACTTCTTTCGATAATTTGACAACATAATTCAGCAGATCGTAATTTTACATAAACAAAGTTCGTAACAAACGAGAGATGTACTCCAATTACATCTACATCATGATTCCGAATGTCTCTACAAACCATCTCTTTAACTCGAAAGCCTTCGGTCTAATAAAGTCCCAATCGAAAGTAAACTTAATTGTATCTTTTCTTAGACAACTATTCAGGTTCATTTTGTCTTCTGGTGAAACATTTCAAGTTACGAGGACGCAACTAGAAGGTTACAACTGACCTGCTGTACTGCCGCACGTCCGTTGTTTACGTCGGGCCGCCGCGCTGCCTCCAGACGTCCGTCCCGCACTGCGGCATCGACTCGAATGCCGACTGAGCTATCCCGACAGGACTCACGATGCCGCCCCACAACTTTACTTCCGCCAGTACCTCGCCTCCTACTTTCCAAACTTCACAGAAGTGCTCCTGCGAAACATGCAAGACTAGCACTCCTGGAAGAAAGGATATGGTGGAAACATGGCTTCCTGGCAGGAAGTTTCATATCAGCGCACACTTCGCTGCAGAGTGAAAAGTTTCATTCTGGAAACATCCCTTAGGCTGTGGCTAAGCCATGTCTCCACCATATCCTTTCTTCCAGGAGTGCTAGTCTTGCATGTATCGCAGGAGAATTTCTGTGAAGTTTGGAAAGTTGGAGGCGAGGTACTGACGGAAGTAAAGTTGTGGGGCGGCATCGTGAGTCGTGTCGGGATAGCTCAGTAGGTAGAGCGCATGCCCGCGAAAGGCAAAGGTCCCACGTTCGAGTCCCGGTTCCGGCACACAATTTTAATCTGTCAGGAAGTTTCATATCAGTGCACACTCCGCTGCAGTTTCATTCTGGAGGAATATTTCAAAATTACTTGCTATACTAGAATGCATATCATTTGGACCTTTCAAACAAACGAAACAAAAGCAAACTACCGATAACACGCGCTATAAATTTGGAACAGTGCTTTAACATGCCAGCAACATGTCCGCATATAGGGCGGCAGGACGTAGCACAAATTATATTGAAGCTTTGTTTGATTCTCAGTCGATATTCAACTTTGCTTTTTGACCTACTTTTCTGCATTTGCAGTTATACATTTTGTATAAGTTAGGTTATCCCCTTTGGAACTGTAATAATTAGTCTAATTCGGACCAGACACGTTTCGCTTCATTTCAAAGCGTCTTAAGTGGTCAACTGTGCAGGCAATATTTGTTATTACATTTTGGTTTGGCTTTTACTGAATTCGATCATGAACAGTTCTCATGCTATGGGTTTACTTTTAACCTAAATAAAATTAGCTATTGAGATTATCACGTTTTCATGTTGCCATCTTCGTTTATTTTTGTAGCTTTTACATTGCCACTTATACTGTCACTCTATTTTCAATTAAACTCTTTTTATGTAAGTTACCCAAAACTCGCCAGGTTACAGAAATGGCGACCTTTTGGAACCTTTAGAAAACAAGTTCATTTGAAAATAGAGTGACAGTATAAGTGGCAATGTAAATGCTACAAAAACAAATAAAGAGGGCAACATAAAAACGTGAGTAATATCAATAGCTAATTTTATTTAGGTTAAAAGTAAACCCATAGCATGAGTACTGTTCATGGTCGAATTCAGAAAAAAACCACACAAAAATGCAATACAAAAAATGTTGCCTGCATAGTTGATCACTTAAGATGCTTTGAGATAAAGCGAAACGTCCCTGGTCTGAATTAAACTAATTATTACGGTTGAAAAAGACGGTAATCTAGCTATACAAACGATATACAACGTTTGGTATCGATCTGATTGCCTAGAGGTTTGGGTGTTAACATAAGTTAGTTTTAGTAGTATGTAATAGTAGGGGCAGATCTTCCTAGTAGTTTGCTGTCTTACAAGTAGACCACATGGGTCTAGGATTTTATAATTTTTTTATATTTATGGTAAGTAAAGTTCAGAACTCAACTAACAATCAACCAAAGCAATTCGACTCAACTTTCAAAATATCCCAAGAAAATAGACTGTGTAGTTTTGCAAGTACACATAAGTACCAGTAATTCAGTCATTTGCACCGTATGTCGCGGTAGCTTAGGTTGTACCGTTCTGGCATCACAAACATGGAATCAGTGGTTCGAATCCCACAGTGACAATTTTTTTTCCTTTTCAAATTCAATTATGTAAAATATTTTGGGATCTCTAATTCCACATTTTGTGTCAGTTTTTGTTTATGTGTATTTAGACCAGCGGAACACGTTGTCGTCACCTACAATGATGGTTTTGTAGGTTAGCTGGTTGGAAAGTGATTAGTAGCTGTCGAGGTGACTTTCCAAAAACAGCGTCGTAGCTCTTCACGAACTGAAGATTAGATTAGATTAATACTTGTTCCATAGATCATATATACATTTCGTAATGATGTGGAACATGTCAGTTTAGTAAATGTTGTCTACACACGACAATCAATATTTTAAGGATTTTTTATTTACTTTTTTTTAAATCTAAATATTCATCTACATTGTAGAAGGAGTTACCATTCAGAAATTCCTTTAATTTCTTTTCCAATACTTGTTGACTATCTGTCAAACTTTTCATGATACTTGGTAAGTGACCGAAGACTTTTGTAACAGCATAATTCACCTCTTTCTGTGCCAAGGTTAGATTTAACCTTGAATAGTGCATATCACCCTTTCTGCTAGTGTTGTAGCTATGCACACTACTTTTACCTTCGAATTTGGTCGGATTGCTAGTAACAAATTTCATGAGTGAATATATATATTTTGAATGTACAGTAAAAATCCCTAGATCCCCAAATAAATGTCTGCAGGATGATCTTTGGTGGACTCCAGCAATTATTCTGATTACACGCTTTTGTGCAATGAATACTTTTTTACTCAACGTTGAATTTCCCCAGAATATGATCCCATATGGAAGCAGTTAATGAAAATAGGCATAGTAAGCTAATTTACTGAGATGTATATCACCAAAATTTGCAATGACCCTGATAGCACTAGTAGCTGGACTCAATATGTTTCAATATGTTTCTACCAATTCAATCTCTCATCAATGCAAACACCTAAAAATTTTGAATATTCTACCTTAGCTAAAGTCTAAATTTATTAATGGTGCCATGTCATTTACTGTTTGAAACTGTATATGCTGGGTTTTATCAAAGTTTAATGAGAGTCCATTTGTAGAGAACCTTTCTTTCTGAAAGGTATCATTTACAATTTCATCAGTTAATTCCTGTTCGTCAGGTTTGACAGCTATACCTGTATCATCAGCAAAAAGAACTAGCTTAGCATCTTCGTGAATGTAGGAATGGCAAGCCATTAATATATATTAAGAACAGCAAAGGACCCAAGACCGAACCTTGTGGGACCCCATTTTTGATAACTCCCCAGTTAGAGAAATTAATTGTTTCATCTATATCATGTAAACTGCTTATTTCAACTGTCTGCGCTCTTCTTGTTAATATGATTTAAACTATTTATGCACTGTCCCACTCAGACCACAATACTTATGCTTATCTACAGTCGGAAACTTCAAGTGTAAAACTGTAAAAAAAAAAGTAACATTTTTTTTATAGAAACTATCATTGTTAACGACATTTTATAAAATATAGAAAATTACGAATAAACAAAAGAAACTTGCATTTTTCGTAAAAATTACCATTAGATATTAAAATTCTGTAAATATTCGAACAGAATGAAAATAATAAAAAACCGTGACGCCAGAACGCTACTACCTGAGCTACACCGACAGCTGCTGCAGGCATTTTAACTATTGGTACTTACATGTACTTTGCAAAATTTCAAAGTCGATTTCCACGAGAATTTTAGACAGTTGCGTCGAATGGCTTTGGCTGATTGTTATTTAAGTCCTGAACTTCACTTACCATAAATATAAAGAAATTCTAAAATCCGATACCCATGTGGTCTCCTTGTTAGTCACACAAACTTTGAACTTTTAACAGCTGTGTAACTGTCCCTTGTGGTAATCACGAAAATTTAAATATTTGAGTTCCGCTCTTTGATATGGCAATAAGGCCGTGTATTTACGTTGAATGTTGGCATAAGTACAGCCTCACGAGAGTCTAGTAATTCGTAATTACTCTGCGCATTCGGCGAGAGCAGCCTTCTCGACAAAGCGCAGCCGGCCACTCAGCGCTCGCCTCTGCCAGATTCGCACAGTGGAATTCATCGGACACGGCGGCTTAACGGAATCTGTAACACGCAAAGCGCAGGCGGCTGCGGAGAACAATGCAGACGCAGACGCAGACGGGCAAGTTACGGACGGCCGTTTAATGAATGAGGGCGGTGCGCCGCTGCGGTCGCGCCTGTGTGTGTGTGTGTGTGTGTGTGTGCTCGCAGTGGGCATGCGCGGCAGCCGGAAGCCGCCCCCGCCGCCGCGCAGACCGGCCATTACCATTAATCACAGACTCGGTCGCTGACCACTGCTGACCATCCGAGCGAGGCTGGCCGGACTCACACAGTGCCGGTCGCAGCGCAGCGGTCGACTTGAGGCGTGGGAACGCCGGCACCAGCTGTGGGGAATAAGCTGCACACCGCTAAAACTGCAACACGGGAAGGCAGCAGGCACAAAACTACAAGTCAGCAAAAAGTGTACTATATAACTGGATTATATATTTTTTTCTTTGTTGGTAATTAGCAAACCCAGAAAAGCTTCGCAGTTGCTAATGTGTACGGCGTATATATCCTAATCTCTTATCTTCTTCTCCCTACGTCTATCCCTTCCTCCCTCCTCTATTCCCCCAGATCCTCCTCCCTCAATCTTCACACCACTCCCTCTTATCTCACACCACTTCCATCTCCTCAAAAAATGTTCAAATATTTGTAGAGCTTATGGGACTTATCTATGGGGTCATCAGTCCCTAAACTTACAAACTATTTATGAACTAGCCAATACTAAGGACGGCACAAGTATCCATGCCCGAGGGGGGATTCGAACCCCCGACCCTAGTGGCCGTGCACACTGACTGACGCGCCTAAGAACGCTCGGACACCACGGCCGGCTCCGTCTCTTCCTGCTCCTCTCTGCGTCTATATCATCCTCCCTTTTTAAATCCATTTCATTCCCCATTTTCCATGTCCTCCTTCCCTCTCTCTGATCTTATTTATTGTTCAAATGTTCAAATGTTTGTAAATCTATCGGACCAAACTGCGTGGTCATCAGTCCGTAGCTTACAAACTACTTAAACCTAGGTAAACTAACCTAAGGACAACACAGACACCCATGCCCCAGGGAGGACTCGAACCTCCACGGCAAGCAACCGCGCGCTCTGCAGCGAGACGCTTTAGACCGCTCGGCTACTCCACCGCGGCCCTTATTTATTGTTATTGCAGTCAGGAATAGAAGTCAAAATTCATGGGTAAATCAATTCAAAACGGTAAGTACAAACATATTAGAGGAATGCACGTCGCTCGGTTGCTCGCTAGAATCGCGTGATACATGTCGTACTCTGACAGCTTGCGGCAAGGCGTGTGGCTGCGCTCGACTTCCTGCACGCTCGTTCGAGCGGTGCACGCTCGACTGGCCCGTCCGTCCACACTGCCCGCTCGCCACTCGGTCGCCCACCGCAGCGCCACTCGAGTCCAAGGCGAGTGTCGGGAGCAAACTAGACGCTAGAGAATAAACCCTGACTGCGAAATTTGGAATTGTTTCCTTTCCCGGGTTCTTCGAACGCTGTTCCCTCGATTCCAGTTGAACTAGCCATTCAGTTTCGCATTTTGTACTTTACAATACAGGTTATTATACGTGATTAAAGTTTCTGTGCTAAGATCATTTAATAAATGCGATTTCCATGATCTTTCTTTCTTTCTTGTTCCCATTTTGTGGACTGTTAGGGCCTATTTAGTGGCAGGTGTTTCTTGCCGTCTTAACGAGAAAATGATTGTCTTTTATATCCATTCCTCTTATCACTCTCAAGTGCCGAAATACTTTGTCCGTCTTTTATATTGATATTAAATACACGATATTAATGTACACCCATTAGGTTAGTTTTGTGCAACTCTCTCTCTGTTGGAGCCCGTTAATATATATTCCCGTGACATTTTGGCACTGTGCGTGGTTGCTGCGCCTCTACCTTTTCCGAGTGAGTCCTTAACGGAAATTTTTCCAATTGCAACATTCATATATCCCCCACTGCCATTGTCTTCTTTCTTATATACATAATAAGGAACACATGCAAACTTGTGTGCAATATACAGGATCTGCACTTTCTTCCGTCGTCATGATCTTATTCTCGTCTAATGCTCATATATCTTGTACCTGTTTTAAATCCTCTTGTTCCAATTGTTTATTTTACACAGTTGTACGAATTTATGGTGCTCCCGCTGTTTCAGTAAATCTGTGTTATATTTATTTAGGGCCGTCTGAAGAGTGTCACCTGGGTGCAGCAGCCAAAAAAGTGAAGTGCATTTTTTCGGAATGGCTGGACTGTGAAATGCGCGAGGCGCAATCCCCCATTGAGATGGGCGTTTATTTAGCAAGAATTGATGGTGATTACGACGATCTGCTTGATTGTTAGAAACGCAACATTACTTTCTTTCTTAAGGTAGCTGTATTGGCAAACAGAATATATTGTATGCCCGCCACAAATGCACCTAGTGAACGGACTTTCAGTGCGGCAGGGAAACTGATTTCTGATACAAGAACTCGAAACGGTCTACAACGTTTCACTGCTACTTTAACACCACATTGCAATTACAATGCCACCAACGAATAGTTTTCGATCTATACTTTATTGTACGGTAACATTCACTTTTGTTCGTTACGTAGTTTCTCTTTGGATCCTTTACATTACTTCCAAATGTTGTAGTTAGAGAAAACAGCCTTTTTGTCTCGTTTGCGGTATAATGATATTGCCGTTACATGCTACTATGCAGGAATACACGTCTACAGCATAACTGATTTTAGTTCCTTTAGTCAGTGGGGTGAGTCAGACGCAAAAGCAGCCCACACCTCAGAGCCACAGAGCCGCTGCCTTAGCTACTGAGAAGGAAACCTACCAAAGAGTCACTCTCCGATTTTTATGAAATTTAGATATGTTATAAAACATTAAAAACTATGAGACACGTATTTTTTTAGCGAAGAAAAAACTTATTTAACACGGTACACGGTCCCACCAAAACTGGGGCTAAAATAGAAAAATCGCAATAACTTAGAGATTAGTGAGGCGATTTTAATAATTTTTGGTATGAAAGTATCGGAGGTATTTAACAGAGGGAGCGACAATTAGGGGGGCAGCTACCGCTAAAGTGTCCAATTTTTTGTACTAAAAAAATTGTTTTAATTTAATCCAGGTTGAATCTATGAAATTTGTCTTTTATCAAAAGATACTTTCATACCAAAAATTATTAACAACGCTTCACTAATCTCTAAGTTATCGCGATTTTTATATTTTAGCCCCAATTTTGGAGGGACAGTTCACCACTTAAATATGCAAATTTCGTAAAATCGGAGAGTGACACTTGGGTAGGTTTACTTGTGAGCACAGCGGCAGCGCCACGCTGTGCGCCGTCTGCCCGCCCCGCCCCACGCAGCCTCGTTCGAGTGTCAACACGCTCGCTGCGAGCGTAACACACTCGGCGCGCCACCGCCGAGCGTTGCGCACTCGACCGAGTACGAGCGAGCGAAAACGGCGATTTGCAGACCTCTAAAACATATAATCCCTTTAATTTTAATTCAATACTTCAGATTTATCACTAATTAGAAACGGGTTATAGAGACTGCTTCAATGGCCTTACTTTAAATGGTTTTATTGTACAAAAAGGTATGATTATAAATTTGGGCATAAAAACCTCGTAGCGCTGTTGTGTACGATCTTCTTCAGTCTCATTGACTCTACGATCACGTAGTAGGATTGCGTTGCTCGTACGCCGGCCGATATTACGACTCTGCAAAGGAGGCCTTAAAAAATAAACCACGATCTGTGCTCAACTTGTTTCCAACACTCAAAAATATCACGAACTAACATCAATTCTATCTTTGCAACGCTCGAAAGATGTGATCACACCCTGGAGATTAGAATAATACAGAAGCAGTTCTAAAGAAACAACGTTTCATGCTAAATCTGGCTGGCTGCTTTAACCTTGTGTGCATAGGCTTGTCGCTAGTTTTAGGAAGGATTTTGCACTATAATGTTGAAGGGTCATTTTTACGATGCGATTCCACCCGTCTGGAAACATACATTCAGTTTTTCTCAAATTCTGATATTTTCCGGTAGATTTTCCAAAAAGTTCATACAAACCTGGTCCTAAGAAATAGGAACAGAATACAGAAAAGATCAGCCAAATTGGTGAAGCCATTTTTAAGTGATGCTCTTTCATTCATGCTGCAATTCGTTTTTATTAATATAGATGGATAGATTCTAAAATCCCGTACTGGGGCAGGCTGGCAGCAGCTTCAACGCCGCTTTTCAGCCAAATAACAACATAATTTTGGCAATGAGAAGAAAAATGTTTTAACTAGTTGAAATATAAGAATAATTGAAAATACAAAAGGTGACATGATGGCGAATAAAATGACATTAAGAGTATGATATAAAAAATATACATTCAGAGTTAAAATTTGCCATGGGGACTAGAAACACACTGATGACAATATTGTTCACAGACGACGAAACGGAAACAGTAATAAAAACACATGGTTACACTCTGTTCTGCCGATACAGCAGTTGCAGAAGTTTTAAAAGACGATGAGACACCTCAAAACACTTGATCGAAAAACACTGGTACACGAGTTAAAATTCCGAACGTAGATTCCATAGGGGACAGGGATGGGCGGGAGAAGGGGGAGAGGGAGAGGGGAGAAGTGGAGAGGATAGGACGTAAGGACTAAATGTTTGCAAATCTATGGGACCTAACTACCCTGGTTATTAGACCCTAGGATTACACACTACTTAAACTAAGTTAAACTAACATAAGGACAAACAGATATACACCTGGCTGAGGGAGGCCTTGGACCTCTGATGGCGAACAACCGCATGCTTCGCAGCAAGGCTCCTTAGGCTGCGTTTATAGACTATAGAATATTCTCAATCATTACCCGGAGATTTTCCTTTGTTTCTGCTTGTACAGTCATAGAAATGAAGAAAAATAAAACGGCATTGCTCGTACCTACTTCATACTATTCACTCATGCATCCTGCCCTGTACAGTTTTCACCCAGCCTGAGTCTCTGCCTCCGCAGCCTGTTATAAGTCCCTCCAAATCCTTGAGCGCCACACCATCCGCTTCGCTTACCATATCGGTCTCCCTTCCCCCACGGTGATCCTACATGGCCTTATTCATTTTCCATGCCTCCTGGAACATACCCATACTCTCTACATTTCCCGAAAAATAGAATCCTGTCAAGCTCTGGTTTGTTCCCTCCCTGGGCCTCTGACGCACCATTACCAGAGGTAACCGCAGTGCCTTTGCGGAGGATCCGTCTGTCACTCACACATCAGGCGATTCAGCCGCAGTGACCTCGAGAACCCTGTTTCTACCTGGTGGCGCGCGGTTCCTCCGTACGCACCAAACAGCCCCACAAGCCACCGTGTAAACAGACGCCACAGCAGAAGTGCAGAGGAGCTGCAGCTGCGTCTATAAACAGGGCCCACGCTGCCTCATGAGAAACGGCGCACTGCCAAATCGCCGCGATTCCTCCGCTGCGGAGAAACCGCAGGCTATAAACACAGCCTTAGAATGTTCAGCGACTCCACCGCGGTGGACGTAAGGACTACGTGGGGACGGAAGAGGAGGGAAGAGCCAAGCGAGGGAAGGAACTGATAGGAGGGGGAGATATGAGGCGTATCGAATACTAGTAAGGATTAACGCTGGTAGATAAAATATATACAGGATGGAGGGCATCATCAGTGAGGGGAGGGTGGAGATGGAGGGAGATAGGGACATGTTGGTAATGGCGTGTCAGACACCCAGGGAGGGAACAAACCAGAGGTTGACAGGATTCTATTTTTCGGGAAATGTAGAGGGTACAGGTATACGTTCCAGGAGGTGTGAAAAATGAATAAGGCCATGTAGGATCAGTGTGGGGGAAGGGAGACCGATGTGGTAAGCGAGGCAGAGTGTGTGGCACTCAAGGGACTTATAATAGGCTGCGGAGGCAGAGACTCAGGCTGGATGAAAACTACACAGGGCAGGACGCATGAGGGAACAGTATTAATTTTCTTCATTGCTATGACTGTACGAGCAGAAACAAAGGAAAAGCTCCAGGTAATGATGGAGAATATTGTAAGGGTGTAGGAATAATTCGAAATGAAACTGAACATCGATAAGACCGAAGTGATCAAAGTCGAAAAAGAAGGTGACATGATCAAAATACACTATGTGATCAAAAGTATCCGGAAACCCAAGAAACATACGTTTTTCATATATGGTGCCTCGTGCTCCCACCTACTTTCAGGTATTCCATATCAGCGACCTCAGTAGTCATTAGACATCGAGAGAGAGCAGAATAGGGCACACTGCAAAATTTACGGGCCGACCTCGTCCATTAATTGTCAGAGACTGCTGATAGTTGAAGAGGGTCGTACAGTGTAATAGGCAGGCATCTATTCAGTACATCTCACCGGAATTCCAAACTCTATGAAGGTCCACTGCAAGTACTATGACAGTTAGGTGGTAGGTGAGTAAACTTGAATGTCATAGTCCAGCAGGTGCCCATAAGCCACACATCATGCAGGTCAATGCGACACCTCACTTGGTGTAAGAAGTGTAAACAGTGGACGATAGAATGGTACACAAAATGGCGATTCGATGGCAGGTTGTATGTATGGTGAATTCCCAGCCAACATTGAAAGTAGCCTATTTTGTTCTATAAGCAAAATCTCGGGCATCTGATATCTGCAAATGTAAGTTAAAACGCTCACTGCTGCTCTAAATTACTTCATGAGTGGCCACAGTACATGCACAATGGAAATTTATCTAACTGCTCATTCCTTAAGGGAGCAGCCAACGTTTTAACAAACACAAAATCAATGTTAAAAAATAAACGAATAGATAATTAAACATGGGACGGGGAGCATAAAATCATAAAGAAGAGGTTTGATACTTTAAAATCATAAACTATTCAGTAAAATGAACAAAGTGAATCAAATCATAAAATTACTGCCTGTAATAAAATTGTTGTGCCCTTTATGAATATGGAGGAAAGGTGGGAGGAAATTTGCAAATACACAATGAGTAGCTGAAAGCACATTCATTCATTCACAGACTCACGCATAATGCTTGGCGGTACATTACTCTGTGTGAACACTCGATAACAGTGGCAAAACGAAGCATCGGCAGTATCTAGACGAGATGGTGGTGTCTTAATCACAAATTTTAAGTACACTGTGCACTAAACGAAATCATGTGTGGGAAGGCAGCGACATACTATTCTTAAGTAGAACATGCCGACCATGCCGAATTACATTGCATTTACAAACAGAAATTAATTTAAAATAACCAAGTAAAGCACTCACAAGATTTCGTATGGAAGAAAGCTAGTATTACTAAGAGCATGACTGAAGGCCAAAGTAATGACCATTACGAATGCACGTGGTGCAATTGGTCATACAAGACTAAGTGAAGCTCTGAGGCCATGGGAAAACTCCCCCTGCCATACATCGGATGTGGAGCGCGCTAAGAGTGATGCAGAGTGCTTCCAGAGACTAGTTTTTACCAACCCTTGCTACCTGGCCAAGACAATTCTCTCTACAACCGCTCCCAGAGAGGTCTCCTGTCACCTCTTTTGTCCAAGATTAGGTAGGTACGACACTAACAAGGCCACCTCACCATCTTGCCAAGTAAGCTTGTCTCTGGCCACACAGCAGATGCTAGTGCAGATGACAAACGAAGCCTAAAGCGGGAGGTGGCGACTGTAAGCCATTGCGCGGCAGTCAGTCAATATTAAAAGCAATATTCGACATTCACATGAATACACAATTTCAATCACAGGGGTGGAAACATATATAAATATGGGGCAAACATACATAAACATGGGGCATTGATCATTAATAAAATAATTAGCACACAGATAGAAACGTTAATGGTGCAGATATACTTCAGGTTAACGAATAAATCGAAATGGAACACAACCACATATTCAGTGGGCGTGTTTCAGCGTCATCTCCCAGTGTATCTATTGCCAATTGTGAAATTCGGAGGCGCTGGTGTTACGGAGTGGTCGTTTGTCATGAAGGGTGCTTGAACCCATTGTTGTTTTCCGTAGCAATATCACAGGACAGCCCTACATTGAGGTTTTAAGCATCTCCTTGAAGGGCTATTCGGGGATAACAATTGAATCTTTCAATTCCATTGAGCACGGCTTGTGGATTGGCCTCCACAGAGTCCGGACTTGAATACTGTAGAACACATTTGGGATGTTTTGGGCCGCCGAATTCGTGCCAGTACTCAGCGTCCTACATCGGTTTCTCTCCTCAGTGCAGCATTTCGTGACTAATGGTCTGCCATTCCCCAAGAAACCTTCCAGCACTGATTGAACGTATGCCTGCGAGAGTGGAAGCTGTCATCAAGGCTAAGGCTGGGCCAACACCGTATTGAATTCCAGAATTACCGATGGAGAGTGCCACGAACTTGTAAGTCACTTTCAGCAAGGTAGGATAGAAGCCCACTCATCCATTTCTTAGTCATACAGCCAAAGACCTGAGCTATTTCACCAGACTGACGTGGATCTTCCAATAACTAGTACATGCGACGCATATGAGTTGCCCTGAAACATTGGAGCCCTCTTTCTCCCAACTTTCTGTACAGTGCGTTTAAAAACTTCTGTGAATGGACACCCTAAACACCTTCACGTATACTACTCATTCCAAACTCAATTTCCGGGGTCTGAAAGTCTCCTTAGTATGTACAACAACTGTCGCATGTACGTGTCAGAAATTAAGAACGAGAAGCAATCGTTAACAGCGTCTGCCAGTGTCCGCGCAGCCTAAATTGACAGTCTGCGAGGTGAGCGACAGTGGCGGCCGTTGATGCGTTTCCCATTTGCAGTCGATGCCATCAGCCAGCGCAGTCGAGTGTCAATTCAGCCTGCGCGATGACACACGGCCGGCGCGACATCTGATGCATTTCCCATTTACAGCCGCTGCCGTCGACCGCTACGCCACGCGCGCGTGTGTCAGCTTAGCTCGCGCTGCATACGCGTTTTGTGGTTTTAACGAGAGGGCCACAACCCTCTCGTGGGCATGCCTCCGCCTCCTGATTTCACTAGAGCTGGTACGCCGCGGGAGTTACACCGAAATTTTGTCTTGACGTAAGTACCGTTTATACGGTAACACGAGGGTAAAAACACAACTTTTCATTGTGTCAATTATTTATTTGACGTGAAAATGATTAAAAAAGAAGACAACATTATTTAGAAAAAATGTTGATGAACATCTTCAATCTGCTGGTCATTAGAATCACAAGAGAAACATCAACATTACTGATGTGAATGCAACTTGCAGGCACTGTTTGCACAATTGTTGCATTATGTCTTCGTCCTAACATTTTTGTATCGTCCCATATACGACAAACTAGCAAACCCGTCAACGCTTCGCAGTCGCTAATGTGTATGGGATGTATACCCTAATCTCTTCTTCTCCCGATGTCTGTGCCTCCTCCCACCTTCCTTTGCCCATCTCCTCCTCCCCGTATCTTCACACACCTCGCTCTTACCCTACACCATATCCAGCTCCTTCCCCCTCCTATCATCCCCCCTTTTTAAATCCATTTCATTCCCCCATTCTCTATCTCCTCCTATCCATCTCTCTGATCTTATTATTATTGCAATCGGGACCCGGATTTGGAATAGAAGTGCAACAGGATGGGTTATTAGAGAGAACTTTCGAGCTGTTCTATCTGTGAGATTAGTAGCTTTAATTGTTTTATTGCACGAACATACATATCAACGGCGAACTGATGAAACAATCTGCGGCATTTCAGTATGTGATTGTCCTCATTTCGGCGAATCATAAAACGGTAGGCATAAAAATTCATACAGTTGACCTTCTTGTTAGTTACTTTACCGCCGGCCGCGGTGGCCGAGGTGACTGAGGCGCTCCAGTGACGGTCAGCACGGCCACTACGGTCGGGGGTTCGAATCCCCCCTCGGGCATGGATATTTGTGCCGTCCTAGTTCGTAAGTAGTTCATAAGTAGTTTGTAAGTTTAGGGACTGATAACCCCGTAGTTAAGTCCCATAAGCTTAACAAACATTTGAACATTTGAAGTTACTTTACCTGTAAGTGAATAATGAACTCTTATTAGAAATCTAATTGAAACACAATTAACAACATTTATACATACCGGTAAGTTTTTACATTCCGCGACACAGGCAACAGTTGTTGGATCGTGGAAATGAAGCCGACCAATCGTGGCAAAGCTTGATACAGCCAATGAAATTTTAGTTGGCGACAGTTGTTTTCTCTTCATACTAAACGATATTATTTTGAGAATCCGCATAATAATTTAGTTTCAGACACATTAAACTTATTGAGGAAATTGATGTTTTTAATGTATAAGAGTGAAATGGACTTCCCTTGTGGAAACAGTCTTACAAATGCTAATCACTTATTAACCACAAGAACAATCAACGTAGTACTGGTAAGAAATCTACAAATCTCATAGTATTCAATATCCAATCACCCGATTGGCTAACAGCGACGAAACGCAATTTCCTGGAATCAACGGCTGTTGCCAACATTGCGCGCTAGGTCTGTGTACCGGATTTAAAATTAAACCCTACATACCAGTTAATCCCTGGCTTCAAGCAATGCTCTCCCTTTCTTCTAACCTCCTTGGTGTATTTGTTTGCTCCGTTGCAGAGTATTTGGTCGCTAGGCGAGTAGCGAATGAATAAGCTGATTATTAGAGAATGTAGAAAATGATCCGAGCTGGAAGCGTACATTCAGCGTACTTTTCTCAAATTCTAATATTATCCGGTAGATTTTCCAAAAATTTTCTTTCATACAAACCTTGTTCTGAAAATTACGAACAGAACAAAGAAAAAATCAGCCAAATTGTTGAAGCCATTCTCAAGTGATGCGCTTTTACATATGAGACAATTCATTTTTATTAATACAGATAGATGTGTCATACATAAAATATTAAATAAATAGATATCTAAAAACCTTCCTATGTCCGTCTTCTGCTTTTAAGCTACCTCCCCACCAAGTTTGAGCTAAATCGGTTCAGACGTTCTTTAGTTATAAATAGTGTAACTAATACGACTTTCATTTATATATATATATAGATTACAGGCTTAGAAATAATTCCCCAAATGGCTGTAATGTATTTACAATAGCGAGCTCGAGAATAACTGGAATCACTAGGCATTTTACCAATCCACCTGCCCATATGAGATACGGTGTCTTCTACGACGTTTGCATTGATAAACAGTTGAAATTCTTCTAAATGTTCAAATGTTTGTTAAGCTTATGGAACTTAACTACGGGGTCATCAGTCCCTAAACTTACAAACTACTTATCAACTACCTTATACTAAGGACGGCACAAATATCCATGCCCGAGGGGGGATTCGAACCCCCGACCGTAGTGGCCGTGCAGACCGTGACTGGAGCGCCTCTGTCCCCTCGGCCACCGCGGCGGCTCTTCTAAATGTGTATGTTCATTTATGGCACTCCTTTTTGGCCGAGGTAAAATTATAACAATGGTTTTAGCACTTTTTTCCTGTCGTTAGAGGCTGACTAATCCAAAGAGTTTCACTGAATTCTCCCAAAAAATCTTGTATATTAATAGAATCTGCGAAAACTAAAGACAGTCGGCCAGACCAAACTGCCCAGCCGATTTTCTTCATTTTTGTTTTAAACGAAAGGAATTCATTCGCAGGTTTGCCATCAAGTATCAGAATTTACATAACTCTCGCTTTTCTTTTTCTATGATCAAACGGGATTTCCTTCTGTATATTTCTTCTGGGGATGTCCTTGCTTTAAACTACAGTCGGGCAGGTTGTTCTATTCGACCGATAGCCTACATTTTTGCTTTAAACGAAATGTATTCATTCGTAGAATTATCAGGTATCAGAATTAACTAATGGCTCTCCATCCATAATTTTTATTCAAACGCGCTATCCTTCTGTCCTTGCACTGAATATTTTAATCGGTTTGTTTTACGATATCTTCTGTTCTAATTAAGGTATGCATATCTTTTTGAACTAACAACAGTCAGGTTTTGCGTTTTTAGGTACTTGGATTGATTGATTCTGATTGATTCTTTACTGCCATTTTTCCCAACTTTTTCGTCATTCCACCAAAGGAGAGAAGTTGTAGTAATACATTAATGATTTTTTTAAATAACTTGTGCGATGCTTGTCGCTGACTTCCGCCCTATCTCTGCCAGCGTATCGATAAGCATTTGATATTTCTCACGTTCAACTTTTTTTGTAACAAGCTGAGGGAGAGAACGGAACTGTTCGTGACTTACTGTGTTCTCCTCGATGTATTAGGACGTGTTCCAGGATTTTGCCTAATTATTATGTGAGCTTAGTTCCTTTTTTATTAATTTCAATAAACCCCCACAGTTAATTTGAAATATGTTACTTACTTACAATACCTTCTCCATTCTTACTAATTTTAAAGTTATTTATTTCCAGCAGATCCAGTACTTCATAAAGTGATGCTCGGTTATTGTTGCGATTTGTTTCGCGATTGTACTAGAACATTCTCTGTGCAACTTTTATTTATTTCGTGTCTATGAATGGTTTATTACATTTTAATGCCTGCAGAAAAATCTTTGCGATGTTTATGAAGTCCGATAATTTTGCAATTTTTGGCGACTATCATGATTAGTTTTCAACACGGTCATAGAACAATAGTAAACGAAACGCACAATCCCGGCATCAATTTATCGAAGTAATATTCCAGTCATCTGAGCTAGAATCAGTACAGAATATGACCAAAATATTAGTACCATCTCTCTATAAGGTAAAATTTAGATTCCGCCGACTTCTTCTGTAATGTTGCTTTCTGGTGTTGTATTTGCTACCGAAGTCACAACCGCTACCACTTAATGGCGGAATCCAATAATTTTGTTTAAATTGTCCCTTCCTTGTCAAAATTGGTCAGTATTTCCATTTAAAAATATTTCACTACCTGGTAAAATTTCATTTGCGGTCCCCAACCTCAAATTTTAATACGCAACACCCAGTTTCATACGAATGCAGCATTACAAAGTATTCACACGGGTCTTCTAGTTTGTAGTTACATTCCATAACAACAAGTAGAACACCTCCCGGACCTCCGTCTCCCACCGTCTCCCTCCGTCTCCCACCGGCCACAGTTCAGAATTACTGTTGTGGTCATCAGTTTCAATTATATCCTCTTTCACAGTAACATCGTCATCAAAATCATCACATGGCAATTTATTTTCAGACATTTCCGGTAGTATTTGTTGCACCTCTTCAGGATTAAATTTTTAAAATTAAATGTTTTTAATTCTTATGAGCAAACTACGTTGGTCATCAGTCCCTAGACTGACAAACTACTTAAACTACGTTATACTAAGCTAAGGACGACACACAATCCATGCCCGAGGGGAGATTCGAACCCTCGACGCGATCCGTAACGTGGCGCTCCAGACCACGCGGCTACTCCCGCGCGGGCCTCTTCAGGATTACTTGCAATTAGACTTGCACATAATAGTTCGCGATCGGGAGCGCTCACTTTAGTCCGTGGCTCTGCAGCGAACTAGTTCGCTCTTTTAGTTCGTCCGCTCCCAGTGACGGCTGAGCGGCGTGGTCTGCGCGTGCAGGTGGAGGGGGAAGTTCCCCCACCTAGCTGCTTCATGCGCTTGCTGATTGAGCCGCTAACGATATCACACAGACCAAAAGAAGCAGTTTGTGAATAATTTCTCGCGTTTAAGTTTAGAGTTATCACTGTATCTTGGCACTATCGACTTTATTAGTCAGACATTGCAGAGTGCAGAACACATCAAAACAGAAATTTTGTAGCACTGAACTGTGTAATCTAGCAGGCAGACCGTCACCTCGAAATGACTCAGAAGGCAAACACGTGATTTTTAATTATGCTACGCGCCCTATCGCTATTGCCCGTCAGTCTTCAGAAAAGGAGCGGACGAACTAAGAGGCGAGGGATCTGTGAACTAGTTCACCTGTGGGAGCGCTCTTCCGAACTAGTTCGTTCGCGAACTACACAAGACTACTTGCAATATCATTATCAACAGGTTTAAATACGCGCATAAATAGGTAACTAAAATCGTAAATAAGTATAAATATTGTAAATATAAGTAGAAAATGGTAAACAAAATAAGTTGAAACTTATATAAGATGCACCGAGGCAAACACACCGCAGAGGCTGATGACAACTTAATACTAGTGTTGCAATAAAAATGGCCTGGTCTGATTTCATATTAGGTGAAACACATTCAACCTGTGATGAAGATCGAATACTAGATCCCATGAAAGCCGATAACTAGCACTAGCGTGTGGACACTCAGTAAACTAAATGTTGCCATGTGTATGCCGCAGAGCGCCCATCGGCTGGTTAAAATAACGCACAACATCAGTTTGTACTATCAACTTCCTCCTTATACCTGCACGGACGAACACGGTCTAGAAACAAGATCTGAACGCAGTTGTGTAAGGTCACACAGAGTAGCTGACTGGCTGGCCGCTACGCGGCAGTGGGCTTTGCCACCAGCGGCCTGCCATTCAGAGTCCGTGTGAGACGTAACACGACTGCCCACCGAGGCCTACGAGAAAGACAGGTCCCAGCAAGGTAGTTCCGAGTCGGCGCTATCGCTAGCCGATTGGCCGGCCGCTGGGGCACTGTCCACTGCGTCATAGCACCACCATCTAGAGAGAAGGCCATGGCGCTCTCGTGTGACGTCAGGCAGAGTAGGATGCGCGCGCATAGCTGACTGGCTCGCTGCTTCGGCATAGTGGGCCGTGCCCCAGCGCCTACCCAGTCAGCTATGCGTGCGCAACCTACTCTGCCTGACGTCACACGAGAGCGCCGCGGCCTTCTCTCTAGGTGGTGTGTCATAGCGGGCAGCCACTGACAAGGGGAGGCCGCCAATTGTGAAATTCAGATTCGATTCATACTGCGCATAATGAAAGCTCATGGGCAGAGGTGTAATTTGGCAAAGCACCAAGATGCACTTCTCAGTCGTTGTCGAGAAAAGCGACAATTAAAAAAAAAATAAAAATAAAAAAAATCCGTTGCGGTGAAATAGTCTCTATGATCTCTACGAGTAGCAATAGTGTACAGAGGCGTCGCGTAGCGGTAAGCGCTCCGGTTCGTGATCCGAAAGTCGCCGAATCGAATCTCACGATATGCACCTTTTTATTTATTTTTTGTAACACACACACACACACGTGACAATTAATAACATTTGATGTTCGAAGTCGCCAGTTTTCCCACGACAAACGACTTTCAAACAACTTATTATATGCAACTGGCGACTTCGAACATCATTATGTTTTCCGCAAACAAAGTTGTATTTCACAAATGTTATTAATTGTCTTCATAATGTTTACCACGTATAGTTAACGAAAGAAATATAAACGATATTCCGAAACGAATACTTATAGTGTAAGTCAAACCTGACGAACGATAGAACAATTTTTCAGAAAGTCAATCAGGTGTGTTCCCCAACTCATAATTTAAAAAATAATTGTTCTTGTAAAAACGCATCGTTTATCAGATGTACTCAATGTCGTGCTGTTTTATGCTTTCCATATTTCTATGATAACTATCACTCTGGTTCGTGCGATATATATGTATATATATACATATATATTTGAATTACAAAAAAACAAATAATAAAAAAGTTGCATGCCGCGAGATTTTATCCGGCGACCTTCGGATCACCAACACGAGCGCTTACCGCTGCGCCACGCCTGTGTACAACAGTACTACTCGTAGAGATCGTAGAGAGTATTTGACCGCAACGGCTTTTTTTTAATTGTCGATTTTGTCGAGTGCATCTTGGTGCTTTGCCAAATTACACCTTTGGCCATGGGCTTTCATTATGCGCAGTATGAATCGAATCTGAATTTCACAATTGGCGGTCTCCCCTTGTGAGCTAGCGATCGCGCCAGCTCGGAACTACCTTGCTTACGTGGCATAACGACTGCGCTGGGTCCTGTCTTTCTCGTAGCCTACGACTGCGCACGGGCTATCACTTCACGCGGTGTTGCATGGACACACTCATATTGTCGCTCACTCCGCTTCCAAGCTACAAGCAGCTGTCGGAGGAATCAAACTATGACAATGACACGGGTCCCCTTCCAACAACAATGAACTTTGACACAGCGGTGTCCACTTGCAACATTCGCGCTGTAACATGCGAGGGCTGTTCAAATGAATAGGTACGAAACGACACTGTGTGTATAATTGAAGGCTTTATTCAAAAGTAATCACCAGAGGCCTTAGAATAACTATCCCACTGTTTAACGAGCCGAAGAATTCCCTGTTCCCTGAATTCCTATGGCTATGACAAGATCCAGTCCTCCAATGTTACCTTCCGTTCGTCGTCCAAGTTGAAGCGCCTCCCTTTGAGATGCGGACCAAACAGATGGCAGTCACAGGACGTCATGTCCGGGCTGTAGGGCGGATGCTCAAGCTGCTCCCACTTGAACTTGGCCAGTACACTTTATGTGCTCCTGGAGACGTGTGGACGCGCGTTATCATAAAGCAGAATCAGTCCAGGCCGTTTGCTCTTGATGGACTTACGTATTCTACGGAGTATCTCACAGTACACGTGACTGTTAATATTTTTCCGTGCTCGAGGAATTCTATAAGTATTAGGCCTGTGACGTCAAAAACGGCGCTTAGCATCACCTTGCCTGCTGAGGGCACAGCCTTGAATTTCTTTCGGTAAAGTGACGACGCGTGCCTAGCTGTTGCACTACGTTATCTCAAAGCGGCGTCCTCAAATTTCAATTTGGTTGCTAAGACGTTTCCTACCTTTTCATTGGAATAACCCTTGTATTTCGATGCATTACAGACGTAGTTGTATGCTGGAAATTCACAACTGTCAAATCTGAACTTCAGTTAATGCATCTGAGAACTTTACGTCACTTTAATTACGTTATAAGCACATCAAAACCTTCGAAGATGAGTAAAGAAAATAGCCAAAACGTGTGTTATATCATATTACACATTATAGAACTGAAATGTTTGAAGTAACATTTAAGAGACGTAATGCAACCAATAATAAATCAATTTTTTTTTTTTTTTTAAATTGCCCCATGGTGTTTATTATAGTACATCATCGAAAACATACTCGTAGAACGTCCCTTCCAAAAACCAACTACAACAACTCGTAGAACACATACTAAATCACTTAGTAGCCTAGTAAGACACTAAAATATCAATATAGTATAAAATAAACAATTCAGTTTCACGTAATTCAAAAGCAGCGATAACTCACTTTGCATCACTATATTTCCCAAATAAACTATTATTATAGAGAAAATGAACAGATATCATACTTAAGAATAACTTCAATTAAATATGAAATACCGGCGGAAGGATATAAACCTAATCACATATCTCATTTTTACACCTGCACATTTAAGTAACATTATCGACGCACACGACCTTTGAACAATACCTTTTAGTCCGAAAATTCTACATTTAAATAAAACCTTTTTTTTACGTTTAAAACTTGATATAACGCACTGTGTATTGTGTTAATACTTCATACTGAACGACTAGGTAGTCGAGAGACGCTTGGCGTCAGAGTAAGAGGAAGCGAATGTGATGTGAGGCATGTAACGAGACAGGCAATTCATTACTGTTAAAACATTAGATTTTGTAGAACAATGATGACTCATGAAATGATGTAGAAATATTTGAAACTGACACAAACAAAAATAAAATATAGTTTAAAAATATTACTATGCCTGTTTGCCCAGGAAAAAGTAGCCATTTATTACTTCATCTACATACATACTCCGCAATTCACCGTAAGGTGCGTGGCGGAGGGTACACTGTACCACTACTAGGAATTTCCTTTCCTATTCCACTCCCAAATGGAACGAGGATAAAAAGAATGCCTATATGCCTCCGTACAAGCCCTAATTTCTCTTATCTTGTCTTTGTGATCTTTACGCGAAATGTAAGTAGGCGGCAGCAAGATCGTACTACACTCAGCTTCAAATTCCGGCCCTCTGAATTTACTTAACAGAAATTCACGAAAAGAACGTCGTCTTTCTTCCAGCGATCCCCAGTTGAGTTGCCGGAGCATTTCCGTGACACTCGCGCATTGGTCGAACCTACCGGTAACAAACCTAGCTGCTCGCCTCTGAACCGCCTTTAAACTGATCTGCTGCGGCTCCCAAACACTTGATCAATACTCAAGACGTGGTCGTACAAGCGTTTTATACGCGGTCTCCTTTACAGGTGAAGTACATCTTCCCAAAATTCTCCCAATAAACCGAAGTCGGCTGTCCGCCTTTCAACTGCCCTTACTGTCGTTCCATTTCATATCGCTCTGCAATGTTACGCCTAGATATTTGAACGACGCGACAGCATCAAGAAGCTCACTACTAATGCTGTATTCGAACATTATAGGATTGTTTTTTCTACTCATGCACATCACCTTACGTTTTTCTACATTGAGAGCTAGCTGCCATTCTTCGCAACAACTAGAAATTTTGTCTAAGTCATCTTGTATGCTATTACAGTCAGTTACAGATGACACCCTCCCATACACCGCAGCATCGTCAGCAAACAGCCGCAAATTACAACTTACTCTGTCCATCAGATAATTTATATAGATAGAAAATAATAGCGGTCCTATCACACTCCCCTGGGGCACGCCTGACGATACACTCGTCTCTGATGAAAACTCGCCGTCGAGAACAACGTACTGTGTTCTATTACTCAGGAAGTCTTCCAGCCAGTCACAAATCTGTGAACCTATTCCATAAGCTCGTATCTTCGTTAGCAGTCTGCAGTGTGGCACCGCGTCGAACGCCTTTTTGAAGTCGAGAAAAACACAATCAGCCTGTTGCCCTTCATCCATGGCTCGCAAGATGTCATGTGAGAAAAGGGCAAGCTGAGTTTCACATGAACGATGTTTCCTAAACCCGTGCTGATTCATGGAAAGAAGCTTTTCCGTTTTAAGGAAATTTACTATATTCGAACTGAGAATATGCTCCAAAATTCTACATGAAACTGATGTCAACGATATTGGCCTGTAATTGTGTGGGTCAGTTCTCTTTCCTTTCTTATAAACGGGAGTCACGTGCGCTTTTTTCCAATCACTAGGAACTTTGCGTTGAATTAAAGATTCGCGATAAATGCAAGCTAAGTAGGAGGCCAACGCCGCAGAATAGTCTTTGTAAAACCGAACTGGTATTCCATCCGGACCAGCAGACCTTTTCGTATTTAGCTCTCTCAGCTGCTTCTCTACACCGGAAATACCTATTGTTATGTCCCCCATTTCGGAATTAGTACGTTGATCAAATGATGGTACATTTGTGCGGTCCTCCTGTGTGAAAGATTTCTTAAAGGTTAAATTTAGAACTTCAGCTTTCCGTTTGATTTCTTCTATTACTGCCCCGGAATGATCAACGAGTGACTGGACAGTGGGCTTTGACCCGCTTATCGATTTTACATAGGATCAGAATTTTTTCGGGTTCTCGGAAAGATCTTTAGCTAAGGTAGGGCTGTGATAATTATTGTATGCTTCGCGCATCGATCTTTTTATAGACGCACGAATCTCTAACTGTCATCATTTGCGTGTTCCTTTTTGAATCGAGAGTGCAACAGTCTTTGCTTTCTCAGCAGCTTTCAAATCCTTAATCGTCTTTACTGGCACATATTTCTCTAACCCTTTATTAACAATGCACTTACATTTAGTCCACAATTCCTCCACATCCATAGTCCCGGAATTAAACGATGCCCATTCGTTTTCTAAGTGCGATTCTAAAATTTGCTTATCGGCTCTTCCCAACAAAAACACGGTCCTAGCCTTCTTGATCGGTTTATGAACTTTGGTCAGCATCGACGCTATGACGACATCATGATCACTAATTCCTCGCTGTAATATATGGTCTAAAATGCATCGAACAATAAGCTACCCGTTACCGAACGTTTTGAATAAAATAAACGGATGTGGCCATTGTGTCGGCTCTAACCAGCGATCTCTATATAGGCTGGATGTACAGGGTGGCGCAGGGAAACGGGCAATTTCGTAATAACGGCATTTCCATGAATAAATTCATAAAACTAGTAATTTATTAACGAAAGTGAATGTATTCAGCATGCCATTATTCAGTATGTCTTTACAATCAAAATGTCCAAAAGTGTCTCTTTACTTTTTAAAGATGACATCGGAAAGATGTGCTCCCATTTGGCGTTCACACTCTAACAGCCTGTTATGAAAACTCTGGAATGCGCGGTGTAGCAAATCTTGGGGAATGGCAGTGATTTCGTTTTCAATGTTCTCCTTCAGTTCATGGATTGTTGCAGGACGTGTACGGTGCACCTTGCCTTTAAGATATCCCCACAGGAAGAAGTCGCACACACAAAGATCAGGGGATCTCGCAGGCCATGCAATGTCACCGTTACGTGAAACAATGCGTCTTCCAAACAATTGACAAACTGCTGCCATCGATTGTCGAGCAGTGTGTGACGTGGCTCCGTCCTGCTGAAACCACATGTTTTCGACGTTAAGATTAAGCTCGTACAGTCTCGGTGTAGAAATGCCTCAGAATAGTCTTTGTAAAACCGAACTGGAATTCCATCCGGACCAGCAGACTTTTTTTCGTATTTAGCTCTCTCAGCTGCTTCTCTACACTAGATGAGGTAACGAACCTTAAGAAGCGTCCCTGTGTGAAGGCCCGTGGTTACTTGCGCAGCAAAAGTTCAGGGTATTGCTAGTGAGGAATAAATGTGCCAGCCGATTGGCAGTCCACTTGGAGTTGTTATAAAAAGGGCGAAAAGAAAAAAAATATTGAGTAGAGAGCGGAATTTTAATTTCTCTGGTTAATTATGCACTGGCAAAACTCTGAGGTTTTTTTTCCATCGCGAATACAGAGCTCCAAGTTCGCAGCCGTCAGCGCGACTGCACGTGCTGAAACGCAGAAATGGCGGGTGCAGAACAGAGCCCCACTGTAAACCCACCCGCAGACTCCGCCTTGGATGAGAGGGCGCGGCGTGTACAGGCCTCCAGTGGCGGCGCTAGACGAAAATAGGGCGTCGGCGAACTCGTCTTTCCGAGGCCCCTTTCATTTTTTTCATTAATGAAGAAAATGTTAAACGAGCTGAATTATACATCAATAATAATTATACTAAAATTCTATTAGTATAATACGAGTAGTATTGCAATGACAAAAATTACAACAAACAAACACAAATCAGAGGAACTTTTCACCTTTTCGTCTCACTGATTTTTTTAAGACCACATCTTAATACTAGCTGCTATTTCGGCTTCAGATAGTCTTTCTTGGATCATTTTGCTTTTCAAGTTAGTCTTAATCATTTAATCAGTTTGGAAAACAATGTTTCCTTATTTGGAATAAACAGCATTATTTAATGATAAATATAACAGTCCAGTCCGCAAATTATTTTTACAATTTATTAATATAGGTGACCGGTTTCGATCTAGGTTTAGATCATCTTCAGACCTCGCTATAGATGTTCAGGCGGTGAGCGTGCGCACGCTCACCGCAAAAATGTTCAAATGTTTGTTAAGCTTATGGGACTTAACTAAGGGGTCATCAGTCCCTAAACTTACAAACTACTTAGAAACTACTTACGAATTAGGACGGCACAAATATCCATGCCCGAGGGGGGATTCGAACCCCCGACCGTAGTGGCCGTGCTGACCGTGACTGGAGCGCCTCAGTCACCTCGGCCACCGCGGCCGGCACGCTCACCGCCTGAACATCTATAGCGAGGTCTGAAGATGATCTAAACCTAGATCGAAACCGGTCACCTATATTAATAAATTGTAAAAATAATTTGCGAACTGGACTGTTATTTATATCATTTAATCATTTAACTTTGTGAAGCTTCTCTCGGCCGAACCTGTACTGACTGGAACGGGGGATGATTCTGATTGTTATATAAACATTTCGAAAAAGCCGGACGCGGTGGCCGAGGTGACTGAGCCGCTCCAGTCACGGTCAGCACGGCCACTACGGTCGGGGGTTCGAATCCCCCCTCGGGCATGGATATTTGTGCCGTCCTAGTTCGTAAGTAGTTCATAAGTAGTTTGTAAGTTTAGGGACTGATGACCCCGTAGTTAAGTCCCATAAGCTTAACAAACATTTGAACATTTATTTCGATAAAATTCTTCCAAATCGTTTTCTAAAATGTATTGAAGAAATTGTTATGTAAGTATTTAACTAAAAATTGCATCACTACTGCACTCATACGGAAATGGCCGAGCACACTAAGGCATCATACCACGGTCAGCGAGATTGCTCTCGCCGGGGGTCGAATCCTACCTCTGGGTACGAATTTTGTGTTCGTCCATTAGTGAAGCTAGTATAAATTATATGTAGGTCGTCGCTATATAACCTAGCAGTTGGAAAGCGCCGTTAAACATCAAACAAAAAAAGAAACAAAATAACCTAAAATTTGAGCAATGTTTCGCGAGGCCCCCACAGGCGCGAAGCCGTCGGCGGTGGCCGACGCCTAGCGTCGCCAATGCAGGCCTCGCCTATCAGTCAGCAGCGGCCGCCTATCAGCAGACAGCAGACACGCCCCCTGCTGTGTGCTGACGGCCGCTCGCTGACGGGTTTCCGCTCGTTAGGCGGGCTTCCGCCCTCCGCCGCTGCCGACGGTGGCGCCGCTAAGCGGATTGGGCCGGCGACAGCGCACACACCCCCTCCCCCGCCCCCTCGCCGCCCGGGTGATTGAGTTCAAATAAAGTGCTCGGCTTAAACACCGACAGCCTCTGAGCACCCCCGCGCTTCCGCGGTCTGTTTGCTTTCCCTCTTTCGTTCGTGCCAGCCTCCACCGATGCCGCCTTACGATGCATCTTCCTGTTTTCCGTTCTCATTGTCATGGAAAATGAAAGCTAGTGGAAACCAAACATTTATCGACGCAGACATATAGTTCCAGCTACTCACAGCTAGTACCCGGATGACTTTTACTTTATCATCTATGACCGTCCTATTCCATTTAACTAACACACGGCAATATCATGGATTAACACTTAATCGTAAAAGGAACATTTAAGACCCATCTGTTAACACTTTAGTGACCGAATTATTTCCAGAAGTTGTAGACTTTTTATGAATACTTTATTGGGCTACGTAGTCAGAAATAAATTCATAATTTTAATCTTGAAAGTGATAGATTAGCCTATGGGTATAAAAATTCTATTGTTCTCACTGAATTTTTGAGTAACTGGACTTGATCATTAAAAATGTATATCTTTTATTCCTTTAGTACAAAAAGCATATTAAACATTTGATTTACTTTTGTATTAGTTCCTATTGTCCATTGAGTTCAAAAATGTTTCAAATGTTTGTATTAGTTATGGGACTTAACTACAGTGTCATCAGTCCCTAAACTTACAAACTACTTATGAACTAACTAATACTAAGGACGGCACAAATATCCATGCCCGAGGGGTGATTCGAACCCCCGACCGTAGTGGCCGTGCAGATCGTGACTGGAGCGACTCAGTCACCTCGGCCACCGCGGCCGACAATTGAGTTCACTAAGGTGACTTACTATGGAACTTATAGAAGCCTGGTGCTACACACAAAGGTACATGACAGTTGCTACACATTATTTTTGTCCTCTTTTCTTTGTTTTGGTGCTACATTGGCGGCACGTTCTGTTTGTACCTTTTGTTAGAAAATGAGTTCCAACTTTCGCCAGACGAACTTCATCTGGAACTCCATATACGCCCTGTTTGGTGTCTGAAAATGAACGGGCCTTCTTCATAGCTTTCTATTTGAGAAACCGGAGATCAGCTCCCTTGCCAAATGCTACCTAAATGTTAGCTGGTCTGCTTCTGTCTTCTTCCAAATCTACAAGAAAGAAAAGTAGTCTGTGCTACCACTTCCATGTACGACGACCTACAGCACACCGTTCGCGCAGTTGATATACACGAATACTATCTCCCTCGCAAATATAGAAGCGGACAAATACGAGTCATTTCACGTGCATAAGGAAAGCACGCTATACAAAAAACGCTGTTACGATCGAAAAAGGGGCTGGCTTTCCCGCATAAACTGCGCTGCTGCATTGTCTGACTAACAATGTAGAAAATCAACCACATTCGCCGGCATGTTGACAATCTATATGTAGATAGCACACTCTAACAAGTTAGAAGTGGGAACACGGAGTACTAATGAACTTACAGCGTAAACTGGTCACTAAAGGGTCAACACTTACAGGCCGGCACCTGTACGCCGTACGAGCGCGCTCGATCGGGCGTTGCCGTCGGCGCCCGTATGGCTTACGGGCGAGATCATTCCATCCGTCTTACGCGCGTTTAGCGCATATTTCACGCAGTTTGTTCACGTAATGTGGAGGTAGTTAATTGTTCTTGCACTAGACGCCGCTCAAACTAGAGGCGATTTATTGCTCGTTCACCAGATGGCAGCGCTTATCGGCTGTCCCAACACTGTGGCGATTGCGAGAAATGCGAAGCTGAAGTCAACTGTCGTTCTTTCGCGGGTTCAGATGTTCAATTGTTTGTTAAGCTTATGGGACTTAACTGCGGAGCCATCAGTCCCTAAACTTACAAACTACTTATGAACTACTTTATTTAAAGACAACACAAACATCCATGTCCGAGGAGGGATACAAACCCCCAACCGTAGCGGCTGTGCAGACTGACTAGCGCGCCGCAGACCGCTCGGCCACTGCAGCCCGTCTCTATCGCAGGTGTTTACAAAAGTAGAAATGGCGCACAACAAGCTGAAATCCTAGATATTTTATATGGGGAGTCTGGATCAGTAATTCAGAATAGTGACAGAGAGGATTCGTAATCTCCAGACGAAAGTACAAGTGATGATACAGTTATGTGTATGTTTCTATTATTTGTGAAGTGATTATTTTATACCCGCGTTTTTTAAATTGTAAGTAAAGTTGGATATTTCATTTATATTTGTCACTTTGTAGTACTGATGTCTCCATTTCGTTCTATGCAGACAGTGGTACAGAGACTCAGTCACCACCTGTACTACCTGGAAAGGGAGCAGGACTGCTCAGAACTAGACGATCAGACCACAGCTGCCGGTGTTCCAGGAGGTTGTCGCTGTTGCCTCTCATTTTCCAGACGTCACTGAAGAGTTTGAATATCTTAGTTGCTTCTCTGATGACTGCATAATTGGACAGATCAAGAGTGAAACAAATCGGTACGCTGGCAGTAGTATAGCAGCAATGAAAAGTAAAGGCAGTCTAAAAATAAGCTCTATATGGCACAAACGGTCTGCGGTAAAGTTACACGGAATATACTGATTTGGGCTTTACGTCTCTCAGTGCTTCCACACCAAAAATAATTACATTTGCATGTATTTGCTTTTGGACTTCCCTGTACAAGTATCGTGAAAGTAGACACATAAATAATTGTTCCACATAACAATCTCTTAAAACGTTTCTTTTTTTTTTATTAAATCCACCATTGCTGGTGGAACCGGGACTGCGGCTGGTCAAGAGTATGAAGGAAGTGAGATACCAACAGCCGTATGTATAATAGAGATATTTATTGCATCACTACCAGTGGAATGCCGAAACTGGTAGTCAATAAATATTTCTGTTATACATACGGCTGTTGGTAACCCACTTCCTTCATAACTTTCCTTTCTGTCGCCTTTCAATTTTTTATTTTTTAACAAATCATATCACATGAATATATTGTACATTCTAAAATAAATTCATGTTTTTCAAATGCACATGCTTTTATCTTTTAAATGACGCGCAAAAACCACATTCCTCTCATATTTCTGTACTTTACAATCTTTTTATAGACATCCTCAAATACGCCAGTTAACTGCCAAGTTCCGCTTGTGAATAGGGCAGTGTTCAAATCCTTAAACATCCATCAAAAAGCCCATAAAAAACAGAATTGTTAAAACTACTGACTGGCTGAACATGGCGATAACACACTTTCACAATTCTCCACAACTATAAATCCTATGCTACGCAATCATCACTCGTCCCTCTTTCTATCCTGTCTTACATATACTCGAAAGCCACGCACTAGGGCTCACATTCCAGATCCTCTTTACCCTTCCTTATCCAAATCCGGTACCAACCCGTTAAATTCACTTCTTTACTCAAATGTTCAAATGTTTGTAATACTATGGGACCAAACTATGTTTGTCATCAGTCCCTAGTGTTACAAACTATTTAAAGTAAGTTAAACTAACCTAAAGCCTCTCTCACACGGAGCAAGATTTGCGGGAAACATGCCGCGCAGCACTGGGCGGGCGAGCGGTCGGCCCTGCGGCCTGCTGGAGGGCTGTTTGCGGCAGGATTCTGCATATAGCGCGTGTCCTATTATTCTCGCACGTTTTCGGAATGTTACCTGCGCTGGCCAATCAGGAGTCGCGTATGGCGTGTGGCATTGCGGCCAGCAAAAAATGTTCAAATGTTTGTAAAGCTTATGGGACTTAACTACGGGGTCATCAGTCCCTAAACTTACAAACTACTTATGAACTACTTACGATCTAGGACGGCACAAATATCCATGCCCGAGGGGGGATTCGAACCCCCGACCGTAGTGGCCGTGCAGACCGTGACTGAAGCGCCTCAGTCCCCTCGGCCACCGCGGCCGGCTGCGGCCACCAAGGCGGGAACTCGAAGGAACGCGGAACGCAGTGCCACGCGCCCGCCAGCGAAGTGCGGTCTTTCTCAATCGATTACAAAGAAACTATTCGGTAAAAAATTATGATTCTCGCACAACTTATAGATGCATTCTTCTGCTTCATGATAAAATGAATATTATTTTGTTAGTGGTCATAGTTCTTGTGATATTTACGTATTTAGTACAGTACTACAAGGAATCCGAAAATTTTACATTGAAAAATAGAGGTCGCTATGAATTTGCGTTTGGTACACGTTAGGTCATATATTGCTGCGGATGAAATGTAGCTGAAATATTGAATTATTCTTCGAAGTTGGAAGTATATCGCTATCTATCACCAATTTCGAGATAATGGGTTGTATGTAAAGCACTTGTTCCCGATCGCGAGCGTCAGCGAAAAAAACGGGACGAAATTTTCATATAATCCCTTATATCTCATAAATGATTGGATGTATCGAAGCAAAATTTTATCAAAGTGAGTACGCAAAGTGAAGTTTATTTTGTCACGTTATTAATTTACGAAACTTGCATATGAAGCGCGTTATTCAAGCAACTACAGATTTTATTCAATGAAGTAATGGACTTTTAAGGAGTCACGGATACCTGGTAAAACTAAATTTGCTTTTTCTTTATTTTTACAACGTCAGTGAGCAATTTGTTTAATTTTATACCGCTTATGATTATTTTCATATACTACTAACTTGTCTTGCTCTCAGTATTAATAAATACAGTTTAATATTATGTGGTAACTGCAAATGCATAAAAACGTTAGTGGGAGGAATATTTGTAAACTCTATTGTTTTGACAAAAGAAGCGGATTTTAGCATTACAACGAAAGTGTCTGCATATTAACGAAATCTCATCACTGAAATATTACTCTGAAAAAAAAAAGGAAAAAAGTAGTGCTGTGAAATAAATAGCTTCTTGATTTGAAATTACAGTGGAATTCGATATCGCAGTAAGTTTTTATATGATATAGAACAAACTGATGAGATGATTTTATATGTATACATTCAAATTTTTGAGAAATAAGGAAAATCATTTAGAGTACATATATTTTAGTTAGTGTGCCAACACAGAGCGATGTGTTTTTTTATCGCAAACATCTTTCAGCTTGTCAAAAGAATTCAATTTAGACCATTGTGGCTGGTTTACAGGATTCCAGTAAGTTAAACGTTTTTGTATTTCTAAGATTGAGATAAAAAAAAAAAAAAAAAAAAAAAAAAAAAAAAAAAAAAAAAAAAATTTCGCCTGTTTTCAAACACAATTTTCATCATTAAAATATTCTAGTGTAGCGGATTCGACGAGAGTTCCAATATATACATATTTCGTATACGAGCTACAAACAGTATAAAATAAAACACTTTCACAGATTCTCCACTAAGTTTCAATGTAACTACACATTTATGTGCCCTACCAGACTTTTCTTCTTCTTCTGACAAACGTATTTTCACATCCTGTCCCTGTCAACGTAACTTACCTTGTTCCGATGTTAAAATCCGTTTCTTATGCCGAAACATAGCAAACCTAACAAATATTATTTTCACAAACATTTTTAAGCAGATAAAATAGCAACAGAACATTGAGTGTTCCAATTTGTAAGGGAACTAAACGGCAGGGAAATCAGACGTCCATAATATTGAAACTAATAATACCGAGGACAAGATAGTTTGTACTTCATGAAACTGTCCATTCTAAAATTAAATGAGTAGCTTCTTCACTTACATAGAAAAACAGCAATTTTCGTTTCACCAGTTATTGATGGCCCTTAAAAATCCCACTACTCTATTCATTAATATCTGTACTTTGTTAAATATTGGGATTCATGTGAAAGTTTCGTAAATTGATCATATGAAAAAATAGTCTCCCCTTTGCGTGCTATCGTTTGATAAAATCTTGCTTCGATACCTCCAATCATTTAAAATATATAAGGGATTTTATGAAAATTTCTTTCCGTTTTCTTCGTTGACGCGCGTGATACGGAACAAGGGGCTTACATACTACCCATTATCTCGAGACTGGTGATAGATAGCGACATACTTCCTTCAAAGAATAATTCAATATTTTAGCTACATTTCATCCACAGCAACATATGACCTAGCTTGCACCAAACGCAAATTCATAGCGACCTCTATTTTTCAATGCAAAATTTTCGGACTTCTTGCAGTACTATACTGAATCTGTTAATATCACAAGAACTATAACCACAAGCAAAATAATTGACAGATCTTCATGAAGCTGAAGAATGCAGCTATAAGAGGTGTGAGAATCAATTTTTTGTACCGAATAGTTTCTTCATAATCTTTTGATAAATAAAGCAGCTCGGCAGTGCTGTGCGTCTTGGCGTCCACCCAGCGAAGCCAGGCCTGCACGCTTCCGCACCCAATGTTGCACCGTGTGAGAGAGACGCAGTGGTTTTCAGCCGCATTCCTACTCTGCAGCCGACTGACGTTCGCGCGAACCATGCTTCGTGTGAGAGTGGCTTAAGGACAACACACACACACACATCTATGCTCGAGGGAGGATTCGAACCTCCGAAGCGGGAGGCCGCGCGATCCGTAACGTGGCGCTTTATACTACTCCGGCGTGACCCTTCTTTACTATTTCGGAATATTGTATTCCGGAAGAGTGCAGACAAATATGAAAATTACAGAACTATTAGTGTAATAATTGATGTTTGCAAAATAATAACACGAATTATTTACTGACGAACGGAAAAACTGTGGGAATTCAATCTGGGGGTGTGTGGCGATGCAAGCGCTGTATCCAGTCAACCGCCAACATACAATACTCAGATCGCACAAAGGTATCTATATAAGTAAATGTTATTGTAACTTCATAAAAGTTTGGAGATGGGTAGAGATGTAAGCAAGAGATGTCGTGGTAAAGTTTTGTGACGACACCCCTGGTATTTTGGCCGTAAATCTAAGATTATCGAAGTTTTCAATCCGCATGATATCCTGGAAATAGGTATAAAAACAGTACACTGAGGGCAAGTTAGCGATATCTCTAATAGTTTTCTGATTATTCAACAAAAACTGCTTTTGGCCTAAAATCCTCCAGAATGTTCTAGATTAAGTACCGTTAATAATTACCGTACAATATTGAAATGTCTATACTAAGATCAACATAATAAATAAGGCAGATGTGCCAGTTTTGAAAGTGATCTGATAAAAAGTACAGAAGCCAGAAACGAAGCAATTCAGAGGCTACCCCAGACTAGTAGTTCCAATTTAAAAATTATAGAAGGAAAAGTTTTAAGAACATCAACTTCATATTTTTTCTTTGGATACTATTCACCAAAATATATTTCAAGAAAAATTGTATAAAAAAGACACAATAAATTTTTAAGTAGTCGAAGCATGGGCCAGCTGAGAGCTGAGTCGAGGATTTTTTGGCGAGGAACTGCGCGGCGACAGTGGCGGGGGTGTATAAAGCCCACTGCTGTGGCAGCGCTGGGCCACTGTGCGACCAAGCTATGCCGAATCCACGTCGCTCTGCGGAATGCTTGGCAGCTTAACAGCGTCGCGCGTTTGGCCTCAGAAGTGATAGATATCCTGAACCGACTCGACGACTGTTGGAGGACGGAAGCGCCAGTGTACGTACAGTGAAAAGAGAAGTGATTTCGCGAGGGCTGTACACCGCCCTGGATCGCCTAATTGACTGAAGTACCAGTTTCGTGTGCTGTCCGCATCGATGTTTGAACAAAAACGCATGGGATGTGGGTTGATAATTCCTCACTTTAAAGGCAAACATAGCTAAATAACTGTCGTGATTAGTTTACTTGGAACTTGGGGTAAACATTGCCTTCGAACGGCGTCTATGGTTGATCACGTTAGATGAACTAACATGCGGTAACCAGACTCGTAAAGAGCGTGTTTAATGGCAATTAAAGTAACAAACTTTCATTTGAACTCAAAACTTTTATTTGTAGACGTCGATCCTGCCCTCTTTTGTTAAAGTAGAGCAAGTGACAGTTTTATTGCAGGTAGCCGGTAGTAAAGTAGGCACAGAGCTTGCGGAATATAAAATAAGAACTTCTCCATCGCTTTCCGGCTGTTCAAGGGCATACTTCGCTGACTGGTGTGACCGGCTAAAGGTAGGTGGAATTCACGCACAATGAGGAACCTTTTAGAAACCAATCTGCCACCCCAAATATGGTGCAGACTGTGTAAACAATTGCAACAGATTAGCAGAACAAATACGAAAGTTCCGACCAAAACCCACCCTGCCATACCACAAAGCGACATCTTGGTCATTGACCAAAAACAAAAGCGTGCAGTCTGCGCACAACTATCATCAAAACTGAGAGAGTAAGCTAAAAGAACGTTCACTTCGACGAAATAGATAGTTTCCCATCACACTGACAGGGTGGATGTCGAATAATAAAGACGTACAAAGTGATAAATTTAGAAAGAAATGAAAGAAAACCTTCTGTACCTAAAGACTGCAATGCCCAAAGTACAAACTGAAAAGCAATCGACATCGACACATTGTCCGAAAGTAGATGCGTGCCATCTACGCACAGCATTCATCAAGGCTGGGAAAGTAAACTAAAGGATGTCTCCTTGCAGCAAAAAGTGGCAACCCCCCACTACCGTCTTTACAGTAAGTGACCAACCGCACTTTCATCATGGCAGGCTTATATTAAAACATGAGAAGTAAAATTAAGTGCACCCTTCTTGATGCGCAAGTGAATTACCTTGCAACTAAGAAAGTCAAATAAAGGGGACTTATGACCCCGCAGTTAAGTCCCGTAACCTTAACAAACATTTGAACATTTAGAACCACTGGCCTAAAAGAAAGCGAATCTTGAAATAACCCTGAGTTAAGGCACATCCCCTGCACAGTGGCAGTAATAGGCGTAGCCTGCTGGTCACGTGACTGATCTGTTGCAGCCGCGAGGGGGTGTTTTCTGCTATCTGCAGTGCAGATGGGCTAAACTGCGACTTTCCGATAACAGTGATTAATGTGACTGATACTTTCAGATAACAGCGATTCTTAGTTGCGATTTGTCACTGTCTACAATCAAAGTTTACACACACAAATCCTCAACATGTATCCCCCTGCGCTCAAACTGCGATTTTCGTGATTTCTTCTATTTCCGTGTTATGCAATTTGTGTGGCAGATAACAGATAACAGATTCCATAACAGATTCCACGTCTTACATGCAAATATATACAAATAAGGAATATTGATGTTCCATTTGCATGTAATGTTGCCGGCCGCGGTGGCCGAGGGGACTGAGGCGCTTCAGTCACGGTCTGCACGGCAACTACGGTCGGGGGTTCGAATCCCCCCTCGGGCATGGATATTTGTGCCGTCCTTAGTTGTAGCTAGTTCATAAGTAGTTTGTAAGTTTAGGGACTGATGACCTCGTAGTTAAGTCCCATAGACTCTACAAACATTTGAACATTTTTCGAACATGTAATGTTCGTATTATTCAACCATTATTTTCATCTCGGTATATGTTAATTACTATTATAAGAACCATTTCAATAACTGGTGTTTAATGTATAGTTAAAACTGTGGTTACTCACAAGTAGAAGCTAATAGAAATTGGCAAGTAGGCCTACAGCCCATCTATCAGAAATATTCGGCCAAATTACAGTAACTGTGTCAGTGTAATGTAAGTGCTATGTTCTTGCCTGTAAGATGCATAAACAGATTTTTCACATTTTGTGTTATAAGTCATTTACCAATTTGAAAGAGATGATAAGTAAATATGAAATACACTGTGAGTGTCTTCTGAAAATTATATTTTTCCTTTAAAATCTTTCAGTGCCACCAAATATTCTGCGAAATAAATACTGATAAATCTTGGATATATATATGGCAGTGCCGACATAGTGTGCCAATGTTCGCAACGAAATCATCACTTAATAAGAATTTACTTTACTGACTGTATAAGGTTACACACAAGAAACCTTACAATCAGAGACAAAGAATAACACTATTTCTTTATTTTATGATAAAATATTATTTCCCTCATTCTATGTGATTTTGATTTCTAAGATCATTCACCGGTCATTGCAAAAATAAGCACACTATGCCTTCAAAGACGTAAACAAAAGTTTTTGTCAATACTGAAGGATCCGATACCACTCGTCTGCTTTGACTCATGTTTTCATAGGCGGGAACGTACTAAATAAGGAAATAGGCGGGAAACAACATTCCAAAACCTAAAACAAATCTCATAAAATAAAACTTTCTCTCTTAATATTCAAGTGTAAAATTTTTACCTTATCCTCGAACATACACGTTTACTCCTATATCGTAGTACTTAACACAGTTCACACTGAAAACAAGAGTAGGCCTACTGTTAAACATTTCGTAAAATTACATAGTTGACCACTTGATCCCATCCTCTTGGAATTTTTTATTTTATTTGCGATATATAAATGTATAATTAAAATGATTTTAAACGGGGATCAAGTCCGTAACACAATCTTTATTTGACATTCACATTCGTTTCCTTTACCAACTATAAACCAAATTAACACCTTTCAACCTAATATAGATACGGGGCTTTGCTTCACTACAAAATTTTCAGGTCAGGACGTCGACTATCAAACTTCGGTCAAACATGTAAGTGCTGCCGCCAGGTAAAGTAGTGCAAATAAGTGTAAACATTTTTCCAAAGCAAAGTATATTTTTGTTTATTCATTCAATCACATCCATAAACAACACACGAGTGAGACTTCCTGGCAGTTTAAAATTGTGTACGGGAACCAGGACTCGAACATGGGCCTTTTGCCTTTCGTGGGCAAGCGCTTTAAAGTACTACGGTATCCCGACACAATTCTCGATCCGTCAACTTTTACTTCTGCCAGTACCTTGCTTCCTTCTTTCGAAAGAATCTGCCGAGAAGTTCCATATCAGCGCACACTCCGCTGCAGAGTGAAAGTTTCATTCTGAAAACATCCCTTAGGCTGTGGCTAAGCCATGTCTCCACCATATCCCTTCTTCCAGGAGTGCTAGTCCTGTAAGGTTCGCAGAACTTCTGTGCGGCCACTTAGGTCGGGGGTTCGAATTCCCAACTCGGGCATGAATGTTTGTGCCGTATTTAGTATAAGCGAGTTCATAAGTAGTTTGTAAGTCTAGAAACTGATGACCCCATAGTTAAGTCCCATAACGTCTACAAACATTTGAACATTTTTTGAAGTTCATAAAGTAGAAGACGAGGTACTGGCAGTAGTAAAAGTTGTGAGGACGGATCGTGAGTCGTGTTGGTGTAGCTCAGTCGCTAGAGCGCTTGCCCGCGAAAGACAAAGGTCCCAGGTTCGAGTCCCGGTTCCGGCACACAATTTCAGTCTGCCAGGAAGTTTCATATCAGCGCATACTTCGCTGCAGAGTGAAAGTTTCATTCTGCAAAAACACGTGTAAATGTACGACAGTTGGCCAACAGATAACACAAAGCGGAAAATTAAATGGTACGCTTAGTTGCTACTTGCGACGCTTATTTTTGACTTGTCATAACCAAAACCAACCAATGTGATATACGAAATAGCGCGCGCAAGCCTGCTAGTTCAGACCAGTCAGGTGGCCAGCGTGCTCCGCCTACCTTTGCAGTTGTGGAGGGGATGCGCCTTAACAAAGGGTTGCTTCAAGACTGGCTACAGGAAGTGGTGGCTCAGCTACACGTCTTTGTATGCGTCGCCTGTTGCCCGGTGTGTCTGATCTGTGTGCACGGCTTCGCGACTTGTGAGGGGGGGGGGGAGGGGGAGATCCCCTGCCGGTGTCAGACCGCTGCGGCTGCCAGGGCACGCCACGCCACGGGGCTGGAAGCTTTCCGCGGCAGGCCGCTAGGCTGGTGGCTGGTGACTTTCAGCCGGGGCAGAAATTCACGGCACAGCTGCCAGAGATGAGATCCGGCCGCTGCCGTGGAAGGCGTGCAGCAGCGGATGCCAGGCCACACGCTCAGCCTGACTCGCTTCATCTTTGCAACGTCTCCGATACAGTGTTGCACTGACACCCCGTGGACAAAATACCACCGTTCCTATCATCAGAGAACCGTTCTTCTCGTATTTAACAAAGAAGACAAATATTACCCAAGCGATTATCGAGGGGAAACAGTCTACATCTACATGAGATACTCTGGTGATCACATTTAAGTGCCTGGCAGAGGGTTCATCGAACCACCGTTATACTTTTTTATCGTCCATTCCATTCTCGAATAGCGCGCGGGAATAAAGAACACCTGAATCTCTCCGTACGAGCTCTGATTTCTCGTATTTTATTGTGATGAACATTTATACCTATATAAGTGGGAGTCAACAATATTTTTCGAATTCGGAGGAGAATGTTAGCGATTGGAGTTTCGTAAGTAGCCCGCGCCGCAGCGATAAGCGCCTTTGTTGTAATGATTCCCATCCCAGATCCTGTATCATTTCCGTAACGCTATCTCCCCTGTATTGGGACAATACGAAACGAGCTGTCCTTCTTTACACTCTTTCGATGTCCTCCGTCAAACCCACTTGATAAGGATCCCACACTGGGCAGCAATACTCCAAAAAAGGACGGACAAGCTTAGTGTATGCAGTTTCTTTAGTAGTTCTGTTGCATCTTTTAAGCGTTCTGCCAATAAAACGAAGTCTCTGGTTCGCCTTTGATACGACATTATCTACGAGTTCTTTCCAGTTTATGTCTAAAGTAATAGTAATTCCTAAGTATTTAGTGGAGTTAACGGCCTTCACATTCGATTGATTTATCTTGTAAACAAAGTTTAACGGATTTATTTTCGTACTCATTTGGACAACTTCACACTTCTCATTATTTAGAGTCAATTGCAATTTTTTGCAGCATAGTGATATTCAGATCGTTCTGCAGTTCGTTTTGATATTCACATGATTTTAATAGACGGTAAATGACGGCGTCATCTGCAAACAACCTAAGAGATCTACTTAGATTTTCTCCCAAATCGTTTATGTAAATAAGGAACAGCAGTGGACCAATAACTCTACCCTGTGGAACGCCCGGTATCACCTCTGTTTTAGTTGAAGCCTTACCATCGATTACTACGAACTGTGTCCTCTCTGACAGGAAATTACCTATCCAGTCGCAAATTTGAGGCAGTCATAAAGGCATTCCCATAAGGCAGGGGTTCCCAAACTTTTTTGTCTCTTAGACCGCTTACCAACTTTTTCTGTCCTGTGTAGACCCCCTGCCTTTTATGTACTTAATTTTACGCGAATTCCTAACTTCATATGTGTTTTCGCGCCTGATTGGTGCTACTAATTATGATAACTTTAACTGTAAAAGGATGGAGTGAGAAAGAAGAAAATAGGAAAAGAAAGGTGTTAAGTATCATACATTTATTCATTTAAATGACACCAATGTATATTTAACAAAACTGATACATACAGCCTTTTAATGGGTTAATTTGGTTTCAGTTTTGTTAGGTTTAATCTTCAATCTCCTCTTTCAATGGCTTCCAGCCTGTTACTTTTTTTCTGACGACTCCTCACATCGTTGAGGGGCGAAGGCAGGGTTAAAACTGAAAAATTCGTGATCCGACCGCGTTTCGAATCCGTGAACCATCGGTTGCTAGTTGAGCGCTTTACCCCGCGACCACCAGGAGTATAAAAAAAAGGTCATCAACCTGTGGTTCTTTGACCGGTCTTTCATATGCAATAAACTGCTTAAATTCTGTGCAGCAGCAACTGCTACATAAAATGCAGGAAAACTGAAGAAGCCCAGATTTACCTAGTGCACATTATGTTAATATATCCCTTGATGAATGACGAAACATTTGCTGGCTCTTCATGGGCAGCGTCCGATACTCCTCTCACTTCTGGGAGAAGGGCAAGGGATGGTGGTTTACATAGTGGAGCTTTGAAAATAATAACGTAGCGGATGGTATCGTAATTGAAATGTATGCTCATTTACCTCGTTTGAGATTTGTATTTAATAAAATGTAATATTATCTCTATTGTAATACATGTGCACCCCATTTACTTATGTTGTAATGCTTTACAAATTAGAATACATACGTCATAATTGATCTCACCCCCACGCAAAAATAAATAATATCTGACTATGGGCCTGCAGAAGGAGACCGAAAATACAGAATTCCTACACTCTCTCGCTTAGCCAATGTCGCGAACAGTGACATACAAAGGATCAAGCTTCAGCATTATGAGAATAATTCTGAATTTTGGTTGCGACCTTCCTACATGTGAACCACTATCATGGACCCCCATCTACAACAAATAGACCCCCAAATTATTTTTCCGCTGACGTGGGCCCTTTTCAGGTTGAAATAGTCCCCTGGGGGTCTATATAGACCACTTTGGGAATCACTGACATAAGGTAACATGTAGGCTTTCACGGCCAGCGTCTTCATTAATTAAAACTTCCGGGCTAAGATCCCGTGGTCCATGCAACGGCCTAGTATCGCTAGATGAGAGGCATCTTAACCGCATGTCTGTAGCGGATTGTGCAGCCACGCCTCGATCCCTGAGTTTACAGATGGGTTCGTTTGCAAGACAACAACCATGTGCACGAAGAGTTTGACAATATTTGCTGCAGCATGGACTATCAGCTCGGAGATCTTGGCTGCGGTTACCCTTGACGCTGCATCACAGACGGGAGCGCCTACGATGGTGTATGCAACGACGAACCTGGATGCACGAATGGCAAAACGTCATTTTTTTTCGGATGAATCCAAGTTCTGTTTACAGCATCATGATGGTCGCATCCGTGTTTGGCGACATCGAGGTGAACGCACATTTGAAGCGTATCACCCGGCGTAATGGTATGGAGTGCCATTGGTTACACGTCTCGGACACCTCTCGTTCCCATCGACGGCACTTTGAACAGTGGCCGTTACATTTCAGATGTGTTACGACCCCTGTACCTTCATTAAATCCCTGCGAAACCCTACATTTCAGCAGGATAATACACGACCGCATGTTGTAGGTCCTGTACAGGCCTTTCTGGATACGGAAAATGTTTCACTGCTGCCCTGGGCACCTCATTCTCCAGATCTCTCACCAATTGAAAATGTCTGATCAATGGTGGCCGAGCAACTGGCTCGTCACAATACGCTAGTCACTACTCTTGATGAACTGTGATATCGTGTTAAAGCTGCATGGGCATCTGTACCTGTACACGCCATCCAAGCTCTGTTTGACTCAATGCCCAGGCGCATCAAGGCCGTTATTACGGCCAGAGGTGGTTGTTCTATGTACCCAAATTGCGTGAAAATGTTATCACATTTCAGTTCTAGTATAATATATTTGTCTAATGAATACTCGTTTATCATCTGCATTTCTTCTTGGTGTAGCAATTTTAATCGCCAATAGTGTAACATTTTTTCTTTATTGCAATTTTAAAACCAATAATTACATCACACGCTGCTCTTCAACCGAAAGACGTACGTAGTAATAAAGTTTCTTTAAAATACAATGGCGTTAAAAACAGGCGAATTTAAAATATAAATGGTGAAAGTTTGCAGAATTAACAGGTCAAACAGGTGAGAAAAATTCATTTAGTAATTAAAATTGATGTCATGGTGGCTTAAAACACACTCATGAACACACAAACACTGATTATGACAAAAATGGAGATACTGAATAAAAGACACAGGCGCCAATAGTTTGGTTTGAGGTGGGCGCAACTTGTTTAAAACACTTGATGGACGCATTGCACAACACTGAATGAATGATGCAACAGTGGAAATTGTGTCCCTGTGGACCCCGCTGGGGGGAAGCAAAGGAAGGAGGTGGGAAGAGCGGAGGGAGGGGATAGTGAGAGGACGCATGGAGGGGAAGGGGAGGAGCGTAGGGACTCCACGAGAGGGGGAGGAAGGACGAAGTGGTGGGCAGGAAGAGGGAGAGGACAGGGGGAGGGGGCGTGAACCTATCAGGAAGGGAGTGGGAAAGATTAGGCAGGTAGGATGAACTGATGTCGGGACGGAGGGCGTCATTCGGGTGGGGGAGATGGCGGAAGTTACCCTGGGAAAGGACGTGGAGAGTGTGAAGGTAGTGGGACGGGGCATGCACTGGTGTAGGCATGGCAGACGCCCAGTGTTGGCAAGGGCGGGGTAAACCAGTGGGCTGTGGGGGTCTATTTTAACGGGAGATGTAAAGGATGTTCTAAGAATTGCAGGAGATGAGGGAAAGGGATTAGGTAGTAGAGGATCTGCGTGGGGAAGGGGATGTGGTAAGTGAGGCCGAGGGGAGAATAGCTTCAAATGAAACCGTTTATCAAGAAATAGAAGAAGTGAAAAATACAATGGAAAAGAAAAGGATCTCTCCCCTAGGACATTGAGAACAACAGAAAATAGAATTAGCAGGAGGATAATTGAGAAGTTGTACTCTACGTCACACTACCAATAAAAATTAACAGAGACTGGGAAAGATGATTTCGATCGAAAAGAGAAAGACACGACTTTAAATATTGAAGAAGTATTGGGCCAACGCGTCAAGCAGCCGTTACACGGGGGATTCATTTCCTTCTTGGCGGGAATTGACCCACAAAAGATAGCACGCGCCATCCCTCCGACACGGAGGAATCTGTGTAGGCACATGGGTGCAATAGTAGTAAAATTCGACTACCGTGCAAAGCGGTCAGAAATTATTCGAAAGGTGGTATATTGTGTTTAATACAGCGTGCTAGAAAGAGTTAACGGCAGGCTAGCGGAAGGGAGGCCGATACGTACGGTTTGTTCCGCTCTGCGGCCGGTTCGCGCCTGAGCACTGCGCGTATATGCAGACCCGCCAAACAGACAACGCAGTAAGGTTGTCGGTAATCCAGGCGCTACGCTTTAACCAGATTCTAACATATTGAATCGTAATGCCCCCTGTGATTCTCTGCAACTTCGCGACTGCAGTGCTGCCAAGCGGCTAGGTCGTATAAACATACCCCGAAAGAATTGTGCAGTGAATATGTACATGGTGTGCAGCGGCACATTCAAAATACCATCGTATTTGGGAGCTTTTGTCGTGCTATAAATTATAGTAAATATTGAAAATGTAATTCGGAAATCTCTCATTTACAAAGGATGATGATAAATAAGATAATAATGTTACGAATAAAATCTGTTCATTTACCGAGGTTCGTTACACTGTTAGGTGTAGAAGACAATCGTTAACAGTTCATTCACGTGGAAACTTCGGAGCTTAATGAGCATCGCAAAAGCGTAACCACTTCTTCATAATATTACTGCTGTATAAATGTAATCTCTGAACGATTCAGATTGTAGGTAATCAACTATTTCAGTAGGGCGTGCTTAGTTTTGTACATCAGTTTCACAAGTATTATGGGCTTGTGTACCGACATATTCTGGAGGTTACCGCTTGAAAAGGTGAACGCGTAACTACAAATAAATAATTTCTCCGTGTTAATATTAGTGTGTCACATTTTCGAAGATGTTCAGTTTGATATCTGACGAGTAGCAAAAAAACATTATGATAGGTTCTCGCAAGGCACAGAAGCACGGCCAAGATTAAAAGCGTTTATAAGGAGATGCAGAGCGTCATCTCCAAGACTGTAAAAATCGTGTCTAGTTTTGAAAAAATTACAATTTCCGAAATTCGGTAAAACAAAACTCATGTAACGTTACAGTCCGCAACGAGCACGCGAATGCAATCGTAATCAGTTCCATTTGTTCTTGAGCACATCAGGTTGCAGTTTATTCTGCTTGTAAACAGTTTTCGGCGTTATGATTACGATTCAGCTATTGTGAGTCGTATGAATTACAGAGCACTGACATTTTGTTATTATAGACTGCCATTAACAGAATCAGAATGTTCAAATGTCTGTAAATCTATCGGACCAAACTGCGTGGTCATCAGTCCGTAGCTTATAAACTACTTAAAACTAGGTAAACTAACCTAAGGACAAACACACACCCATGCCCCACGGGGGACTCGAACCTACGACGGCGAGCAACCGGGCGCTCCGCAACGAGGCGCCTTAGACAGCTCGGCTACTCCACCGCGACTTAACAAACAAACAAAAAAAAATGTTTCAAATGTTTGTATATCTTATGGGATGTAACTACGGGGTCATCACCATAAACTTACAAACTACTTATGAACTAGCTAATACTAAAGACAGCACAAATATCCATGCCCGAGGGGGGATTCGAACCCCCGACCGTAGTCGCCGTGCAGACCGTGACTGGCGCGCCGCAGTCCCCTCGGCTTCCGCGGTCGACGCGGCTTAACAGAATGTTTTTTTTTTTTTTTTTTTTTTTTTTTTTTTTTTTTTTTTTTTTTTTTGCAACCATCTGTGTTTGACCGTACTTTAACACGCTTGTGACGCCTTCCGGATTAGACTAGATTAATACTTGTTCCATAGATCATAATTACGACATTTCGTAATGATGTGGAACAAGTCAGTTTAATAAAGTGTCTATGCATGACACTCAATGTTTAATGTTTTAATTTTTTGACGAAATTACCAAATTTTACCAACAAATTAATCTAGTGTGTAGAATTAGTTGCCCGTCAGAAATTCTTTTAATTTGTTTTAAAATACTACTTTGCTATCTGCCAGACTTTTGATGCTACATGAAAAGTGACCAAAGTGTTTTGTGGCAACATAATTCACACCTTTCTGAGCAAAAATTAGATTTAATCTTGAATAGTGGATATCAACCTTTCTCCTAGTGTTGTAACTATGTACACTGTTATTACTTTTGAATTTGGTCAGCTTGTTAATAACAAATTTCATAATTGAATACATATATTGTGAAGCTACAGCGAAGATCCCTAGATCCTTAAAAAATGTCTACATGATGATCTTTGCTGGGCTCCAGCAATTATTCTGATTACACGCTTTCGAGCAACGAATACTTTTTTACTCGATGTTGAATTGCCAGAGAATATGACCCTATACCAAAGCAGTGAATGAAATTACGGATAGTGAGGTAATTTACTGAGATGTAAATCACCAAAATGTGCAATGACCCTGATAGCACAAGTAGCTGAAATCAAACGTTTCATCGCGGCGGAGCGACCGAGCGCATTGAGGTGCTATGCTACGATGCGCGAGGCCGTTCCCCGTCGGGGGCTCGAATTCTTTCTCGGGCATGGATGTTTGTACTGTCTTTAGTATAAGTTAGTTCATAAGTGGTTTGAAACTTTAGGGACAGATGACCCCGCAGTTAAGTCCCATAAACTCCACAAACAAACATCAAACGTGTCAGCAGATCTTCAATGTGTTGTTTCCATTTCAATCCATCATCAATACAAACACCTAAAATTTTTGAATATTATACCTTAGGTGTAGATTTCTGTTCAAAGTCGATATTTATTAATGTTATCATTCCGTTTATTGTGTAAGACTGTATGTACAGGGTTTTATCGAAGTTTAGTGAGAGTCCATTGGTAGAAATCCACTTAATAGTTTTCTGAGACGTCATTTACAATTTCATTAGTTAATTCCAGTTTGTCAGGCGTGATAGCGATACTTGTATAGTCAGCAAAAAGAACTAGCTTCGCATCTTTGTGAGTATAGAATGGCAACTTATTAATATATATTAAGAACAGCAAAGGACCCTAGACCGAACCTTGTGGGACCCCGGTTTGATAGCTCCCCAGTTAGAGGAACTAGCTGTTTTTTGCATATTATGTGAACTGCTTATTTCAACTTTCTCCAGTCTTACTGTTAAGTATGATTTAAACCATTTGTGCACTGTCCCACTCATACCAGAATACTTAAGCGTATCTAGAAGAACTCCATGGTTTACATAATCAAATGCCTTTTAGAGATCCTATAAAAATCCCAACGGGTGATGTCCGGTTATTCATAGCATTTAATGTTTCATCATTTAATCAGTGAAGTTGTGTATAGCATTTTCTGCTGAAAAACTTTTCTGGAAACCAAATTGACATTTTGCTACAACTTTATTTTGACTAAAACGGAAAGCTACTCGAGAATACATTACTTTTTCAGAGTTTTTGAATAAACGTGTCAGTAGTGAGATTGGGCAGAAGCTGTTGACATCAGACATATCCCCTTCTTTATGCAATGGTTTAACGATAGCATGTTTCAGTGTGTCTAGGAAAATCTCCTTAGTACAGCGGCCAGTAGCGGATGACGGGGCGCACAAAATCCGTTCTCCTACACGGGCGGTATGTAGCGCCTCTTGTAGTGTGTTAGGAAAAGTTTCAGTCATATGATGTCAAGGCATGGAAAACGAACAGTAAAGATAACTCGCTTTTTTGTATTATAAATTATTTGATATGTTTGTAGCGCAAACTAAGCTATATCATAGCCAGAAATCAAATGAAGATGAAGAATAACCAAAGAATATAAAGTGATCGAACATTTCAGTAATTGAAATGAAACGATTTTTAGCGATCTTAGTTGTGATGATAAAAGTTAGAAGGGACATTTAGGAGCACATTCTCTTTGATTGAAACTCATGCTTTCAGGCAGCTGATAAGGTCAAAACGAGGCAACGCAGTGGCGTTATCCTCTTAAACGGCGGAAATATTTCTGGCTGCATCCGCTTCTGTCACCCGGAAACTGAGCACAAACGGAAGAACGTGACGCAAATGTTCCGATTTCTCCATGTGGAAGTCCATTTTCTACTGCTCACAGCTCCTCGCACAAGGAAAGTACTTGGGCTCGAACAAACACATATGCACCCAAATCGTATGAGAAATAATGTAAAGATCCCTTATTGCACTAGTGATATTCCAGCATTTGCAAAACTCTGCATTCGTCCGTTAGCGTCTCTGCGTGTGGCATGCAGCATTGCACTTTGACCTGTCGGTTCGCCAGTAGGGACGGTGCAATGTGCCTCCGAAATTGCGTTTTGTGACGTTATTTGTGTAGTGAAGCGTCGGATGGGGCGGCGATTGCTAATCAATCCTGCCAATGTATTGCGATTAGTTGACATGAAGGATAAAGTTGCAACTATCATCAAGTCTTTTGATGACAATACGCTAGAGAACATCTACGATGATTATTGCATAAGTTATAGTTAAGATATCTGCATTACGTATGGCGTCTACAATTACAGTGCTCTCTAGAGCATGGTTGCAGAGCTTTGCAGAAAAACGACACCCACCAGCACATTGAGGTGTACGTAGAGATCCTGTAACCAAACGTTCATACAGATATGTTTGTTCGAGCCCATGTACTTTCCTTGTCAGTATCTCCAAATGAGAAAATAACGGTATGGTAAGTCCAACAGCAACAATGAACTACCAAATAACAAATTTCAATCGAGAAATAAACCTATAATAAGCTGAATACCAACATGCACAACAAATTCGCTACGAACGTATGCATCGCGAATCAACATTGAGTTGTAGCGCATTGTATGACAAATTATCTCACATCTCACATCTCAATTAAAGGAAATTGCTGCGGGAGAGTCGGATGTTCGACTTCGATTTACTGGGAGAATTTTTGGAAGATGTGATTCGCCTATAAAGAGACCGCATATAAAACTCTTTTTCGACCCCGTCGGGAGTATGGCTCAAGTGTTTGGGATCGCAACTTCATCGGTTCAAAGAAAGACATGAAAGCAATTCAAAGGTGTTCCGCCAGGTTTGTAACTGGTAGGTTTGTTCAATGCGCAACTGTCACTGAAATGCTTCGCGAACTCAGCTGGAAGTCGCTGGAGGGAAGACGACGTTCTTTTCGAGAAATACTGTTGAAGAAATTTAGAGGGCCGGAATTTGAAGAGGACTGCTGAACGATTCTACTGCCTCCAAATTACTTTTCGCGTAAAGACCACAAAGATAAGATCAGAGTAATTATGGCTCATGCAGATGCATACAAGTATTCGTTTTGCCTCTTCTATATGGGAGTGGAACTGAGAAGCCAGTAACTAGTAGTTGTACTAGGTAAGGGAGACCGGGGCTAGTTGGATATATTTTATTTTTTATTTTTGTGAATATTAATTTATATGACATATTTAAATTTATGAAACAATTGTTAAATAATAGACAGGTCTTTACTGAATCTGGATGGCACTTATAAATTTTGAAAATATTAGATGAAGTATTAGAAAAAATTAATTACTGGACGTATGTCAAGTGGGCCGATCTGCCCCTACCTCATAGTAAGTTGGCCCAGAGGCTGGGGCACGTTGACCCATGTAGTCTTTTGGTAAGTATTACTAGGAAATCAAAATAAAACTAACAGTTATCAAGAACATCTGCTCAGAGAAGGCCATGATTATGAAGTAAACTGTGAGATCCTACATCCCCTGAAGAAAAGCAGAAAGATGACACTACTGGAAATATTGGAAATCAGTAAACATTTGGCTCAGGGTACCTGTTTAGTATTAAACGATCAGATCCAGTTGCCGTCTACACCGCTACTGAAATAAATTTTATTTTCAACCTTCCTTTTCAACAAAAATAATCATATTAACTTTGATTCTTTACACATACTTATTATATTTTTTATATAAATCTTAATAACTTTCATAAATAAGTACTTGCGATGAACTTTCTTGTGAAATATCGATTGTCTATGATAACATCTGCCCGCACACGAGGTCAGTGGAGGGGGTTGACCGCAGGTATATATAGCACAACCGCCGGTCCAGCGCTTCAGTCAGCGGGAGTAACCTGATGATGATGGCATGTTACGCTGACGAAAATTCGTTCCACAACGATCAATCCATCCGGCTGCACGCCCGAGAGATCTTTGTAAATCTTAACATCTTTGAAAACATGTGTACTACAGTCAGTTGTCACCTGATGATGGCCTAAGAAGCCAAAAGTCGGTTTGTGACCAATAAAAAAGTTTTGCAGAACATCAGGAAGTTGTTCCTTTTTGATATTATTATCATGTTCTGTCAAGGACCGACGGAAAAATCAATTAATTTTAATAAATTTATTTATGCGATCGCTTCAATACTTGACAGGATCACACGCTGGGCTAATCTAAAAATGTTCTGAAGGTTTCATCATCATTTTTCCAGCTGTTTTGAAGTCCATAGGGAATATACATACGTCTCACAGATATAGATGAATATGGAAACTGACTCTAATGGATTTTGGATTCCAGGAAATACTGCAAACCGTCGTCTTTCACTGTTTTTCTTCTTTATTTATCTAGTTACAGCAACTGGTTTATTTACTTACAATAACTGCCCAGTAGTTCGTCATCAGATGGTATATTTTACTTTTTGTAGCTAACATTGTGATCTCCTTTGGTTTATACTTAGCGAGTTATGCTCTGCCGTACGCAACAGTAGAGCACTTAGAAATTTGCATAATGTATTTCAGAGTAGTTAACTCGCGAATATAAATAAGTAGAGGAGAGTAACTCATAACGACCTCCATAATGTTAGAAACAAATAGTGAAATGGTCCATCTGATGATGAACTTCTATGCTGTTCGAAATCGGTCAAGGTAAATAAATGAATAACGGGGAAATACACTAAAAGACGATTGGCTTTAGTTTTCCTGGAATCCTAAGTTCTCTACGTTTTCAAATCTAACACAAGCATTTACGAGTACTATCTGACGAGTGGCGAAAATAAAATACAAAGTGTACCAAAATAACAATCGAGGTTTTAAAGAGTTATAGAATTTATTACGGCAACCTTACCATTACAAGTTATACACAAAATGAACGACCAATTCAAACAGTTTGTCCTACAAGTGTACAATGTGAGCAGCCTTCGCCACACGCTACACATTGAGTCGATAGCGGAGTTCGTCCCTAAACTAGCACTGTGTGTCTGGAGTAATTGATGCGAATTGTTACGTTGTTTAGTGAATTTGTATCGCAGGCACGTGCGCCACATTCTTTACAACCACCAAGGGTAGAAACCGCAAAGGTCAGATGTGGTGAACGTGGAGGTCATTCGAAAGAAGCTCTGCCATCCGGCTCGTTGTGCCCATTCCAGGTGTTTGAAACAACGTTGTTTGCGCAATCGTGTAACAAGGCATGCCAATGAGGCGGCGGCACTTGTAGCACAAACAGTTCGAGTTACTCGTTCATTTCATACATAATTTACAATCGTAAGGTCACCGAAATACATATTACAAAGCTTTAAAAAGCACCGTAGAAAAAGTTACGTTATAAATCAGCATTTAATATTAGTATGAAATTTCTCGCACAAGTGCTGGTCCGTAATGAAGGAGCGAGCGTTAAACTTGTCGATTGGTTTCATCATCAGGTAGATACCCAAGTAAAAAACCCCACAAATGCGAAACAAAGAAAACTACATCAGATTTTTAAGTTGAATATAGCGATAGAAATGATTAATCTACTAATCAAATATAAATTATTATAGTATTATTATAAATGTTATAAGTTGAGATTTTATTCCATTTCCAGGATGGTGCTCAGCGAGCACACAATGATGAACAAACCAGATGCAATAAACATCATTGGTCGTTACTATTTTATTTCTAAAACAGCAGATTGATTTTGATCACATCGTAATCATCTTCCTTACATTCTCACTCAGCACATTCACAAAGCTTGTTTGAAATTCATTGAAGATGATCACTATGTGATCGAAATCGATCTGCCGTTTTAAAAATAAAATATTAACGACCAACGCTGCTTATTAGATCTGGTTTGTTTATCTTATAATTCATTTTAAAATCATCCATGTTGCATACCGTCTAATATGATTCAATTAACATTACAATAGACCCCCAGTCGTCTTACTTGGAAATGACTGCTTTTTGATGGACGACTGTTACTCTAAGCGTGGCTTCATAGGCTTCCTTAGGTTTGAGGTCAAAGGTGTCAATCGTAAGAGGAGTCTTGTGTTCTTAAAAGGAATTAAGATTATAAACTTTATTGTTAAAATGGTCTTCAGTATGAAGACTGGATTAAATGCAGCTCTTCACTCCAGTTTATCGTGTAAAACTCTCTTCATCCGTCACTATTCGCTGTGTCACCCGGTGGTCGCTCAGTAATACTGTGGACTGTTGTCACGTGGAATAGGCTGGGTACTACGACCCAAATGAATAGGCTGGATCCTCCGGTCCAAATGAAGCGGACTAAAAGGAGTTATGTTCCGCTACTGGGAAATAACGCTGGTCAGAAAGTTGACGGTTCAGTTGAAATATCTATCTCCTGAAGTATTGTCATCCAAAGAATGAACTAAAATGGTTCAACATTTTACGTTGGTTCTCCGAAGCGGAAACAACAACAATATGGTAATAACAGACAGTTCTACATCTACATGGGATACTCTGCAAATCACATTTAAGTGACTGCCAGAGGGTTCATCGAACAACCTTTATACTATTTATCTCCCATTCCATTCTCGAATAGCGCGCGGGAAGAAAGAACACTTGAATCTCTCCGTTCGAGCTCTGATTTCTCGTATTTTATTCTGATGATCATTCCTACCTATGTAAGTGAGATTCAACAATATATTTTCGCATTCTGAGGAGAATGTTGGCGATTGGAGTTTCTTAAGTAGAACACGCCGCAGCGATAAGCACCGTTGTTGTAATGATTCCTATCCCAGATCCCGTATCATTTCCGTAACGTTGTCTCCCCTGTATCGTGGCAATACAAAACGAGCTGCCCTTCTTTGGTCTCTTTCGATGTCCTCCTTCAAACCCGCCTGATAAGGATCGCACACTGGGCAGCAATATTCAAAACAGGACGGACAAGCGTAGTGTATGCAGTTTCTTTAGTAGTTCTGTTGCATCTTTTAAGGTTTCTGCCAATAAAACGCAGTTACTGATTCGCGCTTTCCCGCGATATTATCTACGTGTTCTTTTACAGTTTAAGTCTGAAGTAGTAGTAATTCCTAGGTATATTGTGGAGTTTACGACTTTAACTTTTGATTGATTTATGTTGTAAACAATGGGCTTAGATTTCATCAAAGATTGGACGACTTGAGAAAAAGTGATCATTACACTACGTCCAATATTTCTTTGTCGATTTGTTTGTCCAATAATTTGATAGTGTAATACCGACCGGCCTATCGACAGTAAAATCGAAATGATATCACACCATCAACAATGTGGCGTTTCCATGGAAATAACATCAGAGCTCCAGCAACTCTAAGGCATTTCCATGGAGACGTTCACACCAATATCGTAAGGCAGGCGTTCGAGGCACCGTAGGAATTCATGTTCCGTCGCCGTACGCCGTATACACCATTGTACAAGCGACAACATACCCAAACCTCTGGCTGCTGACTAATCTGCAGCGATTCTGAGCCACCGCGTCAGTTAATTGGAGGGGACTGACGCGCGAAGAAGAGGTGTCCCTCCCTCTGCAGCTTTGTGGTTTCACAATACGGCAGCACGACTACACGAACACGTACAATGTAAGAACGTATCGCTTCAGTCTGTATGTGTTTTCTTGGAGGATACCACTTCATTACAGAACTATCAGTTTAATAAGTCATGGTGCAAAATACTAACATGAATTATTTACAAACGAATGGAAAAACTTGTGGAATCCGACGTCGGGGAAGATCAGATTAGATTTAGGAGAAATGTAGGAACACGGGAGACAATACTCAAATTTCGGTTTATCTTAGAAGATAGGCTAAGGAAGGGGAAACCTATGTTTTTAGCGTTTATCGATTTGGAGAAAGCTTTTGATAATGTCGAGTCGAATACACTCTTCCAAATTCTGAAGGTAACAGGGGTAAAGTATAGGGAGCGAAGAGTTATATTCAACCTATACAAAAACCAGACAGCGGTTATTAGAGTCGAAGGGCAAGAAAGGGATGCAGCTGTTGGGAAAGGAATAAGACAGGGTTGTAGCATTTCTCCAATGTTGTTCACTCTGTACATTGAGCAGGCAGTGAAGGAATGGAAGGAGAAATTTGGAGAGGGCATTAAAGTGCAGGGACAAGAAATAAAAACATTGCGGTTTGCCGATGACATAGTAATTATGTCAGAGACCGCAAAAGATCTGGAAGAGCAATTGAATGGAATGGACAGTGTTTTGAAAGGAAGATATAAGATGAAGATTAACAAGAGTAAAACGAAGGTAATGGAATGCAATGTCAGAAAATCAGGCGATGCTGAAGGAATTAGATTAGGTATTGAGACCGTAAAAGTAGTAGATGAGTTTTTTTTTTTATTTGGGTAGCAAGATAACTTCTGATGGCCGAAGTAAAGAAGATATAAAATGCAGAATGGCTTTGGGAAGAAAAGCGTTTCTAAAGAAGCGAAAATTGTTAACATCCAATATTAATTTAAATGTTAGGAAGTCCTTTCTGAAAGCATTTGTCTGGAGTGTAGCATTGTATGGAAGTGAAACGTGGACGATAAGGAGTTCAGATAAAAAGATGATAGAAGCTTTTGAAATGTGGTGCTACAGACGAATGATGAAAATTAGATGTGTAGATCACGTAACTAATGAGGTGCTTAACCGAATAGAGGAGAGAAGGAGTTTCTGGCATATCCTGACCAAGAGAAGGGATAGATTGGTTGGACACATTCTGAGACATTAAGGAATTGTCCACTTACCATTAGAAGGAAGCGTGTGGGGTAAAAATCGTAGATGAAGACCGAGGGACGAATACAGTAAGCAGATGAAAAAGGATGTAGGTTACCGAACATATTCTCAGATGAAGAGACTTGCACAGGACAGTGTAGTGTGGAGAGCTGCATCTATCCAGTCTGCGGACTGAAGACCGCAACACACACCACTTCTTGCTCTAATCTCGGCGTTTAATGAAACATGCGGCAACTACACACCGAAGTAAGACTCCACAACTGCTTCCCAGAGACATGGAGTGAGGAAGAAGTGATGTAGAGAGGGGGATAATGCGGTGTGTGAAACTTACGTATGCGCACGTGGATGAAGTCGTGTGGATAAGGCTAGTGTTATTGAGCTCAACGGTCAATACATCATTCACCCCTAAGAAAATAATTAGAAGCATAATTTAATGCAGTATAATTCCGTCCTGCACTTGAGAAACGCAAGGATTCGGTTTGCAAGTGAATCGAAAAGATTTTCGTTATCCCGTATTCAGGTCCAGACATTCGCTGAGGAATTGATCACAAAATTCAACCAAATTGCGAGGTTGGTGAGCTCTGCATATTAATCGCTGTTCCAACTTGTAACACATATTTGCTATTTGGACAAGCAGACCGAGGTGTTTAACAAACATGTCACATATTATATCTGACTGATAAATCACATTACAAAGAGAAGCAGCAAAGATAAATAAACTAATACAGATGAGTACACCTTACTTAGGTAACATATCCAGCAAAATTAAGCTAACATTCAGAAATACCAACACCACTTTCGCATTCAAAAATACACACTGTTAAAAAAATTGTCACACACACCGCAAAACTTTTAAAAACTCTGATATTTACAAAATATCTTGTAATTCATGCAAGTGATAAATACGACATAAGCCATACATGTCGACATTTGACAATGAGTTATAAAGAACACACCAGAAAAACCGAAAAGAATCCTTCCATGTTTTACCAGCACCTACAATCTGTAAACCACACAGTAGACACTATAGATGTGTCACTCATAATGTTACCGGCACATACAATACGCAAGGGATATGCAATGGATATTAAGGAAGAAATTGAAGTATATTGACACGCAAATAACGATGGAATTAATTTACTTAACAATCAAACACATTCGCTCATTTCTCTCAGCTTTAAGCAGGTTGTCCATCGGTGAAGGTCTGTGGGGAAAGGCGTAGGCCCTAATCGTCCACCAGAAGGAACCCATCGCTACGGCACCAGCGTAGCCACGCGGGAGTACCTTCATAGTCTAAGGCATCATGCTAAGGACTGGGTGGCCGATCCTGCGGGAAGTTCGAATCCTCCCTAGGACATACTTCTGTATTTTACCCTTATTCTAAGTTAGTATAAGTAGTTTGTAAGTCTTAGGACTGATGAGCATAGTAGTTTGGTCCATTAGGTTTACAAACATTTGAACATCGTTTGCACCAGTGTAGGGCACAACAAAGAGTGAAAGGATCTGGTCTGTAAATAACATAGAGGTCTATGCGTCAATACTTACTACTACCTACACCATTCGTTCACCACTGTGATATAGTAATGTTTCCTGCACATATGCAGAATTGTTTCGAGTTCCACATTCTCTTCAGATAACTACTGTTGTGCTGAACACAATATCTTGGCTCACCTGAAACAGAACCCGGAGCCAATCCTAATGTTCCTCCGCCCAGTTTATGCAGGCTAAACGGTGTTGCGGTTGCAATGGAACACACACCACAGGCTTGCGTGCATATAGCTCACAATCCCGAATGCGATTTCTGGCTGTATGTGTTGGTTTTACGCGTCCTGATGCTGCCTGGAGGGTGTGTTGCAGCTGAGTTTCATATTTTTGTCTCGACGGGCTTTTAAACAAGAGATAACGGTCATCTCTTGCCGCTGTTACCCGTGGACTACTTTGGCCTTGCTTTTTTTAAAGGTTTCTGTTGTCTGAAATCGCATTCAGGTCCTGGAAATTACACTTTGAGATACTTCAATATCTGCAGCCACCTCCCTCTGTGTCTGTTCCACTTTTAACCTTCCTATGGCTCTCCTTGCCATAGCTTCTGGTAAGTCACATTGTCGTTTCATTTTACTACCTGCTCGCTACACTGTCTGAACCAAACTGCCTGTGGCTAGTGGGTAGCATGCTGATTCACCTTGCCCACCAGCGGCCACTCCAATTTGTAAATATGCGTGCGACATCATGGCACCATAACAGCTGCATCAGATTTAAAGTGTACCATACTGGTTTAAAACCTCACCTCGCATTGGGGGGCGCGATATGGAGAGTCGAGCAATATCATAGTATGGCACTTCTTATTGGCTGTCTGTAGTAGTTGTGCCTCAGCTAGGAACTGGAGAACAATATCGAAAAATCTATACGACTAACTGAGCTACGGAAATGCAAACGAAAGGCGAGAAGGGTGATGGAGAGGCGGACTTAGTCCTTTGTCAATATACCCTATTGACTGATCGGACAGTGCGCTGCTGTGAATACTTGAAAATCTACTGAGGTTTTGCCTAGAGTAATAAAAGAGCAGTGCACAGTGCTCAGTGTTGATTTGCAGGCTTCACCTGTAACTAAGGTACTACCACAGAACGAGAAGAGGATATTTTTGCCTGTCCACAATATTTAGTTCATATCTGCGGAAGATATCGAGAAAGTACAGTGATGAGATGGTATGCCGAATCATCGTACCCTGTCATGTTAGTTTTCACTGGGGAAGTTAGCGAGTCTTGATTTCATCAAGTTTGATACGCATTTTTGGCTGATTTAATTCAGATTAAACTATTAAGTTCTTCATAGGATTTCACACCTAATTTTTGTTTCTGTAAGGTTGCTTCGACACCATTACAGCATCACTTACTGCATGTATTGCGACACCCTCTTCCAACTTATTTTCAATTGTAAAATTAAGTGTTGGCGCAACTGCAGCGATCCTCTGATAGACATTTTTCTGCTGATAATTGTTTTGTTTATATTTGTGGTTTGGGTTATTGAAATGATACCATTAACGGTTGAAGCTTATCCATTATCATTATGTTTTATTATTTAATTTATACCAACTTCAGTTGCTTTTGTTTTTCGATTTTTAATTATATTAAACTCTCAGTAAAATAGTATTTTGCATTTTCCTGAGACTCTGTTTAATACCATTTCGTGTACCCGGCGAAGTAATTTAGTAGCAACTATTTATTTTATGCTTACAGGAGTACAGTTAAGGACCTCTTATCTGTCTTGGATTGAAACGTACAATGCATTCCGAAGTCTATCGTGCATGTCACGGTAGATTTGTTCTACCTGCAGAGACAACTGTTTTAGAGCACAACAACATTGCAGATCAATCCTTGCACGTAATACAAGGTTGAAGAAATCTGTCAAGTTTTTTAAACAGGTCGATGGCCGGTAAATTTGAACACGCTTAGATCCTCTTTATATTTTCTTGCTACATCATCTTTATTTTTTATTCATTATTTTACATTTAAAGTTTGTTATTTAAAGCTGTATATGTATATAGTTATCAGTTAGACATGCGTGGTGGTGACTTAATGGACTACCTGGTGCCTCTAAATTATGTATGTAAAGAAACAAGTTGAGAACAATTTAAAGTTGTATCAACATCAGAAATCTAACTGAAATTTATTAACAATTTTTTCAGTGTATACATATTAAGAATATTCTGATGATTTTCGAACGTATTGAATTGCACATGAAAATAATATAAATATCATGAGCACACTTAGCACTCTCCTGTGCAGCTCCGTAGCACAGTGGTAGTGTCCCAGACTACAAATCCAAGGATTGTTTTACATTTAATATTCTACCTTTACAATCACATAAAAAATTAAAGAAAAGAAAATAAATAATATTAAAAAAAAAAACAGATACATTTTAAAATTTATTTCTACACAGCCAAATAGTATGACTTCTCAAAAACTCGTGTTACATTAATTAAAATCATTTGCTGCTTTCATTAACTTTAGAAGTGGGAGTATAAAAATTGTTTGGCTCTGTGGCCATATTCCGCAGCAGCTGTTAAAATTGATTATAAGAGGTAATCTGTCTTATGCTGACTGCAATATTAAGATATTTATTTTACACCAGACGCGTTTCGCTTTTTTATTTTTAAAACATTTTCTGTGGTCTCTAAATGATAGAAAGGTTTGTACAGTTTGTTTTCGATAAATATATTAAACACAGTCAAAAAACATTTTGCACGTTAGGCCTAAGTGTTTTTAACTTAATATTCGGTCTACTCACGGTGTTGACGTCTCTTCTTTGCATGTTGCTACTGTTTCTCCGTCTTGTTGGCCAGCAAGACGGAGAAACAGTGTGCCGCCTGACAGCTGAAACAAGTTTTTATATATGTGTAATTTTTATGCAAGACTGCAGTTGACGTACCAACTAGGTAGATATTTTATCATAGACCCTGAACTTTACTGTGCAAAGTGTACAATTCTATCCTCGTTCTTTCATCTTGCAGATCTGATGATGGCAGATTCCGAAACGTCGTAATCTATAAATATAATTTTAGCGATATAGACGGTTTTTATTCATCTTGGACCGAGCGAGGTGGCGCAGTGGTAAGACACTGGACTCGCATTCGGAAGGATGGTGGTTCAAATCCATCTCCGGCCATCCAAATTTAGGTTTTCCGTGATTTCCCTAAATCACTCCAGGTAAATGTCGGGATGGTTCCTTTCAAAGTGCACGGCCGATTTCCTCGCACATCCTTCCCCGAAAATCCGAGCGTAAGCTCCGTCTCTAATGACCACGCTGTCGACGGGACGTTAAACCCTAAGCTTCCTCCTTCCTTCCTTCATCTTGAAAAGTACCATCTATTAAATTGGCACGTTCCGCGTCATTGCGAAAAGTCGTATTTATGATCTATGGAACAAGTATTAATGTAATCTAATCTCTCTTCGTCGAAGTACAGACTGAAGGTATTGTTTCCGTCACCTCGGCTGGCGTCTGTTGTAGTGGTGGGACACAATAGCGATGTCAGCAGGGCTGCCGCGGCGTCCCACTGCGGCAGACAGGGTGGTTACTGCCCTCTGGAGGCGGTCGGCTGTTCGGCTCATGTCAGTTTGGCCGGCCTGAGAGATGTTTTGGGCGCGGCAAAGCTGTGGGTTGCTGTTGGACCGCGGGCGGCCGGTGGCGACCGCGCTACGTGCCTGCGCAGAGCGGGCCCCTGGGGCCTGAGAGGCACGTCTGCACGTCTGCTCGCCTGCTAGCTCCCCACTGCCTGCACACAACAGTCCCACCTCGCGCTGCCGACCTGGAGGTAGGCCGCAACACCTACGGCCACCATTCACGCTACCTTTCTTATAATCCGCTATCTCAATACATTTACGGATTTTAGCCCACTGTAGGTTACGGTAGTAACACTAAAAGTGGGCCTTTGGGGTCGCCTTTTGACAGCTCGAAATTTAAATAAAAATAACGGCTAAACCGTTCATCTGACACAAAAATTGAATAACCGAGTTTGTATAGAAGAAAATTCTCTACACCTTTGCTCTCTTACGTTTTTTTTTATTATCTCGTATCGTTTCAGAGATATTTGCAAAAATAACGGTAATTTTGAGATGTATGTATGTCTGTCTGTCTGCCTGCCCGTAACGTGTTCCCTGTTTTTAGGACGAACCGTTCAACCGATCAGCACCAAATTTTGCACACATAATTGTAGGCCGCCAGAGACCAAAGCCTCCCTTTTTCAAATTTTTCAGACAAAAAATACGGTAGTAATACCAGAAAAAGCCGTTTGTAATATAATTGTAACTGCAAACGAACCGTTCATCTGACACGAAAATTGAATAACCTGATTGGTAGGGAACCTAATTGGTAGAGGGGAAAATTCTCTAGAACTTCGCTTGATTATTTTTTTTTCATATCTTGCATCGTTGCAGAGATATTGGCAAAAATAACGGCGATTTGACGATGTCTGTCTGGCTGTAATGTGTTCCCACTTTTTAAGTCGAACCGTTAAACCGATCAACACCAAATTTTACAGACATAATTGTTGGCTGTCAGAGACCAGAACAGCTCTTTTTCAAAGATTTCGGACAATAAATACGGTAGTAACACTAAAAAAAGCAGTTTGTAATATAATTGGCCCACTTTAGGCTACGGTAGTAACTCTAAAAGTGGGCTTTTCCGATCGTCTTTTGACAGCTCGAAATTTAAATGAAAATAACGGCTTAACCATACATCTGACACGAAAATTGAATAACCGAATTTGTAAAGGAGAAAATTCTCTACAACTTTGCTCTCTTATATTTTTTTCATATCTCGTATCGTTTCAGAGATATTTGCAAAACTAACGGCGATTTCGAGATGTATGTCTGTCTGTCAAGCCGTTTGTAATATAACTGTAACTGCAAACGAACCGTTCATCTGACACGAAAATTGAATAACCTAATTGGTAGAGGGGAAAATTCTCTACAACTTCGCTCTATTATGTTTTTTTCATATCTTGCATCGTTGCAGAGATATTTTCAAAAATATCGACGATTTGACGATGTCTATCTGGCTGTAACGTGTTCCCACTTCTAAGGTCGAACCGTTCAACTGATCGGCACCAAATTTTACAGACATAATTATTCACTACCATAGACCAGAACATCATTTTTTTCAAATATTTCGGATAAGAAATACGTTAGTAATACCAAAAAAGCCGTTTGTAATGTAATTTTAATTGCAAATAAACCGTTCATCTGACACGAAAATTGAATAAACGAATTTGTAGAGGAGAAAATTCTTCACAACTTTGTTCCCTTATGTTTTTTTCATATCTCGTATTGTTTGAGTGATATTTGCAAAACTAACGGAGATTTGACACCGTTCTTCGATTTTGCGTAAACAGGCGTTCGGAGATGTCACGTGAACTCTCTCTAGTCTGTGGCATACGCCATCTTGCTTGCTGTATTTAAAGATTTTATTATTATAACTTACGCATTGTCATTTCAAAGCGATGGTGCATTGAAGAATTAACAAAAGCACGTCGTTATTAGTACGATATATTATAGTATAATTTCTAAAATGTCATACTAACAGTCAAATACTGCCTTGAATAGTACGATTAAGAAACCCTTTCGTAACTGTCCTCCGTAGTGTAGTGTGCAGCGCGGTAGGTTGTGATGCGCATCATCCGTAGTTCCAAACCTGCCACTACCATTTTTTTTTCTTTTTTTTTTCGCGTTGGCTCTTAAAAGAGTTTTGGGCACCCTTATTAATTAAATAGAGGTATGTTCTGCAATGTTTAGAGTTGTTCAGGTGTAACAGTGCTCTCTCTAAAATGTGCGTTTGTTCTATTTCTTAAACTCCCGTGAAATACGTAATAACGAATTTTTATCATTTTTGTCCCAAATGTTTGCAAAAAAATCAGAACATTGCAGGCAGTGGACCGTGACACACGACACAACGTTATTTTTTTTTTTTTTTTTTTTGTTTTTTTTTTTTTTTTTTTTTTTTTTTTTTTTTTTTTTTATATATCCCACAGTCAGTGTTGCTAACACAAAATACGTCAATTCCGCTTCCGGCATACCGATACAAGATAACTATTCAAAATAATTAGGGGATCAGGTGATCAACACAATATACATACGGTAACGTGTTTTATTAAGATAGTGGTTAGAATTGTAATCTGCGTGTGATACATTACGATATTTTGCTGTCTCAACTCTCTCCTTGTTAATATGGCGGTTACTTAGAGCGGGGCACCATGGGGTTATCATAATACTGAAAAAGTCATTCTCGTTGCCGTCTAATATGGCGTGTGATCACCTTGGACGACCAGTTCAAGTCTACACCTGCGTGGCATCTTGAGTATGACGTTATCAATCACCTCCTGAGAGACATTTGTCCATTCTGTCTGCAGAGTGAAAGTTTCATTCTGGTAACATCCCTTAGGCTGTGGCTAAGCTAAGTCTCCAACCTATCCTTTCTTCCAGGAGTGCTAGTCTTGGAAGGTTCGCAGGACAGCTTCTGTGAAGTTTGGAAAGTAGGAGGCGAGGTACTGACCGAAATGAAGTTGTGAGGCGGGATCACGAGTCGTGTTGGGATAGCGCAGTCGGCAGGGCGCTAGCCCGCGAAAAGCAAAGGTCCCAGGTTCGAGTCCCGGTTCCGGCACACAATTTTAATCTGCCAGGAAGTTTAATAATATTCATGTGTTATCATTTAAAACAGTAAGGGACTGTGGCAAAGTATGTAAGTCTAAGAGTCATTTGGGATCAGGGCAATGTTACGGGAATAACAAGGACAGTGGACGACACGAATAATCAAACGGTATCGCTCCTATATATTCGCACACGAAAAGAGAGATTAGCTATAAATTCACATCGCTCAACATCAACCAAAGTGTTCTAACCCTATTTCAACAGTAAAATTGTCTAAAGGAAACCCCTACAAGTCACAGATCAAATGATGGGCTCTGCATGTATACCAAACATCATCTACAAAGCATAGTGGAAATGTCTAGGAATTAAGAAAGTTAACCCTATAAACTATCCATTTTATCACAGTGATGCATACGTCTGTTTTCACACGGCTAAATATCTTTGTAAGCCCAAAACGTAATTGCGAAGATGCACAAGATAAAACCATGTATCTGGTATAATGACATGATGTCAAATCGATCTGTCATCACATACTAGTGTACACTACTAATGGCACTATATGCGCCCCATGAAACGAATAGAATAAAACCACACATTGAGACCAGCGACAGGATGTTGGATTAAAAGCATGGATATTATTCCAGTACAAAGTTTTATGATTGACTAACAAGATTATCTGACTATCCCCCAAACTCACCCACTACAATAGTATAATCTCTATAATAATATTATTGTCGAGCCCTTAATATACTTAGCATATTCGGAACTATATTTATGGAGGTATACAGATCATCCTCTCCCCATACTCACCCCTTTCCCACCCTCCTACAATCCCTATCCACCATTTTGTTTTAATTTCACAAATATAATTTTTTGTGCTTAAACGTTAGACAGTTTCATTATCATAGTTTTTTATACACTTGGCTCCCCAGTCGCTGCTTCACAGAAATCCTAGTACCTGTATGATTATTAAAGGTGGAAATTCAGTATGGTGTAATACTTAACTATACATTGATGACAATACAGTCAAGGTACTTTCTGCTATAACCATTCTGCATTAACTTTAACCATGGTATTTGTTACGTATATGTTACATTACTCTGCAAATGTCAGATATTTTACAACCATCCCTATGCGGATTACAGTTAATTACTTATTTTATAAGCATTTATTTCAGTTATATGAAACGCTGTCATAGATACAGTCAATGAATTATTATTATGATTATTATTTGAGATCGTTACTTTCATATTCACCATACAATTAATGCTTGTATTATTACAAAAAATTTACCCACACTTTCCCCAATATTAATATATCAAAGTTATTTCATTATAATCAACTGGTATCATCTACATCTACATGGGATACTCTGCAAATTACATTTAAGTGCATGGCAGAGGGTTAATCGAACCACCTGTATACTATTTATCTCCCTATTTATCTCCTATTCCATTCTCGAACAGCGCGCGGGAAGAAATCACCTGAATCTCTCCGTTCGAGGTCTGAATTCTCGTATTTTATTCTGATGATCATTTCTACCTATGTATATATATTTTCGCATTCGGAGGAGATTGTTGACGATTGGAGTTTCGTAAGTAGTCCACGCCGCAGCGATAAGCGCCGTTGTTGTAATGATTTCCGTATTACTGTCTCCACTTTATCGTGACAATACAAAACGAGCTTCCCTTCTTTGAACTCTTTCGATGTTCTCCGTCAAACCCACCTGATAAGGATCCCACAATGGGCAGCAATACTCCAAAAAATGACGGACAAGCGTAGTGTATCATGTTTGTAACTTAAATTTTTTTACCATACTTCTACGTTGTTGTTATCTATTGTTATTGTCTGATACAGGGTCTGTAGAAGAGAACAATGTATTCTCGAAACTAGTAATTAAAAGTCCAAAATAACGGCTGAAGAATTTCCATTTGTCAAATTAATACGTCGCCGCTGTCCCATCATCCGTCTGACCAAGATGGATACACAGGGTCTTAAGGTAGAAGTGTTTCGCAGAAGAACCACAAACGCTTGGTGGGTTCGAGAATAAGATCTGTGAGGTCGTAAGTGACGATTTTGCTGAGTTCTTGAGGAAAGTCGTGCCTAGACAGTGTCTAGAAAATACTGCAGGACACATTGAGTTGTAACACTTTGACAGATAATCTAATACATAAAAATTAATATTTGTTTATTTGTCTTTTTGTTCGTATTTTATGCACGGCTATACCGTACGTACGCTGAGATAAATCTTTGTCAACATACTGCTTGCACTTTCGAGAAGGCTACAGGCATAATTATGTCAATGTACGACCTATAGTTCAGGAGATACGTATCACATCATGAACAATGTGATACGTGAAAAACTGCCGTTTTATGAATGTGGTTTAAAATTATTACTTCTTTGTTACTTAATGCATACGAAACATATTTTGCAGATAGTATCCTTTTATGTCAAAGAATTTACTACAAAATTATTTTTTGTACTAATTATAGTTTACTTGAAATGACGTCATAAGCACTGAGACGCTTGGGATACTGCCTCATCATGTTTGTTCGTATTTCATGCGCTGCCGTACCATTAATCTGTTTGAGATTAAATCTGCACACTTAATCTTAAAAACAAGGGGAAATATACTACATACGTAAAATGTTTTATGGCGCATAGTACAAGGTACTTTACCTTTGAAATTCGACAATATCTACGATATTTATGGACTCTTTCGTCGGTTCTTGATGGAACATAGACATATTAAATAACTGTATACACTATATATTTGTTCCACAATATTATTTATTTTTGTTGTGAACCTAGCTTTCGGCATCTTGGGACATCTTCAGACAACTTAATACTGCAGATTATCCACATCACACCAGCTGCTGTGTTTCGAGTACAAAGATTTTACAGAGTCTGTTATAGACTATGTAGCCTTTAAGTATTTTATAAACAAAGACGCCCAGCCAATTAAAAAAACTGTAACTAAGACATAACTATACACTAATTTTCAACAAATAGGTTGAAACAAACAATGGTTCAATGAATACTGATAAGTACAATTGTTCGTATATATAAGTTAATTTAATATACAATTGTACTTACTAGTATTCACTGAACCATTGTTTGTTTCAACCTATTTGTTGAAAATTAATGTATTGTTATGTCTTAGTTACAGTTTTTTTAATTGGTTGGGCGTCTCTGTTTATAAAATACTTAAAGGCTACATAGTCTATAACTGACAGTTATCTTTGTAAAATATTTGTACTCGAAACACCGCAGCTGGTGTGATGTGGATAATCTGTAGTATTAACTTGTCTGAAGATGGCCTAAGAAGCCGAAAGCTAGTTCACAACGAAATTAAATATTATTGTGGAAGGAAGATATAGTTTATACAGTTATTTAACAATATCTACGATTTTATTCAGATCTTGACAAAATTTTGTACACTTAACCTCCAAAAGAGAGGAACCTTAACATCAACGTAGAATTTCATATGATAAATGGCGGAGGGTACCGTGCAATATACTTAGTAAGCCTTCACTGATCACCGTGATAGTTAACAGAGTTATATAATTTTAACAGAGGATGATTCAATGAACTGATTAGGTGGGGGAGGAGTTGACAGAGAAGAGGAGGAGATTGACAGAGAAAGGGACGATGGGGATGGGCAGAGAGGGGGTAGCACGATACGAGGGAAGATGAGGAGACGAACAAAGGGAGAGGCAAAGAGGAGAAGATGGGCAGAGAGAGAGAGAAGGAAAGAGAAGGTGGACAGAGGGGAAGGAGAGATGGACTGACTTACGGCTGGGAGTCACCGGGTTTTCAGCTAGTGGTATATAATAAACTACATATGTGAAAAAAATAAACAGCTTACACCCACAATATTTTATGAGAAAAAAGTACCAAAAACAGTACGTTATCTGCCGTACATCCTTGTAGTGTACGCTGCGTGAGACGATCAGGTCTCCCTGAGCGTTCGATATCCGATTGAACGGCGTCGTCTGTCCCCCTGCTCCCGGCCGGCACCTCGCTTATTTAGGGGACCAGCACCCTCACTCAGACGTCTGTTGACTTTCCTCCTGTGTTTATTTTCCGCGCAGCGCGCTCCCCAGGCCTCGCCTCAGGGTCATAAATTAAACATGGAGTGCGCAGCCCTGAAGGAAAACTTTGTTACGCCGGTAACGAGAAGCAGATACATTACTCTGCCTCCCTTGATACATCCGCTCGTTTTTACTCTTTGATATATGTGCACCAGCTTCGGCCTTGCGTGTCGCTTCACGTAACGGAAAATTTCTGTGGCTTTATTTCTTTGCAGACTACTGCAGAAATTTTGCTACCCTTGTATACTTTCCCTCATTCTCTGAGTGTGTGTAGTTGTAGACTGTCAACAAAAAGTTTAGCAGTACCTGTGGAGTGCTCACTGAAATGTAGATATCAAAAATTTTGTATCTAACTTCTACTGACTTGAGAAGAAACGGGCCTAGAGTGTGTCGTATATTTCGTCTTTAGCTACGGTAAATGGTTTCGTATATTTCGTCTTTAGCTACGGTAAATGGTTTCTTGCCACAAGAGTCACAGCTCTTTTTTTTTTTGTTTTGGTGAAGCTATTTTATAGATATTGTACAACACTTGACAATATTGTTGAGCCTATATTTTAATAAATTATGTTACGATGGACTGTCAAATAGTTTGAAATCTCTCAGCATGCAAGCTGAAAACTTCTTGCAAATAGAACTGTAAACACTCGAAAAAAGTCAACTATTAAAATAAATCGGAATCAAACTTCCAGGTTCTTCTATCCATACTTCACTCATAAATGTTCATCAGAAGACAAACAACTTTTATTTAAACACCAATAGTACACTAATCAAAATTATCTTCTTTGTTTGGTCCAAACTTTTTTAAATTGACTTCTTTTCAAGTAGATATTACCTCCGTTACAAAGTCCGCAATAGTTTCACAGCATTGGCGCGTCACCCATTTCACTAACGTAAAATATTCATTGCTAGTTTAGCTCACGTATACTGACGAAATACAACTCCCACTTATGCACTGGTCCTATCAGTTCAGCATCTATACTTCATAACAACAGAGACAAACATCGTTCGCTGTAGCAGTGTATATATACAGTTTACGCCATAATTACGCCACGTCATGTGACGACAAATCTCAGGGTTTTAGCATATTACGCTTTCTATAATACCTATATATAATTATTTGTGTTAAAGTTAGTCATTCCAAGTATTTTGAAAATACAATTATTCTTAATCATAAAAAAATGGGGAACTCATGACCTGCGCAGTTTTGTCCACCTAAAACACAAAACCAACCAACCTAAAATAAAAAGTTAATATAAATATAAGTTGACGATCGGCAAACCTAAGATCGTCAAAAACCATTTCTTCTTACGAATCTTTCAAATACATCGACTGTAATAGTAAACAAAATACAACATGGAGCAAAAAAAAAGTTCAAATGTCTGTAAATCTATCGGACCAAACTGCGTGGACATCAGTCCGTAGCTTACAAACTACTTAAACCTAGGTAAACTGACTTACGGTCAAAAACACACACTCATGCCCCAGGGAGGACTCGAACCTCCACGGCGAGCAACCGCGCGCTCCGCAGCGAGACGCTTTAGACCGCTCGGCTATACAACATGGAGAGACTCTGACATTAAGTGGAATGTTATACTAAATTTCATGACACATTCAACCTGAAATAGACATCAATAACGGTAATAAGGTGAGTTGGAGTATATTAATTTCATTAACTACAAAACAAATGATTAGTTAAAAATTTCAAAATGATTATCTATCGTCACAAGCTTCATAAAACACAGAAGCGAAAGTGACCCGAGATGCATATAATCTGGAGAAAAGTCATGAGGTTATTATTGATTGATACCTCATTGAAATACAGACATAAAAACAGTATTGTATCACCACGTTTCATGATCCTTCAAATTCAAATGGAATAGAGATACACAAAAACAGTTCAGTTATGTCTATTGCTCAACAGAAACTGACAAGTTGTACGACAATAAGCTACACACTCTGTTATTGTTTTCCAGACTGCAGCACGCACCAGTACCGCTAATAGCCGGTAACGCGCCCTATTGCTCTGTTGCACGCCTGTATTCCTCGTGACACACTGTCCACTGGATCATCAGGGGACTGTTGGTCCAGATTGTCCGACTCCTCAGTGGCGATTCGGCGTAGACCTCTCAGTCTGGTTGGTGTATCGTGTCGTCCGAAAATTCCAGTCATTTTCGGTAGGGTTCATGTCTGGAGAACATTCTGAGCGTTCTAATCTTCCTATGTCGTTACCAAGTAGGAATGCATTAACATGATGTGCACGATGAGCACGAGAATGGTTGTCAATGAAGACGAATTCCTCGCCCAAATGCTGCCGATATGGTTGCACTACACGTTGGAGGATGTCATTCCAGTACCTTCTGCGACCATCGGTGGCGTACTGTGGCTGCCCACGATGCACTCGCTTTTCTAAGACGTTCATGCTGATAAAGGTGCCTCCGAAAACGTCTCTGATGATTTTCTGGTTGGAGGCAGATTTGAGTCTCATCTGTGAATAGCACTTGATGCGAATACTGAACAGTCCATTCAGTATACTGTTGGCGTCATCTGTACCACGCTGCATGGTGTCTAGGTGTCAATGCTGGTCCCCGCCATAGACGTCGTGAGTGAATCTGTGTGTAATATAGCCAATTAATTACAGTTTGGGTCGAAGCACGATGCAAGAAAATCAATATTCATCATGGTGACTCTCGTCTCACGGTTCCTCCCATCTCAAATCCGTTAAGTAGCGGTCATCAGCTGCGGTGGTAGCCTTTAGGGGGGCCAGAGCGAGGCAAGTCGTCGACAGTTGTTGTATATCTGTGATCTGTGCCACCTTCACTCCGGACGTCTGGAAACTTTCCTTGATAAGCGTCCCTCCTGACTGAAAGTGTCGATGTGGATACCATAAAACTTCGGAATTCTCCTTGGCATGGAAGAACTACAGTCAACACAAGCTGTATACTTCCTTCCTGGTGTTGTGACTGGGACTGATCGGCCGTGTTAATTATTTTGTAGCATTGGCACTGCTCATGCGTCGTTGTGGACATCTTTGCGCAAGCTGAGTGACATCCACAGACAATCCAAGGAACTGTGTTCTACATGCAGTATACATACTCAACGACTGTGTTTACATCTACATCTACATCTACATGGGATACTCTGCAAATCACATTTAAGTGCCTGGCAGAGGGTTCATCGAACCACAATTATACTATTTATCTCCCATTCCATTCTCGAATAGCGCGCGGGAAGAAAGAACACCTGAATCTCTCCGTTCGAGCTCTGATTTCTCTTATTTTATTCTGATGATCATTTCTACCTATGTAAGTGGGAGTCAACAATATATTTTCGCATTCGGAGGAGAATGTTGGCGATTGGAGTTTCGCAAGTAACCCACGCCTCAGCGATAAGCGCCGTTGTTGTAATGATTCCCATCCCAGATCCTGTATCATTTCCGTAACGCTGTCTCCCCTGTATCGTGACAATACGAAACGAGCTGCTCTTCTTTGGACACTTTCGATGTCCTCCGTCAAACCCACCTGATAAGGATCCCACACTGGGCTGCAATACTCCAAAAATGGACGGACAAGCGCAGTGTATGCAGTTTCTTTAGTAGTTCTGTTGCATCTTTTAAGGATTCTGCCAATAAAACGCAGTCTCTGGTTCGCCTTTCCCACGATATTATCTACGTGTTCTTTCCAGTTTAAGTCTGAAGTAATAGTGATTCCTAGGTATTTTGTGGAGTTTACGGCGTTCACATTTGATTGATTTATGTTGTAAACAAAGTTTAACGGATTTCTTTTCGTACTCATGTGGACGACTTCACACTTCTCATTATTTAGAGTCAATTGCCAATTTTTACACCATACTGATATCTTATTCAGATCGTTCTGCAGTTGGTTTTGATCTTCAGATGATTTTACTAGACGGTAAATGACGGCGTCATCTGCAAACAACCTAAGAGAGCTACTTAGATTTTCCCCTAAATCGTTTATGTAAATAAGGAATAGCAGAGGACCAATAACACTACCTTGTGGAACGCCCGATATCACCTCTGTTTTAGTCGATGCCTTACCATCGATTACTACGAACTGTGTCCTCTCTGACAAGAAATCCCCTATCCAATTGCAAATTTGGGGCGATATACCATAACCACGCAATTTGATTAAAAGCCGTTTGTGAGGTACGGTGTCAAAAGCTTTCTGGAAATCAAGAAATACGGAATCGATTTGCGAACCTTTGTCGATAGCATCCATCACTTCGTGTGAATATAGAGCTAGTTGTGTTTCGCATGAACGATATTTTCTAAATCCGTGTTGACCTTGGGTCAATAGATCGTTCTGTTCGAGAGTTTAGGAGTCTTTGGAACCATGGTGAGAGGTCCAGGGGTGGGTCGTAGCAACAGAGAAATAACAATTTAAGGAAGGCCGTTTAATCACTCATTAATACGTTAAAAAAGCCAATGAACATATATCAGTATCATGTAATACTGGAATAAAACCTTACTTAAAAACATTTAATTAAGCAGTGACAAAAAAACCTTTAATGTGCCAGGTAATGTTGAAGTGTTTTAACCTCTAATACAAGGCTCCTTATTACACAAATATAAGAACCTGTCCACATGAGACTTTAACTTAATCGACAACAAGTGTTATAGAACGGTCAAATGACAACCTACATAGGAAATGGAAGAGGTAGCACGGTCAGTCTGCATATCCCGAGCGGAAAGGAGTGATTGCAGAGAGACAGTACAGGCATCTACTAGAGATGCGGATTTCGGGACTCGAGAGGATAATTCCTTAGGAAACTTTATGGAACTCCTAGGTACCTTGCATTGAATTTATTGCATCCCATACTAAATCTACTACACTGGGGTTAGTTATTTTAAAAAAAAAACAAGAAGTATGAATCGTTTGCCACAACAGAAGCCAGTAATTACGTTCCCTAGCAGCATTCCCTAAACAGAAGCACTCCCCGCGAGAAACAGGCTGTTGTGGAGCACCCCGAGGCCAAAGGTGAAGGTCACGGGCTGGCGCCCGACTCGTCTGACTGAGAACTCCTCCCTTGATCCAAAAACCGAGGGTTTTAACGGCCGGTGTGGGCGCACTTCTTTTCCCCACTTTCCGACAGTTAACAATATCCTATTGGCCGCTGCTTGGTTCAACCAATCTAAATTGTGGCTTGGCCTCTCTCTGAGTCCTCTAGCGAACCACGTTTCAGCCCTGTCCCTTCTGCCATTCCCCGGGTGGGGAAGTGGATTGTTTGTGCACTAAGAAAATCCATACTTGGTAGCAACGTTGTTCAGCTGAAAGTAAAACGTCACGACACTACCCAATACGGGCAACAACAACAATGTTTTACGTCAGTTGGCCACGCCTTAGGCTCTGCCTTAGGCCACGCCTCAGGGGAGCTGCTAACTTGCAGTTTTTCTTCTTTCCCCTCTCACTCTAGCCTCGTGAAACCACTGACGTTGCTGTTCCCAAGCGACTGGTATCAACTTTGCCACGTACATTAAAACGTGCCTCTTGGCCACCAAGTACTAATGTAACGTCTTACAACAGCGTATGGACGCTATATGAAGTTACTCCCATCTTCTCCGAAAGCTAACCTCAACCCTGGGACGATGGCTGAGGGCATCAGCAGTTCGCTAGGAGATTTCTTTAGTGCCTACATCCCGTAAGATATACGTGTCCGTTTTAGCCTGTTATCTGCAATGGTCTCTATTTCTCAGCCTGGAGTGCGTCTCCGTGGCTCACACAGCCTCTCAACAATTCCAACAGTAAAATCAATATATGACAATTCGTCAATGGGCACACGATGACGAAAGGAAAAGACTGTGAAAAAATAAACAGTAAGGATTCCCCCAGTAACACTTAGCAATTTGTGATATCATTCACATTCAGTAAATTGATTGATAATACACCCTACAACACGAGGGTAAGAAATTAAGTAAATAACAACAATTGCACCGGTGAGGGGACAACAAACACGCAACATACGGACAAACTAAAGGCGGAGGAACTACCGGGCGACACGTCGTAAGTACTAGGTAATGGAGCACAATGGCGAAACAATGTTTAACGGAGTCACTCACACAGCTTTCCACAAGAAACCAATACGAACGGTGACGGAGAGACGATGATAGACTTGCGGAGCAGTTACAGTCCGTTCCTACAATCCCGCCATGTCCGCCCGAAGAAAGCTGGGCGGCAGTCCTCATACCGCAACGCAGAAGGTGGAGAGGTGCGCCGGCTTCGGAGAGTGCCACACTACTGCCCCGCGGCGCTCATGACCTCAAGTGGCAGTTCCGTACACCGGCCACGACAGCCGCCTCGAGGTACCTCCGTTGGCCCGCAATGTACCACTGCCCTCACCGCGGCGCGCATGTCCCTTTAAGGACCGCAACAGTCAAGGATCGTAGTGAGGAACAGCAGAAAATCATCACAGCAAAATGACAATGGATATCACTCGATGAAAGTCAATAGAAAGATAATCAAAATAGAGGGGGTACGTAACAAGCAATTAAAGAAGAAGGGTAAGGGAGAAATGGTACGATGCTGATCCGGAACGGCTCACATGGTATGCAACAATTTGTTGATGTGTGAATTTTCAAAAGACGAAATTATTCTTTTTTGTATAGAATGGTCATATGATTAGAATTTGTTCATCCTTAGGCAAATTATAATATTAACCACACACTTCCGTTCTTCTTGCCATAAATATTGCATAAGTATTGGTTTACTTGGGTAACCAGAAGAAGGAGAATGGATTGAAAATTTTAGTAATCGGTAAGTAATGAAATTGACTGTCATGTGTAACTCGTATCTGCGGGTAAAAATAGCTCGAAATGTTTGAACTTTCAACATACTGATTGGCAACAGTTTACCGAGTTTATGCATCTCATGTCTCATAAATGTATCGCGTTCGGTGGTGGATCTAGGCTTTTAATTTGGGAGTGACTTGACCCACTTGAGCTAAATACCAGGCAATTCTAACTTAGGGGTGAGGGGGCAGGAGGGGGCTTGACCCGGCTAAGAAAGCGCCTGATCAAGGTAAACGCTAAACGTCAGGTACTTCGGCTTGAGATCCTCAGCGTCCCTCTGGATCCGATACTAATCGCCTGCTTGTCGTTGTTGTTGTTGTCTTCATTCCAAAGACTGGTTTGATGCAGCTCTCTACGCTACTCTGTCGTGTGCAAGGCCTTTAATTTCTGTTTGTAACTGCAACCTGCTTCCTGCAGTCGTCTCCCTGTCTTCCTTCACGATTTTTACTTCCCACACTTACCGCCAATTACAGTCACATAAATTAGGTCTACGATCTTATGCATTCGCTATATTGTATCTCGTTATAAATCAACACAAGAAAGCGCGACACATACTATAATAAGTACAATTTTACTTTGTGCTACTTATTTCTGATCATTAGTTTTATCCGCTTTGGGGTCTTATGTTTATCCGTACTACCAATAAGCTGAAAATATTCGTAATGTGTAAGTTTCACTCTTAGCTCAAATTGTAAACATTTGTATCATACCAACGTCAGATGACTGCTTCGATTTAATGTTACGACGCTATGTCCACTCATTATTGTAGGAGGACATAACATCAATATATTTTAACAAACAAAAAATCTTCTTTGTAACAAGAAACATTTCTCTCGGAAATTTGTTGCTGTATAGAATTATAAATAATCCATTGCCTGCCAGATGGGGTAGAGGAGCGAAATAAAACTTACTTGATGAGAGTGTATCTGACGTTATTACAGTATCATACAGGCTCAAATTTAGAAAGGACTTTGCAGTAACAGCCAAGTATCAGTATAACGTTGTACTCGGTTGGCAACGATGACTAGTGTTGTAAGCTTGACTTCACAGGTAGTATTACTCTTTCATATACTGAGTAATGGGATCGGGACGGAATTGAAGTCCGTGCTGCAGACGAGTAGTTGCATGATTGCACAGCTAGAGGCGAATCAGCGTCAATCGTGGCTCTTGCTGTGTGGCACAGTATTCTCTTCTTGGCAATGGATAAATTTACATTGTTGCCATAATTCCATTCCACGATGTAACAGATAGTCAACCAGCATCCGAGGCTACTTTTTGGAAACTCTTGATAGAATTCCAAGTCTCCATCTTGGTGCCTCGCTTACGCTCGCCACATATGTGCTCACACACTGGCTGTCTGCACTCGACTCCCCAGTTAAGCCACGCTGTTCGTATTCCTGCCTCTTTCTCACGCGCCAAAACTTGGCGCCTTCCACGTCAGCAACAGGGAAGTACCAATGGTTTTGCATTCCACATATCTTATTACATGCCCTGCGTTTGGATCAGACTACAATCTTCTTACATTTACAACAATAAATATAACCATCAAAATACTATACAATTAAGATACACAAAATCATGTTTAACTTTAGAAATACTCCAAATAAGATAACTTATAGACCACATTTCACAAAAATAATTAAAGATCGATACCTAAAATTTTATATATCGATTACAGCAAAACAAACATTTAGTATTAAATAGTTCGGAAAAAATCCGCGGTGGAATAGCCGAGCGGTCTAAAGCGTCTCGCTGCGGAGCACGCGGTTTTTCGCCGTGGAGGTTCGAGTCTTCCCTGGGGCATGGGTGTGTGTGTTTGTCCTTAGGTTAGTTTACCTAGGTTTAAGTAGTTTGTAAGCTACGGACTGATGACCACGCAGTTTGGTTCGATAGATTTACAAAAATTTGAACATTTGAGTTCGAAAAAATTATTAATTACATACATTAATGTTACAATGTCATTTGATTTTTTTTATCACACAACCATATTGACATAAGAAAGGTAAATTGCACCATTACAAGATAAAAGACTGATCAGCAGAAAAGAAAATAGCTTTGTGAAAATGACTATCTGAGAAAAACCTATACGCGCTGCAAATTAATTTTTTATTTATTTATTTTTCTTTTTTTCTTTTTTAAATTCTTATCTCTCTTCCAAAAACTTTTTAATCTCATAATCGCAATCGTCACCAGTTATTTTTCTGAAAAGGTATGAAAAAATGTTTTATCTGCGTATCTTTTCCGACTGCCATCTAGTTTGGTAATCAAACAGACTAACCACTGACATTAATCTATTGTAACTGCCGCGAATAGGTGGGCTGTGCCAGCGGTGCGCGACAAAACCAAAGAGTCTCTCAGACAGACCAGCGTTTAAGTAGTGCAGCGAACAGATACCTATCAGCGCTAAGGAACCAGTTCACCGTTGTGAAAAACCCTGTACAACCATACTGTGATGTGACTGGCTTGGTTGAGTAGGGACTCGCCTGTTCCATTATGAATTTTCCGACAGACTGTACATCTACGACAAATGGTAAAAAGGTGGCTAGTGTTAGTAGTGGGTATGATTCATCAGATACCTTGCCAGACCCATGTTCGTCACAAAAATGTCAGTTCAACGGTGGCTGGCAAAACAAGACGTTGCTGTTGGGTTATCCCTGCTCCAGCCACCCATATGGTAGGGCGCAGAAGAGCTGCGACGTTGCTACAGCGTCTCCACTCCGCTACTGGACTGCTTCCAGCTGCTTCTGGACTGTTGCCCATTCTTCTACGTCTAGCTGCTGCGATGTGGAAGTCCCATACCCCACCCTCCGCGCTGTGGACGGAGTGCCAGCAATCAGTCAGTCACATTTTCTTTTGTGTGAGGCCATGTGCAAGTCCTCGCACATTTGTCTCAGTTGGCGGTACATGAGTTTAAAGTGTGTGAAAATCCCGATGCATAGTCCTCACCCAACGCACTCAAGCTCCCTCTCCTCTTCGGCGAAACATGCCACCCGACAGAAAAATACATATGATAATCACAGATGTATTACTGAAAAAAAAAGCATAATGCAAAGAGTTTTAAGTTTTAAAGTATGATATGTTAACAAATATGACTCTGATAATACATTATTGGTTTTGAACTATAGATTAAAACTTAAGAGATCGCAAAAAGGTAGAAAATTAAGAAGATGGAATCTGGACAAATTGAAGGAACCAGAGGTGTTTGAGATTTTAGAGGGAGCATTAGGGAAGAATTATCTGAAACGGGGGATAGTAATAACAGTAGAAGAACAATGGGTAGCTATGAGAGACAAGAGACAGAGAATCATATAGGCAGAAGGACAAGACCAAATATAAATCCTAGGATAACACAGGAGATACGGAACTTAATTGATGAAAAGAGAAAATATAAAAATGCGTCAAGTGTAGCAGGTAAAAGGGAGTACAGACATCTGAAAAATGAGGTTGACAGGAAGAGCAGACTGGTTAAGCAGGAGTGGCTTGAGGAGAAATGTAAGACCGTAGAAGAAAGTATAACTAGGGGAAAGATAGATACCGCCTACAGGGAAATAAAAAAGATGTTTGGAGACAAGAAAACAGCGGTATGAATATCAAGAAATCAGACGGAAAATCAGTACTAAACGAAGAAGAGAAAGCTGAAACATGGAAGTAATATATAGAAGGCCTGTACATAAGAAAAACTTGAAGGCAGTATTCTAGAAATGGAAGACGAAGCAGAGGAAGATGAGATAGCAGATACTATACTGCGAGAAGAATTTGACAGAGCACTAAAATATTTTAGCAGAATCAAGGCCCCTGGAGTATATGATGTTCCACCTGAAATGCTATTATCGTTAGAAGAGCCAGTCATGAAGAAATTGTTCCTTCCTTCCCAATCAACGTTTCTCTTTCATGTCCTTCCAATCTAATTACTGCTGTCTGTTTTTTTTTTTTTTTTACATGTTGAAAATAACGTTCCGTTCCCTATATTTAACCCCTTCTGACGTCCGAATATGAAAGAGTATTTTCCAGACAAACTATTTCTCCAAATATACAAAAGCTAGACATGTAGGTTTGCCTTTCCTTATTCTATTTTCTGAGATCAGTCCTAAGGTGAGTATTTCCTCCGGTGTTCCCACATTTCTCCCCAATTCCAAACTGATCTCCGAGATCAGCTTCTACCAGACTTTCCATTCTCATATCAATAATTCGTGATAAAATTTTTCAACCATGACTTATTGAACTGATGGTTCTGTAATTTTTACACCCGTCTGCGCCTGCTTTCTTTGGAATTGGGATTATTATATTTTTCTTAAAGTCTGAGGATATTTCAGCAGTTTCATACATCCTACACACCAGGTGAAATAGTTCTGTTATGGCTGGCTCTCATAGGGACTTCAGTAGCTCTGAGGGAATGTTGCTCGTCTATTCCAGGGTCCTTGTTTTGACTTAGGTCTTTCAGTTCTCTGTCAAATTCTTCTCCCAGTACAGTATCTCCTATTTCATCTTCTTCTTTATCCCTTCCTACAAAGCTGTCTCGAAATTCATTTCCTTTGTAGAGCTCCTCTGTACCTTCTTTGCTCAGAACTGGTTTTCCATCTCAGTTCTTCATATTCACTGCTGCTTTTCATACATGTTAAATGTTTGTTAAGCTTATGGGACTTAACTACGGGGTCATCAGTCCCTAAACTTACAAACTACTTATCAACTACTTACGAACTAGGACGGCACAAATATCCATGCCCGAGGGGGGATTCGAACCCCCGACCGTAGTGGCCGTGCTGACCGTGACTGGAGCGCCTCAGTCACCTCGGCCACCGCGGCCGGCTTTTCATACATTCTTCTACATACTTGCATTTCTTCGATCTCCTCGTAATCGCTAGAGCTAGTTGGCGTATAAACCTGTACTATTGTGGTCGGTGTTGGTTTCACGTCTTTCTCGACTACGAAAATGCGATCACTATGCTGCTCATTGTAGTTTTCCCACATTTCCTTAGTCATTATTAGAATACTCATTTAATACCTCCGACTGATTTTGTATTTATAACACTGTACTCAACTGACCAAAAATCCTGTACATATTTTCACCGTACGTCATTATCTCCAGTATATCTAACTTCAACCTACTCGTTTCCCAGTTTACGTTGTCTAACCTGACTGCTCCATTAAGGGCTCTAGCATTACACAGTACAATCCGTAGAATGCCTGTGTTGTCTTTCCTGTTGGCAGTATTCTCTTGAGCCGGGGCGGAGCGACTGAGCGCATTGAGGCGCTATGCTACGATGCGCATGGCCATCCCCCCCCGTAGGGGGTCCGAATTCTCCCTCAGGCACGAATGTTTGTGCCGTCTTTTGTATAAGGTAGTTCACAAGTAGTTTGTAAGTTTAGGGACTGATGACCCCGCGGTTAAGTCCCTTAATCTCTAGAAACATTTGACCATTTGTCAATATCCTCTTGAGTGGTCCCCGCCCGAAGATGCCAATGTGGGATTATTTTACCTCCGAAATATATTACCGGAGATGATGCCATTACCATATATTCATACAGTAGACCTGCATGTCTTCGGCAAAAAGTATCGACTATAATTTTGCTTTACTTCTAGCCGTTCGCTGTAACTTTCTAGCAAAGCCACAGTAGCTGATGTTACAAGGCCAGATCAATCAATCATCACTGCAAATACTGAAAAGACTGCTGCTCCTTTTCAGGAATCACACGTTTGTCTGGTCTCTCCACAAATACACCTCCGCGGTGGTTGTACATCCGGTGCAGCTATCTGTATCGTTGAGGCACGCAAACCACACCACTTCGGCAATGGCTTTAGTTCATAAGGGTAGATAAGTAAACAAATAAAAAATCGTGCAATGGAAGAAACTCACTACTTACCGACAATACGCTATTATATGTAAATAACGGAATATTACAAAACGTACATCTGTTAAATAAATAAAGAAGTCTTAGAACGTGTTACATTTCCGAACGTGAAGTATAAAATGTTAGCATACAGGCGGGCGCGAACCATTATTGTACCATCTCGCAACATAGTCGTATAACCTCAGTACCACACCTAAAATGCTATAACTGTTTCTTCGCGGCTACTTACGTTATCTAAAATTTACATATAATAAATAATACTTACAGTCACGTGTTTGTGGTAAATCTGCATTGCGCTATCGCTGAGAAACGGTATAATAGGCGAACTCAAAACGGAGTTTCGAACGTTGGGAGTTCTGGACGTGACCTGACTAGCTGAAAGGGTAATAGGGAAGAACGCTGAACGGTGTGAATCGGGCAGGTAGGAGAATTGGGTCGGGGGAGGGAAGCGGGGAGGGGACGGGGTGGAATCTGCGCAGGGAATTCTGCAGTATTCCACTTCTGCCCTCTTCTTGCTTCTTAACGATTATGGAATGGCACGATAGCGTCGCCGAATCCTACTTGCCGCATACGTCCTGTGCAGCAGCTTCGTCGAGTAACCAAGGCAACCCTCCGAGGAGAGCTTTGTTGCAATCGTCACGCGGCTTCGGTGCCGTTGTCTTCTGCGTGGGTTCAGTGACGGTATGGTCGATCTTAGTCCGCAGTGTTAGCTGCTTGGAGCTCTATGTTGGCAGCGCTGTAAGGTCTAGAATTCTTGTAATTTACACAGAACGAGTACATCGCCGTTATTCCAACGATATTTTATTTAATGTATTTAGCTGGTATAGTCGAACCTCTCGTTGTTTCATGTTTAAGTGACAGATTAATTTTGAAAATGTTACAAGTGTAATTTCCCAATCTACTGCTAGACGTTGGGAACTATGTTAAGAGACTACAGATGAAAAGAAAGAACTTTACTGCCCCGAACTGCAGTCTAGCAGTGCGGTCGCCTCACCAAGTTTGATGTTTTCGTGTGACATTTAATGAGAGAATGTCGCAATTACATCTACTTGATAATTTTTAAGTAACACTCTAATTCCTGACATTTGGAAAAATCGAACCAGTTTCAGGCTATTCTTCTACCGTTCCACTATCTAAAGAATTGCGAGAAAAGGGACCCAACTTTTTCTATGCGACCTCTCATATCTCTCTCTCTCTCTTACTTTATTGCGATAATTATTTTTCCCTTTATTTGGTGACGAACATTGATGTTCAACGTCCCGTCGACATCGTGGCCATTAGAGATAGACTATATACGTGTTTGGTAAGAACATGCCAGATTATTCAGCGTACCGAATACTTTCAGGTATTAATATATTATGCCACAAACCATTTAGTGTCATAGTGGATGGAAAAATGTCAATTGGCTGTCACATTTCATCATTTTCACGGATACTAAATAAAAACACCTTTCCAAATTCATGATTCATATTATCACCAAACTGTCTTGAATGTTACGTTCTAGACCATTTAAATTCTGGTACATCTGGAAGTTATTCGGGTTTCTTCTGCCTGTTTTCTATTACTAGGCGGACTACGCATTTCTTTTTCAGGGCCTTCTATAACAACATGTTCTCTTTCATTTTTCATATCTCCTTCTAGAAAAAAATTATCCTCTTCCATTTGTAACAGGTTATCTTCGTCATCACTACTGCAAGCTTCCAAAATCGCGGTAAGACTTTCATCAGTGATGAAAAATTCTCTTTCTGGAGCACATGACCTAAAAGCAGAGCTGAACTTATACTTGTACAACGGTTTTATCACTTATTTAATAAAAATAAAGATGTTTACAACTGAAATTACACTTTTTCACGTAATAGAAATGATTTAAAACCATGTAACATATATTCAAAAGAAGGTAAACAAGTTACCATTGTGGTACATTGCGACAACTGTGTCCCAGAGAATAAAATTAAAGATTTCCACTGATTAATTGGAGTTATTTTCTAAACAAATGGCCCGAAGTGAAAGAAGAAAGTTACATGAATGTAGTTTCAGCCTTTGAAGGTAAGGCAGGGATCACGAACTGCACACAATAAGTGAATAAATGTGTGTGTCTGCTTGAAACAACAATCACCAAAACTAATGAACAACTGGTGGCAGTTATAGTAATTGGTGCCACCAAAGATATATGAGACTGAAGAAAACTAATATCTCTGTTTCGAGTAGAGTACCTGTAGCACATATAATATGATTAACATCCAATTACTAGGGTGATTTATAAGCGGGACAAACGTGTCCCATGTACGTGAAAGGGTTAAGCGAAAGGTATTCATTCGCAGATTTGTCATCAAGTATCAGAATTAACTTAAGTCTCTCCATCCTTTATTTTTATTCAAACGCGGTATCCTTCTGTCCTTGCAATGAATATTTTAATCTTACTTTTTTTTTACAATATCTTCGGTTCTAATTACGGTACGCAATTCTTTATGATCTAACAACACTCAGAAGAAAAATTCTTTCAAACACTTGCATTGACTGAATCTGAAGAAAGCTATGCTTCAACATGTAACTTTACTTCCATTTTTCCCAATTCTTTGGTCATTCCACTAACGGTTCAAAGTATTCGCACGGGTCCTCTACTCTTACAAGGGTACCTTTGAGCTGGAACTCTTGTAACCGCACGAAACCATGCTTAGAATAACAAGCAATCATAAACAAAACAGTGGTTTGCGCCATTTGCATGCATACACCGCACTTGTCTGCTAGCACGACTGGAAGGTAGCGTAGTGCAGTTGCATTAACCAGTGCTCCAGTTTCGTGAGTGGTATAGCTGCAGTCCGTATTTGTCTCTTGGAGTGTTCGCTAACGAGTTACTGCGTACACTGTGTACAGTGCAGTGATATCATGAAGAGAATTAATCTACGCATGTGGTCCAAATATTAGGTACGAAGTTGCGATGTGCTGAATATGGAATTGACATCGGGGCCGCGGGTATGAAGTTCGAGAATGTAAAACATAATAATTCAGAAATATACAATGGTATTGATATAGAAATACACGACGTTACACTGATACACGGAATTTGAAAGACACGAGGAACCTGCAGATGGCTCTTGAAACAGCACATCATTTTAAAATGTAATTAGTATGGCTTTTGATTTTCGACTGCGTGAATGTGTAAGTGATTTGGAATTTGATAATTTGGCTTTAGTGAGGTGTGCACATTGTTCTCTCTCATTTCGTTTTAACCACTTCATCAAAATCCCGGAAATGCACTTCGAGGGCTAATATAATCACATTCAGGTGTGTGGTACTGCTGTAAGTGTATCTTCTGCGCTATTATAAGTATTACCCAGATTGAGCCGACGTCCTTCCAGAAGGACGAGAACGGCACCATACTTTTTCATTCTTGTATTTAAGAATTCGTGCACAGTGTAATGTTTCATTTCTTTGAATATCCTGCTCCCATTGCAGATCAGTTTTAGCTTGTATTGTTGATTACAAAGTAGTTGGATACGGCTGCGAAGTTGAGGTTGATACAGAAGATATTGAAGACTTCATCGTAGCTGGGTTTGTATTTCTTGAGTATTTTTTAACTTTTCCAACATTTATATGTATTTCTTTCACCTTAAATAGTGTTTTCATAATAATGCTTCATCAGATTAAAATTCCAAAACATTCATTTGACGTCCTTCAAGAAAGAAGTGCAGTATTGCAGAACTAATAGCGTGATTGTGAAAAAAAAATTACCTATTACGATCTTGTGCAGTGATATGAAGGTAATGAATAGATCCTGAAAAATTTTAAACCAAAAATAATTCCGTGCTATTTGGGCTGCAGAGAGTTTTTGGCGCTGCTGATGGAATATGCAGTGATGCACTGACTCCTATACGGTACTGGTATCTTGTAACTTTGTTCCTCTCTCTTAAAATACTACCTGAGGTAGACTGCTTCCTTTTTGCATGGAAATGACCACCTCCAGTGTCCTCCTTATGAGTGCCTGGTTTCGTGTTGTTCCGAGCGTTGGAGGTCAAAGGTGTTGTGTCTGGCTACTAATAACTGACGTACGTGATCGCCATAGAAATCAGTATTAAAAACGTTCTCGTCATATATGGGTTAATAACTGCAGCCGGCCGCAATGGCCGCGCCACGTTCTACACGGCCACTAAAGTCGGGGGCTCGAATCCCCGCTTGGGCATGGATATTTGTGCCGTCCTTAGTATTAGGTAGTTCATACGTAGTTTGTAAGTTTATAGGGACTGATTACCCCGTAGTTAAGTCCCATAAGCTCTACAAACATTTTTGAACTTTCATGACAGTTCTGGCTGATGATTCTGATAAATTAACTTTCTTTGCCAGTTCATAAACTTTAGTTTTTGCGTCGAAATCTTTAATAATATTAAGATTCCACTCCAAAGATAATGATTTTACTTTGTTGTTTGATGCAAATGAATGAGTGTTGCTTCGTTTGGAAGACATGATAGTCAAGTTAGAACCTATCAAACCGATTTCATGAATAAAATGATTCTGCACAAAACTCGTTCGCCGCTCACGTAAACCAAACAATGTGTTAGTCAGTGAAAGAATAGAATTAGAGAGATTTCCATTATGCCACACTTTCCGATAGTAAATAGATTGTACCCTTATTAATTTGTTTGGCAACTCATGGCTTACCAATTTCTTTCGTAACTTGTGACTGAGGGAAAATATTTTGATACTTGATCTGTGTGAAGCCTGAGGACTAGGGAGACAGTAAGTCGCCTTCCTAGCAGAACCCGCTAGCGGACACCAACAAAGGCGACTCATTACTATTCTGCGGGGTCCTAACTTCCCCGAAAGCGTCCCTGCGGGCAATGACCTCCGAGCCAGGTACAGCGGCCACTGACCGTCCACGAACGGTTTGGGTCTGACCACTGCCGTATTTTTATGAATGAGCCTTTGGGTTGTCGTGCGTCCCTTCTCTGAATGCCTTTCAAAGTATTTTACAGCATTACCACCATTAGACTGGCGCTGGGCGAGAGCGATTGGAAAATACAATGCACTTTCATGGACTGTTTGCGCAGTTTTACGACGGGAAAGCTGGGCAAATTTTATGATGTCAGTCATTTTAATAACTGTACATTTCCTTACAAATGCGTTTAACGTGAACATATACAATGTTTTAAATTGTTACTGTTACGTACTTACACGCACACACTGGCATGTACACACCCGCATCCAACCCACCTACCCACCCACCCACCCACCCACCCACCCACACACACACACACACACACACACACATACACACATACACACAAAGAGTGTCTGTGTGAGAGAGAGAGAGAAAGAGGTAGAGGATTTAAAGAGAGAGAGCAGCAGCAGCTTTGGAATGCTGGCGTGGTGGTATCGGCATTGTCTGCCTGCTTGCCACCTCGGCCCCCTCCTACGCATCTCTAGCGGTGCGTGTCAGCGCCGTGGTGGCGCGGCTTGATAGCTGAAGCCTCAGCAAACAAACAGCCCTCCTCCAGTTGCCGGCGCCTGTACTTGGTAATCGATAGCGACTGCCGTCTGCGCTGCACTACAAATTATATATCTGGATAAAAGCGCACCTGGACGCACGCAGTATATCGGGTGTCTCCCACTGTAGCTGCTCAGGCGACCCTTTGTTTCTCGAATTACCGCGCGGGCTATGGCACCATTTCTCGGACTGCGTGCCCGCTCCTGCCGGAGGTTAAGTCCACCCCTTAGGCATCAGAATGTAGGTTTTCCTTAGTACAAGTTACTTTCAGTAATTTGTCAGTGTAGGGACCGATGACCTTAGTAGTTTCGACCCTTAGATTTAGAAATATTTGAACATTTGTACAACCTTAACTTGTTGTTGTTATGGTCTTCAATCTGGAGACTGGTTTGATGCAGTTCTCCACCCTACTCTATCCTGAGCAAGCGTTTTCATCTCCTCATAAGAACGCCAACCCACATACACTTGAATCTGCTTACTATATGCGTCTCTTGGTCTCCCTCTGCAATTTTTACCCCACACACTTCCCTCCAATTCCTCGATGTTTAAGAATGTGTCCTACAAAGCTATCCCTCCTTTTACTCAAGGTATGCCAGAAATTCCTTTTCTCACCAATTCTGTTAAGTACCTCCTCATTAGTTATGCGATCTACCCACCTAATCTTCAGCATTCTTCTGTAGCACCACATTTCAAAAGCCTCTCTTCTTGCTCGCTCTGTTTATCGTCCATGTTTCTGTTCCGTACAAGGCAACACTTCACACAAATGCCTTCAGAAAAGACTTCCTTACACTTAATATTCGATGTTAGCAAATATCTTTTTTACAAAAATGATTTCTTCCCATTGCCATTCTGCATTTTATATCCTCTGCACTGCGCCCATCTCATGTTATTTTTCTACCCAACTAACAGAATTCATCTACCACCTTAATTGTTTCGTTACCTAATCTAATTACTTCAGCATCCCTGATTTTCTAAGACTGCATTCATTATCTTTGTTTTGCTCTTGTTAATGTTCATTTTATACGCTCTCTTCAACACAATGCGCATTCCATTCAACTGTTCTTCCATGTCCTTTGCTGTTTCTGACAGAATTACAATGCCATCAGCAAAACGCAATTTTTTATTTCTTCATCCTCAACTTTAATCCCTATTCCAAATTTTTCCTTGCTTTCCTTCACCGCATGCTCGATGTACAAACTGAATAACATCGGAGAAAGGCTACAACCCTGTCCTACTCCCTTCACAACTAATGCTTCCCTTTCATGCCCATCGAGTGTAATAACTGCAGTCTGTCTTTTGTACAAGTTGTAAATAACTCGTCCTTTCCTGTATTTTACCCCTGCTAACTTCAGAATATGAAAGAGTGTATTCCAGTCAACATTGTCAAAAGCTTTCTCCAAATCCACAAAAGCTAAAAATGTAGGTTTGCCTTTCCTTAATTTATCTTCTAAGATAAGTCGTAAAGTGAGTATTGCCTCCCGGGTTCCTCCAGAATCCAAACTGATCTTCCCCGAGGTCAGCTTCTACCAGATTTTCCATTCTCCTGTGGATAATTCGTGTTAAAATTTTGCAACCATGACTTATCAAACTGATGGTTCTGTAATTTTCACACCTGTCTGCGCCTTAACTTATCCTCCCGGCGTAATGAATATTCAAATAACTTATGGGTATGGTGCTGGGCGACGTCGTCGACTACCGCCGATATTTCGAAAGGAGCGCACCCTGACATTCTCAAGGTAACAACTATACTCATGGAAACAATGTGCAAGCGAATTTAATATCTCGGTTGGCAAAGGGTAAACAAGGCAGATAAGACACATGGTAAAATTAACCGAAGAATCAACGCAAGCAAAGATGACCAACATCAGAAATATCGATAATGACTGTTAATCAACAGGTGAGGAAGTATAAATTCTGTCCCTCTGTTTTTCAAGCAGGATTTAAAGAAAAACCACCACCTCTAATTACAAATTGTTCAAATGTTTGTAAATCTATCGGACCAAACTGCGTGGTCATCAGTCCGTAGCTTACAAACTACTTAAGCCTAGGTAAACTAACCTACGGACAAACACACACACCCATGCCCCAGGGAGGACTCGAACCTCCACGGCGAGCAACCGCGCGCTCCGCAGCGAGACGCTTTAGACCGCTCGGCTACTCCACCGCGGCTCTCTAATTATAAGGTCGCTTGCTAGCTTAATTTCAACACCTTCCTTAATAACACTATCCCAATAGGTGAAAGTGCAAGCCGCAATCTCTGTGTTGTTGTATTCCATAGGATGACCGGTGCCAAGACAGTGTTCTGTAACAGCGGATTTGCTCGGCTGTTGTAAGAGTGAGTGGCAGTTGTGTTCAATACACCGGTCCCCCAAAGTCCTGAATGTCTGACCAATATATGACATGCCACAACTGCAATGATTACGATAAACACCAGCCTCACGCAAACCAAGATCAACCTTTACGGCTCCCAACAGGGCCTTTGTCTTAGAAGGTGGTCGAGAAACACATTACACATCATATTTCCGCAAAATACGACCAATGCTGTTGGAAATGCTTCCTGCATAAGGCAAAAAGGTCATAGATTTAGCTGCCACTTCGTTAGTATCGTCACTCACTCGTTGCACAGTAGGCTGATAGCGCAAGGAACCTTTTATCTGTCTCTCACTACAACCATTCTGACGAAAGGTGACCTCGAGATGGGACAACTCAGTTGGCAAACGTTGTGGGTCTGACATGACATGTGCCCTGAGAACCAAGTTACAAAGTACTCCTTCACGCTAAGGTGGGTGATGACAACTATCAGCTTGCAGATACAAATCAGTGTGAGTAGGCTACCGATAAACAATGTGACGCAACGTACTATCAACCTTCCTTCTGACCAACACATGAAGGAAGGGAAGGCTACTATTCTTTTCCATGTCCAAAGTGAACCGAATATTGGGGTGGATTGAATTCAGGTGTTCCAAAAAGCCGTTTAAACTCTCACAACCAGGAGACCAAACGACAAATCTATCGTTTACATATATTTAAATATATATATATATATATATATATATATATATATATATATATATATATATATATATATATATAATAAAAAATAAAAAGAAACACGCAGCACTCAAGGTCGCTGACTCCAAAGCACTTTCCCCGAAATCCTCTATAAACAAAATGGCCACAATAGGTGGCAACGGGCTTCCCATTGCAACTCCATCAGTTTGTTCGTAGTTCTGACCATCAAACAAAAAGTAAGTGGAAATCTCCACATGTCGAAATAGATTTGTTAACTCGACATCAAACTTCACCTCAATTAGCTGCAACAAATCAAACAGAGGAACACGAGTGTAGAGAGAAACCACATCAAAACTAACTAAAATATCAGTCATTCAAACGCAATCCCTGAAATCGACGTAAGAAATCCGCCAAGTTCTTAATGTGGTGTTCAGACCTGCCTACTATTGGACTCAACAAACTGGCAAGATGTCTTGCTACACGATATGTCAGAACACCAATGTGAGATACTATAGGCCTCAAAGGACGGATGTATTTAGAAAATCCTCGTTCGCCCAGTAGTTGAATGTTTCTCATCAGTATGGAGTACGTATCAGGTAGGAGTGATTCAGAAAATAAAGAAGATACAAATAAGAGAGGTGGATTTCGAAGTAGGCTCTATAGTAACCACAAAAGTGTCACTAAAACACTTCACTAATCGTTACATCACTGCACTGATGACAGGCATACTGTCCGCGTGGCCGTGATGAATCGCACTGCCACATTAATAACCACAGCATAACATTCCGTCTGCTGCACAGCAAGTAGTTTACGCGTGTGCCATTCGATGTCTTTTGCAGCACAGTGATTGTCCGCAAGGCGGTCATTGCTACATTTACCACAAGGAGAGGGTCTGACATGTGGGTGACCGATTTCGATGGAGGCTCGAACCTGAATCCACAGTTTGACAGTCCAAGCCCAGGACCCCTCGACCGGCGACGGCACTCCGAAAGTCGCTCATGTTCACCACTACCCAAGCTACAGCAGAAAAACACAGACACGTTTAATTACTCGAATGTCATTAACTTTTGACTCCATATACACTAATAAAAAATTCTCATCTTCAAACGATCTTTCGATGTGTAGCATCGGAAACGCGATTGTATATCATTAACTTTGACTTTAATTTTTTCAAAAGCTACTGTCTAGCAAAAAGCCGGAGCACGTGTCTCTTTATATTCAATTTGGAGCAAAAATGCAAAATATGATGGAAATCGGGAACCCACATCTCACACACTCTCCTCGTGAGTGAACACCAGAGGCGCTTGCGCCGGCATTCCTGCGATGAACGACGGACATGATCAACCGCGTAAGACATCGTTTTTACCGACGAATTCCAATCCGACAAACACCATGGTGTCTGTTCAACTCCTGCCTTATGCCTCATCATCCTGGAGCGACAACCGGTATTATGGTTTGGAGTGGTATTGCATTCCATTCCCACACCACCCTAGTACCCACTGCCAGGAAACTAGCCAGTCAGCGGTACGTCTCTGAAGCGAAGGAACCTGTTGTCCTCCCGTGCCTTCGTAGTTTTTCGACGACCATGTTGCACCCCCATACGTGGCACGCACTGTTCAAAGCGTCTTCGCCGCGGTATGCTCCCAAGCTCGACGCCGTTCCCCCTCGGAGGTTCAGATCCTACCTCGGGCATGGATATTTGTGTTGTCTTTAGTATAAGGTAGTTCATGAGTAGTTTGTAAGCTTAGGACTGATGACCCCACAGTTAAGTCCCATAAGCTTAACAAACATTTGAACATTTTTTGAACAAGACTTCTTCTCCTCCAATCGAATTTCGTTGCTGCTTCGGCCTCCTTGTTCGCCCAAACTCACCCGCTTACTGGTCACGTACGATGCTACAGCAGCCCTCTTTTGTGACACAAAAGTACTACCTTTACTATGCGTTGAAGATTTACAGAGTTACTAATCAAATAATCTTTTCCAATAAATATCTCTGAATTTTCGACCCGTTCCTATTCTAACTTCCTGAGCCTCTTCTGTTAATTTCTATTAAAACACGCTTCTATTAATCCTACCTTTCTGAACTTTGGTACAGTTTATGCTTAGTAACATAAGTTTGATAATAGTACCTCTGTAGCGGAATACTGAGAGACACTTACTTACCCTACCTCGTTTTAATACTTTCGAAAAATCAGTTTTTTTCCTTTTTTTATTGATGAAGATTTGTGATGTCAATAAAATATGAATGTGAGATCACTTCTCCCACCGTTTTACATTTATCCAAACTTAAAACTTAAATTTCTGTTTTCTAATATTAGCATTGTGCGGTTCAATATTACGTACTGTTGTGCATTTCTCTAGCTTTAACCCTAATGTGGACGAGATTTTATGAGCAGTTGTGCAATCGTTTATGAGTGTGGCTATGTATCAGACACACAATTTCTGATATTCAGCTGGCGTATGGGAGAGAACGCTTGCTTCCCTACACTGTCAGTCTTAAATATTTGGCCTACCTGACGTTACAAAATGTGGTGACTATTGTTACTTGCTGCTACCACCCAGAGCGCAGTGGCCGGGAGAATAAACTCTTTATGGTGATTAAAAGTCTCTGCAGCATGCACAGTGGTTAGGCCACGCGGCTCCAGAGCTCTTGCAAAGCCTCCTAGCTTGTCCAATACTGGGCTCAGTCCGCGTGGCGCTATGATATAGGCCTACTGGTCAAAGAATTAGGGGATCAATTAAGATATCTAGAATGTGAAGTGCTGTCATCGGCAAGATGAACTACAATGGTTCGACGTCTTTCTGTCGGTACTATGGAGAGCAGACAACAACACTATGGCAACCGAGATAGTGGTAATAACAGACATTGCTGCAGAGGGGGTTGGTGTTGAGTTGCGTTTATTCTACCAAACGAATTGCACGAGCAGTTGAATTGAGATAGTGTAGCGATCAGGTAGTACAATGCAACAATAACGTGACTTACCCGAAGCTATGGCATGGAGAGCCATAGGAAGGTTGGAAACGGGACAGATACAGAGCGACGTGGCTGCAGCTATTTGGGTGTGCCAAAGTGTAATTTACACGACTGGAAGCAATTTCAGACAACAGGAACCGTTAAAAGAAGGCAACTAATAATTGACCGTTGTCTCCGGTAAACAGCCCGTCGAGACGGGAGGCTGAACGCAACTCAAATGCAACGCACCCTCCAGGCAGCAACACAACGCGATTTGTCAACACAAACAGTCCGAAATTGCCTCCAGGAATGTAGCCTCTAAGTACAGAGATCTGTGGCGTGTGACACATTAAAACAACGACATCGTTTAGCCAGCAGAAACTGGCGGAGGAACATCAGGATATAACGAATGGCACCGGGTTCTGTTCACAGATGAGTAAACATTTTGTGTTCAGGCGGACAATCGTCGTTCCCTCATCTGGAGAGAACGTAGAACTCAGAACAATCCTGCTTATGTGCAGAAAACATTACCATATCATGGTGGTGGACGAATGATGTTGGCAGAGTAAGTACTGGCAGACGTACGGGCCTCTATGTCGTTCAGAATGGCCCTTTGATTACTCTGAAGCCTAGAGACGAGGTACTTAGACCTTTTGATTTGCCCTATGCTAAAGCCATAGGAGATGGGTTCCTTCTCGTGCATGGTAACGCTCGTCCGCAGAGAGCTGCACCGGTGGGCAACATGCTTGAAGTTGAGGTAATCGAAAGAATGGAGTGGCCGGCTTGTTCACCGGACTTAAATCATATTTGACATGTCTAGAATGCACTTCGCAGACGAACTGCAACCAGACTAACACCTCCCGCAACGGCTGCAGAGTTGAACATTGTACTCATAAAAGAATGGCCAAATATCCCTCAAGAGATGATTGATAACCTCATATTGTACATGTCAAGCACTGGGCATCTGTTCCCTCCGTCCATGGTGATGACACACCATATTAGAGGGCAACGAGAACGACTTTTTAAATATTATGATACTTCCATGGGCCTTGCTCTAAGTAAACGCCATGTAAACCTGAAGTAAAGAGTTAAGGAAGTAAAGTATCGTATTCTATCTGACTCAAATTACAATTGTAACCAGTATCTGAATAAAATACGTTACCATATGTACAATGTGTATGATATCTCACATGTGTGGATGGCTAACCCCTGCTATGTCCTCCAGTCTGATGCTAGTTCTCCATATTCAGAGAACAGCTGATGTCTTGCCACGCCACAGGATTGAGAGTGGACCATTGTGGCAGAATTCTGGAATAATCTCACACAAGACTTTACAATACAAGAGACAACGAATTCAGCCCGAATTCAGCTCCCCTTTGTTCCAATCATGAAAGATGCTGGGGAAGAACGGTTGCTTAAAACCTGTGTGTGCAGTGTACTCTCTAACTTCACCTTGTATTCTTTTCGCGACATGTACATCGGACGAAATAGCTGCTGCGATCCAAAATGCAATACCAGGAAGTACTGAAGGTATTGTTGTGGTCTTCAGTCCGCAGACTGGTTTGATGCAGCTCTCCAGGCTACCCTGTCCTGTGCAAGCCTCTTCATTTGAGAATATCAACGGCAACCTACATCCTTTTGAACCTACTTACCATATTCGTCCCTCGGTCACGCCTAAGAGTTTTATCCCACACACGTCCTTCTAATGCTAAGTTGACGATTCCTTGATGTCTCAAAAAAGTGTCCCACCAATCTGTCCCTTCTTTTAGTCAAGGTATTCCATAAATTCCTTTTCTTCCCAATGCTGTTGAGCACCTCCTCATTAGTTAAGCGATCTACCCATTTATTCTTCATCATTCGTCTGTAGCACCACATTTCAAAAGCTTCTATCATCTTTTTGTCTGAACTCTTTATCGTCCACGATTCACTCCTAACCAATCCTTCACTCCAGACAAATGCTTTCAGAAAGGACTTACAAAAATTTAAACTAATATTGGATTTCAACAAATTTTGTTTCTTCAGAAACGCCTTTCTTCCCATAGCCATTCGGAATTTTATATCTTCTTTACTTCGGCCATCTGAAGTTATCTTGCTACCCAAATAAGAAACTCATCTACTACTTTTATCTTCTCATTACCTAATCTAATTATTTCAGCATCCTCTGATTTTTTGATACTACATTCCATTATCCTCGTTTTACTCTTGTTAATGTTCATCTTATATCTTCCTTTCAAAACCCTGCCCATTCCATTTAATTGCTCTTACAAGTTCTTTGCTGTCTCTGACAAAATTGTTATGTCACCAGCAAACCCCAAGGGTTTAATTCCCTCTCCCTGGACTTTAATACCCTCTCCAAACTTCTCTTTGCATTCTTTCACAGCTTGCTCTATGTACAGACTGAATAATAATAGGGAAAGCCTACTACCCTGTCTTATTCCCTTCCTAAACACAGTGTCCCTTTCATGCCCTTCAACTCTAATAATTGCTGTCTGGTTTTTGTACAAGTTGAATATAACTCTTCGCTCCCTATATTTTACCCCTGCTACCTTCAGAATTTGAAACAGTGTATTCCAGTAAACATTGCCAAAAGCTTTTTACAGAACCAAAAATGGTAAAAACATAGGTTTGGCTTACCTTACCTGTCTTCTAAGATAAGTCGTAACGTGAGTGTTGCCTCGCGTGTTCCTACATTTCTCCTGAATTCAAAATGATCTTCCCCAAGGTCGGACTCCACCAGTATTTCCATTCTTCAGTAAATAATTCGTGTTAGTATTTTGCATCCATGACTTATTAAACTGATAGTTCTGTAATTTTCACATTCTTCTGCACTTAATTTCTTTGGAACTGGAATTACTATGTTCTTCTTGAAATCTGAGGGTATTTCCAATGTCTCATACATCTTGCATACCATGTGGAACAATTTCTTCCTGACTGGCTCTCCTAACGATAATAGCAATTCAGACGGAACACCCCATGGGCCTTGTTTCTACTCATATCTTTTAGTGCTCTGTCAAATTCTCCTCCAGTAGCGTATCTCCTATCTCGTCTTCCTCTACTTCATCATCCATTTTTATAATATTGCCTTCAAGTTTATTTCCTTTATACAGGCCTTCTATATATTCCTTCCACCTGTGAGAAAATGTTCAAATGTTTGTATAGTCTATGGGACTTAACTACGGGGTCATCAGTCCCTAAACTTACAAACTACTTATGAACTACTTACAAACTAGGACGGCACAAATATCCATGCCCGAGGGGGGATTCGAACCCCCGACCGTAGAGGCCTTAGTCTCCTCGGCCACCGCGGCCGGCCCACCTTTCAGCTTTCCCTTCTTCGCTTATACTGGTTTTCCATCTGAGTTACTGATATTCATACCGCTGCTTTTCTTGTCTCCAAATATCTCTTTTATTTTCATTAGGTGGTATCTGTCTTTTCTCTAGTTATACATTCATCTACGGTCTTGCATTTCTTCTCAAGCCACTCCTGCTTAGCCAGTCTGCACTTCCTGTGACCCTCACATTTTCTTGGTTCACTTGACGCATTTTTATATTTTCTCATTTCGTCAATAATGTTCAGTATCTCCTGTGTTATCCAACGATTTCTATCAGGCCTTCCACTTCCGCCTATATGATCCTCTGCGGCCTTCACTACTCTATATCTCATAGGTACCCATTCTTCTACATTGTTACTTTCGCCCATTTCAGATAATTTTTCGCTAATGCTCGATCTAAAACTTTCAAACACCTCTGGTTCCTTCATTTCTCCAGATTTCATCTCTCTAATTTTCTATCTTTCTGCAGTCTCTGAAGTTTTAATATACAGTTCACAACCAATAAGTTATGGTCAGAGTCTATATCTGCCCCTGGATATGTCGTAAGTTTAAAACCTGATTTCTAAACCTTTTCCTAACCAATATAAAGTCAATCTGGTGTCTCCCAGTGTTTCCTGGTATCTTCCACGTATATAACCTTCTTTCACGATGATTAAACCAAGTGTTTCTGATGATTAAATTGTGCTCTACAAAAAATTTTACCAGGCGATCTCCTCTTTCATTTCTTTTCCCTAGTCCATATTCAGGTACTACATTCACTTCTCTTCCAGTATCCATCACAATAAAGTATACTTCTCCTTTGACGGTCTGAATAATTTATTTTATCTACTCATACATTTCTTCGATATCCTCATCATCGGCAGAGATAGTTGGCACATAAACTTGTACTACCGTGGTCGTTGTTGGCTTTCTGTCTGTCTTTACTACAATAATGCCTTCACTATGCTGTTCATAGTTACGTACCCGCATTCCTATTTTCTTATTCATTATCAGACCTACTCTTCCGTTACCACCATCTGATTTTGTGGTTATAACCATTTATTAACACAGATTCAAAAAGTATCACTCTTGCGATGAAGTGATAAGTGCCATCGACAAGGGATCTAAAATCGATTTCAAATTTCTAGATTACCGGAGGGCTTTGACACTGTACCTCACAAGCGGCTTCTAATGAAATTGCGTGCTTATAGAATAGCGTCCCAATTGTGCGATTGGATTCGCGATTTCCTATCAGAAAGGACACAGTTCGTAGTAATTGACGGAAGGCATCGAGTGCAGAAGAAGTGATATCTGGCGTTTCCCAGGGAAGCGTTATAGGTCCCCTACTCTTCCTTGTCTTTATAAACGATTTATGAGACAATCTGAACAGCTCTCTTAGACTGTTCGTCAATGATACTGTCGTTTATCGGTTAGTGAAGACAACAGAGGATCAAAAGCAACTGCAAAGCGATTTAGACAAAATTTCCACACGATGCGAAAATTGGCAATTAACACTAAATAATGAAAAGTGAGAAGTAATACACATGACTCTCACCAGGTGGGACTGACAAGACATTGACAAGGTTCAGAGAAGGGCAGCTCGTTTTGTTTTCTCACGTTATAGGAGGAAAGCGTAACGGAAATGTTGCACGATTTGAGGTGGAAATCATTAAAAGAACGATGTTATTCGTTGCGAAGAGATCTATTTGCGAAATTTCAGTCACCGACTTTTACTTCTGAATGTGAAAATATGTTGCTAGCACCCACCTACATAGGGATACATGACCATCCCAGTAAAATAAGATAAATCACGTCGAAAACGGAACGATTTAGGTGTTCTTTTTTCCGCGCTCTATGAGAGAATTGAACGGTAGAAAAAGGTTATGAAGATGGTTAATGAACCCTCTGCCAGGCACTTAAATGTGATTTGCAATCTATGTAGATGTAGATTAACCTGACTAAAAATCCTGTTAATCCAGCCACCGAACTTCACTAATCCCCACCATACCTAACTTCAACCTATTCATTTCTCTTTTTAAATTTTCTAACTTACCTACTCGATTAAGGGATAAAATATTCCACGCTCCGATCCGTAGAATGCGTGTTTTCTTTTTCTTGATGACGATATCGCCGCGGCGGAGTGGCCAAGGGCATTGAGGCGCTATGCTCCTATGCGCGAGGCCGTTCCCAGTCGAGGGTTCGAATCCCACCTCGGGCATGGATGTTTGCAAAAAATTTTACCAGGCGATCTCCTCTTTCATTTCTTTTCCCTAGTCCATATTCAGGTACTACATTCACTTCTCTTCCAGTATCCATCACAATAAAGTATACTTCTCCTTTGACGGTCTGAATAATTTATTTTATCTACTCATACATTTCTTCGATATCCTCATCAGTGAAGTCCCATAAGCTTAATAAACATTTGAACATTTTTGATGAAGAAATCCTCCTGAGTAGTCCCCGTCGGGACTCCGGAATATTTTACCCGAGAGGATGCCATTATCATATATTCATACAGTACAGCTGCATTTCCTCGGGAAAATTAACGACTATAGTTTCTCCTTGCGTTCAGCCGTTCGCAGTAACTGTATGGCAAGGCCATGTTAGCTGATGTTACAAGGCCAGCTCAATGAATCATCCAGACTGTTGCCCCTGTAACTACTGAAAAGGCTGCTGCCCATCTTCAGGTGCCACACGTTTGTCTGTCCTCTCCACAGATACCCCTCCGCCGTGGTTGCACCTGCGTTACGGCTATCTGTATGGTTGAGGCACGCAAGCCACCCCACTCTGGCAATGTTTGTGGTTCATGGAGGCAGAAAGGTAAAGGATTTTAAAACTGGTAACACTAAATTCTTCATGCCACACGTCAGTTGTCCAAACGAAGTCATATTCACAGTCCAATGTGCCTCCTAATGAACTATTGGGACTTTATTACTCCCAGTAAACACAAATGTTTGATATAACTTTGTTAGCAGTATATACAGCCAGCCATTATTCACAGACAATGCTGTTGTTTAAAGGAAATTTTTTTCACTGGATAATACAGAAGAACTTAGACGTTATTTCACTTAGTGAATGAAAGTGCAACTGTTTTTATGCGAGAAAAATATAAGACAATTTACATAAAGTGTAAGAAGAACGAAGTCCATAGTAATCGTTTGTGAGGTTAATAATAAATACTTGATATTAGTCATCTCGAATCTTGGGAAAATTGTATGGAGCGATATGATATCCTTATTTCGGCTGTTGTTTGTTATAGAGAAGAGTGAACGGAAACTATGATTCCCTGAAATTGTACAAGGAATCTGCGCCCGTGGCTACAGTTAACGAGCTTTAGTTAAAGAGCTCTATTGTTCACAGAGTGAGCTGATGTAGTGCAAGGACAATGGACTTGCATTCGTTCCGTCTCTAATTATCTTGTTTCGACGGTACTTAAAACCCGAGCTTCCTTCCTTCCTTCCCTCGGTACTCTAGCGCTTGGAGTGCTGTCAAGTAGGCATTATAGCAGACAATGCAGGGATTCTTGGAACCATCGAGTGAGAAGCAAATAGCGTTCTGGCGAAAGGCTCTTGGATAAAATTATGAAACCAATATTCTCTTCTTCTTAGCTCTCCCCAAGTGAACTTCAAAATAGAGTAAGACAAATTCGTGGAAGGGAACACATACGTATATAACACTTGTACATTTAGCGAAATCTTTTAACAATAATGAATATACTTCAAAAGTCTGAATGAAAAACCGTGATCATCGTTATTAGCGCATCGATGCATCTAATATCAGGCAGGCTGACGTTCTCGGCTCTCCAAAACTGAGCGCAAAAGTACAAGTTTCGGAACAAACCCCAAAGTTGCACGAAACAAGAATAATGACAACTGGAGAATAATGGCCACTGATTACATGTACACAACATAATGCTATCCCACCTGATGATGGCAGTTTAAACCCTCGAAATGCGTTGTGAGTACAATAAAGAAAGTGACTGGTAACAGCAATACCTTGTGTTTTAATCAACAACAAACAAGAATAGTCTGAGAGCGGAAGAGAGACGACTGCGCTCTTCAATTGCCTAAACAAGAGTGTCCCAACTTCTCATAACATACAGCAAAACTGCAGGGCTCTACTCTTCCTAAACCAAAAACACCAATCCAAATCGAGGCACCAGAATCCGATCAATGTCGGCTGGCCCTCGGAAGATAGATTGCCAAAACTGTCATACTGCTAAAAACCATCCGATGGGCTATATCCCCGCGTCTTCACAGCACTGGCTATGGCTACGTGTCCCACTGAGATTGACCTCAGGGAACCACTGGAAAACCCGGCTGTCTAGTGATTCTTTACAACCAGCCACATTCCTTACGCTACTGAAACTGGCGTCGCCAAACTTCATGTCGTCAGATACCTAATTTGTCCAGGTATTCATCCCTCAGACATTCGCTGACTTGGCGGCAAACGTCGTCGTTTCAGGGGACTGACGTCATAAAATTTTTCCAACCTTCACATCGTACAACTGCACAAAAAGTCCATGAAAGTGCATTGTATTTTCCAATCGCTCTCGCCCAGCGCCAGTCTAATGGTGGTAACGCTGTAAAATAATTTGAAAGGCATTGAGAGAAGGGACGCACGACAACCCAAAGGCTCATTCATAAAAATACGACACTGGTCAGTCCCAAAGCCTTTGGGGACGGTCAGTGCACCGCTATACCTAGCTCGGAGGGCACTGCCCGCAGGGACGCTTTCGGGAAAGTTAGGACCCCGCGGAATAGTAATGAGTCACCTTTGTTAGGGTTCGCTTTCGGGTTCTGCTAGGAAGGCGACTTACTGTCTCCCTACTTCTCAGGCTTCACACAGATCCAAGTATCAACATATTTTCCCTTAGCCACAAGTTGCGAAAGAAATTGATAAGCCTTGAGCTACGAAACAAATTAATAAGGGTACAATCAATTTACTATCGGAAAGTATGTGATAACTGAAATCTCTCAACTTCTATTCCTTCAATGACTAACACGTTGTTTGGTTTACGTGAGTGGCAAACGAGTTTAGTGCAGAATCATTTTATCCATGAAACCGGTTTGATTGATAGATTGCCTGCCGCAGTGGCCGAACGGTCTGCGGCGCGCCAGTCACAGTCTGCACGGCCACTACGGTCGGGGGTTCGAATCCCCCCTCGGGCATCGACGTTTGTGTCGTCTTTAGTATAAGGTAGTTCATAAGTAGTTCGTAAGTTTAGGGACTGATGACCCCGCAGTTAAGTCCCTTAAGCTCAACAAACATTAGAATATTTTTGATTGATAGATTCTAACTTGACTATCATGTCATCCAAACGAAGCAACACTGATTCATTTACATCAAACAACAAAATAAGTCATTATCTTTGGAGTGGAATCTTAATATTATAGAGATTTCGACGCAAAAACTAAAGTTTGTGAATTAGCAAAGAAGGTTAATTTGCCAGAATCAGCAGCTAGAACAATCATGAAAGTAAAGAAGACTTTCACGTAATGTGAAAAAACCTAAGTCTGTGAATTCAAGAATCATTCGTAATTGTCATGGTATTATTGTTCAGATGGTAACAATGTTACAATTATGGTGCGATATTGAAGTAAGAGTGATAAATATTGTCTTGTTGATCAGAACACGGTCTGCTAGACAGACAAACTTATTTCTGATGGACTGGAAAAAAAAATGCTGAAGAGGCGATCAATGACGAAAATTTAAAACTAGTAATGGTTGGCTTGACCTATTCAAAAGTCATCGAAACTGGCATAGCAGCGCAAACAGTGGAGAGACGGCAAGCGCTGATACAGACAACGCATTGTTTCAAATCATATTCAGTGCAGATGAAAGTGGTCTGTTCTGGAAGAAAATGTCTAAAGAACATTTATCGCACATGAAGAGAAAATATTTCCAGGTTTTAAAGCCTACAAACATCGATTGACGGTGGTAGTCGGTATGATGTAGCTTCTGATTAATTAAACCTCTCTTTATTTATCGCTCAGAAAATGCAACCTATGGACCAAAGGATTCATTAAAACATTTAATGCTTACTGCACTGAAACCATTAAATGGCGACTGGAAGAAAATGTTTTCTTGTTTTTCAATCACTGAACAGCTGGGGGAATAATCACCAGATCCCGATGAAACTGATAATGAGGTTGAAGAAGTGATGGATCTCGCCAGACGTTGAGGGCGTTCAGAACTGCTGGATTCACACACCCAGGAGCTGTCAACTGATGAAGTTACAGAAATGTGTGAGCTAGACCAAGACATTGACCAACCTGAGTCCTTAGGCCCAGCTCAGTCCTAAGATCAAATGACGGTTGCAAACTTGACAGGAGCCTTCAATTCAATTGAAAAAGGGCTACACTTGTTAGAAAACAAAATGGATTCCAAAGAGATGCCTGTCTGTATTACAAAGTGAGAAATAGAAAATTTACTAACGGGCTTCGAGGAAATTTTCTATGAGAAAAAAATAATAAACTGTCTCGCCAGAATCATCTGTTTTGACGCCATCACACAACTGTTTCGCAATTATTACTGAACTTCACGCACCAGTTGTCAATAATAAAATATATATGTCAACACGACATGTTTCGGGACGACATTACCCCATATCAATTTCTGAAAACAAGGAAATGTAGAATAATAAGGACAAAGGTTGGTTATTATCAAATCTCGAAGAAATTGAGATCTTTTGTGCGTTGAGAGAGGATTCCAGTAGCATGCTCAACGAAAAGACCGAACTATCTAAAAACCACTACTGGGCACATTTTAGCAACCTTCTCCTTGTGAAACACTGATGTATGTGCATGTATTAAATATTGACTTCGTGCTTTTAACTTCACTGAAAAATTTGGAGCGCATTTCCGTTTAAAAAATCCTTAAATTTAATGACTGATTTTATGAATAATGTTAGGTATCTTGATTAAAATATCTTTGGCCACCAATGACAGCGGTTAAACATATGGACAATCTTTGAAGTTAGATCAGCACAACTTGCTGCCTTCACAGAAACATGTGCTACTGCGAAAAGTTTTATTTTTGACAATGCACATACACAGCTATTGTGTTTAACGATGCTTCCAAGCAGCAAATAAGTTTTATGCTGGTTAAGAGGTCAGTTTCATTGGAATATTTGTGGTAAAGTCCTTTGTATATAGTGCCTTATATTTACAAACTAGTTAAACTAACTGGTGCTAAGGATAATACACATTTCCCGAGGGAGGACTCGAAACTCCGACGAGAGCGACCGCGCAAAACGTGACATGGTGCCTTCGATCCAGTGATCACCCCCGCGTAGCCCATTTGCGCTTAATTTGTATTTGTAAAGTTAGATCCCAACTTACGCGGTACGCGTCTACCGCGTAAATCCGGGTTATTATAGTACTGCACTTTCGTGATAACCGAATTAGTTACATGTCAGATAGTAACATAGAGGAAGTTGTGGAGTGAAGAAACGGCAAAGGAGAGACTGTCTCAACAAATGCACTCCTGGAAAAAAAAAAACCAACACCATGGATTCGTGGACCCAGCAGAGGATAATTTTATTGACACTTTCTGGACAAAAATATACAGACAAAGTTCAGATAAAAATATACAGACGGGAAACCTCCATAAGGGCCCAGTAACACGCTCAGGGGTGCGGGGAGGGAGCGTTTCCAGTAGTTCCGTAAGATGTGCCATGATGGCACAGCGGTCAGAAGCAGCCCTTTAAACTGGCCAGAGCAGGCGGCAGGTGGCGGCTGTCCCCACCACCACCTCCCCTCAAACGCCGGCACGCGGGACACAGCCGTGGCCTCGTGCGGCACGAGCTCTCCCCTCAGCCTCCCCTCCACGCTACCCTCAGAAGCACCTCTAGTGTGGTCTACCGGTACAAAGCCGGGGAACCGCCTGACATCTGCTGGCATCTTACGGCACTACGAGGGGAGTGTAGGACACTGGTTTAGAGGGGGTTTCTTCTCTGTATATGTTACTCTTTGATACAACACACGATTACACAGAGACAGCCAAACGCACTTGAGTACAGCAATGTCGACGCCAGCCCCGTGTATAGCTTACTTTTGCAGCGATGCAAACGGCAATTCTCTCATGGAAACGATCGAATGTAGTCCTGGGAATGGCGTGCCACGCAATTTCCACCTAGTGCCTCAGTTGGGCCAAATTTCGTGCAGACCGTGCAAGATGACGTTTCATCCGGTCCCATACATGCTCAATGGAGGACAGATCTGGGGATCATGCTGAACAGGGTAGTTGACGTACACCTTGAAGAGCTCATTAGGTGGTATGGGATACATGTCGACGTGCATTGTCCTGTTGGAAAAGCATATCATCTTGTTGGTGCATGAACGGTAGAAATACTGATTGAATGATGGTTTCAATGAACTGTGCACAGTTCAGTTTTCTCTTGACGATCACCAGAGGAGAATGGCCGGTGTAGTATAAGGTTCTTTACACCCTGCTGCTGGGTTTCGGTACCGTATGCTACTGTCGTATTCACTCCAGATTTTCCCACTCTCCTGCACGATGCCACACATGCGTAGGACCATCATGCTACCGGGGCAGAAGCGACTCTCATGGCACGTCTCCACTCATTCTTCCATAAGCGCCTACCGCAACACCACTGGAGGCGGACTGAACGCTGTTGGGGCGTGAGTGGAAGATGCCCTAACGGCAAGCATGATCTAGCACCATAGTGTGGGGAACCATATCATTCACTGGCCGCTCTCTTTTGGTGATCGTCGAGGGAAAATTGAACAGTGCACGGTACACTGAAACCACCAGTCAACCCGTCCATGCACCAACAAGGCGATATACCTTTCCCACAGGAGAGTGCACGTTCAAGTGCATCTCCTATCACAAAAGTTTCCCACTCTTGAAGACTCAGTGCAGCATTCTTGAGGAAAAGATGATAATAAAATAAAAAGCTGCTGGGGGGAGGGTGCGAAAGACCCTTTGCATCCTCAAAAATACAAGAATAAAATTTCCCTTTGCTGGATCGACAAATTCATAGTTTTCTTTTTTCCAGGAGTGTATTTTTTCTTCCCCTCTGCCGTAACTTGACTTACTGTTACCTAACAAGAATGATCTGGAGGTTGGCCAATACTCGGCTAAACAACTTTAAGAAATTAACTCCTGGTTATTAAAATTGCTACACTACGAAGACGACATGCTACAGACGCGAAATTTAATCGACAGGAAGAAGACGCTGTGATATGCAAATGATTTAGCTTTTCAGAGCATTCACACAAGGTTGGAGCCGGTGGCAACACCTACAACGTGCTGACATGAGAAAAGTTTCCAACCGATTTTTTATACATAAACAGCAGTTGACCGGCGTTGCCTGGAGATACGTTGTTGTGATTCCTTGTGTAAGGAGGAGAAATGTGTCCCATCACGTTTCGTACTTTGATAAGGGTTAGATTGTACCCTATCGCGATTGCGGTTTATCGTATCGCGACATTGCTGCTCGCATTGGTCGCAAACCAATGACTGTCAGCAGAATATGGAATCGGTGGGTTCAGAAGGGCAATACGGAACGCCGTGCTGGATCCCAATGGCTTCGTATCACTACCAGTCGAGATGACAGTCATCTTATCCGCATGGCTGTAACGGACTGTGCAGCCAGGTCTCGATCCCTGAGTCAACAGATGGGGACGTCTGCAAGACAACAACCATCTGCACGAACAGTTCGACAACGTTTGCAGCAGCATGGGCTATCAGCTCGGAGACCATGGCTGCTGTTACCTTTGACGCTGCATCACAGATAGGAGCGCCTGAGATGGTGTACGCAACGACGAACCTTGGTGCACGAATGGCAAAAGTCATTTTTTCGGATGAATCCAGGTTCTGTTTACAGCAATATGATGGTCTCATTCGTGTTTGGCGACATCGCGGTGAACGCATATTCGTCACCGCCATACTGGCGTATCACCCGGCGTGCTGGTATGAGCTGCCATTGGTTACACGTCTCGGTCACCTCTTGTTCGCATCGACGTCAGTTTGAACAGTGGAAGTTGCATTTAAGATGTTACGACCCGTGGCTCTACCCTTTATTTTATCCCAGCGAAACCCTACATTTGAGCAGGATAATGCACGACCGCATGTTGCAGGTCCTGTACGGGCCTTTCTAGATGCGGAAAATGTTCGACTGCTGCCCTGGCCAGCACATTCTCCAGATATCTCAGCAATTGAAAACGTCTGGTCAATGGTGGCCGAGCAACTGGCTCCTCACAATACGGCAGTCACTACTCTTGATGAACTGTGGTATCGTGTTGAAGCTGCATGGGCACCTGCACCTGTAAACGCCATCCAAGCTCTGTTTGACTCAATGCCCAGGCGTATGAAGGCTGTTATTAAGGCCAGAGGTGTTTGTTCTGGGTACTGATTTCTCAGAATCTATGCACCCAAATAGCGCGAAAATGTAATCACATGTAAGTTCTTGTATAATATATTTGTCCAATGAATGCCCGTTTATCATCAGCATTTCTTCTGGGTGTATTAATTTTAATGGCCAGTAGTGTACTTTTCCTACAGGAGAGTGCACGTTCACGTATATTCCGCATCACCCAACGTGCTGTTCAAGGTGTTCGTCAGCTACCATGGCCAGGACAATCACCAGACCTGTTCCCCATTGAGGATGTTTGTGATCGGATGAAAAGTCCTCTTATGCGTTCTGTACTACCTTCATGAAATCTTTTCCGACTGAGTATCCAGGTATATCCAGGCATTTCGCAAGGCTACCTTAGTCATCTCTAAGATCGTCTCCGTGCTACAACTGCAGCTTGCATTGCTGCAAAAAGCAGGGGCGGATCCAGGACGGCTTGCTGGGTGTGTGTGTGTGTGGGGGGGGGGGGGTGCGGGGGGGGGTATAGCGGTGAAAGAATTCCCATCGTTATTTAAACTCTGGCTCAGCAGAAAGACTCTAGTTCCGGCCATCCCTTTTTACCCCATGCCCAATGAAACAATAGTCTCACAGTTTTGAAGACTAAGCGAAGCATACTTAAAAAAAGGAAAAATAGCTGCTGGGGGGGGGGGGATGGACCCTACGCATACCCCTCTCTTGGATTCGCCTATGCGGTACTATCGTTGACATGGCGCACGCTCTGGTGACTGTAGTGACGCGCGTATGCGTCTGCATGTGTGATCGTGTGTTGTATACATCCTCAAGAATGTAAGAATAAAATCTTCCTCTGGTGGATCGACGAATTCATAGTGTTCTTTTTTCATTTTCCAGGAGTGTATTTTTTCTTCCCTTCTGACCTGACAAGAATGATCTGGAGGTTACCCGATACTGGCCTAAATAACTTTTGGAAGTATTTTCGCATACGAAAAAAAGCAAACTTGGTTCAAAATACAAATTCAGAATGTTCAAATGTTTGTAAATCTATCAGACAATCAGACAAAGTGCGTGGTAATCAGTCCGTAGCTTACAAACTACTTAACACTTAGAGTGACATGCCCGTAATATTACGTTGCTGTCGTTTGTTCGAAGATTGCCGCGCCCGTAATATTACGGACGGCTGTTCTCAAACGAATTCTAGCTTTCGCGCGCATCATTATCCGTACGGCAGTTATCAGAAGGGAGGCAAACGCTTGCAGTATACACATCTCTGCCACTAGGAGGCGCCACAAAACTGTGCACTTTACGAAACAAGGGTTTGTGTCAATTGACTGTGAGACATCAGGGCGAGCGTTAGACGCAACATGTCAAGCAGCAGGCCTTTGAGCGACACCGAGACACTCAGGTGACAAAGAAAAACATTTCTAGCAGCCAGTTTATTATTGCGGTATGCAAAGACTTATCACCATGTGCCGCCGACTTTCAACCTGGTACAAGTGGTGCTGCGCTTTCACGACTGGATGGAACACATTTCCTGGAAAGAATACCCATTCCACGAGGGAGGAAGAAGGCACAAAAGACTTGTAGAGTGTGCTCAGAGAGTGGCAAGAAAGAAGCAGGAGTCGCCAGAAGGAAGGATACTTCATTCCAGTGTACAGTATGCAAAATGGGGTTTTGTGTCCAGCCCTGCTTCCAGCTATACCAGTCAAAACAGAACTGGTTGCACTAAAAGCCGTTTGCTGATATTTAATATTCATTATATTTGCATGTAATCAGATAAACATTGCCATGTTTATTAATAAAAAGTTTATAATACGAAAAAACAATTTTTTACCTACCCGAAAACAGCGTTTCTTGTTTTGATTGTTGTGATGAAGGTTTACAAAGCAGGGAAATGTACGGGGAAGTATTTGAAGAGGAAATAATAAGGTTTATTCCTGACCAAGAAAAATATATTAATGATTATTCCTGAATCTGTACCAACAGGACGAAATACTGTAAAAATGTCCGGCACTGGGGGAAGGAGACTAAGAAAATGGGCTGGCACTGGGGGAAGTCGGTTCGCATATATGGCTGGCACTCAAAGTGTTAAACTAAGGTAACCTAACCTAACGGGAACACACACACCCATTCAGTAGGAAGGACTCGAACCTCCGACGGCGAGCAACCGCGCCTTAGCCCGTTCAAAATACCCCTTACTATGCTCTGTACAGTGGCGTGCGAAGTATAGATACAGACGTAGTGGTCACGGAGTGATGGGGCAGTGTAGGCGGCGTGCGGCAGAACGCGCGATCGTGCGCGCCGTTAACTGCGGGCCGTATGGATCGGCTGCGGCTGCGGCAGGACGCTGCGGTGCATATCGGGCCCCGGCTATGCTCCGGCTACGGCGCGGCTATGATTCACGGCCGCGGCGGCAGAGTTATGCGCTCCGGTCTGGCGGCGGCCTCTGCGGCGGCTGGAACGCGCGCTGCCTGCGCTGGGCTGGAGGCGGGGGCGGGGGCGGCTCCAGCTTCCAGCGCCGCCGCCAAAAACACTGCCGGCCAGGGCGCGCGACCGCGCTGGAACGCCGCTGCGCACAGCTTGTAGCAGAGCTAAAGCCTACCTTCACAGCCACTCACTCTCGAGCTGTTTATTGCTAACTCTATGCTGTTTCGTTCACTCCGTCCTGCAATGTGAGGTGCTAGACAACGTCTGATCCAAAAATGTTTCGGGCGTGCAGCCGCATAAAGTTGATTTCTTCTAATATTTCGGCTGAGAACCGTCCAGCCATCTTCAGAGAGAGTCGAGACTGACGCTCCAGCACGTGCTTCGTGCTTATAAACGCGCGGACCGCCCTACTGCGCATGCGGTCACAGATACAACAAGGCGCCAAAGACGTTACTCGGCGGCAAGGAAGTACACGTGGGTGTAAATTAGGTCTGTGGCTGCATGGTCGATGATCGCGGAGAAATAGATGTGTTACGATCTGTGATGTGGCGACGTCTTTGTAAATTTATTAACGAAACTGCCGGATTCCAAGATTTATCTAAGCTAAAGCCGTTGTCTCTGTCAATTAAATTCGTCCCCAAGCGAATTTCAATTGCTTCTTTCACCACCGAGTCCCAAAAAGGTGAAGTGGAGGCTAAAATTTTGACGTTTTCATACGTCATGCAGTGTCCAGCATCAATACAGTTCTCTGCCACTGCCGATTTATTAGGTTGTAAGAGACTCACAAGGAAAGTACTTGGCCTCCAACAAACACATAATACACCAAAATCGTATGAGAGATATTGTAAAGGTCCCTTATTGCACTAGTGATACTCCCGCATCTGCAAAGCTCTGCAGTCGTCCATTAGAGGCCTCTGCGTGTGCCTCGTCACATTGCACTTTGACCTGTCGGTTCGCCAGTAGAGACGATGCAGTGTGCCTCCGAAGTCGCATTTTGTGACGTTGTTTGTGTGGTGAAGCGTTAGATGGGGTGGCGATTGGCAATCAGTCCTGCTAATGTATTGCGATTAGTTGAGATGAAGTTACGAAGAACCCTTCTTCGTGAAGATGGTATTAGTGTAAAAGATGAATCATTTGCATGCTTTCTCGTATCTGTTATGGTACAGAAATATGAGCATAAGTTAGATACTGTTGTTACGAACTCATAATAATAATAGGGATGGTAATGACGAACAACTCATTGCAAGCGGTAGTGCTACGGTAAGTGCGGGAAGAGGCGATGGTAGCAGTGGCAGTGAATAGCAACAGTCTTCCGAGAAGAAGCTTAAATTTCAACTATCATCGCGGCTTTTTGATGACAATACGCTAGAGAACACAGGCCCTAACTCTCGAGCTGTTTATTGATAACTCTAGGCCGTTTCGTTCACTCCGTCTTGCAATGAGAGGTGGTAGACAACGTCGGGCGTGCAGCAGCATAAAGTTGATTTCTTCTAATATTTCGGCTGAGAACCGTCCAGTCATTTTTAGAGAGAGTCGAAGATTGACGCTCAAGCACGCGCTTCGTGCTTATACGAAGTATGTCCACAAAGTAAGTTCCGTTTGGTTATATAAAACAAACGTGTACAGATACAGAAAAAAAATTTATTGTACAAAAATATACAACTATTAAACTACTTTTCTACATAGCTTCCGAAACTTTGTAGGCATTTGTCATAACGTGGCAGAAGTCTTTGTATGCCTTCTTCGTAGAAGGTTGCCGCCTGTGTATTCAACCATATGGTAACATGTTCTTTCAGCTCGTCATCGTCGCTGAAGTGTTGACCACCATGGATAGGTTTTAGGTGTAAGAAGAAAGTCGCTAGGAGCGAGACTGTACGGAGGATGATCAAACACATCCCACTGAAATTCCCGTAAGAGTTGTTTGGTCACATTCGCTTTGTGAGGTCGGGCGTGAAGGGAAGAAGAAGACTCCTTTCATCTCTTCTTACACCTAAAATCTGTCCTTGATGGTCAACACTTCAACGATGATGAGCTGAAAGAACATGTTTGCCACATGGTTGAATACACAGGCGGCAACCTTCTATGAAAAAGGCACACAAAAACTTGTCCCACGTTATGACAAGTGCCTACAAAATTTCGGAAGTTATGTAGAAAAGTAGTTCAACAGTTTTAGATTTTTATACAATAAATATTTTTTCTGTATCTGTACACGTTTGATTGATTTAACCAAACGGAACTTACTTTGTGGACATGCCTCGTAAAAGCGCGGACCGTGCTACTACGCACGCGGCCACAATACAACAAGGCGCCAAAGACGTTACTCGGCGGCAAGGAAGTACACATGAGTGTAAATTTTGTTTGTGGCTGCATGGTCGATTATCGCGGAGAAATCGATGTGTTAGTCCCAGAAAGATGAAGTGGATGCTAAAATTTTGACGTTTTTGTACGTCATGGAGTGTCCAGTATCAAGACAATGCTCTGCCACTGCCGATTTATTAGGTTGTAAGAGACTCAGTGGTGAAAGAAGTAATTGAAATTCGCTTGGGGACGAGTTTAATTAACAGAGACAGCGGCTTCAGCTTAGATAAATCTTGGAATCCGGCACTTTCTTTAATAAATTTACAAAGATCGTAACATATCGATTTCTCCGCGATAATCGACCATGCAGCCACAGACATAATTTACACCCACGTGTACTTCCTTGCCGCCAAGTAACGTCTTTGGCGCCTTGTTGTATCTGTGGTCGAATGCGCAGTAGCGCGGTCCACGCGTTTATAAGCACGAAGCGCGTGCTGGAGTGTCAGTCTTCGACTCTCTCTGAAAATGGCTGGACGGTTCTCAGCTGAAATATTAGAAGAAATCAACGTTATGCGGCTGCACGCCCGAAACCTTTTTCAACAGTCATTGCGCCGCGAAAACATGAAGATGCACAACGTAGGATCCAATATTATTTCTATTAATGCAGCTCACACATCAGTTTTCAATAATAAGGAAGATGAAATGAAGGCTCTTAGACAAACATGCGTAGAAAACGATTATGGCCGCGGCGGATTAGCCGTGTGTACTGGGGCGCCGTGCTGCGGTGCGCTCGGCCGTTCGCCGTGGGGGTTCGAGTCCCCCCCCCCCCCCTCTCGGGCATGGATGTCAGTGTTGTCCTTCGGTTAGTTTACCATAGTTTAAGTAGTTTGTAAGCTACGGTCTAATGACCAAGTAGTTGAGTCCGATAGATTTACAAACATTTGAACGTTTGAGAAACGATTATGATGCGGGTTTGATAGACATATTGGAAAAGACGATGACACGTAAGAATCAACTATCCGAGGAAAACTTGCACAAATATTCAGTTATACCATTCTGGGGACCCGTAGCCTACAAATTGGCGAGACTATTTAAAAAGAGAGACGTGAAAATTGCTTTTAGAATCGACAATAAATTGTAACATAGGTTGAAGCATAAGATTGATGCAGGGAAAGTGGGAGTATATCAAAAATAGTGTCAAGTTTATGATATGAAGTATGTGCACAGATTAGCACATTTCAAAAACGTATCCGTCTGTTAACTACTATTTTGCCTGACAAATTCTGATTTTATTTTATTAAGGGTTTGCTTCGTAATCTTGTGAAATTAGCTGTATTCAAAAGTTGTTCGTTTTTTCTTTCGAAAGATTGTTACCAACAATAACGATATATATTTTCTACATCTACATACAAATTCCACAATCCACCATAAGGTGCGTGGCGGAGGGTGCAGTGAACCATTACAGGGCATTTCCTTTCCTACTCCACTCCCAAATAGACCGGCGGCAGTGGCCGAGCGATCTGCGGCGTGCCAGTCATGGTCTGCACGGCTGCTGCGGTCGGGGGTTCGAATCCCACAACGGGCATGGATGTTCGTGCCGTCTTTAGTATAACCAAGTTCATAAGTAATTTGTAAGTTTAGGGACTGATGACCCCGTAGTTAAGTCCCATAAGCTCTACAAACATTTGAACATCCACTACCAAATAGAACGAGGAAAAAAAGAATGCCCATATGCCTCCGTGCGAGCGCTAATTTCTCTTATCTTGTCTTTGTTATCACTACGCAAAATGTAAGTAGGCGCCAAGCTTTAGTTACTTGCATTTGATATTTTATAGTTTATTGAGGAACGATTTCTACTTCACATTGAAAAAATTACCTTACAAAAAAATGTTCAAATGTTTGTAAATCTATCGGAGCAAACTGCGTGGTCAGCAGTCCGTAGCTTACAAACTACTTACACTAAGGTAAACTAACCTAAGGATAACACACACACACCGATGCCCCAGAGAGGACTCGAGCCTCCGACGGCAAGCGACTGCGCGCTCCGCAGCGAGGCGCTTCAGACCGCTCGGCTACTCCACCGCGGATATTACCTTACACTGAAAGGCTGTAATATGATCAAGAACCAAACATATAATTCAGTTCGACAGCGCAATTTGTTTCTAAAGATTTTACCTACCGTACATCGAAAACAGGGCAGCTAAATGTGCGGAAAAGCCGAATTTGTGGAGGCAGCAGTCAGTGCTGCACGCGCCGGCTCGTGCGAGTTTCACAGGCGCGCCCACCACAAGGTTAATCCCTAAGCTCCCTTCCTTCATTCAGTTCTCTGTCACAGCTGACGACAGGAACGACATATTTGGTTTTTCCCGATCACCATCAAATTTTCCACATTTCGGGATTTTTTCATTGAGAAGATTTTTATGCTGCGCAATGCAATAGGAATAAAAACCGTCTAGATAGCAAAATATTATATTTATTGATTGCGACGTTTCGGCATCTGCCGTCATCAGACCTAAAAATCTCTGAATTTGTACAGTAAAGAAACTTCTTGGCAGATTAAAATTGTTTGTCGGATCCGGGAATAGAACCTGGGACCTTGGTCTTTCGCGGGCAAGCGCTCTACCGACTGAGCTATACCGACACAACTCACGATGGCGCCTCACAACTTTACTTCCGCCAGTACCTCGCCTCCTACTTTCCAAACTTCACAGAAGCTCTCCTGCGAAACATGCAAGACTAGCACTCCTGGAAGAAAGAATATGGTGGGCACATGGCTTAGCCACAGCCTAAGGGACGTTTCCAGAATGAAACTTTCACTCTGCAGCAGAGTGTGCGCTGATATGAAACTTCCTAGCAAAGGTCCCAGGTTCGAGTCCCGGTTCCGGCACACAATTTTAATCTGCCAGGAAGTTTCATATCAGCGCATACTACGCTGCAGAGTCAAAGTTTCATTCTGGAAACATCCCTTAGACTGTGGCTAAGCCATGTCTCCTCCATATCCTTTCTTCCAGGAGTGCTAGTCTTGCATGTTTCGCAGGAGAGCTTCTGTGAAGTTTTGAAAGTAGGAGGCGAGGTACTGGCAGAAGTGGAGTTGTGAGGCGGCATCGTGAGTCGTGTCGGGATTGCTCAGTCGGTAGAGCGCTTGCCCGCGAAAGGCAAAGGTCCCAGATTCGAGTCCCGGTTCCGGCAAACAATTTTAATCTGCCAGGAAGTTTCATAACAGCCCACACTCCGCTGCAGAATGAAAGTTTCACTCTTATACAGTAAAGTTCAGCGTCAATAATAAAATATCTACCTAGTAGGTGACACATCTACTAGGTAAGTAATTCATAACGTATAGGTGTGGTATCTGTTCTTTCGGACATGTCCGAAAGGACAGACATCACACCTGCTTCGCAGCCAAATTCCATTTGCAAATTATTGATGGAGGAGGGGAAAAAAGAAGGATTAGGAAGGAAAGGATTGACAGTGGCTGCATTAGGGCATTGAAATTAAACAATGGCGACAAGTGAAAATGTGAATCGGGCCGCAAATCGAACCCGGCTCTAAATACTTATTATATATTTGTGTGGTGTCTTATTTCGGACACCACACCAATATATAATAAGTAAATACACGCGAAGACGGCGTTATCTTCACTTACTTGTCGCTTATGAGGTCGCACGGAAATTCTTAATGCCGAGAGTAAGAAGGCATGGACGGTAGGGGCGCTACAGACATAGTGTGCGACATGAGGTTTGAGACGGACGGGAGGCGAGAACCGTTGGCCCGCAGCGGGAGACCCGGGTTCGATCCTCATCCCGGCTCACATTTTCAGTTGTCGCCATTGTTTAATTTCAATACCGTATTGCAAGCCACTGTCAATCCTTTCCTTCCTAATCCTTCTGCTTTCCTATCTCCATCTATAATTTGCAAATATTTTATTGTTGACGCTGAACTTTATTGTGCAAGTTCAGAGGTTTTTAGATCTGATGATGGCAGATGACGAAACGTTGTAATCAATAAACGTAACTTTAGCTATCGAGACAGTTTTTATTCTTATTGAAAAACTGAAAATCGCAGACTCGTTTAAGAAATTCGTTTCCTTTGAACAAAAGCAGTAGGCTTCGACACCGTTTGATCACTTTCCTAGCAAGTTGACAGGTATATGTAATTTTTCGTGGATAGCGGGGAGGAACAATCGGTGACGTCTTATAGCGGTGGATGATACAGTGGCCGAACTGTATCAGTTTGGTATTTCGAGGCCTGGCGAACGGAAATCACAACTTACAGTTATTGTTTATAAAAGATTGCGGAGAGAAGGAGATGTACGGAAACAAGGGGGAGAGGGGGTGGATGGAAGAGGAAGAGGGGGGAAGGAAGGACGGAAGACAGGAAGATTTGGGTTTAGCGCCCCGTTAATACCAAGTTGATTGTGAGAAGGAGGAGGAAGAGGAGAGGAAAGAGGTGCAGGCAGAGGTAGATAGAGGATGAGGAGGAGACGGACAGAAAGAGGAAGGAGGAGGAGACGGGCAGAAAGAGGAAGGAGGAGCAGAGACCTCGCGGTCTAGGGCGCCATGTTACAGATTGGGCAGCCGCTCCCGTTGGAGGTGGAGTCCTCTCTCGGGCACGGGTGTATGTTGTCCTAAGCATGTTACTTAAAGTAATTTGTAAGTCTACGGCCCGATGATCCTGGTAGTTTATTTCCTTAGGTTTACTAACATATGAACATTTAGAGTAGGAGATTATAACAACCCGTAAGACCTCAACTGCTAAATGAACTGTTCCATACCGTATTAACAAGTCGTCGATCAGCTATTTTTTCAGTGGGGTAAGATCAAGTTACTCCGTTAATTCTTGTAATTAACTTACACATTTTGGTGGTAGAACTAGGTAACACCGTAATGTTCGAGTAATGCCGTGATAGTATTCAAGTTACTCCATGATAGTATGTTATTTACCATTAAGAGTAGCTTTTAAGCTTTGTAAACTAGTTATTAATGTAATGTAAAAATGTGAAAAATATATGTTATCTTCTATTGGTAATTTTGAACATTCTACTGTAGAAAATAGTAGCAAAAACAAAACAAAATCCAGAAAATATGCTCAATCAAAATTTCAGTTCTTGATTTAAGTCTACTGATTTGTTCTTAGTTACTTACACCCATCACACATTAAGTAGACACTATCTAATACTTTCTGGCCTTTACATAATGCCAGACATTACAAAACTCGCGCCTAAACCATTCGGATTCATTTTTGTTTTTTGACATCATCTGCATGTGAACCACCCCATGCAGCACAACTACTACCGTCATTTTTCTGTGGTCTGGATTTAGACCTACGAGTAGCCTAGTTGACTGTTTTCTTCGATATTCCTGATTCTGATGTTGATGGCTTGTTGTGGTTAGGTGAAATTATTTTTGCCGAAGGATCACGTCTCTTTAAGCTCTTTTTGGCACACTGGGAGTTTTAGAACGTCTTCCACATTAACTGTCTTTTTGTCAGGTAACTCCTGTTTCTGTTCTTGTATAACAAAGGAAAGAGCACGAGCATCATCAGAAAAACATCTGTTGTAGGGGAATATCCCGGTCTTTGCAAAGCTGTTGCAGATACTGGTGGACCGGAAGGCTTCTTAGTAAGCTGGCATAAAGAATCGTTTTCCAATTTTCGAAAGAGTTGCACTTTCTGGATCAAATGAAAATATCACGTGATAATCGCCGCGGGAGAGTAGCCGAGCGGTCTAAGGCGCCTTGCTGCGGAGCGCGCGGTTGCTCGCCGTCGGAGGTTCGAGTCCTCCCTAGGGCATGTGTGTGTGTGTGTGTGTGTGTTTTGTCCTTAGATTAGTTAACCTTAGTTTAAGTAGTTCGTAAGCTACTGACTGATGATCACGCAGTTTGGTCCGATAGATTTACAAACATTTGAACATTTAATTTCACGTGATAATCCTTAAGTGTACTTCACGGGACCCCAAAACATTTACTAGCCTTGTAAATTGTCCCTCCTTCAATCTTCACCATGCGTAAAGCTTCTTTAAGGGTTTCAGCTGTGTACGAATGAGTCGCTTTGTTCCGCTTTGGTGCCATTTCAGCGTAAAACCTAAGAAAAGCCAACCCATTGCTGAGGCCATACACCGCCAACGCGTGGGTTAACTTACAAGTCAATTTTATATGCGAATGATATTATTATAACTTTTACTGGTGTTAAAATGGAACTTATACACTGGAATACCTGCGTGTACCAAATTGATATGTTCATTAGCGTCCAAACTACATGAAGGTGACCCGCTCTCACGAGAACACTGAAGCAACACTTCCTTTGACACCCGACAGATAGCGTGTGAAGGCTCCCTAGAGTCCTGCATGCTTGTGCCATATGCTGGCAAAATCTTGGAACCCTTGGAGTTGTGGCTACGTCGTGACACAAAAAACTGTTTGTCACGGAGTTACTTGATATCACGGATTTACTTGACTTTACCCTATATATTATTACATTATAAAGTAAGGAGGCATTCTAAACTAATCTTTTTATGAGTTGTCATGAGTTTTGCAGACACTATATTTCGATCTAGAAAGTAGCTCAGAACATTACTCACATAATTCAAAGGTACATTAAAGATAGAATCAATTACGAATGTTGTTGTTGTGGTTTTCAGTCCGGAGACTGGTTTGATGCAGCTCTCCACAATACCCTATCCTGAGCAAGCCTCTTCATCTCCACATAAGAACGGCAATTACGAAAACACTCGTAAAATGTAAAATACGAAAGTAATCTTGATGTTACATGCATTGTGTGATCTGAACAGGTAAATTGAAATGATTAAAACCCATTATTTCAGTGCGACACTTAGGATGGATGAATACTGATTTAATTATTGTTGTGAAATATCACACACGTAATTTTATGTACTTATACTTTTATTAATATTAGCGTCCGCCTCCGTAATCCAGTGGACAGCGTGGTAGATTGCCAGGCAGTGGTCCCGGGTTCGATTCCCGGTCGTGCTGCAGAATTTTCTCCACACGAAGGCTGTGTATTGTGTTGTACTCATCACGGACACGCAAGTCGCCCATGTGGCGTCACCTAAGGACTTGCACCACGCAAGCCGAACACGACCCCAGCCTGGATCTAACTGCCAAAAATGCTACACGAAATCATCATCAATATTAAATCAAGTGTAATATTTTGATGAGTTGCCAAATTAAGCATTTGTACACACACATTTCACTTCACTGCTTGTTTGTAACTTCATATTTTCATGTTCGTAATATTTATTTGAAATAGCACTGCTTATCTTATAATTTCATGATTTTCTTTTGTAATTATATATGCCTGTTCAGTGAAAAATCCAAAGATGATACACCATTTTTTGACGATTTTATAAAAGGAATTTGTCGAGCTGGCTTACATTCAGTTGCTGGTGTGAAACTGTTTGGAGAGGACGTATTGGGCTGCGTTTAGTAAACAATCAGATCTACGTGACTCTCTAGTCAGATATCACAGTTTTCTTTAAAAATGTTCAAATTTTTGTAAGGCTTAAGGGACTTAACTGCGGGGTCATCAGTCCTTAAACTTAAAAACTACTTATGAACTACCCTATACTAAAGACGACACAAACATCCATGCCCGAGGGGGCATTGGAACCCCCGACGGGGAACAGCCTCGCGCATCGGAGCATAGCGCGTCAATGCTCTCCGCCACAGCACTGGCATTAAAAAATTAACTATAAAACATCATATTTAAGGTAAATGTCATTCTTAATATTTTACAATTTTATAATACATTATCTTTTTTAAATAAAAAAGGACAACCTAAAGCATTGCACAATAGATTAAGGACTTTAAAATGATTCTGTTTGACTTTAACGTGATTACAATAACTTGTAAAATAAACCAATCTTTAAATATATTATCAATAAAACAATATCTTTACACACATTTGCATGAGAAAATAACATAATAGTTTTTGTAAAGTTAGCTATCTTGAATTGTTTTCTATGTGTCTCCCTAACTCCCCCGCAGGAGTGGGTAGGGAGCGATCTACCTCATCAAGATACATAAATCAAACAAAACATAAATCTTTGCCTTCCTTCGCCCATGGCAGAGGCAAGAAACAACCAAGAACTGAATTACGTGACTAAAGTACTCACCTACACATATGTTAATGTCGAGTAATTGAATAAAATAATGATGATAAATGAAACTGGGCCCAGTTGACCCCTTTCAGGGGCTGTATTTTAAATCATGTAATCTGTGTACAACGAGTTATATCCCGAATAAATTCGGCTGTGGTATATCCGGTCGTTGGCGGTGATGCATTTTTGATGGCCAGTGGCGGCCGATACCGCCAGCCTCGCATCCAATAAGCGCAGACGGCCGCTGGCGATACAGCCCGCAGGCGCCTCAAAGGCGAGTCACTTAGTGGGCCTCAGAGGCGGCGCGGAAATGGAAAGCGCGGGACGAGTGGGCCGGCGGAAACGGTTTGGCGTCGCGTCAAAAAGCGCCCCAATACTCGCGCAGCTGTTTGCTTTCAGGCGCCCTCCCCCGCCTTTGGCTTTGACCACCGCCGTCGTCGATAGCACCTCCGACAAAGCCTCTGGAGAGATCTCCAAGTACTGGGTTAAAGGCGTAGGCGCAGTAGAAGAGGGCCGTTAGAATGACACCGAGTATACGCGGGGAGCGAACTGCTCGTACAGCTTTATTTTGTTGTATTCACGAGCCACAGTCATGCAATATTTGTTAAATGATTTAACCGCCATTTGACTGTATTATTATTTATTATGTTTCGCCATAATCCGGATTTCGGCTGTATAGTGCGAGGGTTCCCCATAGTTTTTAATAGATTACTTTTTTTTCAAATCTGGAACCCTCGTCGTTTCCACAGTCTTCTTTCTTCTCCTGAGGAGAGTTTTACGTACCAAATTGGAATATAATGTTCTTATTTTACTTCTTTATTGCATCTTCAAAATAAATTCGATGTTTGCCAACTTAAGTCTCATTTATTTCGGTACTTTTTCAAAATCAACACCAACAATAACAACATCAGAATATAAATATGCTATATCTTCTTGGCCGCGGTATTCCGTGGTCCAATGGCTCAATAACATCTTTGCCGCCTTCTTTGCCAATGGAAGCTATGTGGAATACTGTGCACATGATGAAATAAACAAATCAACTCTAGTATAAATAAATTACTTCACACTCTGATAACTAGATTTAATTACTTTTACTAATAAATATAAAGCTTGTTCATTCATAATAAGCAATTGGGTACTCATGTACCCTCACAATAGCCATTTTCAAGTGTACACTGTAAAATTTCAAATGTTCAAATGTTTGTATAGCTTATGGGACTTAGCTACGGGGTCATCAGTCACTAGCTAACACTAAGAACGGCACAAATATCCATGCCCGAGGGGGGATTCGAACCGCCGACCGTAGTGGCCGTGCAGACCGTGACTGGGGTGCCGCAGTCCCCTCGGCCACTGCGGCCAGCACTGTAAAATTTACAACAAATTAATACATTAGGTAATGATACAGAAAAGTGTGAAATATTATTTACTTACATTATGTCAATTGATTGGTACGTATAGGAAACTAAATCGTAATTCTTGAGAGTAACAGTTTACATAAGCACTACCATGTGAGTCATCAACAAGTAAAAGAACCATGTAACGATGCATCTTGAACACATTAATGGTAAATGCAATTTGTAGAGCATTCAAATATCATTCCATCATACCCAGAGCACCCTCTAAGTCGATCAACGGGTGTACACCAGTGGATATTTTGATTATCAAATACGCCGGTAGAAACTCAAGAATCACACACTAAGTTCCTCATGCTTTTGTCGCGGCGTGTGATAATAAACACACCAAAGATCGTCCTTGTTAAAACGTTACATAATATGAGGTTCAAAGATATACAGTGTAAACTGTACGTCCTTATTTCACCTATCTTACAACTATCTTTGTGAATTCATGTGTATGTAGAATGTAACTGTACCAAGAATATAAATGACAAGCCTACATAGTGCAACACACAAATTAAATATAATTTCACACGTTTACAAATTCGCTTGCTTAATGATTTTTAAAAATATACAGAAATTAAAGTAGATCTGAATACTGGAATTGTATGAAACTATAGTTCAAGATTTAAATGCACTTTGTAGGCTTGTCATTTATAATCTTACATCACACAAAAAATGAATTCTCAAAGATTGTTGTAAAATGAGTGAAATAAGCACATAGTCAACATTTTAATATCATTGAACCTCATATTATGCAACGTATTAACAAGGACGACTGTTCCTGAGTGTATTATAACATGCCACTACAATTACGTATAATGTATTAATATGTTGTAAATTTTACAGTTTACACTTGAAAATGGCTATACAGCCGAAATCCGAAATAATAAAATACTACAGTCAAATTGCGGTTAAATCATTTAACTGCTACAGCTTTGTTGGTTCCTTCAACAGCGGAAACCAACAGCCGTATTATTATAAATGAAATTTATTTTACAACGGACAGAGTAACATATACAGTCATATATAGAGATTGGTGTGATGTCTGTTCTTTTGGACGAGTCCTAAACGAAACTCACCACACCAAGTTAGCAGAAACATAAAGAGAGGAAGGAAGAAGGATGAGGAAGGAATGGAGTAATTTTAGCTATACTAGGGCATTGAAATTACTTAATAGCGACAAATGAAAATGAGAGCCGGAACATGATTCGATGACGGGACTCCCACTTCGGGCCAGGGGTCGTATTAATCACTTCCAAATTCCCACAAGTCACACTCTACGGTTGTAGCACCCCAATCACCCATGCCCTCTTACAGGTCTACTCGCCATTTGGGATTCCCGTACGAGGCCGAACATTATTACCGCATACGTGGTGAAGTAGATGAACCTTACGCCGTCATCGCTTATAAGTGTATGAACTACAGTCGCCTTATTTTCCTTCGAAAGTCACTTCCTCTATGTGTCCACAGCTGAGTTCTGCGATACATGTCCTGGAAACTTTGCATGAATCATCCTGTGGGATTTTGTTCAAAAATCTCATCACCTTTCGTTGCATGTCAGGAATATCGTCAAAAGGGTTATAAATACAAAATCAGATGGTGGTAACGGAAAAGTAGGTCTGATAATGAATAAGAAAATAGGGCCGCGGTGGAGCAGCCGAGCGGTCTAAAGCGTCTTGCTGCGGAGGGCGCGGTTGCTCGCCGTGGAGGTTCGAGTCCTCCCTGGGGCATGGGTGTGTGTGTTGTCCTTAGGTTAGTTTACCTAGGTTTAAGTAGTTTGTAACCTACGGACTGATGACCACGCAGTTTCGTCCGATAGATTTACAAACATTTGAACATTTAATAAGAAGAAGTCTGGAGGACTGAAATTCCGTCGAGTGTGGCGGATGTTCTATTAGGACGATAACGCTCGCGCACACACAGCCACATCGTCAAACAGGTCCCGCTTTTCTGATCGAGATTGTGTGTCGGCCAAGGTCCCAAAGTGGATCGATGATCCTGCCAGCCTACGTATGGTTTTTAGGCGGTCTCCCACATTCCTCGGCGCATTATGATTCCCCACCGCAGTCCCGGTTACTACGCACTATGTCGGCAATTCCTGTCCAAGTACGTTCTCCATGGTAACACACACTATGGTTTATACTGCACGCAGACATTTGGGACAGACGTTAGCCGGCCGCGGTGGCCGAGGGGACTGAGGCGCTGCAGTCACGGTCTGCTCGGCCACTACGGTCGGGGGTTCTAATCCCCCCTCGGGCATGGATATTTGTGCCGTCCTAGTTCGTAAGTAGTTCGTAAGTAGTTTGTAAGTTTAGGGACTGATGACCCCGTAGTTAAGTCCCATAAGCTGTACAAACATTTGAACATTTTGGACACAGACGTTACTCTGTCCTGCACCCCACAGGGTATGGCCCGGCACACAATTAACGCAACACGGGCAGAGCGGAAGTAGAAGATAAGTGCCTATTTGCAATGAACGCTTTCGAACGGGACACCGCACACTTGACGCATCCGAGGCACAGGGCGGGAATTTACTGGGGCAGGGCTCTGTCCGTTGCTCGAAGTGCACAGTTTTCCTACGGCTCTGTCGTGAAGTGGAATTTCAGTTCATCCGATGTGACTCTAGAAAAATTGTTTTATGTGGCCTAAGGAAACCTATGCCCTGCTCTGTATTTAGTTTCTCTATAACACTTTTAGTTTTTGCGTAAAATAATACGAAATGCTTTGGATTCGTACGTGTACTGTGCTTATGCAGTTCCCTCAATGGATAGTGTAGAAATTTTCGATCGAAAAAAAAATATATATATTTTTCTGCCTATTATGGCCAAACGTTACTGCATGATACTGAAGAGATTTTCTTTTCATTATTGTCAGTCGTTATTTCTGTAATAATAAGGAAAGTAGACCGACGTGAATATTTTGATAAGTTTGCAGTGAAATATCTAGTCGCTGGCCAGATTACGTTTGGTATATTTTACTACATACATTATTGCGTACGAAATGTAGCTAACATATCAAAACTGTTTTGACGTTGAAAGGAGTGCCATACCTGTGTCCATTATAGAGAAAAGACGTGAGATGTGCTGTAGTTCTACGCGACGCGGTCAGCAGCTATGCGCCACCAGCGCGGCTGTTGCCGCCTCCTGTGCCGACTGCGCAGAAACCTCGAGTGTGTCTACTTTGTATGCAGGCGATATAAACCGATACAGAAAATGAACAATTTACTGAAACGAAAACACTATGGGAATCATCATCTGAAGATGTTGACTATGCGCTTATCCGGTCTACAGTCCCTGGTTTTACGAAATTTTGTGAAAGGCGTAAAAGAAGTATGTACCCTAAAATTGCTTTTAATTCTGAATGAGTAGCTAGACGAAACCGGAAAGGACGCGTTAGGGTTTTCTTTATCATCAGTGGCCTTCTTCCATTTCTTCAAACACACTTCCACTCCTACATCCCGACCTACTGCTACGCCATCGATGCTGATTTATCTACAAATCAAGTGAAATTTCTTGTCAGTTGAATTATATACTACTTTGCGAAACTGAACAGTTAAGAAAATAATTATCAACAAATATGATGGCTGCTGATGGTAATTTGTATTACAAAAGATGAGAAAGGCATCACATGAAAGCAATGTAATGAAATACCGGACGTACCAGAACAGCATTGCCAAAGAAGAAAAGCAGACGCCAATAGCATGGAACACGAGAACATGGAGAGTTGCGAATAAACAGCTAAGAAAAGAGACACTTTACATGCTAAGCTAGTTAAACATAGAAACTATGGTTTGAGTAAAGTTTTGTGTCCATGTATCTTTAACCAAAGAAAAGTCAAAAGCATACTGGATGTTTCTAATCATATAAACTACACCACATTCATGATTAAATATGTCAAGTGAATAGAGTTTCCTTCTATTATGGAATTTACAGTGACGTTTTTCTTAATTATAAAAGTGCATGACCAAGGCACCTCACAAACTACTTTGCTTCCCTTTTAAGTCTTCCTATATCTGTGTGTGATTGTCTTTGAACAGCCGTCTGTTTAGTCAAAAGTATTCCTTGAAAAGTTGAAAGGGAATTTCCATAGACAACACAAATTCGTCATATTTTCTACAATTTATCCTGTTGATCAACAGATACCTTTCATTACTCTTAAGTGCACTATACACAAATAATTAAATAAAAAATAAAATTAAATAAATTCATTTCGCGACAGTAAGGGTAATAATATTGATAACAGTTCTGTTAAAGCAGAATTGCTTAACACAGCCGTCCGAAATTCCTTCACGAAAGAAGACGAAGCAAATACTCCAGAATTCGTATCAAGAACAGGTGTCAGCATGCGTAATTTAGAAGTAGATACCCCTGTTGTATTAAAGCAACGTAAATCACTTAATAAAAATAAGTTCCCGGCCGACTGTATATCAATTAAGTTCCTTTCAGAGTTAGCTGATGCAATAACACCTTACCTAATTATTATATGCAACCACTCGCTTACTGAACGTTCCATACCCAAAGACTGGAAAGCTGTACAAGTCTCTACATCTACATCTACATGGGATACTCTGCAAATCACATTTAAGTGCCTGGCAGAGGGTTCATCGAACCACCGTTATACTATTTATCTCCCATTGCATTCTCGAATAGCGCGCGGGAAGAAAGAACGCCTGAATATCTCCGTTCGAGCTCTGATTTCTTGTATTTTATTCTGATCATCATTTCTACCTATGTGAGTGGGAGTCAAAAATATATTGTCACATTCGGAGGAGAATGTTGGCTATTGGAGTTTCGTAAGTAGCCCACGCCGCAGTGATAAGCGCCGTTTGTGGTAATGATTCCCATCCAAGATCCTGTAACATTTCCGTAACGCTGTCTCCCCTGTATAGTGACAATACGAAACGAGCTGCTTTTCTTTGGATTCTTTCGATGTCCTCCGTCAAAACCACCTGATAAAGATCCCACACTGGGCAGAAATACTCCAAAAATTGACGGACAATCCTAGTGTATGCAGTTTGTTTTGTAGTTCTGTTGCATCTTTTAAGGGTTCTGCCAATAAAACGCAGTCTCTGGTTCGCCTTTCCCACAACATTATCTACGTGTTCTTTCCAGTTTAAGGGTGAAGTAATAGTAATTCCTAGGTATTTTGTGGAGTTTACGGCGTTCACTTTTGATTGATTTATCTTGTAAAAACGTATCATTTCCGTAACGCTGTCTCCCCTGTATAGTGACAATACGAAACGAGCTGCTTTTCTTTGGATTCTTTCGATGTCCTCCGTCAAAACCACCTGATAAAGATCCCACACTGGGCAGAAATACTCAAAAAATTGACGGACAATCCTAGTGCATGCAGTTTGTTTTGTAGTTCTGTTGCATCTTTTAAGGGTTCTGCCAATAAAACGCAGTCTCTGGTTCGCCTTTCCCACAACATTATCTACGTGTTCTTTCCAGTTTAAGGGCGAAGCCGGCCGCGGTGGCCGAGAAGACTAAGGCGCTCCAGTCACGGTCTGCACGGCCACTACGGTCGGGGGTTCGAATCCCCCCTCGGGCATGGATATTTGTGCCGTCCTAGTTCGTAAGTAGTTCATAAGTAGTTTGTAAGTTTAGCGACTGATGACCCCGTAGTTAAGTCCCATAGACTATACAAACATTTGAACATTTTTTAAGGGCGAAGTAATAGTAATTCCTAGGTATTTTGTGGAGTTTACGGCGTTCACTTTTGATTGATTTATCTTGCAAAAACGTTTAATGGATTTCTTTTCGTACTCATGTGGACGACTTCACACTTCTCATTGTTTAGAGTCAACTGCCAATTCTTACACCATACTGATATCTTATTCATTATTCTGCAGTTCGTTTTGATCTTCAAATGATTTTACTACACGATAAATGATGGCGTCATCTGCAAACAACCTAAGAGAGCTTCTTAGATTTTCCCCTAAATCGTTTATGTAAATAAGGAATAGCAGAGGACTAATAACACTACCCTATGGAACGCCCGAAATCACCTCCGTTTTGGTCGATGCCTTTCCATCGATTACTACAAACTGTGTCCTCTCTGAGAGGAAATCCCCCATCCAGTTGCATATTTGGGGCGATATATCATAACCATGCAATTTGATTAAAAGCCGTTTGTGAGGTACGATGTCAAAAGCCTTCTGGAAATCAAGAAATACGGAATCCATTTGCGAACTCTTGTCGATATCGCCCATCACTTCGTGTGAATAAAGAGCTAGTTGTGTTTCGTATGAACGATATTTTCTAAATCTGTGTTGACCTTGGGTCAATAGATCATTCTGTTCGAGATAATTCATAATATTTGAATACGGGATATGTTCCAAAACCCTGCTGCAAATTGAAGTCAATGAAATAGGCCTGTAGTTTAGTGGGTTACTCCTACTGCCTTTCTTGAATATATTCAAGAAAGGCAATAGGAATGTTCCGCAAAATTTCAGGCCTATATCATTGACGGTTTGTAGCAGGATTTTAGAACATATACTTTCCTCAAATATTATGAAGTACCTGGAACAGAACGACCTATTGACCCATAGTCAACACGGATTCAGAAAGTATCGTCCTCGTGAAACACAGCTAGCTCTTTACTCATATGATGAGTGCAATCGACAAGGAATGTCAAATAGATTCCGTATTTCTATATTTCCGGAAGGCTTTTGACACTATACCTCACAAGCGTCTTCTAATCAAATTGCGTGCATATGGAATATCGCCACAGTTGTGTGATTAGATTCGTGATTTCCTATCAGAAAGCACACGTTGTAATTGACGGAAAGTCATCGAGTAGAAGGGTTATAGGAACGCTTCTGTTCCTTATTTTTTATAAACGATTTAGGAGACAATTTTACTAGCTGTCTTAGACTGTTCGCGGATGATGCTGTCATTTATCAGTTAGTAAAGTCACCAAAAGACAAAAGCAATTGCAAAATGGTTTAGATATCAGCATGGTGCAAAAATTGGCAATGGACCCTTAATAATGATAAGTATAAAGTGTTCCATATGACCACCAAAAGAAATCCATTAAACTTCAATTACACGATAAATCAGTCACCCCTACAGGCCGTCAATTCATCCAAGTACCTAGGAATAACAATTACGAACAACTTAAATTGGAAAGTACACATAGAAAATGCAATAGGAACGGCAAACCAAAGACTACGTTTCGTTGGCAGAACACTGACAAGATGCAACAGTTCTACTAAAGAAACTGCCTACACCATACTTGTGCGTCATATTTTGGAGTATTGCTGCGCATTGTAGGATACCCACCTAGTGGGACTGGCGGAAGATTTGGATAAAGTTAATAAAAGGGCAGCTCGTTTTCTTATTATCGCGATATAGAAGAGATAGTCACGGAAATGATGCATGAGTTACGATGGAAATCAAATAAAGAAAGGGAGTTATTTGTCGCTACGATATCTATTAGCAAAATTTCTTTCACTAGCTTTTCTGCCGAATGCGAACTTACTTTGTTAGCACACAGCAACATATGGAGACATCATCAGTATAAAATAAATCAGATCGAAAACTGAAAGATTTAGCTGTTCCTTTCTCCCGCGAGCTATTAGAGGATGGAACTGTAGATAAATATAAAAGCTTCTGACAGATCTGCATTATCAAATAACTGAAAGAATAACGCACTTTGAGTAAAATATTGCCTCTCCAGCACCTTCTAACGGCAAAAATATTTCACACAATTTTTGATCAAAGTTGAAAAAAATCTATCCATAACCTGCTCATTTAGAAGTTTAATATTACTTTAAAAGTTTAACATAATTAATCAAGCACTAAAGTTGTAAATTGTGTAAATGTGTAAACATTTTCAATCAGTGTCACTCTCGAAGTGAAAACTATTATTTATTTGAAAATGTGAGCACTTAGGGACTCACAGAAACATTCCCATATTGTACAGACAGTATCACTGAATGCGCTTGTAAAATCATGTCATTTTACGAGACGTATTTTAGGAGATGCGACATCATTTACAATCATTCAGTCGTGTAAAACTTACAAGGTAGCAAATTTTGTAGGATATACTTCTCCACTGCTGGTGTATGAAACCTCCGTCAAAACGTGTGAAGATCTGCATATTGACAGCAAACTGAGTGTTTCTTGGTACAACAGACAGATGGGATCTTAGAGAGAATGCGGCATGCCATTGCCATACATGCTTTGAGACTAGCGGTAGTCTCCTTGAAACAAAGCGAGGTGACGCAGTGGTAACACACTGGACTCGAATTCAGGACGATGACTCAAATCCACCTCCGGCCATCCAGATTTATCTTTTCCACGATTTCCCTTAATCTCTCCAACCAAATGCCAAGATGGTTCCTTTCAAAGGGCATGGCCGATTTCCTTCTCCATCCCCACCCTAGATCCAAACATGAGATCCGTCTCTAAAACCCGTTTTACACGATCGACTTCGTGATGAGAACTGACTACTCAGCTTGCGTGTAAATCAGTAGCCAACCCCATCGCGAGTGCGTCTATGACGTCAGTGACCTATAGATTGCACCGTGTGTGGCGTTCTGAAGTTCCGAATGTGCAGCAGAATAGCGCATGCGCAGAAGCAAGGAACTGTAATGGGTTCTGCTAACATAGGAGGTTAACCTATTCTTCAAATTCATTAATATTACAGAACTGCTTTCTCAGTTTTTAAACTTTATTTTTCCTTCTACAACCGTTATGTTACAAAATAGACGAAATATCTACAAGAAGAAGGATATTTACGTTTTACACGGAAAAAGCGTACACTATACATAGATACGAACATAAACATAGCTATAAACGTGTTTTTAAAAAAATTATTTCAATAGTGAAAGTCAGAATTATTAGATGAGAAAATTATTTTTGACGATATTTATTCGTTAACAAGAAAACAAGATATGAAAGCTGGCGTAAAAAGACGCTTTTAACTGAATTTTCTTTACTCTGTTGTATTTACAAATATAAATTTTCTTCAGCAAATAAATGTATAAGCCCGATAAGCCCGTGTCTGAAGGCCACATCAGTCAGCTCTACAGTTTTGGAGCTGTTGGGCGAAAATGACCACTAGAGACAGGCGGGCACAGTACACTGATAGAAGTGTAGATGGAGTTGCAATTCAGAAATTCTTTTAATTTCTTTTTAAATACTAGTTGGCTATCTGCCAGACTTTTGATGCTACTTGGTAAGACACCGGAGACTTTTATGGCTGCATAATTCAGATGTTTCCGTGCCAAAGTTAGATTAACCTTGAGTAGTGAAGATCATCTTTCCTCCTAGTGTTGTAGCTATGCACACTGCTATTACTTTTGAATTGGTTCGGATTATTAATAACAAATTTCATGAGTGAATATATATATTGAAGCTACAGTGAAGCCCCTTAGATAAATGTCTGCAGGATGTTCTTGGCTGGACTCCAGCAATTATTCTGATTACACGCTTTTGTTCAATGAATGCTCATTTACTCAATATTCAATTGCCCCAGAATATGATCCCATATGAAATCAGTGAATGAAAATAGGTATAGTAAGCTAATTTGCTGAGATGTATATCACTAAATTTTGCAATACCCCTGATAGCATAAGTAGCTGAATCACACGTCCCAGCAGATCTATGTGCTTCTTCCAATTCTATCCCTCTTCAATGCAAACACCGAAATTCTACCTTAGTTACAGATTTCTGTTCAAAGACTATATTTATTAATGGTGTTACGCCATCTACTGTATGAAACAGTATATACTAGTTTTTACCAGAGTTCCATGAGAGTCCATATGTAGATAACCACTTAATAATTTTCTGAAAGACATCATTTAAAATTTCATCAGTTAATTCCTGTTTGTCAGGTGTGATAGCTATACTTTTATCGTCAGCAAAAAGAACTAGCTTACTATCGTCATGAATATAGAATGGGAAGTCATTAATATATATTAAGAACAGCACGGGAACCAAGACTGAACCTTGAGGGACCCAATTTTTAATAGCTCCCCAGTTAAAGGAATTAACTGTTTCTTGCATTTAAGGTGGACTGCTTATTTCAACTTTCTACATTCTTCCAGTTAAGTATGATTTAAACCACTTGTTCCTTTTGTCACTCATACCACAATACTTAAGCTTATCTAGAACAATTTTATGATTTACACAATGAGAAGCCTTAGTGAGATCACAAAAAAACTCCCAACAGGTGATGTCCAGTTATTCACGCCAGGGGCGCTGCAGCAGACCCACTCGTCTCGATTATCAACTGATACAAGAAACTCGATCGTCTAAAAGGGGTTAATGACCACGTTATTGCCGAGACGTTAAACTATAAACTTCGTTGTTGTTCTTCACGGGTTTGCGGCCGGTTTATGTCGATATTCTGATACGATATTTCGGGCGTCCACCTGACCGCCATCTTCAGGTATGACTGGTGCACAATCACGCCGGAACTGAGGGGCATATCAGTTACGGCGGCTCCTTTATACCGCGGGAACAGGCCAGTGCGCATGTGCAAGAAGTCGAAGAACGCCCTCTGGAACGTGAAGAGTATTGCAGCGCCACCAGCGGTAAAAGTTAGCCAAAGCGAGTAATCGAAAATTAAGAAGAAGCTGGTCGAAAACTAGACCGTTGTTTTTTAATATTAGATAAAATGGGATTCCACGTTTTACTCAATGGAAAACTCTTCTCCCTATTAATAAGATTATCTGATAATCTCATTTCGATCGCTTCCTTAAGGACACAATCCCAATAACGTGAGACTGGAGCCATAATTTGCGTGTCTTTAAATGACATGTTATGCCCTTCATTAATACAATGTTCAGCTACTGCAGACTTTTCTGGTTGGAACAGACGTGTGTGCCTTTGATGTTCCACACAACGGTCGTGAATTGTACGAATAGTCTGCCCAATATATACCTTTCCACAGTGGCAGGGGATTTTATATACTCCAGGCTTTCTTAAACCCAAATCCCGCGGTATAAAGGAGCCGCCGTAGCTGATAAGTCCTCTGTTCCGGCGTGATTGTGCACCAGTCATACCTGAAGATGGCGGCCAGGTGGACCGCCGAAATATCGTATCAGAAGATCGATATAATCCGGCCGCAAACCCGTGAAGAACAACCATTATTACGCCGGGAAAATCTACGGAATTATAAACTTCGTTCTTTCCTTCCTCTCCCTCTGAATAGTAACAATGACGTACGGACCTGTCATGCGGACTAAGTAAAGTATGCATGTCCATAACACAATACATATGAATTTACACACATTGGCACCGTATTTCAATATAATGTCTGCCGCCTGTGGCAGCTGAGGTGAAGTTCCGCAGCCTGCGAAATGGAAGCCACGAGTCGGTCGGCGAGTTTGCGCGCTCACAGCAGAGCTTACCAGGGTGCATAGCATTTGCTGCCGCCCCGCAGGTGGACTGTTCTGCCGGTCGCCCGAGCACAGTAATTAATGTGCGGGCATCGACCCGCGGTCTCTGGGGACAGGACCGCGCCGCCTCTTACACACACACACACACACACACACACACACACACACACACACACACAAACACACAAACGTTCACCAGTGAGCCAGCAAGTACACCCCTACTCGTCTTCTACTATCGAGCGAGGTGCCGCAGTGATGTATTGGACTCCCATTCAGGAGAATAACAGTTCAGAAACGCCCTTCGGTCATACTGATTTAGGTTTTCCATGAATTCCTTAAACCACTCAAGGCAACAAATGAGATGGTTCCTTTCAAAAGTCTGGGCGAATTTCTTCACCATCCTCAAAAAAAGCCGAACCGAGCGTTTGATCCGTCTCTAATGACACCATTTCGACAGGATGCTAAACCCTAGTCTTCCATCCTTCTTTTTCTTTGCCTTCTAATATCGAGCGAGAGCGCATTTTTTTTTTTAAGAAATGGTCTAGTTTCCTACATGCCATAAAATAGCGTTGAAATGTAACAGGTACACTCCTGACCATTGAAATTGCTACTCTACGAAGATGACGTGCTACAGACGCGACATTTAAGCGACAGGAAGAAGATACTGTCATATGCAAACGATTAGCTTTTCAGAGCATTCACACAAGGTTGGCGCCGGTGGCGACACCTGCAACGTGCTGACATGAGGAAAGTTTCCAACCGATTTCTCATATACAAACAGCAGTTGACCGGCGTTGCCTGGTGAAACGTTGTTGTGTTGCTTCGTGTAAGGAGGAGAAATGCGTACCATCACGTTTCCGGCAAGGTCGGATTGTAGCCTATCGCGATTGCGGTGTATCGTATCGCGACACTGCTGCTCGCGTTGGTCGTGATCCGATGACTGTTTGTAGAATGTGGAATCGGTGGGTTCAGGAGGGCAATACGGAACGCTGTGCTATATCCCAACAGCCTTGATACATGAGTCGACAGATGGAGACTTTTGCAAGGCAACAACCATCAGCACGAACAGTTCGACTACGTTTGCAGCAGCATGGACTATCAGCTCGGAGACAATGGCTGCGGTTACCCTTGACACTGCATCACTGACAGGAGCGCCTGCGATGGTGTACGTAACGACGAACATGGGTGCACGAATGGTAAAACGTCATTTTTTCGGATGAATCCAAGTTCTGTTTACAGCATCATGATGGTCGCATCCGTGTTTGACGACATCGCGGTGAACGCACATTGGGAGCGTGTATTCGTCACCGCCGTACTGGCATATCACCCGGCGTGATGGTATGGGGTGCCATAGGCTACACGTCTCTGTCAACTCTTGTTCTCATCGACGGCACTCTCAACAGCGTATTTCAGATGTGTTACGACCCGTGGCTCTACCCTTCATTCGATCCCTGCAAAATCCTACGTTTCAGCAGGATAATGCACGACCGCATTTGCAGGTCATGTACGGGCCTTTCTGGATACGAGAAATGTTCGACTGCTGTCCTGGCCAGCACATTCTCCAGATCTCTCACCAATTGAAAACGTCCGGTCAATGGAGGCCGATCAACTGGCTCGTCATAATACGCCAGTCACTACTCTTGATGAACTGTGGTATCGTGTTGAAGCTGCATGAGCAGTTGTACTTGTACAACTGTTTGGCTCAATACCTAGGCTTATCAAGGCTGTTATTACGACCAGAGGTGGCTGTTCCGGGTACTGATTTGTCAGGATGTATGCACCCAAATTGCATGAAAATGTAATCTAATGTCAGTTCTAGTAATATATATTTGTCCAATGAATACCCGTTTAGCAAATGCATTCCTTCTTGGTGTAACAATTTTAAAAGCCAGTAGTGTATCATACAACCTCTGACAAAGTTCGGTGAAGAGTCCTATAACATTAACGTAGAAGAACTCTGAACGACAGTTACCTTTCTGTCCTTCGAAATAGACATCTCCCATGACTGTGCGTTTGATACATGTCCTGGAAACATTGAACGTCATTTCCAAGAAAAGCTGTTGAAGATATTTAAAAGGCCGGAATTTGAAGCGGACTGCAGAAAAATTCTACTGGCGCCAACCTATACTTCGTGTAAATACGACAAAGATAATATCAGAGAGATTAGGGATCATACAGATGCATACAAGTATTCGTTTTTACTCGTTCCATACGGGAGTGCAACTGCAAAGCAAGTAACTAGTAATGGTATTAGGTACCCTCCGCCACGGACCTTCGGGTGGATTGCGAAGTATTTATGTATATGTAAATGTTGCTGAAATAATACTGTCTACGTGCTTTATGTGTGTGTCTGTATTGTCTACCACAACCTTGAAAGATATTTCGATGAATAAATAAATAAAAATACAGCAAACATAACAGACCAAGACGTGTTTCGACTGTGGTCACATTTCTGCTCAACGTGTGGAATGCAGATCAACGACCAAGAGGTTATTCACCACCTGCAAACTTCGCAGCATGAGCTGAACAGTCTAATAAAAAGGCCTGCTGTGGAGAACTGGCACCGAGCAGATAAAGAAAGAAGAAGAATTAATCGTTCTGGATTCCGCCTATAAAAGCTAGGCTCTTCTCGCTCATTCTGTTAATGTGGGAAACCCGCAAGTTACCAGCCGATATGAAGAACTCTACAATTGTCACCATATTCAAGAAAGGTAATAGAAACATCTGTGGTAACTACCGTGGAATATCCTTGCTCTCTGTCGCGGGTAAAAGTTTTGCCAGAATCCTTTTAAATCGCCTTCAAATACGTCCAGAGACTATACTACCTGAGTCTCAATGCAGGTTTCGCCCATCAAGAGGGACTATCGACATGATTTTCTGTGCACTACAACGGTAGGAGAAGTGCAGAGAGAAAGAAAAACTTTTACTGTTAGTTTTTTTTTTTTTTTTTTTTTTTACAGCCCTGAAAAGGCCTTTTACATAGTTTCTAGAGAAGCGATGTGGATGGTATTGAAATGCTTTGGTTGCACTGAACATTTTGTTGACCTGGTTAAAACTCTTCATGATGACAGGACTGGACAGGTCCTCTGCCAGAATGGAACATCTGATGAATTCCCAATAACGAGTGGGCTCAAACAAGGGTGCGTTCTTGCACCAACATTACTTGCCTTGTACCTGGCAGCTATGCTTTATGAGACATCCGTAAAGCCGGCCGTGGTGGCCGAGGGGACTGAGGCGCTCCAGTCACGGCCGGGGGTTCGAATCCCCCCTCGGGCATGGATATTTGTGCCGTCCTTAGTCTTAGTTAGTTCATTAGTAGTTTGTAAGTTTAGGGACAGATAAACATCCTAAAAAAAAAAAAAAAAAAGAAAAACCATCCGTAAACAACGCAGAACTAAAGTACAGGTACGATGGAGGATTATCCGAGCAATATAGAGTCCATTCAGAAAAGTTTCACTCGTGTAATAGAGCTGCAATACGCTGATGACAAAGCTTCTCCAAAAATAAATAAATAAATAAATTAAAAAAAAATGCTCAAATGTTTGTAATTCTATGGGACCAAACAACTTTAATTATAAGTCCCTAGACTTACAAACTACTTAAACTAAGTTAAACTAACCTAAGAACAACACACCCATCCATGCCCGAAGGTGGATTCGAATCCCCGACGCGGGAGACCACGCGATCCGTAACGTGGCGCTCCAGACCGCTCTGCTACTCCCGCGTGACAATGAATCTCCAGCTCAGCACCCAGCTTTTTTAACTGTTTCAGCAGGGCATACAAACTATTCGGCCTCTCCATCAATATTCCAAAGACAAAGATGCTTACACAGCCTGTTCCTGTCTCTTCCTTTCCCGATTTCAGTATATCCATTTCGGATACACCCTTGGCCCAAGTGGTCCATATCCTTTATCTAATAAGCATACTATCATCTAACTGCTCATCTGAAAAAGATGTGGAGAACCGAATATGTGTTGCACATGTAGCATTTGGTCGTCTCACAAAAAGTGTTTTCCTGAATAAAGACCTAAAACTAATGTATAAAGCTGTTGTCATTTCTACCCTGCTCTATGGCTGCGAAACCTGGACATTATATCCCTCTGACCTGAAGAAACTAAAACGCTTCAAACCAACAGAAGCTGAATATATCGTAACCATAAAATGGGATGACTTTAAATGAAATACTACTGTTCTTGAGAAAGCAAAAATAAACTTCATAGAAGCCCTCATAATTGGGCACCAACTGAGATGGGTTAGGTATGTTCATTAGATGAGAAACGACAGATTTCCACGTCCATTGCAGTGCAGTGAAGTGAGCACAGGTGCCCCTCTAAAACGCTATAAGGATCAGTACAAAAGAAATTCTAGAGACCTTGAACATCGATCTGACTAACTGGTTCACCATTGAAGATGATCGCAGTCTCTGTCGATCAATTATCTCAACTGCTCTTCATAACTATGAGCATGCTCTTCTTAACTATGACCAGGAAGGTCGAAGACTGGAGAATGACACACCCCAGAGGCGTTAACACCTTCAGGCCCAGCCGCGTCCACCACTAATTATTTGTAATGTCTGCGGTCGACGTTCCACGCTAGGATTGGGTTAATAAGCCATGAACGACGCTTCCACACCTGAGTCGCGAAAAACGAAATATCAGGAAAGAAATGAAAGCTCGGATCCATCGAGCTGGACGCCTAGCTAAGCAACCACGACGTGGTCGCTATACGTCTTGAGATGCCGTCAGTACCATAATAGTTCAACGTAGAAAATACCGTCTTAGATGAAAGCTAGAAGCAAGTTGAGAACTTTTCCAGGTATCTGATGAGGACGAAGTGACTGTGGCGTCACCCTCGAGTCACCTGTAATGTCTGATTATTGAAGGGCGTTGTGAGAAGCCGCCGAGCCTGGGGGCCACTGGTTCGACTCCAGACGAGGGCATGTCACACTGCATCGCATTCTCCGTCGGCGGCGAGCAAGCACTCAAAGCAAAGACAAGGACAGGGTTAATTTGGCGCTGCACCAGGAGGTATTGCCGCATTAGTAAACCCGCCTGTTCCGTGGGATGTATTCCGAAGAGAAGAAAGCCACTGCTGCCTAGTCGTTGCATCTTCTGGTTGTAGTTATCAAATCTGTCCGCCGTGCTTCTGTCGCAACATTCGTTATCATGCTAGGGTCTGTAACAACTGGATGCATGCGCATCGTCAGCTGTAGCTCCATTTTAGTTGCAACCGGTGGTACCGACGACTTTTAAAAGGCGCAGTTTTTTGCTGTTATTGCGTTGAAATTCGCTTGCTTCATTTCTAATACATATATCAAAAGGCAAATTAAAAATTACTATGGTCTTAATATATTTTAATATGGGGTTTGGAAAGTCGTTTAATATATCTTCTGGAATTTGCCCATATGGGTGTGTATTCACAGCAATTTTCTTCACACTCGACCGCTCTGTTTTATTGGATGTCAGGTGGACGTGTCGTAACTGTCCGTTTTCGAATTCGATCGTACGTCTTATATCCACACTTGCAAATGTTCAAATGTTTGTTAAGCTTATGGGACTTAACTACGTGGTCATCAGTCCCTAAACTTACAAACTACTTATCAACTAGCTTATCCTAAGGACGGCACAAATATCCATGCCCGAGGGGGGATTCGAACCCCCCGACCGTAGTGGCCGTGCAGACCGTGACTGGAGCGCCTCAGTCCCCTCGGCCACCTCGGCCGGCTGCACACTTGCCGGAAGTCCTTGAATTTTACTTTGTGACTGTTGGTAGACATTGGAAGCACGCCTTTTTCTCATTGATCTTTCAACGGTTAAGCGTGGTAGAACTTTAGAAATAGTGAAATAGTTGGTACTACCATCAATGTCGCGGCTGAATAGCTGTGCCCACTAAGGCGCCCAGCTGCCGTGCGCACAGGAGCGCCATGCTGCGGTGCGCGTGTCCGTCCGTCGTTGGGGGGTCGAGTCCTCCCTCGGGTATGGGTGTTTGTGTTGTCCTTAGCATAAGTTACTTTAAGTTAGTGAAAGTAGTTTGTAAGCTTAGGGACTAATGACGACCGTAGTTAAGTCTCTTAGATTTACAAACATTTGAACATTTTGAACTACTATCAACTTGAATCGTTTACAACTATCAACTCTATTTCTGATACTGACTGTATTAAAAATGAATCTAAAAATGAGATGATCAATAAAAAAATAACGAACAACGTAGACTTTTAAAAAGGTTTTCAGAAACAACATAAACCACGACTCGTGACAAAAAGCAATCAACTAGGTCATTAAAACCAATCCCCTTCAATATGGAAATAAAAAGGTTTAATGGGGATGTAAAATAATTTGCCAGTAAACGACAAGATAACTGTGTCATAGGCTTACAGAAGTTCATGAATCTTAATATCGCAGTAGTTTCCAACATCGCTTAGAAGTACTAGCGATATGAGCCACTATAATTAGTAATAAACTGCTTGCATCATTTAAAAGTAGTTAGTATTGTTATTGCCTGAATGTAGATACTGTTTATTGTCGCCAATATACCAGGGTTGGAACGTAAATTGTGTGAACGCTGCTGTGAAGACACTATGCAATGGAATCTACTATTGTCACTAGTAGCACACGTTGTTGATATACCTACCTTTCCTCCGGCGCGTGTACAATCGAGGGAAACACAGTCACTTGGGAGCAAGCGGCCTAACATAAGGGTGTCACTATGTACGACTGTGATGGTGTTATCCTAATGTCAATGCATACTATTACTGTTCGTATCTGGAGCATCACCTGCGACCAATTTTGCAACAGGACTTTCTGTGCAACCCACCCATCATTTTGCACGACTGCTTTGTTCGATCGATGAGACTCGAAAGTACTGTACCATCCACAATACTCTCCGGAATTAAGTCCTTGTGACTTTGATTTCATTCCGAAGATGAAGGAACCACTTCATGGCATTCGCTTCAGAACTGTTCCAGAGGTTCGACAGGCAGTAGACAGCTCCATTCGCACCATTAACATAGCAGGGTCTGCTAACGGTATACTGCACCGTCCACATCGCTGGTAACGGATTCTACATAACGCTGGTGACTAGTTTGACGGACAGTAACAGGTGCAAACATGTAACGCTTTTGTATCGGTTGTGAATAAATAGTTGTCCAACTCTCGTATGTACAGATAGAAGTCTGTAACAAACGGCCATAGCGTCGCACCCTTCGCTAAAATGACTTTACCCACCTCCCACAGTTTTGAAGACGTTGTTGATGTATTTTAGTCAAGACGACAGTTAATTACACGTATTTTTACAACGTAGAGCAGTGCTTTCCAAACTTTCCCTCGTGGCGATACCCTTTTATAGCTTACAGTTTTGCGCGACACCCTTTCACTAATATAAATACATGTGGTAGAATTCGGATGGTTCTAGCGAGAGGGGGGGGGGGGCGGAAATAAAGTATTGCAAATGTAGTTTGTGAACGAAACTGAAATCATCGTACGCATTGACAAGTTTAATGTTGATCCTAACTGCAGCAATTACGTACCCTCATCGCAAGAAAAGGAAACATTAGGAACTACGGAGATGTACAACAGAGTAACACCGCAGACAACAACCCCTAACTCACACAGTAATACTTGCTTCTTCTACATGCGAACCAACTTCCGAAACACGAAAACTGAATTTCGGAAACCGTTTTTCGCTATTGTGTGTACATGTCAGGGCCAGATACGGTTTTGCTGGATAGATTGAAAACAGCATCTGGAAATTAGCTGCTCGTATTTCTGATTTAGACAGCACAGTGGCTGTTCCCTTTCAGTTCAATATTATCACTTTATTTTCAGAAATAATGAGAATATATTTATTACAAGTGATGAATTATTATTTAAGTTCACCACGACCTCGGAAGTCCCGACATATTAGGAAAAAATGGATAAATATTTGTGACAAGTAAGAATATGAATATCATTTCCGGTCCCATAATCTGTTACACACAGGAAACTGAGAGTAAAAGATATTAACGCATACCAGGGTTCGAACCAACGATCACTGCATTTAAAATACTACTCTCCGTTAATCACCCGGCCATACTCCATACTAAACATCGCTACTGAATAGCTTTAGTCAGTGGACAACTGTGACTGCTTTTACAATCTGTGACAGCTTTTACAGCCACTGTGTCATTAACTGACATTTAATTGTAAGAAACGCTACCGAGGGTGGCGTGGATTTGATAAATCCATTAAAAAACGCTCAGGTGCAGCTTTTTGAGAAGAAAAGCAGACTACAGATAAGGTTCATTCAAGCAGCTGCCAGTTCCAGCAAACTGCGCATGGGAAGAGCAAAGCTGCCGACTAGCGGCTGAGCAGGAAATTAATGTGCACTGATCATTCCTTTAATGCGTGATCTGTGGCGCACTGAAATAAGAGAAGGATGATTACCTGCAGGCGAGTCTTCAAGGTAATATGTAGAGAATGATATTTTGTGCCGGCCGCGGTGACTTTACTTGGCCGAGGGGACTGAGGCGCTCCAGTCACGGTCTGCACGGCCACTACGGTCGGGGGTTAGAATCCCCCATCGGGCATGGATATTTGTGCCGTCCTAGTTCGTAAGTAGTTCATAAGTAGTTTGTAAGTTTAGGGACTGATGACCCCGTAGTTAAGTCCCTTAAGCTTAACAAACGTGTGAACATTTTTGAACGGTTTTATACGTCATGCATAAAACAATTTTTAAATCCGGTCTTCATTCGGAAAAAGTAATATATTTTGAAAGAGACAGACTACAGTACGGTACAAGGTATACAAAATCAGATTTGCGTGTAAATATTATGTATTTTGGTCATTTTGCAGGTAAGTACGATAATTTTGGTTAAATCCGGTGCATTTACGATAATTTTACGGCCCGAGTACGATAGTTGCCTCGTTTCAGGTTGTGAACACTGGAAGAACCCAGTATTTCAGCACATGACCCGATACTCTTACTTCGCCGTGACCTGTATTTAAAAGGCTTTTAAAGTAATTTTGCGACGAAGACGATACAAAACTGTAGAAGGCACATTACGTCAAGTGTCATCTGGATAGAAAAGCGTACGCGACGTAATGTGAAGTGGGCACGGAGACTGAGACGGAGACTGGGTGCCCGCCATTAGGGGCTTTTCCGCGCCCCGGCTGGTGTGCCCTGTTTGCAGACGCCGCTAGCAGCACCTGAGAGCGGCGCCAATAATATGCAAATATGCCGGCCGGGCTGTTTGCCTGCCCTTTAGCAGCTTCCCTTAATGCACCGACAATCAGGATATTGCGGCGGCGCGGCGGGAGCGCCAGATGAGAACGGCAAAGCGCTGCGCCTGCGGCTGCGGCTGCCGCAGCCAAACCGCCTGCTGCCCTTGTCATGTGTGCCCCGTGTGTGTACACGCTCCGCAAACCACAGCAAAGCGAGTGCCTACGGCTAGCTTGCATTGCACCAGATGCTAGGTTTACTTTGCTTTCGAATTCCATATGGGGTGCACGAAGAGTAACTGCTTAACCCTTTCAGGCATTGTAACTTCGGTTGAGGCCACTTAGCCTTTTATTGGCCCACTTTAGGTTACGGTAGTAACACTAAAAGTGGGCCTTTGCGATCGTCTTTTGACAGCTCCAAATTTAAATGAAAATAACGGCTTAACCATTCATCTGACACGAAAATTGAATAACCGAATTTGTAGAGGAGAAAATTCTCTACAACTTTGCTCTCTTATGTTTTTATTATTATTATTATTATTATTATTTTCATATCTCGTATCGTTTCAGAGATATTTGCAAAAATAACGGCGATTTTGGGATGTCTGTCTGTCTGTCCGTAACGTGTTCCCTGTTTTAAAGACGAACCGTTCAACCCATCAGCACCAAATTTTACAGACATAATTACAGGCCGCCAGAGACCTGAACCACCCTTTTTCAACTTTTTCTGACAAAAAATAAGGTAGTAATACCAAAAAAGCCGTTTGTAATGTAATTTTAATTGCAAATAAACCGTTCATCTGACGCGAAAATTGAATAAACGAATTTGTAGAGGAGAAAATTCTCTACAACTTTGTTCCCTTATGTTTTTCATATCTCGTATCGTTTGAGAGATATTTCCAAAAATAACGGAGTTTTGACGCCCTCCATTGAATTAACGAAAACCAGCCATTCGCAGATGTCACGTGACATTCCTCGTCCAAAACTCTCTGTGGCATACGCCATCTTGCGTTGCGTATTTGATGATTTTCTTATTGTAACTTACACATTGTCATTTCAAAGCAATGGCGCACCGAAGAATTAACAAAAACACGTGCTTCGTACGATAAATGATAATCTAGTGTCTACAAATGACATATTAGCATCAGTTAACAACGGCCATTAATAGTAAGAGATTTAACACAACTCCTAACCGTGAGCCGTAGCGTAGTGCGCAATGCATTGGACTCTGACACTGAAGGTCGGTTGTTCGGAACCCGCCACTACCTAATTTTTTCCCTAAAAGGGGTTCAGACACTCTTGTTAATTAATTTTTTATTATTTAGATTATTATTTTGGTCCAAAATGTTTGCAAAAGCTTATAAAACTACAAATCTAAAGTGGGCCGTAAAACACGACAGTGCGGTTTTTTTTTTTTTTTCCTCTCACAAGAAGACCACATTTTTTTCATATTTATGGTACGTGAAGTTTAGAACTCAAATAATAATCAGCAAAAGCCATTCCACACAACTCTCACAAATTCTCGAGAAAATCGACTGAAGTTTTGCAAGTACCAGCGCCAGGCAATCAGGCAAACTGCCCCAGGCGCCAATCTCAAGGGCGCGCCCAATTCGTATGTTTGAAAAAACACTACCTCGTTCCACAAAGCGTCTAGCATCCAGCGCATGTTGGAACGTTTGACATGTACTGAATGCTTTTCGTTAATTCTAATCATTGATGTTGCATCTGCTCCTCCCTAGCCAGAGTTTGGTGCTCGCTGCCTGCCCACCATATGCAGTGCAGGATTTACATAAAGCTAGGCAAGCTATAGCTTAGGGCCCCACTCTCTTAGGGGGCCCAAAAATTTGGCCGAGTGAGCAATTCGCTTTGGTAGTGAATAGTAGGTGAATATTGAATGGGGAAAAGGAATGAATGAGGAAATGACCTGGTAGAATTTTGCAGATTAGCAGATATGGAAGAAAGCATATCAATGATGATGAAGATGTTGCTTTACAGAAGCTTGAGCCAAGAGACAAGTTCAGAATCAAAACATTTATACTTGGGATGGTTGCATTAAAGTCAAGTCAAGTCAGTATACAATGATGCTGCAAAAAAGTTATCATTCTTAACTGAATTAGAAGTTACAGATGAAGAGATTCATGAAGGAGTTACTGCTTTATGCCAAACACATCCTGCAGATGTGAACATGAATCTTGTAGGAGAAGTCAAGCATTTTCATCAATATATTAGACATAAGGTTCAGTGGAACATGATAGTCTGACACATCAGGATCTGTATAGGGTTATGTTTGACGATCGTGTCCAAATAGCATTCCATAATGTAGAAGCAGTTTTGAGATTGTTTCTTACTATGATGGTTACAAATTGCTCTGGAGAAAGATGTTGTTCTCAACTGAAAAGGATAAAAAATGAATTTTGAATAACAATGTCTCAAGACAAATTATGTTCCCTCAGTCTCGTGTGCATAAAAAGTGAAAAATTACGCAGTTTATCATTTGATGTTGTCATCTGTGACACTGCTATATATATAAATCTAGATACCTCAAGGGCCCCATATCTCAAGTAGCTTAGGGCCTTTTCAGGTCTAAATCCGGCCCTGACCCTGTACAGCTGTTGTCTTGCTTCTGCCCACCAGTTCATACGGGTGCCCTCCTGCTCTTCAGCTGGAATAGCCTGTACGGTGTACACGATGACTCAGACAGCGGAATTCCCGTCACATCTAGAGAAATACAAGCATTCTCGCACCTGTCTACATGAGCTGAGCCGAATAAACCCAAACGGATACTCGTTACGTGACAATCACTGTTTACGTATGTGATTCACTGGCTGTGTGGATAATCAGTGTTATTCAAAATACTAGCGAAATCTATAAGTTGATACAACCGTAGTGGAAACTAACAATTGCGAGTCATAACAGGTAAGGATGATTACATATATTATCTTTTTGGTGTAGTAGTCCAGTCAGATATCCTACAAATGACAAGAAACTTGCTATTAAAATGGAAATTATTGTATGCTCGCGCAATGTTATGAACAAAGTAAATATTCACACCAGACATTGTTCTCATGTTGTTTCAGTGGGAAAAAACAGTGTTCAGTTCTCTGAGGCATAATGTCTGATGTAGTTGATTTATGTCTTGCCATAACTTTTTTTCCATTGTAGGCTTGCTCAGGATAGGGTATTGTGAAGAGCTGCATCAAACCAGTCCCTGGACTGAAGACCACCACCACAACAACAATAACTATTTTTGGCAGTTTAACTGCCATCTTTGGATCTTTCGTTTCATTCCTCAGATAATCACAACAAAAACCTTTTAAAAAACCTCCTACTTGCCAGGGTTTTAGTTGTGATGATTTGAGGAACGAAATGAAATATCCGAAGATTGGTTAACTAAATAAAAATTTTAAAAAGTGATTCTGGCTATGATCTTTAATAACTAGATTGTCACATTTGGGGGGGGGGTGATCCTTTCAAACTTTTATTAAACTTACTGCCTTTAAACTAACAATATGTTCAAGAATTTTACAGCAATTGGCATAGGTCATACCACCCCTTCCTTCCACCTCCATCATTTTCACTTTACCCTCTATGACTGCCCCATGAGCTTTACCACACCCATAATACCCCAGCCTTACCCTCTATTCCTCCCTCACCTGGACTTCCCACCTCCACACGGTCCATGAAAAACCCATATCCCACCTCCTGAAACTCATCTCTGGCCTCAACTTTTCCACTATCCTCTACACCAACTATTCCATCATGTGACCTGACCTTTCCAGGCTACACCCTGCCTGGATTTCCACATTCCCTACATACTATAAAATCCTCCAGATCCAAGAACACCATGGCCTCCACCTTGCTTATCATATCTGCTTCCCCTCCCCCACATGGATCCTATACAACCTAATCCCATTCCTTCACCTCCTCCAGTTCTTGGAACATACCTGGATCCACTACACTACTCACAACAGATTCCTGTAACCTACTGGTTTACCCCAACCTCACCAATCCTGGGCCTTCAAATGGTTTTAGTACCCGAGAATACTAATATGAAGTTTGTGATACCACATTTAATCGTAGTATTATACATTGATATTCCGAAGATTACTCACCAGGCGAAGGAGCACAGGTGTAACAGCATCACAAATAAATAAATGAATACACACACACACACACACACACACACACACACACACACACATATTGGGATTGGAATGGCTCCTTACCTCCTTCCTTAAAACCCTCATCATTTCCTTTTCCCTCTCCTTCCCTTCTGCCTGAAGAAGCAACTGGGTTGCGAAAGCTTGCGTTTGCGTTTGTGTGTGTGTGTGTGTGTGTGTGTGTGTGTATTCATTTATTTATTTGTGATGCTGTTACACCTGTGCTCCTTCACCTGGTGAGTAATCTTCGTCTATTTTTTATATTTAATTTTTCCTGCTAGGAATTTTTTGTCTTTATATATATATATATATATATATATATATATATATATATATATATATATATATATATATAAATTATAGAGGGAAACTTTCCCGGTGGGATAAACAAAAATAAAAATAGAAAAGAGATGACTTACCAAAAGCACCAGCTCGTCGAGAGAAACAAATAAAATCACACACAAACACACATACAAGCTTTCGCCACCACTGGCAGCTTCTTCAGGAAAAAGAGGAAAAAAGGGGAGGAAAAGGGAAGGATATGGGTTTTAAGGAAGTGGAAAAGGAGTCATTCCAATCCCAGGAGTGGAAGGACTTACCTTAGGGGGAAAAAAGGAAGGTAAACAAATACACACTCACATATCCAAATGCAAACACACCTAGACAGACATTTGTAAAAAGCAAAGAAGTTGGACAGAGATACCAGTTGAGGCAGAGGCTCTATTAACAGAAACAAGGCAAAGATGGTGGGCGGAAAATTGAATTTAGCAGAGGTTGAGACCAGGTGGGCAATGGGAGGAGAGAATAAGCTGAAGGGCAAGTTCCCATCTCCGGAGTTCTGAAAGGTTGGTGTCCGTGGGAAGTATCCAGATAAACCGGATGGTGTAACACTGCACAAAGATGTACTGGCCGTGCACCAAGGCATGTTTAGCCACAGGGTGATCCTCATTACCAACAAACACTGTCTGCCTGTGTCCATTCGCATGAATGGACAGTTTGTTGCTGGTCATTCCCACATAGAACACTTCACAGTGCAGGCATGTCAGTTGGTAAATCACGTGGGTGCTATCGCAAGTGGCTCTGCCCTTGATCGTGTACACCTTCCGGGTTACTGGACTGGAGTAAGTGGTGGTGGAAGGGTGCATAGGGCAGGTTTTACAACGGGGGCGGTTGCATGGGTAGGAGCCAGAGGGTAGGGAAGGTGGTTTGGGGGTTTCATAGGGACGGACTAGGAGGTTACGAAGGTTAGGTGGGCGGCGGAAAGACACTCTCGGAGGAGTGGGGAGGATGTCATTAAGGATGGATCTCATTTCGGGGCAGGATTTAAGGAAGTCGTATCCCTGCTGGAGAGCCACATTCAGAGTCCGCTCCAGTCCCGGAAAGTATCCGGTGACAAAAGGGGCACTTCTGAGATTCTTCGGTGGAAGGTTTTGGATTTGGAGGAATGAGGAGGTGGCTCTGCTAATTTGCTTCTGAACCAGATCAGGAGGATAGCTGCGGGATGTGAAAGCTGTTATTAGGTTATTGGTGTACTGGTTCAGGGATTCGGGACTGGAGCAGACTCTTTTGCCACGAAGACCTAAGCTGTAGGGAAGGGAATGTTTGATATGGAATGGATGGCAGCTGTCATAATGGAGGTACTGTTGTTTGTTGGTAGGTTTGATGTGGACGGATGTGTGAAGTTGGCCGTTGGACAGATGGAGGTCGACATCAAGGAAAGTGGCATGGGATTTGGAGTAGGACCAGGTGAATTTGATGGGACCAAAGGAGTTGAGGTTGGAGAGGAAATTCTGGAGTTCTTCTTCACTGTTGGTCCAGATCATGAAGATGTCGTCAATGAATCTGTACCAAACTTTGGGTTGACAGGCTTGGGTTTCCAGGAAGGCTTCCTCTAAGCGTCCCATAAATAAGTTTGCATACGAGGGGGCCATCCTGGTTCCCATGGCTGTTCCCTTTAGTTGTTGATATGTCCGGCCCTCAAAGGTGAAGAAGTTGTGGGTTAGGATGAAGCTGGCTAGGGTATTAAGGAAAGAGGTTTTAGGTAGGGAAGTGGGTGGTCGGCGTGAAAGGAAATACTCCATCGCAGTGAGGCCCTGGGCATGTGGGATATTTGTGTATAAGGAGGTGGCATCAATGGTTACAAGGATGGTTTCAGGAGGTTACAGGCTGGGTAAGGATTTCAGGCGATCGAGGAAGTGGTTGGTGTCTTTGATGAAGGATGGGAGACTGCACATGATGGGTTGAAAGTGTTGGTCTATGTAGGCAGAGATTCGTTCTGTGGGGGCTTGGTAACCGGCCACAATTGGCCGGCCTGGATGATTAGGGTTGTGAATCTTAGGAAGTAGGTAGAAGGTAGGGGTGCGGGGTGTCAGTGGGGTCATGAGTTTAATGGACTCGGGTGAAACGTTTTGTAGGGGGCCTAAGGATCTGAGAATTCCCTGAATCTCTGCCTGGACATCAGGAATGGGGTCTTCTTGAGAGACTTTGTAGGTAGTATTGTCCCATTCCTGATGTCCAGGCAGAGATTCAGGGAATTCTCAGATCCTTAGGCCCCCTACAAAACGTTTCACCCGAGTCCATTAAACTCATGACCCCACTGACACCCCGCACCCCTACCTTCTACCTACTTCCTAAGATTCACAACCCTAATCGCCAATTGTGGCCGGTTACTAAGCCCCCACAGAACGAATCTCTGCCTACATAGACCAACACTTTCAACCCATCATGTGCAGTCTCCCATCCTTCATCAAAGACACCAACCACTTCCTCGATCGCCTGAAATCCTTACCCAGCCTGTAACCTCCTGAAACCATCCTTGTAACCATTGATGCCACCTCCTTATACACAAATATCCCACATGCCCAGGGCCTCACTGCGATGGAGTATTTCCTTTCACGCCGACCACCCACTTCCCTACCTAAAACCTCTTTCCTTAATACCCTAGCCAGCTTCATCCTAACCCACAACTTCTTCACCTTTGAGGGCCGGACATATCAACAACTAAAGGGAACAGCCATGGGAACCAGGATGGCCCCCTCGTATGCAAACTTATTTATGGGACGCTTAGAGGAAGCCTTCCTGGAAACCCAAGCCTGTCAACCCAAAGTTTGGTACAGATTCATTGACGACATCTTCATGATCTGGACCAACAGTGAAGAAGAACTCCAGAATTTCCTCTCCAACCTCAACTCCTTTGGTCCCATCAAATTCACCTGGTCCTACTTCAAATCCCATGCCACTTTCCTTGATGTCGACCTCCATCTGTCCAACGGCCAACTTCACACATCCGTCCACATCAAACCTACCAACAAACAACAGTACCTCCATTATGAAGCTGCCATCCATTCCATATCAAACATTCCCTTCCCTACAGCTTAGGTCTTCGTGGCAAAAGAGTCTGCTCCAGTCCCGAATCCCTGAACCAGTACACCAATAACCTAATAACAGCTTTCACATCCCGCAGCTATCCTCCTGATCTGGTTCAGAAGCAAATTAGCAGAGCCACCTCCTCATTCCTCCAAATCCAGAACCTTCCACCGAAGAATCTCAGAAGTGCCCCTTTTGTCACCGGATACTTTCCGGGACTGGAGCGGACTCTGAATGTGGCTCTCCAGCAGGGATACGACTTCCTTAAATCCTGCCCTGAAATGAGATCCATCCTTAATGACATCCTCCCCACTCCTCCGAGAGTGTCTTTCTGCCGCCCACCTAACCTTCGTAACCTCCTAGTCCATCCCTATGAAACCCCCAAACCACCTTCCCTACCCTCTGGCTCCTACCCATGCAACTGCCCCCGTTGTAAAACCTGCCCTATGCACCCTTCCACCACCACTTACTCCAGTCCAGTAACCCGGAAGGTGTACACGATCAAGGGCAGAGCCACTTGCAATAGCACCCACGTGATTTACCAACTAACATGCCTGCACTGTGAAGCGTTCTATGTGGGAATGACCAGCAACAAACTGTCCATTCGCATGAACGGTCACAGGCAGACAGTGTTTGTTGGTAATGAGGATCACCCTGTGGCTAAACATGCCTTGGTGCACGGCCAGCACATCTTGGCGCAGTGTTACACCGTCCGGGTTATCTGGATACTTCCCACCGACACCAACCTTTCAGAACTCCGGAGATAAGAACTTGCCCTTCAGCTTATTCTCTCCTCCCGTTGCCCACCTGGTCTCAATCTCCGCTAACTCAAATTCCCGCCCACTATCTTTAGCATCTTTGCCTTGGTTCTGTGGACAGAGCCTCTGCCTCAATTGGTATCTCTGTCCAACTTCTTTGCTTTACACAAATGTCTGTCTAGGTGTGTTTGCGTTTCAATATGTCTAAGTGTGTGTGTATTTGTTTACCTTCCTTTTTTTCCCCTAAGGTAAGTCCTTCCACTCCTGGGATTGGAATGACTCCTTTTCCACTTCCTTAAAACCTATATCCTTCCCTTTTCCTCCCCTTTTTTCCTCTTTTTCCTAAAGAAGCTGCCAGTGGTGGCGAAAGCTTGTATGTGTGTTTGTGTGTGATTTTATTTGTTTCTCTCGACGAGCCGGTGCTTTTGGTAAGTCATATCTTTTCTATTTTTATTTATATATATATATATATTATGCATTTTAAAACACCACTGTCTGGTTACACTGATTTAATCAATTTTATTATTTGAGTCTTTTAATAAACTAAATTATTGAAAGTCGTGATCTTGGGCAATAATGTGTTTGTTAATTAAATTAATAACTAACATTATCTGATGTCTTTTGCAATGTACTGATCTGTTTCTTAAAACTGTATAATTACTTTAATTTAACTATTTTAAATAATGTCAACAAATGCAATTGCTGCTGTAATAATTGTAAATTACTTAAATCTTAATTTCCATTTTGTTATGTTACATAATTACTATCCTTATTATTGTTATATTTTTGTGTATATTTTCTTTATGAAAGATTCATTTATGTTCCACAAACAAACTATTTAATATGTTATGTTGCAACTTCCTTGTTCTAGAAATTAATATATTGTATTAATATGCACAAATTGGAGCGAACACAGTCAGTTATTAAGACAGTCAAGTCAGATATTGAGTCAGTCAGTCATTAGTATGTCTTAGAAGTGTTCAGTCAGTCTTACTACAGCCTTCATACATGTATATTTTTTGTGTATGTTACACTTAAATAACTTGATTCATCAACATGTTCACATTTAATGCTGAAATAGTTAAGATCCCATCACCTTTATAATCAAGCACAGGCAGGCAAGCTATTCAAGCAATTTGAGCTACTGGATCTACCACTGAACAAGAAATAAGGTGATGTATGACTTATTTATGAAACACCTTTAAAATGTGATACAAACGGTGAGTAATGCAGCCTTACCATCTATTGCTCCCTCACCTGGACTTCCCACCTCCACATGGTCTATCAAAAAGTCGTATCCCACCTCCTGAAACTCATCTCCGGCCACAGATGGGGCCTCATCTCTTCCACTATCCTCTACACTTACTATTCCATCACGTGACCTGACCTTTGCAGATTACACCCTGCCTGGATTTCCACACACCCTACATATTAGAAAACCCTCCAGATCCAAGAACACCATGCACTCAACCTCACTTACCATATCCTCCTACACTCCCCCACGTGGATCCTATACAACCTAATCCCATTCCTTCACCTCCTGCAGTTCTCAGAGCATATCTGGATCCTCTACACCACTCACAACAGATTTCTGTAACCCAATGGTTTACCCCAGCCTCACCAATCCTGGGCCTCTGCCACACCTTTACCAGTGCATCCCTCCCTCCCTTCACCTTCACACTCTCCACATCCTCTACTAAGCTAATTTCTACATTTCCCCTCCTGGATGACACCCTCTGTCCCAATATCGATCCTTCATACCATCCTAAACCTCTCCTGTCCCCTTCCTCATAGATGCAACAGCACCTCACCCCCTCCCCTCCCACCACTTAGCTTTCCCTTCCTCTCCCTCCCATCCCCAGAGTCCTTATGTTCTTCCACCACCTGCCTCCCTGTTCCCTTTCCCAACCCCTTCTCCCACTACTCCCACTCCCTCCCCCCCTCCTTTTCACTACAGGTTCCACAGTGATGTACTTTCAGGTGGTGCTTCTTCAAGTGTTGTGTGTACAGTGCATCTCTAACTGTCTTTTTAACACTGTGCCCACCACGAGAAGAACAAGTGTCAGATGTGTTCTTATAATCAGTGTGTGATGTACCTGGTTGTAGATCGATGATTCTCGAAGTTCTTAATGTAGTTGGCCATGGATGTTCTCGATGGTGGTTAGATATAATTTCATGGGGGCGAGAACTAATTCACTACAAATGATGAAGGCAACAGACAGAATTGCAGTTCATTGACACTTAATTATTTATTATTAGTGCCCACTTCTCCCCTATTTGTGTCCAGCTTACTAGTCTCATTAATTACAACCATTAATACGAGGCATGCACATTCAACACATCAATAATACTACTTATCACTGTCCGTGTATGGCATACGAAAGTTAGAGGTGTACATCTTAATATGGCACAAATGTTAATTAATCACTGTAGATACACTTTCCAGACTAAACACTTTGACTAACTTTTGTATAATTGTTCAAATTTAAAGTTCAAAACTGATGTGGCTTGTGGCTCAGATCGCAGCTGTAACAGTAAACAATACCCTCAACTAGCATAGATTCTGCTTCAGGCAACAGATGAAACAATACTCTGATACATGCAACGAGTGCATCCTATTTATATTATCCAAACAATGCCACTGAAAATTACTTATTGTTAATTGAATTCATTACATTAATTATAATGGAAAAGTAAACAATTATATATAGCTGGCTATAGTAAAAGTTAGTGTAAGTAATACTGAGTAAATTGATATAAAAGTTTCAGTTTAATTAATAGTATTTCACCTACAAATATACTTAAATAAGTTTTCAGACAATCACTTTGTCATAAACAGTAATTATTCAGAAACTAATGAGGGCAAAACTTTCCTAACATTACTTGTGAAACATAGTAATAACTTCTTTAATATTGTGAGAAAAGAATTTACATAGTTTTAATAGAAACACTAATTATCACACTTTCTGAAATTAAACAATATATTTCTGATATGGATTAATTAAAATTTACTAAATGAAGAAATGCATCTGGTATCAAATAATAGAAAAAGACTTCAGCTATCTACTTTACAACAAATAATAAAAACAGTTTTGGAAAAGAAAATGATAATAGACTAATTAGAATCGTACCTATTATTATGCAACAGTGGTATTGGGAGGTTCAGTAATGTAAGCAGATGAGACTAAATCCCAACATGCTTCGTTACAAGTGTCTCTACCCATCTCTTCATGTCCAGTGGTTGGTTCATCAGTGTGTTTTTCAGCCACTGTGGCATAGTTTTATCTTATTACATATCTGTTTTTATCATCTGTTACAATATTTATGCTTCTCTGAACTTTCACCATGTCTTAGTTTTAATTCTCCACTTTTAATTTCTTTCATTGTATTTTATTACTCCATTTCCATTGTTATATCCATTTGGCTGAAGAGCAGCATATAAAACTGCTACCAGCCTGCCTAAATAACAAAAGCAATATTAGTGAGAGACACAGGCACCATGCAAATACCATTAGGATTGCTGGAAACGTCAATTATGAAGTTTCAAATCCCAGTTATGAGAATTCTTGGTACATATTTTACATAATTTTTCTGAAATCCCTTGAATAATGTGTGGCTCAATGGCCTGATATAGTCGTTCACATGGACGCGACTTTGATGACTTGTGTGTCCGTAACCTACACCAGTTATCCAATTTCGGAGAGGAGACCTACAATTTTATGTGAAATCTGAATCATCTATCATTTCTTGTTTTCTCCTCACATTGTTGTGAGGTGAAGGGTAGGTTGAAATGATTTCTGAAAAAACCATAGTCCGATAAGGATTTAATCCTGCAATCAATCAAGCATTTTACCATTAGACCACTGAGTCTGACTCAGACAATACAAAAACCATTAAAGATGGCGCAAGTGCATCCACTGAATTCTATGCAACTCAAATGCTTAATATTTGCAATGAATTGCTTCCAGTTGAAAAATAGAAATTTTGAAGAAATGGAACATTTAGGTACCTACTTGTGTATAAGATGCATCCAATTTTTTGCACCAATTTTTGTAGGAAAAAGTGCACCTTAATGTTCCAGCAAATATGGTACCTTATGCTGAACCAAGTGTATTCCCACTGCTAAAACCTGATATTTTTTTCTGGCTGGTTTTACCAAACACTGCTGGGCTATCTAAGCTTAGAGCAAGAATGTATGCCACTGCTGAGCAAGTTACATCTGCCATGCAACTGCAAGTTTGAGAAAAAATTGACTACAGATAGGAAATGTGAAGGTTGACCAAAGGAAGTTGCATAAAATATATTTAACAACAATGGAAGTTCAGTAAGGAATGTTAATAATAATATGTAGATAGGGAACAACTCACCCTAAAGACAAATGTTAGGCCACTGTGAGAGACTGTGTTGGGCAGCCAGAGATGGCTGACGTGTGTGGATGGGTGTGCCTGAGTGACTTTGTGGATGAGTGTGCTCTTTCTGAGGAAGGCCATGGCCGAAAATTAGAATTTTATGTGTGTGTGTGTGTGTGTGTGTGTGTGTGTGTGTGTGTGTGTGTGTGTGTCTGTCGATGGCTCAATGTTTCTCTATGTGGTTCAAATGTTCAAATGTTTGTATAGCTTATGGGACTTAACTACGGGGTCATCAGTCCCTAAACTTACAAACTACTTATCAACTAGCTTATCCTAAGGACGGCACAAATATCCATACCCAAGGGGGGATTCGAACTCCCGACCGTAGTGGCCGTGCAGACCGTGACTGGAGCGCCTCAGTCCCCTCGGCCACCGCGGCCGGCTCTCTATGTGGTGAGTTGTTCCTTATCTACATATTATTAGAAAACATTTTTAGATTGATGTAAAAAATCTTTTTTTATTTCTATAAAACAACAGAAAAACCATCCCTGTACATTCTTTGAATAAATTTATATGAATTTTGAAATCTGTATTGTCCTTTTCGAATCACCACACACAAATTGGCAAACTTGAAGTGTACAATGCTGTTTTTCTTCATTTTCTGATTTACAATTGTAGTTTTATAAAAATACTGCTTAATTTAGAGACATTTGCTCTCTCATTTATCCAATTTCAGGTTTAGTTAACAATATATCACAAGAAATCTTCAGACACAAATACACACACACACGCGCGCGCACACACACACACACACACACACACACACACACACACACACACACAATTAGCTTTTGGAAGGAAGGAAGGAAGCTAAGGGTTTTATGTCCAATCGACAGCATGGTCATTAGAGACAGAGCTCACACTCGGACTTTGGTTAAGGATGGGAAAGGAAAATGGCCGTGCTCTTCCAAAGGAACCATCCCGGAGTGATTTAGGGAAATCACGGAAAACCTAAATCTGGATGGCCGGAGATGGATTTGAGCCACCCTCCTCCCAAATGCAAGTCCAGTGTGTTACCACTGCACTACCTCGCTTGGTCCTTAGCTTTTGAGCTACAGCCTTCTTAAGAACAGAATGCACACTCATTCATACAATAACACAGTAACAATTCACAAACATCTCTGGCTGCTCAATTTGGAAGAAAACCCTATTGAGAGAGAGGCAGAGTGAGGATGGGAGAGCTCAGGCAAGAACTCAAAGTTGCTCTAACTGCAGGGCATTACTCATAATCCAGCAGTGGAAGATAATGGTTGTGTTTCAGCGAATTGTGATTGTATGAATGTGTATGTGTATTCTGTTCAGATGACTACATCTTGATGATCAATGTAACTTACATATTGTCTAACATGTGATACACTAGTTTTGAGTTACATGGTATTGAAGTTTTGTGAATATATCGTCATTGTCACCTCATCTGCCACACCCCCTTCCCACAAGAGTATCATACAAAAAACTTACAGATGAGAACCCTGCCAAGGTATGAAACTGGCTCGTATGAACAGAATGTCAGAGGTTCCATACAGATACAAGATGTACTTCACCTGGATTGGCAGCTCTGTCCAGAATCCAAGAATAATAGCTATACCTATTTAGTAGGTGAATACCTATATTACATCATTGCCAACAAAATGCTAACACTTTGTGACTACCACATCACATGTAACTTATTGAGGGTATGATGAGGGCGGGGGGGGGGGGGGGTGAGTTCCAGCATTTCCAAACTATAACGTTAACTGATGTATGATTGATGACTTTTAGTTATCAAAACACTTGGAAGATATTTCTTTTTCTTTCTGTTGTCTTTCCTAGCTATTTGGTCTATCACTATTCTGTGGATTAAGAAAACAAAGCTGCACAGAATACTCATGTGTCTTCCCTTGTTTCCATATTATGTTTGTGAGATTTCTTTAAGTGTCTGCAGATGTTCCTCAACTTTTCTCTTTTACAATAATGGGATTTCACATAATAATCTCAACAAGATGAGGAAATACAAATAAAACTAGTTCTCCTTCACTTCTATGCATTACAGTGACAGCCAAATGTCACACGCAGTAAGGGGCTCTCAGCAAGCAACGCACTCAAGAGTTAAGAGAAGAGGAACTCCACATAAAAACTTCGGAAAACTGAAACAAATGATGACTTAGACATGACAGAGAAACTCAGCACTTAGAGAAGATGAACTTTGAGTCCTCATTCAGTTGCAATGGCAACAAGCTGCCAAGGGCCACACAATAACAATTGGAAATTAACCTTTTTTGTTTCATGGTAAGAGAATAAAAAATAATAATTTCATACATATGGCTTACACATAAAAGAGAAGAAAAAGTATGCTTGGAGCATAAATGGTAGATTGTTAAAAAACATATGTAACATGTAACTGTATATGTGATGAAATAGAGACAAAAATTAACCTATCACTAGAATTATACAGATATTAGTTTTATACACTAATGTATTAAATTAATAAAATTCAGCAACCAGTTAATTTTATTAATTTATAACCTGAACAGTTGCTGAAATGGATAAAGTATTCCATTAATGTATTGTTTCAAATAAAAGTCTTTATTGTAATGTATAATGTGAAATAAATGCAGTAATATAAAAGACATTGTTTGTGTGTGTTTATATTACTAGTAAATGAATACAAGTAGCCTACTTTATGTACAATCACTAAAAGTATTAATTAAATCTGTACAACGAACATTAGTTCATGTACTACACACAAATACAGTCATTAATACTTATTTAAATGCCACATGTAGGTCCTCTTCTCATGAAAGTTATTAATAACAAAAAGTATCTAGCAGCCAGCAAAGGAGATACAAACATGATACCCTTCATGAGTCACCATAGGAGAAAAATTATGTGGTGACAAGTCTGGGGAATGTGGGTGCCATGCAGTTGCCACATCATGGCTAATCCATTGACCTGGACAGATGTCATTAAGAAAATCCTGGATGTCAATCAGGTAGTTGGGTGGTGTGCCATCTACCATGAAGTAAAATTTTCATTCCTGGTTATCATCATCGATATGGGGTATTAACACACATCTAGCATGTTCAAATCCAGAATAGGCCATCATTTTTAAGGCAACTGCAGCTTACACATGTTTGTGTGGTATTCAGTATTAGTGAACTATATGACTCAAATCTTATATAAATTTTCGAAGTTGTCAAGTCCTTTCTGAATATTAATGGCAATCAAATGAGAATAAGACAGATAGAAAATCAGTAGGTAAATTGCATATTATTTCAAAACTAACTATTAATAATTTATATGATTGTGACATTGCCGAGGTGGGGTGGCTTGCGTGCCTCAACGATACAGATAGCCGTACCGTAGGTGCAACCACAGCGGAGGGGTATCTGTGGAGAGGCCAGACAAACGTGTGGTTCCTGAAGAGGGGCAGCAGCCTCTTCAGTAGTTACAGGGGCAACAGTCTGGATGATTGACTGAGCTGGCCTTGTAACATCAGCTAATGTGACTTTGCCACACAGCTACTGCGAACGGCTGAAAGCAAGGGGAAACTACAGCTGTTACCTTTCCCGAGGACATGCAGCTCTACTGTATGAACATATGATGATGGCATCCTCTCGGGTAAAATATTCCGGAGGTAAAATAGTCCCCCATTCGGATCTCCGGGCGGGGACTACTCAGGAGGATGTCATCATCAGGAAAGACAATACTGGCATTCTACGGGTCGGAGCGTGGAATGTTAGATCCCTTAAGCGAGTAGGAAAATTAGAAAATTTAAAAAGGGAAATGGATAGGTTGAAGTTAGATATAGTGGGGATTAGTGAAGTTCGGTGGCAGGATGAACAGGATTTCTGGTCAGGTGAGTACAGGATTATAAATACAAAATCAGTTGGGGGTATCACAGGAGTAGGATTGATAATGAATAAGAAAATAGGAATGCGGGTAAACTACTATGAGCACCACAGTGATCGGATTATCATTGTCAAGATAGATACGAAGCCAACACCGACAACAGTAGTACATGTTTATATGCCAACTAGCTCTGCCGATGATGAGGAAATCGAAGAAATATATGAGGAGCTAAAGGAAATTATTCAGACAATTAAGGGAGAGGAAAATTTAATTGTTATGGGAGACTGGAATTCGGTAGTAGGACAAGGAAGCGAAGGGAAGATAGTAGGTGAATATGGTCTGGGCAAAAGGAATGAAAGAGGAAGCCGCCTGGTAGAATTCTGCACAGAACATAATTTAGTTATAACAAACACCTGGTTCAAGAATCACAAAAGAAGGTTGTATACGTGGAAGAGACCAGGAGACACCGGAAGATATCAGATAGATTTTATAATCGTAAGACATAGATTTCGGAATCAGGTTCTACAGTGTAAGACATACCCAGGGGCAGATATAGACTCTGACCATAACTTGTTGGTTATGAACTGTAGGCTGAAACTAAAGAAACTACAAAAAGGTAGGAAAATAAGGAGATGGGACCTGGATAAATTGAAGGAACCTGAGGTTCTTAAAAATTTCAAAGGGAGCTTTAGGCAACAATTGACAGAAACGGGGGGAAATAAAACAGTAGAGGAGGAATGGGTAAAATTGAGAGATGAAATAGTGAAGGTAGCAGAGGACAAAATAGGTAGGAAGGAAAGACCTACAAAAAATCCTTGGATATCACAGAAGATACTAAATTTAATCGATGAAAGAAGAAAATATAAAAATGCAGTAAATGAAACAGGCAAAATGGAGTACAGACGACTAAGAAATGAGATTGTCAGGAAGTGCAAAATGGCTAAGCAGGAGTGGCTAGAAGGCAAATGCAAGGATGTAGAAGAATGTATAAATAGGGGAAAAATAGATACAGCCTACAGGAGAATAAAAGAAACATTTGGAGATAAGAAAAACAGCTCTATGAATATCAAGGACACTGATGGAAAACCAGTTCTCAGCAAAGAAGGGAAAGCTGAAAGGTGGAAAGAGTATATAGAGGGGCTCTACAAAGGAAATGAACTTCGAGACAACATTGTAGGAAGGGAAGAGGATGTAGATGATGATGAAATAGGAGATACTGTACTGAGAGAAGAATTTGACAGAGCCCTGAAAGACCTAAGTCGAAACAAGGCCCCTGGAATAGATGATATTCCCTCAGAGCTACTGAAGTCTCTGGGAGAACCAGCCATGACAAAATTGTTTCACCTGGTGTGTAAGATGTATGAGACAGGTGAAGTACCCTCAGACTTTAAGAAAAATGTTATAATCCCCATCCCTAAGAAAGCAGGTGCAGACAGGTGTGAAAACTACAGAACCATCAGTTTAATAAGTCATGGCTGCAAAATATTAACGCGAATTATATACAGAAGGATGGAAAAGCTGGTAGAAGCCGACCTCGGGGAAGATCAGTTTGGGTTCAGGAGAAATGTAGGAACACGGGAGGCAATACTCACTTTACGGCTTATCCTAGAAGATAGATTAAGAAAAGGCAAATCTACATTTCTAGCTTTTGTAGATTTGGAGAAGGCTTTTGACAATGTTGATTGGAATAAACTCTTTAAAGTTCTGAAAAAAGCAGGAGTAAATTATAGGGAGCGTAAGGTTATTTACAACTTGTACAAAAACCAGACAGCGGTTGTCAGAGTTGAAGGGCATGAAAGGGATGCAGTGGTTGGGAAGGGAGTGAGACAGGGTTGTAGCCTTTCTCCAATGTTATTCAATTTGTACATTGAACAAGCTATAAAGGAAAACAAGGAGAAATTTGGTGAAGGAATAAAAGTTCAGGGGGAAGAATTAAAAACATTGCGTTTTGCCGATGACATAGTAATTCTGTCAGATACAGCAAAGGACCTGGAAGAGCAATTGAATGGAATGGACAGTGTGCTGAAAGGTGCATATAAGATGAACATTAACAAGAGCAAAACTAGGGTATTGGAGTGCAGTGTAAGAAAATCAGGTGATGCTGAAGGAATTAGATTGGGAAACGAAGCAATAAAGGAGGTAGATGAGTTTTGTTACTTGGGCAGTAAAATAACAAATGATGGGCGCAGTACAGAGGATATAAAATGCAGAATGGCAATGGGTAGAAAAGCGTTTTTGAAAAAGAGAAATTTGTTCACATCGAATATTGATTTAGGCCTAAGGAAGTCCTTTCTGAGGGCATTTGTATGGAGTGTTGCCTTGTATGGGAGTGAGACATGGACGATAAACAGTGCGGACAGGAAGAGAATCGAGGCTTTTGAAATATGGTGCTACAGAAGAATGCTGAAGATTAGGTGGGTGGATCGCGTAACTAATGAGGAGGTACTGAACAGAATTGGGGAGAAAAGGAATTTCTGGCATACCTTGACTAAAAGAAGGGATAGATTGGTAGGACACATTCTTAGACATCAAGGAATTGTTAATTTAGCGTTGGAGGGAAGTGTGTGGGGAAAAAATCGCAGAGGAAGACCAAGAGATGGATACAGTAAGCAGATTCAGACAGATGTAGGTTGTCGTTCTTATGTGGAGATGAAGAGGCTTGCTCAGGATAGGGTATTGTGGAGAGCTGCATCAAACCAGTCTCCGGACTGAAGACCACAACAACAACATGATTGTGAGAAAAGATGTTCAGTGTCTTCATGGAAAACTGTTTACAGTTGTCTATGGAACCATGATTGTATCCAGACATATGCACTTCCATTCAAAGCAAATTAATGGGCATCATACTGCAAGTATTTTAAAGTACTCATTTAAGATGTTGCCTCAGTTAGACAGTGCCAAGGGATGTGTAGTTTTGATAAAGACATAGAAATTGACATAAATAACTATCAAATTGACAATTGGTGGAAATTTCATGCTATAAAAATGGAAATAAAATTAACTATTAGTGAAAATGCAAACCTTGTGGTTTACAAGTGCGTTATATTTCATTATAAAGCAAGATTTCCAGCAACAACATTCAGCATTGATCACAAAAAACTTCTTCCATTTTGAGAAGGGGAGGAGGTAGGAAGTGTGAAGTTTTGTTTCATCAATGTGAAGAGAAGTTTGTAAATAGTTTGGACAATTTATTTGATATGACATCTGTCAGTGCTCTACAAACAAGTTAAAAAAAAAGAAGGATGTTTTACTTTGACACAGACAGTCATGTTGTTAAGGCTACCTGGCTGCAGTAGACCAAATATTTGCAGGTACTGGAGGAAGGATGAGACAGAGAAAACTGGAAGAAGAGAAGACGCAATTAAAACAAAGATGCAAGGTACCTACTGCTACATCTTCTGCTATACTTACTTTTTTCTCACCTGAAGAATCAGATGAGGTACTTTCAATTTCAAAAGAAACTCACATCGGTGTTGTTGGGTTTTTAGAACATACTTCTGAGGGTCATTTATGGAGAATACTGTAAGGTGAAGTACACTGCTCAAAACAATTAGGGGATATAAGGTAAGATATCATACACAAAATACATATGGTAATGTATTTTATTCATATATTGATTACAGTTGTAATTTTTTTGTGATACAGTACCATATTTTGCTGCGACACATCTGTACTTGAGGTTTATTTGGTGTTTACTCTGAGCAAGGCATGTGGGTGCTACCATAATAGTGAAGAAGTCATTATGGTTGCCTTTTAATATGGTGTGTGATCACCTCAGAGGGCCGTACAGTTGCACACCTGTGTGGCATGGACAGTATGAGGTTATCAATCAGCTATTGAGAGATATTTGTCTATTCTTCCACAAGTGCAATATCCACCTCTGTAACCCTTGTGGGAGGTGCAGATCTGGTTCCAATGTATCTGCCAAGTACATCCCAGACATGCTCCATCATTTCTAAATCTGGTGAACAAGCTGCCCACTCCATTCATTTAATTTCCTCAGCTTCAACCATGTTGTCTACCAGTGCAGCTCTGTGGGTACGAGTGTTATCGTTCACCAGAAGGACCACATCTCATATGGCACTTTAATATGTAGGCCCTAACAACTTCAGATAATGTAATATAATACCAACATTTTTATGTAATATAGACATCAACTGTGTCCATCAACAGTTCTAGTTTCTGATCTTTTTTCCCTTAGATATGTATTATTTTTTATATTAAAATAAATATTATGGAATTCATGAAAGTAACAACTGGCATCTGAATACGTTAATTAGGAAATACAGAACCCACACATACTCATTACAGGCAGCAAGCCAGTTACACACCAGAATAATAAGATTTTGTCTACCCCAATTAAAGGTGTGGTCACATGTGAAGGCATGCAATTTACCATTGAACAGCTTTTTATGTTGGCCTTATCACTAACCAGCTTTAGAATAAATGGCCACTGCCAATCTAATCTAACAAGGTAGATCACCCTATGATGCTACAGGGAGCTGAGCATATACTTGATTTCAACAGCTGCTTCATAACCTGAGAAATCTGGATCCTTGCCTCAGTACCAGATTTTCTTAACTACATGTATAGAAGTCATGCTTACAACACATTCTCCAATCTTGAAATTACTATGACTCAACCTATAATAACCTCTCTTTTTGTGTTCAAGAACATTGTAAACTGTTCCCAGATTTGTAAAACAGAAAAACTGAAAAGAAAATATTCTCATGAATTATAAATGTAGTTTAAAGACCAAAAAGCATTTAATGTTGATTTATGGAGTAATCCATGACATTTACAGTGACTAAACCACAAGAATTAAAAAGCCTAGTATTCAAACTTCTCACTCTACTTGGCATAGGTTGATATCATCCTACTGAAATGGAATTTATTTCCAGAGCAAATCTAAGAAATGGAAAATTTTAAATGGTGACATCCTAATGCCAGGGTACAATGATGTATTTGAGGGCAAACATAATTTTTCCATGAAGGCACCAGATATCGGAAGAGGGTGTCAGTGGGGGGCATCTGCCCTTAGTGAAATATGAAAAATATACTTAATTTTTATGACCTGTAATACCCGGAAAATTATGAAAGCAGGAACTGTAACATATTTATAAACATGTTAAAGTGATATTAAACTTATAACAATGTCATAAAATTCTAAATGACCTGTATGGGGAAGATGTTTTGCCCCTTCTGACATGGCATGTGACATTCATATCAAATTCTGACATCCATATCAAGGTCTTTTATGTTATTCCAATCGTCCATCAGTCCATCTACTTTTTCTCTTTCTCCATTCACTTGCTCCTGCCCCTTCTCACTGTCCATTTATTTTATTTTTTTCTCTCTGTTCACCTCATCATGCACCTGTCAGTCAGCTCCTATATCCCACTATCAATCTCATCCTTTCTTTCTCTAGTCACTCTTGGCCCATCCTTTCTCCATCCTTCCATCCCCCCTCCTCTCTGTATCTCCCACCCTCTCCCTCTCTCAGTCCATCTCCTCATTTACCTCTCTTAGTCCATCCCCTCCTCATTATCATCTATAAAGAATTGATCAATTAAATGGTGATGAAGTCAATTGAGGGTCATGTGGTGCAGAAGTCTATGTAAGTTACTCTTGACCATGCACCATATGGTGGATTCCAACATATAAAAATCTTCTCCATAAAAAAACAAATCAAGCCAAATGCGCATTTCATACAATTACTTATGATTGTAAATACATACAAAAATTGTAATTTTTTGCAAATTATGTGATCGGAGGCTTTTCTGGCGTATGTGTTTATTCCAGGGCTCTTGGGTGTCCAGCCGGATGTGATCGTTGACGTCCCACGATATTTCGGTGAATATCCTTTCCGCCATCCTAAGGTGGTTCTGATGGAATGGTCTGTCTGCTCTTGGTCGGTGTTATTTATGTCCATCAGTCGGGCTTCGATTCCCTGCGCCGACGGCCCGATTGTGGGCTCCGTGCTTCCAGTTGCGAGCGCCGATGTCCGATTGTGGGAGCCAACACCGGTCTGCGTCCGCGGTGTCAAGCTGGTTGGTGGAGGTGCAGCCTCTCGTGAAGTGTCCTCGGTGGCTCTTGGATCTTGTGTCGGTTTGAGGCGTGACTTCTTGATGGAGCTCAGTAGTGGTTTCCATGCCTTACTGAGTTGAAAACCTATGTCCCGGTTTATGAGATTGTCCGTCACACAAATTTCTATGGATTCCTTGAAGATACTGTCCCAGTAGAGGCCAGTGGGAGCCACAATTTTGGTCTCTTCATATTTCGCACTGTGTCCAGTTTCTAAGCAATGTTCTGCTAGTGCCGATTTGTTGGGCTGGCGTAGGCGTGTGTGGCGTTGAAGTTCTTTATAGCGGTCTTTGACTGTTCGAATTGTTTGACTGATGTAGGATTTGCTGCAAACACATAGAATTTTGTACACACCCGCTTTCTTGAGGCCAAGACCATCTTTCACTGTCCCTAGTAAGGCCCGTGTCTTGGACGGTGGTCGGAAGACCATGTCGATCTTATGATGTTTTAGCAGTCTTCCTATTTTTGAGGTCACATTGCCTGCATACAGCAGAAAGGCAAGGCCTTGTTTCTCATATTTGTCCCCTTCTTCATCTGCAGTTCGGTTGTGTTCACGTCGTCTGAAGGCTGTCTGGATCTGGCTATTGCTGTACCCGTTCTTGCGGAACACAATTTCCAGGTGTTTGAGTTCCTTGTGCAGATTTTGCTGGTCTGATATTGAGTATGGCCTGTGAACCAGGGTGTTCAGCATTCCGTTGAGCTGTGCAGGATGGTGGCAACCTGAGGCAAGTAAATATAGGTCCGTGTGTGTCGGCTTCCAGTACACGCTATGACCCAGTGTGCCATCTGCTCTCTGTTCCACAAGCACATCAAGAAAGGGTAATTTCCCTTCTTTTTTGACTTCCATTGTAAATCATATGTTGTCCTGGATGGAATTAAGATGTTCCAAAAAACCTCTGTAGATGGTCAGGTCATGTGGCCAGATGACCAACATGTCATCCACGTACCGATAGAAACACACCAGTCTCAGTTGGGTCGCTTCTAGTGCTTCCTCCTCGAAACTCTCCATAAATAAGTTGGCCACCAAGAGGCCCAAGAGGGATCTCCATGGGCACCTCGCTGGTTGGTTCATAGTATTGACTGTTGAAGACGAAGTAGGTAGATGTAAGTACATGCCTGAAAAGTTGTGTCAAATCAGGAGTAAATTTCTTGTTGATAAGCTGGATCAAATCTTCCAGCGGGACTCGTGTGAAGAATAACAGGACATCAAATTGCAAATTGACTAAATTTTTCAAATTTTATTTGCAGTTGTCTGATTTTTCACTGAAATGTTTTCCAGGACCATACTGAACAAAACCAGAAATTTATTACAGATGTACATCTTTCAAACCAGTTCACAAAAAATCATATAGAAAAATAAGAATTTTGATTTTTTTTCCAGAATTTTTCCATTTTCCAGTCAAATTTTCCAATTTTTCTTTCCCTAAGAACCTTACTTAAACTCGAAACTGGATAGTTGCCAGCAATCGGTCAATGTTTAAACTTGTCTCTTTATTTACACAAATCTATATTTTGCCCAGTAACTAGTGATTACCACATGAAGTGTGGTGTGCAGACATATCCACGGCATGCGGCGCAATACTCAACTTATATTTTGAAATGCTGTATTGATAATGGCTGTTTATTGGCTGAAATTTAGATGTGCATAAATAAATATCAAAATTTTAATGACAACTGATACATTTAACAAAATTTAGCCTCACAAACGAGTTTATTCTGATTTTGACAAGAAGAGGGCTAAAGTATAAAGCATAATACACTTTTTTTTTTTTAAGCAGTGCCTTTTAAGATACAAATTAGGAGATGCCACTCATATACTAACATGATGAATATGACTATCAAAGAGAAGCCAGAGTTTCTCATAGGAGCTACTAACCTGAAGCTATTTGCAAATGTTACATGTGGTTTTTTTATGTATGTTCACATTTTGTGGTATAAAGAATTTACAGTCAAAGGATACGTTGGAGGAATGAGTAATACAATGAGAGTACAAACTAAGTGTGCAACTATATTTTTTCATGATTACGTAGGGCTTACTCTCATATTATCATAAATACATTATATTTACTCATTTCTGATACTGTACTACATTTACTGTCAGTAACTCTGGAATATGTCATGTAATGATGATGTTGAATAAAAAGTTCCTGGGCTCATGTTGACATCAAGTAGTTAAATCTTCAACTTTCAGCCAAGCACTCTGTTGCCATTGTCTAGTGTAATTCTTATAGTAATGATGTTGATTGTTCATCTACTGAGGAATTTTGTTGTGGGTTATTTTGCTTCAAACAAGAATATGGAAACTATAATGGTAAACAGAGGGATTAAATTTGAATGTGTTTCCGGTATTGTGCGTAACTTTAACGGAAGTATACCAAGTACACTTTCACTAAGACAGACAGGCCATTAGCCATGAAGCATTCTTTTCTTTACACCTCTGAAACATGCTGTATTCAAATATGTATCTGGAACTTTGAAAAACTTGTCATACAGTAAATAATGGGGTGTGTATGTATGATGCCAAAACACACTATTTAAATGTAAGGTCGTCAAAATCTCATTAATAGTGTGGAACTATGATGTAATGAATGCTCATAGTACTCTCTTGGTAGAGCAAATTATGTTGGAGATGACATGATGTAATAAAGTGATTTATTAGAAATAAATGAGGATACTTTGAGAGCAGAAGAAATGATGAAATTATGGGTATTGGGCTAACTAGGAATTAAAGAATTGTGATTTTCATTGTGTAGATGCTTCCAACTTGCAAAACAACCACCAAGACAACAACAAAACTTGTTGTGGCTGTGCCACCATCAACCGACTTGGAGCAAGCCTAAGTTAACTCAAAACATCCACTAAAATCAGTGACTGACACAATGGAAATTACAATTATGAAAAATCTAAATGTACCAAAAACAGCAATAAATGAGTCAAGAAAGCTTGAGACCAGTTCATTTACTCCCGTTCATTGTCACATCTCTGAAATGGATCTCTCTGCACACCTTTTGTAAAAATATAATCTACTTGGTAATTAGAAGAGACATACCATACATTGATATCATGATTACATTATAAATGTGCGGTTTCTACCAAACTACCATATAATAGTAGACAGAAATTCAGGCAGGAAATCACTTTATTAACGAACTACTACCACTAATAGAGACGTTTACACTTTAGCGTACAGAGAAGCACTGACTGTCCTGCTGCTGAAGCAGCAATCGTGTACCTCGACCAAAGAAGTTACTTTTGGCTCCCGTAATATCGATTCATGGGACACCACAGGGTCCCCACCCCCCACCCCCCCACCCCCTGTAGTGCGGAGTACAAAGGACATGTCGGTGTTGATGCAGTTGGTGTGTGGTCGTTTGGTGCTGGCCCATAGTCCGGCGAGGGGTGTGGAGCGCACGTCTAGTGAGGCCAAGCAGTGTGGTGTGGATGCTGAGGGAGGTGTGGCCGTGGCAGTGTGACGTGTCATACAATGTCAGCACGGGCCGTGTGGTGGGGAGGTCATGCATTTCCAGTGTGTGCGATGACACAGGTGGTGTAGAGTGTCGTGGGTATCATCTCAGTGGAGAAGTGAAAGGTGGGGAAGACAATATTTAGTACTTCAACAGGTGTGAGCAATGGAGGAGCAATTCAGCATGGGAGATCGGAACAGCAGAGGGTGAGGAAGGGGGAAGAATGAGGGGACTTGATAGATGTAGGACACCTGATGTGACTGCATTCCATTACCCTTGTTTTTCCTCTTGTTAATGTTCATCTTATATGCTCCTTTCAAGCACACTGTCCATTCTGTTCAATTGCTCCTCCAGGTCCTTTGCTGTCTCTGACAGAATTACAATGTCTTCAGCAAAATACAATGTTTTTATTTCTTCGCCCTGAACTTTAAATCCTTCTCCAAATTTCTCCTTGCATTCCCTCACAGCTTTCTCCTTGTACAAACTGAATAACATTGGAGAAAGGCTACAATGCTCTTACTCCCTACCCTACAAATACTTGTCTTTTGTGCCCTTTGACTCAAATAACTGCTGTCTGATTTTTGTACAGGTTGTAAAAAACCTCCAGTTCCCTATATTTTACTCCTGCTGACTTCTGAATTTGAAACAGTATTTTCAAATAAGCGTTGTCAAAACTTTCTCAACATCTACAAAAGCTAGAAATAAAGTTTTGCCTTCCCTTAATCTATCTTCTAAGGTAAGTCTTAAGGTGAGTATTGCCTCCATGTTCCTACTTTTCTCCTAAATCAAAACCGATCTTCTCTGATGTCAATCAAGTTCTACCAGATTTTCCATTCTTCAGTAAATAATTCAAGTTAAAAATTTTCAACCAAGATTTATGAAACTGATGGTCTGTAATTTTTACACCTGTATGTGCCTGCTCTCTTTGGAATGGGGATTATTAATTTTTTTTAAAAGTCTGATATATTTCGCCTGTCTCATACATCATACATACCAAGTGAAATAATTTTGTCATGGCTAGTTCTCCCAGAGACATCAATAGCTCTGAGGGAAGCCATCAACTCCAGGGGCCTTGTTTTAACTTACATATTTCAGTGCTCTGTCAAATTATTCTCTCAGTATAGTACCACCTATTCATCATCTTCTTCTTGTTCTTACTTACTTCCAATATTGTCTCTAAGTTCATTTCGTCCGTGCAGCCCCTCGATATATTCATTCCACGTTTCAGCTTCCCTTCTTTGCTCAGATCTGGTTTTCCATCCGAGTTCTTGATATTCATACAGATGATTTTCTTGTCTGCAAATCTCTATTTTATTTTATTATCTTTCTATTAGCTATACATTCTTCTACAGACTTGCATTTGCCCTCTAGCCACTTCTGAATAGCTATTTGGCTCTTCCGGTCAATCTTATATTTTAGTAATCTGTACTCCATTTTACCTGCTTCACTTATGGAATTTTATATATATATTCCTTTCATCAATTAAATACAGTATTCCTGTGATATCCAAAGATTTTTTGTAGATCTTGCCTTTCTATCTATTTGATCCTCTGTTGCCTTCACTATTCCCCCCCCCCCCTCCCTCCTGTTTCTGTCAGCTGTTGCCTAAAGCTCCCTTTGAAAATCTCAAAAACTGCAGCTTATTTCAATTTAGCTAGGTCCTATCTCCTTATTCTCCTATCTTTCTGCTGTTTTTTCAGTTGCAAGTACAGTTCATAAGTAATAAGAAAGAAGTTAAAAAAGCTGATTGGCTGCTGAGAATAAAACCATGCAGGTGACAATAAAATCTTTATTCCTTTTGTAATGACGTGTTTCGGGCATAGCCCATCTTCAGAGTACCTGGTAAGCGTGAAAAACTAAGGTAATACAAGTACAGTCAAACAAAAGTAAATGTGAAACAAAAAGAGAAATGACAAAAAAAATTATACATACCATAAAATAACCCATTTAAACAAAGACAAAGCGCAATGGCCAGTAGAGGCTGGCCACTCATCAAATACTGGTAATATTAATATGTAGTACAGAACTAAGTACATTTGTCAAAAGGTAAAAGTAAACTGAAATCAATTTCTATTTGAGAGCTGTTAGGGTGAAAACAAACCACGTGAGGGCAGCACTTCACCTAAGACATTATAAAAATACAGGAATATTACAGTCCATATATACAAACAAAATAAAATATTTAGTTTTGTACAGACATTTGCATAATATTACCATGGACAAAATTAAGAATTTCATTTAATCAGGACTTAGCAAAAATGTAACAGGCGCAGCGTCTGAGAGCCGTTCACCAGAGGGCAGCTGCTGCTGAGTGGCGGAACGAAATTTATAAACATAGTATTGAAACTTGAAAAGGCAATCAGGTACAGGGGTACAGTGAGATAAGAGAAATGGGGCACCAGTCCATCCACACACCCGACAATTTTATACATTGCCATTCATCAAATATTTATGAAAAAAAAATCAAAGAACCAATTGTGAGACCCCACCAACTAATCATTAATTAGTAGTTCCGGGCAACTCTGGTGGTTAATATAAATCTCAATCTCTTCCAAGATATCCAATGAAATTCCCTTATTACTAACGTGCAGAATTGTCAAACCATCATTAATGTTCCTCAAATGGTGCTGACATTAATGTAAATGGTCACCCAATGCACTCCCATTACTCGTATACCCATGCTCTCGGTATCTAATTTTGAAGTTATGTCTGGTTTGTCCTATATAAAATTTACTAAACGATCCATACAGGATATTATACACCCCCACCCTACTAAATTTATCTGGAACAGGCTCTACACTGTGTCTTTTTTCCCCTTGGATATGTCTTACAGTTTAAAACCTGGTTCCAAAATCTATTTCTTACATTATAAAATATATCTGGTACCTTCTGGTGTCTCTTGGTCTCTACCACATATAGAGCCATATTTCATGATTCTTAAACCAACTGTTTGTTAAGATTTAATCATGTTCCATGCAAAATTCTACCAGGTGGCTTCCTCTTGCATTCCTTTTCCCCATCACAGTCAAGTTTTCCTCTTCCTTAAATGTCTGGATAATTTCCTCAGTCTCCTCATCATCGACAGGGGTAGTTATCATATGAACTTGTACTACTGTGGTTGGTGTAGGCTTCATATCTATCTTGACTATGACAATGTGATTACTTTGCTGTTCATAGTAGTTTACCCACATTCCTATTTTCTTATTCATTATTAGACCTATTGCTGTAATACCTCCAACTGATTTTGTATTTACAATCCTGTACTCACCTGACCAGAAATCCTTTTTGTCTTTCCTTAATCTCCAGTATATCTAACTTCAGCATATCCACCGTCTCTAATGACCACGCTGTTGACGGGACGTTAAACTCCAGGCTTCCTTCCTTCCTTCCTTCAGCCTATCCATTTATCTTTTTAAATTTTCTACTTACCTACCCAATTAACGGACAGAACATTCCATGCTCCGATTGAGATGTAATAGGCAAGCTACAGAGCTAAATGTTTACTGCTTCATCACCAAAATAATAAATTAAACAAATTATTTTATTAGAACCACAACTTTCAAATGCCAGATTGTGATCTCAGAGTATGTGTAATATAAGAAACTTGATTTCTAAATAAAGTAATTGTTAAGAGAAGATATACACATTATTTCATCATAAATAGGAAAATAAACAAGAGCACATGGCCATGAAACTAAAACCTGCTAATATGCACTTTAGAGATATATTCTATTGTATATTTGAGTAGGAACTGGCCTTGAAAACACAAATATAATAAATGTTTCGAATATAAACTTGCCACCATGTGCAGCATTGTAGATTAACTAAGCCTATATTAAATATTCCTGTGTTCTTGTATACAGCAAAAAAACTAATACTTTATTTCATTACTCTGTACATGGTAGGAACATCTGTCCTTCACTATTTTTCAATATATTAATATAGACAAACAATGTATTGATGTATTTTATAGTTAAGCATATTTCAGATCTGCAACTCAATATATGAAAGCAGGATTATTATGAATTGATGTAAATTAATTATTACCTTAATTTTGAATGTAAAGCTGCTACTACCTTGGCATAACATGGCCAAACTTATTGTTTTTCATATCTTTAATAGTTGTAACAATGTATGGTATTGTAGGTCAGACTATAAAAAGGGGCTCACAAAGATTGAAAGATGGCAGTCTTGTAAACAGCTTTTCAAGCTGCCACTATGCCTGTTTGGGCACCAATGTACATATTGTTGTAATGCATTGTAGGGTAAAAGTGATGAAATTAAACCACTTTCAGATACCTCATATTTGTTCTGAGTTCTTACCTTAATTTTGATGCACACATAAAATAGAGAACATTTCTCTAGATGCACGTATTCTGAATGAATTCTGGGGGTTCCTGTAAGGAGGTTATGCAGATTCTGTGTTTTAAGAAGATTCTACATCCATGAAATATCAAGGTAACTGTCCTGAACTTTGATGCTGTGGAGATTTATTAAGACCTAAAGACCACAATCACTGAGTTAGTGAACAGAACATCTGTAAGGTGGTAAAATGTTTTACAATCCATAGAATACCCATTTCATTCTTGTCAATGATGATGTCCTAAGTAGTCCCCATCTCAAGATTCCAAATGGAGGACTATTTTACTTCCAGAATATTCTACCTGAGAGAATGCCGTCTTATATCCATACAGTAGAGTTGCATTTCCTCAGGAAAAGTAAAGACTGTAGTTTCCTCCCCTCTTTCAGCAGGTCACAGTAACTGTATGTCAAAGCGACATTAGATGATGGTACAATGCCAGCTCAGTCAATTATCCAGACCACTGCCCCTGCAACTGCTGAGAAGGCTGCTGCCCCCTTCCAAGAACCACATGTTTGTCTGGCCCCTCCACAGATATTCCTCCACTGAGATTGCTATCTGTATCATTGAGGCACACCAGACACCCCACCATGACAATGTCAATGTCTGTGTTTCATGAAAGTAGCAATTGTAACTAACCATCATATATGGACACCTATTACTTCTTAACAATTTTTAGCACCACAAATATGCCTAAATATGATGATATTTTGAATGTGCTATACTTCGGTCCAGATACACATTCAATACACAGTCAATTTGCAGTACATCTTTGTGACCCAGCCACTTGGCTTCACAGTTGTGAAGTTACAGAAAATTAGTGGGAGTTTTGCGACTCACTCCTTATTAGGCTCTGCCCATAACTTTAATGCCTGAACATCAGAATAATAGTTGGCAACAAACAATTCTCCTACTATTACTTATCAGGGGTTGTCAATAACAAATAAAAATAAAAAATAATGTGGAACTGAGAATAAAGTTTAATAACGGGACGTCCAAGTTGGAATTAATAATATAGTAATAAGGACAGTTTACAACTCACTGCAAAGACGTGATGATGAGCTGTGACAGGCACTTACAAAGGACACGCACATACAACACTTTCAGCTATCGGCCATGGCCTTCTTCAGAAAACATATCATACATGATATCACACATGCACACAACACAGTCATACACACTGTGTTGTGTACCTCTGTGATAGCGTGAATGTTCTGTTTTATGAAGAAGGCCATAGCTGATAGCTGAAAGTGTTGTATGTGTGTGTCTTTTGTATATGCCTGTTGCAGGTCATTGCCACATCTTTGCGATGAGTTGTAAACTGTCCTTATTACTATATTATTGAGTATAAAGTTTGTTACAAATTGTTAAATGGACTCAAATAACAAAATAATTAGTACAATGGTGCACAAACTAACTAACTCAAGGAAATTCCTAGGCATATTAAAACTGTAAGCTGGAACAGCATTCAAACTTATGTTTGAACTAATACTATCAGTTTTGAGATTTATTGAAGAGAACATCCAAATGGGTGTCCTCATACTGTATATAAATGGATGTATTTTGCTTTATTTCCAGTGTACTACTGTATTCAATGTTTTTATGTTACACATTGGCTCATATCCACCTAATATGTTGACACACTAATTTGCATTTCTACTAAAATGCATCTCTATGTTGTCACATTAATATTTTCCATCTTTACTACTTTGTTATTTTTACAGTGATATATTACTACATTGCTATGCATGTCAATTGTTGTATGCAGAACACAGTTTGATCATGAATTTTAGTACTAACCCAAGTTGGGGAAAAAACAGAAACTTTAGTGTTAAACAAATCCACTACTTTTATTTTATTACTCTTACATATTTATCCTTATCAATGCCCAATCATTAATGAGACATATACACCATAAAATCTTAATATGTACATCACTTTGCTGGTTAATGCTATTCAAGTTTATATCATACAAATTTAATTGAATAAATTAGTAAGGAAGCTGCCACTTTCAATACATTGCTGCTACTACATGGCTGCTGTTTGTTATTACTGTACTAGCTTAATATTTACTTAAAAAATGGACATACTGTGGTCTGATACTTGAGTACTGTCAAGTGTGTTTCATGCTTGGATGAGTGACAATTAATACTGATATGCCCCGTTCACCTACCAGGGTGACAGCCTTTTGATATCAACTGGGGAGCAACCAGACTAAGTAGCAGTGTCATATGTCATGAAAACTGACAGTGACTTGCTGACAGCATGCCCCCTACATCCACATCCGAACACACCAGTTGACTGAAAGTGACATGGTAGTCCATAAGTTCTGTTGGGTATTTAGTCAGTTAGGATGTAAGTATTATTTACTTGAGAACAGTAAAAGGGCACCTGAATAGGGGGTTCATTGAATCCACAATTTTTTATGTTTCCTGCCTTTGCCCAAGTTACTGTCATACAACATGTTCCCTTTGAGTTATTGGAGTTATTGTTTATTGGCTCTTTTACAAAACATTAGCATCAATATATTTTATAGAAAATTCCTGCTTTGAAGGCAAAAAAATCCTTATAATATGGGCCCAATAAACCCCCACCAATTTCGAATTTTTTATCTCTAGAACAATGCAAGTTTGTTTCTTGATATTCCCAACAGTCAGTTTACTCTCAGAGGAAGTGATTTTTTATGTCAGTCAGCTGTTATTTATCTTGTATACTTCCAGTGAGTGAGTGCAGTTCAATACTGTTCATACCCAGACTTAGAAATGACTAAAAGAATACATGACTTGTCTTTAGAAAGAGTTCTGAATGAAATTTTAAATGAAGATTCTAAGTCAAGGAGTGAAAGTGAATATGATCATAGTGCTATGAAGTATGATTCAGATTAGGAAAGTGATGTGGATGTTAGAGAAGATGAAGATAACAGCTTCAGGTAGTGACCATCAGGATGTTACTTTGGCCAAGTCTGGAAGAAGGTATGTAACCATACAGTATAGAATTCCTAGGAGCAGAGCCAGCTGGTATTTGTCATTCTCCTGGAGAAGCCTTGAAGTTTCTTTTTACACGTGACATCATGGGTGTTATATTAAAACATTTAAATGAAGGGGCGGTTACCCTAAATGTTACTTTGACTAATGAGAAAGAATTGTATGCCTTTATAGGAATCCTGAAACTTATGGGGGCAAATAAGGATAATTCTGTCAGTGTACGCTATCTCTGGTCATACCTAATGCATCAGCCTGTTTAAAAAGGTATTATGGCAAGAGAATGTTCCAAGGAACTTTTTGCAATCATAAGGTTTGATGATGAAACTACCCGCCAGCTAAACAAGGAAGCAGACAAGTTCACAGCATCCATGATGTTTTCAACAAAATCAATGACAGGTTTCCACTACTGTATAAACCAGGAGTCCACCTCACCATTGATGAGATGCTCAACTTGCTTAGAGGGCACCCCCCTCCCCATCAAAGTATTTATGAAGGATAAACCAGGCAAGTATGGCATCCTTATACACATGATGTCCAATGCAATAGACAGATACATCATGAATATGATACCCTATGCAGGTAAACTTCAGAATTTGTCGAAAGAAGAACGGGGTTCAGCAGCTGTTGTAAAACGTGTGGCAGTACTTGTGAAAAATATTGGTCAGTATATTACTACAGACTGATATTACACATCAGTGAATTTGGCGGAAGAGTTATACCAATTATACCAAGACTATAAACTTAGCAACAGTAGGAACTCTCCAGTCAAACAAGAAGCGTATTCCAGACATAATGAAGAACACATCAGATTGACATGTTCTTGTTCACAGACCCATCAACAGGTAGGCCTCCAGAAACTTTGGCAGTACAGTATAAACAAAACCAAGTAAAAACTTACTGATGTTATCAACAGTGCACCAAGATATAGGCACTGTTGGAGGAGAGAAGAATATAACCAAGATAAATGCATATTATAATTCTACAAAAGGTGGAATTGATAGCACTGATCAAATGGCGTTTGTGTACACCTGCAAGAGGAGAACAAAGAGATGGCCTCTATCTGCATTTTACTCTCTCATTGATATTTGTGCTATCAATGCAACCACCATATACATCCAGCAACACTGAAGATGGAATGAAAAGAAAAACAACAAACAGAAACTTTTTCTTCTGCAAGCTGAAATGGAACTAGTGAAAATGCAGGTAGCAGAAAGAAGTACCAATGCGAGAGGGTTATCTAACTATATTGTTCAGTCAATGGTAAACATTCTACAAAAGAAAATCAAAGAACTGACAACAGCAGCACATCAGCCTCCTGCATGGAAAGGTCAGTGCCATATTTGCATAAGAGAAGCTAAAACAAAGAAGCAGAAGTACAACAATCTAACTAAACCAAAGCAGTATTGCGGGCAGTGGCATAATCATGTGTGTAACACACATTCAGAAAGAACTGTGTCTCTTGCCTTGAAGTTGAGGACTCAAGTGTAGTCTGTTGTATATGAACACATTGTATTTTGAATTGTAATATGTCACTTTTTTACTGACTTAATCCAATATTTATAACAATTAACAACATTTATAAATCAATGTCTTAGTTAAAATACATAAACCATTTTGAAAGTTGTAATTTTTTATCAGTACAGTTATTTATTACCTGTGGGCTCACCACCCTCCCCCCTTCCCCCCTTCAGCATCCAAGTTACAAAAGAAGAAAAGGCTTGGGCATCCTACAGTTAATGGTCTCTGTGGTGGCTCAAACACTAGTTGTACATCACATTGATTGCACTATGGCAATTAGACACCAACTTCGGTTGTCTTCAACCTGTCTGGTGTAACTCTTTTTAGATGATACCACTTCGGCGACTTTTATGTCAATCATGATGAGGATGTCACAACATCCAGTCTTTGAACAGAGACAATCAACTGAGAATCTAGCACAGGCCCACTGCATGGCAACGTATAATGATGAATCAGAGGCTATGAGCACTTGTATGATAACAGTTCAATTTTCTCTCAAGCACTAGAAGCATCTTGACAGTGAGTGAAGTTGGGAGTGGAAGTGAGTGGAGGGGATTAGAATGCTGGGTAAGGGTGCACATGGAAAATTTTGCATTGCATAATGGATTGTAAAGGTTCTGATATGCAGGAATGTGAAATACAGCAGTGAATGCTGTGACGGGAAGGAAGAGGATGAAAGGGAGCTGTAAAAGTGTGTGGGGATGGAGGGGAGGATTTGAAATGAAAAATAACAAAAAATTTCCCAAGCATTCAAAAGCGTGCTCCACCAGCTCCCAAAATTGTATCCGTCCGTGCATCCTAATGCCTCATCACTAAACTACTATTTCCCTTCCAAAATATTATACATTCAACTATCACAGAATTAAATGCTTTGACCACCTCCCTACAAATATAGTTTACTTGTAACAAACAAATACATATTTAACAATACTAAAATCAGTTGAGACTGAAGCTCTTTGCTCAGGTAACTATTACGTGTGGTGTCACACTTTTCAAATATACTACCACCATCGAAATTTGATACACAATTAATATTTAATTTATCATGGATTTTTATGCAAATAAAATCAGTTCTTGTCCACAATTAATACATATAATTGTTTATGTATAAATTATCTGCTGCATATCTACTATTTTTAGTTGGCCATGAAATATTTAAGTGACAGTCTGCAGCATAAGACAAACATTATTAAGAATAATATTAAATATAATAAAATACATATATATGATATGAAGATTATAGAGGAAAAATTCCTAGCAGGAAAAATATAAATAACAAGTAGATGAGGTTTACTTACCAGGCGAAGGAGCACAGGTATGTGACAGTAACATAAATAAAAAAACCACACACACACACACACACACACACACACACACACACACACACACACACACACACACAAATGCAAGCTTTTGCAACCATTTGTTGCTTCTTCAGGCAAAGAGCGGGAAGGAGAGGGAAAAGGAAAGGATGTGGCTTTAAAGGAGTGAGTGAGGAGTCATTCCAATCCTGGGAGAGGAAAGACTTACCTTTGGGGAAAAACGATAGGTAAACAAACACACACACCCACACACATATACATGCACGCACACACCAAGGCAGACACACGCAAAATGCAAAGAAGTTGGACAGATGTGCCAGTTGAGGCAGAGGCTCTGTCCACAGATTGGAGGCAAAGATGTAGATTGGTGGGCGGGAATTTAAAACTAACAAAGGTTGAGACCAGGTGGGCATCGGGAAGAGAGACTATGTTGAAGGGTAAGTTCCCATCTCTGGAGTTCTGAAAGGTTGGTGTCAGCAGGAAGTATCCATATAACCTGGATGGTTTAACACTGTGGCAAGATGTGCTGGCCATGCACCAAGGTATGCTTAGCCACAGGGTGATCCTCATTACCAACAAACACTGTCTGCCTGTGTCCGTTAATGTAAATGGACAGTTTGTTGCTGGTCATTCCCACATAGAATGCCTCACAGTGCAGACATGTTAGCTGGTAAAACATGTGGGTGGTGTCACAAGTGGCTCTGCCCTTAATTGTGTACACCTTCCAGGTTACAGGATTGGAATAAGTGGTGGTGGGAGAATGCATAGGGCAGGTTTCACACTGGGGGCCGTTACACAGGTAGGAGCTGGAGGGTAGGGAAGGTGGTTTGCGGATTTCATAGGGATGGACTAAGAGGTAATGAAGGTTAGGTGGGCAGCGGTAAGACACTCTCGGTGGAGTGGAAAGGATGTCATGAAGGATGGATCTCATTTTGGGACAGGATTTAAGGAAGTCGTTTCCTTGCTGGAGAGCAACATTTAGAGTATGCTCTAGTCCTGGAAAGTAACCAGTAACAAGAGGGGCACTTTTAAGGTCCCTCTATGGGAAGTTCTGGGTAAGAGAAAGTAGCCCTGGCTATTTGCTTTTGTACCAGATCAAGAGGGTAGTTGCGGGATCTCAAAGCTGTCATCAGGTTATTGGTGTACTGGTTCAGGGATTCAGGACTGGAGCAGAAGACCAAAGCTGTAGGAAATGGACCATTTGTTATGGAATGGATGGCAGCTGTCATAATGGAAGTACTGTTGTTGATTGATTTGATGTGGACAGGTGTGTGAAGCTGGTCATCGGATAAATGGAGGTCAACATCAAGGAAAGTGGCATGGGATTTGGAATAGGAACAGGTGAATCTGATGGAACCAAAGGAGTTGAGGTTGGAGAGGAAATTCTGGAGTTCTTCTTCACTGTGAGTCCAGATCGTGAAGATATCATCAGTAAATCTATACCAAACTTTGGGTTGACAGGCCTGGGTGTCCAGGAAGGCTTCCTCTAAGCATCCCATAAATAAGTTGGGATACGAGGGGGCCATTCTGGTTCCCATGACTGTTTCCTTTAGTTGTTGGGATGTCTGGCCCTATACATAATGCACTTTGCTGGGTTCATGTTTTGTGTTTCTGTGGTGGAATCTATATTCTGACACAAGATTATTACTAACTCAGTGAAAGCAGAATAAGATAGTAGAACAAAGTTTATTGAAAGAATACAGAAATAATGTGGTACGTCTTTTAAGATAGGTAGCATGGTGCAATGTGCAATGCTGCCCATTTGCTTCTTAAACTGTTACTGATAAACACTACATATCAATTACTGTAAATATGTCTCATAATACTATTATTATAGTACTGAAATTTATTGGCTTTTTATCTGTAAGGGGTATTGAAATTGTAATTATGGCATTTGATTCTCCCAGGTCTCCTGAATCTATTCATATAATTATATTTGCCTTATGTTCATTCCTTGATTTTATATGGATTTTTAGAATAATGTGTGTGGCTATATTGTATTTCAGTTGCAATCTGGGAGAGCCATCCTCACTCAGCCAATACCGTTTCCGGTTACCGAGCAGATTAGGAAAATCCTAACTACCTGTATTCCATTCACTAGGTCCAAACTGTTAGCTGGCTGCCTGGAGAACCCATCAGCCTGACAAAACCTGCCTTTCACATGAAAGCAATCAGCTTCTCCTGTATCTGTAATGGCACACACCTCCACTTGATATGATACATTTGCCTGCCAAATTATCATGTCAAGTAGCACAAAATTTTTTTGACCATTTCCTCTTACATTAATAAAAACATAAAATTATTACCAACTATTGTGCCAGACCAAAATATATAAAAATGCAGTATCGCATGAACCAACGTACCATTTATGCGTCATGTATAAGATTTAAATCTAAAGTAACATAAATTATAAATTTTATGGCATATTAATTAAATGCCCAGAGAAGTATATGTTCCTTTGGTGCAAAGCACAGTAATTTCACTCAGCTAATATCACTTTAACGTGCCCTTGCGCCTCTCGTTCCACAGTCCACAGCACTGTCACCAATTCTTCGCCAGTGTCGTACCTTGTTGGAATGTATGTGACTCTGCAGCCAATTCCCCGGATGAAATGAAAACACCTGTTGAAATTTGACTATGATATAGTTACAAATATATGGAAAGGCAACCGAATCCCCAAGGTTCCAGCTTTGAATGCCTTTCCCCAGTAGAATCGATACACTCTCTTCAATTGCAATGCAATAAAATATTTTCATCGTATAAATTAATTAATATTGCTTTTACCATCAGTCTGTCCAAGTTACAATAAGAAAACATGTCTACACTATAGTAATTTTTGTTTCTGTAACACTAGTCTCCCCCACTGTCGAATTATGAAATTAAAAAAAAAAAAAGACTCAAAGCAACAAACCATTACTTCCCTTGAAAAGCTTTCCCTATTAAATTATAGCCTAATTACAACACATTTTAATCCCAAAATATTAAACACAAAAATGTCTGTATCAACCCATATATAAACCACTCATGTCACTAAGATCCTTCTTATAATTTTCAATACACTTCAATTCTCAATATTTATTTATTTATTTATTTTTTACTGAGAAATTAATCTGACCTCCTCGCACCAAAATTTGTGCGAGAACACTCTTTAAAATAATACCACAATTCTGGCAACTATTTTTAAACCACAAATTATATAAACATTAAATAAATCATTTTCATCAACATTATCCCATCAAACTGCTGACCTCCATGCACCAAAATGCGCCCACACAATTCCTTTTTGTTCTCCTCGGCATAGCAACTTAATTTAAACAACAGACAATAAACACACAATTATTACCCAAATTCTTATATAGTTAACATAAATACACTGAAATAAGCATCCGTAGCAAAGATTTTACTTATTCTTCTTCTCTGCCCCCAGTCATTACAGTATGGGCAACACATTGCTCCCCCATTAATAAGTACTTGAATTTCACCTTTTGTCTTATTCCTTGTATGTCAAACTTGATATACCTTTCTAAACAGTTGAGAGATGTTTTATATTTACGTAGAAAATCTGTACTTAATATACCATCTATCGCCAACCTACTTATCACAAAAGTCTGGTATTAAATTTGTATCCACAACATTTAAATTCTAAACTCATCTCCTGCCTGATGGGCTTACTCTTCCCCACTGTAACTGTCTTAACTGTTTCGCTATTTACTAGGAATATAGCTAACTGTTTTTTCTTTATTCTGGTCAGAAAACTTTCTGACACAGCTGATATGTTACTTCCCGAATCCAAAAGCGCATTTACCCTTGTTTTCCCAACATCTATCTCAACTATTGGCTGTACAACAATGAGTTCTTCCCTATATAAAAGATCTTCATTTAACAAGTCATTCTCAATTTCTCTCCCCCTTTCTTCCATATCAATAGTACACAAAGCTTTAGTCCACCCTTCAAATTTGTTGTCCCCATAAAATAATTCCTTAAATAGCCTGTATGCTCCTTTTTCACCCTTTTTTCTTTCAAGCTACCTTTCTATTTTAAACTTTTCTTTAACCCATCAGTGCAGTAACATTGACTTTAAAATATTCCCATACCACCGCCAGTCTGTAACAGAGAATTCACATTCACTTTTGCCAAACCAATCAACATTTACCCCTTTTCCTAACTCACCACAGTTGCCATAAATAATGCTGCCACTTTCTCTTCCCTTTGTAAATTGATCCCACAAATTATATTCATTAAACTCCTCTGCATCTCTGTCCTTGTCGAACTCAAAACTGCTTTCATGAATAGGAAAAGCCACTATACTAGCTGCTTCAGTCACATAATTATTTTCAGAAAATACAATATCTTCCTCACATACATCATCATTCTTTCCAAATATCTCGCAATCACGAATAATATTATTGACTCTAGCCAATGCACTTAAAACCTTATTACATATATCATTTACCTCTGCCGATTTATCAGTGAACACAGAGCTATTAAAAACTATTTACAAACAATCACTATTTACTACATCACTACTGCATCGTTCCTCATTCATATCTTTAGTACATTAGTTATTTGACAGTTTCACATCTGCATCTATAACCCACATCAAATTTTCCTCAAAATTATTATCTGTTTCACCAATATTAAACTTTCCTTCCTTCACTACAGATAATGGTTCCTTCAACATAGCATCAACACTTTCATCCATCACCTTCCATTCACAATTAATAATCTCATCAAGAGCTACTGGATCATCCTCATCAACAGAAATAATGGCGCAAATTCCTTCCTCAGTAGCATCTATCTCAGTAACTTCAAATTTACCACATGTCTTACTTATTTCATTTTCTTTCATCAATAAATCACCTATCATGCCACATACATAATATAATTCATCACCAGTCAACAAGACCAATGCTACGCCAGTTTCCTTATCAACTTCACTAAAATCTGCTGATTTACAACTTAAATTTCTACCAGCTAGCATGCCCTTAGCTATGATGCCTTCACAAAATTCACCACTTACATCTGCCACCTCAAATTCACAATACATTCAGTACATACACATTTAGTACAATCCCATTTAGTACATACATACATACATACATACATAGTCGCATTTATCACTACTGGTCAATAACTTCTCAGAATTTTCTACACATTTCATCTCCACCAAATTCAAATTTTCCTCATACCCTTTCTTAGACTTAGAACTATTTAGCATACATTCATTCACTCCATAACTCATTCTCTCTTCACAAAATAGCTTTTGTAAACCCATATATTCATCTGATTCAAATGATTGGCCAAATAATTTTGATTTCTCTGACAGCCACACTGTTTTAAATTATCAACTTTTAGGGATTTATCTATCACACAAATTTCCGCAACTTCCTTCTGTCCCCTATCTCATCTATTTCTCACAAAATTATCACAGTACGATGTCCTATCTATCGTTGGTTTGTTTCGCCATCCCTGCACATGAGATGCGGTGTTTCTCAATTTCCCGACCGCATATCACTATGTTCCCTTCCATGATTTCTCTCATGATAATTCCCACTGCCTTGACCTTTATAAAATTTATTCCAGTGATAACCATTGTTATTGTGTTGGTTCCGGAAGTTACTGTTATTACTATGGTTCACATAATTACCATTATTACTATTATGGTTCAAATTCTGACTACCATTTTGTCTTCCGTTACTGTGATTGGGTTTAAACTATAATGCTCGTTCCAACTTTCCAACAAAATCTGAAACTCATCAATTGATTGCATTGGACTATGCACCAAATCCCATTGCAAATAATCCGGTAATCGTCTCTTTAACATCATGATTTCCGTCAGAGCTCCCAGCAGCCGATTTGTATGCATTACCTTATTTCGTTTGTGCACACAAAATTCACACATTGAACCATTGCCATACTTAATATTTGGACCATTAAGAAATTTGTTTTGAAGCCACATTTGCTTAGCTCCACTCCAGTAATTATTCAAGAAACAAATCTCAAACTTGTCATAGGTCTCGAACAAGTGATTACTTAAATTAGCCCATGACTGTGCACTACCATCAAGCTGTCTTTTTACCAATTTAATTTTATCTTGCTCACTCATTCCGTTAACAAATCCATCTTTACACATGGCAAGAAAATCCACTGGGTGGTAATTGCCATCATTAGAAATACACTTACTATTTCCAGCTGAAAACCACGGATTATTTACAAGTGGACTAACATTTGCATTACCTATTTCAGCTTGCAATTCCTCAACACCGTCAGCTGAACCTTCACTGAGTCAACCTACAATGTCATCTAATCATCCCATTACCAACAACATCTGTCATCACAGAAGAAAACTTCTAGTAACCTGTATAGTTATTTATATTGTTAAATATTTAAGGAATTTTAACACAACATATTGAAACAGTTAGTACACAATGAACCCTACATTTTCATTTCAGGTACAATATGTAGGAGGTGGATAACATTTCTGCATGTTGCACATCCCATACATCACGAGTTATTTAGCATTGTCAACATTACACACTCACCTTATTTGGAAACTTAAAAGCTCACCACTGGACATGTAAAATATCACATTTTTGCACTCTGTTTAAAATACTATTGGTAAAACACATTTAAGAGATAGTATGTTTATTTAAACTTAACTTTTGCTACCTCGTTATGTAATATTGAGTTTTGATACTTTCATAAATAACAACTACAACCATTAGGAATACATTACGCATAGTTACAGAATATGCTATCCCCATAAATTCATGTTCCGATATAAATGTAACATTACATGTTGTAACTGTTCAACAACATATTATAGATTTACATTATTTTTAAATAAATTAGGGCAGATCATCATCACTGGATCCTAAATCATGTATTTATTATGATTTTGTCACTCATTTCAGCTATCTGTCTGATACTAAGAATTTATTGCTGAAATTAACTACCATACTATGCCACTAAGTAAATCCATATTAATAAAAAATTAAACCACAAGTTGAAATACATCAAAATTACTAGTCTAAATAACAGTACACCAAAACAATAATTATAAACTATTGACTTACCTACATAAAAATCATAAATAGAACGAATAATTTGAGAACATTTGAAATTTAAATTTATAAAGTCAAATGAATTCCTTTATGTATGCAACTAATTTAAATGATATTTCTGTAAATATGTGCACCATGTTGTCACAATAACTAAGTACTACAAATAAGAACTAAAAAGCTATCTTTATAACCTATTCAACATGTTAGTTTAGTATTTGTATGAAAAATGAATATTGCAGTTAATTTATGACAATGGAGGCATAGCTGGCAATGTTTCAAGAGAAACCATATTGTGGCAGTAAGGTTTAGGCTATGCTCACAAGCAGTTGGTTTGTCTCATTGTCCATTAAGTGATTGTGCAACAAGTACACAAATGTTTTAAATGGAAATACATATATAAGAAGAAAAGAAAAACTGGTGAATTCTCATTTAACATTGATCACCTTTCATTTCCATGTATAAGGTGAACTGTACTGCTGCAAGATCCTGGATCGACAGTTTTAAGTGCAATGGCCACAAGATAAGTAGAGTTTTTAATACAAAAGAACCTCACCACTTCCACGTGTCCTCCTAATAAAACTGTTTCTTACAGTATGGACACAGTTTGTCCAGACATATTATAGGAAGTGGCAAAGGGGGCGACTCTTACATAAGGCACTCTCTGCAGCCTAGTGAGACACCACACAACATGGAGACCTACTGTAGCAAAGGTAGCAGTCAGGTGGGCAGCACAGGATGGTGCCAATCAGTGCCAGCACCATATTGTTTCCCACACCTCGCTAACTGCCACACCTGTGTCACAGGCCATAGTTCGGCAACCCTGGAATCACAGCAATGTATAGAGCAACTTTAAACATATTGATAAATTTTATTTAGTAGTTTTTCCCCATCCTTTGCAAGTGTGTCAATATCTCATAACTGCCACTGTTAAATTGGAAGCTTTCCCTCAATATATCATGAGGAATTTCCATGAACGAACAGTAATCACCCTGTGTTGTTCACTGTGTATATACTGCACTTATTACTCCCATTGCTTTTATATGGCAATGTCCATAAATCATTGTGTTTACAATGGTATGAAAAAAGCTCTATAGTGGGAAAAAGAAAAGCATTCTCAAAGAACTCCATTGTAAAATAAGTACAGAATTCAGAGCAAGGTACATCATACAAGTATGCAACAAATTGTTTTCTTTTTACAACATACGGTAATTATACTTGCATACCATACATGAAAATAGCAAACATATCAACAAATGATGATTTAATTTTTAGCTAATGCTATCTACTCTAAATTTAAGTGCAAATATGTGTGGAATTCAGATGTGTGAATGCTGAAAATATGCTCATTAAAAATTACATAGGCCACCTACTGCAAAAAAAAAAAAAAAAAAAAAAAAAAAAAAAAAAAAAAAAAAAAAAAAAAAAAAAAAAAAACCAGGAAATATAACCTGAAGCTCTGTAACTAGTAAGTCTGGTTTTCCGCACTTTTGTAGGAAAAATTGTAATGTATTTTAACATCTAAAACAAAAAAAGATATTCTGAGAATCATAATAAGAAACTACTTCTGGTTGTTGCTAGTTTCTGTGAGAAGAGGAACAAATTAAATCTGCCTGTGTATAGGAAATTAAACAGTTGTAGATAAATAATGTTGATAATTGTGTCTCCACAACAGCAGAAAATTAAGAACAGTTATTCTAATATGCCTTTACATAAAATTAATGTTTTCCATCAAAATATTGCAAGTTTTCTTCAGAATCTTCTGCTTTTTTAAAAATATAATGCAACAAAGCCACAAATTTCATAATTTCCTTCAATGTTTACAGGCTCTGCAATACTGAATAACACTGCATCCAGCATACAGTCAAAGTTAGTGCTATTAATAGTGGATCAAATATATACAAATGCATATTACCAGTCTGAGGATTCAGTCAACTGTACTGTAAACAACTGTTAGTTTCCTCAATTTCTGTCTTCAATGTATATTACCATAGTATAAAATGTATTTGGAAACATATCTTTTCTGCTTAATAACTCTGTATATTTAAAACAGATCAGACTATCTTCAAAATAACAGTAAAATTGTAATAATGGAAAGTCCAGGTTGGAATTAATAATACAGTAATAAGGACGGTTTACAACTCACTGCAAAGACATGGAGATGAGCTGTGACAGACACATACAAAAGACACACACATACAACACTTTCAGCTATCGGCCATGGCCTTCAGAAAATAGAACATTCACGCAATCACACAGGCACTCAACACAGTCATACAACGATCACCTCATGCTGCCGTGATTCGAATCGAAGTGTGGCAGCTAGAGGTGAGGGTTGTATGACTGTATTGTGTGCCTGTGTGATTGCTTGAGTGTTCTATTTACTGAAGAAGGCCATGGCCAATAGCTGAAAGTGTTGCATGTGTGTGTCTTTTGTATGTGTCTATCACAGCTCGCCACCACGTCTTTGCAGTGAGTTGTAAACTGTCCTTATTACTATATTATTAACAGTAAAATTGGCCTTATATATATGTTTCTAGATAGGGGCTAATCACACATCCAGTCCCAGGGCTAATGCCAGCTCCCATGTGCCCTGAGTGTACTTGTTTGATTGTGTGCATAAGAGTATGTCTTTTTCTGATAAAGCCAAGTTATATATGGATGGGTGTTTCTTTTTGGTGTGTCCGCCATGTCTCAATGAAGGTCCTCCTGATATGTTGTAAACTATACTCATTAAATGGGTATCAGTGAACAAACAGCTAAACAAAAAATACGACATTCAAAGAAAATAGCAGAGTCAAAGTTATTTGGGTATCTTCCCTGGCCATAAACAAATCATATAAAGAAATTACAAAATTTCTACTATTAATTACAATAAACAATGTCATATTGCAAAAAGTGATGTATTTGCACAATACTGTAAGTAGTTACTTCAATAGCAAAAAGAATAGCTTTCATTCCTGTTTGAATAAAAACACCAAAAGAAAATAATATTGTAGAAAATGACTCACAGTTTTCTGTATCACAAGTGCTTTCCATTCATAAACTTGTTCTCACACTTTCCATTTCCTACTCATTGGACTCAAAAAGTCTGTGGGTCCCAGAGGCATAGATAATGGAAGGGGAGGGGGTAGGAGGCTGCTGCCAGATTCATATCTTTGGAGCTTTTCTTTCTTTTTTTGAGATCTGACACCCCCTTCCCCAGAAGACCACTGAATCTCCTCCAGAAGAATGAATTATCTGTGCCCCTGATCTGCCCATATACTTCCATTCAAGCACTGTACATGTAGAGAAAAAGTAAAAACACAACTTTAGTATACCAGTAACTCATGGACTTATACAAACAGTAAATTTCTCACATTTAATTGCAAATCCAATTATATAAATTTGTTATTTCATAAAACAAAGTTACTAGATGGTAAATGTTTCAGTTTACTACATTACTCCACTCTAAGCAAAATTAGACAAAAAGACATTTCCTAAATGTTAATGCTCATGATATCTATGTCAAACACACACATTACTATGCTGCAATTAATTAATACACAAAGGATTGTTTCTTTAGTCAATCGTAATTACAAAGCAGCCATACCATAAGTCAACACTTCAAACCACAAATACCAACATATAACAGTAAAGAATTGTACTTGTAGCAGTAGCAGAATTTTATCTATGTGAGATGCAGAGAGAGGGGCAAGGGTAGTGCAGGAGAGGGAGAGGGAAAGTGATGAAGAGGGGAGAGGGGTAAATGATGTAACAGAGACAAAGGTAGATAACATTTGTACAGGATGCAGATGGTTGAATTTTCGGTGGGCACTTTAAGCATTCAAGGGTATTGTACACTTTTATCATCTTCTTCTTTTTATACACCAGGCAGTCTGGGGAGAGAGAAGAGTGTGTTGATGACAGTTGACACACACAACAGGTGGAACATAGGAGCTCCCCTCATGGAGTGGGGCGTCCACATTCACCGCATACAGGGACCACAATACAATGAGAAGACATGTGCCCAAACTGCATACATCAGAAACATCGTATGGAAGGTGGAATTTATGGCTTCACATCATGTCTGTAAATCATTACCTTGACCTTCTCTGGAAGTGTATCCCCCTCAAAGGCAAAGATAAAGGTGCCAGTATCAATGCGATTATCCTTGGGCCCTCTCTGAACGTGGTAGACACAGTGGATGTTTTGCTGTTCCCATTTGAAGCAGTAGGCAAAAATGAAGAATAACTCCATGAACCATATTTAAAGTCTGATGAGGAGTTATAGACACCAGAACATTGGCAAGATGGTCACAGGTGCAAAGTGCAGCAGATTGAGCAGCAGACAGTTCTGATGAGTAGGAGGGAGCCAGAGTGCATCTTACTCATTGAATGAACTTCATCAAACTTGTCCTCGGTCTGTTTTACAAAAACAGTGGTTTGGTGGTGGTTAACGTACCTCCGTCTATCGTGATGCACACTACTTGGTGCGTAGAGGGTCAAGCTGACATGCCTGGCCTTTCTCCAAAGGGGTAGCTAGAAGGTTCTTATCTGAAGTAACTGCAGATATCTCCAGAGACAGTTGATGTACGGCCATTTTGAGTGAAAGCTTCACATGTTTCATGGTACAAAACTTCTGCCCTGGTACCACCCACTCCAATGTTCCCATTGGCACCACGCAGCCACAGCAGAGGCCACCTGACATGATGGCCATTGCCAAGAGTCCTGATATCCCATGAGGACGGGTATTGACTCCTTGGCCTGCATTGGGAGATTATATCTTTGGTACCAGCAGTGTGATCCCTGTGTTGTCAGGGGGCTCAGCCACAAGGGTACATAATAGACCTCCTACACGGACTAGCTACATGTGCTGGGGACCTAGCAGGATAGGGTTCTATGGCAAAGGAGGGGGAATGGGAGGGGTGGGGATCCATGCTGTAGGAGCTAGCTCAGGAGTTTTTCCTCAAATGGCTCACACTGATAACTATGATTCTGTGGTGGTGGTATAACCCTGAGAGGGACCAAAGTGGACCAAAAGCGTGGCTAAACAGGAAGGAGACCAAAATCGCTAAAACCAACAGCGCAACCATATGAATAGCTGGGCCATTTTAAAAGGAAACACTCGGACATGCTTCTTGGCCAGACCCAAACTTCCATATGTTACAGTTGTCTACTTTCCTTAGTTCTCACAGATGTATCATGGTAAAGAATGAAAAGAGCCTATTGTGTGATTCCTGGGCGGGTCATACAGATCATACCCTTTTAGATACAAATGTTCAAAACAAATATGTTACACTGAAGATCTTGCCAGCGAAAATAAAATATAGTCAATCCTTTGATATTCACTTCTTTTGGCAATATAAACTCTATGTTACTGATTTTGTAAGACTACATGGTGCCTATCCACAAGTGAAGGTACATGATCGTTATTTCAATGTCAACTTTAAACAACATTATTTACAATCAATTTGCTGTACCTATGTATAACCCTGTTGTTGTTATGGTCTTCAGTCCGGAGACTGGTTTGATGCAGCTCTCCACCCTACTCTATCCTGAGCAAGCCTTTTCATCTCCTCATAAGAACAGCAACCCACATCCACTTGAATCTGCTTACTATACGCGTCTTTTGGTCTCCCTCTGCGATTTTTACCCCACACACTTCCCTCCAATGCTAAATTTACGATTCCCCGATTTCTAAGAATGTGTCCTACCAAGCGATCCCTTCTTTTAGTCAGGGTATGCCAAAAATTCCTTTTCTCACCAATTCTGTTCAGTACCTCTTCATTAGTTATGCGATCTACCCACCTAATCTTCAGCATTCTTCTGTAGCACCACATTTCAAAAGCGTCTATCCTCTTCCTGTCCGCACTGCTTATCGTCCATGTTTCACTCCCATACAAGGCAACACTCCACACAAATGCCTTCAGAAAAGACTTCCTTACCCTTAAATTAATATTCGATGTTAGCAAATTTCTCTTTTTCAAAAATGCTTTTCTTCCCATTGCCATTCTGCATTTTATATCCTCTGTACTGCGACCATTGCATGTTGTTTTACTACCCAAGTGACAAAACTCATCTACCACCTTCATTGTTTCGTTACCTAATCTAATTCCTTCAGCATCACCTGATTTTCTATTATTCCATTATTTTTGTTTTGCTCTTGTTAATGTTCATTTTATACGCTCTCTTCAACACACTGTCCATTCCATTCAACTGCTCTTCTAGGTCCTTTGCTGTCTCTGACAGAATTACAATGCCATCAACAAAACGCAATGTTTTTATTTCTTCCCCCTGAACTTTCCCTATTCTAAATTTTTCCTTGCTTTCCTTGGTCGCCTGCTCGATGTACAAATTGAATAACATCGGAGAAAGGCTACAACCCTGCCTTACTCCCTTCCCAACTGATGCTTCCCTTTCATGCCCTTCGAGTCTAATAACTGCGGTCTGGTTTTTGTACAAGTTGTAAATAAATCTCCTTTCCCTGTATTTTACCCCTACTGACTTCAGAATTTGAAAGAGTGTACTCCAGTCAACATTGTCAAATGCTTTCTCCAAATCTACAAAAGCTAAAAATGTAGGTTTGCCTTTCCTTAATCTATCTTCTAAGATAAGTCGTAAAGTAAGTATTGCCTCCCGGGTTCCAATGTTCCTCCTGAACCCAAACTGATCTTCCCCATGGTCAGCTTCTACCAGCTTTTCCATTCTCCTGTAGATAATTCGTGTTAAAATTTTGCAACCATGACTTATCAAACTGATGGTTCTGTAATTTTCACACCTGTCTACAACTGCTTTCTTTGGGATGGGGATTATAACATTTTTCTTAAAGTCTGAGGGTACTTCGCCTGTTTCATACATCTTACACATCAGGTGAAACAGGTTTCTCATGGCTGGTTCTCCCAGAGACTTCAGTAGCTCTGAGGGTACGTCATATACTCCTGGGTCCTTGTTCCGACCTAGGTCTTTCAAGGCTCTGTCAAATTCATCTCTCAGTATAGTATCTCCTATTTCATCTTGATCCACTTCCTCTTCCCTTCCTACAACATCGTCTCTAAGTTCATTTCCTTTGTAGAGCTGCTGTATGTACTGTTTCCACCTTTCAGCTTTCCCTTCTTTGCTGAGAACTGGTTTCCCATCTGAGTTCTTGATATTCGTAGAGTTGCTTTTCTTGTCCCCAAATGTCTCTCTTATTTTCCTGTAGGCGGTATCTACTTTTCCCCTTCTTATACATTCGTCTACAGATTGCATTTGGCTTCTAGCCACTCCTGCTTATCCATTTTGCACTTCCTGTCAATCTCATTTTTTAGTCGTCTGTATTCCGTTTTGCCTGTTTCATTTAATGCATTTTTATATATTCTCCTTTCATCAATTAAATTTAGTATTTCCTGAGATATCCAAGGATTTTTGTAGGTCTTCCCTTTCTACCTATTTTGTCCTCTGCTGCCTTCACTATTTCAACTGTCAATCCTACCCATTCCTCTTCTACTGTTTTATTTTCCCCTGTTTCTGTCAATCGTTGCCTAAATCTCCCTCTGAAATTCTCCAGAACTTCACTTTCCTTCAATTTTGCTAAGTCCCATCTCCTTATTTTCCTACCTTTCTGCAGTTTTTTCAGCTTCAGCCTACAGTTCTTGACTAACAAGTTATGGTCAGAGTCTATATCTGCCCCTGGGTATGTCCTGCAGTTTATGTCTTACCATTATAAAATCTATCTGATACCTTCCGGTGTCTCCTGGTCTCTTCCAAGTATACAACCTTCTATTGTGATTCGTAAACCACGTGTTTGTTCCGATTAAATCATGTTCCGTGCAAAATTGTACCAGGCGACTTCCTCCTTCATTCCTCCTGCCCAGTCCATATTCACCTAATATTTTTCCTTCTCTTCCTTTTCCTACCACCGAATTTCAGTCTCCCATCACAATTAAGTTTTCCTCTCCCTTAACTGTCTGAATAATTTCCTTTAGCTCCTCATATATTTCTTCGATCTCCTCATCATCGGCAGAGCTAGTTGGCATATAAACCTGTACTACTGTTGTCGGTATTGACTTCGTGTCTATCTTGACAATGATAATGCAATCACTGTGCTGCTCATAGTAGTTAACCCGCATTCCTATTTTCTTATTCATTATCAGTCCTACTCCTGTGATACCCCCAACTGATTTTGTACTTATAATCCTGTACTCACCTGACCAGAAATCCTGTTCATCCTGCCACCGAACTTCACTATATCTAACTTCAACCTATCCATTTCCCTTTTTAAATTTTCTAATTTTCCTACTCGATTAAGAGATCTAACATTCCACGCTCCGATCCGTAGAATGCCAGTATTGTCTTTCCTGATGACAACATCCTCCTGAGTAGTCCCCACCCGGAAATCCGAATGGGGGACTATTTTACCTCCGGAATATTTTACCCGAGAGGATGCCATCATCATATTTCCATACAGTAGAGCTGCATGTCCTCGGGAAAAGTAACGGTTGTAGTTTCCCCTTGCTTTAAGCCGTTCGCAGTAGCTGTCTGGCAAAGTCACATTAGCTAATGTTACAAGGCCAGCTCAGTCAATCATCCAGACCGTTGCCCCTATAACTACTGAAAAGGCTGCTGCCCCTCTTCAGGAACCACACGTTTGTCTGGCCTCTCCACAGATACCCCTCCGCTGTGGTTACACCTACGGTACGGCTATCTGCATCGTTGAGGCACGCAAGCCACCCCACCTCGGCAATGTCTGTGGTTCATGGGGGTGGACGTATAACCCTATGTTGCAATATACTTGGCCAAAAAATTGTATAACATTGACATACCAACATCATCATTTGAAAATGTAATTAGTATGACTTTTGATATTGGACCGCGAGGATGCGAAAGTGATTTGGAATGTGGTAACGAGGCTTTAGTGAGGTGTGCACATTGTTCTCTCCTACTATGTTTTAACCACTTCGTCAAAATCCCGCATGGGCAGTTTGAGGACTGATAAGCATTATCAGGTGTGTGGTACTGCTGTGTATGTGTGTGTTTGGCGCTATTATAAGTACTTCAGAGTTTTTGGCACTGACAATTGAAAATGTAATGATACACTGACACCATAAAAATCCTTTCTTTGGTATTGATATTTTGTTACTTTAATTCCCTCTGTTTAAAAAATTTTACTTGCGGTACAGTACAATGTTTTCCATAGAAATGACGCACACTACTGTCCTGTTTACGATTGCCTGTTATTCCATGCATGGTTTCGTGCGTTCCCGCGCGTTCGAGGTCAAAGGTATCCCTTGATAATGCTTTCAATACAGAAGTCTTATTGACGTTAGTGGTAGAAGAAAATTATAAAGTGGCTGAAGTGGAGTCAGTTCTTCAAAACGAAAATGAGGACCTCAGAGGATAACAGGTCCTGCCTTTATAACTAACCGAATGTCTTTATTACTAACGTACTTTACTGATATAATCATTAAGTAATTGCCGATCTTTTTTAGACTAATTTGAGCTTTAAAAAATGTCGTTGTGGATAGAACAATTTTCAGAAAGGTCATTCATGCACTTTTCGGATAATTGACTAGTTTTAAATGAAATAAATCTTCAAAAGGGGACACAGAGTGAACAGTTTGATATAATTTGTTGCGGTCTCATGCGATTTGTCAGGCTTTTTTCTCTCTCCCATGGGATCAAACTGCTGAGGTAATCGGTTCCTAAGCTTACACGCTACTTAAACCAACTTATGTTAAAGAGAGCACACACGTCAGTGCCCGAGGGAGAACTCGAATCTCAGGCGGGAGGGGCCGCGCAATTTGTGACATGGCGGCGCCTAAGACCACGGAGCCATCCCCGCACGACCAGGAAAATTTGTTACTGTATTTAGCGACTCACATCGATTTCATACTTATTTATCACAATATTGTTAATATTGTAGCCCTAGCTACTAATTCAATTAGTTACTAATTTAATGTTTAATTTTTATCATAGAGGTAAGAAATTCCCATATTTTGCAATTTTTTTCCTTTTTTTAACAAATATTTTTCATTCTTAAATACCTGCAGAAGAGTGGGAAGCTTCTTATCTTTATATCTTAAAACATTCCAAACTGATTTAATTGTGATGGGTAATGTTTGTCCGTTACTTAACTTCAAATAAGATGCTGCTCTCCCCCGCCCCCTTTTTTTACCAGATGCGTTTTGTTTTAGTGGCAGTAAAACATTTCCAATGGTCTGTAATCAAAAATAGCAGAGTCAGACCGAAACATGATGTAGCCAAAACCGTAACCGAAACTTGTCTAATGAAGTTAAAATTTCGATATATTTACGTTACGCCACAAATCACTAGTTTTTCCACATTTTTCAAGATCCACTCCTCTGTACTAAGCCTTCTTAAGTGTGTGTAAGCCTAATCAGAAGTCCATAGAAAATGACATGCGAGGCGAGCAGGTGAAACAAATCGACTGTATAAAATGTACTTCCAAATTTGAGTCTTTTCTCCTCGTTGTTACTTTTCTACCTAAAACGAAAATTAGACAATAAGTAAACTGAACTCGATACGGTGGAGTCACGATATTTCGAGTCTCGGGATTACTTGTTTCTCATAAAGATGAGCGTCACAAAACAACTAATGCGGGTACATTCTATCTTCAAAGAAAAGGAACTCCACCATTACAACGCCGACGTAAATAGTGAAAAGACTTGAAAACCTTTACGCTTCCTATATAAATGACTATTTAAAAACTTTGTTTTAAAAAAAGGTCATATTTTTTTGCATGTGTATTCTTTTCAAGGTCGGTTTTCTTCTGTATTACATGTATGGGCCTACATCTCGATAGTTCGAAGTGACCCTGGTCCCGTTCACCTCCAATCAACGACACTACATCTACATCTACATACATGTACATCTACATAGATACTCTGCAAATCACATTCAAGTGCCTGGCAGAGGGTTTATTAACCACTTTCATAACTTTTCTCTACGGTTCCATTCTCTAATAGCGCGCGGGAAGAAAGAACACCTAAATCGTTCCGTTTTCGATCTGATTTCTGTTATTTTATTGGGATGGCCATGTCTCCCTAAGTAGGTGGGTGCTAGCAAAATAATTTCACATTCAGAAGTAAAAGTCGGTGATTGAAGCTTCCGAAACGGATCACGCCGCAATGAATAACGTCTTTCTTTTAATGATTTCCACCCCAACTCGTGCAACATTTCAGTGACGCTTTCCCCCCGTAACGTGATAGAACAAAACGAGCTGCCCTTCTCTGAACCTTCTCAATGTCCTCCGTCAATCCCAACTGGTGAGGGTCCCACAAGGGGCAACAGTACTCCAGGAGAGGACGCACAAGTGTGATGTAGCCAGTCTCTTTGGTGGAGCTGGTGCATCTTCGAAGCGTTCTGCCGATGAAACGTAACCTTTGGTTCGCCTTCCCCACAATATTTTCTGTGTGTTCTCTCCAGTCAAAGTTGTTCGTAATTGAAACTCCTAAGTATTTTGTAGAATCTACGACCTTAAGGTTTGACTGATTTATCGCGTAATTGAACTTCAGCGGATTTCTTTTAGTGGTCATGTGTATTACTTCACACTTTTCTTTATTTAGTGTCAATTGCCAATTTTCGCACCATGCAGAAATTTTGTCTAAATCGCTTTGCAGTTGCTTTTGATCCTTTGTTGACTTCACTAACCGATAAACGACAGCATCATCCGCGAACAATCTAAAGGAGCTATTCAGATTGTCTCCTAAATCGTTTATAAACACGAGGAAGAGTAGGGGACCTATAACGCTTCCCTGTGGAACGCCAGATATCACTTCTGTTTTACTCGATGACTTACCGTCAATTACAACGAACTGTGTTCTTTCTGATAATAAATCGTGAATCCAACCGCAGAATTGGGGAGATATTCCATAAGCACGCAATTTCATAAGAAGCCGCTTGTGGGGTACAGTGTCAAAAGCCTTCCTGAAATCCAGAAATATGGAATCGATTTGAGATCCCTTGTCGATGGCACTTAACACTTCATGTGAATACAGGGCAAGCTGTGTTTCGCAAGAGTGATACTTTCTGAATCCGTGTTGACTACTGGTTAATAGGTCATTCTCTTCGAGGTAGTTCATAATAGTCGAACAAAGTATATGTTCCAAAATCCTACTGCAAATCGACGTCAATGAGATAGGCCTGTAATTTTGGGGATCACTCCTATTGCCTTTCTTGAATACTGGAGTAACTTGGGCAACTTTCCAGTCTTTGGGTACGGATCTTTCGCTGAGTGATCAGTTGTAAATTATAGCTAAGTACGTAGCTATTGCATGAGCATACTCTGAGAGGAATCTAGTTGGTATACAATCAGGCCCGGAGGATTTATTTTTGTTTAGTGACTTAAGTTGTTTTACTACTCCAGGAACATCTACTTCCAAGTTTCGCATGCTGGCAGCTGTTCGTGGATTGAATACTGGAGTGTTCACTTCGTCTTCTTTGGTGGACGAATTTTGGAAAGCTGTGTTTAGTTATTCTGCCTTAGCAGTACTGTCATCGGTAGTATTACCATTGCTATCGCGTAGTGAAGGTATTGTTTGTGTTTTGCCGCTAGTGTACTTCACATATGACCAGATTTGGATTTTCTGCAAGATTACGGGACAGGATTTCGTTGTGGTAACTACTATAGGCTTCCCGCATTGAAGTCCGTGCTAGGTTGCGAGTTTCAGTAAAAGATTGCCAGTCTTGTGGATTCTGTGTCTTTTTAAATTTTGCATGCGTTTTCCTTTGTTTCTGCAACAGTGATCTGAACTGTTTTGTGTACCACGGGGGGTCAGCCTCCTCTTTCATTAATTTATTTGGTACAAATCTCTCGATTGCTACTGATATTATGTCTTTGAAAGTGAAGCCACAACTGATCTACACACGCATTTTTAGTTTTGAAAGACTGGAGACTATCACTAAGGAAAGCGTGAAGCGAATTTTTATCTGTTTTATTGAATATATATATTTTTCGTTTATTTTTGGTGCATTTGGGCATTTCGACATTCAGTCTCGCTACTACAACTCGATGTTTGCTAATCCCTGTATCTGTTTTGATGCTCTTTACTAGCTCAGGATTATTTGTTGCTAGGAGATCAAGGGTATTTTCGCAACCATTTACTATTCTAGTGGGTTCATGAACTAACTGTTCGAAGTAGTTTTCAGAAAAAGCATTCAGAACTTGTTCGGGCGATATTTTATATTTGCCGCAGGTTTTGAATACGTAATTATGCCAACATATCGAGGGTAAATTAAAGTCGCCACCGATTATAACAGTATGCTTCGGATACCTATTTGAAATGTGATTCAAGCTTTCTTTGAACATTTCGACAACCGCATTGTCTGAGTCAGGGGGCCGATAAAAAGATCCAATTATTAATTTATTCCGGTTGTCCGGAATAACCTTTACCCAGACCAACTCACAGGAAGTATCTGTCTCAATTTCGCTGCAGGATAAACCGTTAGTAACATCAATAAACACGCCACCCCCTTTTTTATTTATTCTATCCTTTCTGAAGACAATTTGAAAAAATTTCGGCCGAACTTCTCTCAGGCGTCAGCCAGCTTTCAGAACCTATAACGATATGTGCCTGAGTACTTTCTATCAGCGCTTTGAGCTCTGGAACTTTCCCAATACAGCTACGACAATTTACAATTGTTATACCAATGGTTTCTAGATCTGCTTTCTTTCTGTGTCTGACCTGCCCCCTTTGAGACTGAAACCCATGTTGTGTATTCCCGAGGCCCTCTAACCTAAAAAACCGCCCAGTCCACGCCACACAGCCCCCGCTACCCGTGTAGCCGCTTCCTGAGTATAGTGGACTCCTGACCTATTTAGCGGAACCCGAAAACTCACCACCCTTTGACTTAAGTCGAGGAATCTGCAGTCCGTGCGGTCGCAGAACCGTCTGAGCCTCTGATTCAGACCCTCCACTCGGCTCTGAACCAAAGGTCCGCAGTCAGTCCTATCGACAATGCTGCAGATGGTGAGCTCCGCTTTCATCTTGCAAGCAAGACTGGCAGTCTTTACCACTTCTGATAGCCGCTCAAAACCAGAGAGGATCTCTTCCGATCCAAAGCGACACACATCATTGGTGGCGACATGAGCCACCACCTGCAGCTGGCTGCACCCTGTGCTCTTCATGGCATCCGGAAGGACCCGTTCCACATCTGGAATGACTCCCCCCGGTATGCACACGGAGTGCACATTGGATTTCTTCCCCTCTTTAGCAGCCATTTTCCTAAGGGGCTCCATTACCCGCCTAACGCTGGAGCTCCCAACTACTAGCAAACCCACCCTCCGTGAGTGCCCGGATCTTGAAGGCAGGGGGGCGAGTACAGGACAAGCGACACCATCTGCGTCAGGAACATCCTCCGACACAGACAGCGCCTCGAATCTGTTGGCAAGACTAACCGGGGAGGCCTCCACTTCGGTCCCCCGGGAAGTCTTACGCCGCCAAACACGCGCTGAGGAGACCTCCCAATCCACCACGGATTGGGGGGGCGACCTCCTCGCAGGCAGTGAGCGGGCTGGCCACAGCCGCAGGCCGATCAGAGGGCACAACAGACGCACAGGGCGTCTGCTGCGCCCCAGCGAGAGGCCCACAACAGCGGCGCCCATCCACCGCAGTCTCAAGCGTTGCCAGCGAAGCCAACGCCGCCTGAAGCTGCGAGCGAAGAGTCACCAACTCTGCTTAAAAAAAAAGCAGCTAATACTAAACCGTTTATTAACGGCGGATCTGGAAAATAAATACGCGAGCTAATAAATCTAAATAACAACTGAACTGACAACTAAACGCGATTCTTAGTAAATAAACACGCGAGCACACTAAAGATTTAACAACTGTAAAAGAAAGCACACACGAAATGAAAATAAGTCGCTTCTATTAAGAAGCCGGTTATCTTAAAATGTAGAGCTGCTACTGTCCATGTGTACACTGGCCGCCGGTCATTGAGCAACTGCTGAGCACTACTGTATAGCTACCACAAATTCCACAATCCTGTATACCTTCTTGTTCGAAGATAGTCTTTTGTCTTTAGGTAAGCAACAAACATGCCAAATAGATACTACGAAACGTCATAGCCTCGCCGTGACTACCACAATACCAATTACGAAGAAAGTAACCATTTATTTGTTTCCATAAGTAGCCTTTACGATTTTGTTCTTTAGAGCACTAGCTTTATGTTGGCATCTTCACTTCCGTTTTTTGCAATCGACAAATTAACGTATCTCCTCTTTGGCATTGCTGAATACATAGCAGCTTCAATTAGAGCTGCAGAAAGTATTCCGACTAAGTTAACAGTGTGATTGTAGGCATCGCAAATTTACGCAAACTGGACAGGAAAACATGTGTACCATGATCAATGTTTCCTAAACCTATATTACTTAAAGAAAAGGAAAAGAAAGAAAGAAAAAGCTCCTCGCTTTCAAGGAAAATCATTAATACAAATTTACAGCATAATAATGTGATAACCCGTTCCGTTACATACAATACCGATCAAGTTAAATTGTTAAAAAAATGTTCAAATGTTTGTAAATCTATCGGACCAAACTGCGTGGTCATCAGTCCGTAGCTTACAAACTACTTAAACCTAGGTAAACTAACCTAAGGACAAACACACACACCCATGCCCCAGGGAGGACTCGAACTTTCACGGCAAGCAACCGCGCGCTCCGCAGCGAGACGCTTTAGACCGCTCAGCTACTCCACCGCGGCTTAAATTGTTACTAACATAGTGTATCACTGCAAGATACGATTGCGTTCTATTTGCCTTAACAACAAAATACAATTTTTACGCAAGATGAGAGGCTCTTAGCAGTTAAACGGCGCGTCGTCAATTGAGGTAAAGCGTTATTGTTGACTGAGTCCATCCATAAGGCTACCGAAAACTAATTTCAGCCAAGCCGAAGATTCGGCTTATTTCTGGCCGAAACCGAATCTGCGGTAGAAACCAATATTTTGGCCGAAATTGCCGTAACCGAAACCTTAACCGAATATTCGGTCGGTCCTTAATAGATAAAATTGTATCGATATGTAGATCGAAAACAGTTACTGAGCAAAAGCTGTGAAGTAATTACGGAAATTTTACTCCTGGTTTTCGCCTATCATTATGCATTGCGGATTTGTTTCAAGCTGTACTGTAGATTCTTCTTTCTGAATAACTAATTTAGTATTTTTACAGTGGGCGTTCGAGGTATAGCTCTTGAAATTCAATTGGAGCTTCGTGACTCAAGGAATTCGTGTGCTTAGGGAGAGGTTCCTGACTGTAGAAAGTATGGAAATATTCTGAACCGAATTTCAGTCACAGACAACCACATGAAAAAAAACTCTTTTTTATTAACTGACATACAAAACTTTTTTCGATGACATTGCGCACACAGGAATGCAGTGATTGTTATTTCGTTTTCATTCGAAGATGATTCTCCACACCATCACATTTGTTTTCAATCTACACTTCGTCTTATGCTACGCACAAGTTACAAGTATTGAGTCAGTATTCATTGTGATGTCGTACTTTAATAATTACAATGCATTTTAACTTCATTATCACCATATTACCTGCATACTAAACAATTATTTTCTTAATAAATATCGGCACATCGTTAAACCAAAAGATATAAGAAAATAGCTGGCTTCATAACAGTGTTACCAAAATTACAAATTTTCACATTTATAATATGGTTGTTACTGCCAGGAAGTTTTATGGTTGCTACTTGCTAACCTAAATTCGCCTACCGAGCGGGATGCGGTAGCAGTTAGTACACTGAACTCGCAATTCGTTAGGTCAATGGTTCGAATCCGCATCCGACCATCCAGACCTGGATTTTCGTAATTTCCACAAATAGCTCCAGCGAAATGCCGCGATGCTTCTTTTGAAATTGCACGCCCGATTACCCTCTCCATCCTTAAGAACAAACAATCTGAGCATGTGCTCCGTTTTCAATGACCATGCTGTCGATGGGAGGTTAAACCCTAATCATTCTTGAAGTTCCCCTGTTGTCATCTTGACATAAATTAGACTTTTAAACAAGGCAACGGCTAAATTAACTATGTAACTTTTCTCTGCATGTGAATTTATATATGGACCAAATGGAATGTTCGTTTGTCGTCTGTTTCGTCATATGCCCACTAAGAAAGACTGTGGGTGAGTAGGAAAATGAGGGACGCAATCGGAAACTCAGTAACGCTTTCCGATGACCATAGTTGCTTCTAGTCAACAAATACATCCGCGCCCTGTGTGATTTAAGCACATTGACAAGAAGATTTCTCAAGCTTAAATTAAACAAAGCCGTATCGCTAGGCACACCTGATTCATCATTCTACTCTTACCAATCTCCTGACCAGGAAGCTAGGACTCTGATACCTATTTCAGATTATCCTAGTCCTACAGCAAACTGGAAATAGTGCCATTACTCATCCCTTACGAAATCCCCAAACAGAATAACACACAAATGAATACTATGACTGAGCCCAAGAAAAAAATTAAAAACCTTTCAGTACAAACCCGTGAATTTTTTTAATTCCTTACATGAAAAAAGGCATAAATAAGGCCTTGCACCTTCACTAAATGTTTTAATTACGAGGTGTGTTTTTTTAAGTAAGCACCGTTTCGAAATTAAAGACGTGCTAAGATATCTCAGTAATCTTTACATGAAAGCCAGAACCTTAATCAACTTTTCTACATAATTTCCGTCAACATTGAGGCACTTTTCATAATGTTGTACCAGTTTTTGAATACCCTCCTCATAGGAGTCTGCCGTCTGACTTGTTAACCTCTGCATCACAACTGTTTTGACTTCGTCATCGTCTTTCTCGGTCACAATGCCATATAAAACACTACGAGAAACATTAGGAAAGTCATCCCGCGAGGATAAAATCGTAAAACGTCTGTTTGCTCTCACCTTATTGTCCACTTCATGCGCCAAACTTTCTTTAACGACCGAAAGACGCCCACTCCGTTGTTCATCATGCATATTTGTGCAGCCATCTTTAAATGCTCTCACCCACTTTCTTACCATTCCATCACTCATAATGTCTTCTCCGTAAACTGCACAGATCTCATGACGAATATCGATCGCTTTTAGGCCTTTAGTACTAGGAAATCTTATAACAGCCTGTACTTCCCAGTCGGTGGGACTCACGATTATCGGAGGCATCTTAAACACTCTGTACACAACATAAATAAGGAAGAATCAGATTGTAATGCCGTCATGCGTAGAAAACAGATGTAGGTACCCAGTGCGCATAAAACACAGATATCTTAGCACGTCTTTTTTCTAAATTTCAAAACGGTACTTACTTTTTTTAAAAAAAACACGCCTCGTTATAACACAGTTAACAAGTTGTAGCAGCAGACATTTGGGTCATAAGAATACAAGGACATGTGGATTTGTAAGGACACGAAATACATGGAAACATAACCCCATGGAGGGAACGCAGGGACCACAATATAAGGTTCTCTTTCAGCAGATTTCCTCTCTTAATTTCGTAACGATGATCGTGTTTATGGGCACTCATTGCTCAACCTCAATCACTAAAATGTTCCGAGACAAATGAAGTTATAATACCTAAAGAGCAAACACTGACAGTATTAATTTCTTTTAGAGATATCTCTTTTAAATTTACCTCAATTTTTCTATCAGCGTCTCTGAAGCTGCCATTCAAATGTTACGAGATAAACATTACAGACAACTGAACAGAGTGTTTTTCACATCGTTTACTGTAACTAGTAGTTATCAAGCTATCTAACTGAAGAACATTTTGAAATGCAAACGGTGAAAATGTAAGTTACTGCATCATTGTCGTCGTAATTGTAATAAAAGAAACATACGGTAAACTGCTGTCAGTATTAAGAAAATGTGCAAGTCCCAGTGGAACCATTACTGACACCATAGATGAAGACATAAGATACCTACGACACAACACAAAACTGCCGTCATGTTTGAGTTAGAAAATTCCCAAGAAGAAAGTACTGATTTTTATTTAACTCTGTAAACATGTTTTGAATGCGAACAATGTTGAATTACCTAGCGACGTATTTACTGACGGTGTGCGACAGACTTACATTGTCCCACAGTATCGTTTAGAGAGCTTCAAAACTGGGATCCGTGAAAAAGAGTATTGTGTGTTGGGTATGTTCGGCTGTGATGAACGAATGTGTGAACATTCGTTCATCACAGGACAGGTTACTCTGTAACTTCAAAAATTTTATCTGAAGATGGGCAGCTGTTCCGAAATCGGTCATGTTTTAGAAAATAAAAGCGATCTGGAGACTGATATTCAAGAATTTGAAAATAAGACAGTCTAGATCGCAAGTTTGCGATAGAGACTGTCTTATTTTAATTATTAAGGGGTAAAGTGATTTTAATATCCTTTGGTCTAGAGAAATTTTTTATACTATGAGAAGATTAGGCATACTCTAGCTATTCTACAATACACTATCTACAGAAAAATAGAGGAATTGTTGGTTTATGTCCATTACGTATGGTGGGCTTTATACGGCTTATGATATTCTCAAAGCACTTTTTAAATTTTTTCGATGTCTTTATCCGTTACTGAGATCTATAGGTTCAAAGTTACGGTACTTACGCACAAACTCACAAGAACAGATTTTTTACTCAAAAAAATCTAAACCACTAACTATAACAAACGACTCAAATGTATTACTTTACACGTTTGTCTGGAAGTGCCATTTTCCCGTTATAAAAATATACCCTAAAACCTTACCAACCGATTTTATGTTAAGAGTTATTTTTTTTAAGTAAGTTCCGTTTTGTTGTAGATACGAGTAGGACGCGCATACCGCAACGAGCGCGTGGTCTTGTACCGGTATGCCTCGGGAACAACTGTGCTCAGTTTCAGCTCTGTAGCTGACCTGTACGGTTCTGTTCTGTGCTTTCAAAATGTTTCTCAACTCGTCCGGCGCGTGTGAGGTTCGCTCAGTGATACGGTTTTTGTCTCCAAGAAACCTGTCTGCTGCAGAAATTCATCGACAGATTTGCGAAACCGCGGTGGAGTAGCCAAGCGGTCTAAAGCGCTTCGCTGCGGAGCGCGCGGTTGCTCGCCGTCGGAGGTTCGAGTCCTCCCTGGGGCATGGTTTTGTGTTTGTTGTCCTGTAGGTTAGCTTAACTTAGTTTAAGTAGTTTGTAAGCCACAGGCTGATGACCACGCAGATTGGTCCCGATAGATTTACAAACATTTGAACATTTGAAGATTTGCAAAGTGTACGGTGATACTGTTATGAGTAAAGGCAAAGTGCGTAAGTGGGTACGAGAATCCAAAGATGATGTGACGACGTCCATGATGAGGACCGCTCAGATCGCCCATCTTCGATCACAGACGATTTGTAGGTTTCAGTTGAAGCGAGGACTCATGAGAACAGGAGCTTCACAACAACAGACCTCTCAAACAAATTTCCTGACGTGTCAAGATCAGTGCTTTGCCAAATGGCAGTGAACTCTTGGTTATCGGAACAGGCGACAAGATTGTATCAAGACGGTATTTTAAAACTGGTTGAGAGGCATGATAAGTGTTTGGTTCAAACTTGTCAACTATATCAAAAAACGGAGTGAATTATGTACTTTCTAAAAATAAATTTACAAACTTTCGTTGTGTACTACTATTCAAACGGAACTTACTTAAAAACGCGCCTCGTATATACTCTAAGAAAATATCTTGCTATATTTCCAAATTATACTACTCTGTACCACACAGTTCACAAAATATTGTCAGTAAAAATCTTTAACATTGAGAATCAGTCACCAATAATCAAAATCCCTAGGCACTTTTAGCAGACACAGAAACTTTTTATTTAATGTTAGGCCTGTTATTGCGGAGGTGGGGTGGCTTGCTATCTCTCAGCGAAACAAATAGCCGTACCATAGGTACAACCAGAACGGAGGGGTATCTGTGGACAGGCCAGACAAACGTGTGGTTCCTGAAGAGGGGCAGCAGCCTTTTCAGTAGTTACAGGGGCAACTGTCTGGATGATTGACTGTGCTGGCCTTGTTACATCAGCTAATGTGGCTTTGCCACACAGTTACTGCGAACGGCTGAAAGCAAGGGGAAACTAAAGCCGTTACTTTTCCCGAGGACATGCAGCTCTACTGCATAAATATGTGATGATGGTATCCTTTCGAGTAAAATATTCCGGAGGTAAAATAGTCTCCCTTTTGAATCTCCGGGCGGGGACTACTCAGGAGGATGTGATCATCAGGAAAGACAAAATTGGCATTCTATGAATCGGAGCGTGGAATGTTAGATCCCTTAATCGGGTAGGGAAGTTAGAAAATTTAAGAAGGGAAATGGATAGGCTGAAGTTAGATATAGTAGGGATTAGTGAAGTTCGGTGGAAATACGAAAAATATTTCTGGTCAGGTGAGTACAGGATTATAAATACAAAATCAGTTGGGGGTATAACAGGAGTAGGTTTGATAATAAATAAGAAAATACGAATGCGGGTAAACTACTATGAGCAGCGCAGTCATCGCATTATCGTAGCCAAGATACATACGAAGCCAACACAGACAACAGTAGTACAGGTTTATATGCCAACTAGCTCTGCCGATGATGAGGAGATCGAAGAAACGTATGAGGAGGTAAAGGAAATTATTCAGAAAATTAAGGGAGCGGAAAACTTAATTGTGATGGGAGACTGGAATTCGGTAGTAGGAAAAGGAGGGGAAGTAAAAATAGTAGGTGAATATGGACTGGGCAGAAGGAATGAAAGAGGAAGTCGCCAGGCAGAATTTTGCACGGAACATAATTTAATCATAGCAAACACATGGTTTAAGAATAATGAAAGAAGGTTGTATACGTGGAAGAGATCAGGAGACACTGAAAGGTACCAGATAGATTTTATAATGGCAAGACATAAATTTTGGAACCAAGTTTTAAATCGTAAGACATACCAAGGGGCAGATATAAACTCTGACCAGAACTTGGTCATGAACTGTAGGCTGAAACTGAAAAATGCAAAAAGGTAGGAAGATGAGGAGATGGGACCTGGATAAATTGAAGGAACCTGAAGTTCTTGAGAATTTCAGAGGGAGCTTTGGGCAACAATTGACGGGAACTGAGGGGGGGGGGGAATAAAACAGTAGAGGAGGAATGGGTGGGGACTGATGACCCCGTAGTTAAGTCCCATAAGCTATACAAACATTTGAACATTTTTGAGGAATGGGTAGCATTGAGAGATGAAATAGTGAAGGCAGCGGAGGACAAAATAGGTAGAAGGGCAAGACCTACAAAAATCCTTGGATATCACAGGAAATACTAAATTTAATCGATGAAAGGAGAAAATATAAAAATTCAGTGAATGAAACAGGGAAAATGGAGTACAGACGACTAAGAAATGAGATTGACAGGAAGTGCAAAATATCTAAGCAGGAGTGGCTAGAAACCAAATGCAAATCTGTAGAAAAATGCATAAGAAGGGGAAAAGTAGATACTGCCTACAGGAAAATAAAAGACATTTGGGGACAAGAAAAACAGCTCTACGAATATCAAGAACTCAGATGGAAAACCAGTTCTCAGCAAAGAAGGGAAAGCTGAAAGCCGGCCGCGGTGGCCGAGGTGACTGAGGCGCTCCAGTCACGGTCAGCACGGCCACTACGGTCGGGGGTTCGAATCCCCCCTCGGGCATGGATATTTGTGCCGTCCTAGTTTGTAAGTAGTTCATAAGTAGTTTGTAAGTTTAGGGACTGATAACCCCGTAGTTAAGTCCCATAAGCTTAACAAACATTTGAATTTTTTGGAAAGCTGAAAGGTGGGACCAATATATAGAGGGGCTCTACGAAGGAAGTGAACTTAGAGACCATATTTTAGGAAGGAAGAGGATGTAAATGAAGATGAAATAGGAGATACTATACTGAGAGAAGAATTTGACAAAGCACTGAAAGACGAAGTCGAAACAAGGCCCCTCGAGTGGACGACATTCCATCAGAACTCCTGAAGTCTCTGGGAGAGCTAGCCATGACAAAACTATTTCAACTGGTTCGTAAAATGTAAGAGACAGGGGAAATACCCATGTAATAATCCCCATTCCAAAGAGAGTAGGTGCAGATAGGTGTGAAAATTACAGAACCATCAGTTTAATAAGTCATGGTTGCAAAATTTTAACACGAATTATTTACAGAAGGATGGAAAAGCTGGCAGAAGCCGACCTTGGGGCAGAGCATTTTAGATTCAGGAGAAATGTAGGAACACGGGAGGCAATTCTCACGTTACGGCTTATCCTAGAAGATAGATTAAGAAAAGGCAAACCTACATTTCTAGCTTTTGTTGATTTGGGCCTTTGCGGTCACCTTTTGACAGCTCGAAATTTAAATGAAAATAACGTCTTAAACGCTCATATGACACGGAAATTGAATACAAGAATTTGTAGAGGAGAAAATTCTCTACCTATTTCTGTGTTATATTCTTTCATATCGCATATGGTTTTAGAGATATTTTCAAAAAATAACAGCGATTTGACACCGTCTATAGGTTTTACGAAAACCAGCCGTTCGGAGAAGTCACGTGACATTCCTCGCCCAGAACTCTCTGGCATACGCCATCTAACGTTGCGTATTTGATGATTTTCTTATTATAACTTACACGTTGTTATTTCAAAGCAATGGCGCACTGAAGAATTAACAAAAGCATGTCGTTCTTCGTACGATAAATGATGATCTAGTGTCTAAAATACCATATTAGTATAAGTTAACCACTGCGATCACTAGTACGAGATTAAAGGACAGCTTTTGTAATTGTTCGCCGTAGTGCAGTGGGCAGCGGTTCGGAACCCGCCAATACCGATTTTTTCCTCATTTTTCCTAAAAGGGATTCGGGCACTCTTATTAATTAAATAGAGCTTTGTTCTTCAATATTTACAGTTATGCATATGTAAGAATGCTCCCTCTAAAATACGTGTTTGTTCTATTTCGTGAACATGTCGTGAAATATGTAACAACGAATTGAACAATGGTCTTCTGAAGTATATGCACGTAAACTGGGAGGATACTGTAATAATGAATATTCTGAACAACGTACTGATACTGGTAGTTTGGTATGTAAAAGACGTCTTAGATTTCTGTGACAAGCGTAGTTCCTTAATGAAACGTTAGGGAAGTGTATAAATTTCAACAAATTACCTTGTTTATTTTCTGTTCTAAGCAATTATTAGCTATTTTTTGAATATATTGAAAGTCATCAATTAGAATCATTGCATCTACTGAAATGTTTGTCTTTGACATGGTTGCTATGGACGCTTTTAACGTAGATTACCTTTCCTGTAGTTCAGATACGACTTCATTCATGTTACTTTGTTCTGCGTAAAATAAAGAGCAAATATTCTACTTCAAACCGTGATTACGTTTTCTTTCACAGTTAAAATCACAAACGGAATAAGTGTGGTAATACTGAATTCCACATAAATCCAGTACTTAATATACATACAAAATGAGTACTATCATTGCCGCGGGGATTAGCAGTGCTCACTGGGGCGCGCGCGGCCTTTCGCCGTCGGGATTTCGAGTCCCCCCTCGGGCATGGATGTTTGGTTGTTCTTAGGTTAGTTTACCTTAGTTTAAGTAGTTTGTAAGCTACGAACTGATGACGAGGCAGGAAAGTCCGATAGATTCACAAATATTTGAACATTTATACTATCATTACGACATTTACAATAGTCATCGTAACAGTATCTCTCCAGTTTATCTACATCTGATAAAGAAGTCTATGTTTGCAATTCGTTGGTATGTATTTCGGGGCATGTTCTCGAAACAGAACAAATGCACTTTCCAGAGAAACCGCTGTTACATTTGAACAACTCGGAATCTTGCAGAATATAGTTGTGTTCAGTTAACAAGGGTATGCGAAAACCTTTTAGGAAGCAAGAAAAAAAAATGTCAGTGGTGGATACATTTTTTTAAATATATATTTTTTTATCTTCAGGGAGATCGATGCTTGGCCGTCGTTTTTTCATGTTCGTTCTGGGATGTTCGTCGAGAATTTTGCTCAGTTTTGTTATTGCAGATGGCTTTGAACCATCTTTCTCTCTTTCTCTTTCTTTGGTACTTCGGTTTAATCGGCACTTTGTGAACGTTGGTTTGTTTTGTTCTATGTTGATGGTTTCGTCGTTGATTCAGTTTTTTCGTTACAAAGGATGTCGAGCTACCATGCCAGCAATCCTCTGACCGAGCGCGCTGAGCCACCGCGCCCTAGCAAGTTCCGAACCACCGTCTAACATGTTCGTACATCACAAACTAATTACGCTACGGCGAACAGCTGCGAGAGTAATCCGTATTTCGCCTACCATCGATAGCAGGTATTAACTGCTAACATGGATATTTTAGTCATTAAATTATAATTCATTGTCCTAAGAGCTATGTGTTTTTGATCATTTTCAGTGCTCCATTGCTTTGAAATGACAACACTTGAGTTATAATAAGAAAATCATCAAATACAGAAAACAAGATGGCGTATGTACGCTTTGTTCTATCCAGGCTATAGCCACTCGTCCGAACGTTAAATGTACACTACATTCCTCCCAGGCTATAGTCATTCAAAATCAGTACAGGCAAAGAAATAAAACTTTGAACAAACTACCAAGACAAGACATGTGATAAGATTTTAACAGAAAAATATAATGAAAATGTAGGAGAGATATTATAATAATAGTTTAAAGAGGTAAAAGTTAAAAAGAAAGAGTATGTTTGCCAAAGTTAATCTCAAATATCAAATAATTTTTGCTGTTTGTTAAAATACGGTCAGAAAGAATATTACGTGTTGAGTGCATAGATATTATCACAAGAGTCGTAATCATATCGCCCATATTTTTTATTATTTACATTTTTATTATTTTTGTCTGGTATGTTTGCAAAAAAATCTAAAGTGGGTCATAAAAAAGGGCCAGTGCGATTTGTTTTTCATTTCTCTCAGCTGCCTCTCTACATCACCATTGCCTATTTGTATATCCTCCAGTCTGTGCGATGTTCACACTAAAGTATGTACACTATGTGATCAGTAGTATCCGGACACCTAGCCGAAAATGGCAAGTTCGTTCAAATGTTCAAATGTTTGTATAGCGTATGGGACTTAACTACGGGGTCATTAGTCCCTAAACGTACAAACTACTTATGAACTAGCTAACGCTAAGGACGGCACAAATATCCATGCCCGAGGGGGATTCGAACCTCCGACCGTAGTGGCCGCGCAGACCGTGACTGAAGCGCCTCAGCCCTCTTGGCCACTGCGGACGGCTGTCGTTTAACCACTTTGCCATCCATGCATTATGAACTGGTGCTCGATAGTGTTGATAGATGCAATCGCCATTTCCGAATTGCCCTTCAACAGTGGGAAGCAAGAACGTGCTTAAAACACAAATGTAGGGAGTGCAAGCCCACTCCATGAAAAATACGACCACACCAAAACACCACCGCCTCCGATTTTTACTGTTGACACTACACGCTGGCAGATGACGTTCACCGAGCATTCGCCAAACCCATACCCTGCCATCGGATCACCAGATTCTGTACCATGATTCGTCACTCGAACAACTACTTCAACTGTTCCATCGTCCAATGTTTACGTTCCTTACACCAAGCGAGGCGTCTTTTGGTACTTACCTGCGTGATGTGAGGCTTATGGACAGCCACTCGACCATGAAATCAAAGTTTTCTCACTTTTCGCCTGTCATAGTGCTTGGAGTGGATCCTGATGCAGTTTGGAATTCCTGTGTGCTGGTCTGGATAGATGCCTGCCTATTACACCGTACAACAGTCTTCAATTGTCGGCGGTCTCTGCCGGTCAACAGACGAGGTCAGTGTGTGCGCTTGCCGGCCGCGGTGGCCGAGGGGACTAAGGCGCTCCAGTGACGGTCTGCACGGCCACTATGGTCGGAGGTTCGAATCCCCCCTCGGGCATGGATATTTGTGCCGTCCTATTTCGTAAGTAGATCATAAGTAGTTTGTAAGTTTAGGGACTGATGACCCCGTAGTTAAGTCCCATAGACTATAGAAACATTTGAACCTTTTTTCTGTACGCTTTATAGCTGTACGCGTCCCTTCACGTTTCCACTTCTCTAATACATCAGAAACAGTGGACCTAGGGATGTTTAGGAGTGTGGAAATATCACGTACAGACTTCTGACACAAGTGACACTCAATCACCTGATCATGTTCGAAGTTTGTGTATGTGTGATCTGCAGTATGGATGCTTCTTATAACGAACTTTGCAAAAATATAAAGTATAAATAAGCGGCTCAATCACGCTAAAGTAACTTCAACAGACAATTGAATTACAAAAGAAAAACATATTATTGATTTATGATATTGCGCCTGAACTCAGAGTGGCTTTATCAACGATAAAATTAAAAATTCTGTAACACAGTTTACTTGAAAATCTCTCATTATGTGAGATTTGGTAGCCTCTGACTTACATATTTTCGCACATGTTTTGGTGAGTGAAACTTTATTTGAATCAAAGAAGGAAGAAGATTAGGGTTTACCGGCTAGTCGACACAGAGAACATTAGAAACGGAGTACGAGCTCTCATTTTTCCATGGAACTGGAAGAGAACTGGCCGTGCCCATCCAAAGGAACCATCCAGGAATTTGCCTGAAGCTATTCAGAAAAATCATGGAAAACCGAAAGCTGGATGGTATAACGGGACCACCATTCTGATCCCCATGAGTAGGTATAATTGAAGCATGCCATTCCGAAGCATACGATCACCGACTGCGGTATCGGGTAGTTAAGTAGGGTCAAATTACGTGACGATTCGGACAGAAAAGACTAAATCGGGTGCGAAATGAATTTCATTGTGTTTAAAAACATTGTAAGCGATGCGAGTGCTGATATCAGACGTCGTTTGTGGCGTCCTGGCTAAGGAAAGGAAACCATTTCTGAAGAAGCGAAATTTGTTGACATACAAAATTAATTTAAATGTTAGGAAGTCCTTTCAGAAAGTATTTGTCAGGAGTGAAGCGTTGTAGGAGAGTGAAACGTGTACGATAAGGGTTTCAGACAAAAATGATAGTATCTTTAGAAATGAGATGTTACTGACGAAAGCTGAAGATTACATGAGTAGAGCCGGTCGCGGTGGCCGAGGGGACTGAGGCGCTCTAGTCACGGTCTGCACGGCCACTACGGTCGGGGGTTCGAATCCCCCCTCGGGCATGGATATTTGTGCCGTCCTAGTTCGTAAGTAGTTCATAAGTAGTTTGTAAGTTTAGGGACTGATGATCCCGTAGTTAAGTCCCATAAACTATACAAACATTTGAACATTTTTTACATGAGTAGATCACGTAACTAATGAGGTGGTGCTGAACCGAACTGAGAAGAAAAGAAATTTATGGCGTATCTTGACGAAGAGAAGGGATCGATCGGTGGGACACATTAGTGGGACTTCAAGATATTGCCGATTTAGCATTGGAGGGAAGTTTGTGGGGGTAAAAACAGAGTGAAACCGAGAGACGAATACAGTAAGCAGGTTCAAAAGGATATAGTATGCTGTTATTATTCGGAGATGCAGAGGCTTGCACAGAGCAGGGTAGAGTGGAGAGCTGCATCAAGCCAGTCGTCGGACTGACGATGACGACGACAACAACGATATAGTCCGGATCTTAAAAGTAAAACACAAACATTTGAACTTGAGAGTGTGAAACACATATTGTAACATCACTTTGGAAGAAAACATAGCCACGGTGGAGTGGCCGAGCTTTCCAAGGCGCAAACTGCGGGGCGCGCCGTTGCTCGATGTCGGAAGTTCGAGTCCTCCCTCGGACATAGGTGTATTTATTGTCCTTTGCATAAGTTACTTTTAGTAGTTTGTAAGCCTAGGAACTGATGACCAGAATAATTGAGTCCCATAGATTTGCAGACATTTGATTGCTTTTGAAGAAAACATAAATTCTAGTGGACGCTTTCTAAATTCGCATCTAGTTGTCGAAACCAGTAGAAAAATGCGATTATTCATCCAAAGACAACGTTTTGAGTTTTCAAACTTGAGTCCATTAGTGGCTTTAAAAAACCAGTACATGAACCATACTATTCGTCTCTTTTCGAAGACAGATTTGTGCAGTATAAAGAATTACAGTCCTACATATGATGCTTATTTAGAGCAGTGTTTAGATTAGATTAGTACTTGTTCCATAGATCATGAATACGACACTTCGTAATGATGTGGAACGTGTCAGGTTAATGAAAGGTGTCTTTGCAAATTATTACTTCGTACTAAATATTACATGACAATTTTTTTCATATTTAATATATCTAAAAATTCATTTATAGTGTAGAAGGAGTTGCCATTTAGAAATTCTTTTAATTTATTTTTAAATGCTAGTTGGCTATCTGTCAGGCTTTTGATGCTGTTTGGTAGGTGTCCAAACCGTTTCTTTGATAACTTATTAGTTTGTTTCGTTAATACAATTTCGTATATGATGTGTTTCACTTATAATAATGAATATTAACACCATATGAATTTTCTTCTTTCACTTTTGATACTAACGCATTTTAAAGCAATCACTACATTGCTGCTCATGTGTTTGGGCTCTTAAAAACGTGTCTGCAGATAGCAGAGGTCGAGGGCAGTGCTCCGAGCGTCTATCACACGTGCTGTTTGTATTGTTACCAGGCACACGACTCCCTCATCGCAGTCCGTATCGTACGGAGAGGAGTGAACGAGGAAATGGTAGCAGAGGGCGTCAGCAACGAGGGAGAGCGATGAACCGGATTCGTCTGGCAAACAAGTCTCTCGAGTATGGTGGTGGGAAGGCAGCTAAGATTGACTGCCGGACCAGATTCCTCTATGGCGGTCGCTGATATCGGTGTCTGACGCATTGTTCCTAGAAAAAACGTTATGTATCTCTGGGAGCATCGTCAGATTCCAGTACTCAACAAATATCCGTTCAAACACACACACACACACACACACACACACACACAAACACACACACACACACACAGGAAAAAAGCGATACCGTGGACCCAAAGATAGCGGTGGGGCAGGAAGTAGTGCCTGTTCTGAGACATTCTGATGAAAGAATATAAAGCTGTTGCTCAGTCTTTGTATGTAGAGATAAGACGGGGGGAGTTCAGTTCTTTGCATGGACATCTTTGAGTTTTATATAAATTCCGTAAATAATTCTTTTATTGAGATTACACGGTTGAGTCCCTTTCCAACAAGAGCTGTCGTTGACGGGACCTAAATTCTCAAACACCCATTTTTTGTCGCTGCTTTACCTATTATTTCAGTCGACACCCAAAATTATCTCTGTGGACTAAAAAAGGCGTTTTGAATTAAAATGTTCAGCTGGGAACACAATGGTTAGGGTTAGCGCACCTGGCGAGATCGAAGATATAAATCACTGATAAAGTAAAACTCCGTAGTCCTCCTCGTAGGACCTGGACTTTTCACCTGACGTCAGAAACAATTCTGTCTTGTGCTCAAATGTGAAAGGGGGTTGTGAAATGGGGATGGGGGGACAGGGTAGAGAATGCCCGCTATTATTAAGTACTATTCGGGCTTTTAAATTTTGCTCTTCTAAACGCATAAATTTGTCATACTTCGCGTTGTTCTTCAGTCAAGGAAAGTGGTTGATGTCACCCATTGCAAATCGGACCTCTCTCTTTCGTAACATAGTGAGCTACCTCTTGAAAACATGAACGGGCTAAAGAAGGTTTATGAGAGACTTATTTTTATTCCTCATAAGCCATTGCATCGGTAACTTGGTAACCCATTTTTCGTTGAAACTCTCGGCACTTGAGATGCAACAGCCTATCTGACATATTGTTAAAGAATTCCGTTACTCCCTTTAGGTGAACCTAGCAATGCTTCGTTCATTAAACTGCAGTCGATTTGTTTAACACCTTTCAGAATACATTATACATCAGACTTCATCTGAAGAAACCTACGAGTGCGGAGCGTAATTATGTTCGATAGGAAGATGACGCCATGATTAAAAAAGATACCTCTTAGGGCCGGTTTGTCAATGTCTCGTTAAGTCCCAGTTAAGATTTTAACTTATCGTTAGTTGAGAATTGTGTTTGTCAATGTTTCGTTATGAGTTAACCTGAGGTTAAAGGACCTCAAACTGGCCGTTAAGTTAACGAGTAAAATTCTGCTCGTTACGTGGCTAACGACCAGTTAAGTGAGAATCTGTATCAAAATGGCAGGATTCCAAAGCGCTAAAATACATCAATACATTCACGTGAAAAAGACCGTTTTATCGAACAAAATAACAGAAGCACTACATGTATGAAAAACTAGTGAGGAAAGCAGCTTTATTGGTAAATTGTATCGTCAAATTTCTCGCCCTATTCATGTCAGTAGCGGTTAGATGAGTTTGATACATTGCAGATACGCAACATAACCTTAAAAATATTGTTGCGATATCAAAATACAAACTAACGGGTAACGACTAGTTAAGTGAGAATCGGTATGATGAAGATTTCTTGACAATTACTACGATGTCAATATTTTGGATGATCTAGAGGACATTGCCCCTACAAATCGTCCTAGACGTATTTATGTTCGTCCAAATCATTTTGAATGCAGGGATGACGCAGTTGGAAATGCTGCATGTAAAACTACACGAACATCTGAAGAGACCAACATATAGTTATGAATTTTGTAAGTTATTGTTGTTATAAAAAACAGAATACATTATCTATGTTTGCAAACTTATTAATTCAGTATTTACTTTTGCTTGTTGCACCTAGTGTAAGGCCTAAAATGTGATTTCTTTCTCCGATCTACAGGAACAGTGCACTTTCGCCTATGTGCAATTTATTGCTTGCACTAAGGTAAAATTTTACGACGCTTCTCGCCGGGCTCCAGTGCTTATGTTGGCAACAGATGAACAATGAAGTGTAGAAATGCGTTAATATTTGTCACGAGCTACAGAGTAAATGTTATTGCTCCTCGTTTCACTCGCAGCAAATTTAATACTGTACCTGCTCTATGGTCGACAGGTTCTTGTATGTACCCTTGTCCGTTCAGAAAAAAAAATAATTTTCGTTTTAATTGCAGTCGTCACGAAAAAACATTTATTGGTCATCTTAGTTGCCATCATTAACATTGGGGCCAACATAACCACTGCAGCTCGGCGGGAAGCGTCGTAGAATTTAACCTGCACTAACGTACTATGCACTTGGCAGTATATTATCGATCTAGGCCCTAAGCACATTTGCTGTCCTACATTTTCCATGGACAAATGTTCAAATGTTCAAATGTTTGTTAAGCTTATGGGACTTAACTACGGGGTTATCAGTCCCTAAACTTACAAACTACTTATGAACTACTTACAAACTAGGACGGCACAAATATCCATGCCCGAGGGGGGATTCGAACCCCCGACCGTAGTGGCCGTGCTGACCGTGACTGGAGCGCCTCAGTCACCTCGGCCGGCTTTCCATGGACAGCATTGAATTCATTTGCCGCAAGGTCGCTTCTTTTTCGTTCCATGTCGTATCGTCGTCGTTGTTTTTTTTTTTTTTTTTTTTTACATTCCAATGTGTCATATTTCTCTATTAAGGACACAAGACTCTCGGACTAATTTCTTGTCAAATTTGAGCTTCTTTCACGTTTGTTTGCCTTAGCACAAAATAACAACTGTCTGCTAACCTCTTCCCTGATAGTCAAATATGAGGGAAAGCTGTTTATTCAGATTGCACTTTCATTTGTTTCTGTTGCCACCATAGTCGAAATATATCGTACCTTCTCTTTTTCTCCAGGTTAACAGACGAGAGGTATATGTGGCAATGACAAACGCAGTGCACTTAACGAGCACATTTAACGAGACGTTAAAGGCATCTTCTCGTTTACTAACAAAATTAACGAGAGATGGACGAACCGGCCCTTAGTGTATATTCGGCTAAAATTACAACCCAGTCCTTGGCCGTTATTTGACCGTCATGAGCAGTTGTAGTACCACAGACTAATTTAAGTAGGCAAGGGAATATCTGATCATTGATAGAACTCTGATGTATATATTTCGTCATATTGTTGTCAACCCGTTGCAAACAAGATCAAGTACCATTCACGGTATTATAATAATTGTCCCTTGGGTTAGCAAATGATTTTCCTTATAAAGCTTGCTTCCAAACTTAGATTGAAAGGAAACTCAGCAATCTGTAAGATTTTTTTTAAAAATTACACTAATACAGGTTTTCACTACGTTCAGTGTTTATTCTAATTTGATCTAGCTTCTATATTACATAAAATTAGATAGTGTCTCATACCTAAAGTATCAAAGTACATACATTATGTCATAGGTTTTAGCACTTAAAGCCTAATGGGAAAAGGTATTACGGTATAATAAAGATTATTTTAAAAATTATTGCCTTCACGTACTCAACACATTCAATAGAGATCTGCACGTGACATAAATTGTTTCTCTACCATTTCGTAACTTATCTCTGCATGAACTATATGTAACTAAAGCCAGTCAAAGGCTACATTAATGTGAATTCAATAAATTATGGGGAAATTCTTCACTTGATTCGGCGTTAATAAGCAATAACGTGATATAGATTTTCAGTTTTCTAGTGTTGAGAAACCAAAGATACCAACCACCACGTAATACACTTACAGACTTAAAAGAACTTGCATTAACGACTACCTACAGTTCGAAGCAAAATAAATATGGCTTTTGACATTCACTTTCGGCTACAAAAAGTTCTTTCCAGTGAAAAACATACATAAATCTTTAACATGACTGAACACAGTTTTGTACTTAGTAACTCCAACTTCTCAATGGTCACACTTTTGAGTACTTATTGCCCGAGTATTAGTTCGTAATTGTAAAGCCAAAGTATTTTATTGTACCTTTGAACGCATATCCCGCAAATCGCTTATGTAAATACTTACCACTTGGATGTACTACTACATTTACCGAGAAAATCGCTAGTTCGTAAAATGAACAAACACGTTGCAAATCACATGAAGATATGACGGATACACACATATCTAACTAGTAATAAGTATCTATAACAACTGAGCAGATCTAGACCAATAGCTGTGGGCTTCAGCTGTTAGTACAAATGAAAAAAATTAAATTATCCTTCACGCAGCTATTAGAAAATGTAGTGTAGTAACATTTGAGCTACATTACTTTCAAATTCCATGAAGCACGTCAATACAAAGCCATTTACAATGAGTATGAAATACTAGAATCGAAGTAAACATCAGTAACTACTAAACGTACATGCGTGGGAAAATATCAGCAGAATTCCTTCAACCGTGCTTGGTGTTACTCTTATAGAAATGGAGTGCAACATGGAAACAAAGAAAAAATTTAATCAAGTATATCCACTTCTAGTCATCATTCGTAAATACGTCAACAACAGAAGACTTCATAGTCAAATTCCCAAGTCACAGGTAAAGCTATCACTGGCTGGTTTCTATTTATAATTAAGGATGTTCCAGTAATGTAACAAGAGAGTGCTGTTCATTGAAGTTCATGAAAAGATTAAAACAAGAAATCCATCCTTCTGCGAGAAGAGTCTTCTCTTCGATCACCTAAGGATTTCTGTACATAAGCTCGCAATGACGTCAAGTCAGTAAAACAAAAGAGTGAAAAGAGAAAGATTTATGAAACTATCAATTATGGCCTCCAGTTCGAGTTATTTCTTTTACACACTGAGATAATTTGTTCCCATGACCTATTTCTCCAAGACTTGTTTTACAAATCAGCTATAGCCAACTCTCCAAATAATACCACCATTAAACGACACTGCAACATTCTGTACTTTTGATGCGGTAATTGTTTCTGCCGTTCTGGTTCACCATTGGGGGAAAGACTTAAGAACAGTACAAATTTACCAACACATTGTTTTTCGTGGTTACGATATTTGACAAGTTTTCACTTCAATTTCCTTATTGTCTGAATAACAACAAATTGAATGTAAACTAGTCACTCGGCATATTTGATGAAATTATATTTATAATTACATGCGAATAATATAAATACTCGTATGCTCTTCGTTCTTCCCACTGAGCTGGAAAAACTACCCATCACTTAATAGCTTGTACTTAAGCAGGTGATATTTCAGCCACTGCAATACACTTTGTATTTAATTTGAATGAGTTCAAGAAATCTGTTGGCTATTCGCATTTCCAAGAAAAGAGACAAAGATAACATTAACTACCTTTTTGCTTCAACTTGCACGATGAATTCATTAGCATCACATTAAAAGACTAACTGAAAAGTTAATAATTAATTCGAATATGTTACATATTGGAAAACCAACTAGCATTGTCGATTGCTGAAATTTTGCAAACATTTCATATATTTGCAACTGGGTCATAATCTTTTCTCCTAGAAACAGAATCCTCTGAAGATATTGGCTTCATAAGCGTCTATGCATAGAAATTTTGTGTTTATACGTAATATCAAGCATCCATACGTAGCATGAGATTACTTCTACAACTTCGAAAATTTTGACGACACTGTCAGGATCGGGGAGAGATCTAGACTGATGCACGCACGGAATTGGAACTTATATACTCGACGAAGCAGTACTTGGCGTACTCGTTGCACTTTGTCACGAGGAACAAAAAACGCAAGATAGCATCCATGTGCACAGCGCCTGCGGACGCCCTTGCACGCTGCCCGCAAGCCGCGGGAGCCACTGCCGCCGGAGCGCCAGGCGCCACACCACTGGCAGCAGGGGGGACCAAGTGCGCATGCGCAGTCGGCCGCGGATCACTGTGGAAAAGTACAGCAAATACTACGGAATATTTTCGCTCTGGTAGACCAGCTCAACTGAAACACCAGGTTACAGGCGAAATATATTTTGCGAAACGATATTCAGTTGGCAAGTGCTAACGTTTAGGTTCTGTAGAATTATTATTATATAAATACGCTAACGCGATCATTGTGGTACAGATTACTAATTTATTCGTACAAGAAGGCCAATGAAAGTTACATAATTCGAAAGACTGTTTGTCGTAGATTTCACGAATATAAATATTATGTGTGCATTTAGGGCCAATAAAAGTTACATAATTCGAATGATTGTTTGTCGTAGATTTCACGAATATAAATATTATGTGTGCATTTAGCTATTAAAAGTGGTAAAAGGAAGTAGAAATTTTCCTATCTACAGCTTGGATCAAGTTCTACATTCTCCAACAATCAGCTCACTGATTGCTATTCGCCTCGACCAAAGACGCTGTAATGAAATGCAACTGCAGTATTAAAATAAGTGAATATCGAAACATAAAGTGCTCCAAACTAACTTTCTTGTGCCGTTCAAAAGCTTCATTTTCGCAGTGATTAAGAGTGGTTAAAGCAAATGGATGTTTTCATATGAATGCCAATATAAAGGTTGATGCGCCGGGAGAGGCATCTAGCGGTGCTCGGGTGGAACTACGAAGTCGAGAACGCCGATATAAATGATGATGCGCCGGGAGAGGCATGTAGCTGTGCACGGATTGAGCTACGAAGTCGACATGTTGTCAGTTCTGAAATTCTGAATATCGCAGTATCGAAATAACATTATTTCTTGGCGTTGTGTAAATATACGAACACCGAAATTGTAGTTCCATTTCAAATATTAGGCTAATGAAAGTTATATAATTCGAAAATGGCATAAGAAGTATATACTTCCGTTTTTATTTGTTGTTATTGTGTCAGGCATTTTCCTTAACACGTAAAAGATACCGTTTCGTACCTCCCAGTGCCGGTTAAATTTTACCAAATATCCCAGCGGCCTTCTATTATAATGTTGGCAGCAGATGCTGAATAGTGAGAATCCTGTGTGTCTTCATTTGAGCCAACGCTTGACAACGCTGAAGTTTTCTCATGAAATCTTCGCTTTACGAGAGCAATTATTTTTACTGAGCGGGCGAGGGTACATACAAGAACCTGTCAACCATAAAGCAGAAACAGCATTACTTTTTTACTTCATGGTCTGTACGATACACTAATCGGGTTATTATATGTGGTTCGAACAAATGGGCAAAGATTTTCTATCGTGTTGTTGATGTTGCCAACATAATAACGCGAGGCCGCCGACATGATACGTAAAATTTCACCCTCAGTGAACATTGTAAACACAATTGGTCGATTTTCGAGTACAGGCAATACTAGTTATATTAAATACTAATTAAACAACTGTATGAATATTTTAAACTGATTTTATCTACAACAATACAGTCATGCAATACAACGGTCATTGGCCAGCCCACCGCGTAATATGTAAAGTTACATTTGTATGATTCTAACAGGAATATGAAATGACTATACAGCCGTTTCTTCGGTAGGTGTCACTAATTAATCAAGCACGTATAATTAGTAAAGGGTAATATCTACACTTATATTAATGAATAAAAGGCATTAGCAGTGACATACGAACTTAAATGGGAAGGATATTCAAGACAGTAGGAACGCTGACATTACACTCTTTAGTTCGCAACAGCTTCCTTTCATGTTAATTTTCTCTGTCTGAATGGGATCAAATATATATGAAAGGCGAAACTTACGTACCGTCTACATTGATATAATCAAAGACGGAGAAAGTTATGAGAAGACCCAGACAGCATGATTTTGGAATGAACCATTTCAAATCAAACAAAAGTTAGTAGAGATTCGCGTGTGCATAAAAAGAGTGATGCGCGAAGCACACAATAACTACCACCTCATACATGGTGTCCAGAAAAGAATTTCAAAATTAAATATCTGGGAAACAAAGATCGATAGAGGAATGCAGTAAACGGTATGTTTATTATGAAAGCTGTAAGAAGTTTATACAGCAGTTTGAAATAATAGTTACAAAAGCTGCTAACAGATGGCGCTGTAATCGCCATACGTAATGCCTAGTAGAAATAGCGATCCGAAGCCCAGAGCGATCAGTTCCACTATTGAAACGTGAAAGAAGGTTAGCGTACCGAAGGAAGAGATTAAAGCAATGTACTCTATTGAACAACGCGTTTTTCTGGTGCTAGAGTACCACAGATTAGAAGAGAGTCCTAAGGCAACAAGTCGAATTTTTCAAGCACGATTTAATGTTCCAAAAGGACCCGATGCGAAAACCATTCGCAAAATTTCAACGAACAGGCAGCGTAACTGATGATCTAGTGGGGCATGTTGGCCGCAAGAAAACCGCAGTTACGCCTGAAAATATCGCCACAGTTTCTGGAATTATTCAGCGAAATCCAATGTCATCCGTCCGTAGAATTGCATCTGAGACTGGTTTGAAGCGTTCCAGCACGCAGAAAACGCTGAGAAAGAGCCTGCATGTGTTTCCATTCAAAATTCAAACGCACCAGGCTATACCCGTACGAGCTGTACAACAAAGGGTTGCCTTTGCTAATCAGATGCTCACAATGATTGATAGTGAAGGATTTGATGCTGGCTGCTCAAAAATTCAAATGTTCGTAAATCTATCGGACCAAACTGCGTGGTCATCAGTCCGTAGCTTACAAACTACTTAAACCTAGGTAAGCTAACCTAAGGACAACACACACAGCCATGACCCAGGGAGGACTCGAACCTAAACGGCGAGCAACCGCGCGAGCCGCAGCGAGACGCTTTAGACCGCTCGGCTACTCCACGCGGCGATGTTGGTTGTATCTGGTTTACAGATGAAGCACACTTCCACCAGAATGTATACGTGAATAAGCAGGACTGGTGATTTTGGGGTTTCGAAAAGCCATATTGGTGTGAAGCGAAACCCCTGTAGTCTCCTAACGTTTCTGTGTGGGCTGCAGTATGCAGCAGAGGCATTATTGGCCCTTTTTTCATTCGAGAAACGGTCCCTGGTGCACGTTACGTTGCAATTTTGGAACAATTTGTCGCCACACAGCAAGCGTTAGAGGATCGACCAGGTACTGAATGGTTTATGCAAGATGGAGCCCGACCACATCGGACCGAACAAGTGTTTCGCTTTCTTGAGGAATACTTTGGGAATCGAGTCATTGCATTGGAATATCCCAAATTACTGGTGCACGCATGAATTGGCCACCATATTCGCCGTATTTGACTCACTGTGACTTTTTTTTTTGGGGGGGGGGGGCGCACAGAGAAGGACATGGTCTACACGAAGCATCCTGCCACGCTGGATGAGCTTGAAAAGGCGATCTCTGTGGCATGTGTATCCATTACGGTTGAGACGCTACGAAATGTGATGGCGAATTTCATTCTTCGTTTGCGCCACCTCTGTAGTGCCAATGATGAACATTTTGAAAACATTGTGATGTTATTGTTTGCAAAGAGTGTTTTCATACGGTTATTTCACTTATGTATGCTGATATGAGCTGTACAGCTTTTGTAACTATTATTTCAAACTGCTTTATAACCTTCTTACAGCTTTCACAATAAACATACCGTTTACTGCATTCCTCTATCGATCTTTGTTTTCGAGATATTTAATTTTGAAATCAGGGAGCCCTTTTCTGGACACCCTGTAGCTCAGCAAGAGATATTGCCGAGAAACTGAAAAATCTGTTACTATGTAAAATCGGTAAGCGAATCAAACGTCTCTATCCAGTCACTCATTCACCATTCTGGGGTGGAGGTAGAAGACAGCAAAATGAAGGTGAAAATTTTAAATTTAACATTGAAGAAATCATGGGCCATGCAAACATACCTTCATTTGATGGTCGCACTAATTCGTAAATGGAGGACACAGTAATAGACACGGATGGTGTAGAGAAGCAGCTAAGAGAGTTGAAAACAAAGAAGTCGCCAGGTCCCGATGGCGTACCAATCGGATTTTACAAAGAGTATTCGGCGGAATTGGCGCCTTACTTAGCTTGCATTTAACGCGAATCTTTGATCCAGTGCAAAGTACCAAGAGACTCGAAAAAAGGGAGAGGTAACTCAAGTGTATAAGAAAGACAACAGAATTACAGACCTTTATCATTAACATCAGTTTGCTGTAGAATTCTTGACCACATTCTCAGTTATAATGTAATAAATTTCCTTGAGATGGGAAAGCTTTTCTCCATACATCAGTACGGCTTTAGGAAGCATCGATCGTACGAAACCCAGCTTGCCATTTTATCTCATGGCATCTTGCGTGCTATGGATGAGGGCACCAAGCAGACTGTATATTTCTCGATTATCGAAAGGCGTTTGTCACAGTATAGCACTACAGACTGCTAACAAAGGTACGAGCTTATGAAATAGGTACCCAAATACGTGAGTGGCTCCAAGATTACTTAAGTAATAGAACCCAGTACGTTGTACTCGATGGCGAGTGTTCATCAGAGACTAGGGTATTATTAGAGGTGCTCCAGGAAAGTGTCATAGGACCGCTATTAATTTTTATCTATGTAAATGATCTGACGGGCAGAGTGAGTTGGAATCTGCGGCTTTTTGCTGATGATGCTGTGATGTACAAGAGGGTGTCGTTACTGAATGACTGCAGTAGGATGCAGGATGACTTGGACCAAATTTCTAAGTGGTGTAAGGAATCGTAACTAGCGCTAAATATAGAAAAATGTGAAGTGATGCAGATGAGTAAGAGAAACAATCCCGTAATGTTCGATTACAGCATTAGTAGTGTGCTGCTTAACAGAGTCGTGTCAATTAAGTATATAGGCGTAACGCTGCACATCTATATGAAATGGAACGAGCATATAAGGACAGTCGTGTGGAAGGTAAATGGTAGACATCGCTTTATTGGGAGAATTTTGGGAAGGTGTGATTCGTCCGTAAAGGACACCGCATATAAAACGCTTGTACGATCCCATCTTGAGTATTACTCACATGTTTGGGATCCCCACCAGATCGGTTTAAAGGAGGACATAGAGGCAGTACAGAGGCAGGTGGCGAGGTTTGTGACTGGTAGGCTCGATCAATGCGCGAGTGTTCTGAAATGCTTCAGGAACTCAACCGGGAGTCGCTCGAGGCGAAGTGACGTTCTTTTCGAGAAGTACTGTTGAAGAAATTTAAAGGGTCGGAATTTGAGGCGGACTGCAGAACGATTCTACTGCCGCCAACCTACATTTCACGTAAAGACCACAGGATATATGATTAGAGAGATTAGGGCTAGTATAGATTCATAGAGGCATTCGTTTTTCCCTCGTTCTATACGAGAGTGGAACAGGACAGCAAGTAACTAGTAGTGGTACTATCATCTGCCACGCACTTTTGTGTGGATTTACGGAAACTATACAAATCTGAAGTCTGCATGGCTGGATTTGAAGGCCGACGCTTCGGTAATATGAGTAAGTGTATTAAGCCAGCGCAATACTCCGGTCGGTGAGCTTACCAGTGCAGCAGAATTTCAATTCCTGTCTTAGTATAACATCAAGAAGGTTTAGATGATTGGTAGCAATGAAGGTCCTCGTTACGATCACTAAACAGTTCCTAGATATCTTAAAACAAACATGCTATTCAGTTACCTAGTGCTACATTATCACCGCAAAAGTCTCGCTTTACGTGTCAAAATTTCTAAGAACAGCATAACATTTTGTATACTAGAATATCGCCTACTCTTCAGATGGTTGGTTTGGAGAAACGAACAAATGAAACGAGATTGTAGAATTAATTAACCTGCCTGACTTTCGTTTCTCAGATAAAAGATGAAATAATTGTTAATTTTTTGTTAGTGTGACCGTTGCCAGGATCTGACCTCCTGTCTTCTAGCAGGGGTTTCTGTCATGTTAAAAGTGAATAAATGTAGTAGCAGCAGGGGAAAGCTACAAACACGAAGTCGGACAGTTCAGTGAAATAATATATTCTACAATTATCATACAGAATTATGAGGTAACCTGTTGATCTAACAAAACAGTCACTAATTTGCTGCAGAACAAGACAATCAATGCCAATCTCATTCCAACATTGATTCATACCACTATCCTGCCGTGACCCTTCGTCCCTCACACCTAACCACCCTCACCTCCAACATGGCATCAATATCCTTACCCCAGTCACTTTCTAAGAATACCAACCTTACGGCAGAAGAAAGGACAGCCTTACAAAACCTCAAAGCAGATCCCAACCTAATCATCCTCCCTGCAGACACAGATTCTATCACTTATGATGAATCATAGTGATTACGTGACAGAAGGCCTACGTCAGCTGTCTGAATCCTACACCTATAAGTTGTGCCAGGACGATCCAAATCCAAAACTCCAAAATGATCTACAATCGTTACTGAAGTCTTATGGCTCTTCCCAGAGCCATGCCGCCGAATCTATCTCCCTCCTCACTCCAACAACATCCTGCACAACTACCTGTTACATGCTCCGAAAAATCCATAAACCTAACAATCCTGGATGTCCAATTGTAGCTGGTTAATGTGCTCCCATTGGAAGAATTTCAACCCTTGTTGACCAGTATCTCCAACCAATTGTAAGAAACCTAGCCTCCACATTCAAGATACCAATCACTTCCCTCACCGACATTCCACCATACTCATCGCCCCTTTACCTTCTGGATTCTTACTTGTCACTATTGATGACCTATAAATCAATACACCATATGCCCACGGTCTTGCTGCTTTCGAACACAACATTTCTCAGCGTCCTTCAGACTCGAAGCCACATACCTCATGCCCTGAAATGAGACATCCTACCCAAGATCTTTCCAAACCCTCCTAAAGCGGTGTTCCATCGCGCACCCAACGTCCACAACATGCCATTCCATCCCTACGCCACTCCCAATCCCAACACCTTATTACAGGGATCATATCCCTGTGGAAAACACCGATGCAAAACCTGCCCAATACACCCACCCAGTACTTACTATTCCAGTCCTGTCACAGGTTTTCTTACCCCATCAGAGGTTGGACCACCTGTGAAAGCAGCCATCTGATTTACTAACTCTGCTGAAATCATTGCACTGCCTTCTATATTGGTATGACGACGAATCAACTGTCCATCAGGATGAATGGCCACCGTCAAAGTGCGAAAAAAAAGCAAGATGGAGCACCCTTGGCACAGCATGCGGATGAACATGGCACTCTGGATTCCAATGGCTGCTTTCTTACCTGAGCCGTCTGGATCTTCCCCTCCTCCTCCACCACCACCACCACCACCACCACCACCACCACCACCACCTCTTCTGAACTTTTCAGATGGGAGTCAACAAAAATGTTTCAAATGTTTGAATAGTCTATGGGAATTAACTACGGGGTTATCAGTCCCTAAACTTACAAACTACTTATGAACTACTTACGAACTAGGACGGCACAAATATCCATGCCCGAGGGGGGATTCGAACCCCCGACCGTAGTGGCCGTGCAGACCGTGACTGGAGCGCCTTAGTCCCCTCGGCCACCGCGGCCAGCTGGGAGTCATCACTTCAACACATTCTACGGCCCCGCATCCATCTTGGCCTCAACGTACGATAACTTGACATCCCTACACCCATGCCTAACATTATCAAAAAATGTTCAAATGTTTGTAAATCTTATGGGACTTAACTGCGAGGTCATCAGTCCCTTAACTTACAAAACTAATTGCCGGCCGCGGTGACCGAGGAGACTGAGGCGCTCCAATCACGGTCTGCACGGCCACTACGGTCGGGGGTTCGAATGCCCCCTCGGGCATGGATATTTGTGCCGTCCTAGTTAGTAAGTAGTTCATTAGTAGTTTGTAAGTTTAGGGACTGATGACCCCGTAGTTAAGTCCCATAAGCTTAACAAACATTTGAACATTTTTTTTACAAAACTAATTATGGACTAGCTTATACTAAAGACGGCATACACATCCATGCACGAGGGGGCATTCAACGGCCTCGCGCATCTTAGTATAGCGCCTCAATGCGCTCGGCCGCTCCGCTGCGGCCCTAACATTATACCTCCCCCTCCCCCTCCCTCCCGCCTTCCATACACATTATCCTGTATCCCTTCAGCTCATGTCTTACTTGCAACTGTGTGTCGCCCCTTACAATATGCCCTTAATTACTTCTTTATTTTCAGTTTTTCCTTATTATTTACATCGTTTCAATTCCCGCCATTCCCACCCACACTGTTCTGCACTCCCCTTTTATCATTACCCACCCTTTCCCTTCGCCTTATGCAATTCCGTATCTCACATTCCAGCATATCAGAGCCTTTACAATCCCACTGTAACGTAGAACTTTCCATCCCCATCCTACCCGGCATCCTCCCCCTCCTCTCCCCACCTCACTCACAGTCAAAATGCTTGCAACGCTGGAGCTGTCGGACATGGTGGCTATGTGTGTTTAGTTGTCTGAGTAATTGTGTGAATGTATTTTTTTTTTTTTCCAGACGAAGGCCATTTTTCGTGCCTGTCAGAAGGTTAGCGAGCCCCTTTACGGTGAGTTGTTATCTATCATCCATTACAAACATTCCAAAACGAGAGGTAACAGCGAATGGAACGACCATTTAAATAATTCGGCTAGCCTTTAAAGAGAGATTGCGTATCGAGAGTGTTTCATAAAAAATATCCGTTAGACATGACTACATTAGATTAAGCCGAAAGTAGGGGCCGCGCAAACACTAAAGCAAATCCATTTTAGTAATCATCGCGCCTGTTGCCCTATATGAAAACCCTTGAATATTTAGTATACTGGCAACCGAATGTGATTACTTTACCTGTCCACTTTACGTTACGGTGGTAACACTAAAAGTGGACCTTTGCGATCGCCTTTTTGACAGCTCGAAATGTAAATGAACATAACGGCTAAACTGTTCATCTGACACGAAATTTGAATAACCTAATTTGTAGAGGAGAAAATTCTCTACAACTTTGCTCCCTTATGTTTTTTCATATCTCGTATTGTTTCAGAGATATTTACAAAAATGACGGCGATTTGACGATGTCTGTGTCTGTCCGTAATATTTCCACTTTCAAAGTCTTAACTGTTCAACCGATCGGCACCAAATTTTACAGACATAATTGATGTCCACCAGAGACCAGGATGTCCCTTTTTTAAATATTTTGGACACAAAAAACGTTAGTATTACGTTTGTAATGACCTTTTGACAGAAGGAAATTGCTGTTCATAGACACAACTGAATAATCGAATTTGTAGAAGTCAAAATTCTCGACAAATTTGCTCACTTTTTTTTCATAACTCGCACCGTTAGAGATATATTTTCAAAAATAACGGCAATTTGACATTGTTACTTGATTTTACGTAAACCAGGCGTTCGGAGATATCACGTGACATTCCTCGCCCAGAACTCTCTTCCTGTATTTTATGATTTTCTTATTATAATTTACGTATTGGCATTTTAAAGCTATGACGCACTGAGGAATTATAATTTAGTGTCTAAAATGCCATATTAGTAGTTAACAACTGCCATTATTAGTACGAGAATTAAGGAACAATTTCGTAAGTGTCCACCGTAGTGTAATGTGCAGCACGTTAGGTTGTGATACACATGGTCGGTAGTTCGAAATCCGCCGTTACCTTTTGTTTCGCCTTGAGTCCTAAAAGGGTTTTGGCCACCCTTATTTATTACATAGAGCTATTTTCTGAAATTTTTAGAGTTGTGCATTTCTAAGATTGCTCCATCTGAAATGTGCAGTTGTTCTATTTCGTGAACTTGCCGTGAAATACGTAACAACGAATTGTACAGTGGTCTTCTGAAGCACATACAGATAAAATGGGAGGATACTGTAATAATGAATATTCTAAACAACGTTCTGATTCTGGTACTTCCACATATAAATGAAGTTCCAGATTTCCTTGGCAACTGTCGTTCCTCAATAAAACGGAAGGGAAGTGTATACATCGTAACAAATTCCTTAGTTTCTTTTTTGTAATCAATTATTCACTACTTATGAACTATGTTGAAAGTCATTAATTAAAATCAATGAGTCAACTAAAATGTTTGTCTTTGGTATGGTTGCTATTGAAGCTTTTAAAGTAGATTGTATTACCATTTCTGTGGTTCTGATATGACTGTTCATGCTACTTTGCTCTGCGCTAAAATACAGAGCAAATATTGTTTCAAAACGTGACTACGTTTTCTTTTACAGCTAAAATAACAAACGGAATAAGTATGGTAATACTTAATTCCACGTGTCTAGTACGTAATCTTTATACAAAGTTACTACTGTCATTAAGTCATTTACAAGAGTCATTTTAACAGTATCTGCCCATTTTATGTACATGTGATAAAGAAATCTACGTTTGCAATTTATTAGTATGTGTTTCATAGCATGTTTACAAATTACAACATATGCACTTTTCAGAGAAAGCGCTGTTACCTTTGAACAACTCAGAATCTTGCACAATATAGTTGTGTTCAATTAACAAGAGTGTGTGAAAAACTTTTTGGAATCAAGATGGGAAAAAAGAAAAAATGCCAGTGACGATTTTTTATTTTTATTTATTTTAATTTTTTGTTCTTCATGTAGACCGATGCTTTTCGGTCGTTTGTTCATGTTCATTCTGGATTGTTCGTTGAGAATTTTGTTCAGATTTTATTACAGATGGCGTTGAGCCCTCTTTCTTTTTCCCTCATTTCATTGGTTCTTCGGTTTGATCGGACCTTTGTGGTTTTTGTTTTATTTTGATCGTCTCGTCGTTGACTCTGTTTTTCGTTACAGAGGGCGTCGAACTCAGCTACCGCGCCCGGCAAGTTTCGAATCAACCTCTAACATGTTCGAGCATCACAAACAAATTCGCCGCCCGTTACGCTACGCTACGCCGAGAGAGTAATCCGTAATTCTCGTACCATCGATGACAGGTATTAGCTGCAAACATTGCATTTCTAGACATTTGTTCATAATTCATTGTCCTAATAATTTTGATAAATTTCAGTACGCCATTGCTATTAAATGAGGACGCTTGAGTTATAATAAGAAAATCATCAAATACAGAAAAGCAATATGTCGTATGCAAAAAAGTGTTTCGGGCAAGGTTTCGTGCGATGGATATCACGTGACCGATTTCCGAACGCCAAATGTACGCTACGTTCCTTCCAGGCTATAATCGTTCGTAATCATTACAGGTGGTAATATTTTAACGGAAAATGTGGGAGAGATATTAAAATAATAGTTTAAAGAGGTAAAAGTTAAAAAAAGAGTATTTTTGTCAATGCTAAATTTTGGACGCTTGTTAAAATACGGTCAGAAAGAATATGTGTTGGATGCATAGATATTACCACAATAGTAGAGCAATGACCCGTATTTTTCGTCTTGTGCGAGTATCGGTACTAGTACTGTTAAGCAGCAAGCTATTTGTGATGTGTTCTCGTTATGGCCTGGTTGGTGGCGCCGTGCTGTCTCGGGCATTCGTTTACAGGATGATATGTCAAGGCAGCACAGGACAGATAATACCAATGTGTCCGCCGAGCGTACCGCGGCTTATCAAGAGAGTGCTTTCTGGCTGCAGGCCAGGGCAAAGGTCGCCTGCTGGTGATAACATGTACTTACAGGCAGGCCACCTCCAGCGCGCGAAGGTACTGGTGTGAACGGCCATTAGCTTTTGATAGACGTTAAAATGGAGGGGAGAATGAAGATCAGTTTCTAACGTCCCGTCGACGACGAGGTAGTTAGTGACGAGTCTCAAGATCTGACTATATATGAATGGAAAACGAAGAATCGTTGTATCTTTTAAGCGTAACCATCCCAGCGTTTACTTGTACTCACTTACCTAATCCTAAATTAGGATTAAAGTTTGAAGTCATATTACTACCAAATGCAAATCGAATGTGCTAAAGACTCTGCGCCATATGGCTCATTGGAAGATATACACTAAGTGATCAAAAGTATCCTTATACCCCAAAAAGCATCGTTTTTCATATTAGGTGCATTATGCTGCTACCTACTGCCAGGTGCTTCATATCAGCGACCTCAGTAGTCATTAGACATCGTGAGAGAGTAGGACTGGGAGCTCTGCGGAACTCACGGACTTCGAACGTGGTCAGGCTAGATTTCGACGTTCCTAAGCATCCCTAGGTCCGCTGTTTCTGATTTGATAGTGAATTGGAAACGTGAAGGGACATGTACAGCACGAAAACGTACACTCCGACCAAGTCTGTTGACTAACAGAACACCCCGACAGTTGAAGGGGGTTGTACAGTGTAATAGGCAGGTATCTATCCAGACCATCACACAGAAATTCTGGACTGCATCAGGGCATCAGGATCCACTCGAAGTACTATGACAGTCAGTAGGTGAGAAAACTTTGATTTTATGGTCGAGAGACTGCCCATAAAGCTCACATCCCGCAGGTCAATACCAAATAATGCCTCGCTTGGTGTAAGGAGAGTAAACTTTGGACGCTTGAACAGTTTAAAAACGCTGTGTGGATTGACGGATCACGGTGATCCGATGGCAGGGACCGGGTATGGCGTATACCCGGTGAACGTATTCTGCCAGCGCGTGTAGTGCCAACAGTAAAATTCGGCGGCGGTGGTGTTATGGTGTGGTCGTATTTTTCATGGAGAGGGCTTGTACCCCTTGTTGTTTTGTGTGGTACTATCACAGCACAGCCTACTACATTCATGATTTAAGCAACATGTTGCTTCCCACTGTCGAAAAGCAATTCGGGGATGGCGACTGCATCTTTCAGCCGCAAATAAATGGATAGGATGTTGACATTTAGGGTGGTGTGTATTCCAGCAGGATAGTACAAAATCTCAAAATTCGAACGCCTTGAGCAACCCTTGTATCTTGAGACCTGCTGTAAAAATTGAATAATCCGACAGAAGTTATGAGACGATCACCTCCACAATAATTAATAAATATCAGACTGGTGCTGCATGGTGAACCTCTTTTAATATCAGTGAATTCCATCGTATTCTTTAACGTACACTATGTCATCAAAAGTATGCGGACACCTGGCTGGAAATGACTTTAAAGTTCGTTGTGTCCTCAGTCAGTAATGCTGGAGTTTGCTGGCCTGGGCAGAGAGAGAGAGGGGGGGGGAGCGGGAGAGAGGAGTGGGAGAGGTAAGACGGACGCTTCAGTATAGTGTTGGCCCACCCTTAGCCTTGATGGAAGCTTCCACTATTGCAAACATACGTTCAGTCACAAATAAAACAGCTGTAAACAGATGATACGCTTCATTGAATCGAAAGCCCGGCTAGCGAACCTCCTAAGACTCAGGCGACAACCCCATGCTGCTCAGGAAGTGAGCTAGTCGCGCTTTCGCATATTTGAAGCGTCAACTTCGCTTCGCAATATCTTGGGATGTAACTGGCGTATTGCGACGAAATCAACGCCATAGTTTATGTGCTTCGTCATGCTATAGACTGCTGATCAAATAATATAGGATGTTCATTTAAAAACACAAGTTTGTGTTGAAAAAACACACATGCTTTCGTTTTAGAATGTTTCAAAATATTTACATTCATGAGCCCCTGCTTTACAGTGATACCGGTGAAAGTCTGTTTACAATAGCTGTTGTTGTTACAGATATATTTTGGGTGGTCAAGATAAATTGGACACCCTGTAGATGGGCTCAAAAGTTAACGACGTTCGAGTAATTAACATTTTTTGTGTTTTCAGACTGTAGCGTGGATAGTGATTACTATTAAAGTGTATTATCTGTTTACAGCTCATTGTGATACACGGTGCAAAAGCAATAAAAATAAGAAATGAATAAAGTAAAACAGAAAAACTTCTGAAGTATGTTTTTGGCCGTCCATTCGTCAGCGTTCTCACAGCCAGTAGGGTCAAACTTCACACAAAAACAACCAAAACACAAATATTTCTCACACTACGCACAACACACGAATGACATATTGTCACATTCACATGTTGTCCGATATACCGTTCGTGGAAAACATACTCAACTTATATTGCTGAAGACAAGTCTATCAAATATTAATTTCGATGTGTAACAAGAGTATAAAACAATATTTTGAAAGACAGGCGCGGGCAACTGATTATGGACCAAGGCAGGAATGTTAATAGCATCTGCTCTATCATGAACTTCTCTGCACTCGTGTAGCCTTGTACTTTCGAATTTTTTGTATTTTATTTTAGTTATTACTTGTTTTTATTGTTTTTGAACTGTGTATCACAAAACGGCCTTAAACAGATAATACAATTAACTGAATATTAATCACACTTCCTGATGCTCTACTTAAAATGTGGCAAGACAAAATATTAAAAAATGTGAGAATATTATCAAAATACAAAAAACTAACAAGAATTACCATTATGGAGGTTCGAACCTGGTTTCACGGTTCGCCAGTCCAATCCTTGGACCGCTCGACCGACGACTGCGCTCGGAAAGTCGCTCATGTTTACGAGTACCCAAGCTAGAGAATGAAAGCATAAAAACGTTAATTGCTCGAACGTCATTAACTTGAGATATATATATATATATATATATATATATATATATATATATATATATATATATATATATAAACAGGGTGTTTCACTAAGTGTGTTTGCCTCTGTAACTTATAATAGGTGGCGGGAAATTTTAATGCAGTAGGTCAACACAAGAAATGTTATACTTTCTGCAGAGCTATGAACATAGTTTATTGTATCATTTTCCAAAGAGTTACACCATGAAGATATAATTTTTTAAATGGAACAATAGTTTTTTCTATCGTGTATTGGATTCGTTTAAACCAGCTGCGTCCAGATCAATTGAAACTACATTCCTATCACTGTTAGTTTGGGAGCTACAACCTTTCAAAGTTCCGGGGGGGGGGAGGCTGCGATAGCGTAGCTGACTGGCCGAGTGGCTAGCCCCTGGGGCACGGCCCACTGTCTCATGACCACCAGTCAGTGCCTGTCGTAGCCTCCGCCCCCTAAACTTTGAAGGGTTGTAGCTCCCAAACTAACAGTGATAGGAATGTAGTTTAAATTGATTTGGACGTAGCTGGTTTCAACGAATCCAATGCACGATAGAAATAACTATTGTTCCATTTAAAAAATTATATCTTCATGGTGTAACTCTTTGGAAAATGATACAATAAACTATGTTCATAGCTCCGCAGAAAGTGTAACATTTCTTGTGTTGACCTACGGCATTAATATTTCCCATCACCTATTATTTTATAAGTTACAGAGGCAAACACACTTAGTGAAACACCATATATATATATATATATATATATATATATATATATATATATATATATATATATATATATAAAATTAGTAAAAAGTGCTCATCTTCAGACGATCTTACGACGTATAGCATTTATCGTCATTAACTTTGACCTTGATTATGTTCAAACATTTTTGAGTGTCTAACAAAAGCCCGAAACAAGTGTATGTTTGAGTTCAATATAGAACGTCCATGCAAAATTTGATCGAAATAGGTGACACGTATGTCAAACCCTCTCCTAGTTGGTTTTAAATTGGAACACAAAACCGAAAAATGTCACCCAACGACACTATGAGCACTTATTCAACTTCGATACTGTGGATGAAATTATTTTACTGCAAACTCGTTGCTTTTCATATTTTGGGGAGATTTACTGAGGACCAAAAGAAGGAAAAAGTCTGGTAAATATGGGCTCTAAAATTCTGTGAGCACTTGCCCAATAGAAGATGTGTTCCACAGTATCGAAGTAGAAGAACTACTCTTAGTTATAATACGCATTTTAGAGACAATTTTTTTCTTGTGTTTATCTATTGCAACTGAAATAAAAATTGCTTGATGTAGAAGAGGTTTCAAAGTGCCAAAGATGAATGACATGGGTTCTTATGTAAAACATGATCTTTAAGTCCCTCCTACAACCTCTAGAAGTGTGTAACATGAATTGGTAAAAACAATATAGGTGCACATTACCATAGGTAAAGAGCAATTAGCTGGTTTGGACTGAGCAGTATCCTCTGAAATGTCATGTTAGCTCTTCTACACTGGTCAAAACAAGTGTAAGATAAGAGATCGTGAAGCCATACACCTTCCAGAGAACGTGTGTCTGGGTCAGGCTTAGATCTCCACACTATCAGCAGAACTGCTGCAGAAGCTGTTCGACTGTTGTGTAATTTAAGGTCAGACAACATGCTATTCACGAAAGAGTATATCGCGTTCTTTCTATCAGAGTGGATAACCCTCCACGTGTCCCCCACAACCCTGTTATCTGTAATGTAATAATAAGAACTGTAGCATTACTTATGATCGGGAAGAAAGCGAAAATAATTCTAGATGCTGGAAAATAGCGTAGATCGCTGTACATATTAGTTCACCGTTTATTCCGGCCTTTGTAAAAGGTTGTAAATTGTATTGGGCATGAGTCCGCTTGTTATCCAAATACATTTCAGAACGTCTGTGCCATAATCAAGTTTATTATGAGTTACATTTACATTGTATGATCATGTAGAACCATTTTTGCAACATCTGATATTGGCAGCGTTGTCGTAGTGATTTTGGCATATACTTCCTCTTCTGCGTTTTTTGTGAGCCACATACAAACACTGCTGGGAACCTATTGCTGTTACAATCACTATCCGCTTTGGTCAAAGAGACACTGTAGCAGAGGTGCTGAAACATGTTTGGGAAATAAGAAAAAAAACAGCGTTTTGCATACCAATCAGAGCTAATATCCAATATTTTTACTGCAAACACGGGAAAAAACCACAAGAGATGCAAATCAAAATGCTGTAAATTGTTTTGCTATTTTGTCAGGATTTTATCTCTTGGTTGTGATAAAGCGACAACACAACGTACACTAATATTGTATATAAACATTACGTAGGATAGGAAGCTAATAGAAACTGCTAGGACTACTACAATACTAAGATGCTTAAACTACGTTCGCCGGCAGCGGTGTCCGAGGGGACTGAAGCGCTCCAGTCACGGTCTGCACGGCCACTACGGTCGGGGGTTCGAATCCCCCCCTCGGGCATGGATATTTGTGCCGTCCTTAGTATTAGGTAGTTCATAAGTAGTTTGTAAGCTTAGGGACTGATGACCACGTAGTTAAGTCCCATAAGTTCTACAAACATTTGAACATTTTTGAAACTATGTTCGAAAACATGTACTATCTACTCAAAAGTATGTGACCGATCTCAGTTACGTTGATTTTCATACAACCACAAAAGGTTAACGTCTTGCTAGTCCTATAATGAATTTAGGTATAACGTTAGGATCTGGGACGGTAGGATGTTGTCCTACCGACACTTGAAAATAACCACATTGGCTGATGCACATATTTGACACACATGTTGTGCAATAGGCGATGTATTTATTTTCAAATGTTGTACATACTTTCGTTAGTAATTATAAGTCGTTAAGATTCTAATTCTATAATTATGTGTCCTGTTGACAGATACTACGGACTGACCAACATATAATTAGATTTGAAGATGGCTCAGAAATTAGTTGAAACTAGTTATAGTTACTAATAATATACGTGGCCAAGACTTCAGCCATTATATCTACTCAACTGAAAAACATATTTCACATATGTTGATCGCCTCCCAGACAACATGTCAAATAACTTGCGTTGTTTAAGAATATTGATTGTAAAATTCACATTTGAGTCAGGTTCGGACTTTAAAGTTCTTTTTTTATAACACACCATACTTCTGTATCTCTATTAGGTAATTAATTCGTACCGTACCTGTTTCCAGTTCGTTAATAAAATTATGTACTACTACTACAATTGTTTTCGTTTCTACCTCGTATTTCGTTACTGCGGTGATAAGGTGTGAAAGCCGCGGCGAAGTGGCCGAACGCATTGAGGCGCTATGCTCCAGTGCACGACGAGGCCGGTCCCCGTCGGGGGTCCGAATCCTCCCTCGGGCATGGATGTTTGTGTTAACTTTAGTATAAGTTAGTTTATAAGTAGTTTGTAAGTATATGGACTGATGACCACGCATTTAAGTCCCGTAAGATTAACAAACATTAGAACATTTTTTTTTTTTTTTTTTTTAAGCTGAGGCACGGGAGGGCGTAGATGTCAATATTAAGCCGGGCGCCAGACAGATTACATCCGTCCCATTTCTCGCTCTAGTCCCATCTGACAATTTGATATTGTATCCGTACCGTCGATTCGACTACCAATGGAAACGCGTTTTATCTGGCGTCGGTTGCTCCTACAGAAAGACTAACACAATCCACAGTGCAAACAACGCGGCCAAATTATAGTGTCAAGCAACAATGTATGGTTCAGTGTGTCTGCACTCTATTTTGGAGGAAGGAAGGAAGGAAGCTTCGAGTTTAACGTCGCGTCTTGAACGTGGTCATTAGAGACGGAGCTTACGATCGGAGTGTTTGGGTAAGGATGTGGAAGGAAATCGGTCGTGCCCTTTCAAAGGAACCACCCCGGCATTTGTTTGAAGTGATTTAGGGACATCAAGGAAAACCTGAATCAGGATAGCCGGATGTGGATTTAAACCACCATCCTTCCAAATGCGAGTCCAGTGTGTTACCACTGCGCCACCTCGCTCGGTCACTCGATCTTGGGTTTTGTGGCTTTTCATTAGCAGTCTTTTTCAGACTATTACTCGGGTGAGATGTCGTATTTTGAAATTGAGTGACGATTTCTGTCGGTCCATGTCTTTTAAATAAGTAGTACATTGCAAATATTAGCTCCAGTACTCGCAGTACTCGAAACAAGACGTGAAACGTATACACAATTTCCTACAGTGCGTTTCGTTCAAACTCCCGGTCATGCAGCGTCCTTTTGCCCTTACCAAGCAATAATGATATCTCACAAACATTTTTCGCTGACAGACAACGTAAAAATTACATCAATTAATAATATTCAAATTTTGAGAGCCAACTACTATTACGGAGAGAATGACGTCATTTTACATTCTATCGTCACCGAGATCGTTACAGAGTATTAGCTCCCACGGATAAGAACAGGCGGTCGTCTACTTGCAGAATCCACAACGGTTTTCAGTTGAAGGGATTTAGCGATACAATAGGAAGCTTAAATATTACACACATGAAATAGATAGCTTCTTCGCGGAAGAGGATTGGAATCTCTTTTATCTCTAATACAACTCAATTGTCTTACGCAATGTGACATCTCGCTCATTAAGTACGTACGACAGTAAACACAAAAGACAGACTGATAACATTTCAGCTATTTTTGAAGCGTGGTGAGGTTAAGCTCTAATTTATAGTAAAATGTTATCTCCATGAAATTCCAAGAAAGTTGGCTGGAAGAGGTCATTATGAGCGAGGCGTTAGGAAATAGCCTTAGACGCCAACAACAATATGATATTTTTACTTTACTGGTGAACGTTATACACACGTAAAAAATTGTTGCATCACCACGATTCTAGGAGTTCATGGTCTTTTACGTAGAGAAGAAATAGGTAAGTACAAAAACATTTCATTTCTATTTATTTCTCATGAAAACAAATTGACAAACGCTAGGACAATTATCTGGAAATTCAGAATTCGTGTTCCAGATCACAGCACACACAAGTATCTCTAATACCAGATAACACGTCCCCTTGCACTGATGCATGCCTGTATACGTCGTGGCTTACTGTCTACAAGATTATAGAGAGACTATTGATTCAGATTCTCCCACTCCTCAACGGCGAATCGGTGTAGATCACTCAGGTTGGTTGGGGGCTTGTCTCGTTGAAAAACAACGCTTTGCAATGTGCCTCGTGCATGTTCAATAGGTTTATGTCTGGAGAACATGCTGCCCATTCTTATCTTCCGATGTCGTTGTCACAAAGGCACACATTCACAAAATGTGCACGATGAGCGCGAGAATTGTCGTCAATTAAGACGAAACCCACATCGAAGTACTTCCGGTATGGTTGAACTATTCGTCACCGGAGTCATCCATGTATCGTATGGTCGTTTGATTGCCTTCTACGAGCACCAGTGGCGTACGTTGGCCCCACATAATGCCATTCCAAAATAAGGGAATTCCCATCTTGCTGTACTCGCTGGACGGTGTGTAAGTCGTTCAGGATGGCCAGGTTACCACCAAAACGTCTTCGACGATTGTCTAGTTGAAGGCAGATGCGAGTCTCATCTGTAAGTAGCAATTGATGCCAATTCGGACGAGGCGATTCGGGATTCTGTAGGACCCATCTGTACCGCACTGCACGGTGTCTAGGTTCAGAACGTCAGGAGTGAAGTTGCGTGTCAGTTTGTTGCCTCTAACAATGACTATGATCCAGTCCTAATTGACCATACCTTCTACCCCTCCTCTATGCTTCTCCTGCTCGCCCTTCCACTATTTGCAAGAAATGGTGTACTATTCCATGTCTAGGACAGGTATCACAGAGTGTAGCGAAGACTCTTAAATCCTGTAACCACAGGGTTTCCTACTATGGCAGTAACACAACTGATCGTGGAGTATACAAACTTATTTGCCCAGATTGTGATACGTTTTACATTGACCAATCAGGTAGGTACATAGCAACTAGGCTAAGAGAGCGTGAACGCAGTTGGAGGTTTGTTTCAAATGTTTGTATAGTCCATGGGACCCAACTACGGGGTCATCAGTACCTAAACTTACAAACTACTTATGAACTACTTACGAACTAGGACGGCACAAATATCCATGCCCGAGGGGGGATTCGAACCCCCGACCGTAGTGGCCGTGCAGACCGTGACTGGAGCGCCTAAGTCCCCTCGGCCACCGCGTCCGTGAGCCAGCATATGTTTTAATAGTTTTCAGTACTTTTGTGTAACAATTACTTTACTAATATGAAGTTGTAAATCTAATTAAAATTTTGTACAGCCACTGTTTATCTACTTTATATGTTAATACCAGTCTAGCTTTCCAATGTATCACACCAGCTTTGTATCTTTCTTTGTTAGTGCTAATATTCCAAATTATTCTGTACTCTGTCCTTACAGTAATCATTTATTTAATTGTGAATATTATAATTAAATATGTTTATTTTTCAGTTCGAGTGCATACCTCCGATTTGTTAAGCTTCACAATTTTCCGGGTCACCCCACCTACATCCTCTTATCCCACCCCTATATTTTTGTCTGTTTGTTTATTTAGTTATAATAGCGTGCTAGGTTCCTAATATTTCTTCCATATTTCTTAGATTTTGTGCCACCTTGTGTTTTGAACAACCCTTCACATATTACATTCCTGTTTGATTTTATTTTATTGCACTGTTTCTCGACGTATAGTATCTATGTTCCCCTTTTTCAGTACTATTAATTTACAGATTTCATTTAAATATTTATGTGCACTGTAAATGCTCCATCAAAGAAGATAATGCATTTATCTGCATACAAAATGACTTCTGGTTTATTGACAACGCACGTTCTTTGAACTTCAGATGGCCTAAGAAGCGGAAAAACGATTAACAAAATAAACGAAACTGTAGAAGAGACACAAAATTGTGTATTTTAATTTTCATACTATTACGTACAGTTTGAGTCCGAACATGACGTCTTATGGTGCGCGAGAATCATTATTCAGTTTGATGGTGTTAGCTTTCCTCCGAGTCGAAATCAGTAGGCGTCATCACCTGTTGTGATAGCCTTTGGTTGGCCACAGCGAGGCAAGTCCTGAATAGTTGCTGTATCTCTATACCTCCTCTTTGGTTCACTCCGAAACGTTTGGAAACTACGCTTGATGAGAGTTCCTTCTGACACAAAGTAACAAAGCGGATGCCTTCAAACTTCGGATTTGATATAAGTATGACGAAACTACAGTGAACACAAGCTGTATACATCCCTCTTCGTGTTATGAATGGAACTGATCGCCCGTCTTATCGACTCCGTTGCATTGGTACTACTCATGCGTGATAATTTACATCTGTGTGCAGGTTGTGTGACATTTATGGACAATCTAAGAAGCTCTGTTCTATATGTAATATACACACCGTCAGTGTTCAGGAGAATCTGAACCAAGGTGCTGCAACACTTTCTGATGTATGTACATATATTTTACTCTGCTGTAGCCAAAGGAAGCAATTGTAAACGCTGTGTTAACCAGCTGAAACATAACATTTATTAAGTATCTGAATAAATGTTTTTTTTTTTTTTTTTTTTTTTTTTTTTTCCAACGCTGAAGCAGATTAATGTAAGACCCCGATACGCTGAGACTACAGGTCGACAATATGGATGAATTATCACGTTTGCCTTCCAATACAAAATTTAAGAGTTGCATGACTGCAAATTTGTTTCGCTCCTAACCGTAAAATTTCGCAAACCTACAATATCGATGTATGTTAAATATCGCATGCGCACGGTTTCTAGTTAGGAGCACCGATGCAATCACCGATGTTTCATGTGTGTCGTAAATCTGCGTTGTTTAGGCGGAACACACAGAAAGCATGTCTTAGCCACGTCTCAACCATATCCTTTCTTCCAGGAGTGCTAGTCTTGCAAGTTTCACAGGAGAGCTTCTGTGAAGTTTGGAAAGTAGGAGGCGAGGTACTGGCGGAAGTAAAGTTGTGAGGCGGCATCGTGAGTCGTGTCGGGATAGCTCAGTCGGTAGAGCACTTGCCCGCGTAAGGCACAGGTCCCAGGTTCGAGTCCCAGTTCCGGCACACAATTTTAATCTGCCAGGAAGTTTCATATCAGCGCACACTCCGCTGCAGAGTGAAAGTTTCATTCTGTAATCGGAGACTTCACTTGTGACGCGTCAGGGAAGTGTTGTATACTCATAGTTGCGTGCATAATTGTAAAATAAAAATTTTATGAATCAGTGGGTACTATGAAATGCTATAATGGTACTGAAATATATAACACATACATTACCAACGTACGTTGTTGAAAATATGTAATTTAGAAATAAATATTGTTTCTTTTTTCTCTCCACTAAAATCAAAGCTTGGTATTCTACAGTCTTGAGATTATTATAAAAAATATGGTATCCTGCTACCGACAAAAAAGTAACGATACTTCCGTTAAATCGATAAAAGTATCTTAGTTAAAGTTAATGAGACTTTAGGCAAATAATAATGCCGTTACCGTCCGTTGCCTTTGCAAAGTAACTGTTACTAGTAACGGCGTTACAAGTAACGCGTTACTTCCCAACCCTGGTTTTAGGACGTATCATCTATTTTAATCCTGAGGAGAACGTGAGAAGATGTTTTCAAATTTTCTTATATATTAACGAAAAGAACGCGAGAAGAGCTCTCTTTCAATGCCAACACTGGAGTGTGGCGGTTGTCGCCTGTTGGTAAACTATGCTTTCTGACTTCAAGTGACACTATCGAGCTCCTGACGTATTATGTTCGTATCACTTACCAGCCCTAGGTTTGAAATGCATATAAGCAACTGCGGTGACAATGTATTCCCATATATTCTGATGTGTCCAAATTGATTAAAGTGCGCCTATCTCTGTGCTATCATGGCTGTTGCTGCAAACTTATTTCAGGTAAATTTATCTATTTTTATAAGTTTAATTTCACAGCTTCATGCTCCGGTTCTCCTTTTTTTTATTAGGTTACCATGATGTTTATCTGCTTTCGACAATGAGCTAATTATAAAACGTTGTGCTGGAAGAGTTAAAAACTTCCAATTCTTTAAAATTTCTATTAAGTTTTTACTATCTTGATCGTGCACGATTGGACGGCACTTAAAGTTCATTTGTATTTTGCTATTTACATAGGTTTTTGACGGGTGTCCTACACCCAGTGCTACCTTTAAATGCTGACACTGCCAGGCTTTGGCGCGAAATCCTTCCATAGCTGACCGATATAAAGCATTATTATAAGGTTAGTAGTAATCTATTTCTTATTATCACTGTTCATGATAAGACTAGGCTTGTGAGTTTCCCCAAACTTATTTTCCATATTATGAGGATGCCCGAAGAAGGCGAAACGCTTTAAAGAAAGCAAATCATTGCAACTAAGTCTGCGTTTTATTACAAGTTGTATGTTGGTGACATTCAGTTGTTACTTCATGATGGCCTAAGAATGTGGAAGCCGGTTAAAAACACCATAAATAATATTTACAGAACATCCTTTTTGGTATTATAGTCATGTGTGAAAAACCGAAGAAAATTCAATTAATATTTATGACTTTCTTTTCTGTTAATACAAAATGTTTCTTAAAGCGTATGTGTATTTAACATCGTACTGTGAATCATTAGCGCAGAGACCATTTTCGCCAAGACGTTTCAAAATGTTCAATTGTTTGTACAGCTTATGGGACTTAACTACGGGGTCATCAGTCCCTAAACTTACAAACTACTTATGAACTACTTAACACTAAGGACGGCACAAATATCCATGCCCGAGGGGGGATTCGAACCCCCGACCTTAGTGGCCGTGCAGACCGTGACTGGAGCGCCTCAGTTCCCTCGGCCACCGCGGCCGGCGCCAAGACTTTTAAGACAAAATTTTCTATCCATGCTGGGACGCAGATGCGGTCTTCATATACCACTACACATTATTTCAATTTTGAAGCCTATTCTAACTGTAAACAAACAAGTCCGCTTTTGGCTTTACTTGTACACTAACGACTTTGTCATGAACTTGTTGAAAATTCTCAAACTGTTGCAAAGAGAACACACATCTAGTTTACTCGATGTTATTCATTCCCAAGGTATGCTCTCTTGTATCCAACAGCCAGTGGTATGTTACAACCCTTTGTTCCAATAGTATGGTATTTAATAAGTGGTTTAAGGCGTCATGCTACGAACTGGGCGGCGTTCCCACCGGAGGTTTGAGTCCTTCCTTAGGCATGAGAGTATGTGTTATCCTTAGAGATAGTTTACGTAGTTTGCAATTCTAGGGACTGATAACTATAGCATTTTGCTGCAACAGGTTTACAAAGATTCTGTACATTTAAATAAATGTTCAAATGTTTGTTAAGCTTATGGGACTTAACTACGGGGTCATCAGTCCCTAAACTTACAAACTACTTATCAACTACCTTACACTAAGGACGGCACAAATATCCATGCCCGAGGGGGGATTCGAACCCCCGACCGTAGTGGCCGTGCAGACCGTGACTGGAGCGCCTCAGTCCCCTCGGCCACCGCGGCCGGCACATTTAAATAAGCATGGCGTATAATCTTGGTGAAACATGCCACTGACACTGGGAAATCAGATCTTAAAAGCATGTACGCAGTCTGCAACCAGTGTGCGATACTTCTTTCAAGAGCTATATTAGGCCCACGGCTACCGACGTGAATGTTTTCCAGAGCACAATTCAGCCGCGGACAGCTTGCTTTCGTCCCGCACTACATCTTCCCCTGTAAGACGACGGATACGTGCTCCCCAATAAGCATATGTAACAAGGTATCGGGATTCGTCAGACCATGCCACTGAAAAACGTCTAGTGACGATGGTCACAGGTCACATGCACATTTCAGTAGAAGTTGCCGATGTCACAATGTCCTGAGTGTGTGTGTGGGGAGCGGGGGGGGGGGGAGGGGGGGGGCAGAGAAGCGAACGCCATCTAGTCTAAGAACTAGGGAGAAGAGAATGAAAAAAAAATACCACCTTAAAACAACGAAAAATGAGCTTATAGGACATTAAATAAAGTTTTTATTTCATGAAAATCGATCCAAGTTGACGAATATTCTCAAAAGAATTTCCAAATACGGAGAAAATAACTGTTCTTAATCAAGTAAAAACTATAGATGAGAAGTAGAAGTGTTGAAATAGAAAGTTATTGGGCTTAAGGTGCTCTATCGATTGCTTTTTTAAGTGTCGATAGCTGTTTTAAGTTCCAGAATACAGGATGAGTCACGTAAGACGCAACACCCATTTTATTTCGTGAACGGCTGCACATATCGAAATGCGGTTTTCGGCACATTTTGGAGCGTAGAGAGGCACACACATATTTTTGTTTGGTATACGGTTTCAGCACAGATATCAAATGATATATTGAAGCAATTACTTTTTTAATGGAACCGCTAACTTTTTATAACTGTATTCGAAAGCTCTTGAGAATTATAGTGATATACCGTTTGCAAATATTGACGTTGAAAACTGTCGTAAAATGAATTCGAGAAAAGTCCTAGAATTTGATGTCGTTGTGGCCGGAATACGCGTTACCAAGGTAAAAACCGCAAAACGGAGCTCTCGTGCTGCGTAGCGTCAGAATGCCAGTACATTTGACTGCCGACTAGACTGCACTGCAGGCCGCTCATTTCGGCTTCATCATTCATTGCATGCAGACATGTATACGAATGAGGAGAAGTTGGATACACTACTCTTAAATGATGACTGTAAAAAAGATACCGTGTAAACAATACAGCGGTATACGACTATCCGGAGCGCTAATGTTCGACGCGCGAGGCATTTGCACGAATCATGAAGACGCTAGTGCATTCAGGAACATTTTCTGTTGTTGTTGTGGTCTTCAGTCCAAATGTTCAAATGTTTGTAAATCTATCGGACCAAACTGCGCAGTCATCAGTCCGTAGCTTACAAACTACTTAAACCTAGGTAACCTAACCTAAGGACAACACACACACCTATGCCCCAGGGAGGACTCGAACCTCCACGGCGAGCAACCGCGCGCTCCGCAGCGAGACGCTTTAGACCGCTCGGCTACTCCACCGCGGCGGTCTTCAGTCCGCAAACTGGTTTTAATGCAGCTCTCCACGCTACTCTGTCCTGTGCAAGTCTCTTCATCTGAGAATACGTTCGGCAACCTATATCCTCTTGAATCTGCTTACTATATTCGTCCCTCGGTCTCCCTCTACGGTTTTTACCCCACATGCTTCCTTCTAATGCTAAGTTGACAATTCCTTGATGTCTCAGAATGTGTCTAAACAATCTATCCCTTCTCTTAGTCAGGATATGCCAGAAATTCCTTTTCTCCCCGATTCGGGTAAGCACCTCCTCATTAGTTACGTGATCTACCCATCTAATTTTCATTATTCGTTTGTAGCACCACATTTCAAAAGCTTCTATCATCTTTTTATCTGAGCTCCTTATCGTCCATGTTTGACTTCCATAAATGCTACACTCCAGACAAATGCTTTCAGAAAGGACTTTCTAACATTTAAATTAATATTGGATGTTAAAAGTTTCGCTTCTTTAGAAAGGCTTTTCTTCCCATAGCCATTCTGCATTTGATATCTTCTTTACTTCGGCCATCAGAAGTTATCTTGCTACACAAATAACAAAATTCATCTACTACTTTTATTGTCGCATTACCTAATCTAATTCCTTCGGCATCGCCTGATTTTCTGACATTGCATTCCATTGCCTTCGTTTTACTCTTGTTAATGTTCATCTTATATCTTCCTTTCAAGACACTGTCCATTCCATTCAATTGCTCTTTCAGATCTTTTGCGGTCTGACAAAATCTTATGTCATCCGCAAACCGCAATGTTTTTATTTCTTCTCCCTGCACTTTAATACCCTCTCCAAATTTCTCCTTCCATTCCTTCACTGCCTGCTCAATGTACAGATTGAACAACATTGGGGTCACCAAATTATTTTTAATAAAATATTTAGTTCAATGAATGTGGCTCACATTAAAGAGTAGTGCCGGTTGAGACACTTGTCCAATAGCATGTATTGTACCACACAACCAGGTAAGGAAACGATAGATCAACTATTCCTTCTATAATAAAATATTTTATACAGTAGTTCCTTTTTGTAGCGTGTAAGTTCTCTTTATTTTTTGTAAGAGTGAACAGGTGATTTCTCTGTTTCAGCAGAAGTACTTTGAAGGGTTGTAGCTCCCAAACTATAGGAATGTAGTTTAAATTGATTTGGACGCAGCTGGTTTCAATGATTCCAATGCACGATAGAAAAACCTATTGTTCCATTAAAAATTATATCTTTGTGGTTTAACTCTTTGGAAAAGATACAAAAAACTACGTTCATAGCTCCGCAGAAAGTGTAACATTTCTTGTGTTGACCTACTGCATTAAAATTTCACGTCACCTATTATTTTATAAGTTACAAAGACAAACACACTTAGTGAAACACCCTGTATATTTAGACAATGCATTGTAGCCTAATGCTCTTTGTTTCCTCGATGTAACGATAGACAATCTAGTCACAATGAATTATTGGAAGCCCTACATTGTTATTTACTATGTTTAAACAAATGGTTGTGGCTAGAGGGGCAGATAAAGGTGAGGGGAGGGAAAGGGTTAAGACGTAATTCCATGCACAGGTGACACAGATCAAAAAGAGCAGAAACTAAGGCCCGACTACTACGTTCAATTGTTGAAGCCTGAAAATTCAAATTCAGAAAAAAATCTATCACTAGCTGTTGCGTTTCGAGAATTTTGTAGGGCTGCCAATTAAAACACAAAGTCCTTCGCAAGTTGTTATGAGGGCTGTCTGTTTACAGAATGTTTTAGCTAGAATGAATAGGGCAGTATTCGCAGCAAGTACGTCGGCTCACAGGTAACGTATGTGGTTGTCAAAGGTTACCTCAAAAGAGACCCTGAATTAAATTCGTAGTGTAAACATTTTCAATGTATCGTACCAAACCGACTTCATTTCTAGTTATTTAATACAATTAAAGGTTGCCGCCTTCAGTTTACAATATTGACTTAAAAAAGCGGAATTCCATTAAAATTCGTGCTATTTAGAAAACGGTCACTTCACTCACATGTGAACGTGAATTTTAATGCCTACGAATTCAATTACCCGTTTAAAATAATCTGTTTAGAGCGGTGTCTTACAAAAGCCAGCCGGCCATCAATGGGATGAGAGAGTCGATTTTAATTACAGTCAAGAAATATAACGTAATGAAAAAATGATACCAAAATTTTCAGTGGGGTACGCCTAGCATACCCACTCAAATTTTGGGGTATGCTTCAGCGATGGAGCATACGCGTAGTAGGCGCCTATGCTAACGAAGCATCACAATACCAACTTTTACGGAGTTTATAGTTAAAATCAACAAAATGCTTCCGTGAAGAGATTTTTCAACACGGAATCAGACAAACGAGATCTGTGTTGGAAATATAACCGGTTGGGTGGGGGGTCAATTACGAAAATTACTAAAATTTAGTGCAAATTACTATCGCCTTTCATACGTAACCTATAATTATAAAACTTTTTAAACCGCCCAGAAATATATTTGAAAATGTTTTTGTACACAAACATAAAGCGATGAATATTATTTAACCCGCGGTCACTGGCGATCTGAGCATTTTGCTGACCGTAATTTTAAAACGACTGGAATTTTGTTACTTTTAAATATTAAACTTTGAGGTTTACTACAGGGATTACTTATTTACGCTTATTAAGTACATTTCTAACTGGTCGTGTTATCTGAGAAATAGGCTATACATGCGAACGATCATTAACTCTTAAATCCGCGAAATCTCATGGGTTAAAAATCCCGATTTCTGGCTGAAACTCAAGGTTTTTTCCGGTTTTCCTCGGTTTTTTCAAATTCAAGGCTTTTTCCCGGTTTTCCCGGTTTCAAGGTCCGGTGGCCACCCTGTATACCACAACTGATCCCCTAATTGTTTTGATCATTTTAGTAAATTGTCTTTAAATTTTGAACAAATGTATTTGCACAATGAAGTAAATGTTAGAGAAAACAATATTAAGTACAGCGTAATTTTTATGAATCACATTAAACATTTAAAATATTACACGAAAAATACGGAGGTTATAATACAAACTTATAAAAATGACGATAACTATTAAATGCCGGCCGCGGTGGCCGAAGGGACTGCGGCGCGCCAGTCACGGTCTGCACGGCCACTTCGGTCGGGGGTTCGAATCCCCCCTCGGGCATGGATATTTGTGCCGTCCTTAGTGTCAGCTAGTTCGAAAGTACTTTGTAATTTTAGGGACTGATGACCCCGCTGTTAAGTCCCATAAGTTATACAAACTAATTTTTATTAAATACTAGCTTATATGCCTGTGCTTCGCAACGGTTGTTAAATAGGAACCAGTGTACATATTCTTTTTTAATTATTTTTATTTATTTATGGTTCCGGACTTAGGTCAGCAGAAACTGAATCATTTTTGGATTTCTCTGTCAATAAACTCAGTTCTTCTAGCCAAGATGTCAAATTTATGTAGAAGTCATTGTCGAAAATAATGAATGTTCATAAAGGTTTCCATACAAAAAGTGAAATTAATTTAAGTCCGTACACCGAAACGATGTGAATTAATGTTAGGTTGCGTTCATAAAGACTGCGGTGTGTAATTGACTGTCTGGCGTAAACTTCTGAAAACACTTCCATCGTTGAGATGAGAAATAGTAATAATAATAATAATAATAATAATAATAATAATAATAATAATAATAATAATAACAGCGCCATGTATTGGTTCTATGGTGTAGGACTAAACTCTTTATTTCTCATAGTAAGTGTATGCTGAAGTATTAGAATCTTGCAGTGTTGCACTGGGGACAATGTAGTTAATCTGTATGCAGTGCTCCATAATATCGAGAAGTCGACGAATACTGAAAGACTTCACGTCAGTTTAAATAAGACGTCATGGTGGTGTCAATGTGCGATAAAGTACGTCTGGGTAATCGTTGAAGGAATGGTGTCAGCTGATCGTCTGTATAGAACTTTCCATTAAATATGGTATTTCCAGTGAATTTTCTTGACCACTCTTTCAGCTAATAGATGTCCCCACGATCTGCAGTGATTACTTCGTAAAGCACGAAGTTGAAATCGATCTTGCGTAATAGAACTATATATTCAGAAATCGGATTATAACTCTGAAAAAGAAGACGTCTTTTTCTATCTTAAATGTAGTTCGCACCAAAAGTAAGTAATTACAAATTTTAATCAGAATATTGTATCGAACAATAACGAAATCGGGGATGTTTCTGAAGAGTTTGTCGCTCGCGTGTTCAAAAAACGTTCAAATGTTTGTATAGCTTATGGGACTTAACTACGGGGTCATCAGTTACGAACTAGCTAATCCTAAGTACGGCACAAATATCCATACCCGAGGGAGGATTCGAACCCCCGACCGTAGTGGCCGTGCAGACCATGACTGGAGAGCCTCAGACCCCTCGGCCACCGCGGCCGGCCGCTCGCATGTGGCCGGCACAGAGCAGAAATATTTCTGGACTGAACATTCAGATGCGCAGAACAGATTTTCTGTCCTCAGCTGATAATGGGAAAAATATACTAATCGATGACTTTATCGTGGTCCTTTTTTGTTCGGTTAAGACGTATGACTATGTGTAATTGGCCCTTTTAGCGATGCTTCTCAACTTTCTTGTTGCTTCTGTAACACATTTATTTAGATTTTTTTTTTTTTTTCATGTTACGTGGTTTCTCTGCTAAAAGGAGGTGGGGCTTCTTTGCCGGCAATGCGGTACAAACGAATCGTAGGAGCAAATAAATGTGTGGAAAAGGTGGATTTGTTTCAATATCACTTGGTAATTCCAGCTTAATGTTGAGAAGATGCACAGAATGCAATATTCACTCCTAAGATATTTCTACTCTATGTATAATTTAGTGGTTATACCCGTCAAAAGATGCACTTCTTTTCTTTAAATGACATTGCAAAGCATATGGAATACAGCTAGGAAGAAAAAAAATTGTGATCTACCTGGGCTACACTTTACTTGCAGTGGCGGCGGTTTAGTTTGCTATCGTTGGCAACGAACTATTCGATTTAGAAGGATGATTAATTTACTGACCAGAACAGCATAAATTATTTATTTCATCTTGAACATAAAGAATTATGCCCCTTATTCCACGTGACTGATTTTTGAAACAGCATTCAACGGCCGTTGCCAATATCAGCGCACAACGTCGCCGCCGTAAGTAAAATTGTACCCCATCTTGTAGTGTATTACCCCGTAGTTATGAGAATGTAAAAAAAGCAGCAACCCATAATTAGTTATTTGGTTTACTACGTAACTAACGTTGCCTCACTTTGTCCTTTCCTGTACTACGGCGTTTTCGAGGCATTCGTAAACAGAATGCACTCAAAATGTAATGACGATACATAGAAATCAGAAATGGAACTACATAAATTCCATTTTCCTTGCAAAGAATTCTTATTTAAATTAGAAGATCGATAGACGCGAAGGTTTAAAATTCAAATGTCCTCTGTCAAAAGAATCATAGACGTCGTTAAGCTGTGAATATACAAAGAGTAATCAGCAACTCGCTGTTCAATGTTTGTTTGTATATGCAGAGATAAGATTGCGACTCTTAATTAAAAATCAAGGAGGTTTTGTTGCCGGCCGCGGTGGCCGAGAGGACTGAGGCGCTCCAGTCACGGTCTGCACGGCCACTACGGTCGGGGTTCGAATCCCCCCTCGGGCTTGGATATTTGAGCCGTCCTAGTTCGTAAGTAGTTCACAAGTAGTTTGTAAGTTTAGGGACTGATGACCCCGTAGTTAAGTTCCATAAGCTATACACACATTTGAAAATTTTGAGGTTTTGTTCATGTAGTTCGTTGCTGTTCTATGGCATAACCATCGAAAAAAAAAAAAAAAATTAAAAATGCAGCAGCGCCAACTATTATTTCTTTGGTGCACTACGTAACTAACAGAGCCTGTATTTGTTCTGTTCTGTACTACACCGTTTTCTAGTCATTCCTAAACAGAATGGACTCAAGATGTAATAAGTACACACCGAAATTAGAAAGGAAAAAAAAACCAAATTCTTGTTATACTCAACTATTAGTTATTTGCTATACTATGTCAGTAACAGCGCCTCTATCGGGTCTTTGCTATACAACGCTGCATTTCATGCATAGCATACATCAGAAACTACAAATTACGATATCTTTTCTTCCCCTGATCCGATTTTGATAAAATGAAAATTATATGTTCCCCCTAGGTACTCTCAGTTGGCCTATGAAACCCCATGAAAATTCGTGAAGTACTTTTGGAGATTTGCTGTTTCACACCATACTCCACAGCATAGCATACATGTAAAATTGGAAAATTACGATATCTTTGCTTCATTTGATCCGATTTTGATAAAACTAAGCCTATGTTACTCTCCAAACTATTCTCAGTTCACCTGTGGAAACCCATGAAATTTCGTGTAGTACTTTTGGAGATTACCTAAAACAAACAGACATACACGATGGCTTTTAAACAAATGGTTAAATTATGATATCTTTATTTTCTCTGATCCTATTTTAATTATTGAAGCCTTTATGTAACCGCACGATATGCTCAAGTTACGTGTGAAAAAGAATGAAAATTCGTCAAGTAGTTTTGGAGATAGACGGGTTCAAAGAGACAGACAGACATGACGGTAGTTCATAAAATATTTCAAATTCCGATATTCTTTTTTTCCATGATCCGATTTTTATAAAACGAAGTCTATATGTTGCCCAGAGATACGCTCAAGTTACCTGTGAAAACCACATGCAAATTCGTGAAGTAGCTTTGGAGATAATAGGTTTTTAATAGTTGAAAAAACAGACACGACGGTTGCTGAAAACACTTAAATTACGATATCTTTTTTTCTCTCTCCGCGATCCGATTTTGATAAAATTAAGCCCATATGTTGACCCAAACTTTTCTCGTGTTTCCTGTGAAATCCGCATGAAAATTCGTTTAGTAGTTTTGAAGATTGAAGGGAACAGCGACAGGCCTACATTTACAGATTTATTATTAGTATAGATTTTCCGGACTATTTTCCTTCTACGACAAAAATGACAGTCATGTTTCATCAAGTTACGCCAGAGTAAATACAAAATGACTCTGACACATGGCCAGAAGCCGAGATATGAAGCTTGGTCGTTTAGAAGAACCAGTTTTGTGGATTGAGGATGATTGGTTGCCGCCCCCCCCCCCCCGCTCACCCTTCTCCAGCTTACGCTTTTTTCCCTAGCACGCTTCACTTTACTGCTGTTCCTATTCCAGTTCCTAAAAACAATAAGACATACCTTAGTATCTTTTGTTGAAAATATTAGTATTCAGTATGAGCCACCTTGCTAGGGGAAACGCTAAAAACTACATCAGATTGGATGTAAGCGAGTTTGAAACGTCGTCCTTTCGTATGCGTGTCCAGTGTGTTACCAATGCGCCACCTCGCTCGGTTAAAGTACGCTTAATAGCAACACTCATATGTCTGAAAGTGTGTGTTACGCAAAGCTCAGCCAACCGCAATCTGTGAGGTATTTGCTCTTTTAGAGGTAATTGCTATACCGCAGTGTAATGTGCATAAAGCTACCACGCACCCTTCCTCACGGTTACTGAAATAATAAAAGTTGCCAAATCTTCAAATAGTAGATCCTGTACTAAGTGCGATAAGCGCTGCAGAAAAGGAATACGAAGACGAAAGTACATTTGATTGCTACTTCAGAAACTGATGTTTGAAGCAGTGGTGGGTTTCCACAGCATCGCTTTCCAATATGGAAATAAACGTTTCAGGATGAGCCTTCCTCTCCGCAGTGGAGTGAGTGCTGATCTGATACTTCGTGGAAAATTAACGCTCAGTGCTTGTCTGGGACATCAGACCGAAAAGAATCTCTGTCGCAAGCAAGGCCGAACCGAATGACTCACGGTATAACCAGCCAAGATTTACTTTTGATATTATCTCTGTCACATTTTCCATTTGTCTTCTGTATACATTGATGACTAAGGTGAGGAGAAGGCTAAGTGCTATTAGTAGAGGATGACGGGGAAAATCCAATTAGCTCTCTCAAATTGTTTGCAGATGACGCCGTCATTTGCCGTCTAGTAAAATCATCTGAAGATCAAAACCAACTACAGAACGATCTGAATAAGATATCACTATGGTGTAAAAATTGGCAATTTACTCTAAACAATGTGTGTGAAGTCGTCCACATGAGTACGAAAAGAAATCCGTTAAACTGTTTACAAGAAATGTGTGTTTACAAATGTTTGTAGAGATTATGGGACTTAACTACGGGGTCATCAGTCCCTAAACTTACAAACTACTTATGAACTTGCTTATACTAAAAACGGCACAAACATCCATGACCGAGGAGGGATTCGAACCCCCGGCCGTAGCGGCCGTGCAGACCGTGACTGGCACGCTGCAAACCGCAAGGCCACCGCGGCAGGCTGTTTGCAAGATAAATCAATCAAATGTGAAGGCCGTAAACTCCACAAAATACCTACGAATTACTATTACTTCAGACTTAATCTGGAAAGAACACGCAGATAATGTCGTGGGACAGGCAAACTAGAGACTGCGTTTTATTGGCAGAACTCTTAAAAGATGCAACAGAAGTGCTAAAGAAACTGCATACACTACGCTTGTCTGTCATTTTTTGGAGTATTGCTGCCCAGTGCGGGATTCTTATCAGGTGGGTTTGACGGTGGACATACAAAGAGTCCAAAGAAGGGCAGCTCGTTTCGTATTGTCACGATACAGGGGAGACAGCGTTTCGGAAATGATACAGGATCTGGGATGGGAATCATTACAACAACGGCACTTATCGCTGTAACGTGGTCTGCTTACAAAACTCCAATCGCCAACATTCTCCTCAGAACGCGAAAATATATTGTTGACACTCACTTACTTAGGTACGAGAAATTAGAGCTCGAACGGAGAGATTCAGGTGTTCTTTCTTCCCGCGCGCTATTCGAGAATGGAATGGGAGATAAATAATTTAACGGTGGTTCGATGAACCCTCTGCCAGGCACTTAAATGAGATTTGCAGAGTATCGCTCGAATGCCGGTGTGACGTGCGACTGCACGAGCGCTGACTTCCCCGTGCATAGACGAACCCGCTACAGTCTCCATTGCCGGCCGCGGTGGCCGAGGGGACTGAGGCGCTTCAGTCACGGTCTGCACGGCCACAACGGTCGGGGGTTCGAATCCCCCCTCGGGCATGGATATTTGTGCCATCCTTAGAATAAGGTAGTTGATAAGTAGTTTGTAAGTTTAGGGACTGATGACCCGGTAGTTAAGTCCCATAAGCTTAACAAACATTTGAACAGTCTCCATTTCTTCCTGAATTGACTCAGCAGCATTACGTCTTGTGCTCGGTCGGTCACTACGGGGTCTATCGTCTAAAAAACACGTGGCTTTGAACTTCGAAATCATTCTCGGCACATCTGCATTTGTCAACGGACCTTTACCCGTTTGAATCCCCTTCCTATGGCGATAGGATCGTAACGCTGAACTAGCACATTCCCCATTCTGACAATACAGCTTCTCTAAAAGCGACTTTTCAGGTAACGTCAACATGCTGTGACTGCTGGTCCATCTGATTCTCTTTCTCATTACAGCTCCTTTTATACGCGATTTTCATGCGCGGTCACTGACGTTTTGCCGTCCAGCGCCATCTGTCGGACATTTTTGAACTTTGATTTTTTTTTTGTATTATTTTATTATTTTCTTTTTTATTCTAATAAAACCCCATGTCATTTCAAGCATGTGTGTCAATTTTTGCCTCTCTATCTACATTATTCCGTGATTTATTAAGTTTTCAAATTTATACTGACTTTTTGATCACCCGGTGTATACGTGCATACACGAAAGAATTAAAGAAAGAAATATTAGAATATTGCACACAGTTTTAAATTTTACATTTTATTCCGTGACATGGAGTCAGTCACATTAGGCCACTTGATTTTATTTAACAACTATTTTAATGTTAGTTAAATGTAAGTACAATGTCATCCAATTGAGTAATTTTAATTTCTTACTTATTTTAGAAACTTTTATGTATTTTACTATTATCCAAATGACTAATCTATTATATTTGTTGTTAGGACATTCTTCTGAAGAAGGCAAAATTACTTTTGCCTAAACCTGGGTCAAGGTTTATGCATGTAAACCATTTTTATGCAACTGATTGGCTGAAATTTTGTTAACTTTTGGATCGTGTTCCACCGTTGCTGAACGGCAACCATGTTTAAAATTTTGCAATATGACTGCCGCATGAGAGGATATCAACCCAAATTAAGCTATCACTAAATGGCAAAGAGATACACAAAATGTGAATGTATTAAAAAAGATAAACATATAAGGATCCTTCATGTTCGCAGAAGCAACAAATACAGATAAAATTTACTTTGATTTGCAAGAGTAATTCCTGGAAGTACAGAATCAGCAAGACGGCATTGTTGATACTCTTGTGTCACAGCAGGATAAAGTATCTCTCATTTTGCTTTCTCTATAAGTGAGTACCTAAATTGAAGATTTACCAACAAATAGATAGGCAGAGGACAGGAAGAATGTGACCATGATGTTCCTTCGCTCTGGCCTTCACGACGACAAGCGTATGCAAAACAAAGGTTTTGTGTCTCGGCCTCGTCGCCACTTTTGTGTCCCAGCCACGTCGCCGCTTTTGTCTCCTTTCCGTTGTAGGTGTCGGTGGCCGAGTAGGAAGACCGACACAGGAATAAAGGTAGCACGCTTGTGCAGGTACGTAGGTGAGCAGCCAGTAGGACAGCAGAAACTAGAAACACCAGAGTAAATTAGAACGATATATATATTGCACAGAATTTATACAATACTTAACTTTTACATATCACAGTACTGCAGAATGCTGATACATAGTTGAGCTAGAGTCCTGCATAGTGCCTGTCCGATAGCCAAGTCTTCACTGGTGCCTATCTGATTCCGAAGTGTTAACTGGTTCGTATCTCAGTCCCAAGTGAACGATGTCGTTCAGTGGTGGCCACGAGCGGAGCTGCAGCAGAGGGCGCTCGTGGCTGACGTCGTAAGAACGCCGCGCCGTGCGTGCATGGCGGCGCGCGGTGAAAGTAGGTGGCGCGCACTTTGGACTTGTGCGACACCACAAAACGTAAGGTATCTGCAGAAACTCAGGGCTCTAATTTGAGGTACTGCGTCGTTTATTTCACATATGGTTACGAATATATCCAGATCTATTCTTAAACTATGGGAGCAATGCGTCGAAACGAATGGATGCTATGTTGAAGTGCGGTGAAAATTTTCACAAAGGGACAATAAACTTATACATATTAGGTAAATGCATCCATTATTTGTCAGAAATGGATCGAGACTCCATAACCAACCTGAACATGGAAAGTAACTCAACACACCTTCCTCACAATACCCGACATTTCATGTGTTTGTAAATCTATTGGACCAAACTACTGTGGTCTTTAGTCCGAAGGTTTCCAAATTTCTTAAACCAACACACTAAAGGACAAGACACACACACACACACACACACACACACACACACACACACACACACACACAGACAAGTGCGTCCGCCCGAGAAAGGACTTGATCCACCGGTGGTGAGCAACCGGGCGCTCCGCAGGAAGAAGCCTTAGAGCACTCGGCCACTCCACCGCCACACTGATATGATTATACTATGTCGATACCTCTCCTCCCAAAATAACGTTCTGCGTTCTCTCAAAAAAATCAAATTCTCAGACCACACAAATTTTGTTTGATACCTTACATCATCGTACTATCGTTAGTAAGTGGGGATGTGGTACTGACTCAAATTGCTTTCGGTTTTATTTACCAGTTTAGTGGCTACTGCAGGCGGGTAAGGTGGCCGTGGTCGAATGGCAAAGCGTTCCAAGGCACCTTGTTGGGGAGCGCGCTGCTGCTTCGATTCCTCCCTCGGACATGGGTGTATAATTGTCCTTAGCATAAGTTAGTTCAAGTAGTTTGTAAGCCTGGGGACTGATGATCAGAGTAACTAAGTCACATAAATTTACAAATAGTTGAACATTTTAACGAATAAGGTGGCGAGGTTACGAGAACGTGAAGCAATGGAAGAGAAAAATATGCTTCTGCAGTCTTTTCCGGGAGCAAACGCCAGCCTTATCGCTGCTATTGTCTTGCAGTTCAACGTCACTATTTTCTTTATAAGAGCGTGAAACTAACATCCAATCGGAACATTCTCTCAGATTATTTCTGAGAATCAAATCAAACTGTTCTTTCACTGATACCACTATTGTTTTGTTCCGATAAGCGCCAAGGCTTTCTTTCAATATTTACTTGGCCTCGAGATATAGTTGACATAAAACATCCCAAGACGCTTGATTTCGTAAGGTCAACTCATTAATTAAGCAGGCTTCTAAGTTTCGCAAATTAGAAGTAACATCCTTAAACTAAAAGAAACATAGCTAGTTGTAAATGCATATTCAAAAGTTAGTGAATATAATTTGACATAATGTCAGTTAGGAGTGCAACTGGAATCATCACCACCATCATCATCACCATTAGAGACAGATTATGCCTTTTAGCGTTCAGTCTGGAGCATAGTACCTCTAATAAAATTCCTCCATGATCCCTTATTCAACGCTAACATTGATGCCTCGTCTGATGTTATGCCTTTTACTTCAAAATCATTCTGCACTGAATCTAAGTACTTTCTTCTTGGTCTACCTCGACTCCTCTTACCCTCCGCTGCCGAGCTCATGAGTCTCTTAGGTAACCTTGCTTCTCCCATGCGTGTAACATGACCCCACCATCTCAGTCTGTTCGCTCTAACTGCTTCATCTATGGTGTTCATTCCCATTTTTTCTTTGATTTCCTCATTACGTACACCCTCCTGCCATTGTTCCCATCTATTAGTACCTGCAATCATTCTTGCTACTTTCATATCTGTAACATCTATCTTGTGGATAAGGTAACCTGTATCCACCCAACTTTCACTCCCCTATAGCAGAGTTGTTCGAAAGATAGAGCGGTGCACTGCTAGCTTAGTATTGGTACTTACTTCCTTCTTGCAGAAGAGAGTAGATCTTAGCTGAGCACTCACTGCATTAGCTTTGCTGCACCTTGATTCCAGTTCTTTCACTATGTTGCCATCCTGTGAGAAAATACATCCCAGGTAGTTGAAACTGTCTACCTGTTCTAATTTTGTTTCTTCTATTTGACAATCTGTTTAAATCTCTTTCCCACAGACTTTACTTTTGTTTTGGAGATACTGATCTTCATATCATAATCCTTGCACCTCTGATCGAGTTCTGAAATATTAGTTTGCAACCTTTCAATCGAATCGGCCATTACAACTAAGTCATCAGCATATGCAAGACTGCTTATTTTGTTTTCACCTACTGTAATCCCGCCCTGCCAGTCTACTGTTTTCAACGTATTATCCATGAATGGTATGAACAACAGTGGTGACAGATTATAGCCTTGTCTTATCCCTGAAACTATGGTGGTTCATGGTGTGGGTTCCTATAGTCATGTCCTAGTTCATGAACCACGGAAACGTAAGAGTGGCCAAGTAAGTGGTCCTGAAAGTTGGGATACCAGTTATTTCGGAATAAGGTTGGACATCTCGGACATATTCTGGGTCGTGGCCACCTTTGTGCTCAGACGGCAAAGACTATCAAATCCACCGGTTAGTCCCTCAACCGTTAGGGGTAAAACCCAGTGGGGCCCTGGGCAAGTAAGGCTAGCAACCTGGTTCCCAGGTACTTCAATATCATGGTGGCAACAATCAGAGCAAAATGCAACTGGAATAATTCATATAAATAGTACTTTGTACTTAATTACAGATAGACATATGGAGCTCTTTCCACAGCACTATCAATGTGACGAGAGTTGCTTGACTATTTTCCTTGATTGGAACAATCTGACTTCTAGGTAATTTTAAATTTTGACTCTTATCCAGTTTTATAAATGTATATAATAAAAAGGGGGAGATAATTTTTTTAAAAATGTGACTGTGCATTACCAGTTAAATAATAGAAAGAAAGATAGTACACAATTTATTTTATTTTTAGGTTGAATTGCACTGACCCTCTCTCTAAAGCACAGGCCTCTGTACAACTTGGTCCTAAAACAATTGCTGGCCAAAATGATACATATAAGATCACATGTTGTAACACTCTTTTGACCATTTCCAAAATTGTAATGTATCTTACTTTTTGTCTTTACTTTGTACTTTAATAAAACATTTCTTTACTGTGAAGCACTTGAAAATGAGGCCATAGTGCATCGAAACTGGTAGTGCATTACGCATGAGTATTAAAAAAAATTCCTTTTTAACAAGCAACTGTGGCTTGGAATATACTTGTATTCCTTATTATATAAATGTTAGTAAATCTATAGGACTTAACTATTCTGGTCATCAGTCCCTAGGCTTACAAACTACTTTAACTTATGCTAAGGAGAACAAATACAGCCACGCCAGTTGGAGAACTCTTAGTCTTCGACGGCGAGCAGCGGCGCGCTCCACAGCTAGGCGCTTTAGAACGCTCAGCCACTCTACCGCGGCAAATGCATGTTAACCCATTATTGCCCATGGTATGTTATACGTTACAGAAATGTTCTTATTTTGTATTGTTACCACTCGATAGAATGGTGTAGGTAGCTTACAACTGTTTGTGTGTGTAATCAGTGAGTTCCAATTCATAACAATGGTAGTTTTCAGTTGCTTAAAAATACCACTATTCTGCAGTTACCCATTTCCTCTTAGTGCTACTCTGAACCGGCAAGATCATGTGTGACAGGTCAGAATTGTATTTTATAATGAAGCTGCTTGTACTGATATAAATGTTAGGCTTATAGTTTTAGTATTAGCACAGAGTAACAATTTAGAATGTGTTTCTAGCTGTAAAATCTTTATCTAGGCTTATATAATAGACTTTGACGTATGATATCATACCTTGGGAAACTAGCACTACTTTTAATTTGATTAATTATGACATTAGCCGCCAGTGGACATTGCATTAAATCAATGGGTAAATTTGATAATTTGCAAGGGCATTAGGTTAGTACTGTGTTAATAAGTTGAAAATTAGGCGTATTAGGGTAATGCGTGCTGTCGTGGTGATCACTGTCTCTTGATTAATGCTATTGTTCAGTACAGCAGGTTTAACTAGAAACAAAGTATCGTAGACGAGTATTTCTGTCAAAAAGCTGAAAATATGGAATGTAAATAATATATCACAAACAAGAAAAGGAACGGTATCCGTAAGATTATAATTGCAGTTGTAATTGCAGTGGTACGTACAGACAATAGGAATGAAATAAGAACATTAGACGAAAAGATCGAATCAACACTATCATCATTTAAGACTGACCATGGCTTTCAGCGTTCATTCTAGATTGTAGTTTCCCTAATGAAATTCCTCCATGATCCCTTATTCAATGCTAACAGTAATGTCTGGTCTGATGTTAAGCCTGTTACGTCAAGATCAACCCTGACCCTGTTCAAGTACTTTCTCCTTAGTCTACATCGACTCCTACTACCCTCTACAGCAGAACCCATGAGTCTCTTAGGTAACGTTGCTTATCCCTTGCGTGAAACATGAGCCTATCATCTATGTCTTCATTCCCAGATTACTTCATTATGGACACCCTCCTCTATTAGTATCTGCAATAATCCTTGCCACTTTCATATATTTAACCTCCACCTTACTATTAAGGTAATCTGTATACACAGATCCTGATGCAGGCCGCCTGCAACAATGGCCGAAACGTCGGTAGATTTTATAAAAATGACGAAACGGTCTCGTACCCATAAGAATTTTAATGACTGTATCCACCTAGTTTTCGCTACCATACAACAAAGTTGGTAGCTGAGCATTCACTGCATTACTTTTGCTACATCTTGATTACAGTTCTTTCACTATTTTGCCATCCTGTGATAAAATGCATCTTAAGTACTAGAAACTGCCACCTATTCTTTGTTCCTACTACCTGGCACTTGGCACTCAATCTGTTTAAGTCTCTTTATTACTTTTGTTTAGGAGATGTTGATATTCAAATCTTACGGGACTTAACTGCGGGGTCATCAGTTCCTAAACTTACAAATAACTTATAAACTAAACTAGCTTAAACCCGCGGCTCCGCTCGCATGTTGGTTGATTATGATAGATAAGCTATCTTTCAGTAGTGTACTATTTATTTATTCTTATATTTCCTTATTCGTATGCTTATCCTTACAGAGAAAGAGCTGAAGACATTGTAGCACGCATAGACCAAAGATATGGTCTGTGGCATCAAGTTTCGGTGTATGTAACCTCCTTGCTATAGAATCGCAAACGTCATCGCTGGCCTTCAGTCCGATTTTTTTTTATAATTCGGCATGGAACTGCTATGGTGTACAACGGGAGACTTCGGACAACAATTAGACGCAGACCATTCGTTTGCGTTCTGTAGTTTTCGCTGCAGAGAGAAATATTAACACACACATGTAGAACTTTATATACATCGCTAACTTTCCATCCCAATATACTCCACCCTTTTATCATTATCAACCCTCAAGCAACAATGCAACCAATAAAACCATTTCCAAATAGTAAATATAATTTTCAAAGAGTAATTGTTGTTCCGTATTTCGCATTATATTCTTCAAAATACTAAATATCTATCAGATCGCTATAAAACCGTGCCTAAAACCCTCGTCAGGTATAAATTAGTAACTGTACAGTTATTTAAGTCTCTGCTTCTTGTCGTTCGGACGTGATAAGCGTACACAGAACAGACATTCACATTAATATATATAGATAAATAGCTGTCCGATCGCCATAAAACCGTGTCTAAAACCTTCCCCGGGTAGATATTAGTAACTGTACAAATTTTTAGCTCTTTATGTCTTGTGGTGCAGACGTGATAAACGTACACCGAACAGACATTCACATTTATAGATATAGATTACACTAAACACAACACAAACCGCCATGCCCGAGGGAGGATTCGAACCTCCGAGGGGGAACGGCCTCGCCCATCGGAGCATAGCGCCTCAAACCTTTCACTCGAGTCTGACATCACCACTAAACGTCCGCATATGTGAGCCTACCTATTTTATTTTCAGCTATTTAAGTCTCACCGTGCCAGTCTATCGTCTTCAACATATGATCCATAAATAAGATGAGAAACATTGGCGACAAGTTACAGCCTTGTCTTCCCCTAAAACTACCCTGAACCATGAACTCAATTTACCGTCAATTCTGTTGCCTCACAATCTACGTAGAGACATTTAATTGCCAGCTGAAGTTTGCCTCCTATTCCATAAGCTTGTAAATCTGACAATAGCTTCCCCCCTACGAATACGGTCATAAGCCTTTTCTAATCCAACACTGAGATGAAAATTACATATTCATTGATATGTTAGGGGAAATATGAAGCAAGGCTTCAAGAATTTGACTGGGAGGACAGTACTGGATGGAGACAAGTGTGCGAATAGGAGGTACAAAGCACTGTAGCGCGCCACCGCTGAAAAGACAACGAAACTCAGCAACGTTGCATGATGGAAACTGAATAGATAAAATAACGAGCGCAACTTCACGAGTAAGGCTCAAAGTAATTTATGGCTCCTTTTAATTTAAATAGATCGACAGAAGTGCAGTAATTAACTATTACAACAGAAGTCAGCCTCAGTACTACTGTTAAATTTACGTCTCAGTGTGTCTGTTAGTAATCTTGTTGTCAGGAATTCAAAAAGTAATACGACTGCATTGATCTTAGTTGAGTGAAGAAAGCAGCGCCGAACCCATTACAAAAACGTGTAGCTCAATGCATCGATTGGACAACGACAGTTACGTACTATTCATTAACGTGATAAGTATTGATTCTGTACATCAATCTTCTCGTACAAACATTTCACCCGTCTTATTTACCGTAACTACGTCGTTACAGGAACTGAAATTATACCCTATGCCGGAATCTTTTATAACATTTGTTTAGGTAAATTAATTACGAAAGAAATATTGTTTCATAACAGAAATATCAGGAGACTGTGTATTCGTAATACGAATTTTAATAGCCTTACACAAACACTTAGGTTGGCAATGGAAAACAGAATCTACTACTCGTATACAGTTCAGGTTCCCGATACTTCATTGCTAATCACACAATGTGTGCACAGATATGGAAGGAAGTTTAGAGTTTAACGTCCCGTCGACAGCGTGGACATTAGAGACGGAGCTTATGTTTGGAGTGTTTGGGTTAGGATGTGGAAGGAAATCGGCCGTGTCCTTTCAAAGGAACCATCCCGGCATTTGCCTGGAGTGATTTAGGAAAATCTGGATGGCCGTAGGTGGATTTGAACCAACAACCTTCCGAATACGAATCCAGTGTTTAACCACCGTGCCACCTCGCTCGGCACATTTATAAAATTGTTATAAAACAGGAATTATGCATTTAATTCCGCAATAACGCTTATTCGTTATCACTTAAAACACTCTTTCCAGTCAAAGCTTAGTAGTTCAAAAACCTGACACACGTAATGAATGGTTCTCCATGTACTTTTCCAAGAATTCGCCAAAGAAAGTATTGTCTATAACTTGTTGATTTCAAACTGTTGCTCCTTTTTCGTAGCTCTTATTCAAAAATATATGTATATTTTGTATACAGCGTCCTCCGGAGGAACGTTTCTTCCAAATTACCTTATACTGTGGCTTGTAAAAAGAAAGGTATTTCCAAAGAATACCTCACGATTTTCCAGTGTTACTCTAAAAAAAATTACTTCCACATCACCGGAAAAAATTATTTGTTAAGCTTATGAGACTTAACTGCGGGGCCATCAGTCTCTAAACTTACAAACTACTTATAAACTAACTTATACTAAAGACATACAAGCATCATCAATGCGTTCGGTCACTCCGCCGCGCCACAACGCCGAATTACCCATAAAGTGTAAAACGTATAAACATCATTATCTGTTGTCTGAACGCCACTCCCGATTGCCTGCTTCCGCTAATCATTAATCCCATCGCTTCGAACAGTTACGTCAAGCAGAAGCCGCTGTCTCCTACACTACATTTAAACCCTTCTCTAACAGTAGACGGTTAGATTCAGGCAGTTCCTTAATCAAATCTCCTTATCTTCAAATACATCCACAATATACTTGGCTCCTCTAAACGCTGAATATGGTTACATTTGCAAGCATTTCTTATTGATAATCGGAATACGCGAAAAATATGAAATTAAGAAAACATTTAGTGGTACCTTATACCTCCGGCTGCACGTAAGTTGCGGGGAACAAAACTATTTATTTAGGTACACTTGTCTCTGGTGATAGAAAACTCGATTTGTCGTTGACACTAACATGTTTTGATATCCCTGCAGTATTTGGACTGTCGAATTTAACCTTTACTCCTGATAGTACCCGGTCACCAGATGGCAGTGTGGCTACGTACGAGAGCTTGTTTGTGTAGTGACTTATGACCCTTGATCACACTTTGATGATATGGAACTGTGATTGTCGTGCGCAATGTTACAATAAATCTTCGATACGTTTATTAGTAAGGGCGCTTTTTATAAGATTCTATTGAGTGTCTCGAGCTTCGTGGGTGCAGGCAGAAATGCAGTACTTTTTGCCGTTAGGCAGACTGTACCATTATTGAAACAGTTAGACCGACAATAAATCGAAAAAAGCACAATACGTCATTACAAACATTAAGCTTGAATGAAGAGTGTCACCTGAAAAAAAAAAAAAAAAATAAAAAAATAAAAAAAAATAAAAATAAATAAATAAATAAATGTTTGTAATTCTATGGGACCAAACTACGTTGGTCATGTCCCTAGACTTACAAACTACTAAAATAAATTAAACTAAGGACAACACACACATCCATGCCCGAGGGAGGATTCGAACCTCCCACGCGGGAGGCCGCGCGATCCGTAACGTGGCGCTCCAGACCGCTCGGCTACTCCCGCGCGGCACAACTGGGAACACACCAGCTGACTTTTTTCTGTGCTCATAACTCTCAGAGTAAGGTTTCTATGAAAGACCTTATTTAGTCTGCCAGAAATTTGTAAAATTTGAGAAAAACTGTAATATAGGAAGGAACGTCCCATCGACAACGTGGTCATTAGAGACGGAGCTTACGCTCGGATTTTGGGTAAGGATGGGGAAGGAAATCGGCCGTGCTCTTTTCAAAAGAACCATCCCGGAATTTACCTGCAGTGATTTAGGGAAATTACGGAAAACCTAAATTTGGATGGCCGGATGTGGATTTGAACCACCATCCTTCCGAATGCGAGTCTAGTGTGTTACTACTGCGCCACAACTGCAATGTATTTTTTAATCAACTCAGCACTACAACTAACTATTCGGACGATGGAGGGAGGTAACTCTTATTCTGTTTTATTAGTTATGGTCCTGGAAACGTTTTCTGGAGAGAAAAAAATGGACAGTTACAAAGGAAAGTCGGAAAATTCGAACAAAGTGCAAAAAATAATAAATTTTTGTATGCACTATCACAGCTTAATGTAGGAACGATTTATTTAGTTTGTCATATTTCTATATTTTTCATTCAGAAGAATTTTATGCTCCGAAACCTATCGTTGCTGCATGGCGGAGGGTAACTTGCAATAGGCTTTGACATCGTTTGATCACTAATCATGAAAGTTGACAGGCATTTGTATCGTTTCATAGTTGGTAAGAAATGAGAGAGGGGAAGGAGGGGTTGGGCAGAGAAAGGGGAGAATAGCAGGTGAACATAGAGGAAGATGAGATGGACTAATGTAAGATTGGAATAATACATTATGAAGGAAACGTTTCATTGAATTACACGTACTATTGACAAATAAAGGGGACAGTGTTAGGGTTACGGTTAGGGGGTTTTGGCCGTTCGACATCTAGGTGTTCAGCACTCGAATAAATTGAAGAAGTTAAATAGGAGTGTGACCAAACAAAATAAAATATAGCAATCCAGCTGGTAACATGAGCAACTGATGTAATATAAAAAAAAGTGAACGTTAGAGGTGAAGATGAGAATAGTACCTCATGGAAAAGGTCGGAGTGACAGTTAAATAAACTAAGCAGATGAGCCTGGCTGGCCGACCACGGCGATAAAAAAGGGTGAGCCAGCCACTCTGCAACACTAAAACCTCTAGCCTAAAAGCTTAGGCCAGAGTTGAGACAAATCGCAAAATTTTAAAACGCTGCTCACACTCGCTTCGTTATTATCTAAAATAGATGGCAAATGTAGACCAAGATTCGCCACTTCCCTCTCTGCTTGATATAAATCACACTCAAAATGTGACGGCCAGTAAACTGCACGCCAAAGGTATCACAGATTGGGGGCGCCTCTCGTCGGAATAATAACCCGTGTATACGTCGGCAGTGTCCGATTCGGAGGCGGGTAAAGGCTGTTTCATCCCTCCTGAGAGGCCGGGAGGAGGATCGTCATGGACGGACAGTGGGCTTCAGCAACCGCAGTTTGTTATTTGCCACTGAAAGCCATTCGTCCTCCCAAAATTAAAGGGACTGCTGCCGTAACAAAGAAGTAATATCCTGCAAGGGAATCGGGCACATTGTCACTTCAGGTGCTCTGCAAGCCTCTATAGCAGCCAGATCAGCTTCTTCAATCCCCTGATTACCCACATACCCCGGCACCCAGCAAAACGATACCACCCTCACACGAAGTTGGAGGAATGACAGTTGGTCGTTGTAAAACATTAAAAAGCAGCCAACCCCATTTCAAGAAGGCAATCCCTCGTCCGAATCTCATACGGCCTTGTCGATCGTTAACGACTGTGAAAGAGCCTTTCCAATGGAGACCGATCTACGGTATGGTATGTTGGTGTGAAGGGTGTGGACAGCGATTTATATGCCTGGCACACCTTGAGTAGCCATCGCCTGATGTACTGTGGCGGATCTACAGACTTGGTATATAGCTCTTTCTAAATGCCCCAGTTGCCCTAGCAAACAGGTTCTGTCTGCTCCCCAAGAAGAGTGACGAAGACATTTTAAAATTGCCAGTGCTTTCAGGCACCGGGTCTTCAGTTCCTTGAGGTGTGGCGTGGCAACAAAAGTTGCACAGAGCCCCTCATCCGCAATTCAGGTAAATTGAAAATAATATATGAACGGTTAAAAAGGACACACCCAGACTTCTCGTTGGAAAATTTTCGCCCATCCATCCAGCCGTTGAAGAGAGCTGCTACTGACGTGTATTCGTTCCTAGGTTGGAAAAAGAGCAAAAGACAGAGAAGTCATCCACTTATAGATAATATTGGCCAGAACTTTTCATGACAAGAAATAGTGTTAATTGCTATTGCAAACAAGGTCTCACTTAAAACACTACCCTGAGGGACTCCGTTCTCCTGATTAAAGGGATCAGAAAGGGCGTAAGCGACTAGGTATCTAAAACAACGTGGGGAGAGGAATGACTGAATAAACAGGGAAGACAACCACGAAAACCCCAGTCATGGAGCTGCCTTGAGGATAAGATGCCGCCAAGTAGTGTCAAAGCCTTTTCAACCTCAAAAAACACTAGAAGGTGATGCCGATGCTGGAAAGCCTTTTGCATGGCTGCCTCCAGAAAGACAGGTTATCAAAGATATCACTCTATCTCCTGAACCCACACTGAAAGCGGCTGAGAAGCTGCCTGGATTCCAGCATCCAGACAAGGCGGCGGTTGACCGTCCGCTCTAAGGTCTTTCCTACGCACATGGTCAGGGCGACACTACGGTAACTACTTGGACTTGTGCGGTCTTTCCCGGGTTTTAAGAGATTGATTAAAATGGCCTCCCTCTACGAGTTAGGGAACTGGGCTGACGCCCAGATATAGTTAAAAAGTCCAAAGATGATTTCCTGATTTTGCCTCGTGAGGTGCCGTAACATAGTGTAATAGATTCCGTCATGACCTGGGGTTGTGTCACAAGCCAGAGACAATGCGGAATCCAGCTCCCACATGGTAAAGGGGCAGTTATAACCTTCATCAATGATGGACCAGAAAAATACCTCTCCCAGCAGCCACCCTGTGGCGCTGGAATGCTGGATCGTAACTGACGTTAGCGGTAACTGTTGACAAATGGACCACCATAGTCTGGGCAATGTTGCGGCGCGGGCTGGTGTGGAGAGTACCATTCTTCATCACAGTAACCACTTGGCACCTCCCTCCTCTTCCCGAGAACCTCCTGATAGTCTCCAATACAACTGAAGTCGTAGTGGAACGGTTTATAGAATTTAGAAACCGTTGCCATGATCTCTTCTTACTCTCGTGAATAATTCGGCGAGATTGGGCCCTTGTCACCCGAAAGGATGCAAGGTTCCCTGCAGTCGGACGGCACCTGAACCGCCTCAGAGTCGCTCTTCTGGTCCTGACGGCAGAACGGCATTTGGCATTCCATCAAGGGATTGGATGCCTCTTATCCGTATTTAATAAATGATTTCCAATCCATGATGTACAGCAATCAGCAATGTTGTACAGCAATGGTGTACAGCAATGGTGTACAGCAATATTTAATAAATGGGCGCATGAAGATAAGAAAAACCTCTCAACTTCTCTACCCCTGGGGCAGGTCGCCTCAGAGCCCCAAAGCACATTGGGTGCATTAAAATCATCACATAGGTTTAATGGGTGGAGGAGCTGTTGAAGAAGATCTTCAAGAGCCTCTTCATTCAGAGGATCTTAAGGAGACAGATACAGGGAGCATATTTTTAATGGGTGATGTGCATGTACTGACACTGCAACATCTTGTAGTGTTGTATTGAGATGAGTGCAGAGTGGTAGGCTGTGTTGACGAATACAGCCACTCCTCCTCTAGCTCTCTCTCCGCTAAGGTCGTCCTTTCTGTGGAGGCTGTAACCACGTATCTCAGAGCTACCAGCGGACTTGAAATTTGTCTCCTAGAGACATATACACATAGGTCGTCCCTGCGATAATAGTCTTAGTTCCTCCACATGCGTTCTAAATCTCTGCAAGTTCAAATTGCAGGAGGGGAGCCATTCATCAAGGAGGATGAATCTTCACCCTTTCTTTCTGACGCGACTGGCCGCCTGTAACAGGAGGGGGGCCACCTTTGGGGCGAGATGGTTGCCCCAATGGAAGGTCAGTTTTGGAGCGAGTTGACTGCCCCAGAGTGACATCAAACTCCATGGGTTCTGGAACTGTATCACATAGCACATTAAGTGTAATTACATCGACCTGATCTGACAGTTCACTGATAGGTTTCACGTGGGCCTTTTCCTTTTAATTTTTTGTTTTAACCTGCTTTTTGGAGGTTTCAGTAGTTGTAGTGGTCGCTACACTGATCTTTGGAAGAGATTTTGGCGATGAAGGTGGCAGGAGCTCTCCACTGTCGGTGGCAGTACTTTGTTCCACCATTTTCGGAAGGACTACAGGGGCTGTAATTTCTGCCGCCTTGCACGTGCACTGGCACGAGGAAGTATTAGTGCCAACACTGGAGAAATCGGCTTGTGTAGATGCTTCAACCTTCGGAGCAGAGATTTGAAGAGCCGCCGCGAAAGAGGTGGTAAATGACGGCGGTTGCATTGACTTATTGATTTTACTAGCTTCAGCATAGGAGATGCGCCTGACAGTCTTGATCTCATGAACTTTGCGTACCGTACCGCGAGGTATGCAGTGCATTCTCTACCATCAGAGCAGTTGACGCATTTAAAGGGAGGCAAACAATCGTCTCCATCATGAGCGGCCTTAGCACATTTTGCGCAGGTCTGTTCACCATTACACCCCAAGGTGGTGTACCCAAAGCGCTGGCATTTGAAGCAGCGCATTGGGTTGCGGTAATAAGGTCGGACGTTCAGTCTGCCTTAACATGTTCCGGGAGCTTTGGCATTATGAAATGTTACGATAAATGACTCTGATTTTAACAACTCGCCATTTATCCTCTTCATGATTTTTGGACGTCTACAATTCCTTCCGAAACCCATTCTTCTTATAATTCGTCCTTAGCAATGTCCACCAGATACCTGCAGGTAACTACACCTTTGCTGCAGTCGAGGGTGTAATGCAGTTCAGATTCAATGGCATACTCCACAAGGTATTGAGCCTGTTGGAGCCTGTTGGATATTAATTACCTGTTGTGACGTGGATGTCTCCACGAACAGTGTCCCATTACACAGAAGTTTCACGGTCTTCAAATTACCAGTCCCTTCTGGGTAGAAAAGGTGAGATCTTCTCAAAAGTGCCCTCTCTTCTCTTAGTTATTATAAGCTCTGTTACTATTCACAGTTCCCATTTTGTACATTCCAAAATCCGGAGGAGTGGCGACCCGAGTCCTCTTTTTAGAGTGGGTGTCAATATCCCATCCCACTAGGAGGATGAAAATTTAGGTACCACGAGTAGCTAGAGAACTAAATGTCCGCCTAGATAGAGCCCCAGTGCCTACGTAAGACTTATACAACTGAGGTACGGCAGTATCCCCAGAGGTTGCTCGCTAACGACTGTTCCACCTCAACAGCCATGCATCCCATCAGCACATAGCTCACCTTAGGATTGAGGGTCTTTTTATAGATATATTTCCTTCCTCGCGACCTGGGTTGTCAAACCAAGATTCCCATTCGCTGGTACACACAACGTTCTGCCGCCGCGCCACACGGTAGTCGCTGAAGCTTGCCCAGAGGTTACGGTGTCAAGAGCACTGTCGACGCTTACCAGTCCCCAGCTCAGGAACCCCGGGTTTGCCAAGCCCGTACTCAACAAATTAATGCTGAGTCCCCTGAGGGGAATAGAGAAGACAGAAGGAGAGGAACGGGGCGAGAGGAGGAGGAGGAGAAGGAGATTAGGATGTATAGAGTTCCCATATACATCAGCAAATGAGAAACAGTGTAGGGTTCGTTAGTTATAAATATATCTGACATACTGTATACATAGTTTTGAATTGTCCTTTCTGTTGGTTTAGTGCGACGGATGATGATGATATGGAAATAAAGTATCACTGAGCCTTGACTTTTCTCATGGACACAATTGAGCTACAACCGAAATAAATAATGTGGTATGGTTACCAAAGATAACTAAACACAAAGTAAAAAAGCTACTTTTGAGTGGGGGTGCTAATAATGAAACTGATTCTAAAAATGCTTCTTCGTTGTAGAAAAATACCTCATAGCTGTTAACTGGAAATATTGTTTCAAACTTCACAACATGTCACGGGCTAAGCCCATCAACTGATGACCGTACGTAAGTATCATACCCAGGTTTTAAAGGCAGCTGAAAGTTCCATACATTGTGAACTGGGCGTGGGTAACTATATAAGCTAACCATCACAAGTGCATTCCATCCTTGCTATAACCATTATGTGCGAATGAATTTTCACTTCTTTCTACACTCTACGGCTAGAAAGAACTTTTGGGAACGTGGAAAAAAATCATCACTGACAATTTTTTATTGATTAAGGCAGACTGTGCAACAGAAATTTATTGAAAGATACGTACTTTCAAGCAAAATAAGTTCATTACTATTAGTGTGTTTTTGAATCTTGCAGCTAACTATAGATTCCAAATGGCTTCCGTTTGTCGCAGTTAAGGAAGAATCCAGTTTATTATTAGAGGTTTGCAAGTTACGATTGGCTGAAGACGCGGATTCCTTAGGTTTTGGTCTTTTAGTTGGGACAGCTGTTCACTCTCTATTTTATCGGGTTATTTCCTTCTATGTTATTTTTTCTTTATCTCTCTCCTGTGTGAGTGTGGATGTGTTTTCGTCTACATCATCGAAGAGCAAGTCACCAAAGGGGCGTTGCAAAGACTCCTTATCTTTAATTCATTTTCTAGTTATACACTTTATTGCTTGCTGTCTCCGTCCTGTAGGACACCGAACAAATTTTCCTTTGAATATATTACCTACGTTGGTTGACTATTTGTAGGTGAATGGACTACATTTCATGCCTGAACCTTCGGAAGTTATTGTGGAATATATTTGTGCCCTTGCTTGCTTTTCTTCCAAATATGCTACGTATTAGAGTGGTGTGATAATCGTTTATTTATTTCTTCGGTGTCCGCGTTTAACCACAGAACCATTGGAAATGAACTTAAAGACACGCATGCATGTCCGAGGAAACGGAAGCTGCGGCGACTGCAGCTACCAAGACTATAATAAATGTAAGAATGTTCGGTTCTGCGGTGATATGTACTGAAAAAAAAAATGTGGTTTCTATGCACGTGAACAGTTTTAAACTCCAGGAGCTTTTGGTCTCTTTTCGGCCACGGTCACGTGGTTACTAACGGATTTTTTTTCCTTTGTTGTTAATTTAAAGCCCTTGGTGGGGCAGACCCGCTGCGGCATCTTACGCCGCCCTTCGGCGAGTGAATACAAAGAGTAAGAGAAGTAATCTTACAGATACGTGACAGGTGTTAAAAACGCTGATTTTGGAAAGAATGACAAGGTGAAAATCTGGCGAAATATAAAATGACAAATGAATTAAAAATATATACAGACCAAGGTGGCTAAAATACAAGAACATACGTGAAGTAGACACTAACGCACGAAGACACTGACGGAGAGACAGAATAAAACCACAGGCAACACTTGTCCTGCAGGAAGCGGCGAATTCCGAAAACTTAAAAACGAGATAAGCACTTCATTGACACAGGGTGCACAATTTAAAATCTGACAGCACTGCAGAGGGAGGCCCCACATGGGAGAGGTTGTAGTCAGGAAACGCGGAGGGAGTCGGGCGGTGGGGAGTGGGCGACACATGCTTTCTACTCTCTACTTTATATATCCACGCTGCCTTCTGTGAAGACATTGGTGCTCGCTTTAAACATTTCCATATATATAGTAATAAACAGCGCGTCTGCCACGCCCGGCTCCGGTGGCCGGGTCGCAGGCTGTCATTAGCCGCAGGCAGTCGTCTTTATTGAGAGTGTTGTACAAATTTTTAATTCCATCGCCTCTTCTATGTCGCTATCTCAGAAACTATTTGTCAAAGTAATAACAGATGTCTCATCTATGTCTGTTTTCTAAAGCATAATGTTCTGCTATCGCTGCTGATATCTCAGATTAGCGTATTCGAAAGTATCTCGCATGTGCTATACGACGATTTTCAACAATCCGCACAGTCTGTCGAACATTTATTGCCCACACCCACACGGTATTTTATACACGTCTGTCGGACTGAGGCCTACATCGACTTTGACTGAGATTATAAGTTCATGAATTTTTCAAAATGTTCAAATGTTTGTTAAGCTTATTGGACTTAACTACGGGGTCATCAGTCCCTAAACTTACAAACTACTTATGAACTACTTACGAACTAGGACGGCACAAATATCCATGCCCGAGGGTGGATTCGAACCCCCGACCGTAGTGGCCGTGCTGACCGTGACTGGAGCGCCTCAGTCACCTCGGCCACCGCGGCCGGCCATGAATTTTTCCTTGAGACGTGAAGATCGAATAGATTTATACGCCTCTTTAGGAGACGGCTGATCTTTCTTGTTGCTGAAACACAGAATGGCAGAATGTAAGCTTCTTCCGCGGGGGCCTTGTGCTTACGAGTCCTCGGAAAGATGGTTTGGGAAAGCATATAGTTGCTGCAGACATTTTCTTTGAATACGTTACGAAAGTATCAGTTTTCCTTTAATACTTCGCGTATATAAATCAGCATCAGCTGTACAGTCCATTAGTGATATGTGAAAATGATTGCCAAACCAGGAATTCATAAAATTCCCCGTAGTTTTTAATCACGAAGTTTGTTTTCAGATGTTTCGAGAGCGTTACACACCAGTGCAAACTTATTTTATTACTTTAAAAAATTTCCGTTTATTGCGCAAAACTTTATTTTACACGATCTAGATTTCTGGTTACAAACGAATATTCTACTATTTCAAAGATATTCACATGTTTACGACCACAAAAAAGTTTAGTGGCTGTTCGAAATGCACCAGGGTTTGTACAAGAAAAAAATTACAAAAAATGCATTCGCAACTACGAATATGTATGAGCATGTGAGTCTGCTAGCCGTCGGAGGTTCGAGTCCTCCCACAGACGTGGATCTGTGTGTTAGCAGTAGCGTAAGTTAGTTTCAGTAGTTTGGAAGCCTACAGACTGATGACGGAAGTATTTAAGTCCCTTAGATTTACAAATATTTGAACATTTCTTTTTTCTTTATTATACAAACATTGGTGCTTTTCGAACAGCCACTGAACTTTTTGTGGTCGTAGAATCTTGGTCTAAGCATATAAATATCTTTGAAATAGTAGAACATTTGTTTGTAACCAGAAAACTGGATCGTTTAATATAAAGTTTGGTGCAACACAGAAAAAAATTTTAAGCAATAAAATATATTGCGCTATTTTTCGTCGCTCTTCGAAACATTCGAAAACACTCAGTTATTAAAAATGAGGGAAAAACCAAATGAATTTGATATTCATATACATATTGACTAAGAATGTAAAACGGTTAACTCTGACGGCATTTTGATAAAAGTGTGATGCTGTAGCGCAATTTCACCGCTCAGTGGTCAGAGATAGTGAGCAGGAGACAAGTCGATACGAGGCCACAAATTCTTTGCGACTTCTTTCCATATAATTACGAAAAGCGGCGTAATGCTCTTTATGGTATGTGCGAAAAAGCAGATGTGGCCCTGTTATGCTGCAGCTGTTCTAAATATAGATTTAGTTTGGGTATTTTGTCTCAGCTGCTGAACGTGTGGCTTTTGTGGCCACACCCCAATTGGGATCGTGTCAACCTGCCTGGCGTCACTTCGGTGACTTGCATGTTAGTGATGACGACACAACACCCAGACCCCGAACGGAGAAAAACCTGACCGGACCGAGAATCGAAACCGACACCCCTGCGTGACAGCCAACCATGCTGTCCACTAGACTACAGAGGCAGACAGCTGCTGCTAGGTGATGTAATCAAACAAACAACAAGGGCATATAAAAATTTGTACCGCGTCCGGACCGGTACGGACTACTCAAGGACGTACCACATCCGACCTAAATCTACTTATTTGAACTCCATGACTCTCCGCTGGCTCCGTATTCTCGCAAGGGACTGGTAATTCCTTCCTGGTGCATCATTTTCCATATTCATAATATTCTCTGTTTTATGCGTACCAGAGAACAACGTTATATATGCTCAGTGTACAGAAACCATTGATAAGCAAACGGAAAATGGAGTTTGTATACTTAGTACGGTACTGGACTGCAACTTCGTAGGCTTTCCCGGCGTGACAAATCTTCGAAGTCCCTGCGGGTTTTCTGCCGCATAATAAATTCAAACTGGTTCAATATTTCGATGGTACAACTGTCCGCCATCTTCAGGAAATTGCTGCTGCTGAGTCCCGCTGAATACTGGTGCAAGATCGAAGTATCGAAGTGCAGCCGGATAAATCGGCGGTAGCAGAACACTGTTTAACGGAAGGACACAAGATGATATATGATGAAACCCGCATAGTAACCAATACCTCCGATTTCTGGAACAGTGTTTACAGAGAAGCCATGGAAATCAGGGTGACGGACAATCTAATAAATAGAGACATGGGGTTTCCTCTTAGTAGTACATGAAATCCATTATTAAATCATATCAAATTGCAATGTTCGACCCGCATTCCAGCACCTGGGACTTATTAATGAAAGGTGCGATATATCGTTGTGCCCTGTTCCACTAGGGGCGGCGGCACCAGCCCTGTCTAGGAGGTAGCAACTGCGACGGCCGGCGCATGCGCCGTGCATGCGACCGAGACCTATATAGGACGCAGTACTTCGATCTTGCACCAGAATTCAGCGGGCCACAGCAGCAGCAGTTTCCTGAAGATGGCGGACAGCTGTACCGTCGAAATATTGAATCAGTTTGATTTTACTATCCGGCGGAAAACCCTCAGGGACTTCGAACGATACTGGTCTGTTTAATAGTTCGAGCATGCATGCTGGTCAGACACAACAAAGGACAGGATACGCCAGAACACCGAGCAGCTGTGGGGAAGTTTACGAGGATGAACAGAATAAATAAAAACGGTACCTGGAATATGTGCAGTTCAGGATTCACAAATTAAAAAAAAGTCCATTTGTATTACAGCAAATGTAATATAATTTTTTAATGCAGACTACTATTTCTTTCGCTCTTGCGTAGGTAGAATAGTGTTTTTAACAACTTGTCAATAATGATGTCATTATGGATGTACCAGAAACTATAGGAGAAAAAAAGGAGATCAGGTATATTCTCTTCAAAGGAAACGCGCTGCATTACCGTTCATCAATTTCGGGAGAGAATGAAAAAATTATTTGATTGTCCCGATAACGTTTTGAAACCGCCTTCTTAAATCGAGTGCATTGTTTTAACTACTACAAACATTTCGTTCCGAATACTATTACTGACTTATTTAGTCAAAATTTGGCACACAATGTCATTTATATAACTGATTCAATTTTATTGTTTTTAAAATGGAACAGCGCTCCATTCGTATGATCACACGAGATGTATTGTGCTCAAAATTTATTATCTGTAAATTATCTTCTTCCTTTCTGAAGATCCACACACTTGGGGAAACTATAGATTACAACTTTGCGGCAGTTTCCATTGCTTCCACGATAAGTTAATCTTGGAAAGGTATTTGCTTTATCTATATACATACGCAACGTGATGTTTCCGTCTTCATATCAAAGGAACAAACGAATAAATCTGTTTATTTGAGAGCACTTCGAAAAACTGCAGTAGCCTTACCAAGAAACGACACCATCCGTACACCGTATAACGAATATCCCATATTATTTAATACAGTGATAGGATGGAACTGAAAATCTGTGATGTAATCTTTTATGACGGAAAAATAAAAGTGGTATTACGAAACTACTACGAATTTATGACTCAGTCTTAATGCAACGCATAATCAAATAACACAGTAAAGTTTTACTTCAATAATGGAACTGTAATTAGACAGACGACGATCTAATGAAGACCACTCATACGTAATAAATATTATTCAAATTACAGTACCGAGGTTAGGATTCAGAGGATCTACTGTTTCAACAGATGAGTCCTGATATTCCAGAGATAGTCCTTTAAACAAGACCGCGGGTAGAACAAGAAGACATCTTTCTAGGACATAAAGATACGTTTATTGCTGCGTAAATAATGGCACATCATTTTTTATAAATGACACCTAATTTAATCATTGCTTGTTACCTACTAAGAGACAACATTTTGTCCTCCTCTAGTAAGTTTCGTCATAGACTTCTAAATCAAATGTTCAAATGTTTGTAAATCTATGGGACTTAACTGCTGGGTTATTAGTCCCTAGCTTACAAACTACTTAAACTAAGTTAAACTAACCTAAGGACAACACACACATCCATTCCCGAGGGAGGATTCGAATCTCCGACGCGGGGGCCGCGCGATCCGTTCGGCTACTCCCACGCGGCCATAGACTTCTATTTCTTACCAATAAACAAGTACTTCGACATTATATTCGTATGTCTGCATATTGTTCTTCCATTGTTAGTAGGAGTCTTCTTCTACACGAAACAAGTAAACAATCAATTATGGAACCAGAAACAACGTGTTGGCCTTAATAAAACTAGAGAGCAACAAAAGTATGGGAGATCGAAGCTACGACCAAGACATGAAATGTGTTCATAGATCTTAGTAGATATGAGTATTGAACGCAGACAAATGGTCTGGTTTGGACTCAACCCCTAAATAATATTTCGACTGTTACCAGTAAAATTTCGTTGTTAAAGGTTCATTGTCATTAATTACATGAATTCTATTTCCTAGGGCCAATTTATTATCATCCGCGAAAGTTTCCATCAAATTCAATAAGAGACTTTCAATTTCGCTCTCTATTATTCGTTTTCTCATCTCTACCTAAAACTTATAAAACCAGTCTTACAGGATTAGTTTAGACCTACCTTATTTTGGAAACCCTGTCCTCAGCGTCCTCAGATCAATTTTACAGCGTCATACATGGTTGTTTACCATCCAAGTCACATCTATATAGCTGTCTATTAGATTAGCGCACGTCAATTTCCTCTTTTGATGGCAAGAGGAGGCCAGGAAGCTGCTCTAAGAGACAGCTCAAAACGGATGCTTCGTTTTAAATTAACTCCCTCACAGAGCAGATCCTCCCTTTTAGGTTGGCGGCAGCAGCCTCTCATCCGCTTTTATGCTACACGCCACTACTAAATATAGAACTTTTATATCCCTTTGGATTCCATCGATGTAGGATGGAACTGAGAAAGACAAGTCAGAGCTACACCGTTCCCTTGCTTCAAAGGAAAATTTCTCTCTCTCTCTCTCTCTTTCTCTCTCTCTCTCTCTCTCCTCACATTACCAATTCTACAAAACTCATGTCTAATGTCTTACTACAAGAGCGATGTTATCATAATATTGACGTATTCAGATAGACGTATTCCTGAACGAAGTCTGAACGCCGCGTTGATGTTTTGAACGTGTTTTCTGTTTCCCTTTGTCACAATTTTATCTGTTGAAATTCAAGAGAAGATCAGAGGAAAAAAACATGAAACCTGAGTGTAAACAATGTAAGTACGTTAATTCAAAAACTGTTTCTACAGGGATTAGTAATCTCACACTGAAGGATGTAGACGCGAGAAATCAAAAGAAATACGTGATCATAAAGAGAGAATACGTGTATCGCTTACCCATTTTCACTGAATACTTCTTTGACTACGGTAACTTCAATAAATAATTTCACTCTATAGCTGTGTAATTCACCGCACTACCACTAACCTCATATCTTATGTGAAAGTCTCCTAGAAGTATCCGGAATACCAACAGTATTGCTGTCGGCATTACACTACTGAATTTAAGATAATTCGTTTTATTCTTGACTCGGATAGTCACTTTAAGTTTATTTTTAATTGTAGCAGTGCTCAGAGTGTCGCACAAGCTTCGAACCACTGTGAGAAGAGACTTTCTCGGTCTATTTGAAATAACTATCTAAACGCCGACGGCCTCACTGTGGCTCACAAGGAGAAGGTGTGGAAAGCGGCTCACCAATATAAAGAGACACGTGTTTCGACTTTTGGCTAGATACTGGGTAGTTTTCGAAAAAAATTAAGGTCAAGCATTTTCAATGCTATACATCGGAAGATCGTCTGAAGATGAGTATTTTTTACTTATAGTAATTAACGTTTTCGTGATTTCATGCTGTAGTTTGCTTACTCGTAAACATGAGCGACTTTCCGGGTGCCTCTCGTATTTGTAGGCCGAATACCTACTCTTGCCTTATTTTGAAGTAGAGCATCAGGAAGTGTGGTTAATACTCAATTAAGTGTATTATTTGTTTACGACTGTTTCATTTGTGATACAAATAGAGAATTTCGAAATGTTTTCGACACGTCCTCAAAATCTGGAAAGCTGATACAGTATCAGTTATATTTGGATTATAAAAATGCTACATACTGAATTCATGGGGTGGCCAAACCGACATGACGCGCTACGAGCCGCGGCGGTTAAGACGTATGCACTGTGTTGCGGAACGCGCGGCCGTTCGCCGTCGGGGATTCGAGTCCTCACTCTGGTATGGGTTTTGTGCTGTTCTTAGATTATTTTACCTTAGTTTAAGTAGTTTGTAAGCTACGGACTAATAACCACGCATTTCAGTCCGATAGCTTTACAAACGTTTGAATGCGCTACGACAGGACTTTTGTCGATCATGATACTCGATACTACCGAAATGCACCTTTCTTTGTCAACCTTGTTACATCTGCTTGTTTCGACAGGTCAAGAATCTTATGGCAAGACTTCAAAATCATGCAACATTACATGAGAGCACAGAAATTCATGACAGAGCAGATGCTATTAAAATTCATGCGTTGATCCATAATAAGTTATCCGACCCTCTCTTTCAAGATACGCTTTTATACTCCTGGTACGTATCGAAATTAATGTACGATAGATCTTTCTTCATAAATATAAATCAGGTATGTTTTCCACGTACGATCTCTCAGACAAGATGTGAATGTGACAATATGACTTTCGTGTGTTGTGCAAGGTGAGAGATATTTGTGTTTTGGTTGTTTTTATAAGTTTCACCAAACAGGCAGGATATAGCTGACGAATAGACAAATAGACTGGAATTATGTAAAAATATTCTTTAGAAGTTTCTCATTTTATTTTCTTTGAGTTTTTTTTATTGTTTTTCGACTGTCTTTCAGAAATAAAACAGCTGTAAACACTTAACTGTAAACACTTAACTGAATATTTATCATGCTTCCCAATGATGTACTTCAAAATTAGACAAGAAAAGGTATTAAAAATATAGGAATATTATCAAATACATCAAAAGAAGAAAAACAAAATTGCCACGATGGAGGTTACAACCTGGATCCACGGTTTGACAGTCCTACGAGTATCCAAGTTACAGCATGAAGACACAAAAACGTTAAGTACTCGAACGTCATTAACTTTCGACCCCACATATATATTAGTAAATAATGCTCCTTTTTAGACGGTCATTCGGTGTATAGCATAGAAAGGCGATTTTTCCATCATCAACTTTGAATTTGATGTTTTCAAAAATTACAGTGTGTCTAGCAAAGAGCCGAAACACGTGTCTGTTTATATTAAACATAGATCGTCCGTGTAAAATTGAATCGAAATCGGTCACCCAATTGTCAGGCCCTCTCTTTGTCAGTGTGATTTCAAATGAACGGCTTCCTAAATGAAAGAATTCTTGCGAACATTCACTGAGTAGATTCAATAATTAAATCAGTACCCTGCTTTGTGTTTCTAATGCTATGTAAATGAGATAAAAAAAGGTGTTTCCTCGTAAAAATTATTTATTGTAAAGTCACACGATGTAATATTTTTTGTTTGTCATTTTTCTGCGTAAAAACGAGAGCAGATTCTTTACCGAACAACTTGTGACATAACTTCCCTGAGAAAAGCATTCATTATCTGCGCTCTCTCAATCTATTCCCCATCACCTCCCACTATCTCCTCCACTTTCCTTTCTCTATTTCCATTTTCCCTAGTCGTAGCTCTTCAGAATTGACAAATTTAGGAACTAAATTCAAATTTTGTGGCAACAGTGGCAGGTGCCACAGAATTACTACTTTACTCCCACGGACCACAGACATCGCCGAGGTGGGGTGGCTTGCGTGCCTCAACGATACAAATAGCGATACAATACAGCGGATTGGTATCTGTGAAGAGGCCAGACAAACATGTGGTTCATAAAGAGGGAAAGCAGCCTTTCCGGTAGATGCAGGGGCAACAATTTGGATGAGTGACTGATCTGGCTTTGTAACGTCAGCTAATCTGATTTTGCCATCCAGTTACTACGAACGGCTAAAAGCAAGGGGAAACTATAGACGTTACTTTTCCAGAGGACATGCAGCTCTACTTTATGATTATATAATGATGGAATCCTCTCGGGTAAAATATTCAGGAGATAAAATAGTCCCCCATTCGGATCTCCGGGCGGGGACTACTCAAGAGTAGGGCTCCTGGATGTAGATGGGCATGCGCATCAATTTCTGCTGTAGTGGCAGCTCCCGCCGCCATTTTAGTTCCAAGCAATGATAGCGTGAGAACGTGAAAAGCCAAGTTTTTCCGCTTACTGCTTTGAAATATCGCTTGCTTTATTTCTAATACACATACACTAAGAAAATATATGTTTCGATTAAAAATTTATCTCTTCGTAATAGATTATTGTAATATGGTTTCACAAATAGTTGAATATGTTTTCTGGTATTTGCTCACCTGGGTGTGTATTATGAGCAACTTTTACGCATTCAACAGCTCAATTTTACCTAATCTGCGCTTTAGTTTAGTTTAATGCATTCTGTGTGCAAAAATCAAGCAAATGTATCGATTGTCATACAAGGCGAAGGCAAAGCATTTTCACAAGTTATAGTTTAAAAAAACTTTTCAGCTAATGGAATGTTAACAGCTATCAGGGCTTTAATAAAATTCTGTCTGTGATAAAATTGGTCAATTTTACTTACGACTTCGGCGGCGTAGAGTGCTGATGTTGGCAACGACCTTTGAATGCTCTTTTAAAACTCGAACAGCTAGAATGAGAGAAAATAGTTTTTTATGGCTACCAACTTCTTTTATGTACCCTTGTCCGGTCAGTAAATTAGTGATCCTCGTAAAGCGAACATTTTGTTGCGAACATTAGGAAACTACGCCGTCGATGCGGGAACTAAAATAAGCATCGCAGTAGCTGTAACTAAAATTAATATCGTAGTAGCTTCAAACATCGTTACGAGTCATATCAGCCATTATCACTAGTAAAAAACAGTGTGCGTCTTTTAAAAGTAATTAGTATTGTTATTATCTAAATATTGATACTGTTCGTTATCGCCAATGTATATATAAATAAAAGTCTGTAACAGTAGTTCGTTGCTTCGGAACCTTCACTAAAAAGGACACGTATCAAAACCTGTCATTTACAACGTGTAGAAATTGTGCATAACTACAAATGAATTAATCCACCTCGCATAGTTTTTAAGACCTTGTCACCATATTTTACGCCTTTCGGGATCCACTGCAAACGGAAAAACACGAAAACCATTTTCTGAACGATTAGAACACTTCGGAGCTGCACAGCCCACCATACTGAAAGCGTATTGACTGCCACATTCCACAATCGTGCTTCGAACCGAAGGAACAAAAATGGCGGATGTGCATGCCTGTCGATATCCAGGTGCCCTACTCAAGAGGATGACGTCATCAGGAAAGACAACACTGGCATTCTAAGGATCGGAGCAGATCCCTTAATCGTGCAGGGAGATTCGAAAATTTATCAGTCCCTAAACTTACAAACTACTTATGAACTAACTAATACTAAGGACGGCACAAATATCCATGCCCGAGGGGGGATTCGAACCCCCGACCGTAGTCACCGTGCAGACCGTGACTGGAGCGCCTCAGTCCCCTCGGCCACCGCGGCTGGCGGAACAGGATTTCTGGTCAGGCGAGTACAGGATTGCAAATACAAAATCAGTTGCGGGTGTTACAGGAGTAGGCCTAATAATGAATATCAAAATGGGAATGCGGGTAAACTGCTACGAGCAGCGCAATGATCGCCTTATCGTAGTCAAGATAGATACGAAGCCAACACTGACCACAGCTTTGCCGATGATGAGGAGATAGAATAAATGCATGAGGAAATAAAGGAAATTATTCAGACAGTTAAAAGAGAGGGAAACATTGTTGTGCCGCGGTGGAGTAGCCGAGCGGTCTAAAGCGTCTCGCTGCGGAGCGCGCGGTTGCTCGCCGTGGAGGTTCGAGTCCTCCCTGGGGCATGGGTGTGTGTGTGTTTGTCCTTAGGTTAGTTTACCTAGGTTTAAGTAGTTTGTAAGCTACGGACTGATGTCCACGCAGTTTGGTCCGATAGATTTACAAACATTTGAAAACATCATTGTGATGGGAATGTGAGACTGGAACTCAGTAGTAGAAAAACGAAGGGAAGGAAAAATAGTAGGAGAATATGGACTGGTAAAAAGGAATGGAAAAGGAAGCCGCCTGGTAAAATTTTGCACGCTACATAACTTAATCATAAGAAACACTTGGTTCAAGAATCATGAGAGAAGGTTGTAGACGTGGAAGAGACCAGGAGCCACCGGAAGTTTTCAGATAGATTTTATAATGGTAAGGCATAGATTTCGGAACCAGGATATAGACGCTGACCACATCTTATTAGTCATGAATTGTAGGCTGAAACGGAAGTAACTGCAGAAAGGTAGGAAAATATGGAGAGGGGACCTGGATAAATTGAAGGAACCTGAAATTCTTGTGAATTCTTGTGAATATCAGGGGGGGGGGGGGGTTAGGCAATACTTGACAGAAACGGGAGAAAATAAAACAATAGAAGATGAATGCGTAGCTTTAAGAGATGAAATAGTTAAGGCAGCAGAGGACCAAATAGGTAGAAAGGCAAAACCTACTAAAATCCTTGGATATCACAGGAAATACTAAATTTAATTGGCGAAAGGAGAAGATATAAAATGCAGTATATGAAGCAGGCAAAATGGAGTACAGATGACTAAGAAAGTAGGGTGAGTCACGGTGAGTTTCTGCGAACAACACAACTAGCTGGAGCCGCGCACATTGGAGCGCAGTGTGTCATGACGCAGATACTGCGCGCGTTGAGCCTGCGGACCGCAGTCTCCTGCGGGAATCACGGTGACTCTGGATGTTGATACATCTACATCTACATAGATACTCTGCAAATCACATTTAAGTGCCTGGCAGAGGGTTCATTAACCACCTTCATAACTTTTCTCTACCGTTCCATTCTCTAATAGCGCGCGAGAAGTAAGAACACCTACATCGTTCCGTTTTCGATCTGATTTCTCTTATTTTATTGGGATGGTCATGTCTCCCTAAGTAGGTGGGTGCTAGCAAAATATTTTCACATTCAGAACTAAAAGTCGGTGATTGAAACTTCGCAAACAGATCACGCCGCAATGAATAACGTCTTTCTTTTAATGATTTCCACCCCAATTCGTGCAACATTTCCGTGACGCTTTCCCCCCCGTAACGTGATAAAACAAAACGAGCTGCCCTTCTCTGAACCTTCTCAATATCTTCCGTCAGTCCCACCTGGTGAGGGTCCCACAAGCGGCAACAGTACTCCAAGAGAGGACGCACAAGTGTGATGTAGGCAGTCTCTTTGGTGGAGCTGGTGCATCGTCTAAGCGTTCTGCCAATGAAACGTAACCTTTGGTTCGCCTTCCCCACAATATTTTCTATGTGTTCTCTCCAGTCAAAGTTGTTCGTAATTGTAACTCCTAGGTATTTGGTAGAATTTACGACCTTAAGGTCTGACTGATTTATCGCGTAATTGAAGTTCAGCGGATTTCTTTTAGTGGTCATGTGTATTACTTCACACTCTTCTTTATTTAGTGTCAATTGCCAATTTTCGCACCAAGTAGAAATTTTGTCTAAATCGCTTTGCAGTTGCTTTTGATCCTCTGTTGACTTCTGTGCTTGCTAGTTCGTAATGGAAGAAAAAAACTAACTGAAGCAGTACCCGTGCTGAGTCTCTGTACCACTTCATATCTATGTACCAGATGACTAGGAACATGTCACCATCAACTCAATTTGTTGTCAGAAACTACATTTTCCGTGTGGTTACAGAATTGGAGGCCTCATTGCTGAACATTCCCTGAGTGAACTCCACAGTCCATCACAAATCAGTTGCTATTATATGACGAGTTGTCGCCGTGCAGTAACCAAACCCCCAGTCCATCCCAAACCACTTTATCAACTCCATCCCCTTCATCACATTCCAACAGTCCATCCCAAACCCTACCGGAGAATTGTGGGTTTTAACAAAGCACTTCAGCTACGGCTTCAAAACAACATGATTTGCTTACATTTATTAATAATTTCTCCGAAAACTGAATTTCTGTTAGTAAAAAGGTCAATATTTACATGTGATGTACAGAGGCAATTTTTGTTTGTTATTAGGGAACATTTTGGCTGTTAGAATATTATGTTTATTGAATAAAGATTTTTCTATAAACGCTGAATTGTTACTCTCTGCCAATGGTGATCGTAATATTGTATTAAATAATGCAGTATAGGCAATATAGGTGACGCATTTATTGTCTTAAAAACACAGCTACTTTCTCCTCAGTTCCAGTTGGTCTTGGCGCGTTGCATTCCACAGTCTCAATTTGATTCTTGATGAGACCATGTACTTCTTGGAACTGATCACAGTTTAATCTAAAATAGTTCGTGAATTTTTTCTCATCAAATTTTAATGCGAATTCCCCATGTATGCACATTTTCTGCTTTTTGTTTCATCAAAGTGATGTTTCGAGCAAAATCTCAAAATTAGAATCCGATTCTGAACTTTTATCTATTAACACAGCAGAAGTACACACCATCTATGCCAGGTGCACGTGAGACGCATCTTCCCCTCACCCCTCACCATTTTCACGCAGCTTCGTGGAACTGCGATCCAACTTGCGGCGATTGTCGCCGTGACCCACGCTCAGTGGAAAATTTAACGTGAATCTCCTTGCGTCATGTCACGGACCTGCGTCTCATTTTGTGGGCTGCCTTAGGGTCTGTAGAGCACTACTGGCAAGCGGGATGAACTCACCTCTTGTTAGACCAACTCATCGGGAACCAGCACCCTGCTGAACTAATTGTTGTACTGTGATATAATTTCTAAGCACTAAGCACAATCAGATGTCAGATATTAAATATGTTCACAAATAGCGTTATACTGGAACCTGAAATGACGATACAATTGATTTTTTCCTGGCAGGGACTCGAACCCGGCACTATTTACTCTTGTATAATAGGAAGGAATACTGCTGATATATTAATTCTTTCTTCCGGAGACTCCAACCCCGCTGATACCGTCACTATTGGCCTGACACGATGAGGCGTCAACTATCACATTGTCGTTCACTAGTAGTTAGGATCGCACCGTTCGTAGAGACGTGGAGGGGTATTGTATATTGAAGAAACAACGAAAACTCTGTTAAAAGTAGTAGCGGATGGACATGTGGAATGTTGATTTGAAACAAGGCAGAGGCTTGCGTTCTTCACTTGGCGTCACTGGAGGAACAAAAAAATGTTCAAAAGTAGAGCTTATGGAACTTGGGGTCATCAGTCCCTAAACTTACAAACTACTTATGAACTAGCTAAGACTAAGGACGGCACAAACATCCATGACCGAGCGGGGATTCGAACCCCCGACCGTAGTGGTCGCGTAGATTCTACTGGCGCGCCGCAGAGCGCTCGGCCACTGTGGCCGGACTGGAGGAGCAGATGGTATTTTTGTGGCTGTTATAAACTGTCACCCCCAGCGGAAATCGGACCCAACCGTTGACCGTTACAAGTTAACCTCACACTGGCCTACCACCGAATTACAGATTTGTTAGCATAATGTTTTGTCATAATGGAGTACTCATTAGACGGTACGACCAGTCAAAGAGCTCAAAGGTGTCTGGCTAGGTAAGGCAGTTTTGGCTGCACGGGATGGCCACGTGGTCTGCATATTAACTACGATTTAGCATGCTACTTTACGATTTGGTGTGGCATTTTGCTATAAGCTTATTTAACTATGGGATCATTTTATTCAAGACTGTGGGATAGCTGTTGCCACGATGACTTGAATATTAGACATTTTTAAAGGTATGGGGAACGTCGATTATGCATTAGAGGAAGGATTCTGAAATGGCGAAAGTAACTTCGATTTGAGATCTATTATTCTCCACTTTCAGGAAGACAAACAGACTTGGATGAAGAAAGTTTCTGTGTTTTACGAGTATAGTCAATGAAAAGATGTCCGAAAACTGGCAAGTGTGTCGAGCGATTATTCTTCGCGGTATGGCCGCCTTCAATAGTCATATTGGGGTTAAAAAATGGGAAGGAGGATTCCAATACAATGTCGCATCGACAATGCGATTACATGCGAAGCGCAATATCCAACTGGTAAGGATGGGACACAATGTCAGTCTCTGGCATTTGTTAGAATAGATGGCAATTTTAATGGATACATCAGTGCTTGCACGGTAAGGTTCAATTGTCCATTATACCCACGGGCTTTTCGAGAGACGAACGGTAGAGAAATAAAGACAGTGATTAAAAAAACAACCTGCCAAGCACAACATTGTGAAATGCAGCACGTAGATGCAGATAAATATGTTTAAATGTTTGTACAGCTTATGGGACTTAACTACGGGGTCATCAGTCCCTAAAATGGTTGTTGCAATGGTCTTCAGTCCGGAGACTGGTTTGATGCAGCTCTCCACAATACCCTATCCTGAGCAAGCCTTTTCATCTCCTCATAAGAACGACAACCCACATCCACTTGAATCTGCTTACTATACGCGTCTATTGGTCTCCCTCTGCGATTTTTACCCCACACACTTCCCACCAATGCTAAATTTACGATTCCCCGATGTCTAAGAATGTGTCCTATCAAGCGACCCCTTCTTTTAGTCAGGGTATGCCAAAAATTCCTTTTCTCACCAATTCTGTTCAGTACCTCTTCATTATTTATGCGATCTACCCACCTAATCTTCAGCATTCTTCTGTAGCACCACATTTCAAAGGCCTCTATTCTCTTCCTGTCCGCACTGCTTATCGTCCATGTTTCACTTCCGTACAAGGCAACACTCCACACAAATGCCTTCAGAAAAGACTTCCTTACATTTAAATTAATATTCTATGTTAACAAATTTCTCTTTTTCAAAAATGCTTTTCTTCCCATTGCCATTCTGCACTTTATATCCTCTGTACTGCGACCATCGCATGTTATTTTACTACCCAAGTAACAAAATTCATCTACCACCTTCATTGTTTCGTTACCTAATCTAATTCCTTCAGCATCACCTGATTTTCTAAGACCGCATTCCATTATTTTTGTTTTGCTCTTGTTAATGTTCATCTTATACGCTCTCTTCAACACACTGTTCATTCCATTCAACTGATCTTCCAGGTCCTTTTCTGTCTCTGACAGAATTACAATGTCATCAGCAAAACGCAATGTTTTTATTTCTTCCCCCTGAACTTTAATACCTATTCCAAATTTTTCCTTGCTTTCTTTCACCGCTTGCTCGATGTACAAATTGAATAGCATCGGAGAAAGGCTACAACCCTGTTTTACTCTCTTCCCAACTGATGCTTCCCTTCCATGCACTTCGAGTCTAATAACTATGGTCTGGCCTTTGTACAAGTTGTAAATAACTCTCCTTTCCCTGTATTTTACCCCTGTTGACTTCAGAATTTGAAAGAGTGTATTCCAGTCAACATTGTCAAAAGCTTTCTCCAAATCTACAAAAGCTAAAAATGTAGGTTTCCCTTTCCTTGATCTATCTTCTAAGATAAGACGTAAAGTGAGTATTGCCTCCCGGGTTCCTACGTTCCTCCTGAATCCAAACTGATCTTCCCCGAGGTCAGCTTCTACCAGCTTTTCCATTCTCCTGTAGATAACTCGTGTTAAAATTTTGCAACCATGACTTATCAAACTGATGGTTCTGTAATTTTCACACCTGTCTGCGCCTAATTTCTTTGGAATGGGGATTGTGGTGTCGCACAAGTACAAAGTGCGCGCCACCTACTTTCGCCGCGCGCCGCCATGCATGCACGGCGCGGCGTTCTTCCGACGACAGCCACGAGCGCCCTCTGGTACAACGCCGCTCGTGGCCACCACTAAAAGACACCGGGCACTTCGGACGGAGATAGCAACGAGTTAGGACCTTCTTAATCAGATAGGCACCAGTGAAGACTTTGCTATTGTACAGGCACTAGGCAGGCCTCTAACAACTATGTATCAACCTTCTGCAGTACTATGTAAAAGTTAAGTATTGTTCAATTCTGTGCAATATATCTCTTTCTAATTTACTCGAGTGTTTATAGTTTCTGGCTGCTCCCCTCCGTACCTGCACCAGCGTGTCGGTCTCTCGGCCACCGACACCTACGACGAGGCTGGGACACAAAAGTGGCGACGAGGATGGGATACAAAAGTGGCGACGAGGAGTGATAGAACCTTGGACCAGCCCGCTTGCAGCAGCCAGACAGCAGCAGTCGGAGCACGCAAAAATTGCTCCCGCCCACCCACCCTTATTATAATATTTTTGGGGGAACATATTCTGTTACGTATTTTGTGGACTTTTTTGTTGCAGAGCGAGTCCTCTTTCGTATTGCATTTGTGTTTTGTTATAATTTACTTGTATGCGCGGCGCCTAATCGGTCAGCATGGCCACTACCCCGAACCCAAACTTAATGGAAATTATTCAGTTACAGACGGCGCAAATCACCCAGTTGCTCCAGGCGGTGGCCGAGCTGACAGCGCGGGCAGCTAACCAACAACAACAGCCGCCGCTTCAGCAGCCCACACCTGCCGCCGCAACGCTTCCTACGTTCCGCCAGTACAACGAACGTGAGGAAGAATGGAGCGACTACTTCGCACAGTTTCAAGAACTCGTCGCGGCTCATCAAATTACAGGTCAGAAAGTGAAGCATCTGCTATTATCTGTGGTGGGCCCCAAAACCTTCGTATTACTGCAGAAACTATTCCCGCAAGCATCTCCTCGTGATGTAGACTTTGAACAAATAGTAGAGGCACTAAATGCTCATTATGAGAGAAAAGTTCTTGTAGCCGCTGCACGGTACCGATTTTTCAGACTTAAAAAATTACCAGAGCAGTCACACCAAGAGTGGATTGCGGAATTGAAGGGCTTAACCCGCAAATGTAATTTTACTTGCTCTTGTGGACTTTCTTATAGTGACGTGATGTTGAGGGATGCGATTACGCAGAATATTCAGGACCCCAGAATTAGAGCAGCAATTCTGAAACAGTCTGACCCCTCATTAGACAGTGTACTGCAGCTTATAGAAGCGCATGATACTTTTGACTTAGCAGACGTAGAAATGCAAAGCCACAGTGTAAATTCAGTGCGCCGCAACGGACGCTTTCCTAGCCGTAGTTCTCAGTGTAGCACTAGTGATTCTTACAATAGTACAGGCCGTGCTGAACAGACAGTGAACAGTAGCCAGTGTAAAAGTGCGACACAAAGGTCGCCCCGTAGTGTTAGACACAGTAATTTGCATAACGGGCGCCAACGCTCATTTCAGAAAAATGTACGTAAATCTTGCCCCCAGTGTGTGTCTCGCCACAAGCGTGCTCATTGCCCTAGTCGCAACGCAACCTGTTATCAATGCGGCGACGAAATCGGGACATGTGCAGTCTGTGTGTATGCAAATTAAAAACTCAAAGAACAGTAACGTTAGAAACAGTGCTTCGCAGAGTGCGAGAACAGTTCATTCTGTAAATGTTATACGGGCTGTGGAATTGAACAGTGCTTTCCTTGGATCTCAATTGCAAGAAAGTAGTTCTGCGCCTATGGCAAAACTATATAGTGCACCACGTAGCAAGCGTCGACGAGCGCGTAAAACAGTGCAACGGAAAAGGGTTCGGGACAAGCAAAATGACTATGAACAGTGCATTCCTGTAGTGAAAATAGTGCCTTCTGCAACTGCTCCTTGTAATAGTGCCCAGTACTGTGTAGCTAGTGACAGTAGAATTGGTGTAGCTACTCAAAGTAATTTTAGTGCAGTAGCCTCGCATTGCGCGGACGCCGATCCGGCGGTAGTGTCATCTAGTGACATTGTGGTTAATCCGCTGTGTGCCGAGTATGCGCCGCTTCCTACCGCACGCAACCCGCGCAAGCGCAGAAAACAATATGTATTAGACGTTGCCCACATTCGCGCACCGGTCGTGCGCCAGAAGCACAAGCTGTTTGTTACTCTCTCTATAGAAAATGAGACTGTGCAATTTCAGCTTGATACTGGTTCCGCTGTCACATTAATAAATAAAGATACTTATGAACTTCTGGGTTCGCCAAAATTGTCGCCGTCACAGCAAGTGTTAACAGCTTATACAGGTGAAAATATTCCCGTGCTAGGAACATGTAGCCTGCCCGCCTCTTTCCAAGGTATAACAAAAACAGTTGCTTTTGTAGTTCTTCAGGCCAAATCGACACAGAACATTTTTGGACTAGATGCTTTTGACTTGTTTGGTTTATCAATTCAAAGAGATGTGCTTCAAATTTCGTCAATAGTGCCTCAGGATAAAATCAATGCATTGTGTGACAAATATAGTGACTTGTTTTCGCCGGAACTAGGTTGTGCAAAAGACTTCGTGGCACATGTAACTTTAAAAGAATCTGCAGTTCCAAAATTTCGTAAAGCTAGACCAGTGCCTATCGCCTTGCGTGATACAGTTGCCGAAGAACTTAAACGTTGGCAAGATAGTGGGGTGATTTCTCCTGTTTCTGCGAGTCAGTGGGCCTCGCCTATAGTAATTATACCCAAGCCGTCAGGAAAACTTCGTCTCTGTGCGGACTTCAAATCAACAGTGAACAGTCAAACAATTGTAGACACTTATCCCCTGCCCAGACCTGACGAACTGATGGACAAATTAGGACAGTCTCGCTTCTTTTCCAAGATTGATTTAGCAGAGGCATACTTACAGATTCCACTTGATGACGAGTCAAAAAAATTTTTCGTCATTAATACTCACATGGGCCTTTTTCAATTTCAACGCTTACCCTTTGGCAGTTCTTCCGCTCCCGCTATTTTTCAGCGTTTCTTGGAACAGCTGACAGTTTCTGTACCGTGTTGCTCGAACTATTTAGATGACATTGTGGTATCCGGACGTACAGTTGAAGAACATTTAGTAAACCTGGAGTGCCTTTTCAAAGTTTTGACTGCAGCAGGTCTACGTTGTAATAAAGCAAAGTGTTCGTTTTTTCAAACTGAAATAGAGTACCTAGGCCATGTGATTAATGCCCAAGGAATTCATCCCTTACAGTCACATCTTCGAGCAATCAAAGACTTGCCTCCTCCTAAGAATGTGCACGAATTGCAAGCAGTGATGGGAAAGCTTAACTATTATTTCAGGTTTATTCCCAATGCCTCTCAGATTGCAGCTCCACTGCATCATTTACGTAGGAAGAATGTTCCTTTTGTATGGTCCAAAGATTGTCAGGTTGCCTTTGACAAGTTAAAGTCTGCACTACTCAGTGATGCATGTTTGATTCCCTTTGACCCACAGAAGCCTGTAGTGTTAGCAGTTGACGCCTCATCGTACGGTCTCGGCGCTGTAATCTCACATCGTATTGGATGTCACGGTCGTCCTATTGCCTTTGCATCCAAGCTACTGACGCCGACGCAACAGAATTACAGTCAGATAGAAAAGGAGGCCTTAGCAATCATTTACGGCGTCACAAAGTTTCATCATTATCTCTATGGCAGAAAATTCTATTTGTTGACAGACCACAAGCCTCTCACGTCGTTGTTCTCACCCACAAAGCCGATTCCGCCACGTACGGCACAAAAGCTTCAGAGATGGTCCTTGATATTGTCTAATTATCAGTATGAGATTTTGTACCGACCTACCACTAAACATGCTAACGCGGACACACTTTCCCGACTTCCGGTTGGCCAGGATGTGTCGTTTGATTCTTCAGAAATGGCATGTTGTCAGATAGACTCCAGAGATGCTTCCGCTGTCGCAGATTTCCCTTTGAACTCTCGTCGGGTTGCACAGGAAACGGCTGCGGATGCAGACCTAAGTGTGGTAACACGTTTTGTTCGCTCAGGGTGGCCTGCCAGAGCCAAAGACATTGATCGGCCTCTGGTTCGACGTTATTTTGCACAACGTCATGCATTATCTTTAAGTCAGGGTGTACTGTTGTTGCATACCGACAACGACCAAGCAAGAGTGATTGTTCCTCGTTCCCTGCAACGTGAAGTGTTACGCCTCCTGCATCAAGGACATTGGGGCATTGTTAGGACAAAGCAACTGGCCAGACGTCATTGTACCTGGGTTGGTATGGACGCTCAGATAGAGGACATGACGTCACAGTGTGCTGTCTGTGCGGAGCATCAGGCGGCTCCACCGCAACGTTTCTCAGACTGGCCACGCCCCAAGGGACCATGGCAACGTTTACATATTGACTTTGCCGGACCTTTCTGGAATACGCGCTGGTTAATTGTTGTAGACGCTTTCAGCAAGTTTCCTTTTGTGATTGCCATGAACTCAACGACAGCTTCTAGTACAATCAGTGCCTTAACATCAGTGTTTTGCATCGAAGGCTTGCCTGAAACTATCGTCAGTGACAATGGACCTCAGTTTGTTAGTGCGGAATTTCAACAGTTTTGTCGTGTGAATGGCATTCAGCATATCACCACCGCACCTTTTCACCCTCAGTCCAATGGTGAAGCAGAACGTTTCGTTCGAACATTCAAGTCTCACATGGAGAAGATGAAAGGTCAGCACTCCAGGCAGCAAGCTCTTCAAATTTTCCTGTCTACGTATCGGTGCATGCCACGTGACGGCCCGTCTCCTGCCGAGCTGCTACACGGCCGCCGTCACCGCACTCTCCTTCACCTGCTGCAGCCTCCCACGCACCGAGTCGGTTCGTATGGCGCTACGCGTTTTCAGGTTTCCACGCCGGTGCTGTACAGGGTGTTTGCTGGAAACAAGAAGACATGGTTGCCGGGCACCATTCAACGCGTGCTTGGGCGCAATATGTTTGTTGTACGTTCTTCCACAGGGTCGGAGCTGCGGCGCCACGCAAACCAATTGCGCCTGCACAGGCCGCGCGATCCTGTCTCCGGTTTCTTGATTCCAGACCCAGTTCACCGCCAGGGAGCACAACCCGGACTACGAGATCCCTATGGACGTCGACGTACATCCGACGCAGTCGTCGCCGCCGCTGTCGCCGCCGCAGATGACAGCGTCACCGAGAGGGACTCCGGGACCGTGCGGGCCCCGCCAGCTTGGGCCACGCACCTCAGAAGAAGATGACCTGCTCCCTCTGGGCGGGGGCGGGCGCCCTTCCCCAGGTTTCGGCGGGTTCCCTGGAGGATCGCAAGGCGGATGCCGGGGCGCGGACGGCGTCTCGATCCCGGCCTCAGCTACGACGCCCGTCCCACCAGTAACGCCCCCGCCCAGGCCCTCCTCCCAGTGCCGTCGCCGTGGCCCTCAGCCCTACGCCACGACGGCGCGGCGGTTTGGGGGGGGGGGAGGGGTGTGGTGTCGCACAAGTACAAAGTGCGCGCCACCTTTCGCCGCGCGCCGCCATGCATGCACGGCGCGGCGTTCTTCCGACGACAGCCACGAGCGCCCTCTGGTACAACGCCGCTCGTGGCCACCACTAAAAGACACCGGGCACTTCGGACGGAGATAGCAACGAGTTAGGACCTTCTTAATCAGATAGGCACCAGTGAAGACTTTGCTATTGTACAGGCACTAGGCAGGCCTCTAACAACTATGTATCAACCTTCTGCAGTACTATGTAAAAGTTAAGTATTGTTCAATTCTGTGCAATATATCTCTTTCTAATTTACTCGAGTGTTTATAGTTTCTGGCTGCTCCCCTCCGTACCTGCACCAGCGTGTCGGTCTCTCGGCCACCGACACCTACGACGAGGCTGGGACACAAAAGGGATTATTGCATTTTTCTTAAAGTCTGAGAGTATTTCGCCTGTCTCACACATCCTACACGCCAGTTCAAATAGTTTTGTCATTGCTGGCTCTCCCAGAGACTTTAGTAGCTCTGAGGGTATGTCATCTACTCCTGGGCCTTGTTCCGACCTAGGTCTTTCAAAGCTCTGTCAAATTCATCTCTCAGTATGGTATCTCCTATTTCATCTTCATCTACTTCCTCTTCCCTTCCTACAACATCGTCTCTAAGTTCATTTCCTTTGTAGAGCTGCTCTATGTACTCTTTCCACCTTTCAGCTTTCCCCTCTTTGCTGAGAACTGGTTTCCCATCTGAGTTCTTGATATTCGTAGAGTTGCTTTTCTTGTCCCCAAATGTCTCTTTTATTTTCCTGTAGGCGGTATCTACTTTTCCCCTTCTTATACATTCTTCTACAGATTGGCATTTGGCTTCTAGCCACTCCTGCTTAGCCATTTTTCACTTCCTGTCAATCTCGTTTCTTAGTCGTCTGTACTCCATTTTGCCTGTTTCATTTACTGCATTTTTATATTTTCTCCTTTCAGCAATTAAATTTAGTATTTCCTGTGATATCCAAGGATTTTTTGTAGGTCTTGCCTTCCTACCTATGTTGTCCTCTGCTGCCTTCACTATTTCATCTCTCAATGCTACCCATTCCTCTTCTACTGTTTTATGTCCCCCTGTTTCTGTCAATTGTTGCCCAAATCTCCCTCTGAAATTCTCCAGAACTTCACGTTCCTTCAATTTATCCAAGTCCCATCGCCTTATTTTCCTACTTTCTGCAGTTTTCAGTTTCAGCCTACAGTTCATGACTAACAAGTTATGGTCAGAGTCTATATCTGCCCCTGGGTATGTTTTCCAGTTTATAACCTGGTTCCGGAATCTATGTCTTACCATTATAAAATCTGATACCTTCTGGTATCTCCTGGTCTCTTCCACGTATAAAACCTTCTTTTGTGATTCTTAAACCACGTGTTTGTTACGATTAAATCATGTTCCGTGCAAAATTCTACCAGGCGACTTCCTCTTTCATTCCTTCTGCCCAGTCCATATTCACCTACTATTTTTCCTTCTCTTCCTTTTCCTACTACCGAATTCCAGTCTCCCATCACAATTAAGTGTTCCTCTCCCTTAATTGTCTGAATAATTTTCTTTAGCTCCTCATATATTTCTTCGATCTCCTCATCATCGGCCGAGCTAGTTGGCATATAAACCTGTACTACTGTTGTCGATGTTGGCTTCGTACCTATCTTGACAGTGATAATGCGATCACTGTGCTGCTCATAGTAGTTTACCCGCATTCCTATTTTCTTATTAATTATCAGTCCTACTCCTGTGATACCCCCAACTGATTTTGTATTTATAATCCTGTACTCACCTGACCAGAAATCCTGTTCATCCTGCCACCGAAACTTCACTAATTCCCACTATATCTAACTTCAACCTATCCATTTCCCTGTTTAAATTTTCTGATTTTCCTACCCGATTAAGGGATCTAACATTCCACGCTCCGATCCGTAGAATGCCAGTATTTTCTTTCCTGATGACAACATCCTTCTGAGTATTCCCCGCCCGGAGATCCGAATGGGGGACTATTTTACCTCCGGAATATTTTACCCGAGAGGATGCCATCATCATATTTCCATACAGCAGAGCTGCATGTCCTCGGGAAAAGTAACGGCTGTAGTTTCCCCTTGCTTTCAGCCGTTCGCAGTAACTGTGTGGCAAAGCCACATTAGCTGATGTTACAAGGCCAGCTCAGTCAATCATCCAGACTGTTGCCCCTGTAACTACTGAAAAGGCTGTTGCCCCTCTTCAGGAACTACAGTTTGTCTGCCCTCTCCACAGATACCCCTCCGCCGTGGTTGCACCTACGGTACGGCTATCTGCATCTTTGAGGCACGCAACCCACCGCACCTGTCTGTGTCTGTCTGTGGTTCATTGGGGTAGTAAACTTACAAACTACTTGACACTAAGGACGGCACAAATATCCATGCCCGAGGGGGGATGCGAACCCCCGACCGCAGTGGCCGTGCAGACCGTCACTGCAGCGCATCAGTCTCTCTCTCTCTCTCTCTCTCTCTCTCTCTCTCTCTCTCTCTCTCTCTCTTCTCTTTTAAAATCTCTGGTTAGTTCTGTTCCTTGCGGTCGCTGATATTGATCGTTCGTTGTTATTCTATTTCTTCTTGGCTCAGCTTATTTTTATTACAGAGGGCGTTGAGCCCTCTGACCGGGCGCGCTGAGCCACGGCGCCCATCTTGTCCCCTCGGCCACCGCCGCCGGCAGAGAGAGAGAGAGAGAGAGAGAGAGAGAGAGAGAGAGAGAGAGAGAGAGAGCGAGAGAGAGAGAGAGAGAGTGGATGGAGGAAAAATTAACAACGAATAAATGCAAAACCAGATCGTTTACATTTGCACACTTTGTGAAGGTCTAAGAGTGTATTAATGGTTGGAGGAGAAGAAAGAGACGCATTCGAAATAACAAAACATGCTCTGACAGTACTTATGTAAACCGATTACTGTGTATGTATGGCGACAGGGTATAAATGAAATAAACGTAGAACAGTAAACAAGCTGTATATTAAAGAAGAACATTCCAATTAAATTGGAACTAAAAAGATAAACTCATATTTTATTTCTGTTGCCAAATGATCTTCCACTGACTCTCATTGAAGAAAAAAGAAAAAGAAGGCATTACAAAACGTTATAGGGACTAATATTTTATTCAGAATCCCTCATTATTTTTTACTTCTATCATGCATCTTGGCAAAGAGTCTATAAATCGTCGGAGGTAACAGCCTCAAGAAGCAACTGCCTCCCATGCTTCCAGAACGCAGTCCCAAAGAGCGTCCGGTGTAGTTGTCTGGTTTTGTGGCCAGTTCTCTGTTAACGTCCTGGCGAGCTCAGCCCACATATTTTTCATGGGATACATGTCAGTCGCTCGCGACGGCCAGTCCTTGACATTGACGCCAGTCGTGGAGAGCAGCTGCTGGACGAATGCAGACTTGTGAACAGGAGAATGGTCCTCTTGCAGTATGACGTTCTCTTCTCCACACAGCATTCGCACAGACGGAAACATCACGTTTTCCAGTATGTGGGCGTATTGCACACTGACGTGGATGCCTTCTATCCTATGGATTGCTGCTCCTCGTGCAGATATCCGGCCCCAAATAGGAAATGGATATGCGTCCACTTCTTCTCGTCCTTGTTACATATTCTCGTCGATGGCGAGTCGAGTCCCTCGAGGTCTGTAAACGACCCTTGTACCATCGTTACTGTTGAAAAACACTTTTCGTCAGTGAAGCTTACGTTTTCCCATGACTCCCTGAGATTGAGCTCTACAAATGCCAGCCGGTACGTAATATTTTCGTCGCTGAGTTTTTGCTTTGCAGTGGACCGTCGTGCATGTAGTCCAGCGTTCCTCAGCCTACGGCGAATCGTGTCACTGGAGCCGGGAAAGTAGCTTACCCACCGTAACTGCTTCACGTTCAAGAACGGAGTTTCTCTGCTCGTAGACACTAGCTCGCGATCCTCCTGCTGTGAGCTTACTCCCTTCCTGCCTAACCCAGGAGCTCTCTTGGTGGTGCCTCTATCAACGTAGTTCAGATGTTCAAATGTTTGCGAAGTTTATGGGACTTAGCTGCGGGGTCATCAGTCCCTAAACTTACAAACTACTTATGAACTAGCTTATACTAAAGATGGCACAAACATCCATACCCGAGGGGGAGGGGGATTCTAAAGGTAGTTCCTCCACCACCTCGATGCAGTGGTATATGACAAGCCAGACCTTCTTCCAGCCTCTGGTGGAGCACCCTCCATCTTCAATAAGAGCGACGAGTCTGTCTCGAGTTGACTTCTCCCAGTGAGCCATTGCCACAGACTGCCTGACGCCTACTTCCGCTTGTCGCTCTGATGTTCTAGGAGAGGAAGTAAACACGTTCACGTCAACATGAGCGTCAGAGGCAGAGACTCGCGCGCGACTGTTGGCCCCCTCATGGCAGCGCCATCGGCGTTGCCTCACATCGGCACCAGTATGTTTCTCGCCGGCCAGCCCGTCATCCATCCAGCCCAGCAGCTCCGTAGTTCGCGAGCCATGGTGCATGCAGCTCCGGGCTGCAAAGCCACATTCACCCCTTGAAGAATCAAAAGTCACATCTAACCTAACCAAATCTGTAGTTTAAACTAAGACACCTAGAGGTATTTCTCTATAACCTGAGCCATCACACAATCCATTGACGTTTCATTCCAATATTTAACGAAGTTAGAGAATATAATGATGATAAACATAGCTGCCACATAATATTTCACCTAGCTAATAATGATACGAGGCCGGAAACTGTTCTTTACTGTAACCACTCTGCGATCTAGAGTTGCCGGCCGCGGTGACCGAGGAGACTGAGGCGCTGCAGTCACTATTTGCACGGTCACTACGGTCGGGGGCTCGCCTCGGGCATGGATATTTGTGCCGTCCTTAGTCTTTGCTAGTTCATAAGTAGTTTGTAAGTTTAGGGATTGATGATCCCGTAGTTAAGTCCCATAAGCTATACAAACATTTGAAACAATTTTTGATCTAGAGTTAAGAAACTGTGTATTGAACCTAGATAAATAAGCGAGTTGTAAGACTAAACAGTTTTCGTGGCAACATCACAGACTGTATATACCGGTACATAGTATACCATTGTGCACTTGTAAAGTTCTCTGAAACAATAAGTGCTGCACGACGGAAATGAACTTATGCTGACGTCTCTCATTTACACAATTGCTCTGTTATTCACAGTCAAGTGTTTCGTAAAAGGTTTATAGAGTCGCTTCAATTTCTCGGTTGATACACGCTTATACGAAGCTGAAGAAAACAAGTGCCAAATAGCATATGTGAGAGTTCTAATCTGATACATTCTTTCAACTTTTTCGACTTCCTCCCTCTATCCTTTCAGGTAATAATCGCACACTACTGAGCAGTGCAACAGAAGAGGTGGAACAATTGTAGGGGCGGCAGTCTCCTTAGAAGACGTTTAAATATTCTTATGGTTGTGTCAGTCACAGACCGTTTGTTTCATCTTCGACAAAACACGTTTTATTCCCAGTTAACGTTGTTTTCAATTGCATCCCCAGGAATTTCGTCATATATATAACCTTCAAATTTGTTTTGCTTATCGATATCTAGAATGATGACGTAACTCTTTTAGTAATCATGTTCAGAACCAACTGCATATTGATGTTTAAGAAATTATCAAAGTTTCGCCTTGAAGATACAAATTGAAAATCATTTCGCAATTGGGTTTGCTTTTCTGAGGAGTTTACTAGTCGGCTGCATTAACTGCCTTAACTCTAACAGCAATGTTCTGATTGCTCATTAAATATTTCGAATACATATTCGAAACAGGAGAAGTCTACTTCACTTTGCTGGAAGAATTACGCTCGTCACGTCCTTTTCACTAGGTGACTCCTCGTCAGTTACTGCAAACTATTACCCTGCAGACAGTCCATCACGATCCCATACACATAACTGTGACTATACTCCTTTGGAAATTGATATGGTTCCAAGTTGATTATGACTTAAGATACCAAAAATCGTTTTGACAATCTATAAATATGGAATTAGTTTGTAAGTACTCAGTACTTCAGGCAAATATAGTATCGCCAAAGTCTCACACGAGTAAATATTTCGAAATCTATGCTGGTTTGATTGTAATACGTGATATTTCTAGATATTTCATAACGCTGGAAAAAGTATTTGCTCAAACGTCCTGTTAAATGTCGATATCAATACAATGGATCTGTAACGCAGAGGATACTTTTATTTTATTTCTTGTGTATCTGTGCCACATTCCATTCGTCTCCCTCACTATAAATACTTCAATGTTCGACATCATGTCGTAGGAGCACTAATTAAGCTATTTCTTAGTGTGTGCACAAGATGTTCTCCTAAGGTGTTGGACTACTCGAGAAAGACATTGCCAGTAGAAAAATGATCTTCCTAGTACGACTATGGTAGTGAAACGACAACATGGTGGATCATGTCTGATGATTGTGAGAGTTATGCTGCTTCCTGGAATGAAAGAGAAGAATCTAAATTAAAAGAAATAATCTGACAAGCTGCTTATGGCCACTGAGTGAACGCATTGGGGAAGTTGAACATTTGTGCCCAGCCAAATTCGGACCCAGTTACGGTAGCCACTACGCGAGCGAGAAAAAAACGATCATCGCATGTGCGCCGGCTATCTCCCCCCCCCCCCCCCCCCCCCGTCAACCAACCACCACGCAAGACTCAAAATTACGTAGTTGTCGTCACCAATTTGCACTCACTGTTCGTGGCACTTTGCCGATTACCTCAAGAGTTCAGGCGTAGTGTGCATCTGCACTGAAGGCTGGATTTGTGAATTATCTGCATCAGCCTTCACAAGGGCAACGAGGAGGCGACTCACGCTGCAGCTATTCGCTTAATAAATATTAAGATGCAGTAGATCTAAATTACAAACTGGAGCGAGAGCAACATTTTATCCCTCTCTGACAGAGCTACAAACTGCTATATCGAACTCAGAAATATTTGAGGCAGATTATGCTGTTGTTTAGTAAACAACTCAGAAAAGCAAAACCAGTTTTAAAATGATATTGAAGTTATAGCTTCACGGTGCAAATTGCGACAATCGACCCTAAATATAAATATGTGCATAGTTCATTACATAATTACTAGAAAATTTTCGTCAGACTTTGAGAAATCGATAAGCAAAGCAAATTTAAGGATTATACATTTAACAAAATTTCTGGTGGGTACAATTGAAAACAACGTTAACTGGGAAAAATACATGTTTTGGCACAGATAAAACAAACGGTCTGTTGTTGACAAAAACGCCTCCCGAGAAGACTGCCAACCCTGCAATTGCTCCGCCTCTTTTGCAGTACTGCTGAGCAGTGAGAGATTACCTGACGAGATAGAGGGAGGACGTGTGAAAAATATATCGATCGGATTGTGCAGTACAGTGAATTATCGGAAAGAAGGTCTCGGATGTTTTCCGCGTTTTCATTGTGGTTGGGGGGAGGGAGGGGAACGAGGCAGGGGGATGACGTGGGGATGCAATATTAAAACAAAAGCGTTTTCATTCTAGCACGCTTCTTCCATGAGATTTCTAACACCAACCTTCACCTACAAGCTCTTGTACTCACTATCGTACAAAATATGGTGTTTCAAGTAAGAATGACGCGCAGAGTAGCCGTGCGCTCTAAGGCGCCATGTCATGGATCGGGGCTGCTCAGTAGGAGGTTCGAGTCCTCCCTCGGGCATGGGTGTAATATGTTGTCTTTAGAATAAGTTAGTTTAAATAGTGTGTGTAAACTTAGGGACTGATGACCGCAGTTGTTAAGTCCCATAAGATTTCACATACATTTGGACATTTCATTTTAATTGTAAGAATAACATAATCGTAAATAGAACTCGCACATATGCTTTTTGGCACTTGTTTTTATCGAGCTACGTATAAGTGTGGAACAGTCGAGAAACTGAAGCGATTCTATGAACCCATTACGAAACACTTCAATGTGAATAACAAAACAATCGTGTAAATGAAGGACATCAGCACTTATTTTTTCAGAAACATAGAGAAAATTTTATAAGTGCACTGAACGTGAATGATATATAATATTTGCGTTGATGCCACCAGAACTGTTTAATTTTACAACACGCTAATTTTTCTAAATTGAATACATATTTTCTTACGTCTAGATCTAATGCAGAGCGCTGAAAAGAAAGAATAGTTTCCTGTGTCGTATGACTGCTAGCTAGGGGAAACAATATGTGGTAGCTACGTTTATCATTATTCTGTTCTTTAACTTCGTTAAATATTTGTATTAAATGTCAAAAGATAATGTGGCTGCTCATTTTATAGCAAAAAAGCACTAGCTGTGGTAGTTTATACTACACACTTGTTGGTTGGCAAAAACTTTTCATACTTTACGATTGAGCCTGGCATTGCGGCAATTGGCTTTGTTTCATGTGTTATTTTATCTCCATTTTTTATTATGTGTTATGACCAGACGAGGGTGGCATTTAAATAAATAAATATTTTGCGACTTTGGCTTTTCACTTTTGAAGAATAAGTTATTAATCTCTCAGATCGCATACAAAACCTGCGATGTCAGGTAATATAATTATGATCTGTCAATACAACTGAATAACACAAGTTTATTTTGCCATATGCATTTCGCGTTTATTTGTAAGGCATCTTCAGGGGCCTCTAATATATACAAGATGATGTTTTACAATAATTTTTTACGTATTTAGTGTTTTAGGTTATAATCAGATCTGGAGCATTATCTAAGTAAAGCTAATGATATTTTTATGTTACTACTTACAATTTTTCGTAGATTCTAGTCTACATCTGGTGCTTTTTAGTGACTTTAGGTTGTTTTGTTTTTGCCTTTTATTCCATTGGCTTTTTCGTTTTAGCACTACACCACCAGGCACAAGCAATTTTGTCTGTGTTGTGTTTTTGTTTTGGGTGGTGTTGCCAACTGTTGAATGTGTGTTCGTGTTATCTTTGCTTCATGTTAGCGCGCGCATGTATGTGTGTGTGTGTGTGTGTGAGTGTGTGTGTGTGTGTGTGTGTATGTGTGTGTGTGTCTTTCCGATGTAATTGCTGAATGAACTGCACCAATTATTGATATTTTTATTATTTATTTATTTAGTTTCATTTTAGTTGTTTTTATTTATTTAATGATTCCTGTTTGTGTAGGAAGAAAGATATAATTTTTATTTTCAATTGTGTGTGTGAATTTTCCTCTTTAATTGCTGTCTCATTTCTTTGATTAGGCTTAGCAGTGATTTTTCGTTGATGTTTGTCTGCTCATGTATTAATTGTTTATTGTAGGCTATGGCTTTCTTGATATGGTAGTTTTTGTGTTTGTGTGAAGTGTTTGTTGTGGTTGTTCATCTTGATAATTTTCATGTCTTCGTCCATATTGGTTGGGTAATGATTGCATTGTTTTAAGAATTCAGCAAATGTGGAGTGGTTTGTTTCATATTTCCAACATCGGATATGTTCTTTGTATTGTGTTTTCCTCTTTTTGTCATTCCTATGTACTCTGCATCGCAACTTTGGCATTCAAGTTTGTATACTCCTGATCATAGGTCTTGATTTTTGATCGTATATTTCTTTGTAGAGATTGGGAAGTTTTATATGCTATGTGGAGTCCTTCATTCTTCAGTATGTTTGTCACTCTGTTTGTTAATTTGTGTTTGTTTGTCATGATGTATCATTTTGTTCGTTTTTGTGTGGTGTTGTCATTGTCTGTGTTTGTTGTTTGTATTTGTCTGTTGTGTATTTTGCTGTTTCTTGGTTTTGTTTGAAATGTATTCGTATTTGTCTTAATTTTTTGAATGAGCTTCTGTAGTACTTGAGTGTCGTAACCATTGTTAACTACAATTTTAATGATTGCGTTCATTTCTTTTTGATAGTTTTTCTTGTTGAAATGGATTCTGTTTAGCCTATATAACATGTGTCTAAATGCAGCAAGTTTCTGGTTTGGGGGATGATTGGAGGTACAATGTATAATCATATCTGTCGCTGTTGGTTTTCGATAAATGCGGAATGAAAACTTTTCCTGTTCTTTTTCTAAACGCAAACATGAAAAGAAAACAAACGTATCCAGAAAGCCATAGCCGAGAACAAACAATTAATAAATTAGCGGACAAACGTCCATGAAAACTCACTGGTAAACCTAATCAAATAAATGAGACAGTAATTAAAGAGAAGAATTCACAAACACACACACCATTTCATGAGAACGAAGAAAAATTGAAAATAATAATTATGCATAACCAGACTTGAGATACACACACAAACCCATATCTCACATCTCTCTCTCTCTCTCTCTCTCTCTCTCTCTCTCTCTCTCTCTCTCTCTCTCTCTCTCTCTCTCTCTCTCTCTCCCCCCAACACAAGAATAAGTCATTAAATAAATAAAAATAAATAAAGTAAAAATAAATAAAATTAGTAATTCTTTTCGCAATTACATCGGAAACACACACACACACACACACACACACACACACAAACGCTGACATGAAGCTAAGATAGGACAAACACACATTCAACATTTGGCAACAACACCAAAAACGAAAACACACAAAATGGCGTGTTGAATGGTGTAGTGTTAAAACGAAAAAAGGCAATGGAATAAAAGACGAAAACAAAGAACAAACCAAACAGCACCCACCACACGTAGACCAGCATTTACGAAAAACTGTAAGTAATAACATCAAAATATCATTCGGTATTCTAAGATAACGCACCAGAACTTTTCATATCCTAAAATACTGAAAACGTAAAAACCAAAATATTGTAAAACGTAATCGTGAATATATTACAGACAACTGAAGATGCCTTACACAAAGGCGAAATGCATATTGCAAAACTAGCTTATACGTCCGTGCTTCACAACGGTTGTTAAAGAAGGGCCTCTGCGTATCATGGCATTTTAGGATTCCGGACCTAAGTCAGTAAAAAAGGTCACCGAAATAGAAAAAAACACTACATACAATGGATTGTCCTTCCAAAGAACTCTTACATAAATCAGTACAATTAAGAGACACGAAGGAATGTGGTTATGTATTAAACATAAATGAAATGTGCCGATAGAAGCAAAGAAATGTCGTTAGTTATATAATACACAAAGCGAAATCAGTAATACTATGTTCATTGTTTGTTGGTATCCTTAAAGATAAGATTGTGCCGCTTAATTCTGTAACAGACGCACGCTTCCTTGCTGTAATAAACCATACATATTACGTAGCGGCGGCGATTATTACTTCTTTGGTGCGCTAAAGCGCCTCTCTAGCTAGTAAAAAAATTTTACTTGCAGTGGCAGCGGTTTAGTATGTTAACATTGGCAACGAAATATTGCTTTAGGGGGATCATTAATTTACTGATCGGAACAACATTAATTATTATAATATTATTATTAATTATTTATTTCATTATCAACACAAAAAATTATTCCCCTCATTGTACGTGACTGGTTTTTCAAAAAGGATTCAACGGCCTTGCCAGCATCAATACACCGCTGCCGTAAGGAAAATCGTAGCCCTTGTTTCAGTGTATTACGCCTTAGCTGTGAGAATAAATAATGCACCATCGCCATCTATTAGTTATTTGCTATACTATGTCAGTAACAGCGCCTCTATCGGGTCTTTGCTATACTACGCTGCATTTCATGCATAGCATACATCAGAAACTACAAATTCCGATATCATATCTTCCCCCGATCCGATTTTGATGAAATGAAGCTTATATTTTGCCCCAAGGTACTCTCAGTTGATCTATGAAACCCCATAAAAGTTCGTATAGTACTCTTGGAGATTTGGTGTACTACACCATACTTATAGTATACAGAAAAAACTTTAAATTACGATATCTTTCCTTCCTCTGATCCGATTTTGATGAAATGAAGCCTACGTTACTCTCCAAACTATTCTACATCTACAACTACATAGATCCTCTGCAAATCACATTTAAGTGCCTGGGAGAGGGTTCATTAACCACTTTCATAACATTTCTCTACCGTTGCATTCTCTAATAGCGCGCGGGAAGAAAGAACACCTAAATCGTTCCGTTTTCGATCTGATTTATTTTATTGGGATGGTCATGTCTCCCTAAGTAGGTGGGTGCTAGCAAAATATTTTCACATACAGAAGTAAAAGTCGGTGATTGAAATTTCGCAAACAGATCACGCCGCAATGAATAACGTCTTTCTTTTAATTTAATAATTTACACCCTAATTCGTGCAACATTTCCGTGACGCTTTCCCCCCGTAACGTGGTAAAAAAAAAAAAAAAAAAAAAAAAACAACGAGCTGCCTTTCTCTGAACCTTCTCAATGTCTTCCGTCAGTCCCACCTGGTGAGGGTCCCACAAGGAGCAACAGTACTCCAAGAGAGGACGCACTAGTGTGATGTAGGCAGTCTCTTTGGTGGAGCTGGTGCATCTTCGAAGCGTTCTGCCAATGAACCTTTGGTTCGCCTTCCCCACAATATTTTCTATGTGTTCTCTCCAGTCTAACTCCTAGGTATTTGGTAGAATTTACGACCTTAAGGTTTGACTGATTTATCGCGTAATTGAAGTTCAGCGGATTTATTTTAGTGGTCATGTGTATTACTTCATACTTTTCTTTATTTACTGTCAATTGGCAATTTTCGCACCATGTAGAAATTTTGTCTAAATCGCTTTGCAGTTGCTTTTGATCCTCTGTTGACTTTACTAACCGATAAAAGACAGCATCATCCGCGATCAGTCTAAGGGAGCTATTCAGACTGTCTCCTAAATCGTTTATAAACACAAGGAAGAGTAGGGGACCTATAACGCTTTCTTGTGGAAACCCATGAAAGTTCGTGTACTACTTTTGGAGAAAATCTGCAACGAATAGACATACACGATGGCTTTTAAACAAATGATTAAATTATGATATATTTATTTTCTCTGATCCGATTTTAATTATTGAAGCATTTATGCAACCACACGATATGCTCACGTTACGTGTGAAAACCCCATGAAAATTCGTCAAGTAGTTTTGGAGATAAACATGTTCAAAAATATTCAAATTACGATATTCTTTTTTCCGTGATCCAATTTTTATGAAACGAAGTCTATATGTTTCCAGAGTTACGTTCAAGTTACCTGTGAAAACCCCATGCAAATTCTTGTAGTGGTTTGGGAGATAAGAGGTTTTTAATAGTTGAACAAACAGACACGACGGTTACTGAAAACACTTAAAATTACGATATCTTTTTCTTTCTAGATCCGATTTTGATAAAATTATGCGTATATGTTGACCCAAACTTTTATCATGTCATCTGTGAAAACCGCATGAAGATTCATTTAATAGTTTTGAAGATTGAAATGAACAGCGCCAGGTCTACATTTACAGATTTATTATTAGTATAGATATAGATAAAGTTGTATTATTCAGTTGCATAGACGGATTACATAAATAACTTCATTATAATAGAAAAGGTACGAATTATAGTATTTTAAATTTGCTTGAATTCAGTATCACATAAACATATCTTCGCCATTATCAGCCACTCTCACTGAAATTATGTATAGATGGTGCCTAGCGTCAGTGAAAATGGTTGATAGGTAACTTATTTAACAAAGAATTTGACTGGCGAACTATTTGTAAATACCATGAAGTATAAACATTATTTGGTAACACCAGGTATCCGGAATTTTATGTGATAATAAGCGACTGAATTCTGTATCGTGAAAAAAAATGTCACATAATAAAGAAAAAGAATGTGATAAGGCAAGTATGGTTGTGACATGTCGTTCCCTCTCCGGTAAATACTCTCTGATAGTGATTACTGCAGATACAAATACAGTCTGGACGTATACCAAGTAGCACTTCCGTAAACAAAAATAGGTGGTAGGAGGATTTACTGAAGGAGTTTGTTTTCTGAGTAAGATGTTATTCAGCATTCCAACGAGACTTCCCTACACGAAAAGAAATGAAGTGGATTAAAGCTATTTTTTTACTGTAATATCTATTGCTCAGCTGTTACAAATGTTTGTTAGCAATGAACTCATATTGATAGTTAAAGTTGCGTGACTGTGAAAGCCTAGCACATATTTCGTCCAATGTTAATGAATAGCATCTCACTGTGTCAGTTATAGACATTAACTGTAGTATAATAAATATAAAAGCAATTCTGTCATACTTGATCTGAAAATAATGTCGTGCTTTTGGTTATTGGGATACTGAATATTTTAATATGCAAAGAGGTAAGTCATCTTCGAACTTGTTTGGTTTTCGAAAACAGTGACAAATCTTTGGCTTTCTACATTACAAAAGTCAAATTATCATTTACATCCCTGATAGCTCATTTTACATTTCTAGGATTTGATATTTAATCTGGTTCTTATGTTAGTTTCTGACTAGCCTACTTACGTATACATTGTGAGAGCGAGAAACCAAGTTTTATAATAAAAATACTGTTTCTAATCTATGGGACTTAACTTCCTTGGTTATTATTCCCTAGGCTTACAAACTACTTAAACTAAGTTAAAATAGCCTAAGGACAACACAAACACACACACACACACACACACACACACACACACACACACACACACACACACACCATGTCCCAGGGAGGACTCAAACCTCCGACAGCGAGCTACCGTGCGTTCCGCAGCAAGGCGCTTTGAAACGCTTAGTTACTCCATCGCGGCACGAAGTTTGAGAAACTATACCGTTCTCGTATGCCGATGTTATACTTGTACTCTATCAACAGCAAAATTTCCAAACATATCGAAGGTTCAGAACTTTAATCCATAACCCCTCGCCCTTATCTTTATATCTTTAGCTATATAAAAATTGATGTGTTGGTGTCTATATTTCACCCTGCAGTCAAAACTACAAAACGCAAACGAATGGTGTTGGTGTGTACTTGAAGTGCCAAGTTTCCCATTGTGCACTATGGTGATTTTGTTTACTAGTATTGTTGTTGTTGTGGGAATTTCTAGGGGACTAAAGTATGAGGTCATCAATTCCCTGTTCCGAGCGAAGACGGTAAAACGTAAGATGTACAAAGATAAAATTATACCCACTAAGTGCAGAGAGCGACAATGACCGCTACATTGATAAAACAAAAGAGAAACGCAAAGTAAGAAAATGCAAAACACCCAGACCTGGTTAGTAACTGAAATAAAACATTACATCAGGAAACCATGGATGGCTACTCACCTGAATAATGAAGGATGGGCCAGCCACTACACAAACACTAAAAGCTTCAGTCAAAAGCGCACAGACAAGACATAAGTAACAACTTGGGCGGATCTTAACGACAGAGGGTATGGACGTGCGTTAGCCACGTATGGCCAATACGCAAGCGATAGAGGATGACCAAGTCCTTACGATAAGGCCTGAGGAATGACTTTCATGCGGCCGTAGGAGCTTCTTTGGTGTGCTCAAGGTAGATCATTCAGAATTCCAAGCCACAAAGATCTTGTGGTGCAACCCTAATCGGATATCCCTTTCCAGTATACCAATATCTAGGGGCTGGGAGGTGGTGACCTACTTGAGCAACATGCCCGTTGCTCAGGATGCCAACATGTCCTGGGGTCCAAACAAAGGCTACCGAACAGCTAGACTTACCCAGTGCAAGGATGGAGTTGTGAACATATTGAACCTGAAGATAGAAAAAAAAACCTGATCGACAGCTCGTAGGCCACTCATTGAGTCGGTACAGATGACTTACGACTTCCTTAGGCATGTCCGGAAGTGTTCAAGAGCACGAGTTACTGCGATCAGCTCTGCAGTGAAAATATTAAAGCCAGGAGGCAGGGAGCGTTGTTTCAGGTGGTCGCCATGACCTTACACATACCCCGCTCAGCCATCTACCAAGGAGTCATCATTGTAGACCACACCTGCACAATAAATTTGTCAAGGATGGCAAGGAACTGTCAACGGAGAATTAGTGGTGATACAACTGCCTTTGAATCGCAGGTCAATTCCAGGTGGAGCTGCGACCAGGTGCTGGATCAAGGACGGGTATAGGATTGGCAGGAGAAAGCGGGACGGAGAGGTAGGGACTCTAATAAGGAGAGTACGAACCTGGACCATGATAGGAAGACCAGACCTGGGCCGACGTGGTGGAGAGGGAAGGACAGAAGCAGGAAAAACAAACCTGCAATTTGGGTGGTGAGGCATGGCATGAACATTGGCAACATAAGAGACTAAAAGCTGTTGCCGGCGAAACTGCAAAGGTGGGATCCCAGCTTCAGCAAGTAGGCTTGGCACAAGTATTGTGCAGAAAGCCCCCATTGCGATAAAGATACCACTGTGAAGGATGCTATCAAGAAACTGCAGTGCTGGAGATGCTGCAGAGTGTTAAACCAGGCTCCTGTAGTCAAGCCACGATTGGATCAGAGTCTAATAAAGCTGCTGGAAGGTGTGACGGGCAGCTCACCGAACTGTGTGGATGAGGCAGCAAAGATTATTTAGATTTCGCCAGCATTTTGGTCTTAGCTGACGAAGGTGGACACCAATGAGCCATGTATCAAAGAGTATGACTAAGAAGTGATGTGACTCTTCAACAAGAAGGACTTTGTCAGCCAGGTATCGCTCTGCATCGAGGTGAGCTGCCCGATGGCGACAGAAGTGCATCACTCGGGATTAGAGCCCAATAATTGCAATCTATGGGCAAAACCCATCACTGAGCTTTTCGAATGGCTTCCTGCAGCAGCTGTTCAGCGACACCACTGCTAGCGGAACTGAAATAGATGCAGAAATCATCAGTAAATAAGGAGAAGGAAATCGATGACACCCAGTGCCGTAACAAAAGGACTGATTGCAGTCAAAAATAGTGGACCACTAAGAACGGAGCCCTGTGGGACACTGTCCTTCTGGACATAAGGGGAACTGAGAGGCACCAACCCTAACCCGAAAACAGCGGAGTGATAGGAGGTTTTGGATGAAGATTGAAAGTAGATCCCATACACCCCATTTCTGCAGTGTCTGCAGTGTAGTTAGGATATGATGGCACCAGGTGGTATAATATTGCTTCCGGAGATTAAAAAAGACAGCAACAAGATGCTCACGGTAATTAAAAGCTAAACAGATAGCAGACTCCAGTGCCACAAGATTATAAATAGTGGAACGTCACTGGCGTAAGCTCCCTTGTTCAAATGTTCAAATGTTTGTAGAACTTATGGGACTTAACTACGGCGTCATCAGTCCCTAAGCTTACAAACTGCTTATGAACTAGCTAAGACTAAGGACGGCACAAATATCCATGCCCGAGGGGGGATTCGAACCCCCGACCGTAGTGGCTCCCTTGTTGTGGGACCAGGAGTTTCCGATCTTCAAGCTACGGGAATAATGTTTCGCCATGTACTCGGTGATAGCGGGTGGATCTGTGAAGAGTGTACCCTGAATGTGTAGACGGCATTCCTGCTGGTGGACGGTACCCAAAAAGGCGCTGATCTTGGGACCACACCTAATATGCGGAAGCGTGAGAGCCGATAGTAGCTACATACCTCTCCCAACAGTCCTGTTTAATCTGGTGTATCAGTCTCCGTGCTCTATAGCAGGGTGGAGCTGGAGCGTCCGACAGTGTTCCAGGATGGCTTCAGCAATCTCCAGTGTCCACCAAGGCATTGTCTTATTACTGAGCGAAGCAGAGGCATTAGAGATAGTGGCCTCAATGACCTGATGTATAACCATGTCAACATCTGGGAGTGGAGTAGTTACCCTAGCAGCAGAAGTGTAAACCGGCCAGTCAGACCTATGGAGAGATCATTGGGGCTCGCGGTATGTAGATTAGCACTGTGGGAGCGACAGAAAGATAGGGGAATGGTCGCTGTCAGAAAGGTCTGAGTAAGATGTGAGAGAAGACTCGGACTACAGACATACAGCTCTGTGGCTGAATACATACCATGCAGCACACTAATATGCATGGGAGCACTGATGTTGAGGAGGCAAACGGTCTGTTGTGTCAGAAGAGTCTCAAGATCCATACCACAGGCCGAGGCCTCTGCTCTATCTCACAAAGGGTGTTGGTCATTAAAATCCCCCAAAAGGTGAAATGGCGGGGGAAGTTAAGTGACCAAGGCAGCAATGTCAGTGAGAGAGAGAGAGACATACAGAAAGAGTCATCTGGGGGGAAGGTAAACGGAACATATGGTAAATTGCTGTAATGTCGAAGCGAGACTGAATATCGGACTTACCAAATCCACAAAATTAAAAGAAAATTATATTTGTTCAAAAAAGCAGATAGAAATTTGATTAACGCTATCCGGATGAAAATTTATAATCTTTCGAAACTAAGAATGTGAGTGTAGATCAGATGTGGCTTACATTCAAAGAAATAATATCCACAACCATTGACAGATTCACACCAAACAAATTAACAAAAGAGGGATCTGATCCACCGTGGTACGCAAAACAGGCTAGATCACTGTTTCACTGTTATAAAAGCAAAGAATAAAGCATGCCAAATTTAAAATCACAAAAAATCCCCAAGAATGGCAAACTTTTACTGAAACTAGAAATTTAGCTCGAATTTCAATGAGAGAAGCTTACAATAGTTACGAAACCTTGTCACGTAATTTGGTAGAGAATCCTAAGAAATTCTGTTCATATGTAAAGTATATTAGCGGCAAAACACAATCAATACTTATTACACGGTAGAAATGGTGATGCTACTGATGACAGTTCTGATAAAGCAGAATTACTTAACACAGCTTTCCGAGATTCCTTCACTAGAGAAGACGAAGCAAATACTCCAGAATTTCTATCAAGAACGGCTTCCACCATGCGTAATTTAGAAGTAGGTCTCCCCGTCCCCACTTTATACCAATTAGGTTTCTTACAACCGCTCGCTTAGCGAACGTTCCGTACCCAAAGACTGGAAAGTTGCACAGGTCACTTCAATATTCAAAAAAGGCAATAGGATTTATCTGCAAAATTACAGGCCTAAATCAATGATGTCGGTTCGCAGCAGGATTTTAGAACATATTATGAACTACCTCGAAGAGAATGACCTATTGTCCCATGTCAAACGAATTCAGAAAGTATCGTTCTTGTGAAACACAGCTAGCTCTTTACTCACATGATGTGATGAGTACTATCGATAAAGGATGTCAAACAGATTCCGTATTTCTAGACTTTCGCAAGGCTTTTCACGATGTACCTCACAAGCATCTTCTAATCAAATTACGTGCTTGTGGAATATCGCCACAGTTGTGTGATTGGATTCATGATTTCCTGTCAGAAAGAACACAGTACGTTGTAATTGACGGTAAGTCATCGAGTAGAACAGAAGTGAGACCTGGCGTTTCGCAGGGAAGTGTTATAGGGCCCCTATTGTTCCTAAGTTTTATAAACGATTTATAAGACAATCTGAGTAGCTCTCTTCCTGTTCGCGGATGATGCTGTAATTTATCGGTTAGTAAAGTCACCAGAAGATCAAAAGCAACTGCATGGTGCAAAAATTGACAATTGACCCCTAATAATGATAAATGTGAGGTCATCCATATGACCACTACAAGAAATCAGAAATCCGTTAAAATTCAGTTACACGATAAATCAGTCAAACCTACAAGCCGTCAATTCTACTAAATACCTAAGAGTAACAATTACGAACGAATTAAATTGGTAGAACACACAGAAAATATTGTAGGGAAAGACTACGCGTCATTGGCAGAACACTTAGAAGACGCATCAGTTCTACTAAAGAAACTGCCTACACTACACTTGTGTGCTCTATTTTGGAGTATTTCTGCGCACTGTGAGATCCACACCAGCTGGGACTGACGGACAAATTACAGAAAGTATAGAGAAGAGCATCTCGTTTTGTATTATGGCGATATATGGGAGAGAGTGTCACGGAAATATGCACGAGATGGCGTGGAAATCATCAAAAGAAATGCGTTATTTGTTGTGGCGAGATCTATTTGCGAAATATCTTTCACCAAAGTTCTCTTCAGAATGTGAACATACAGGGTGTTACAAAAAGGTACGGCCAAATGTTCAGGAAACATTCCTCACACACAAAGGAAGAAAATATGTGATGTGGAGATGTGTCCGAAAATGGTTAATTTCCATGTTAGAGCTCATTTTATTACTTCTCTTCAAATCACTCTGACGCTGACATTAGGGTTATAGTCAACTGCACGAAGAATTGCCTCGTCCATTGCAGGTGTCCTCATCGTTCTAGGTCTTCCCCAGTCGCGAGTCATAGGCTGGAATGTTCCGTGCTCCCTAAGACGCCGATCAATTGCTTCGAACGTCTTCCTGTCGGGACACCTTCGTTCTGGAAATCTGTCTCGATACAAACGTACCGCGCCACGGCTATTGCCCCGTGCTAATCCATACATCTAATGGGCATCTGCCAACTCCGCATTTGTAAACATTGCACTGACTGCAAAACCACGTTCGTGATGAACACTAACCAGTTGATGCTACGTACTGATGTGCTTGATGCTAGTACTGTAGAACAATAAGTCGCATGTTAACACAATCACTGAAGTCAACATTACCTTCCATCAATTGGGCCAACTGGCGGTGATCGAGGAAGTACAGTACATACTAACAAACCAATTGGGTATTTTGACAATTGTCTGCACGAATTATTTCATTTTACATTTAAAGAGAAATACTAAAATGAGCTATAACATGGAAATTAAGCGTTTCCGGACACATGTCCACATAACATATTTTCTTTCTTTGTGTGTGAGGAATGTTTCCTGAAAGTTTGGCCGTACCTTTTTGTAACACTCTGTATATTGTTGGCATCCACCTACGTAGGGAGACATCACCATCACAATAAAATAAGAGAAACAGGTCGAAATATTTAGGTGTTCTTTTTCCCCGCGAGATGAACCCTCTGCCGTACACTTGAGTGTGACTCGCAGAGTTTCCATTTAGATGTAATAGGATGTCGCTTTGGAACCGATGAAGGTTCTCTGTTTTCTTTATTTTCATATTCTTTCCTTTCGCTGTCCTTTTGGTTTCGAAGGCTGAGTGGGCTTCTCTGAAGTGGTTTCAGGGCACAAAGCAGATCGGTGAGTCCTTCGACCAGAAGCTTGCGGATCCTTCAGCCTTCGGTTGGAATCCTCCAGTCCACTCGTTGAAGCCTCTGAAGGGACCCCTTCCTAGCGATAGGAGCTGGGGAAGATTGCTGGGGGATGGGGACTGACTCCCAAATGGTGGGATCGAATTTGCTCCCAGAGAAATGTGGGTCCCACCCATCAAAGGGGTAGTGGACCGTTGATGGCCCATAGGGCCTGCAGAAGGTGTTAGCAATCGAGAAACTGTCGTCGCCAAGGAGATAGGAGATGCAATTTCGATCAATACAGACCCATTCTCCACAGCAAAGGTCACCTGGTGGGACGACCATTGCCGGAAGTCCTGATGCCTCATGGCATACTCCTTGTTTACTCCTTTCCATACGTGAGGAGTTCTCAGCTGTTATGATGCGACCTCTTAGCTGGTAACAGGGGACTGATGACCCAGCAGTTAAGTTCCCTCTAAAAATTCCAATAACAACAACAACATTTCTCAGCTCTGGCATCGGTAGTGCGATCCCTGTGTTGTCAGGGGGTATTATCAGGAGGGTACATGATGACCCCACGAAAAAAGACTGGCTACCGAGTTGGCTTTTGAGTTCTATGAGGACCATTATGATGGAGGGTTCCTAGGCTGACAGCACAATGGACGTAACGCACGCATGTTATAAAGTGTCCTGCTAGATGGCTGGATGGAAGCTGCGGTTAGTAGTGCATTCCATAATGGGTGCATTAGGTGTTGTTGCACAGTGAATACATGGTGCACTACATAAGGTGTCCTTCCCCAAATGGCTCGCACTTGAGTAGGATTTGAAAAATGGGAGGTGAAAGCCACCTAGGGGATAGTATATGTGTGGCCAAAACGTGTGAAGACTCCTTTTAGTCGCCTCTTACGACAGGCAGAAATACCTCGGGCTTATTCTTACCCCCGAACCTGCAGAGGGATGTTTTTTGTTTGTTTGTAAATCTATGGGACTTAACTGCTTGATTATTATTAGTTAAACTAACGTAAGGACAACACATACACCCATGCCCGAGGAGGACTCGAACTGTCGACGGCGAATGGCCGCGCGTATCGCAGCACGGCACCTCAGTGCGCACGGCTATTCCGCCGCGGCTGGAATTTACCAGTATAACGAAGCATAGTGAAATTCACATGTAAATGGCTGAGATATTCAGTCAGGTATGTCGAGAGTCGCCAGAGCCGTTAATTGCTGTGTTGGTTTCCAAGAGATGGTAAAAGATCTCGCCGTAAGTGGGTGAACCAAAAAGGTAAACATGAATTTTCGGTTACAAAAGTACGAATTGCAGGGAGAGACACTTCTGTAATTTCTTTACACTGCAGATCGTCGAATTTTTTAACATATGCGCTTAACATATTTTTGAGGACTTTCTTACATATTTTCGATGTTTTATCTCAGATACAGTGGTTCAAAGTGACTGTTTCCACAAATTCACTAAAACCAGTTTCTAGCCATTTTTACACGGTTGCCCGCAAATAATTAACCACTGCAAGTGGCTCAAATGTAAGTGTATATGCTGCAGACATTTCTCATAATAGAGACTTTTATTTAGATATCTCCTTTTCCCAGTTTCTAAAAGCTTTATAAATTATTAAGATATTCCTGAAAACGGTGACAATGAGGTATCAAAAGTACGATTAGTGGTATGACACTTCTGTCATTTCTCTTCATAGAAAATCGTCGAAATTTTACCTATATGTTGTTAATGTCATATCTTGGGGATACTTGAAAATTTAATCAGTATCATTATCCATTAACGATATCCAAAAGTCCAAAGTTACCGTACTTTTCAGTTTCACTGCTAATGTCGTTCTTGTGCTGAAGTCATAGTTCTGTCCACTCTAAATACTTCAACTTTTAAGAAAAATACATGGTGCACACAAAAATGTTTACGCATCTACAGTTTGATATCGACACTCGATGAAGGCCTGATTTTATTTTGTTATTCGTCACTGTTTCTGTGCAGCATCAAATCAAGTAAAGTATTCCATGACATTTTGTAGAGTTTGCAGAGGTGAAAACCTTGCATAGACTTTACATATAGTTTATTATAACTCAAAGATACTAGTGTATGGAATGACGAAGACGTATCGAAACTTCATCTAAAATTGAGAGGACAACAATATCTCACTTCGTTCTCGAGATATTACTTCCTATATCTGACAAACTGGCCCATGCGGTGTGTCATGTTTTGTGCATGCGGACTTGTTGACTTATTTAAAATACTTATTCCATTTTAAGGAGGTTAATCGAAAGTATTTTAGTTTTGCACACTGAACAGTCTGATATCTTCCATCAACAAAAGACTGGATTTCGTTTCGTTATTTGTTAACTCTGTACATGGATGGGTCAAAGTATACAAATAAACGGTCCAAACGTAGCTGACCTACAGCCTTCAGTTGAAAAAAGGAGTACACTCTGCTACAGGAGGGAAAAGAAGGTAACCGGCTGAGAAATCCTCACGTCGGAGAAAAAAAGGCAAATACAGCCCTGTTTAAAAGGTTCTGACAAAAGTGGTGAACTAGCCACCTCAATCCTCATCCTGTCTTCCTAGCCAAACGTTTTGGCATGCGAAAATAATCGCGAATTTTCGTACTGAAAAAGAGTAGCAGAGAAACAGTAACAGCGAAAGAGAGTGCCATTGGGAGAGAAAGAGCGAACATACTGTCATGTTTTAGGGAGAGTAAAAGAGAGAGAACAATGGAAATGGTGGCAGTGGGAAAGACACATACGTAGACAGCGTGAGAGAGGGATAATCTAACTATTATAAAATAAACAAATACTGGATACACGGATTTAAGATGTTCTGTTTTAAGAGAGCGCGAATATATTCGCATGCAAAAATGTTTGGTCAGAAGGAGTCTTTTAAACAGGAACCTTTTTTTGTGCTCCGACAGAAGCTAGTCTATTCATACCCCATTTCTTAAAATTTGTATGTATTCTACACGATTCCACTTACTGAACTTAGACTCACGGGCAGTATGTTCTTTAATAAAGGGGCAATTTTTATTTACAATAGTAGCGTAAGAAAAGCGGCAATAGGAGATCTAGAAGCATGTAAATAAATTCATTGTGATAAATAGCTTTTGTTTATAAGCCAAAGTCACTTGACCTACTTTCGATCATGACAACACATTCGTCACAGTTGAATCACTTATTTTCCGCTATTGAAGCACAAGGCTTACTGTGTCGAAATATTCTGGACTGTTATGCAAAATCTGTTTCGAAGTACTCGCGTAATACTGGATCTTTACTACTATAACGAAATTTTACATTGCATTCGGATTTAATATTTTAGTCAGACTTCGCAATGAAAATAGTCCAGTTTTACGCATGTATAATAGTATTATGGCTCGTGATCAGTTGCAATAGGGAACTTAATTTGTTGTGGAGAGAGTCCTTCAGTCTCCTAGCGAATAGTACGGCTCGTAGTGAGACGGCACTTGGACGTCATTACTTCTAACGCTGACCGTGGACTTAGTCCAGAACATGACAATCAAGACGCGTGATATTAATGCAGATGATGCAGCCTTCATGATACTCTGAACATACTGTCACGACAATCGTGTGTATAATTGACTTATTTGTTACCAAATTAAGGATATGCAATGAGTACTTCTATTCAGAGTACACCGACGGCACTAGGGTCATAAACCAAGGAAAATAGCCTCTTGATAAAAGATTATACGTGGCCGCTAAAGTTGGGGAAAAGGCTACTATTCAGCAAATCACTCTCTAATGCAGTGGTGAACAGAATCACTGACTACCCGCCCCTTTCCTATGAGATGTTTAAATAGCCTCAAATGTTCAAAAATGTTCAAATGTTTGTAAAGCTTATGGGACTTAACTACGGGGTCATCAGTCCCTAAACTTACAAACTACTTATGAACTACTTACGAACTAGGACGGCACAAATATCCATGCCCGAGGGGGGATTCGAACCCCCGACCGTAGTGGCCGTGCAGACCGTGACTGGAGCGCCTCAGTCCCCTCGGCCACCGCGGCCGGCTTAAATAGCCTCCTCCCAACAGTAAATTTACCCTCCGTTTAATATGACACTGAAATAAGCACAGAGGTAAGAACTCAGTCAGTAGTTTCTAGAAGCATGGAATAAGCTCATTTGAACTGATGACCACGATACCTGTTGGAGAATGCAAACAACAGGACACGAGAACGTCGAAAACAGTACGAATTGAAGCGTCTTCCTTGAGAAATGGCACTGTCACCACAGGTGTGTGTGTGTGTGTGTGAAAAAGAGGGGGGTGGGTTGTTTAAATAGGATGAAACTCAATTCCTGATCCGTCTGTCAGCGGTAAAAAGAAGGTAATTGTATCAGTTACTGTCTACAGCACCCAACAGGAAACTAGTAATCATAAATTCCGTACACCATTCCATTGCTTCCACTTTACATATATGCTTTAAAAATACTGTGGCTCCAGAAGACGCCTGGTCACACTATTGTTGACCACATTTGCTCTGCCATTGGGAGAGCACCTTGTCTCCATGTTGCTCTAACAAGACCACATGAGTATCGGATTTTAGAATTTCTTTATATTTATGATACTTAAAGTTCAGAACTTAAATAACAATCAGCAAAACTCTAAAAAATTCTCGAGAAAATCGAATTTGAATTTTTGCAAGTAAACGTCAGTACCAATAATTAAAACACTTGCAGCATCTGGCTGTGTAGCTCAGGTGGTGCCGGGCGCCGTGGCTCAGCGTGCCCGGTCAGAGGGCTAAACGCTCACTGTAATATAAAAGCTGAGCCAAAGATTCAACGAACAATCACGAAAGAACCGAAACAACGACCGCAAAGCATAGATCTGAGAACAAAAAAATAAATAAATAATAATAAAAACAATAAACCAATGTGGTAGCGTTGTGACCTAACACTCACGGAGTTCGTGGTTCAAATCCCACCGTGAAAAATATTTTTTTCGTTCCCAGAATGAGACTTTAACTCTGCATCGGAGTGTGCGCTGATATGAAACTTCCTGGCAGATTCAAATTGTGTGCCGGAACCAGGACTCGAACCTGGAACCTTTGCCTTTCGCAGGCAAGCGCTCTACCGACTTTTTTTTTTTTTTTTTTAATTATTTATTTATTCTTCATTCGGTAGATCTATAGTTCGCGGTCGTTTGTTCAGTTTGTTCGAGGTTGTTTGTTGAATGGTTGGCTCAGCTTTTTTATTACAGAGGGTGTTTAACCCCCTGACCGGGCGCGCTGAGCCACGGCGCCCGGCATGACCTAACACTCACGGAGTTCGTGGTTCAAATCCCACCGTGAAAAATATTTTTTTCGTTCCCAGAATGAGACTGACTGAGCTATCCCGACACGACTCACGATGCCGCCTCAACTTTACTTCCGCCAGTACCTCGCCTCCTACTTTCCAAACTTCACATCCCCTAGGCTGTGGCTGAGTCACGTCTCCACCTTATCGTTTCTTCCAGGAGTGCTAGTCTTGCAAGTTTCGCAAGAGAACTTCTGTGAAGTTTGGAAAGTAGGAGGCGAGGTACTGGCGGAAGTAAAGTTGTGAGGCGGCATCGTAAGTCGTGTCGGGATAGCTCAGTCGGTAGAGCGCTTGCTCGCGAAACGCAAAGGTCCAAGGTTCGAGTACCGGTTCCGGCACACAATTTTAATCTGCCAGGAAGTTTAATTTTTTTTTCCTTTGATTTCGGATTTAGTTATATGAAACATTTTGGGATCTATAATTACAAGTGTTGTTTCAACTTTGTTTACATTATGTAGACGAGTTGAACACTTGTCACGTAAAACGATGGTTGAGTAGGTTGGGTGCTTGGAAAGTCATTATAGCTGTGGAGATGACTTTGCAAAAACAGCGTCGTAACTCTTCACAAACTGAACAAACAGAGACTACTGTCGTCAACTAATAGTGAAGGCAATACTGTAAAATTTAACTTATGTTGTTTGTTTGTAACCACCCTTATTAACAACCTTTTATAAAATATAGAAAATTACGAATATACGAAAACAGGTGCATTTTCCGTAAAAATTACTATTAGATATTAAAATTGTATAAGTACTGGAACACAACGGAAAGAAATGAATGGCAGGATTCTAACTACGGACCATAGGGTCGATCAGCTAGAACGCTACCATTCCCCCCCCCCTCCCCCCCACGGTAGATCTATGCATCGCGGTCGTTCGTTCAGTTTGTTCTGGTTTGGTCGTTGAATATTCGGCTCAGCTTTTTATTACAGATAGCGTTTAGCCCTCACCTGAGCTACAGCGACATATGGCGTGAATGTTTTAATTATTGGTACTCACGTGTACTTGCAAAAATTCATAGTAGATTTTCTCGAGAATTTTTTAGAGTTGCGTCGAATGGTTTTGGCTGACTTTCTTGTGTTCTGAACTTCACGTACCATAAATATCAAACAATTCTAAAATCCGACACCCATGTGGTCCGCTTGTAAGACGCAAGCGGCTAACACAATTAGACGCCTATACAAGAAGTTTAAAACAGAAACAGAAGTCCAGTTCATGTGAACCACTGTCAAACATGCAGGAAAACATCTCGTAACAACACTGATGTACATGACAGCAGTTCAGAAGATTTGGAGACAGGTCGGAAAGTGACAATATTCGTAACTCTTTCCTTATTCGTGGTTCACTGGATGACATTTGAATGTGATAGCTTGTTAAACATTTGTGTCTTATTTAGCTCTGACAGTCTTCTACAATGAGTCTTTCAACATCTAATTCAGTGCGAAGTTAAATGAAATCGAGTTTTACTCACATTTATCAGTCAAACGCGTCCTAAAGATTTTACTACCAGCATTTTAATAGGTACTGTTAAATATATATTATTGAAGAATGCTTGAGGTGACCGTATTTTATACCTGACGTTTATTTCACCAAGTACTCACATCTCGTACAAAAGGGAGTTCAATTATTGTGATACATCTTGAATGAGTTGAGAAAGAATTGTTACTTCTACAAAGTCTGATGCCTGCACATACAATGTATTGCTCTTATGCTTACCTTATCACTAATATAGCACAATTAATGCAGATCATTAACTTTGGGCATGCTGTATTAAATACTTAAAAATTTAATGATCTGGATTTTATTACACAAGAAAACTGGACGGTTTTAAGAAAAACAAAATACTCTAACTTCAACCTGCATATTCATAGCTCGAGTGACTGGCCGATATTGCAGAGGGGCTATCAAGAACGCCGGCCGCGGTGGCCGAGGGGATAAGGCGCTCCAGTCACGGTCTGCACGGCCAATACGGTCGGGGGTTCGAATCCCCCCTCGGGCATGGATATTTGTGCCGTCCTAGTTCGTAAGTAGTTCATAAGTAGTTTGTAAGTTTACGGACTTATGACCCCGTAGTTAAGTCCCATAGACTATACAAACAGTTGAACAGTTGCTATCAAGAACCTGTAAAATTCGCTTCTCTAACACAAGGACTTGAAAAGTAAACTGGAACCAACTGTAATAAATATGCAACAATGAAAACTTGAACTCAGCTGCTGAAAAAAGGAAACCTTGTTTCAGGCGGTTATTGAAGCAGTGAAAGTAGTATCTCTAGGTCAAGCACAGCATTAAAGAAATTACGTAACATCAGAGGTCTGTTAGTCGGAAGCCTCTACTACGGCCCTTATCTCACACACAACACACATTGGATTGAAAACAGTTACGGCACAGGGAAACACAAACCTGATCATTTACTTGCTAACGGGCCGAATTTTGTGAAACAAGTCAAACGCTTGCTACAACAAAACAGTAGTTGGCCTTATCCGCTAAGTGTACTTTGTCGACAAGCAAAATTACCTGTCGACTTATTTTTGAAGTTACCTGTTCTTAAAAATTTCTCTATTCAACCGATAAACTTATAAAAACACTTTTCTTATTACTCCAGTAACAAACATGCAACATAACCAATACAGAAATAAATGTTAATAAGTCTCGTAGGTATTTCAGAACATCTTCATGAACAATCACATTTGCTTGGCCATTCAAAATGCTAAATCCCTTGAAATCTAACTGAATTTGACACTTCTCTGAAATAATTTACTTTTTCATGTTATGAACAAACCTCACAGACTATTTGCTTTTTAATCTCTGAATCAAATTTCAGCGCTTATACGCACAGGAGAAGCGATATATTCGATATGATACATATAATTGCAAGTGAACGTTAGAAAAGTCAAAAAATGTTCAAATGTTTGTATAGCTTATGGGACTTAAATAATGGGTTATCAGTCCCTAAACTTACAAGCTACTTATGAACTAGCTTATCCTAAGGACGGCACAAATATCCATGCCCGAGAGGGTATTCGAACCCCCGACCATAGTGGCCGTGCAGACTATGACTGGAGCGCCTCTGTCCCCTCGGCAACCGCGGCCGGCTAGAAGAGTCATTTTTAATGCCGCAGCCTCTATAGATAAGCAAATTTAACTGGAGAAAAGGCAGATTTAAGATAATGGGCGACGGAGGCAGTAACAATAGCTTTTAATATAAGGGCTTTTCTTCACATAAGCGGTTCCATCGACACAGAGATGTGTTTTTTAAGACGTCATAATTGTCGTTGCTCAGAAATGGACGAAATAGCTAGGACTCTACAATACTTAAGAGGTGGGGAATCGGGCTTTATACGAAAATACTACGGAAAATCACAGAAGACCTAAATCAACACTACTTCCCCTGCTAAGTGCCAAGTTTACGCCACATAATACACGTAAAAGTTGATATAAGGGTGCCGGGGATACACTCGCGCGCGTACAAACACAAATAAACAAACACACACACGCACACGCGTACACGCACACATACATAAATGAACACACGCACGATTTAGCATCTTATAGAGATCTGGGTTACAGCTAAGTCATACTGCCAGAAAGGAAAAAAGCGCGGAAATTCTAACTCAATATCAATAGTCGCCCTTATCGCTTACGGAGCCCGGAAACTTTTATTAGCATAGCTGAATACTGAACCTCTTGAATATAAATACAACCAATTAATAATTATGCCAAATTGTTCACATAAAGACAATCTACATTCACGCGAAAGCATTACTATACACAGACGATTACACTAGTGATGAGTAGAAATTGACATGGCATTGTGAACATATGTTTATCATGCCTGTCCTCTATAAATTATTAATTTAACTGGTTTTTAACATTCGTGGCTAAATTGCCGGTTTATAGATGGTCGTCACAAGGCAGCGTTTAATCAAGATATTTTTTAGCCATTAACAACCACAACGCAATCTCTTTCTTCCTCGGCGTTTGTCCCGCCTGCTGTCAGGCTCCACTGTTTTGGCCCTTGCCGCCACTTGTTGTGGTCTTGTGCCTGGTCAGGGTGGAGGCGTGAGATCTGCAGGTGTACATGCAGGGTGTCAAGCCATCGTTGCCTAGGTCGTCCTACTGGCCGCTTTCCATTTACTTTCAAATTAAAACCAGTCTTTGCCACGGTTGTTTCACCTGCTCTAAGGCCATGTCCGAACCAACGTAGACGGCCTAACAACCACAACACAATAAATGTGAATATTGTTTATCATGGAGTATTTTTAATCGATACCCTTTTTCACTATTTCTCTGTTACTCATTGCTTCTGTGAGGTTTATTCTACATATATGTAGCTGAAAACCAATTTCAATGGTTCACGAAATCACGATTACACGTCGCAAACAGAGTCCATACGACACGAAGAAAGGAACACGGTGTAAAAGGGAAATGATACAACTACGTACTTGATGTACACGAAAAACTGGAATATGCGTTTCAATGGCTTTAGCTTGGCGTTTTACAGCATGTATAATCGATAAAGTATTGTGGACTGAATAATTGCATTTTCCCTTTAGCTGCTATTATTATTAGACACGTGTGGGCCCAATAGGACCACGCGAGGCACAATCAATCAATGTGGCTATTGTGGCTGGCCTTCTTTTGTGTCTAATTACGATCCATCCTTTCAGAATGAAGTCTCTTTCTTTCATCATACAACGGTGTTCCAGTCGGTTTTCTAATTTCCCTCTGACCAACTTTCCAATCAAATATCTCTTACCTGAATGTTTTTCGATCTGTAAGGTCTGCCTGAGTTATACCGCCTACTTCAAGATCGTCCTTAATCGAAGCGCGTAGCGTAATTTTTTCATAAATATGAAATAAAGGATTTTTATACGCCCCCTTTCCTACGTGCTGCTCCCCTCTCGTCAGTGAAATTTATTTTGTATCTCCTTTTGTCTTCCATATCGCTGACCAGAGCGGAGGAGACAATGACTAATTGTTCTCTGTGTTCATTCTTTTACCAGACGTAGTATGAATGTGAGACTAATTAGATTTGATTCGCAATCTTTACGTACGTGTATCTCCTTTAAGATGTTTGGTTAATCTTATGGTACTTAACTACGGGGTCATCAGTCCCTAAACTTACAAACTACTTATGAACTACTTACGAACTAGGACGGCACAAATATCCATGCCCGAGGGGGGATTCGAACCCCCGACCGTAGTGGTCCTTTAAGATATTCATTAAAAGAAAATCATTTAAATTTATCCTAGTGGTGTTATTTCAAAATGTACTCCCTCTGACTGGTAACTTTCTCATTAAAATAGAATACTTATAGGCCTAAATGATCGTAATTTTAAAAGTCATTTTTAATTGTACCATCAGCCGCCATTACTCTTCAACATAATTTCAATGACATTTCTCGGTATACATTGCCATTATCTTAAAGCAACTTCCTAAATTAATAGATTTTTCATGGTTGCATTTCCTACTGTTTGAATATTCCGCTCACTAGTATCGATAACATCGTAACATGATAATAAAAGTTAACATACCGGGATATGTCTGTATTGTGATATTTAATGGTGCCTTTTAATATAATTAAGAAATGAATACACAAATATTATTTAAATGATTTATATACAGGGTGTCCAGAAAAGGACTCCCTGATTTCAAAATTAAATATCTCGAAAACAAAAGATCGACAGAGGAATGCAGTAAGCGGTAGACCATGTCTTTCACTGTGCCCCCCCCCCCCCCAAAAAAAAAAAAAAAAAAAAAAAAAAGTCATAGGGAGTCAAATCCGGGGAAATGGAGGCCAGTAAATTTGGGATATTCCAAAGCAATGACTCGATTCCCCAAGTATTCCTCAAGAAAGCGAAACACTTGTTCAGTCCGATGTGGTCGGACTCCATCTTGCATAAACCATTCAGTAACCTGGTCGATCCTCTAACGCTTGCTGTGTGGCGAAAAATTGTTCCAAAATTGCAACGTGACGTGCACCAGTGACCGTTTCTCGAATGAAAAAAGGGCCAATAATGCCTCTGCTGCATACTGAAGCCCACACAGTAACTTCAGGAGAATACAGAGGTTACGCTTCATACCAATATGGCTTTTAGGAACCCCAAAATCGCCAGTTCTGTTTATTCACGTATCCATTCAGGTGGAAGTGTGCTTCATCTGTAAACCAGATGCAGCCAACATCAAATCCTTCACTATCAATCATTTTGAGCATCTGATTAGCAAAGGCAACCCTTTGTTGCACAGCTCGTACGGGTGCGTTTGAATTTTGAATGGAAACATGTGTAGGCTCTTTCTCAGTATTTTCTGCGTGCTGGAACGCTTCAAACCAGTCTCAGATGCAATTCTACGGACGGATGACATTGGATTTCGCTGAATAATTCCAGAAACTGTGGCGATATTTTCAGGCGTAACTGCGGTTGCTTGCGGCCAACATGCCGCCCCCCCCCCCCCCTAGATCATCAGTTTCGCTGCCTGTTCGTTGAAATTTTGCGAAGAGCGTACGAATGGTTTTCGCATCGGGTCCTGGTTTCAATCTCTTCCTTCGGTAAGCTAACCTCATATCACGTTTCAATAGTGGAACTGATCACTCTGGGATTCGGATCACTATTTACACTAGGCATTACGTATGGCGATTACAGCGCCATCTGTTAGCAGCTTTTTTTAACTATTATTTCAAACTGCTGTATAAACTTCTTAAGAGCTTTCACAATAAACATACCGTTTAGTGCATTCTTCTATCGATCTTTGTTTTCGAGATATTTAATTTTGAAATTAGGGAGTCCTTTTCTGGACACCCTATATGAATGTACGTAACTCCGTTAGTATTGCACCTTTTACAACGTTGCCTGCTTAAGATATTACTTTTCAAATTTTAACCAAAATCATTGATTATTCTTGCCGTAATATTAAAATTCTTCCGCTTCGGACAACATTTTTTCGGATGTGCAATAGGTATAGGCTACGCGGTTACAGACAAAAGCCGGCCGCGGTGGCCGAGGAGACTGAGGCGCTCCAGTCACGGTCTGCACGGCCACTGCGGTCGGGGGTTCGAATCCCCCCTCGGGCATGGATATTTGTGCCGTCCTTAGTTGTAAGTAGTTCATAAGTAGTTTGTAAGTTTAGGGACTGATGACCCCGTAGTTAAGTCCCATAGACTCTACAAACATTTGAACAGACAAAATTTTATTTTCCATCCGTTTCATTAATGCGATAAGCAGGTGACGTTATAGCACTCCATTCATGTTCAAATGTTTGTAAATCTTAAGGGACTTAACTGCGGTGTCATCAGTCCCTAAACTTACAACTACTTATGAACTACCTTATACTAAAGACGACACAAACATCCATGCTCGAGGGGGGATTCGAATCCCCCGACGGCGGACGGCCGCACGCACCGCAACACGGCGCTCCAGTATGCGCGGCTATTCCGCCGCGGCGCTCCATTTAATTGGCTCAGCTGTATTGTTAATCTTTTTATTTTCTACCATTTGCCGTTACTCTGACCACCATCAGTATAAGAAAGGAGTCGATACATGTATCATTCATCATATCACCGTCATCGACGGCAGCTTATAGAAGTGGCGTTGCACATTGCGATGAACATATCCCAAATAGGGTTTCCCGGTCAAGAGACAAATTTAATTTTTTCGTCCTGTCTGTACCACAAGTAACTTACAAATGTAATCGGTGGAATAGCCGAGCGGTCAGCCGGGCGCCATGGCTCAGCGCGCCCGATCAGGGGGCTAATCGCTATCTGTAATAAAAAAAGCTGAGCCAAATATGCAACGAACAACCAAGAACAAACTGAACGAACGACCGCAAAACATAGATCTACAAGGGGGAGGGGAGGGGGGCGAAGAAAAGCGGACTAAGGCGCCTCGCTGCGGAGCGCGCGGTTGCTCACCGTCGGAGGTTCGAGTCCTCCCTGGGGCATGTGTGTGTGTGTGTGTGTGTGTGTGTGTGTGTGTGTGTGTGTGTGTGTGTGTGTGTGACCTTAGGTTAGTTTAAGTAGTTTGTAGGCTATGGACTGATGACCATGAAGTTTGGTCCGATAGATTTATAAACATTTGAACATTTTTTGTAATCATGTTGTGTTATTACTATTACTGTAAGTAACCAGAAGAAAAATTTAGTTTTCAGACGATTCGGTGCTCAGAGCAGCCTCAGCTGTGGTAGTACATTTTTGAGAGGAAAAAAAGAAGCTTCTCTATCAGCTGCCCTTAGCACGATTTTTTACTGAGGAACTATCAGTTTCGTGGCCTAGAATTACCTTATACTAAAGACAGCACAAACATCCATACCCGATGGGGGATTCGAACCCCCGACGGGGAGCGGCCTCGAGCATCGTAGCATAGCGCCTGTATGCGCTGCGACACACTTATTGAGTAGATGGAAATGTTCAAACGTTTGTAAATCTATGGGAATTAACTACGTTGGTCATCAATCCCTAGGCTTAGAAACTACTTTCACTAACTTAAAGTAACTTATGCTAAGGACGACAAACACTCGTGCTCGAGAGAGGGCTCGAACCCAAGACGGCAAACGGCCGCCCGCACCGCAGCTAGGTGCCTTATTGAACAATGATATTCTCTCCCTTAACTTTGTCATTAATTCAAAAGATTGGTAGTCTAAATATTTTGTAACATCAATTTGCAACGTAACAGTACCGGTAAGTGGTTTGCGGAAGCCACACAACTATTGACTTACCCTGCTAGAGTGTTAAAAGTGTAACACGCAAACGTCGCTTATAGGCGATAGGTCGTTGAATTAACAATGGATTTCTGGCCGAACAATGCTAATTAGGCGTCACTGAGCAGGTATCGTTACCGTAGTAGCTGTCATTCGCGGAGGAAGTTTTGTTTTACGTAATGAAGACAGAATAAGTCACTTGCTTCCTATCTTCACCATGCGTATCTTCGCTCTATATTTACAACGCAGCCACCTCAGAAAAATATGAAATAATAAGTCGGAGATAATTTAGAGCAATGTTGATGAAAGGATACCAAGCTGCAATTCAATGAAAGTCTGTACATAGGTTTGTACGAAGTCTCAGTAAGTGGAAGGTACACAGAAGAAAGATTTCCGGTTCTTATCTTGTCGACTACTAGGTCATTATAGACAGACCACTAGCGTGAATATCAGTAGGATGGATCAGGACATCAGGTGTGTCCTTTAGAAGTAATGGTCAAGGGGAGAGCATTTATTTTAACCGGCTTAGCGATACTTCTGAGAACACGAATCTGGATAACCGAATGGAATATACTTCACTGCCATAATGTTTCACCACAACCACATCCTTCCTACGTCTCTGCAAGGTGACTGCACCATTCTCGATTCTTGTGAAAACAAAACGTGGGTGCCATAATGGTCAACTAACACGGAAAATGGTAAATCGGTTTTAATTGAATGCAGGTGTAGTCAGCAGTGATAGAGAAATAAAACTGTTCAGAAACGATATACGTATCTGCAATACGGCTGCCCAATAAGCAGAAGTAGTTAACGCAATAAAATATCGCCGGCTGGGAACGGCCGTGCGCTCTAAGGCGCCTTGCTGCGGACTGCGCGGTTGCTCCTCGTCGGACGTTTCAGTCCTCCCTCGGGCATGGGTGTATTTGTTGTCCTTAGCACGCGTTAGTTTAAGTCGTTTGTAAGTCTAAGGACTGATCGAAGTTCGATGCCACAGCTTTAAAAAAAACAATTTAATAAAATATCAGGCAGAAAATTACTTCGCAGGTGTACTTCCAGTACAATACAGGACAAGTATTTTCAAAACTTTATCTGAAATTTTATTAAATGACTGAATTAATATTAACCAACTGTCAAATAATCCTTTCTTTTCATTCAATGAAAAGTGGGTGACGCGAATTTCTCTTACATTCCTCAGGCAAATGCTACTGTTAAGAATTAACGCCTTTCACGATTGTAGTGGTTAATTACTTCAGATAATTTTTATAAAATGCAACACATCGGTAAGAGAATTAGCAACTATCCATGTCTATATAAGCAACGTTAAATATTTTCTTTATATGAGAAGTGTGATCAATCAGTTGGATATCTCGTTGATACGCTAAACAAAGCATAACGATGACTGCTGCGGGCAGGGTGCGATTCTGGACAATTGAAGACGTTTCTTACCGTTTCCTATTGAATTATAAATTGTGAAACAGAAAAAGGTGAAATTTTTTGTACTAATTATTACACTGTTTTCTCCAAGGTATCTAGAGAATCTTATTTTCATTCTTGCTGATCAAAATAATTCACCTTAATTTATCAAAGATGTAGTTAATTTGCTGTAGAATATGTGTCTTTTTCCTAATAACCTATGTAGCAGTAAGGGTTCGGACTGACGGATAGGACAAGATGATCGTTCGGTGAAAGTATCGACCGGAGGCATGGCCAAATGTACTTTCGTGACGTACTGCGCTAGTGTTGGCAATAGTCGCTGTGGATACTGGGATGAATGGCGGTACACAATGCTTACAAGATGTGAAAATGAATGTGTTAATATCACGTTTCTCTGATTTTATTTTCGAATCACAGGATTGGAATGTAGAACATTGCACACTATAATACTACGCTTCTCCACGTGCAATGTCTTCTGTTCAGATGTAACAATTGGGCATACGCATTTCGATTTACGTAACAACTATCTCTAAAAGATACGAATTACTATGATTTTTTTTTAAATGTCATAATTTGGTAGAACGAAAGCAACAATTTAATCTGTACTTTACGATTCCTGCCTAACCACATCCGTTACAATCACATATTCGTAAAGATCATAACATTCGCTTGTTCACTCGCAACAATTTAAATTGTACTCTTTGGTTCCTGCCTAACCACAACCTTGAAAATCATGACATATTCGTAAAAATAATAATATTTATCGATGTACTCCTGTCCAGTCAGTAAAAGTAATTGGCCTCGTAAAAGGAAGGTTAAAACACTTCAGTAATGTTTCGTACAGATCACACATTGCCAACCTAACGCCGCTACGGACGCACCGAGACGCTTCTCATGCCGCTGAGCGAGACTTTAGCCTGATCGTTCTGCCAAATAAATGTTGGAATGCAACAAGTGTCTCACTTCTTACGTTCTCTGTTCATAGATCCTTAAACACTGCACTTCAGTGAAGTGTCAATTACGGATAAAAAGTGTAAGTCACATTTCTAACGCCTCTGTAATTTCAGGGGTGCTGCAAAAAGTGAGGCTAGCCTTCAAAAGAACGTCGCAAATAGAATGAAAAACAATTTACAAGCAGTTCCAGTGTGCCTTGCGCTCAACCTTTGAGATGCGGCCTGATACATACTGAACTGATACGGACCGTACAGGAGAAAAATACGACGTGTGGTGGCAGAGTTGGCGCAGGGTTTGGCCGGCTGATGCGTCTGCCGCCGAAGGCTGCGGATGAATGGGGCTCCGCGGCCCTGCGCGGTAGGCGACGCGACGGTAGGGCCAGAGCACGCCCTACGACGGCCGCGCCGCGGTGGCGGTGGCGGTGACGCTGCGGGCCACACGCCCGGTCACGTGCCGGCCAACCATATAAGGCACAGCCCACCAGCGGCACGAGACAGTCAGGTCAGCCAACCTGTCACCCTCATTTTGGGCTCTAGATCGCCATCGACGCTCTGTTCTCGAAAGCTACTCTAGCTCAGGGCTCCGCGCTTGCGTTTCTGGGTCTGAAGACGGCAAAGCTGAGAAGATGTTGGGGAAATTCGTACGACTGCGCAATCACGCCACCAAGGAGAGCGATGTCGACCGGCTTCACAACAACGCGAGCGGCAAGCAACAGGTACAGTATATGCAGCTCGTGATTTTAAATATGCTGAGCGCCATACTGGGTTCCGCACTTCTTTGACGTTCGGCGTCAATATTTATGTTGGAATGTATAGCATTACCTTCGCTGAGCGATGTATCGCAGTACTTAGATATGCAGGAGAGCGATGGTTCAAATCTCGCTGCGGCCATCTATAATCTCTTCTTGAGAGCCGGAATGGATCCTTTGCAAGTGTACGTAGATGTCTTGTCCGCGGTTTGGCCTTGCTGTCAACGTGGCGATTAATTCTAACGGAGTTCTGCAACTGATAGGTGTAGTACTATATAAATTCTAAAACAGTTTGCTATTTCGAAATTCTGATTATTTCTGCTGTCGTTTTGCCATGTGTTCTAACAAAACATTAACATATGTTACCAGAAATACGGAAAACCAGTTGAAAAAAACATTGTCTAATGTAAAATCAATATGTCGTCTTTCATAAAGTCTCTAGTTCGAAGCTACGTTGGGTTTTATTCACTCTTTTGTGACTGAGAATCGCCATATTCACTAAAAGCGAATGTTGAATTATTGGGGGGAGGGGGGATTTGACGAATAAAACAATTTTTTGGAAACTGAAACCTAATTCTCCATCGGGACTGATGAACTAGTTTAGTCCCCTAAAAACCAACAACAATTCTCCATCATATGAATCCTCCCTCAGTGACATGCTATCAGGAAAGGATAATTATCCATGCAGTCACGCGTTTTGGTTGGCTGTTAGTTATATTGTATAACTATTAAATAGATCGTTAATTGTAATAGATCAAATATACTACATCCTAGACCCCACCAGAATAATTGTACATTAATTATAGGAATGGTGAGAACAAAACTATGTAACCCAACGTATGATCTCAAACTTATTACCAATTCTAATTAGTTAAGACTGTTGTTCCCGCCTCCGCTATCTCTCTTCACATATCGAACACAGGCAAGAAATGACAAAATAGGAAAAAAAGGCACCTTTCAGTATCAGTATAAACTTTCTAAATAACCCTTACGTGGAAGTAAGACGTCAAATATCTTTTTCGCAATTTGTCCGCTTCAGAGCATTACTGTTGTTGCCTTGATTTAGGACAAGCGTCGTTATTCTCAAGTATTGAACTTTTAAATTGCCACTGTTCTTGCTGGAGTGTGATCTATTTTCTTTCGCTATACAACGTAAAAATCAGCAGCACACGTTTCTCACTGTAGCTGAGCCGTGTATTCTGCTTCCATAATAGAGTATGCTACATGAAACAACGTACACTGGCGATTAGTTGTTATGGGGCCTCGAGGTAAAAGAATTATAGTTCCATTTACAAAAAAAGGTAAGATATATGCTTCCAACTTTCTCTTAATCTGCAACAGCGGTGCCTTTTATTTGTAACTTGGCGGATTGTGCCCGCTAATGGCATTAAGAACAGATCTAGCGAAAAGCACATAATTTACATCCAAAACGAGTAGATGGGGTTCAGGCAACGCCACCTAGATTCAGTCTGTGCACTGCCTCTTGGAAATACGTAAATTTTGCACAATGTTTGAAGAGTATTGATGTTCTGATGCACAGTTAGTCTGTGTTGGTACCAAACATTAGTTATCTTAATGGCCTGGGTGTCTGGCTGTTCATGTTAGGCATTTTGTCTGCTACCAACACAAATGTGACCTGCGAATCACTAAGTGACATTAAAAACTTTCTAAAATATACTGACAGCATTCACATATTTCTTCGCTGAGCTGATCTCAATGTTTCCAACACCAGTCGTTTGCCATTGTTGTAGGCGTTCTGGTCGGCAGCGTACAGGCATGTATATTCTATATTAAGTTGGCTAAGACAGGGTTTTGAGCACATGACGCCCCTGTTTATCTTCTAATCACTATGCAATAAGTGTTACTAAAGAGCAATAATACTTTGTTTATACAGGGAAGATCAGTTTGCCAACTATAAGGACACAATTGCGAAGGCTTCCAGGGGCAGTCAGTTGATCCAACCTTTTTCTGAATGTTGTACCGTCTCATACTGTAAAGGCTGCTATTGTTGGGAGATTGCGATAAGCCAAATACCGTACACAATATTTTCACAGGTAACAGCATCAATGAATGCTCCGTTCCACGCTTTTTTAAATTTATTTTTGAAAAATCTTATTTATACTTTTTGACCCAGCACTTATTTGAATTGCAAGGATCATTCCACTAAGTTGGGTATCACACAAGGCTCGTTCGTGCTGACATACAATTGTCAGTTCTCCATGCTGATGTAAAAGATAATAAATACAGTGCTACCCTAATATATATTTGAAACTGTTAACATTAAACTTTTAATTGCTATAACAACTCAATACTCAGTCGAGCAGGCACGTTTTAAATCTATTAAGATTTCTTTACGCTTTGTGTATCATCTAACATCGCTAGGTGCGGTAAAAACATAGTAGTGGTTCTCGTACGTTGTCCTTGATAAATATTAATTGAAATAAATCTGGTACTATGCATATCAGACTTAAATTCTCACGTAATTTATTTAAAGATATCATTGCCATTAATAACACTACGCGTTAGTATCGAAGTATTTAGATTTAAAAGCATTTAATTCCTATGTGGTTGTTTCCTTTTGTGAGAAAACGTTTTGAACTCGTACATCTTTGGCAAGTACGGGTAATACGAGACTTGATTTGGTGACGCAAAAAATTGATATATTGTTTCTTTCTGGTTTAAGCAAAGATTACATTATTAATTTTGAAGTTACTCCAACACCCAAAAAAACTTACATATTTTAAACTATTAAAACTTAAGACATTATGATTATTCTGGTTCTTAAATTTCTCCAGGCGTATTTCATGAGAAAATGGATCTCGGGCGAACAGCATGGTGTGAGTGTGTAGATAGCCAACAATATTTAGGCATTCGACCATGTTGCCATCCGCATCCAAAATATTTTGCGCGCGCGCGTGTGTATTTCGTCATTATTCTTCATCGTAGAGGTTGTTTACACAGCCGCATTTGATACGAATAGTAAAACAACCTCAGGCTGCAGCTATCAGTGTTTAGTTTCGCTGCACTATCGTTGTTGAGGCTCTTAATCTTGATATCTCTTAGGACACATACCAATTGATGTTTACGCGTTAACTGACTAGTCACAGTAAGTTACGGAATTTTATTGCTACCAGTTTTTAACACTCCATTGCCATCTTCACGCCCCAGTGTCAGTACACAACAAAAGAAAGTTGTATGATATAAAGGATCAAATTAAATATTAAACACTATACGGCAATATTTGTCGGTTAGGCTTTTAAAAGTACAGCCGACGTCCCTCACGATAATCCATAGAGATGAGCATCCGTAGACAACCACAAGTTGATAACAGAGTAAAAGTGCATACATATCACATCCGCACTCCTCCCAAGACACCATGCCAGTGGACAAGGGAACCACCGGCCTGGTGTAGTTATTCGGAGGTTGCGTACTTGCACTGCAGTTGTGAACGTGTTTTGATCGGGGCCAGTTAACAGGCGAACACCGGTTGTGGGCGACCTAAGGTACAAATGAACGACAGTTTCGAAATCTGTGATGTAACAAACTTGGCTAAACAAGACATTTATTGATTATACAAGTGTAATATTGAATTCTGCAGCTTGGTATCTAAAGTGTTCAAAGGTGCACTAAAAAGGTATACAGAAAAGCTGTTCTGTGTGATGGGACCCTACTCCATTTGCTCTCTAATTACTTAACCGTTTGAAGCGGTGCAACAATATATCTTTATCGCTTGTTTTTGCAGGGAATGCAAGTATCGTAAAGAGAACTCAAATTTGTTGAGAGAATCGTAACTAGACTGCTTCCACCGCCCTCTTACTATATTGTGATGAGCGTATATTTCAGTAGGACAAGTTAAAAGATTAAACCATACACATTAGGGAGAAAGGTATTTCAGCATCTAATCTCGTCAACGTCGAGATTATTACGGGGACGATTAGTTAGTTCGTTGTTTAGGACTGGGGGACCAAATTGCTGTCATCCTTCCCCCGGTGGGTAGGGGGAAGGAGTAATGATAGGAGAGGGGAAGGGAAAGGATATTTAGTCAGAAGAAAAAAGACGATTAGCGTTTAGTATCCTGTCGACGACTGTTTCAACAGACCGCTTTTACGAAATGGAGTAATATGACAAGGAAATTCAATATACATTTGTTCAAATGAGTTACTTGAAAATTTACAGAAACTACAAAATTATCCGGATAAATGATGTGTCGCTACATCATAACGCAAACTAATCGAAAAGAGGCGATGTTTTCTAGGTGACGATTATTGAAGGGCGTTATCAGAATGTAACAAAAAACGAGAGATAAGAATAATCTTCGTTCTATCTAAACTGTAAATACACAGGTTTCGGATAATATAAAAATGAGTGCTACAATGACTGATATCAATCTACATTTGGTAATTTTGAGTGGTTTTATAATACTATAAAGTCCTAAAAATTGTGTACAACATAATAATTCGAAATGGGTAATCGAATAACGATCTATAGAATGAAATCACTACATGAGCACGGCGTAATTTCTCTTCCAAGGAAAGTTGTCCTTAGCTTAGAATAATCTTCCCTTTCTGTTTGCAATAACGATCTACATTGTCGTAAGGACTAGTCAGGAAGCACTGGGCCCTTTCAGTGCACAAGACACATTTAATGTCCGAAGTGACTGTTGCATATAGTTACATGTAGAGTTCCAAGTTTCCGGTGAGATTGACTCACAATGACGCATATCAGCTATATAAAGTCGGTAGTATATTCACCTTCAGCTGATGGGAAGCACCATGTACGTCTGGCTACGAAATCTAGTAACAAATTACACCAAATAAGAGCATAAAACGCTGTTTGCAGTGACGCATGTTATACTTGGTTCGAATTTTTTAACTTTCAAGTTAACAACAGTATGTCAAATGAAACTGTCATCATGGCTCACTGCTCATTTAAGACTAGTGCACAAACAATAGTTTCATAACATTAAAATGACGGCGGTTCGACCAGTTTTTCAGTAAGCACCTTTCGAAACTTCGTGGCAGATGAAAACTGTTTGCCGCTCTGGAACTCGAGCCTGCAAAATTCCGTTTCGGTACACAAAATTATATGGCAGCAACATTAAAAGCAACTCACACTCTGCTGCCGAGTTACTTTCATTCTGGAAACACAACTTTATCTCGACACTTCCGTAATAACGTGGCTAGCAGCTGTGGGGTCTACATAATCCAGTTGGTTGCACTGGACAAGGCAGGCTACTACATTCCTTTAGTGTTACATTCCACGTAAATTACAGCAATCTTTTTCCCTAGTTTCATGAGGCGATGGAGCCTTGAAGGAATTCCTTAGGAACCCTTGTAAGGGAAGGAGGAAACTTTGGGTTTAACGTCCCGTCGACAGCGTGGTCATGAGATGGAGCTCGCGCTCGGATTTTTGGGTAAGGATGGGGAAGGAAAGCGCCCGTGCCCTTTGAAAGGAACCATCCTGGCATTTGCCTGGAGTGGTTTAGGGATATCACGGAAAACCTAAATCAGGATGGCCGGTTTTGAACCACCACCCTTCCGAATAAGAGTCCAGTGTGTTACCACTGCGCCATCTCGCTCGGTTTAGTAAGCCTTAGAGGACCCAAACGATTATCTATTATCGCCAGACTCTAAGTCTTTGTGTACTTAGTTGCAAGCCATAGGAGAGACTATAAATGGATTATTCCCGGCTACTCACGCTGTGTCCAGTAAATGAGACAGCTTGAGAGCGGCAGCAGTGTTCTAGCCTCCTGGGGGAGAGCGCAGAGGCGACTGCGGCGGCCGCTTTGGGCCTGGGCTTGGCTCGGCGCTCCCCGCCACCGCCGGCGACCGCTCCATGTTTGGCCTTCCTCGGCGCGAGGCGGCCACCACCGAGACGCCAGCGCTCCGGTCGCTTTGCTCCGCGCATGTCTGTTGCCGTCTCTCGCCGTCCATCGCTAAGGTCATGCGCCCTTCGCCCCTAGCAAAAATAATCGATAACTACCACGATTAGTTTTGGCTCGACCCATCATTCAGCCTAGTATGGGGAGAAAAATATTAACAGCTACCAGCCATTGGCTCCAAAGTTATAAAAAAGTGGCTGTCGCTCCGATCGTAGTAAGAGGAACGAACTATTCAATTAGTTCCTGAAAACCCGGCGTTGCTTAGGTATCTACCTATTCCAAGAATAAGTCCTTATACTTCATCTCCTCCTCCTCCTCCTCCTATCTATCCGAGCAACCATCCCCCAGCCTCTGTCACGACTTCCCCCATTCTGACAATCTCCTCCTGTCCCACACCCACTTTTATGGCCCCCTTACACTATCTGCCAAATTTCGTGGTGCGCGGCCACATGTTGTAGAATTCAGGAGTAATGTACTCTCCTCCATTCGCCGTACGAACTATTATGCAGACTGTGATGTTACTCTTTTTTTTCCCATCTTCTTCTTTCTTTTAAGGTCCTGTATACAAAATTTCATCATGGTCTGGGAAAAAAAAAAAAAAACTTTAGAGGACGTGTCGGAATCCGTTCTACAGTACCCTCCACGACACACAGTGCAGTTCTTTTCATTTTGAAGGTTAATCGTACAACATTTTATCGCGATCTTACGAACGGTACGGAAACAGATTTCCCGCGAAAGGCAAAGATCCCAGGTTCGAATTCTGGTTCAGGCATACAATTTTAATCTGTCAGGAAGTTTCATATCTGCACATTCTGCTGCAGAATGGAAGTTTCAGTCTGGGAACCTAATTCCTTCAGCATCGCCTGATTAATCTGACTAAATGTAATTAACCTTTTTCATTCTTGCTAATGACCCTCTTCGTCTCTTCTTTAAAGACAATAACCATACCTTTTAAATCCTCTAGTCTATTTGCTGTCTATGACCAACGTCATCGGCAAACTGCGAGGTTATTTCTTCTCTCTGAACTTCAATTCCCATTACGAATTTCTCCTTTCTCTTTGTTTGCTCAATGTAAAGATTTAATAACAATGGGAAAATTCTCTCTTCCGAATCATGCTTCCCTTTCGTGTCTTTACTCTGTACATTTCCTCCCGTTTCTGTAAAATTTATATGCGTTTGTTACCTGTTTTCACTCCAGCGGACTTCAGAATTCCAGAGATTATTCCCGATAACATTGTCAAAAGCTATCTATGAATATCCTTTAAGGTAAATCATCAGATGACCATTACCTTGCCTGATGTGGTTCTTCAATTTCTCCAGCCGTACTTCATGAGGAAATAGATCTCGGGTGAACAGCCTGGTGTATGTGTGCATAGAACACAAAATTTCGGCATTCGACCATGTTTTCATCAGGTGTGCTGATGTACCTGATGATGGCAACATGGTCGATTGCCGAAATATTGTCCTATGCGCACATACACCAGGCTGTTCACCCGAGATCTATTTCATAATTGCTTTATCTGTTCATACCTTTATCCTACATTTAAACTAGCCTCAGAGGTTAAAGTTCCGCCAGTTTTTACCTTTTCCCATTCGTGTGTAAATAATCCCGTTAGTGTTTTTCAGCTATGACTTCTTAATTTGACGGTTGTCATTTTCACACCTGCCTGTGACCATTTCCTTTGGAATTGGGATTACTACATTTTTCTCTAAGTATTCAGGGCATTTCTCCCATTATATGTATCTTGCACATCAGGTGGGACAGTTTTTTTTATTATTTTTATTTTATTTTTTTTTTTTTTTTTTTTTTTTCATTGCTGGTTCTGAGCCTTGAAGTAGTTCGGGAGAGAATAGTCTCCAGGGGCCTTGTTTCGACCTTGGGTCTTTCAGCGTTCTGTCAGATTTTTTCTAAGTATCGTAACTCGTACTTTATCGACTTCCTCTTTCCTTTCTGCAATATCCTTGAAGTTAATTTCCTGCGTAGAGCCCCTGTACAAATTCTTCCCACCTGTTTTCCTTTCATTGTACTGGTTTCCCATCTGACGTCTTGGTAGTCACTTTTTTCTCTAAACGTTTAAGATTTCTTCCTTTAGGCAGTATCTATCTTCCCCTTACTTACCAATTCTTCTCTAGACTTGGGAATGTCTTCTAGCCATTCCTGCTTAACCATTTTGCAATTCCTCATTTTTTTTACTCGTTCGTCCTATTTTTGCATACTTCATTTGCTGCGGTTTTGTTTTCTCCTTTCATTAAATTCAGTAACTCTTGATATACCCAAGGATTTTTGTAGGTTTTGTCTATGTATTTCATAGACTGCGATTTCACTATTTCATATATGAAAAATACCCAACCTTCTCAGGTATTACTTTCCCTGTTTCAATGAAATAAAATGATCGTATCGTTCGTTCGCCGAGAGTTTGTGGAGTAGTTCACCCGCCTTGGTGAAAGTCTTTTTATGTGATGTCACGTGGGAGACAGCGTCGATAACACAACACCCAGTCCCCAGCTGGGAATCGGGCTACTTGCGCTACACGCAGTGACGCTGACCACTGTTTGTCAGACATTGTCGAAGTCTCCCTCTGAGACTCTAACCAATGTCAGGTTTCTTAAATTTATCCAGGTTCCATTTCCTAACTTTCTGCAGTTTCATCCATTTTACTCAACAGTTAGAGTATGACCATATGTTATTGGTTACTATCTGCCCCTGTATGTCTTATATTTCAAAACCTGATCACGAAATGTATGTCTTACCATTATAAAAACTTCCGGTGTCTCCTGGTCTCTCCAAAGTATGCAATCTTCTTTAATTATTCTTTGAGTCGATTATTAAATTGTCTTTAAAATTCTATCAGCTGGCTTCCTCTTTACGTTATTATAGTTTTCTTTCCGTATCTTCTGTTTCAGTCGTCTCAATGCGGACAGAAAGCATGTCTTGGCAGTGTTGTGGCTTTGCCTGGACGAGATGCGAACGCGTCGAGGACGAAAGAGGAAATACTCAAGCACGCCAACGACTTCCTGGAACAGTACTACTCGTCGGTGCGCCGGTAAGGCACTTCCAAACTATGTACTGCAATAATAAACTTATTCTTGCCAAAACCTGTTCGAAGTATGTGCACGCTGTAAAACAGATAAATCACGTAACGGTTAACAACATTCATCTGCGTTTGCTTGCGCACTCCCCTTTCTTTGCAAACGAAGGAACTTTTTCCCTTACAATAAAATATCCAGCTATATTTTACTGCAGTGCAGTGAAAATACAGCCAAGTAGTAAGTATGCATGTGTCAGTTATTTCATACTCTGGAAATGCCAACTCCTTTACCTACTAAGATTCAGTGATGGCTCGTAAGACTCCTGGATGAAATTGGAGACTGCGCCTATACAGGTAACTCTGTTTTATTACGTTACACTTGTGTAGTCTGCATCGTGATAAAAGGACAAAGCTTTGAGATCAAGAGGGGAGGGGGGAGGGGAGGAGAATAGAAAGCAACGTAGGATCATCCACTAATGCTGACGACGTTGTTAGCAATAAATTTTCACTCGTTAACAGAAACCTATATGAATTTTCATAAAAATTAAATACGCGAAAGGAAGCAAAAGATACATTCTCCGGCAAACTAGCAGTTTTATTGTTGGAATTGGAGAAACCATTAGTTCTCAAAAAGCTAAATGGGCCTACTTTAGAGAAATATTTCAGTCATTGTCTATGAAGATAAGAGTGTGACGGTGTGCATTGCGTAGCAACTTTTGTCCATTTGCGTATTTCACATACATTTATTTTTCTTAAGTACACTCAGCCCTAGTAACAGGTCAGAACGATCAAGATGGTATAGTTCGTCAAATTACAAACGGTTTGGAAGTTCTAAATCTCTCATTTTCCTTTCTTGCATGAATCAGTCTGGGTGAGTTCAAAAATGTTCAAATGTTTGTAGAGCTTATGGGACTTAACTACGTGGTCATCAGTCCCTAAACTACTTATGAACTAGTTAATCCTAAGGACGGCACAAATATCCGTGCCCGAGGGGGATTCGAACCCCCGACCGTAGTGGCCGTGCAAACCGTGACTGGAGCGCCTCAGTACCCTCGGCCACAGCGGCCGGCCTGGGTGAGTTCTTCATAATTTTCTTAAAATACAAGCTGACAGTTATTTGCTGAAAGGCCTTCAGATCTCATATAATGGAGGACGGAAAGAGTGTTAAGGTTTTACATTTCGTCGACAGGAACCTCACTGGGGTCTCGCCACTAGTTCAAAAAGAAAATGATGGGACGTCGTCAGCAGTAGCCTTGATGAATAAACCATCCCAGTATCCGTAGTAAACGATTCGCGTTAGCCCTAAGTTATAGCTAATAGGGAGGAGAGGGGGATGAAATCAAACTTCTTCAATAATGAGGAAATAATGCCTTGACAACTGTGCTTCTTTCGATAAAAACCAGGATGGGTGCGGAGGATAGACAAGCGCCCAGGCAGGCAAACTGCAATGCTTCTTCTCCCCCCCCCCTTTTCTTTCTAAAGAATTTCTCAAATGTAGTTCTTATGCAGGTATGATAATTTGGTGTCAAAATGACAGCGAGTAATTTGACTGTTATAGTTTCACAGAACTGGTAGTAATAAAATTCGTAAGATGAAGTTACAGCGAAAACAGGTAAGTATTGCGAGTGGTATAAGCATTATACACTACTTGCAGTAGATCTGCAGGTACCAACAACCTACAGCTTTCTTTAATGTAAATACTACAGTTAATAGAAAACATATACTAAGAAATGCCTTTGAAAGTTATTTCGTATCCATACGAGGATGATTGTCCTATTGGAATGATTGCATGAAACATTATGTAGGCCACCAGAGGTTAAACGTGAATTCACAGATAAGAATATTGGAAAAGTAATGGCAGACCGTAGTTCATATATTGAGACACAGTTCAACGCAAGAAAGCATTCTAAAACTTTCATTTCCAGCGATCAGATGCTACAAACTATACTGATATGGGTACATTACATAAAAATTCACGTCTGACGTGAATTTAATGTAACTAAATCAGTCGATCCATTGTATTCCACTGTCTGAAATAGCCAACACACTCGTCAGAGCCCTCCCCCTCCCTAAGCATCAGTGTTAAAGAGTAAAATTTAACCTGCTGTAACAAGAACCTTCTTTACCATCAATTCTGACGAAAGACTCATCATGACGAAACATTCAATTTTTACCACTATTGATTAGTTACGAAACGAGTGCCCTAGAAAAATTTTAGCTGCTGACTTGGCGGAGAAAAAAAGCCAGCAGTTTTTCTTGCATGGTTCCAGAAGTGCAGCCGAATAGTGAAGTCTCGACTTAAAGTTCGTTTGTGCAAAATTCGGATTCCCCCCCCCCCCTCTCGTCGGTCACTCATAAACAGTCGCCCACTGCGATAAATGTCTAACCTACACAACCGTATAATGTACGTATATATGGTTTTAAGAAGACGATGCTCCCAGTGGCGAACTTGTTTTGCTAGTAATTAGACGTTCCACCAAAATTTTTATTTTAATTTCTTAAGCTTTCCTGTACAACAATGTCTTAACACACGACTGTATTTTTATCTGCTAAACACCCAACTCCAGGTATTAGATCGTAAAAGTACACTTTTATAGTCTCATTGTTAAGTTAAAAAAAATTTCTGTACAATTAGTTAACGGAAAGTAAATGTTTTATCTGTTGTGCGGGTACGAAAGTTCAGTTCGTGAACCGTTTTACATTTGAACTGAGCGCAGTAATTCTGGTCGTGCGTCATTCGAAGCAACCAACAGCAGATCACGCTAACATTTGCAGCGCGCTCAGCAAAAACGGCAATTGTAATGTGAACGGGTATTTCAAAACAAACCATTCTAACGCTACTTAAAGTTGTTAAAATATGCTGTACAACTACTCAATACTCAAAGCCGCATTGTTCGTCATCTTAAGAGGTGGTGGTGGTAAACTATGTAAAATAATTTGCTGCTCCCTATGGACTTTGGAGATACAAACCAACACCAGATGTAACGTTCAACAATACACACATGTGAAGACATAAGCGAAATGGTAGTTAAACTTCGAGATGAAATAACAATAGTGCATATTGTGGCTAGAAATGAAGGAAATACTTGCTATTACAGATTTTGAAATAGCATCCTGCTCGCAGACATAATCTGAATTGGGGCTTCCCTGCTCTAGATAATTTAAAGTCGGTGATTATTGTTATCAAGCATAGACCTGTCTATTGTTTACACCAATAATGAGATATACAAGTTCGCAATCTTGAGTCTCCTTTCAAAAGTTGACGTGTTTCATTAGTATATTTTTTATCAAAATGAGTTAAAGATCAGCAGCCTTTCAGCAAGCCAAAAGAAGCGTGTGATTCAAGCTGTAGAGGACGAGGAAGGAAACAAAGATTTGCCAATTCCAGTCACATTGAGCGGGACAGACATCTCTTACTATCCCACGCTCCTACGCACAGTGGGTCAGAATCTCAAAAATATGGTCAAAATATAGTCGGATTTGTACCAAACTTAGTACGTAAGGGTTAACCAAGTTTCTGATTGAGAACATGGTACAAAAAATTAAAAACAAGACTGCTCTATGTACACTACTGTAATTTTACTCATATAAAAGTAACATTTAGGGAATTATCTACGTTGCTGATAAAGACTTGAGTTCAAAAAGTGAAAAAATGGATTCTGTGTACACTACTGTCATTCATAATTCTTATTTATTATTTATGTAAAAATCAGTATTAGGGTTTGTTGATGTGGAAAGCTCGAAGAAAGTACCAAATGGAGGATAAAAGATGGTGTAAAATATTACAAAAAATGTATATTAAAATTTAAATTTTTATAACTAAAATTACAAGGTTTCGTTATTTCGTTTTCATCACCCCCCTTTTTCTGCTTCAGCTGAATCGTCATCTTCACACTGTTTCCTCATCTGCTTGCAAACGTACCTTAACTTTTGATTCTGTAAAAGTGTTTCGTCTGGAGGGCAGCAAGCCTTCTTTTGCTACCAATACAGCTGAGTACAGTGGATAAAGTGCGTTTAGACCTTTTCCTTTAGCCCCCCATTTCTCAAATTCTGGAAAGTCTTTTGACAATTTAAAGTCTCAAAGAAGTGCTAGGCCTTCATTAGCAACATACGAGAATGGCGATGATGCTGATAATCGCCTTATATTTTTTCGCCTTGGATGGGCTTGGGAGTGTGACGTTTTTACAATATTCGCAGCGTCTTGGTGCCCCGGAGCTCGAAGACTCATTTGTGCAGCGAACGATAATTCTACAATACTGAACTTTGTTGGCAGGTCGGCCTGTTGATTTAGTGACACTTGCAGCTTACTCATCAATCGGAATATATACCATCTTATTTAACCAGGTTTCGTTCTTTTTGAAAAACTGATCTTGTCGCCGAGTTGCTTCTTTATATTTCCTTCTTAACTTTGTCTACAGAAATGAAATGGTATTATCGGGAATGGTAACCGTATGTCCAATTCTTTTTGTCAAGGACATTTTCCAAACGTCCTATGACTACCACCAAATCGTTTGACAAATATTCTTTTGTTATTAGAAAAATTTCTTTCCTCGAAAATAAAGTTCTGGAATAAGCTGCATCAGTTGAAACGGAAATTTAATTTTCTAATTATTATACTCTTTGCACTACTTCTACGCATCGATTATAGTTTAAATTGTACATCTGCAGCTCATTATTAACTTTGTCATTTTTTTTTATGAAGATGACTCAAAAAATGACATTTTGCAAGTGCGTTTAAAACGTGACTCAAAGCCAGACTACAACTAGTAGCAGAATTTGAAGCTTAATTTACAAAGGTAATAATGTATACCTGCAGACACAGCGCAAAAGAAAGCGGAATATGGTGGAACTTGCAACTTTTTTAAGCGCATTTTACAATTTTCTCATCAGTTTCTCTGCAGTACGTCAATTGAAATATAAACTTGCATAATTGATGATTTAATAGTGATGTAAGTTTTTCATAATTACATACCTACTGGAATACCCTCCATTGAACGTATTGACTTCAGTAGCACAAAACACACATTGTCTTCAAGAAGTTTGTTACTGTAGCCTGGCCAGCCGCACGCTCGCTAACAATGAACTGCCGCATTTGACCTAAGATATAACAGAACAAATGTTCATATAGTCGTCGCCACAGCCGCCATTCAGTTGTCCGGCATTGCTGCAGCCAAATTGAGAGTAGAAAATTCTCATCTATTAAACTTTTCCCTTTATGGTCACGTTTTCAAGATTCTGGTCCACTTTGTTTCGCCCTCACAGCGGACACAGTTGACGATGTCTTCTCAGCTTTCACAAATTCATTATACGACAGATGGAAGTTGCTCACTCGAAAGAAAATTACGGACTCATTTTCAAGATGAACATTTATGTATAACTGTAATAATGTTGTGAAATATATATCAGTAATTACATAATAAAAATCATGAAAATCAACTCTTATTGAATTTGTCCTTCCCTTCCTCTAGGTTATTTGAAAGCCTATTAATTTGAATTCTCGGTATATTGGACTTCTACTTCGGTCCTTTGAACTTCAAATTATCGAGTCTACTGTACTGATATTGTGTCGGATTAACGTCAAACAACGGACCAGCTTTGTCTACAGGGGGTGGAAAGGAATAAAAGTTTACTAATTTCAGTGAAGGATATCCTACAAAAAAAACTGAAATACCATAATTTTGTCATAAAGAGAAGCGTAGCTTTTTCTTATTCAACTGACAATTGCCGATGTTACCAGAAAATAGTAAAATACGGCTATTAATATTCGGCATATGTAGGCAGTGCTTCACGAGACTTTAATTTGCTCACAAATTTATTAGGCCTGTATAAACATAGACGAACGGCATTTACTTTAAGCACTTACTGAGCATTCATCTAGATCTGCTTTTGTTTCGCACTTCGAACTGATGCCTTACATCAATCGTTAAGTGGCTTCATTTCTGCTTGGGTCGCTATCGAAATGTACGTCCTGCGCACTATCTGGTAAAAACATAGCGGTCACTGGCCACTAGCTCCCTGTATAAGCTCGCCTGTAGTGAGTAAAGCCCTGTGGTAAGTATAAAAATATCAGCGACGGCCGCTAGTTTCGGCCATGACTGGCGTACTTCAATAGTGTACCATGGAATCGCTGCATTACAGCGAATTTAGTTACTTTAGGACGGACATGAAAGTGCGAATGGCAGTGTAGTAATAAAAATACACCGAAAGCGCGCACGCACGTTTGTCAAGCTTAAGGGACAACTGCGGGGTCATCAGTCCCTAAACTTACAAACTACTTATGAACTACCTTATATTAAAGACGACACAAACATCCATGCCCGAGGGGGATTCGAACCCCCGACGGGGAACAGCCTCGCGCATAGCGCATAGCGCCTCAATGCGCTCGGACGCGGCCAAGTTTTTGGACTCGGGCATTCATTTGCATCTTAGTACGACAGATATCATAAATTTCTGTGCAAATGAATATTAGATAGCTTCAAACAATTTTGTAACAACTATTTACTGTTAATATGAAATTAAGAGCATTATGGTAACCATCAGGAAACGATAAGTTTCGACAAAAACGTCACTGAAGGATCACAATGAAATCTGTTCAGATTATGTACACGTTTAGATTTTATTTCCATAATTTAATAAAATGAGTGATTAAAACATGATTCAACTTCGTGGCACCTGACTTACGTTTATAATATTTACAAAGTCGACTATGCTACTTAAAAAGATGCAATCAGTCCGCCAAGCACTGCATAGGAAGCACCACATGTTTCGTTTGAAACTATTAGCTCAAGGGAAGAAATGATACAACAGTTATACGTAGGTATGGTTTCTTAAACTGCGTAGCGAATTTAAACAGGGTATTAAACAACACTAAAGAGGCTAGAGCTGCAATTGACGGCATTATTCCCGTAAGTAGTCAAGAGTAAGGAAAATATCGCACATTACTGTACCAGTAACTGTATTAACACTCTCTACAACATATTCTAAATTGTAATGCCTTAAAAAAATTGCTTATTTTTTCGCCTGTAACGTACCTGGAAAATTAAAAAAATGAATGAATAAATAAAAATAAAAGCAATCATTGAGGATCGAACCCACGCCCATTCCTACCTCCATTTCAAAGGGCAAAAACCATACCACTTATGCTAGGAAAAAATCGTAGCCGGTTAGCTGATATGCTCTATTACTTCATTAAATAACGTTTCGTGAGTGCACTCCTAAATGAAAAGATATAATTCCAAATTTATTTATCGTGCAAACGACAGCAAAGAAACACAAGATGGACATAGTTTAGTTTTTCCCAGACACAAAAATGCGGACGATAACGTTAAGTGCACCACAGTAATTTAAATACGAAGTCATTGTGTTGAGTCTTGAGTCTTGAATTCTGTACCATAAAAACAGTTCAGTAAGTAGAAAAAATCTTGTATTACATAACATTCGTACAGAGAACTAAACCTTAAATTAGTACATTTCTGGAATATACATATGGATAGATTAGCCCAGCAATGGCTGCAGAGTATCACGTGACGATCAACTGAGAACATGGGCTTGTTGGAAAACACATCGTAAAAAAACTGTAGCTACTTTCTACATGCTGGGCTGTCGCAGAGAATAAAAGAACCGTATTTAGGTAAATGCAACCTGTGCAACTGCATAGGTCGACAAAATTATCTGGGCGTCAAATTGTTCTCATTTTAATGTGTATTGTACACGCATTCCAACAATCAATTTGTCGACAAAGTGTTGAAATATTTCTACCTGTCATTAAACTCTTTATTAAGACTCGTATAACGCCTTCCACATACGAGCGCATAAATCTCGTAAACTACAGCTCGATATAGCTCTCCACGTACCCGCGCATGTTAAAAGATCTCTCATCCAGCGAGTTGTTAAATTCTTCCTCTACTTGTAGTTATATTAGCGTTATACACAAGACAGCAACGTTTTGAATGATTCTCAACTTAAAATTAAGGAATGTAATGTGAATACTTACTGCTCAGTGAAGATGGTTCTTATTTAACTTGTTCTAATAAACGTACGTTCAGTTCCCAAAATACTGCAGGCGGCCCCTTTTCGTTCAGTTCACGATAGCAATATGAATGGACGATGAAGGTTATATAATACTGTAAATCGAAACAAGGCCGAAGGAAAATAAGACGATGGATAGGAAAAAAAAAAAATCAGTGTTGCATTTCAATGTGCAGTATATTATTGGAGCCAAGCTGGAATACAAATACCTGAACATAAAACTCCACCGCTCGGAGAAAGTTTGTTAAAATTTAACAACATAGGACATGAGATGAATGTAATTGACAAAAAGCAGCTCACTCAGCAGGAACACGAAGTTTCGTATTGGGGAAACATACTAAAAAATACTTTCAGAGTGTAATAACTGTTTTCTAGGTGTCTAGCATGTCATGAAGAAAGGTGTATGCCTAAGTGGAAAATGGAAATTTCATGTTGTACCTGGAATTAATTGCATTATGCTATTTAAACAGATGAGGGTTAAAACTGAAGTTCACCACTCGGCTGTCTTCGTGGTAAAACTTACTTCGTAATCAAATACGAATAAAATGGAAGAGTTCGGGAATGGGGGCGTAAAATGAGGACGTTACACGCTTAAATATGGTCGTTCGCGAAGGCTACAGACTATTGCCGGTATGTATCGAATAGACTAGGGAGAAAAGTGACACTGCTACAAGGACAATCAGTAGCAGCTGTTGTTTATAAAATCATTACAAAAATTGTTTTAAGAACCTGAATTTCAGAATATTATTTCGTAAAGAAAACCTAATTGTAAGCAGCTTGATGTCAAGTTTTTAAAAATCAATGTATGACTCGAAAGGTGCGTTCCGGCATCTAAAATTTTAGTACATGAGCTCTGCCCCTGAAGAAACGGAATATTTCCTTTTGAAGGCTACAATAGTATACTTCAGGTTTATCCAGAATGACTGGACCTATGGGCCATCTCCGATGCTCTGGTGACAAAACTGCCAACGATCTAAAACACATGCTTGTAAGACTAATAAAAATACGACGCTCTTTAGGTTAACGAATAATTACCTAATTAAAGATTCGTTTAAAAAGTAATTTCTTGCAGTTAACAGCCACACGGTTACCTCGAGAAGATGCTGAGGAAGACCTCGTACCAGATACAGGGTTCCACATAGAAAGAAGAGGAATGTGCGTTGGTTAGGAACAGAAACGAGAAAAGTTGGAGAAGAAGACTGACCAATGTATTTGAGACGACGCGGGATACAGACGTATGTACTTATGTGTGCATAGCTTTACTGCATGTACACACAGTTTTCCAACACCTCTGAACTGGATACTGCTAAACATGTTATTCTTTTTAACTAATACAATTTTGTTTCAATTAAAATTTCTACGTGCAATGGAAACTGTGTGGCAAAAGAATTCTATCTTGAATGGTTTACACCAATGAAATATTTCTTTCAATAGAGAAAGGATTGCTTTACCTGGCGGCTAATGTACATAATCTCCATCAGGGCGATGTAAGGTTGTTTCATCCTCCACTTCGATTGACTGTCTGCTTCTGTGAAACATGGAAACATAGGATCATGCCAAAACATTGTCAGCCTACCTCTACTAAATTACGCGACATATATCAACTACAGATAAAAGGAAAACTCTCTGGAACGGCGGCCTGCAATACAAGAAATGAATCTTATCAAAAAGAAAAACTCGTAAACTTGATGCAGTCACAGAAATCGACAACGTAATATGAAATATTTTTGTGCATTATGGCGAATGATGATATTAAGTACTTAATAGTTTTTAAGATTATAAGCATGAGAAGGTAGTCCTCGCTTACTGAAATTTCCTGCAACAGTGATACTTGTATGTAGCACATATGACGTTTCATTTCAAATAATATTTAAAAAATAATAAATATTGGTAAATATCGGTGTCGATTTAGTTTGCAATGCCTCTACTTCGTGCAACTCGACGAAAAGAACTAAACAGAAAGATAAGCATTTTAATACCGTAAACCAATCCTTCTGTTCTACTAATTTTTCTAATAGGGGAAAGTCGGGTAAGATGATATTAAGGCATATTAATATTTTTCTGGCCCTTTCATTGAAATACTTTATTTACGATAAAATGATTGCTTCGTGTATCCCTTTTAGATTCAACCCCTTGAACATTTCCTAAACCCGAAGTTTTTCTTGACAGACCTGTATTTATAACAAAAGTCGGAAACACAGCATTTCTCCTTTGCTTCCATGTAATTTACGCCCGTACACTGAGCATGAGTGCACTGTTGGCATCGAGAACATTGATACCAAACTCAGTCCTTCCAACTTAATCACAAAGGATACAGTCTCTTTTATCGACATAATCGGAATCACTGTCGGCATACTCAATCTCAATGGATGAGTTCGAAGATGAGTCGCAGAAGTCCATTCTATGATCCTCTTTGTTTCGTCCCAGAACATCCGCCGAACCCAAGTTTAAGTTTAGGACCTTTGCTCACTTTTTTGCCTCTGTATTCTCATTCTCTTTAAATTTTTTTACCTTTCTTAATTTGTCTGTCTTGTTTCTTCTTCTTTGTTCTTTTGTCTTTATCTCTTTTCTTCCAGAGCTATTTTCACGGATATGCTTGTTACGTCTAGAGATGGCAACTTATTTTTTTCGATTTCTTCGACCTCCTTTAGGTGCAGCTTGAGGTAACGGACGAAAAGCAGAGGTAGATCTGTAGATAGAGGTGGATGAGGGCACTGATAATGCACAAAGTTCTGCATGGGGTAATGAAGCTATGACAGAAATAGATGTAGGGTTAGATGAAGGCCCTGGTACGGATTCTATTTAGGGTAACGGAGGTAAAATAGAGGTAGTTGAAGAGTTAGATGAAAGCTTCGGTGGGTTTGCTGATGTCTCAAGTAGAGCATCAGTTTTGGGTGGAATTTCATTGATTTTGTTGTCTTTTATTAGTGATGGCGCGAATTCTCACTAAATATCTGAATTTAACGGCTCGATTCCTGTGTCCGTTAAAGCCTGGATGACCAACTCGCCATCTTAGCCTCTGCATAATTCGTCATCTTAACCGCAGTCGACAAATGTTCAAATGTCTGTAAATCTATCGGACCAAACTGCGTGGTCATCAGTCCGTAGCTTACAAACTACTTAAACCTAGGTAAACTAACCTACGGACAAACACCCACACACACACTCATGCCCCAGGGAGGACTCGAACCTCCACGGTGAGCAACCGCGCGCTCCGCAGCGATGTGCTTTAGACCGCTCGGCTACTCCACCGCGGCCCGCAGTCGACGTTTTGGATACAAACTTTGTGGACAAAGTCTCACAGAATAAATTCGTTGAACCATTATTAAAGCATCATACAATCCATAATGTTTAAGAGGAAGTAACTGTTGTTCATTAAAATAAAAGTAGTACTTACATGAAAATTATTTAAACTGAAGGAAAAATTGTTAGGAAACAGCGTTCACTTCCAATGCACTGTCAACAAAAAGTGATTCTACTTAAACAGGCATGCCTGCAGAGCGCACTAAGGAAGCAATACCATAGTGCACGTAGCATCAGCTGTTGAGTTAACGGAGAAATTCAAAATTCGTCACCTTAGACTCCTTGGTCCCGTTCTTGCAAGATCTTTTACCGGGTGCGGCGATGCCTGCGGCTCAGCCTAATGAATCCATGGACCCTCAGAGTCAGCAAAGGGTTGTTTAAGCTGGTGGGTCTGAAACATTGTGGGGTATGGGGAGTTGAAGTGATACGTGTAGATAAGACTGACAGGTGACACGTACGTACGCATCCTGGCTGATCACCTGCATCCATTCATGTCCGTTGAGCATTCCAATGGACTTCGACAAATCCAGTAGAACAATGTGACACCCCACACGTTCACAATTGCTACAAACTGGCTCCAGGAACACTTTTCTCAATACAAAATATTTTAACATTTTGACCATTTCGGTGTTTTGAAATAAATTCAACGGAGAAGTTGAAAATTTTTGTTGAACTGAGATTCGAACCCGGACTTCCCGCATCGGGTCAGCGGTCGCTTTAACCAATTGGGCTAACCAGGCACGCTTCCCTTCCAACCCAAATTCTCAACTTCTATCCCCCCTGTCCATTGATTCCTCTTGGTCGCAGCCTATACTGGGATCGAGCGAATGAATGCGTCCGCATTGAAATTGTCAATTGCCTGTTGGTGACATATTTTTCAGTTACTGATACGATGTCTTTTCTATCGGACCAGACACCATATCAGTACCACTCTTATGAGTTCAAACACTTCCGCTGACTTACATATTGCTATTTATGCTACCCCAGTTCACGCAATTGGATTGAGTGTTCTAGATCCTACGTTCAAATACCTTTCATAGCAACACTGCATAATGATATCTTCCTGGCTTCTTATTAGCTTCCTTGTAGAACGTCATACTAATCAGCACTTTTATGTCGTTTCAGGGTGGACAGTTACGAGTACATGACTCGTCTAGAGAAAGTTCAGCACGAGATAGCAGCTACTGGAACCTACTGGCTGACGAGCGATGAGCTTGCGTACGGTGCCAAGCTCGCCTGGAGAAACTCAGTGCGTTGTATTGGTCGCATTCAGTGGACTAACTTGCAGGTGAGGAGACTGATGTCCGTAGTACATACCGGCCCAAGCTCTAGATTAATTATTAATGTCAGAAGTTTATATATTGCATCCTACAAATTATTTCGGGTTAGGAGTATAATTAAAAGGCTGAAAAGAACCAGAACAAAGAAACTGTGCCGACATACTTCCTTGCTGCATTTATTCTGCGTTTACACTGTTAGTCTTTCAGGTACATTCATTTCGATATCCTTTTCTCAAATTCAATGCCATTCTCTTAATTTCTACACGCCTACGAAGCCAAGTGTCATCGGTTACGTTTGAACGTATTCCAATGAATGTCTGCCGATGCTACCTTTCCTTTATGCTTAGACATAGCTATCAATTTCGCACTGTAACAATTAGGACTCCAACATTTCACTTTTCTGTAATGTTGCGCTCTAGATGTACAGTACTAAAACCATCCTTCCACATTTGTAAGCTCAAGTTTCAATCAAAGAATTTTTTCCTGTGTAAAGTGTTCATGTATTTTTAAATTATTTATGCTTTTTATCCGTTCATTTTAAATTTATTTTGATGGAACGATAGCGATTTTTATAATCTATGTATTATCAGGTTTTCGATTGCCGACATGTGACGACAGCTAAGGGCATGTTTGAAGCACTCTGCAAGCACATTGAGTTCAGTACAAACAACGGAAATATAAAGTGAGTAATATTTTTTCTGTCAATTATAGTATAATCATAATTAATATAGAAAAGAATGTGATTTAAATTTACAGCGGCATGTAATTAACCACATCACTGATGTTCTCATCTGCCAGAAGTCCTCACAATATAGACAAGACAAAAAATCTCAATGTGAAACAGCGCAGTAGTTCACTGATAGCGATATTACAGCTTGTTTTGCTTAGAATGTTCAAATGTTTGTGAAGCTTATGGGACTTAATATCAGTTTCATCAGACTCTAAACTTACAAACTACTTATGAAATACCTGATACTAAAGACAGCACAAAAATCAGTGCCCGAGGGGGATTCGAAACCCCGACGGGGAACGTCCTCTCGCATGGCAGCATAGAGCCTCAATGAGCTCGGCCGTTCCGTCGCGGCTTGCTTAGAATCGTCCAACTCCTTAAAAGTAGTAGTCAAGATTGTACTAAGGATCTCAGTCAATTAAAATAACAATGAAACTTTTTCAGAGGCGACTGAGAATTAAAAATCAGTCAAATATGTCTTTCATATGACTCTTACAATTTACTTAAACATAGGAAAAAAAATAAACACCATGTTAAGAGGACACCCAAATCTGCAGCACTGTGAAAATTAATCTTGTAATAAGTAAAGCAGTCATTAGTGCCTTCCTAACTTGGTCGTTTGGAGCAGGTATGCCGTTGCCTTCCTCAGATCTTTAACTGGTCTACGAAGACAGTTCTACGGGGACCTACAGTTTAACATGACCCGCGCTGCAACTCCGCATTTTTCACACCAACAACATTGCTGTATTAAGCTCATATTGCCTGTTGTGGTAGTCGACTATTTTCGTTCTCTTACAGGTCTGCCATAACTGTGTTCCCCCAACGTACAGACGGAAAGCATGACTACAGGGTCTGGAACAATCAGTTGATAAATTTTGCTGGATATAAGAATGAAGACGGGACCATCACAGGAGACCCTGCTAATGTGGAGTTCACAGAGGTATTAAACCGCATTTCCACTGCTTTAGTAGTTATTAGACAGCAAGCCTGGAGCAAACAAATGTTGTTGCAGGCAGGCTCGATTCGTTACAGAGATGCAGACACCGTGTATTCGCTTTTACAGTCTAATTAGCCTTTTTTGCTAGTGTATATAATTCTCTACTGATAAGTCACACACGCTTCTACCGTAAATTAAAAACTATTACTGTATGTGAAAGTTATTAAAACATAAAACACAATATTTTGGTAATTTTAGAAAGCGTTTTGGAGAACCGATCTTAATATGATTGCTTGATGGGAGGCGGTGGCGGTGGACACGTCAGACAGCTGAAAGGTGTACTGCTCACGTGCGGTCTCGCATGTCAAACGCCACCGACTGCCATCATGGTGCAAGTCATCTGAAGATAGTCTACATTGACTAAAACTGGTCATGAAATAACAATTCTGCGATCTGGGCTGTTTTTAATTTTAATCACAATATTGATTTATTCTAATTCTTATGGGGGAAATGTACTGGAAAATTCAAAATCTCAAAGTTGCAAAACATGCGATAGTGTCTCTCCGTTTATTCAATATACGATTTATATAAAAGTGAACTCATTCATCATGGCAAATGAAAATTTAAACTAAACTATAATACTTTAGTTCACCCGACTCAGACTACTACAAAGAAATCTATTCGTATAGGTTTGCAACGATAGCAACATACGGAGCGGAGGACAAATTTTGTGAAGGATCGTAGCTTAAGTTTGTCATAAGGAAAGAGAGCGGTTGAACTGAATGGAATCAATGGAGACGAGATTTGTCATTTCACTGTATGTTTTACACTTACGTAATTTCATGTCACCGTAATACTCATGTCAGCCTCATTGATTACTTTCACTTAATTTCAGTGAATTTAACATACGTATATCTTTATGGCATGGTATGTCAGTCTTTCTCCAAATGTTTCCCCCACAGTGTCTATTCCCACATAACCAATGGAAGAAACTCTGATGTAATGTTCTAGAGTAACAGTTTCGACCCGCTAACAATAAAATTTTCACCGTCTTGGAGGCATGATTAAGTAGCCAAATAGTTAGTACAACTGTATGCGATAAGCATAAAATCTTTATTTTTTTTAAAAATTAGATCACGGAATGAGTATTTCCGAATAGATTTCAACAAAGTTTCTCAATGAAAACGATTTAATCCCCGCTGATTCCATTCATTTCATTTAACCCCAATTCATATGACTATTTATTTTTTGCTATCAATTTGATCGATACATGTGTAGCAACTGTAATTTACGATAAAGTAATAAGTCGTTGATTGCATCACATGGGACAAAAAATGAATTCATTATCTGCTATATGTACACAGTAGCAAAACAAATAACCTGGGGACTCTTAGCCAGACGTGTTAGGTCATTATATAATTTACTTTAGTCTGAAAAATCGACTTAGTTCTAAGCAGAAAGGTCAATAAGTAATATGCGGCAGGTGTGCCTGAAGCTGGGTTGGAAGGGTCCAAAGGGTCCACGCACGCGCTTCGACATTCTACCGCTGGTGCTGTCTGCAAATGGAGAGGATCCGGAGATCTTCGACATACCACCAGAGCTGGTGCTGCGCGTACCACTATCACATCCAACGTGAGTATCAAGTCTATTCCTTATCGCTTCTCTTACTTTAAATTGATAGATTGTCTCACATAGCGATACCAAGAAAAAAGTATCATTTAATATCTTCCATTTCGGCCTTTGATTGAACCACATATCGCCATGACCATGACCCATTGGATAGTCAGTACCTGGGTTTTGTGTCACAGCCCAGTTTCTTGCGTCTTCCTTTTTTTTTTCTTTAATAAATAACCGACTTAAATGTCTCACATTAATCACCTGAAGACTAGTGACATGCAGAAAGTTAATGATCTCAGCTTTCTTACTACTCATGCGGCAAGGTCTACTCTTCCCCGTATCTATGGGCATCTAATTTCGTCTTGAGTGACTTGTGATTGTTATGTTAACGGCTCGCGAGCTCCCATGGCTAAAAACCTATAAAACCCAGTTCGTCATCGTTGTGTCCATCTAACTCCTTCCGGAATAGTGCTGTTGGCTCTTCTAACTGAATCGTGGATCTTCCCTCTTAAGATTAGACGATATCGACTTTCGGTTGCCTATGCAATTGCCACTCGACAATTTCCTGAGTATCCCACGGACAAAGGGTGATCCCCTGATTCCTTCCCTCGCGAGCGATTATTAGCCGGAATGCACCTCGACACTCTTCGACGAGATCTCCCTTCCCTGGACCGTGTCCAACAAGGCAATGCATCTCTCATTGTACGGTGCCCAGGCGACTGATTAGGACTGATCTGCTAAAAGAACCTAAGACTTCAGTAACTCCATAAACTTTCAGCGTTTGTTACAGCCACATCTTAAGAGATTCAGGATGTTACCATCTACTATATCTATGGCTAAAACTTGTTCACCATACGGGACATGCTTCTGCATTTCATGTCGATATGGAACGTCAAATGTTCAAATGTTTGTATAGTTTATGGGACTTAACTACGGGGTCATCAGTCCCTAAACTTACAAACGACTTATCAACTACTTACGAACTAGGACGGCACAAATATCCATGCCCGAGGGGGGATTCGAACCCCCGACCGTAGTGGCCGTGCAGACCGTGACTGGAGCGCCTCAGTCTCCTCGGCCACCGCGGCCGGCATGGAACGTTGATAACCGCTTGCAACATGTAGCGTATTAAATGCGGAGCCTTTCATTTTAGTAAAAATACTGTCCTTGATGGGTTCTTACTATGTACTGTCACAATACGCCGTCTCCATGGCACTGATGGATGCTATATTATCCATGATCATCTTGCACACCTCAATCGTGCTGCCTACACCGTTTTGCTCTATCTTGTGGGTATTCCGAGAAATGCACTGACAGAACATTTGGGTAGAGGAGCTGTTACTCGCTAACAATATGCTTTGATAATCTCAGGTGCGGATCTGCTCGTCAAATAATTGAGCAACTGACAGGCTACTGTTCCCCTAATAAACTCGGCTCAATAAAGGAGATCACAACAGCATAGCACATTTCCTTCCTCTCCTCCCGGAAGGATTCCACCGTCCTATTTAGTCTCTTCTTCAGACTAACCCACAGTTTTATTTTGCAATGAGCCTCCTCCTACATTTTGAATCTTTGGCATTACATACAGTAGCCCATATCGTCGTGAAATGGCCACTTGTTTTGACCCTCCCCGTGCAAAGTATGGACTTCAATACTCACATATCCTAATACTGATGGACTATACACGGATGGTCGACCTGATCCTCTTTTTGTTTCTGCGAAAGTGATTTATATTCTCAGTTACAAGATTGTATTTCTGAAGCAGGGGCAAGGTAGTAATGGTTGGGGCTCCACCTGCTGTACAATGCGTCAGCGGAATCTGCCATCCTAACCCCACTCCAGGCCACCCTCCTAAACTTCAATCCTTTTCATACTTTGATTGATCTCTTACATAGTTTTCCTCACAATGGACACACTCTAGCGAATAGTAGACGCTCGTGATTGAAACGAAGCAGCGGCTGGAGGTTTCCTGTTGCATGCAGAGCCTCAGGGATATCCACTGCTGATTTTTCTATTCAGCATTCGTTTTATTATTGACTTTACACATTCTGATGACTTTTTATTTAGGTTTCCCGATTTATAACCGAATCCCCCGACTAAATCGGAACACAGTTGAGACTGCCATGTCCTGTTGAAGAAACATTCTTGGATCGAAGGTCAGATGAACTTGCTGATCGTTCCCTTCACCTCCAACAATCTACCACTTAGACTTGCAGTCACTTAAACCAATTGCTAGCATAATTGTTTTGAAAAGAACATAGCCGATTTCCTTCTCCATCCTTCCCTAATCCAGGCTTAAAAGCCATCTTTTACGATTTCTTCATGGTCAGTACATGGAAACTAAAGTCTCTTTTTTTTCTTTGGTGGGATGGACAATTTGTAGGCGAGTAACATCATAATAGTAATTCAAAAATTTTAAATTAGTGTCGTCAGAATGTTGAAAATAACCGTCATATTATTAATAGTTATTCATGGAGCAATCACTCATGTCCCGTGGAACATAAGTTTCAGAAATCCTGGTATAGCTTCGTTCAGTGAAGAGCATACCTGAAGATGGCACCATGTTGTACTGCTTCTGGAAAATATAAATGTTGCACTTGTCTGTCCAGGGCGTGTGAACAATGGAACAATAAGAAAAATCGTTTATTACAGTGTTACTCACTTCTCTGGAAAAAAAAGGACAAAACAGCACACACGAAGAACACGTGCGGGACACACTGCAACTTAATTTTGCACTCAAGCCCCTACAGCCACACACGTAAAACAGTGCTATTGTCAAGTTCTCTCACTCAAACAATTCTTTAAAAAGTGATTCTTTAATTCATATGACAGGTACGACTGGTTCGAGGAGCTGGGTCTGCAGTGGTTCGCGTTACCAGCTGTGTCTGGTATGATGTTTGACTGCGGAGGAATCGAATTCACTGCTGCTCCTTTCAACGGCTGGTACATGAGCACGGAAATTGGCTGTCGCAATCTCTGTGATGCTCATAGATACAATATGCTTGAGGTAAGACTGCCCGAAAACTGGACTGACATTGCTAATTTACTGTTCCTCACGCACACAAATATATGCATAGAAAACCTGATTTATCAGTATGAATGCATAGTTAAGACCACATTTCATAATAAATTACACGAAGATACCAATGTTTGCATTCATGTTTTGTTATTTCAAATTTCTCTTAAATATTTTGTGCCGCGCGGAGGGTGGCCGTGCATTTCTTGGCGCCATGTCAGGGACTGCGCGGCCGCTCTCACCGGATGTTAGTCCTGCCTTAGACATTAGTGGTGTGTTGTCCTTAAGATAGGTTTCCTTTAAGTGTTTTGTAGACTAAAAGTATTTCATTGAAATATTTTCGTGTCACTGACATCTCTTTGTTTCGTAGTTATGATTTATATTGCATCATTTTTGCACGGTTACTTAACGTTATGTGGCGTTATGTAACTCTTCTACGATGCTAGGTTCATTAATGTATCATTTTGTGTTGACGTTCGTTCACATAAGATTCCTTTATTATGTAATTTATTTCATGTGTATTTAAGCAAAGACTTGCAGAAGTTTTTCTAAATCGTATAATTTTTTCCCCGTCACAAATATTTATTGGTCGATATAATTTCTGCTCTAGGCCACAAATTTACTGCCCCTCCAAGAAAATTCCTGATCCCCATGTATACACAACAGACAGCAGATAATTTTGTTTCACGTTTCAGACGGTAGCAACACGGATGGGTCTGGATACGCGAACTGCAACTACACTATGGAAGGACAAGGCGCTGGTTGAAGTCAATGTTGCCGTATTATACAGCTTTCAGGTGAGATAGAAATCCTGTAGGTATCTTAGATGACATAGATGGAAAAGACATTTAAATTTTGGAGATGCTTTATATAACGATTTTTTGGTGTCGAGGTAAGCCAAGAATGTTATTTGGAAATTTTGTCAGTGATCTTAGAACATCTGCTTTTCACTTACTGACATGTGATACAAAATATTGAAAAAATACTTTGCTGAGGATGGGAAAGAGGTTTTATGTTATTAGGCATAACATCAAAAATAATTAGACCATTGGCCTTTTGGGTCTTAAGGGCTTCCCAATGTTACCGAATGTGCTGCATGTAACTTGTTGAAATCACTAAATGTATGTAACTTTTGATTAGGTACAGCATGTTACGGCCAGTAACTACACAAAGTTACAAGTGTTACAAAATGTAGTAAAAATTTAAATAGAAAATTTTAAAAACATTGTGCTTAGTATTAATTTTCTGACTAAAAGTCTACAAAATGCCTTATTCTTGCAGTTGAAATCTGTGACGATTGTGGACCACCATACAGCTTCTGAGAGTTTCATGAAGCACTATAAGAATGAAATGAAACTGCGTAAGGGATGTCCCGCTGATTGGGTGTGGATTGTGCCTCCTATCTCGGGATCCGTGTGCCCTGTCTACCATCAGGAGATGGCGATGTATCTGCTTAAGCCCTCCTATGAGTATCAGGTGAGACTGAGCACTTCTCATGACTTTATTGCTTTTTATTAAATGTTGACATCAATTCATTGTGATTAATTGTTGTTACGGTTTGAATTAGACTGTACTAAATGTATAATATATTTCTCCTCTGATTTTATCGTCAACTTATGTATCAGTTAAACATTTTTGCGCCGCGGTGGACTGGCCGAGCGCATTGGGGCGCTATGCTGCTATGCGCAAGGCCGTTCCCCGTCGGGGGTTCGAATCCCCCCTCTGGCATGGTTGTTTGTGTTGTATTTAGTATAAGTTAGTTCATAAGTAGTTTGTAAGTTTAGGGACTGCTGACCCCGAAGTTGAGTCCCATAAGTTTTACAAACATTTGAACATTATTTTTGAAACATTTTGCTTCAGTAAGTCATAAACCAAACAGTTCAATGGCACAACCAGTTCGCTGGTGAAAAGAATTCGTTTTACAGAAAGCGAATTAATTAAGTCTACTTTGTAATAGTAACTACTCTGCTGAGGTTACAGTGCGTTAATACAATAAATCGGTCGCGGCGGATTAGCCGTGCGCACAGGGGCGCCGTGCTGCGGTGCGCGCGGCCGTTCGACCTAGGGGGTTAAGAGTCCCCCCCCCCCTCGAGCATGGGTGCTTGTGTTGTAAGCTACGGACTAACAACCACGCAGTTGAGTCCGTTAGATTTACAAACACCGTATCACTTATTCATCCCATTGATACTTCCGGATAATAATTGTGAACTTCAAAAAGGTTCAAATATGCTTGTAAAGACCTATGATACCAAACTGCTGTGGTCATCTGCCTCAGTCTCGCCCGCTATTGAACAGACGGCCATTCCCACAAAATTATCTGTGCTATCAATAGCCGCAATGTAAATTGTGGTACCGTGTAAGCAACTACAGAAATTACCGCTGTATGTATTTCGGTTTTCTAAGCTACGCCTGTTGCTTGCTTGTATTGGGAATGTAATGAATGTTATGTACCTTACACTTTTTTTTTCTTTTGCACTTATAGGGGCATAAATAAGGAAACAAGTTTAGGATAGTCCGTCTGGGGTGTTAAACTATCGGTTCAAATCTTAAATTTGACGCTATTTCGGCAACTTGCGCGTCATGAAGATTCCATGAAATTATCTCACGGAGGTTTCCAGACCGCCGTTAAAGTCTGATTTTAGTTCCAACACAATAAGCTGCCTGTCCAATTTTACCTGTATACCCAGCCTACCGAAATCTGACATCCATATTGAGGGGTGGCAGTCCAACACCTTGACGCCCAAAAAGTGGTTTCACTACATGGAGCCTCATCACAGCACTTCTGGAACATCCGACAAGTCGTTCAGTTTCCGAAATTCTTGTCCCGTGCCTCCGAGCCACCACAGTCTGCCCTCGGTCAAACTCGGATCGCGCGCCTTCCATATTCTACACACGGACCGAAAGCTCACTGATATTGCATGCACCACGCGTGTGTCTGCCTAGCAGTCATTCCTAGTCAGGCGGCGCTACTATCACCTGGACGGGATTATATCAATAGAAGGTAGATGGTCATAATGCTCTGGATGGTCAGTTTGTGGGTGGTTCGCGAATTGTCACCACGAAGAACTATAATTTCGACGAATCTCGTGTTTACAGTTGCTATTCACTGATATTCTGGGGCCTTTCATCTAGTCAGAAAAAGTTGAACTATACGTAACACGTGTTTACTTATTGCAGTGATTTAGAAAGCCCACATGATTACCATAATGGCTTTTATTCCATGCCGCGGCGGAGTAGCCGAGCGGTCTAAAGCGTCTCGCTGCGGAGCGCGCGGTTGCTCGCCGTGGAGGTTCGAGTCCTCCCTGGGGCATGGGTGTGTGTGTTGTCCTTAGGTTAGTTTACCTAGGTTTAAGTACTTTGTAACCTACGGACTGATGACCACGCAGTTTGGTCCGATAGATTTACAAACATTTGAATTTTATTCCATAATTTGGTTAATACTAAAATTGCAACAAAAAATTAATAAAAATGTTCAGATCTTCGTAATTCTATGGGGGCTTAAATACTCTGGTTATCAGTCCCAAGGCTTACAAACTGCCGCGGAGGAGTGGCCGAGCGTTCTAAGGCGCCTAGCGGCGAAGCGCGTCGCTGCTCGCCACGGAGGTTAGAGTACTCCCCTGGTCATGGGTGTATTTATTGTCCTTAGAATAAGTTAAAATTGTTTGTAGGCCTAGGGGCTGATGACCACAGTAGTTGAGACCCATAGATTTACAAACATTTGAACATTTGCTTACAAGCTACTTAGACTAACATAAGGACACCACACGCCCGTGCGCGCATCGCGGCAAGACGCCTTAGAGCGCTCGGCCTCTTCACCGCGTCAATAAAATTGCAAAATGTCATCTGTGTATTGGGGTATATCAGTGACTCTGGTTTAGGACGATTCCTGCTCAGCAGCGCAATGGCGCAAACCAGAGCTTTGAAGGGTGGGAGTGGGGGAAATAAATGAATAATCTTATGATACTGAACGATAATGTAATGATAAAGCTGTTTCAGAAACACGATGAGTCGTCAATTGTTGTGAATTCATCAGTGTCCCGATGCCAAATAGTATGTTTCCGAGTTATGATCAGATATTCAATATAAATCATGGACTTTTTTCATGTGTCACATGCAGAGTCTCATTTTCCTTAGTGAAAAACTTCTGCCGTTACAAAGTGATGTCATTGATTAGGTAAATCGTACAATATTCATCCGAACCAGTTTAATAAATTCGTTGTATATCGGCGCTGTAGTTTGTATCACAAATGTCAACCACATCTGTTACTAAGAGATCAACTATCTTGACTAAAGTGTATCCTCTGTTCAGCGGAAGTTAGTTCACTCTGACAGCTCTTCATACTTAATATCCGTTACAGAGTTCTTAAATGCAAGAGCACTTAAATGTCACTGGCTTGAATTTGTCATTGTGTGTTGCAGGATCCCGCTTGGAAATCGCACGTTTGGAAAAGTTGTGCGAATGCTAGAATAATGAGCAAGCCATCTCGAAGATTTAATTTGAAACAAATTGCCAGGTGAGTTTCGATGACTTCAATATCACACAGTAGCAGAAGGAAGCACAGCTTCTCTTAGATAAGTAAATACCACTACTAATTGTATAAAACAAGTAAAGTGTCTATAAGGTTGGTGTTGCAATTTTGTGAAAAAGTGAACTTCACAATTTATCAAAGTATCCCGATTGATTTTTGAATTATATGAAGTCTCATGTATTCAGAACTTGCAACAGCTTTAGTTACTGTCGGAACGTACAACATAATCCTGTATTTCAGATTGAAACTTTCAAGCTGCGGCTGATTGTACACTGAAATTAGCCTTTTTTGGTCTAATTTCTAAATGTATGATAGTGTGGAGTACCAATAGAGATTTGTAACTTTATTGCTGATCTGTTTGTACAGAGGATACAATGTTTTCTTGGATAAAGGTCGTTGACAACTGAAGTAGCAACTTTGGGTCTTTACTAGGGAAGTGTGTCGGAATTCTCTGCTGATTGTTTTACTGTAATGACCTGCCAGAGAATATTAAGTGATCCAAAAGTTTCCGGAGATAATGAAATTGTCTATAATAAGTACTGTCTGGAATGAGTCAATTACACTTGACAAGATTTCAAAGATTGATAATTTGTTTTAAATGAACAAATGTAATTTTGCACAAATACCAAAACAAGAGTTAAATTCAGAGTTACAAAAGTAAAAGTAAACACCTTGGTGTTATTTTTTCCCGCTTTTCGTCTAGTTAGATATTTCACCACATGAAGATCTGCAACGACCAAGAAATACCTCAACGAAGTGAGGTTTTCTCATTTTTATTTCTGTTTGAAATAATAATATAATTTTTTTTTTTTTCTGTAGTGTAGTTTCTTAGTGTTTTTTTCCGGTGTCAATACACCAGAACTAATATGATAAAATATTTAATCTACCTAGATAGGATATGTGGCTAAGATTCTATATTATTTTGTAATAATTTGAATTTCCAGAAAAATCACACATGTGAAAGTATGAGGGACAGAAAAGTAGAATTGTTAATATGGAATTTAGGTCAGAGTCTGTTCACGACCACAATGCCATATCATGCCTGTGAAAACTAGTCGATGACAGATGGCTGGTGAATGCCCAACACTTAATCTTGTTTTGATGCCCTTTTGCCTGTGGCAGCTAAACAGCCTATATAAACGTCTTTATCAGCAAAGCACGAGCCGGTTCTCGGCAGTTCAGCGTATTGTATCAAGCACCTGTTCACTTTCACTACAAGCTGAGTCACAAGGTAAAGGTCTTCATTGGGTGCTGTCACAGGAAATTGGGGATAGGCTACAAGCCAACGCGGTGATCTAATCTCCGCCTCTGTAACTAACAAGATGAGTCCACGATGTTGGGATAGCGGATTACTTCAAACTTGGTACACTTAGTAGTCCATCAGCACAACATACCGTGAGAGTAATCAATTATGTCTTGCACGATTTCGAGTAAATCAAAAGAGAAATTTCACACTATAATTATGTACTAGTACGATCAGGCAGCGGCAATAAGTGCCAAAGTTCCATAATCCGTGGATCGTTAGAACAAGTTCAGCGTTTTTTATTATTCATTTATTTTTTGTTTTATTATTTTAGACACTGGTCAAATTGATTTATATCAAATGTGAAAGGTAACATGATTAAAAGTAGACTATTTGTGAGGATTATTGTTGAATTTCTAATGCTATTTGTCTATTTACTAAGTTATTATAACAACTAACATTATAATTGTGGTTAAGAGAAAAACAATTGGTTGTTTCAACCGACAAGTACAGGCTTAAAGACCGAGGGACGCACTCACAATGCCAAATTAAAACACCAAAATGTAGGCCTAAAGGTGTAAATAACTTCACTCAATAATGAGTTGCAATATGCCTGAAAATAAGGATAAACAGAAAGACGTGGATTCGAAATAACAGGTTACAGGGCTTTTTCGTGCAGATAGATAAAACACTCATTATGTTAACCTTTAACCGAGTGACAAGATTCTTTATGGCTGGATCAAAAAGTTCTAATGAGGTGTTAAGGAAAGACAAACTTCGTTACCACGCTGGATAATTTCTTTCCTCCGTCAATCTCCATGCTTACCGTAACAGAACGTACCGGTATTCATAAATATCGTGCTGAAGGTGATGTACTACATGAAGCATTTCAATAGCAATTATTCTTCATTGTCAGTCGAATAGGAACAATTTTGAAGGTCACTGATGAATCTGGCTGTTGAATACATGTCGTACGCTTAGGACATTGCAGTACATGTACATGTTGCATAGACGAATTTTAAGGAACAACTTCCATGACCAATTTCATCGGTAAAGTTGTCACTGTAGAAACCACGAATCGTTTGCCCTATCATCTATGGATCCAGCATTAGCAAGAATTTCTTCTAACTTAAGCTTAGCATTTTATTATATAGCACCAACATGTATTTTCACCTACTTCGTCGGAATGATTGAGATCGTCGTAACAATTACCTTTTCTTTTAACACAGCGATACATAAAGTTAGCTTAAAGGTTACAAAGTCATTTTTAAATGCCTCACCCAAACATTGTGGATGTCTGTGTAAGTCTGATAGCCGTACAGAAAATCCAGGTTGAATTGCCAGAATGCCAGGGACTAGATAGGGTTGAACAGGCTGCACTTAGCCTTGGAATGAAGAGCATCTGAATGAAAGTAGCAGCTAGAGGGTCTAGGAAGTCGATAACGTCCAGGAGAGCGGCGTGGAAAAAGATATAAGGAAATAACACTTCCGTTGTAAACGACACCCAATGAAATACAGTTTCGTCAATACAGTTTTGTAATATAATTCATCTTTAACTGGTAATTTAGATTCAAATGTTTGTTAAGTTTAAGGGACTTAACTGCGGGTCATTAGTCCCTAAACTTAGAAACTACTTATGAACTACCTTATACTTAAGACGACACAAATATCCATGCCCGAGGGGGGATTCGAACCCCCGACCGTAGCGATCGAATTGAGATAAATGTCACAGATAAAGTTCTTCCGTATTAATGCATAACAATTTTAACTCGGCGTCATATAGAAGTTCCACAATATAGATCAGTGTTTTTCAACCTTTTCGAATATGCGACCCCCATTCAAATAAAAATCGTCAGACGACCCCCTTCCAAATAAGAATATTCTGGCGGCCCCCCTCTCCTCCCCACAAGCCGTAAAAAAACTGTTAGCGCAATGGAAACAAATCTTCTTTCTTTTGCTTCAGCTTTCTTTTGCTTCAGCTTTCTTTTGCTTCAGCTTTCTTTTGCTTCAGCTTTCTTTTAGATTGATGGACGAAGTTCTATATGTATTTTTCGGAATGAGAAACATTATCCCATTTTTGCATAATTTCCGATATTTTGCTTGAAGAGTATTTCGCATTTCAGGCAATACTCGAAAGCGAATTATGATCATTAAGAAAGGTCCCACTATACACACAATTTCTAAAAAAAAAGTAATTTTCTTTTCGAATTTTTCATAATAACTTACTGTACCGTGTACTTTTACCTATCGATTTGTTCCTGAAAACAGTTTTCAGACCTTTCACTTAGGCATACCTTTTTGTATTACTGAACCCCTGGTTATCTTATGGTGGCGGTACCTCCTCCTGTGACGACGACCCCCTAAGCAAGACCTTGCGACATCCCCTGGGGGTCGCGACCCACAGGTTGAAAAACACCGATATAGAGGATGTAAGCTTACATTATAGTAAACAGGGAAGTAATGAAAGATGATATGTCTTGTTGTACATTTGTTTGATACTTAATTTTTATTTCAGGGTCGCTCTGTTCTGTTCGAAATTGTTTGTACGTGTGCTGTCAGCTCGCATCAAGGCTACAATACTGTATGCCACAGAGACTGGTCGCTCCGAGACATTTGCCAAGAAACTTGGCGAGATTTTTGGCCATGCCTTCAACGTACAGGTCAGTGATGGCATCATATCTTATAATCTTTCTCGTTTGTCCTTTACTGTTACAACCTAAATGATCAATGTGATGAATCACGTAAGTACTTCATTACGTGTTTTAATCTCTAAAAGTAAATGTCTTAATGTTCCAAATTCACGAGGATCTCCTTAATATGGAACGAAAAAGTAAGCTAATGTATCCATAGCCCAGTACAGGGCTCTGTCTCTACACCCGATCTGCTGATACGAGCTATCCCTTGTGAGTTAGTTCCCATTTTAACAAATCTTTCCAGCATGGGTTTCTTCTAACTTTTTGAACTAAACCATCTGCTGCAGAACTATGTCTAACCAAAGATGAGTATCATTCCCAGTTGTAAAAAAATTTTCACTGTTATGTTCTGCCAACTAGAGGAGGATGAGGTGACCTGGTAAAAAATAGACGAGGTACATTTATGATCAGCCCCAGATCTTGGAGCAGAGGGGGGGAAGGGGCGCCTAGCCGAGGTGTCTGTCATATGTTGTAGACCCGGCAGTGTTTATCATTCGTTGAGTCTCGGGTTACAACGCGTAATTTGTTGTAGTAAGGAAAATAAGTTAATTGGTCCATAGTATTCGTGTACCTACCGCAACACCTGACGTATTCCACACAACCAAGCTATGTGGTAACAAAGCATGTTCATCAATATACCTGTAAGTTATGGCGTAATAACTAAACGGATTAAATCATGTGGTAACTACAAACAACTACGTAACTGAGATTTTTTTTCATTTCACTACTTATTTGATGGAAAATTGTCAGAAAACAACAAATTACATTTTATTCACACATACAGCACAATTGTTTTTTATTAGAATCTATGAGAATTGATACTGCAAATATTCCAGTACTGTCAAGATTAGGCTGTACGTTGGTTTTGTGCTTTTCAGTCTGAGAACTGGTTTGACGTGACACTCTTTGATGGTATATCCAGCACAATTTTCTTCATCTCTGAATAACTACAGAAACCTACTTTCAACTGAACCTGTTTCCTGCATTCATCTTTTGGGTCTCTCTGTAACCTCTCCCTGCCCATAACCACAAAGTAACATATATTTCTCTGTGCCATAACCTCTCTTCCTCTCCTAGCACAACGCACTCCCTCCAACACTAAATTGCTGATTCCTTGATAATTCAAACTTCGTCATATCAACTATCTATCTCTAGTTGTGCCACAAATTCCTCCCTAATTCATGTTTTATACACGAACAAAAATAAATATAATAATAATAATAATAATAATAATAATAATAATAATAATAATAAAAGATCCCTCTGTTTAAAATCTTTTTTCGAGAGAGATAAACCTTTTCCCGGGTGAAATTTCTTTTTCCTCCATTATAAGTCACGTTCCACTTTCTCTTCGTGCTACCACAAGTTGGAAGATGTTTTATACACCGTGATGAAAATGCCTTTACGGTCCCCGCTCGCATACCCCCCCCCCCCTCTCTCTCCCTTACTGTATATGTTCGTAAGGGCTGGGTAGGGAAAAAAGTGGAAACAGCTTGTCAGAATGTTATTTTGTAAATGACACAGATGTACTTTATCCGAAGGTCGTGTATCATTTAGTTCGTCTTGTGAAATACTTCGTGGATTTTAGGAATATTTTAAAATTTTAGAGTTTTCTGTTAGGCTGGAAGACAATCGAACAGCTTAAAACCCCCTATTACTTTTACTCTTGCTTGCTAAAAATATTCCTCTGTTTTCTTTGAATGTATTACGAATTGAGAGTAGCGTGACCAGATTTCCAAAATCAAAATACGGGACACGTACGGGTACCGAATATTATGAACTCAAATGTTTTACCCGCGGCTTGTACAAAACGATTGCCTCGGTGTCATTCATTAACGCAGACATACATAAAAAATAATACACAGTACAGCAAGAAACAAAGCCATTGTCCGTTTCTCCCCCACCACATCCGAAAGCTCATGTGTCATATTTGGTGGTTTTCGTATTTACATTTCCTTCTCTTTTTCTTTTTAGTACCCCGTGTTGTGTTCAGAAAGTGTGACTTTTCGGTGTATATATATAAAGAGCGAGTTGGCGTAGTGATTATACTATCGCATTCGGGAGGTCAGTGGTTCAAATTCGCCTCAGACCATCCACATTTAATTTTTCCGTGATTTCCCTATATCACTCCTGGCAAATGCTGGGATGGTAAAGTTGAAAGCCACAGCAGATTTCCTTCCCCATTCTTATTAAAAAAAAAAAACGGGGCAGAGCGTGAGCTTCTCTAATGACCACACTGTAGACGATACTTCAAAGCCTCAGTTTCTTTCTTCCTTTGAGTAGAAGTGAGTAACCACAATACGAAAAGTATTTAATTGATGAAAGAATATGACCAACCAAACAAGAATAGCAATTAAGAAATTTTGTTTTGGGACTTTTAATGTTACACATGACTACATGTGATAGAGAACGCTCCGGCTGCAGCAGCATTAGTGCCGGGTAGAGCCTACACAAACCCGGCAACCATCAGCAATTTTTTGCATCAGGTATCTTCAGATGAAATATGGTCACTTCCTCAAGAATCTGATCTTCACATGTTTCTTTCAAAATATTTTCATCAAATTCTCTTACAGCTTTAAGACTTTACTGTTCAGACTTGGAAAGAAGAGGATGTTTGAGTTGAACTAAGTTACATTGTTTAAGCACATGAATTGGCAACGTTTCATGAAATAAACTTGAAGTTTCCAAGAAACAAGACTCTTTCGGCACATCAACTTCTAGTGAACTAATTAATGACTATAATTTTTATAGTTGGAAGACGTGCTGATGTCATGTCAAAGCATTATGTAGTACCAACCAAAGAAATACAAAAATCGTGACTCATTTGAGTTACAGCCTATTTTCTTTATTGCTTAGTAATGAACAGGTTTCTTATTAATTTGCTTACATTCCTTAGAAACATATTACTTAAAGGTTTATTGGACGGTTAGTAAAGAGCGGGACAATGTAGGTGCAATACTTACTTTGTCGGGACAGCGCGACACTTTGGCTAAATAAGGGACGATCCCGTGAAACATGAACGCGTGGTCAACCAAGCCTATGTTGTTACGCGTGAACCAATAACACAGCGAAAGTACGACCAAAAATACATGTAACATTAAAATTTTTAATGACATAACTAAGGCTGAAGTTTTAAAAAATGGCCGGTCGCCAAAGGATTAAGTTTTGATTGGAAGTTAAACTGTTCTTGATTCAAGAAGTTCATAACACAGTTTCATTACTAACGCAATTAATCTTCCGTAAAAATGACATTTATTTTGAAAACTCTTCTCGGACTCCTATTCGCAATTTTTTCCCGCTAACGGTTTGAAATGTAAACAGATAAAACATCACGCTCCTCTAATGCAGTCTGTTGTTTAGAAGTTTTTCATAGGCATTTTTTTGTAATTCTATGGGACCAAACTACGTTGGTCGTCAGTCCATAGACTTACAAACTACTTAAACCAAGTTAAACTAACCTACGGACAACACACACATCCATGTCCGAGGGAGGATTCGAACGTCCGACGCAGGAATCTGCGCGATCTGTAACGTGGCTCTCCAGACCGCTCGACTATTCCCGCGTGGCCTTTTTCGTGGCCCTTGTCCTAAAGCCTATCACATATTCTGCAATCGGCAAAGGCTTGCGTGTGTAGGCCTACTGTGTTTTATTATTGTAAATCTCCTATTTTCTTTTCGTCTGAGGCTTTTTAAGCTTGTTCACTCGTTTTCATGTTTTATTGCTGCAATTAGCTATTATTCTAAAGACAATTAGTGCTTTCCAGTCGAAATTACATTAAATTAACTGGCAAATGAAATAATGGAAATTTTCCGGAATTCTAAAAATTACTCGAGCATTTCCAGGAGAAAAACATTCAGTTGTTCTGGGACCTATACACACAGTTTTCTACTTATCTCTTATTTTTTATGTGATATAGGCCCTAGGCTTAGCCATCTAATCTCCATTCTTAAGCGTCACATTCCCTTCTTGTCTGTATTACCTACTGTATAAATTTCACGTCCGTCCATACACCCGACATAAATGGATTTATCTTCTTCAGAAATGCTTTTCTTGCAATAGTCAGCCTCTGTATTTTGGCCATCAGTCATTTTGCTGCCTAAATTAGCAAATTCATCCGCTACGATTACCAAGTCATTTCCTCATCTAATTACGTCTGTATCATGCACTGAAGGGTCAAATAAACTGGTATAGTGATGCATATGCAAATACAGAGATATAACTGTATGTAAACACTCAGAATACAAAAAAGCAGTCATAATGCCTATATAATACAACATGTGAGTAAGTAAATATAAACACAAAAAAAACTAATAGCCTACCTGTATATTTTTATGCAGCTTCTGAATATATGTAATAATTATTAAGAAACGCCATTTCTGGTATAGTATTGGGAATACTGCCATTTGTATCATTTACCTGTAATCATTCACATGCATTTTTGTATTGATTGTCTGTAAAAATATTAAGACGTTTGCAAAAGTCACCAGTTGGTGGCTCCATGCAAGAAATAAGTTACATGTGACCTGTTACTGCTGCTACAATGTCAGGTATAAGGATTTAGGAGAGTTTTTATGTGGTTTTTACACTGGAACACATCATCTTCAGTGTAGTGATGAGGTGGGGATTTACCTATGCGACCATTTCAAGGGTGAATATTGAAAATCCAGTAAAAATCGAATATTGGACATCACAGCAACCGGAAAAAGGTACTGCAAGAATGGGACCAACAACAACTGTAGAAAATGGTGCATCATGACAGAAGTGCAACCCTTCCACAAATTATTGCATATTTCATTGCTAGGCCATAAAAAAGTCTGCATGAGAACCATTCAACAGAACTTCACTGATATGGGCTTTCAGAGCCAAAGTCCATGCTGACTGCATGACACAAAGCTTCACTCCTCGTCTTGGCCCATCAACACCAACATTGGACTGGAACATGTTTCCTGGTCTGACAAGTCCCGTTTTTTTTTAATTGTATCGAGCAGACGTGTGTTTATTGTTATAGAGACAACCTCGTGTATCCATGGACATTTAAGCAGGGGACTGTCCAAGCTGGTGGATGCTCTGTTAACAGTGAGGCATGTGCAGTTGAAGTGATATGGGGTCCCTGATACATCTAGATAAGGCTGACAGGTGACATGTATGTACACATCCTGGCTGATCAACTGCATCCATTCATGTCCAAATTGCATTCCGACATATTTGGGAAATTCCAGCAGGACAATGTGACAACCCATCCATTCAGAATTGCTACAGAGTGGTTCCAGGAACACATTTTGGAGTTTGAACACCTCCATAGGACACCAAACTCCCCATAGATGAACATTATTGAACATATGATACGCCTTCCAACATGCTGTTGAGACTAGATTCCCCCCCCCCCCCTCCCACCTCATCACTTGTACTCTTAAGGATTTATGGACAGCCCTGCAGGTTGAATGGTGTAAATTCTCTCCAGCACTACTTCAGACATTGACTCCATGCCCTGTTGTGTTGTGGTACTTCTGCTTGCATGTGGGAAACCTACATTACATTAAGCAGGTGTACCAGTTTCTTTGGCTGTTCAGTGTACAATGCACTTACTTTTGTTTTACTGAGCTTTAGGTTCACCTTATTGCCCCTTTTCTATACAGTGCACTTCAAAGCCCTTTGCTGTGTGTCCTGGAATCACAGTGTTGCATAAAACTGGAAAGTTCTCATTTCTTCTCTCTGAACTTTAATTCATATTCAAGAAATTTCCTCAGTTTCCTCTTCTGCGTTATCAATGAACAACACTGGAGGTAGGCTAAAATACTGTCTTGCTCCTTTATCAACCAATCATTATAGTTAATGTCCCTCAAATCGTAGGTTGTAGGTGGAACAGCACAGGCTGTGTTGAAAGGCAGCATCCATTTTCAATAATATCAATAACTGCTTCTGAATTTCCTTTTACTGGCTTGTTTTTGACAAACATATGCTACTATCATTGCATCTTTGAACATATTAGTAGAAATTAACAATCATGCAATGTTCTTGCTGTGTGACTGATACAGCAAAAATGATCAGTGAACAAAGTCCGTCTGTTGTAAATTTAAAAAGATTTAGAAGTGATCTTAGACTAAATTGATTTTTCATATTATTTAAATTAATCTGATCATGTACAGTAACTAACATAGTCTTGGGAATATAACAAATTTATTTGATTATACACACATACAGGTGGCAGCAGCAGTGTGGAGCAATGTGTGTGCCTCCAGCATAAACTAGCTTGTGTTTCTGGAGCAGGCAGAGAGTGGTGAGCCATACAGTTTTAAAAAATTACACTGTTGGCAATCCAAAATTCAAACTAAAGTGGACCAGAGATGTCACAGTCACATTAGTTGGAACTAATACATTGTACAAATATAATATGACTGAAAATACAACACCACGTTAAGTAAGGGAGATGACGAAATCAGTATTAAGTGTTGCCATCATTGTTGGTTATAACTGCTGTTACCCTCCTTGGGATTGAATCAAAAAGGCTTTGAATAAGTTCCAAAACTGATATGGTGTAAGTGGGTTGTGTATCCTGAACCAGTCATTCGACAAACGTCAACCAGATGATTTAGGTAGGAGAGAGATCGGGAGAATATAATGGTGAGGCAGTAATGCAATTTGATTGATGACAAAGTATCAAACATTGCATGCCATTTCTAGTCACACATAATTCCTGCTGGTAAGTATACCAGCATTGTGTACTAGGGTATGCAAAAGTGGAATCGAAAACCATCCCAAATCCCAAAACATAATACCAGAGACAAGGTAACAGTCACTCATGGTGATTGACTTCCTGTCTGTTTTTACTATGATAATAAATTCACTATGCTGTTCAGTTCTTCTTATTCATGACCAATTCTGCTTGTATATTAATCTTAATTTTGTATATACAACCTTACTTAAGTTTGTATTTAAAACCTAACCCCTGCACTCCACTAACTCTATCTAGTCTGTAACCTCCCAAACTTACTAAAATATCTAACATTCCAGCATAAATAGTGCAGACATTGCCTTGCATCTACTGCAAAGGCTGCCACTTCTGCCTGGCCATGCCACATATACCTTCATAGTGGTTGCACATACAGTATGGGCTACCTTTGCCATTGACATACTCAATGGTTAACAAGAGAGGGTTAGCTCATCTCCTCTAGCAAAGGTTTCTTTTACAATCAGTTTTTCACTCTGCTGTGTAGTCTTGCACTAACATGAATCTTTGTAGAAAATTAGAACTGTGTGATGTACTGAGACTCAAATTTAGAATCTTTGTCTTTTGTGGGCAAGCGCTCTGCAAACTGAGCTAACCAAGCATGATTCAAGATCCGTCCTTACATACTTAAATCAGTAATGCGTCTTCTACCTTTATATACTTCACAACAGTTCTCCTGCTAAACTTGCAGCACTAGTACTCGTGAAAGAAAGAATTGTGTGGGGACATAACTTAGCCACAGCCTGGCAGAGGTTTCAAGAAAGAGGTTCAGAGTTCTCATTCCTGAACAGTTTCAACCTGCCTGTCAGTAAGATTGTTGAAAGTATTTGCATGTCTGTGGTCAAAATTGTATCAAATGGTGATGAAATGTAGAAGTATAATTTACAGGCGTAATTGTGCCTGAGCAACAGAGCAAGATGATGCCAAGTACTTTATTAACAAGTTAGAATTCTTTCACGGGATAACAAGTTTCTTGATAAAGCAAAATTAAATATTGTAAAACAGCTGATTCACACAAATACTGACGTTCACAGTATGTTATTTGAGATGACATTTCTTAGATTCATAACCTACAAAACTAAAATGTATTAGCTATGAAATGAGGAAGAAACATAGAATCCAGAATATTCCTTTTAGAATGAAGCATCATGTCCAGACTTACAGTGGTATAGGTTTGTAATGAAATTGGATACTACAAGGGCATAAGTTTGGAAAGAGAGGTGGAAAGGAAATGTCCCATAAGAAGATGCAAAATCTATTGGTTAGACATGGTCAATGAAGATTTTGCGCCTAGAGGAACGACACAGGATCACATGCTCTGACATATTTGGAAAGAAGAAAGTGACACATGATTGTTGACAGTATGTGGTGGTTGTGGTGAGGAGTACAGAAACGTTACTTGAAAACACACATCAGATTACTAATAAATTGTTCAAGACTATTATTGTGTAAAATTGTTTCACTATGTGCTACTCTGCATTGAGTGAAAGATCCACAAAGGCAATTTATAGCTAGGTATCATGCAGCTGTAATGTTAATTATATGTTATCACATATTTTTATACTTTTGTAGAGTACTCAACATTATTTTCATCCTATGAAAGCAGAATTCGTAAAAGTACCACAGTTAATTACTGCACAAGTGCTGAGTATGAGTATGTGATATTTATCTGTAAGAATTCTAGTGAAATATATTTAGAAATTTGTCATGTACATCATTCTGTGTTGTATATATACAGCTTTGACAAGTTGACTTGTTTTCTATTGATAGGTGTGCTGCATGGATGCCTATGACACCAACAACATAGAGCAAGAAACGTTAGTACTGATAGTAACTTCAACATTTGGCAATGGTGATCCCCCAGAGAATGGAAAGGTAGGATAATTGATATAAGGCCACTTAAATTTTTCTTGTAGACTGCATAAAGGAGCTGCAAGTGGATTTGGGCAAAATCAGTTAACAGAGTGCTTTTCAATATTTTTGTTTCTGATTAGACAAGGCTTTGTCAATGAAGCCTAAGTTTTTCTGTGGGGCTAGTGTTAATGTACTGACAGATATGAAGGACCTCTTTGTATGAGATACACATTTAAGAGATTTTATGAGAAGTAACACCAACAAAACTATATTGTTCAAGATCTTAAATGTGAAATTCTTGGGCAGTACCTTCTTACAGCAGACAAATGTAAACTACAAAAAATAAGTAAATGAAACTCTAAATAACAAACTGTCTTTCATTTTCAGAGATTTATTCATGAACTGTGTGCAATGAAGAAGATGGAAGAGAGTTCTGAAAATCCAGCAATTAAAGAAATTTATGACACTACAGACACGTTCAGGTATGTTGAATGGTTAAATTTGATAAATAACACAACATACTTGATGTACAGAAAATAAAGCTTTGACATTTATGCAGGACATCAAACAAAAATTGAGACACGTATTTTAAGAATTTCAAAATTTCTACTGGTTTAGGCTTTCTTTATTCTGCAAATTATATAAACATTAAAGAAAACATCACTTCTAACATAGGGCAGTGGTAACACACAATATCAAGTTGATAAAAATAACAAAAGTAGTACTAATTTCTCATATTTTGCAAAAAGACTGCAAAATAAAATATAAATTGGCAGTGATAGAAACATTCTGCAGTCTGCAGCATATGCCAGTTATCAAGAACATTGCCTCATCTTACTCAATTCTCATTTAAGTCCTCGAAGCATTTCCTCAATACTCAAAATTGAATCAAACTTCAGTTACTGGTAACAAATCAAACTGCCTCTATATTACTCAAATGCCTTCCTTTAATCGTACCTGATGCAGAATACTAAAGCAGCACCTGGACTCCAGAGGTGCTCTAGTGTTCCATACATGGTCTCCTTTATAGATGGGCTTCACTTTCATAGAAGTCTCCCAAAAAAGTTGACCATTTGCTTTACATTTTACTTCCCTTATGTGCTCAATCTATGTCACCTTGCACAACTATGCCTAGCAATATTAATTAATGCTACTGTGTCTGATAGCACAATACTGACACTATACTACATTTCTCATACTAGTCAGCATTACCTTCCATTTAGAACTAGGTGCCAATCATTGCACCAACTAGAAATCTTGTCACAGTCAAAGTTTCCATACATGTCGTCAGCAAGCCACTGTTAGTCAGACCAAACAGGCTGTTGACTGCCCTCCCCCCTCCCCCCCCCCCATCTTCCCCCATGGCTTGGGACTTTTTATTAAACAAGTGATTTGCTATATTTACAATCTACACAAAGGAGAATAGATTACAGCAAACCCAAATTGGTACCCAATCTGGACCCAGAGGCTTACTTCACATTAACTTCGAGGTACGTGCAGAAAGTAAGTTCCGTTTGCTTATATAAAACAAACGTGTACAGATAGAGGAAAAATATTTATTGTACAAAAATCTACAACTGTTAAACTACTCTTATATATAGCTGCCGAAATTTTGTAGGCTCTTGTCATAGCATGGCACAAGTTTCTGTATGCCTTCTTCATAGAAGGTTGCCACCTGTGTATTAAGCCATGTGGTAACATGTTCTTTCAGCTCGTCATCATCGTTGAAATGTTGACCAAAAAGGACAGATTTTTAGGTGTAAGAAGAGGTGAAAGTGGCTAGGAGCAAGCCCCGGGCTGTACGGATGATGATCAAACACGTCCCAGTGAAATTCCCGTAAGAGTTGTTTGGTCACATTCGCCACATGAGGTCGGGCACTATCGTGGAAACAAACACCACCTTTTGATGGAAATCCTCTTCTTACACCTAAAATTTGTCCTGTCAACACTTCAACAATGACGGGCTGAATGAACATGCTACCACATGGCTGAATACACAGGCGGCAACCTTCTATGAAGAAGGCATACAGAAACTTTTGCCATGCTATGACAAGTGCCTACAAAATTTCGGCAGCTATGTAGAAAAGTAGTTTAACAGTTGTAGATTTTTGTACAATAAATATTTTTTCTGTATCTGTACACGTTTGTTTTATATAACCAAATGGAACTTACTTTCTGGATGTACCTCTTATTCCACTATCTTACCAATTCCAGACCTGGGGAGAACAGTGTACTACCTTCTATTACTTGAGAAGTCTGCGAGCCATTCGAAAGTGTGTGTACTTACTCTGCATGCTTATACCTTTGTTAGTAGCCTACAGTACTGCACTATGTCAAATGCCTTTCAGGAGTCAAGGAATGTTTAACCCGCCTGTTGACTTTAACCCATGGTTTGCAAGTTGATTTGTAAGCAAAGGGACACTTCAGTTTCACATGAGTAATGCTTTCCAAAGCTGGGTGGATGTTGTACTTGCTTGAGAATGTTACAGATATTGGTCTGTAATTATGCAGGTTCTTTCCTTTACCTTCCTTAGAAACAGGAGTCACCTGCACATTTTTCCAACCGCCCGCTTACATGGGACCTTGCAGTAGACCAAAGATTTAGGGAGACCTCTCGCATATTTGGAAATGGGCTGCTTATCACTGCAGATTTGATTACCATGGGTAGCAGAGTTGTGTGGAGAGGACTTCCTGATATGGAATAGGTGGCAGCTGTTGAAATGGAGGTATTATTATTGGTGGTTGTTAGGTTTGATATGGATGAAGGTACCGATGTAGATATGCTTGAGGTGGAAGTTGGTGTAGAGGAAGGTAGCTTGTTCAGTTGAGGAGGACCGGTTGAAGTGAGTGGGTTGAGGGTTGAGGTTATGGAGGGATGTGGATAGTAAATGCTCATCTTTGGTCCATATTATGAAGTCAGTGAATCTGAACCCAGATGAGCAGTTCGGGGTTTTTGATAGGCCTAGATTTCTTTAGATGGCCCATGAATAGGGTGGCATAGGGTGATGCAATATGGGTGCCTATTGATGTACTGCAGATTAGTTTCTTGGTGATGGCTTCAAAGGAGTAGTAATTATGAGCATGTTATTGGTCATGGAGACCAGGAAGGACACAGTAGTGTTTAACAGCAACAAGGCCATGGGCATTGGAGATGTTAGTATAGAGGGAGGTAGCATCAACAATGATGAGCATGGAACCAGGTGGTAAAAGTAACTGAGGAAAGTGGACGGAGAAAATAGTTGGTGGGTTTATATATAAACTTTCTATTATTTTACATAAATATCTTTACATTTTTTACCATCACAACTGAAATTAAAACACATCATCTTATTCTTGATGATGTAAGTCACATTTTTATCTTTCAGGAGTGTGGTTTTTGTATGCTGTATATTTACGTAATCATATATCCCACATTATCATATTGATGAATTATAATTTTGCTCTGTTAAGATAACCATCCAAAACAACAAATTACTAGACTTCAGATATTAGTATTACTTTTTTGTGCGGGAGGTGTATTCCAAATTAGTCACTTAAACAATTTTATGTTCCACAGATCCCTTTGCCACCAGTGCACTCACAGTTCTTCGTGAGAACGTGTGTGGTGAGCATGGCGTCCCAAGCTATTGCAGTCTTTCTTCCTTCCTGTTTTCCTTCCTGAACTGCGTTTCCATTGCCCCCTTCCCCCTCCCCTACGTTAGTATCCTCACCATTTTCTTTCCGCACCAGATCTTAGCAGTTTGGTCTCACTGTCCCAAACAAACAAACAAACAAAAGATCCCATTTATGTTCAACATTATGATGTAAGGTTGGTGTGAGAGGAGGGAGGCAAGCATTACATTCCCCAACTTGTCAAAACAAAAGGGGGGGGGGGGAGAGGTCCCCAAAAGTATGGTGTCTTAGTCACATCTCTCCCTCTGCCTAGCTAAATATTGTGTGTTCTAAATGTTAGGTTTTAATTATTTGAAGTTCCCTGGGTGCAAATGAAAAATTTCTGGATCTGCAGACAGCATAGTCCATATCATTGAATTTCTCAATTCAGAGGAAGAAACTGTAGCGAATATTCACTAACATTAGTGTGAAGTCAATGGAGCAGCTGCTGTAAACAACAGTACAGTTAATTGCTTAACACAGAGCATGGGGAATCAGTTCTGCAAATCTCAAAACAATTTGTAGCAGTTTACAAGACTATTAAAGACATGTCACACCCAACATGTTACAGCAATGACCTAGCCCCATCAGACTTAAACTTCTTTAGGTCACTGAAGGATATTTTGAAGGTGAGGAAGTGGGTCAATCAGTGAAGAAACAGCTCCTTGAACAGAAAAGGATTGTTACTGATAGGGCATTAATTCCCTTGTTTTGCAATAGGGAAAGATCATAGAATCGGGTGGATATTGCATGGGAAAATATGGTGTATAGATGGAACCTCGTTCTGTCATGTGTGTAACTTTCGTATGTGAAATAAATAATTGTTGAAGAAAATAATGTAATGCATTCTGGGCAAACCTCATACTTGCATCTTTATGCTACTACTTCATATACATAACATACAATATAGGAACCTAAGAGTGCTTCACATGATGGCATATTATAAGCAGACTGGTAGTAAAAGCAATTCCCAGGTCTCTGGTGTCTTTGTTACAATGTTTTATTTATGACCAGCTGGATGAATACAAAGAAGTGTTTCTAAACTGCAGAGCGGCGATCTCCAGAACGCTCATTGAGGAGGGTGATGGCACCAATATGGACAACCTGCTGGAAGAGGGCAAGGCCTCTGGCACAGGGATAGACTCCCCAAGAGGATCCTCAGATGACAGTGGTGTTCTCTCTGAAGGCAGTGCTGCTGGGCCTCTCAGCAGTGTAAGGTAAATTAATGTTCTAATTAACTTACATATTACAATAATCAGCATCAGATTTGCAACCGAGTTATCACTGTACAGGAAGATAGTGAAATGTGACCCACCTTCTTTTATTATATTTGTAAGACTCACTTGTGACAAGAATTTTTACAATTTGACTGTAGGTAAATACACATAATAAACTAACAGTGCTACTCTTCAAACATGAGGTGGTGTTACAGTGAAACACTTGGGAAATATAATTAAATTTCCATAGTTTTATTTTAATGACAATGAGCTAAAAAGTTTCTTAAACTGGACAAAGTCGTGTACTTAACAAATTGTTCTACAGCTTTGTCTAAGGGATCCTTAGTGATGGGGGTACCTGAATGAAGCAATACATTAAATATGAAATAGGTAACAATTCACCTAAAGCAGATTTATGCACAGAGTACATAAACACTTGAGAGAAACAACCATCAAACTAGCTTTTGAACACCATCCCTTCAAAACACACAACAATGCAGTCTATATTCATTTATAACTTCCAGCCTATATTTAAAAGTGAGTGATAAAGAAAAGGGTAAAACTATCTCGGTGTCAGTTCTGACATTATAAGCTGTCTAAGCAGAGAACTAATAACATACTACAAAATAATCACAGCCATCATTGTAAGTTCTACAAATGTTAATCTAGATAATACAAAATTGTACTACTATGTCCACTGGATTATATTTCAAATGTATCAGTACATTTAGACTCGGTTATTAAATGAAAACACACATAAATTTAAGTTCAGTTGATTGTATCAGTTGTCACCAACTGGTCCATTCATAAGAAAACAACAAGGAATTTAACAACCTTTCGAGAGACTGATGACCCCATAGATGAGTCCCTTAAGCTTAACAAACATTTGAACAACCTTTGAGTGTTCTTTCCATAAGAGCCTAATGTTCATGCCAGATCACATAAATACTAAAATGAATGAAAAATAAATGTAGAGTCAAAATTACCAAGAAATGTGTGCATTTAACCAGATAACATCCCTGAACATAAGTATCTACTGTATGCCCATTTTTAAAAGGGGGGGGGGGGGAGGAGAAGAAAAACAAATGTGAAATCTTCAGCAAATGAAGGAAAAAACAAAAAAACTCAAAGGTTTTGTATCTGTTCAGTGAAATTAAATATGGCTTCTATTTGTCACACTAAACAAAATTCTAATTCCTTTCATTCACACTGAAGTACAATAGGTGTAACAAATTGAATAATGTGAAGTCCCAACACAAAGTTGGTGTTAATAAATAATATAGTGAGGACAGTTTACTACTCACCGCAAAGACGTGGCGACGAGCTGCGACAGGCACATACAAAAGACACACACATACAACACATTCAGCTATCGGCCATGGCCTTCTTCAGAAATAGAGCACTCACGCAATCAGACAGGCACACAACACAGTCATACAACCATCACCTCCGACTGCCTCCGACTGCCTCCGACTGGGCAGTCGGAGGTGATGGTTGTATGACTGTGTTGTGTGCCTGTGTGATTGCGTGAGTGCTCTATTTCTGAAGAAGGCCATGGCCGATAGCTGAATGTGTTGTATGTGTGTGTCTTTTGTATGTGCCTGTCGCAGCTCGTCGCCACGTCTTTGCGGTGAGTAGTAAACTGTCCTCACTATATTATTTATTCCAACCTGGACTTTCCATTATTATAAAAGTTGGTGTTAACATTTTTATTGAAAAATATTCACCATATTGTTGCAGATAGGTCACAGAAGGCCATGTTCAAATTTTGAAAGTGACAGGAATATAGTTTCAACAGAAACAATGACATTATCTATAGAAATGTACAATATTAAATGTTGAAGTGACATTTTAAAACTGGTGTGGTTTTTTTCCCCAAACATATCACTGTTCAAAAGTGTAAAGTCTAATGCCTTATAAGGAAAATGTACAGTAATACTAAGGCAGATATATTTACTGTTATTGCTTATACTTTCCATTGCAGATTTGCTGTTTTTGCTCTTGGTTCACGGGCTTACCCAAATTTCTGCGCATTTGGAAAGTATGTAGACAACATATTTGGAGAACTTGGAGGAGAGAGGATAGCTGATATTTGTAAGGCAGATGAACTGTGTGGTCAAGAGCAGACCTTCAGGAAATGGGCAGCAAACATCTTCACTGTAAGTATTTAAATTTCAAGAGTATTATAAATTTTAAAAGATATCTTCTTTTCACTCTTTCAAACTAAAGTTATCTTAGCAGCATTATTACAGATAAATAATGAAATAATACTTTTCATGTAGATAAACTAATGTTATTCCTTTTAGCTTGCTTGTGAGGCATTCTGTCTTGAAGCTGATGAAACACTTATGAAGGTAACAAAATCCTTAACATCTGCAACCCTGTCAGCCACCACAGTCAGATTTGTGCCAGGAAAAGAGGAGAACTTGTTAAAAGGTTTGTATAGACACTTCTAGCAAGTTTACCTGAACCAGAAAATTGCTTGGCACAAAATGTGCCACATTTTTCTCACAAGTAATTTTTTCTCACTAATTTTTATTTATTACAGCTCTATCAACATTTCACAACAGGAAAGTATCTGTTTGCAAGCTTAAAAGAAAGGCTAACCTACATCATGAGGATATAAGGTAAGATATGGCAGAACAACATCTGCTTATGACTGTAGATTTATGTTTTTAAAGATAAAGGGACTCAACATTTGTCTACATGACCAAAAAAAATAAAAAAATAAAATAAACCACACACACACACACACACACACACACACACACACACACACACACACACACACACACACACACACACACACCTACCTCCCTGTTAAAAGACTAGCAAAAGAACGGATGTAGTAATTGCTTGCCAATAGTTCGTGTTGTCACTTGTGGGCTCCTGTGGAAACTGTTCCATCTCCATTGCTGTTCTTACAATAAAATGACCTTGGCGGACATCTGAGCTGCATAAGCATCCAGAACCTTGCCTCTGGGTTTATCAATGTGCACCTGAGCACTGCAACCAACATCACTGTACAACTGATGCAGCACATTCAATTTGTGTGTAGGAAGCAGGAGTATCTCTCAATCACATGCCACCTGTTCATTTCACACTTTGATATTACATGGAGCCTTAGGGCTGTAAACTTTCCGCATTAAAGTATACACACAGATGGTGCTTCATCTATTGGTGGACCACTTTCAAACCATTATCAGTACATCCACTAGCTACCACAAAGTATCTTCAAATCAAAATAGTCTTTCTGGGTGTTGGGCCTACTAATTTTTTTCCCGGCAGTGTATATAAATACACAATTGACATGGAGTAATCTATTTTGTGTTATAAATCAGAGATACCTTAACCAAAGTTTCATCTTTTTGTGAAGAGTGTCGTTTACTAACACACTAGTTTCAGTATCCAGGTAATTGAACCGCTACTTGACAGTTCAACATAAACTTCTAGTATTGCACCATGGTTCTCTATAAAGAGTATTACTGGAATTAATTCAAATATGTGTTTGAGTTTCCACATATGTTTCTTTACTGTAAATCAACTTCAGCATTCACTAGCTGATCCACAAGGTGCAATAATAAGAAGAAATCTCCAACATGTTTTAAGACTTCTTCAGCATTCCCCAGTGGAGAGTAAAATTTTTTTATGGTCACTGCAAATTCTTGTACAATCTGCTCTATATCTATTTCTCACATGGCTCCAATGATGTTCAAACCACAACGTATTTCATTTGGATCTGTATTGAGATAAAATGGATGTGCCAATTGTAATACATGACTGTAATGAGACACCAGCCAGTGGGCAGATATTTTTGTTCTTTTTACTAACAGTTATTATAAAGAGTTGCTGACAGTGGATACTAACAACACATGGCAATTTATTTAAAAATTAGGTGGGGATTTGACTGAATATACTGTTTAGTATATGTTTACTACCAAAATCTTGGGTAGTATAATCTCTGATACACTTGTAATCAGTGACCAGCACTCTTGCAGATCATATCGACAAAGCGAACTGTGTCAAGTAGATTCTGAGCCATTAAACTTGCATCCAATTTTCTATGAATCATAATGGTTGCCATCTCCTGTCTTGTTTTTCTCTCTCCCAAAAGCACTTGGCCTCTGGTTTTCATACCAACATTCCATTTGGAAAAGAATTATATGTCATCTTCATAACATACCCAGCCCATTGTTCTTGTTTTGCCTTCTGAACAAATTGTTTAGTTTCTAATAGAAATTTAAACATGACTGCCATTTATCTACTCTTCTTTGCAGGTAAATTCTTCTGCTAGTTTTAGTTACCTCTTTTTTATTTTGTACTTTAAAATAAGGTTTAAAACTCGTGGACACACTCAAAGTAAAAATAGGCAAGGCATATCATCGCTCACACATTTACCATGATACGTCTGTTCTAAATGAACAGTCATAGATAATACATTCATACATGAAATAAGGAATTAAGTACTTAAGATCTGTCTATGGCACGAGTTTTGAATCTTCACTACATAAAGGATAAGAGTTTGGTGTAGCTTGTTATTCATTTGTAATGTAGTTTTTCTGTGATAAGTTTGAAGCAGTGCCTGAATTTAAACATAATCATTGTAAAACATATATATATATGTGGCAACAGCAGCATTTAATATTCAATGACATTTCACCAAAATCAGTCCATATAACCTTTGCAGTTATTTTTATGTACATTTTAGTGACCATTAATCTCTAGAAATCTAAACATACATATGAAGTGACTAAAGATGCTTGTTGTGCAGGAGTGGCGAGAGATGGTGGTCAGGTGTTCTTGAATTGTCTGAGTGACTGTGTGAATGTAGGGGAAAGTCAGGTGACATTAATGTTTATTATATTTTTTCTGCCTTTTACATTGAAATAAGATATTTTATTTATGGAAAAACAATTGCTTGATGTATCTCCTTTGTAATAAAGCTCTTCAACGTTTCCCAAGACTGAAGATTTTTAGCTAGACCTGTTTTTGTTAGTGACAGTATCATTCGCCGACTTGCCCTACAGGTAGAGTAAGATGACAAAATTAACTTTTTATTTATAAAACATGACTTCTATTTATGTTTATCTACTTATCAAAAGAGACACAAACATAACATTTCTCTTTCGCATCCTTGTAATTTATTCCCGTACACTGAGCAGAGGCTACTTCATCAACATGTTTTTTTTTTTACATAGTGGCTTAAAATAGTGCAGGAAAGTTGAACTTCCTAGTGAAACCTTTAACAAGCTGCAGTGCTGCATTGCCTCTTTCAATTATTCCTTGCTCTATTTGACACCGTCTTCCTTATGAACTGCATAATTTCTCATCTTAACCGCAGTTGACATTTTGGATTCAGACTTATACATGCACACAGACTTACGCAATAAATTCATTAAACCGTTATTAAAACCTCAGTAAATCCACAAGGTTTAAGATGACTTGACTGATATTCATTAATAAAAAAAGTATTACTTGCATGAAACGTATTTAAACCACAGGAAAAATTGTTACAAAAACTGCTTTCACTTCCTAGCCACTGTTTTCGAGAGAGAGAGAGAGAGAGAGAGAGAGAGAGAGAGAGAGAGAGAGAGAGAGAGAGAGATGGGGGGGGGGGGGGGATGATAGATTAATTGTAATTCAAGACACAAGACTGCAGAGTGTGCTAAGGAAGTGGCACCATAGTGCATGCTAAACTATCTGTATATTTATCAGAGAAATTACAAGTTAGTCATCTTAGACTTCTCATCAACTTACCCAACCTTTCCCTATATGTATTTTCTACTGATATATGCTATGGCCAAAAATTCAAAGTTGTTTAATGTAATAGTCCATTTTACATGCTTGTCTCCGGCTCAACAATCATCTTTATGGTGAGTTGCTACCTATCCTCTATTACTGATAATCCAACCTTGACTTTCCATTGTTAGATACACGAAAAATAAAATTATTAGTGACATGAGGCTTGAAAAATGTTCAGTGAACTCAAAAACACACAAATCTACTTATAGTGACTATGAAATATACCACAACTAAACAAACTATGTAAGAAAGTGTTAATGTTACTTAGAAATGAAGTCATGCTAATTACACTTCATGTCATTTTTTTCAGTCACACTACAATTCTACTTCAGCTGAAGACTGATCTCAAATATTTACCTGGAGATCATGTTGCCATTTTCCCATGCAACAGACCTGAAATTGTTAATGGTATTCTGGAACATATACAATTTCAGCATGATCCTGATCAACCTGTTGAGCTTCAAATGCTGAATGAAGAATACACGTCCAATGGTAATTAATGGTTCATTTTGGATTCGTAATAATTATATTTTTGGTGTTTTATTTTTCTTGCCTTCTCCCTACAAAATTAATAAAATACTGATTCACATTTGATACCAGTACCAGATAATTTTATGTTAAAATATTTCCCAAGACACTGTACATAGAAAGTCAGGTTAACAAACGAAAAAGGGCTTCAATCTGCAAACAAAGATTTTAAGTACTTTCATTAAGTTTTTCATTCAACAAGAATGTTGAGAAGACACTGCACAAGTAACCCATGTAGATTTCACTGTGAAATTGGTTTGGGCCTAATAAGATTATACTATAGTAACATGCTAATATTAAGATAACTAAGATATTCAAAACATTTAATCACCATTTCACTTGTGTATGGAAAAATGTCACCAAAGATCATCTTTGGTAGAAGCCACAGAGTTAAATAATATTCAGCTAGTACTGCTAACAGAGCTTTCTAGAATGTGGATAGAAGTCAAAGTTAATTTTATTGAAATAAAAAAAAAATATCCTTTATGAAGGATAGTACTTTATTACTTGATTATAATATAACAAATTAACTTTATTTGAAGGTACTTTTAAATTGAGTAAGTTATCCAACAGAAAGATGTTGAATTCACACGTAACTTAGGTCATATTATCCACTCCAGAAGAAAATCTTCTGTGGAAGGTTGTAGGATAATAACTCCTCCTCCACTAACATTAAATCTGTGTATATCTTTTCCAGTTACATTCCTGAGATCTAAAATATTTATAATATTCACTATCTTTATATACATCAGTATTTTGCAAATAGTAGTAGAGTAGAGAGTGCTTCACATTGTACCTCATATTATGGTTTCTTCCCACTTGAGTGCAGAAGGAACAACTGGTAAGTGTGTCTTGCATTCTACAGTTAGTCATAAAAGATCTGCTAGACAATTTCTACAGTGCCACTGCTTGTATTTTATAGGTGAATATTTCCACTACAATAATTGTACAGAACTGCAACTTTTGTTAAGTTGTTACACTTCATACTAGCATTGGTCTAACCTCAGCTCTTTTGCCACATTTATGTTGCAATTTTTCATTCGAACTTCTCCAGTTGCAAATTTTGCACTTTGAAAAAGGAGAATAAGTTATTATTATTTATTTATTTGTGTGTTTGTTTATTTTCATTTTTTTATTTATTTTTATTTGTTTGTTTTATTTTTATTGTCACTCAAAATGAAACCCGTGTTTAAAACAAAAACTGAAGATATTTGCCGACAAATTAATGTCATTTTTGTTCCTAGAATTATAGTGAGGGATCTCATGTCTCTTTCTAAATAGATCTACATTTCTTTTAACATATAGAAAACACAAAAATACATGAATAATGGATGTAAACTGTCATTGCTTCCAAATGTATGAATAATAGCCTGCAATGCTCCTGTCTCTTGTTTAATGTAATAGTTCTTACTGCCTTCTTTGCCGTAGTAGCATATCCTTGCATTCTGACAAATAACATTCGTAACAACTCTGAAGGGAATATTGTTAGAAAAATGTCTGTTGGTATTTCTCTGTCCTCTTCAACATTACTGCCTGTATCACCACAAAACTGTTTTCGACCCTTGTAAATTGGAAACTGTTCCCATACAACACAGCATCAGCTGTTTCCAGCATATCTTGCCCTTCATTTGGAGGGTTATATTCAGTTACAGAAGATGGTACAGCTTCATCATCAAAACAAAATTGGTTTGATGCTTCAGAAATTTGTATTTTATTGTCATCGCTTTCACTATCTGATATGCTAGACTCGGTATCACTTGGTATGTCATAAAGTATTTGTATCAGCATTTCGGTATTCAGTTCATGTTCTTTGAATCTTCCTCTAGAAGCCATGATCAACTACAATAGTACTACCCTTACAACAAAGAACAGCCCTCACTAACCGATGTGTCACAGTGGTTTTGTAGTGAAACCATACCTACTTCTTGTGTTTTCATAAAACATATGCAAGATATGGATAAAAAAATATTAGTCTACTCTACAATGCATAACCTTAAGTAACTTTCCAGAACTGTACCAAATCATAATACAGTGGAAAACACAATATATGTAACCTCACGATCCTCAGCAACATCTAACACCGGCACACACTACGCAGCTGAATGCCTTTTTTGTCTTTCTGCCTATATATGAGGTGTCCGAGCCAGCAGAGAGTTGATTTTCTTGATGACAGAGGGTAGCACACTCCAGTGCCATGGTGGTTTTACAGAACAGCCACTGAGCCGCTTTTGAGACATTAAATAACGGTGGTCTCACTGTGATATCAGTTGTACGCAAAGGGTTAAGTGATCTATGTGGTTTTGGACTCTTGGCTTGTGGTAGATTGACTCACACAGCGAGTATGCAATTTTTGTGTGTGTTTTGTGATGGTACTGATTAGCCCCGTCAGACTGAACCACCACCCAATGACTGTGAATACATCTGCCACTACAAACACTAGCAGATACAAAACACCCAAATACACAAACTTGCAGTCACCCTGAGGAGGATCAAATCAGTTGGTACTAACGTATTTTCTGATTTAAGTTTCAGATTGGTGTAGGGGGCGGGGGAGAGGGACTAAAAGTACCATTTCAATATTTAAACTCAATACCAATAATGATACTGTTTTCAAAGCAACAATTACAGACAAAATGTAGAAAAGCATACTGCTGCTGTTGTTGTTGAGTACAAATATGAACATGTAGCTGACTGTTTTAGGTACTCTTGAGACATGGAAACCAGCAAGAAGTCTCCCACCATGTTCTCTGAGAACTCTTCTAACGCGCTTCTTGGACATCACCACACCACCTACACCTGAGTTGCTCCACCATTTTGCCAGTATTGCAACTAATGCAGAGGACCAGCAAAACTTGATGGTTCTAGCTAAGGTGACTGTTCTAATTATTGGACTCCTATAAAATTTTCAGCGTTAATGATCAGTGGAATATTAAAATGAAAAAAATTGTATTTGCGGAGAACTGGACATGTTTGTACACAGGCTTATAATTTTTTTTTCCTTGTTTTTTCTGATACATATTTCATGAGTGAATTAATTCAAAGCTATTACTAAATTTAGATTTTAATTTATTTATCCACTGAGAAGCACTGTAAAGATTATTACAAGTGTTTCATGTTAAATAAATTCAATAATTTCAACTAATATAAAAAAGTAATAGTAAACATAAAAATTAATGGCTCCCATGCTATGATTTGTGGGCCTTGCTAAGGTATAGTGGCTTGCATACTTCAATACCAAGAGCTGTATTGTAAATACAAGCACAATGGATGAGTATGTGTGGATAGGCCAGACAATACTGTAGAGAAGCAGCAGTATTTTCAGTGGTGGAATGGGCAGTAATGTTGTCACATTGAAATGGCAGCAGGCTTGACTTTGAAGGCAGGGTTGACTGAACACAGCACTTACACTGAAAGCAGGTTTATTGCAATCTGAAATGTACACGCAGCACTGACTGCCTCTCGGGCAGAGTGCTCTGCTATTTATACACAGACAGAATGTACCAGAAATTAGAAGAATAGTTAACATAAGAAACAAGTAGAAATTAAAATTGTACATAAGACACGTGCAGAACATTCTGGAAATCTTAATTACAAAGAAATAAATTTTTGGTGGTGGACGGGATTGAACCAGCGACCTTTAGCACAGCAGTTGGTGACGCTATCCACTGTGCCACGCCTGCAGTCAGTATACGTGGTGTCTTACAGCAATATGGATGACTGTATGATACAGCCTGTAACATCAGCCAATATGGGCTTGCTGTATTCATTCTGTAAATGTCTGAAAGCAAGGGGTAACTATATCCATTATCAATAAAATTCTTCTGGGTATGACACCGCGTCGTCATTTTATAAACTGTACCGACGTTTCGGCCACTGTTGCAGGCGGCCTTCATCAGGGTCTGTGTCTGACACATGTAGCTGTTCTGTATGAAGAATTGTTGATGATATCCTCTATGTTAAATGAATGCAGAGATTCTACTAGAATCTCTAGGTATGGACCATTTGCAAAGATGTCATAATTATAGGAAAACAAAATGGGCATCATAAAGATCAGTGTGCCTAATTAAGAGATTTAGCGTTCCACAATCAGATTAAAGAATTTTCAGTAATCTTCTATGAACAGCATAAAGAATGCAGGAAGAATACCATAGAATCCAGTTTTTATTTTACTGGCGGCAATATTTACTTCATAAACTGTAAAGGGAAGGGAGACTTTATTTGAAACTTATATAACTGAATGTTTTCAGGTGATGCTTAAGTTGTATGTTTCATATCTCTAAGATATCCAGATACGGATAAGATTTGTATGGTAGTTTAGTTAGATGAGACACTTAATAGCTGTGGTAAAGTGAAATGGCATCTGAGTTTCCTTAAGAGTTCTTACTGACTATGGTAAAGTCTAGTGTGTCAATATTTTCTTCCCATTTTCTCCTTAGAGCTGCATCCAGGTTTTGAAGTTCATTTGAAATTTCGACATGGTTGTCCTGTAAAAATCTATAGTATAGTTTCTCCATCTCTTAATTCTATCCTGCGGTATGTTCCTCATGAGGGCCTCATTATAGTTAGAAATCACAATTTGAATTTGTAGGTTCCACCTGGTTATTGGGAAGGAATAGATAAGGATAGTCATTGCAATTTGCAGACGATGGGTTGGTGTTAAATATGTGGGAAATTGTCATTAATTATCCTCCATATGGAGATAGAACATTACTGGGGATTTTTGATAGTAAAGTTTATATCTGAGTTCGTTTCTGTGTTGTGGAAGATAGATTTGAAGATGTTCCTTTTTTGCCAAAGAGGAGGTATAGGTAGCTTTATTCGACCTACTTTTATGATTCTATGCAAATTTCACGAATTGTGCGACATTTCCTGTCAGCATAGTGATTATTAAAAACTAGCACTTCTGTAAGGTGGGGGAGAGTACCTGTAGTGGTCTGTGACCATTATATTTGAGGAGACCTGTATATTATCACTGAGAGTTTACTAGTTTTTGTGACTACTTGTTTGAAACAGTCCGTCAGACCCAGGATACATAATGATCTCTTATCTGATCACTGATCTTAAGGTTGTAATTATTCTTCATTTACTCATTTTGTTTGTTTTTATTTTGTGTCTTTTTCCTACTTATTACACACTTCAGAAAGAAAACAGAGAAGCCTTCCAACGGGCTTCATCAATATTTGTATAGCAACAGGAAGACAAAAAATAGGCCAGCTTGTCTTGTACAGCTACATCATTTCAGCAATAAAAGTATAAAAAATACAATGAGTGATTATGACATACTTTGTCAGTTTCAGGGTGTGCTATTATTGTCATCAGTTCATGGGGTTTAAGGTATCATTCCTTTATACTTGCTACACTAAATTGTCATCAAGGTGATGTACATTTTATCCAAAACCTCACAGAAATATTATCACAATTTTATAGTTGTTATTTACTATGTGACTGCCTTATAGAACAATTTATACCAACATAAATGTACTTCTGCACTCATATTATCATGGGTCTATCTAAAGAGATCAGATATATACATTTTAATTTTCTAAAAGTATCTATTACAGAAAATATCAATTCCAAATGTGAAACCAACTTTGTGTAATAATCGTCACTTTTCAATCAATTCAACAACTACAACACGAAGTGATTGATTCCTTTACTACCAATAGTAAATTTCATCAAAATGAGAGTGCTACCTATCTCTGGCTTTCAACTGTATAACAAGTGAGCCATACTCTCGATAGCTACGTTTGTTTATAAATGCAACATTTAATACCTTATAATTCATGTAATATCTGCATTCCATTCATGGTCAAGCCATAGACACACAACACACATTTGTTAAATGTATAATACATTTGGTACTAAGTATTTAATCTGACAGTTTAAAACTCGGCACAAAGATGTGACGAGCTGCGACAGGCACATAAAAAAGGCACACACATACAACACTTTAATCTATCGGCCAAGGACTTCTTCAGAAATAGGATCAATCACACAGGCACACAATACAGTCACACTACCGTCATCTCCGGCTGCCACACTTTGAATCACTCCCTGTGGTGTGGAAAGAGGGGAGGGGGGATAGGAAGGTGGGAGGAATGACATGCAGCTTAGGGATGGGGGAGGTGGGAGGTGGGTGAGTGGAGGGACACACACACACACACACACACACACACACACACACACACACACACACACACACACACACCAACCACTCAAAATAGGAGAGGTTTAGGATAGAGAGGTGGGAACTGTAGGGTGCAGAAAAAGGGGAAGTTATTGTAAGTTGAGGCCTGGGTCATTTTGAGATAGGAGAATGTACTGTAGGAATAACTCCCATCTGTGCAGTTCAGAAAAGCTGGTGGTGAGTGGGAGGATCCAGAAGCAGCCATTAAAATAAAGTATATTCTCTGCTGCATGTTGTCACAGGGTGGTCTACCCTGTTTTTGGCCACAGTTTGGCAGTGGACATTCATTCTAATGGACAGCTGGTTAGTCCTCATGCCAATACAGAAAGCTGCGCAATGATTGCAGCACAGCTGGTAAATTACATGGTTGCTCTGACAGGTAACCCAGCCTCTGATAGGGTAGGATAGGCCTGTGAGGGGACTGGAATAAGAAGTGCTGCATGGGTGGATTGGACAGGTCTTTCAATGAGGTATTCCACAGGGATATTATGCCTGTGGCAGAGGACTGGGTTTCCGGGTGGCATAGGGACGGACTAGGTTTTATGGACATTGGGAGGGCGACGGAACACCACTTTAGGAGGGGAGGGTTGAGAAGAATCTTGGGCAGGATGTCTCTCAATTCTGGGCACGAGGACAGAAAATAAAAACCTTGGCAAAGGATGGAATTTAGTTGTTAGTCCAGGATAGTACTGGGTGAGAAGGGAAGTGATCATTTTGTGGATGGTTACTAGTGGTAAGGAAGGATTTGGGATGTGAGGGGCTATGGCATGGGAGATCTTTTTGTGGCTTAGGCCTGTGGGGTAGTTTGTCTGCGAAGGCTTTTGTGAGACCCTCGGCGTATTGAGAAAGGAAGTTCTTGTCACTGCAGATGTGCTGTCCACAGATACCCAGGCTGTAAGGGAGGGATTTTTTGATGTGGTAGGGATGGCAACTGTCGAAGTATAAGTACTATTGGTAGTTAATAGGTTTAATATGGACGGAAGTGTGGATGGAGCCATCAGTGAGGTGGAGGTTGACATCCAGGAAAGTAGCATGGTGGGTTGAGGAAGAACAGGTGAAGTGGATAGGGGAGAAAGAGTTGAGGTTTCGAAAGGAGGAGGATAGGGTGTCTTGGCCCTGAGTCCAGATCAAGAAAATATCATCAATAAACCTGAACCAAGAAAGAGGTTTAGGGTTTTTGGATGCTAGGAAAGATTCCTCCAGACGGCCCATAAACAGGTTGGCTTAGGAGGGTGTGATGCGGGTGCCCATAGTTGTGCCACAGATTTCATGGTAAACTTTCCCCTCAAAGGAAAAGTAGTTGTTAGGATAAAGTCGGTGAGGGTTATGAGGAATGAGGTATCGGGCTTGAATTCAGAGGGTCATTGGGAGAGGTATTGGTTAAAGAGAGCGGCAAGGCCATGGGCATGTGTGATGTTGGTGTAGGAATGTAGCATCCACTTTGACAAGTAGGAATTAAGGAGGTAAAGGAATGGGGATGGTAGAGAGTTGGTGAAGGAATAGTTTGTATCCTTAATATGGGAGGATAGATTTTGGACAGTTAGTTGAAGGTGTTGGTCAATGAGGGACAAAATATTTTCGGTAGGAGCACAATAACCAGACACAATTGGGTGTCCAGGATTATTTGGTTTGTGGATTTTGAGGAGCATGTAGAAGGTGGTTGTGTGGGGTCCTGTTGGGATGAGGAGGGAGATGGATTCAGGAGAGAGCTTCTGGGAGGGGCCGTAGGATTTTAACAGGGACCGAAGATCTTGTTGGACTTTGGGGATGGGGTCATTCCAGCACAACTTGGAGCTGTAAGAGTCAGAGTTGACGGAGCCATTCTGCCAGGTAGTCACTGTGATCCATAATTACAGTGGTGGAACCTTTATCTGAAGGAAGGATTATTATGTCGGAATGTTTGAGGTTTTGGATGGCTCTGCTTTCTTCTGTTGAAAGGTTTGAATTCTTCCTAAGAGACTTGGGGAAACATGGCGAGGCCAAGTTGGAGGTGAGAAATTCTTGGAGGGTAACCAGGGGGTAGTTAGGTGGGAGTGCAAGAGGTTTTCTTCTGTGTGGTGATAAGAGCTGGGATGGGCAAGGTTCTATGTTGGGATTAGGTTGGCTGCAGTCAAGGAGGATTGGTAGCAAAGTAGTGTTTCCATCATAGGGATCAGAAAAAGGAGAATAGGTCTTTGAAGAGACAACATGATTTAATTGGGGTGTAGGGCTAAAGGTAAGACCTTCGGATAAAACAGAAACTTAAGAGAGGTTGAGGTTTTTTGTGGACAGGTTAACAAGTGTTCTGGGGTTGTTTTGGCATTGGATGTTGTTGAGTGTTGGTAGGGATGAGGTGGTTCAAAAGGTCTGGGTGCTATTACGGGTTCACAAGGAGGAACACTGTGGGTAGGACAAGGATTAGATATAGGTGCTTATTCATTTTATTTTCCGCCACTCACCTGCCTCTCCACTACAACCATAAGCTGCATCTCGTTCGTCCCATCTAATATGTACATACTCTGAAAGATTTTGCTGTATCCATCCCCACCACCATGACACAACCTTCCTATCCCCCTCCCCTCCCCTCCCCTCTTTCCATAGCACAGAGCATGATTCAAAGTGCGGCAGCCAGAGATGACAGTTGTGTGATTGTGTTGTGTGCCTGTGTGATTGTTTCTATTTCTGAAGGAGGCCATGGCTGACAGCTGAGTGTTGTATGTTTGTGCCTTTATGTGCCTGTCGCAGCTCATCATGTCTCGTGTGAGTCGTAAACTGTCCTATTACTATATTGTTAATTCCAACTTGGACTTTCCATTATTAAGTATTTAATCTGTCATAACAATGCCTAAGTCCTTAGTGTCCAGCATATGGTAATTAATTAGTTATAGGTAGTTTATTTTATATAAATACTTCAGGCAACTTTTTCTTAAATGATAACAAATTTTTAATATTACAATTTTTCTCAACACAGGAACCTGGAGCATACGAAAAATGGAGGCAATGGCGATTTCCACATTTACTGGAAGTCTTGGAAGAGTTTCCATCTGTTCACCCATCTGCTGCTGTCTTAGCAGCTCATTTGGACCCTCTTCAACCCAGATTCTACAGCATTTCATCTTCTCCTGATGTCTACAAAAAAGAAATGCACATAACAGCAGCTGTTGTTGTTTACCGAACACAAGGTATGTACACGGAACTGTTTATCCATGTGACAGTATAAGAAAATGTTTGGTATTTCTAATGAGTCGCATATACATGTTATTTTATTTTTTGAATGGTTAAAGATAATGAACCTTATAAAAATGGAGTTACAGAAGATAATGTGAAAGAAATGCTAAGTCATGGAGCATGAAATCACAATCTGAGCAAGGTGTACCTCAATATTGTCGCGTTGAAATGGAAACAGGCTTGACTTCGAAGGCAACTGAACACAGCACTTATACTCAAAGCACGTTTATTACGAACTCAACATACACGCAGCACCGACTGCCTCTCAGGCAGAGTGCTCTGCTATTTATACACAGACAGAATTTACCAGAAATTAGAAGAACAGTTAACATAAGAAACAAGTAGAATTTACAAGTGAACATAAGAAAGATGTAGAACCTTCTGGAATTGTTAATTAGAAAGAAATAAATTTTTTGCTGGTGGGCGGGATTGAACCGGCGACCTTCTGCACTGCAGTCCGTGACGCTATCCCCTATGTCGCGCTGGCAGTTGGTATTCATGGTTTCTCGCAGCAATATTGAACAGGATGGTCCATTGATAGTGATAGCGCCAAATATCTCACGAAATAAGCATCAAACGAAAAAAAAATTACAAAGAATGAAACTATTCTAGCTTTAAGGGGAAAACAGGTGGTGCTATGGTTGGCCCGCTAGATTGCGATGTCATAGGTTAATCAGATATCAACTGCATTTTTAAAAGTAGGTATCCCTATTTTTATTAATTACTCGTCTAGTATGTAAATAAATATGAATGTTTTATCTGGAACACTTTTTTCACTTTGTGATAGATGGCACTGTACTATTCACAAACATATTGCTCACAATTTTAGACAAACAGTGGGTAACAGTTGTGTTTGTTAAATTAAAACACAGAATGTAGGTACACAGAATGAACTTTATTTTGGTTGTTCCAATGTGATACATGTAATTTTGTGAAATTATCATAATTGGGAGAATGCACGCTGTTACTGTGTGAGTACCTGTAATTACCTCGTGATTTCAATAAATGCTCAAAATGATATCCTTCAACTTTAATGCACTTGGCAATACACATAAAGAAAATCCTCTCAACAGCGAGTAGTTTGCATTGAGTAATGTTCTCACGTGCATTGACAATGCGCTGACGCATGTTTTCAGGTGCTATTGGTGAATCACAATAATAAATATCCTTCAAATTTCCCCATAGAAAGAAATCTGGGGATGTAAGATCTGGTGAACATGCAGGCCATGGTATGGTGCTTCTACAACCAATCCACCTGTCATTAAATATTCCATTTAACACTGCTTGAACTGCATGCGAGCCATGTGCCGGACATCCATCGTGTTGAAAGTACATTCAGTGAAACGTCTTGTAGTAAAATCGGTAGAACATTACGTAAGAAATCGGCATACATTGCACCATTTAGATTGCCATCGATAAAATAGGGGCCAATTATCCTTCCTCCATAATAACACACCATACATTAACCCATCAGCATCGCTTATATTCTAATTGTTGCAGCCATCGCGGATTTTCCATTGCCCAGTAGTGCATATTCTGCCAGTTTACATTACCTCTGTTTGTGAATGGTGAATGACGCTTCGTCACTAATCAGGACGTGTGAAAAGAATGTGTTATCGTCCTATAATTTATTTTGTGCCCAGTGACAAAACTGTACACGATGTTCAGTCTTTGCTGTGTAAATCCTGGTGCATAGAAATATGGTATGGGTGAAATTTATGTTGATGTAGAATTCTCAACACCGATGTTTTTGAGATTCCCGATACTCACTCAGTTTGTCTGCTACTGATGTACGGATTAGCCTCAACTGCAACTAAAACACTTACGTGGTCATCATTATTTGCTGCAGGTCGTGGCTGACGTTTCATTTGTGCTGAACACTTCTTGTCTCTTTAAATAACGTAACTATCAAATGAAAGGTCTGGACACTTGGATGGTGTGTTCCAGGATAACAAACATACATAGCACAGGCCTATTAGCTATTTTGATCAGACTAGCCACACATAAATAAAATATTAATATTATTTACATACTAGATAAATATGTAATAAAAAAATGGGGGTACCCATTTTAAAAAATGCAGTTGATATCCGTTTGACCTATGGCAGCACCATCTAGCGGGCCAACCATAGTGCCATCTGTTTTCCCCCTTCAAGCTAGAAAAGTTTTGTTCTTTGTAATATTTTAGTTTGTTGCTTATTTCATGAGATATTTGGCCTGGTCACTATCAGTGGACCACCCTGTACATTTTCCTGTAACAAAACTGTACTGTTAAAGGCCTAAAAACCATTTAGAGATAAACAAATATCAGCACAATGATTGAAGACTGTTAGCTTGTCTTAAATATGGCATTGTATTCTCAAGAAATGACAGTTAAATCCATTCCTTTCTTGATAGATTATTGCAAATATCCTGCATTCATTGTGAAGCAGGTTAAATGATACACAAAGCTGCGATTTGTCTTGGGACAAATGTATTTTGCAAGTAATACAGGGAGATTCTGAATGGAAAGCATTTGGCTGTTTAGGGCCATAGTTAAAGCTCCCAATAACTACCATAGCAAAATATTATGAAAGATTCACTCACAAAACCCAAATAATGGACATATGTAAAGGCTTTTAATAGTACCTAAGTTAATATCCAGACTTACATGAATGAGACAATACTAAAATTGGGGAGCAAAATAAGAAAATACGAACACTGCAAATGTTCCATTAGAAATGAAAATACAGGATTGTGGTCCCAATTAAATTTTCACACTACTGCATAAATGAGTCAAAAGTGGTGTAGAGAAACAGCTGAAATCACTTAAATTGAACAGTGCTCTATGGCCCAATGCAATTCCTATCAGATTTTACACCAAACGTGTAGTAAAGTTTGTCCCCTTTTAACCAACCAGATCCTTCAAACATTTAAACTATTAGATTAATAATGGAAATGATCCTCAGAGATGATAAATTATTTTTCAGAAGAGGAATATTGGGTGGCCAGTTCGTACCTTTGTGCTGTACCCCGATATTTACACACACGAAGAAAAGAAAAAGGGAAGAAAAAAGGATGGGAACGGAAGGGAATGGTAATTCACGACCCTCATGACCTAGGTCGTGAATTACCTTTCCCTTCCATTCCCATCCTTTTTTCTTCCCATCTCTAACACCTGAAGAAGGAACTGTGTTATCAACCCTTTTTTCTTTTCTTCATTTGTATCACTATCAGCGGTACAGCACAAAGGTAAGTACTGGCCAGCCAATCTATCTCTTTTGAAAAATAATTTAAACTATCGTAATAATGGAAGATACAAAACAACGCATCATAAAGAGGCTTGCTGAGCTGCTGACAGTCGCAAAAATAGATAATCATATTCACAAAACTCAAATTTTTGGCCATTGCCTTCGTCAGAAAAAGACACACATACATTCACACAATCACTCGGACAACTACCCCTCAGTGGAGGGGGAAGGACGCTGGTTTAAAGTTGGGATGGAAAGTTCCTCATTGCATGATGGATTTTAAAGGTTCTGGTAGGTGGGAATTCGAATTGTAGCAATGAATACAGTGAAGGGAATGGGGTTGGAAAGGATAAAAAGGAGGTGTAGAAGAGTGTGGGGAAGGAGTGGGGAGGGGGGGGAGGGATTTGAAATGATAAGAATAATAAAGGAAAAAATTGGGGAAAAAAATTAAGGGGACATTGTAAGAGGCGACACACAGTTGCAAGGAAGATGTGAGGTACAGGATAATGAGCGGAAAGGAAGACAAGGGGGATGAGAGATGTTAGGCATAGGGTACAGGGATGGAAAGTTACCTTAGGTTGAGTCCAGGATGGTTGCTGGACTGTACAATGTATTAAAGGGACAACTCCCATCTGTGTAGTTCAGAAGAGCTGGCGGTGGAGGGGATGATGCAGATGGCTCGAGTACTGAAGCAGTCATCAAAATCTAGAGTGCTGTGCTCAGCTACATGCTGTGCCACAGGGTGGTCCATCAAGCTTTTTGACCACTCGCTCCCCACACTCCTCCACGCCTCCCTTTTATTCTTTCCCGCCCCTTCCCTTCACTGTATGCATTGCCACAATTTAAATTCCTGCCTACCAGAATCTTTGAAATCCATCTTGCAATGCAAAACTTTCTATCCCCACTATTAACCGGCATCCTTCCCCTTCCACTCTCTACTTCACTCACATTCTAGATGCTTGGGTCAGTGAACCTGATGGTTGTGTGTGTGTGTGTGTGTGTGTGTGTGTGTGTGTGTGTGTGTGTGTGTGTAGTTGTCTCAGTGATTGCGTGGGTGAGTGCGTTTCTTTTTCTGACAAACAGGCCATGGCCGAAAATTTAAGTAGTGTGAATGTGATATAATATGTAAACTTCTTTGCTTTCTACAGTATTTCTGCCTAAGTGTACTTGTGTCTGTGTAAATGTGTGGGTGTATGTGCATTTATTTACCCTCCATTTTTTCCCCCAAGGTAAGTCTTTCCTGTCCCGGGATTGGAATGGCTCCTTACCCCCTTCCTTAAAACCCTCATCATTTCCTTTTCCCTCTCCTTTCCTTCTGCCTGATGAAGCAGCTAGGCTGCGAAAGCTAGCATTTTTTTGTGTGTGTGTGTGTGTGTGTGTGTGTGTGTGTGTGTGTGTGTTTATTTGTTGCTATTACTGCCTGTGCCCCTTCGCCTGGTAAATATATATATATATAGCACCTGTTCCAAAAGAACAGACGTCACTTCTGATCCTGGAGTTGGGGCCCTTACTCTTATGGAAATTAGTTTCAAAACTATTAGTTTGAGTACTATGGCAGGGAAAGACTGGGAATTTGTACCTGACAGGAGGTGTGCTTAGGTAGATCTTGCAGGTGTGGTGATCACTATGTCCCCACTGGTGTACCGGTCAGTGCAACTGCCTAGAAAGCAGGAGACAGGTTCGAATCCTGGGTGGGTACACATTTTCAACTTTGCCCATTTGCGGATGATGTCATATATTCTATGAATATGAAAGAATAACAACTGCAGGATCAGAAGTGACGTCTGTTCTGAAAGAATAGATGTTACATGTATGTAAATTATTAAAAACTTCAGATTTTATCTGAATTTGAAGTGGCAAGTAGAATGGATATATATTTTTTTTTTAATCCCAGGTAGAAGTATTGGTTAATTTCTGAAAAAATGTACTTACAAGGAGACCAAATGGGTATCAGATTTTATATATATTTTTTTTTTAATTTATGGTACATGAAGTTCAGAACTCAAATAACAATCAGCCAAAGGCATTCAACGCAACTATCAAAAATTCTCGAGAAAATAGACTTTGAAGTTTTGCAAGTAAGCTTAAGTACCAATCATAAATAGAGTGCAGTACCTGTCACAGTAGCACAGGTGGTAGCATTCTGACCTTCACAACCCTAAGGTTGGTGGTTCGTATTCTGTCATAACAGATCTTTTATTTTATTTATTTATTTTTGTTGTGTTCAAATACTTTCACGATTGTAATACCTAATGGTAATTTTTATTAAAAGTGCACATATTTTTGTATATTTGTAATTTTCTATATTTTATAGAAGGTTGTTAATAATGATGGTTTCAATAAGAAAAACATTAAGTTACATTTTTACAGTATTGGCTTTACTATTATCCCCCATCTCCGTAGTTCATAAAAGTTGGTGGAGAAGGGAAGGATCCAGATGGCTTGGGTGGTGAAGCAGCTGTTAAAGTCAAAGGTGTTGTGCTCCATTGCTTGCTGTGCCACAGGATAGTCAATGTTGCTCTTGGCCACAGTTTAATGGTGGCCATTCATCCTGATGGAGAGCCAGTTAGTTGTCATTCGAATCTAGAATGCAGAGCAGTGATTGCAGCAGAGTTGTTATATTATGTGGCTATTTTCACAGGTTGCCCAGTCTCTGATGCGGTAGAACAAGCCTGTGACGGGACTGGAATAGGAAGTGCTGGGTGGGTGGACTGAGCAGGTTTTGATCAGGGTCTTCCATAGTGATATGTTCCATGTGGTAAGGGGTTGAGATTAGGAGTGGCACAGGGATAGACTAGATCTTGTGGAGGTTTGGTGGGTGACAGAACACAACGTTAAGGGTTATTGAAAGAATCTTAGTAGGATGTCTCTCATTTTAGGGCATCATGCCCCACAGTCCCCCTCCCCCTCACATCCTACATTTCTTTCAGATTCATGCCCCTTTCCCTACTGTGTGCTCCCTGTTTTTTAAAAATTTATATACACCCCTTTTTCATACTGCATCTCAGTTTTACCTGACATCGCCTCTGCTTGTTGTTTCCCCACCCTTATCTTCCCTCCCCTCCCTTCTGCTTGCCGATAGTCAAACTGCGTTGGGTGGCCAGAGATGGCTGACGTGTGTGGATGAGTGTGCCTGAGTGATTGTGTGGATGTGTGTCCTATTTCTGAGGAAAGCCATGGCCAAAAATTTAGAATTTTGTGTGTGTGTGTGTGTGTGTGTGTGTGTGTGTGTGTGTGTGTGTGTGTGTGTGTTTTATTTGTGTCTGTTGGTGTCTCAACATTCATTTTACTGTGAGTTGTTCCCTATCTACATATTACTATTATTAACATTCCTTGCTGGACCCTCCATTGTTGTATGTGTAGATTTTGGAGGTTGAAATATTATTATTGTCAGGTAAACATGACAAATAGTGAGTTATAAGAATGTTGTTTTTTATTTTCTGTTTCACAAATGAAGTTGGCATATATTTCAATTTAGTCACTGACCCAGGTGTGGTTAGGCAGGAATGAAATAGGACAACTTTAATGACAGCAAGTGAAATGAGCTGCCATCACATTTATGTTCATACTTTTTATTTACTTATTTATTTTTACATTTCATGATTTTTGAGTTTGTGGTTAGGCAGAACCTAATAGCACAGAGAAAGTATAACCAGAACACAGAATTATTTAAAAAGCCTTTGTCTGTCAAGATCAAGATGATATCATAAATGAACCTGAACCAGACAAGTGGTTTGGGGTTTTGGTGTTTCAAATGGTTTGTCCTAAATAACAAAGAATCAGGTTTGCAGACAAGAACATCATGCAGATGTTCATGGCTGTGCCACACTCACATTTGTTAATCTCACCTTCTAATGAGTAGTAGTTCTGTGTTAGTATATAGTTGCTATAGTTTTAAGGAATGAGGTAGTGTCTTTGGAATCTGAAGGATATTCTGCAGATATGCGGATTAATGGCAACAAGACAATGGGCATGAGGGGTGTTGCTGTGTAGGGAAGTAGCATCAAAAGTCGCATTAAAGGCTGAGAGATGGGGCCTGTGGAGAGTCAGTAAAGGAAATGGTTGGTATTTCACGTGGGAGGCTAGATTTGGCAGTGGCCAAAGAAGGCAGTTGATCATGCAAGAATGTGTGGCACCTATATGGCTTACATGAATTTCAGGTGTATCGTGGTTAATGGTATGGCCAGCATGTAGCCACACACATAACTTAAACATCAAACACACACAGTCTGTAAATTGAAATATGTAACTAACTGTTTTTCTGATAAAACGGGATCTACTGTTCTAGGGTTGTAGTATACACTAGACCCCAAATTCTTCCTCTCTCACATTTACAATCTTCCCTCTCCCTTTATTTGTTTATTACTGAGGGTAATTAGACTAAGCTATTAAACAATTTCTAAACCTATAAAGATGTAATTATGTTTTCAATTAGATAAAGAGAACCCCTACTATGTGACCTACCATCTCCTATTAAAGGTACATTAATCACAAATCCATGGATAACAACTTCGCTGTTTGAAATGGAATTATAGCAATTACAATATTTAGAACATGATATCGTTAGGAGAGCCAGTAATGAAGAAATTGTTCCACCTGGTATGCAAGATAAGATGGGAAAATACCCTCAGACTTCAAGAAGAATATAGTAATTTCAATTCCAAATGAAGCAAGTGCAGACAAATGTGAAAATCACAGGACTATCAGTTTAATAAGTCATAGTTGCAAAATGATAACATGGATTATTTATAGATGAATGGGAAAAAAACTTGTGGAATCCAACCTTGGGGAAGATAAGTTTGGATTTAGGAGAAATGTAGGAATACTGGAGGCAATACTCACATTATGGCGTATCTTAGAAGGTAGGCTAAGGAAAGGCAAAACTCAGTTTTTAGCATTTGTAGATTTGGGGAAAGCTTTTGACAATGGCAACTGGAATAAACTATTTCAAATTCTCAAGGTAACAGGGGTAAAATACAGGGAGTGAAGAGTTATATTCAACTTATACAAAAACCAGACAGCAGTTATTAGAGTCGAAGGGCATGAAAGGAACTTTAAGGTTGAGAAGGGAGTAAGACAGGGTTGTAGCCTTCCCCGAATGTTGTTCAACCTGTACATAGAGCAAGCAATGAGTGAATGCAATGATAAATTTGGAGAGGGAATTACAGTTCAAGGAGAAGAAATAAACTTTGCGGTTTGCCGATGACATAGTAATTCTCAGAGACCACAAAGACTCTGGAAGAGCAATTGAATGGAATGGCCAGTGTCTTGAAAAGAGAGTGTAAGATGAACATCTACAAGAGTAAAATGAAGGTAATGGAATGTAGTGTCACAAAATCAGGCGATGCTGAAGGAATTATATTAGGTAATGAGACAATAAAATGGCTATGGGAAGAAAAGTGTTTCTGGAGAAGTGAAAGTTGTTGCCATCCAGTATTAATTTAAATGTTAGGAAGACCTTTCTGTAAGCATTTGTCTGGAGTGTAGCATTGTATGGGAGTGAAACATGGGCGATAAGGAGTTTAGACAGAAAGATGATAGACTCTTTTGAAATGTGGTGCTACAGCAAATGATGAAAATTAGATGGGTAGACCACATAACTAATGAGGAGGTGCTTAACCAAATTGGTGAGGAAAGGAGTTTATGGCATATCCTGACTAATGGAAAGGATAGATTGGTGGGACACATTCTTGGGCATCAAGGAATCATCAACTTAGCATTAGAGGGAAATGTGAGGGGTAAAAATTGTAGGAGGAGACAGAGGGACGAATACAGTAAGCAGATTCAAAAGCATGTAGGTTGCCAAACTTTTTCTCAGATGAAGAGACTTGCACAGGACAAAATAGTGTAGAGCTGCATCAAACCAGTCTGCGGACAGGAGACCACAACAGTTTTGATGAATTCAACTGCTGCCTATTATGGAAGAATCTTTTAATACCTAAATAACATGTCTCACTGTTCTTGGATGTCTAGCCAGGTGCAGCCTTTTTTGTGTAACAAAACTACAGCCAGAGCAATAGAATAAACAGTTGACTTGCTGAGAAAGCTTAATATCATGCACAAGGAAAATTTGTATTGCACCTGTATAAAGAGGGTAAAGAGGAAATGTAGCTTTCAGTCTGCCTGCAGGATTCTCATCTGTTGAGTGCTGGTTAGTTCATTAAGTAAATGCTTTACTAAGAGGAAGGAAACTTTATATTCTTCATTTTAATGGAGACTTCACATGGAACATGAGGTTGAGTGTACAAAGGTGTCCTGAAAAATGGTATTGAACAAGAATGACATTTAAGTGAATGTTGTTGGAAGAGGATGCACAGGATAAGGCGCGAGCCTGTAATGCATGAAGTGAACGAAATATGTGTTCATATTGCTGTTACTTGTAATCATCATGTTAGCCCCAGAGAAATTGCTAGGGTATCTGAGAAAGAGCTCGTTGCATTTGCATGCTTTACAACTGGTGTCTAGTTCAGTATTTGCTTTTGGCTAAGAAAGCACACTCACAGCTCTTTCCTCATCATGTAGGTATGTGTGATTAGTAACAAAGCAATATTACACTTTTTGTCACTATTCTGCTTTTGAAAATGACAGACTGAGGTGCATGAAACTGGAGTGCATACTCACCCTGATGCAATGGTTGTGTATAACATGGAACTTCTGCATAAGACAGCAGTTGTTATATGCTCAAGACACAGTAATTGAAAGTTCCAAGTACAGTAATTTCTCTCAAACTACTTATCATATTTTGAAGAGTAACAACCCATCAGAACAACCTCTTTTTGAACGATACTAGCAATAAATCCTGAATCTGACATTTTCCAAAAACTGGAACACAGACTTACACTTGACAGTGAAATCCTGTTTTGCGCACCCCCTCCTCCCCACCTCCGCTACTCACCAGTGGCATGTTATCTTGTCTTTGGAGAATTGGGACATCTTGGTAATTAAAGAGACTATACATCACTTGGTAAGAGTTCTTTTTTATATACTTAAATGTCAAGTGAACTGCTTTGCTGAATCAATCACTGTAAAAACATACTCTGAATCTGTAGAAAAATAGATGCAAAATTAAATCTTAAGAGTATATGTGATTACAAAAATAATATAGCAGTGTCTTAAGTTTTGACAGCATGTAATTCTCTTTTAGGTGGTGGAGGGCCATTACATTTTGGTGTGTGTTCTAACTATCTGCATGACGTAGTCAGAGATGATGAAATATATGCATATGTGAGGAGGTGAGTATCACATGAAAATGGGTGTAAAATGGAAAAGGAATAACAGTAGTCTTCTTCATTATAATTGACATAATAGATTTGCAAGAGCCAGCAACAGCACTAATATTTAAAATTTATTGTGGTATTATCAGCGAACAGTTGTGAACAGCATTTTAAATTTACAAGTTTAATTTTTCTGGATTATCTTCAGAATCTTGTAGTTCCATCTGAAATCAGTATCGTCTATGTCGTGACGAGTAGGCAACTTGTCACAACATACACGAGATGGGTTGCTGACATAAGTAAAAGATTCTGATGATGATGATCCAGAAGGACTGAAACATGTAAATGTAAGAAACCATTTGTAACTGTTGTCTGATAAGAAAAATTCTGTCAAATTTTCAAAAACATTCAAATAATTTTTACTGTAATGTAAGTAACTCAAAACTCATAATCCACATGTTAGCTCCAGAGAAAGTGCTAGAGTATCTGGAAAAGTCATCTAATTGCATTTTCACACTAAAAGCATTTTGAAAACCTGAGAAAAATTATTTAAATTTCGTTTGCATGACTGCTACAAAAGTAGTCCTCTACCGCAATCTCCAATTCATAAATTCGTTAAGTAGTACCTGGCATGGCAAGTAATAATTTGGCAGTAGTAAGATTTAACTTGATCACATAACACAAGATAGTACTGCTCTGCTTCCAGAAGTGTGAGTTAGATAGCAGTATATTCAAGCTGGTGTTAAATGGCCAAACGAGTTTTTGGCAGTGTTAGAAATCAGAAACTTTCAGATGGAGTGCTTTATGACCTTAGTAACTTTACTCACTTACCTTCACCTGAACAAATGCATGAAGTTAGTTTCTTTATATAGTAATTTAATACCTTTTAGAAAACAAGTGACTAGTGCAATGGCACAAAAAAAAAAGTAAATTGTAGAAATTCCAAATACAAATAAAACAGCTACAAAGAAGCTACTAATAAATATATCAGAGCTTGCACAAGTTTGAACAGGCCATTTCTAACATGCAGACTCCAAGAATTCATTAGGTTGTCTACATACCCATAAATGTCCATCTGCTCAATAAATTGGGAAATGAGTGTCGTTGGTTTTGCATATCTGTAACAGCCAAAAGTACAAGAAGAAGTCTTGAGTCTTGTTTGAGATAATAAAATTGTTTGGATAGTCTTCAGTGCCAGTGCTTTATAAATATTTGCATTCCTGCAATATGATAATGAACATAATGAAAACTTTCCTAAATGAATAATTGTACCAATGGCCATCCGGTATGCAACATCAAGAAGAACCGATGATATCACAGCCGAACTTATTTGGGGGATATGTTTTACAAAGCTAATATGATTGAATATTTAATCTTGTCTAAAGTGAGAAGGATGATGAAATAAGTATTGATTCTTACTGACATTGCTGGCTATAATCACTGTAACATGCCTTGAGGTTGAATCAAAGAAGCTCTAGGTGTGTTGTTAGGGTATAGCAATCCATACTGCTCTTGATAGGCAAGAAATCAGGAGAACAAGGAGGGCAAGGCAGCAATGCAAAATATTAACTATGATGATCAGTTCTAAGACGAAAATACTGAGCAGAAGCTCTGAAAACTCTGTACAGCATCTCATTATGGATTAATTTTGTCTGTAGAGTTGATTCAGTAATCCCAGGTCTCATTCTACATTAAAACACCAAATATTTCTAGATTCTGCAACCCTTCACATCATATTTATACAAAAATTTACAGAAAATGGCACATCATATTAATGAATGTCAATTTTGAGTTTCTGTAAAAATGAAAAGGGTATTGATAAATGCTTTGTCGCATTTCTCCAACCTGTTGGGAACCTAGTTTTGATCCTCAATAATTCCTAAGAGTGCAGACTTTCTAATAAAATGAAAATGTTAATGGATATACTAAGAATGGACAAACAATAAATTGAGAATAAAAAACACTAAAAACTTTAATGAAAACAGTAACATCCCAATTAAGTTCATATAACTGAAAGTGCCTCATATTTTTACTTTAGCCCTGATAACCAGCTTCTTCCACATATTTCATACAGTTCTTGAGGAGAGTAAATCATAAAATTTTCAAAAATATACATAAACATCATTTTCAGAAGTTTACCATTTCATTTGCATTACTTCAGAAAAATATTCCAGCTACCAGAAACAAGATTTATCTGTATGGAGGAAAAACTTACAATAATTCTGCTCAACTTTCAGGGATATAGAAAATAGTTATGGTCAAACTGCTTTCTTAAATATACAAATTAATACCAGGCAGAGTTGTTGTTAAGTTTTTTATATTGCGACTCGAATATGATATGGCATTATCCAAACAAAAATAGTATGGGGTTTTGTCTGACATTGTATTTCATTCAAAATAAATTATGTTGACATGAAAAGCTTTGACATGCCTAATGGTTTGTTACAATAATAAATGTACTGAGCCAGAAGTTATATTTTTAATTGGAATAATTTCATTACAATTATCAATTTTGTTTAGGAATATAAAATATGAATATTTACATAACAATTACATCATACAGATAAATGTTTAAAATGTATCTGATCAGCAGTGAAGATCTGAGATGGTGGTTGACATGACTTGGGTGATTCGACATGGGATGACCCGGCATCTATCTGCATTGTTTTGTATGATAGTGAGCCAATCACACAGTCATTGATGCCAGAGCCTGTAATTATTTATCTAATTATGCCAATTATTTAACTGTCTTCAGTTTAATATGGAATGTTGATGGTGATACAACAGGGTATGGTAGAAGACAATATTTGTAGCAGAAATTGTCACTGTTCATGAAACGATACCATACCTTACATTAACTGCTGTTAATATGAAAAATGCCTACTTCAACCTAAATTTAATTGTTTCAAAACTACCTCATCAATGTAGCTACACAGTGTTTTGTACCACAAACAGTGATTACAGACTAAGATTGTCATTTGTACAAAATATGGCAATAAAAATGCTACAGGTACACAGACAGACAGCTAACAGAAAATGGAGATGCCTGCCCCTTGACAACAAGTAAGACTCCAGGCATCAGAGAGTAGAGTTTACACTTTTCTACATCTAGTTTTTTCTTGTAGTTCCAAGTACTTGGTAGTTAATGTCATTCTGTGTTTTCCTGCCTTCTTGAATACAAATTACAAGCCATAAGCTAATGTGCCCTACACTACCAAATCTCAGATACCACTCCTTTAAATATGACCACATTATTTACATAATTTATATGGGACATACATGAAACATAGAAAATACACTATTTCTAAAAACTTGTATGTAACAGGTTCTGATGACCCCACAGTTAAGTCCCGTAAGCTTAACAAACATTTGAACACTGAATGTAACACTTTTCCAGTTAGTAACCAACACAAAAGAAATTATATTAAACTATTACAAAAGATACCCTTTGAAGTACTTACATACTGACTGTGCAAGGTCAGAGTTCATATAAGACCAGATGAGTAATTAGCTTTTAAAGAAAAATATGGAAGCCTGACTTGGTTGTTAATTAAGTCATAATGTAAAAAGGAATGAAACATACACAAATTTGTCATATGTATAAATCATGTCTTCAAAATTATGCGTTTTATTATTGAAATTTTACTTAACTGTAATAGGTATAGATTTACTACCTAAAGAAACATCTGAATTTTTATGCTGGTCTGGGAGTGACTCACATTTCCCACTTACCACAAGCAAACATCTTTGCATGTTCCCCAGACTGATCGAAACCAACACCTTCAGACACATACTTTTTCTCATAGATCATCAATTTAATTACCCACACTTGCAAATCTTGATTCCTTTACAGGTTTTAGAATAAAGAAAACACGAAGCCATAGACTAACAATTCCATACTTGTCTCATGCCTGTTTTCGTCTTGCATGCTGTTCTGTGTCTAACTAAAATTTATGAACATACAAATTTCAGAAATCCCAAGATGTGTGACTGAGGGTACCTGAACAAAAAAAGTATACACACACCTAGTAAAATTAAGTTCAATTTCAACAGTAAATTTCAATTGTTGTAGACTGTGGTTTGTCTTCAAATTTAAAAATGCTTTAAAGTTCATGTTTTAATTGATACATTTCATTGTCTAAAGTCAGATATATTAGCTTTACTTCTCTCTGCCCTACAAAAATGTTCAACCTTTTTGCAGTGCACCAAACTTCCATATGCCAAAACATAACACAAAGCCAATTATTATGGTTGGACCAGGCACAGGAATTGCTCCATTTAGAGGATTCTGGCAGCAGCGAATGGCAGAAATGCAAGTGTCACAAAAAGGTTGGTTAATTAGTTAATCTACATCTATTCTTTATTGATACTCCTCATTAAATTGAATGTGTCTAGCTTAGAACAAACTGTCACATGAGAAGACGGTATTTTCAGCAGAAATTAAATTTGATTCTCAAGACAATGATAGTTACAGTTCTTTCATTTTTCACCTTTGGTTAAACTTCAGTCGTGGTATGTCAAACATCCTTAACATGACAAACAGTTGAATGAGAAGTATGGCAAGTTACATCACTGTAAAATGCCTCTGCCTCTAGGGCCCACAAATACAGCAATTGTTTCATGATAGTTATTACTGTGGTCTTCAATACGTAAAATAATCAATAGAGGATAACCGGGGGCTACTGAGATACACACTACCACAAGTTTCCCAAAGTTAAATTCCTGATTCCTGTTGTCTTTTTAGTTATAACACCCTCCACCCCCCCCCCCCCCGAATAATTTTGATATGAGTGAAAGTAAACAGCTAAGTTGACATCTGGCTCCCTTACAGGATTTATGATACAGATGGTAAATAATACATTCATATTAAGAATTCCGTGGTGGCTTAGCTGTGGTACGCATGGCCGTTCATCATCGGGGGTTAGTCGTACCCCCCCCCTCCCCTCAGGCATGGTGTTGGTGTTGTCCTTATGTCCTTAGGTTAGTTAAAGTAGTTCGTAAGCCATGGACTAATGACCACATGGTTGAGTCCGATAGATTTACAAACATGCTTTTGAGATAGGTTTCCCTTTTTCTTAATATCCCTTAGATTTCTCTGATATGAAATCCTGCTTTGGAAGGCAAAGGGGAAAGAGAGGGCGTGAAGAGGGAGAAGCAAAGAAAAAGGAAGTGTCTGAGAGAGAGAGAGAGAGAGAGAAAGAGAGAGAGAGAGAATTGCTACACCAAGAGGATAACATGCTACAGACGCAAAATTTAACTGACAGGAAGAAGATGCTGCGATATGCAAATGATTAGCTTTTCAGAGCATTAACACATGGTTGGCACCAGTGTCGACACCTACAATGTGCTGACATGAGGAAAGTTTCCAACAGATTTCTCATACACAGACAGCAATTGACCGGCGTTGCCTGGTGAAACATTGTTGTGATGCCTCGTGTAAAGAGGAGAAATGTGTACCATTGTGTTTCCAACTTTGATAAATTGTCGTATTGTAGCCTATCGCGATTGAGGTTTATCGTATCGCAACATTGCTGCTTGCGTTGGTTTGATCTAATGACTGTTAGCAGAATATGGAATCGGTGGGTTCAAGAGGGCAATATGGAATGCCGTGCTGGATCCTAATGACCTTGTATCACTAGCAGTTGAGATGACAGGCATCTTATCAGCATTGCTGTAATGGATCGTCCAGCCATGTCTCAATTCCCGAGTCAACAGATGGGAACGTTTGCAAGACAACAACCATCTGCACAAACAGTTCAATGACGATTGCAGCAGCATGGACTATCAGCTCGAGACCATGGCTGTGGTTACCCTTGTCGCTGCATCACAGACAGGAGCACCTGCTATGGCGTATGAAACAACAAATCTGGGTGCACAAATGGCAAAACGTCATTTTTCCGGATGAATCCAGGTTCTGTTGACAGCATCATGATGGTCGCATACGTGTTAGGTGACATGGGGGGAACACACATTGGAAGCGTGTATTCGTCATCGACGTACTGGAGTATCATTTGGTGTGATGATACGGGGTGCCATTGGTTACACATCTGTCACCTCTTGTTTGTATCAATGGCACTTTGAATGTGGCCGTTACATTTATGATGTGTTACGACCCGTGGCTCTACCCTTCATTCGATCCCTGGGAAACCCTACATTTTAGCAGGTTAATGCACGATCGCATGTTGCAGGTCCTGTATGGGCCTTTCAGGATACGGAAAGTGTTAAACTGTTGCCCTGGCCAACACATTCTCCAGATCTCTCACCAATTCAAAACATCTGGTCAATGGTGACCGAGCAACTGGCTCATCACAATACGCCAGTCACTACTCTTTAACTGTGGTATCGTGTTGAAGCTGCTTGGGCATCTGTACTTGTACATGCCATCCAAGCTCTGGTTGACTCAATGCCCAGGCGTATCAAGGCTATTATTATGGCCAGAGGTGGCTGTTCTGGGTGCTGATTCCTCAGGATCTATGCACCCAAATTGCGTGAAAATGTAATCACATGTCAGTTTTAGTATAATATATTTGTCCAATGAATACCTGTTTATCATCTGCATTTCTTGCACGAATTGGGGTGGAAATCATTAAAAGAAAGACTTTATTCATTGCGGCGTGTTCTGTTTGCTAAGTTTCAATCACCGAAAATGTGAAAATATTTTGCTAGCACCCACCTACTTAGGGAGACATGACCATCCCAATAAAATAAGAGAAATCAGATCGAAAACGGAACGATTTAGGTGTTCTTTCTTCCCACATGCTATTAGAGAATGGAACGGTAGAGAAAAGTTATGAAAGTGGCTAATGAACCCTCTGCCAGGCACTTGAATGTGATTTGCAGAGTATCTATGTAGATGTAGATGGTGTAGCAATTACAATGGCCAGTAGTGTAAGCCTGTCCTACATGGCTTCATGTTGTGTTAAAGGTTGGTACTCTACCTTGCTCTTCCCCACAGTTCAGCAGTGGCTGTTCATCCTGATGGACAGCTGGTTGTGCCAGAGATGGTGGCCTTGTGTGTACGAGTTATGTATGAATGACTGAATAAGCATATATACATTCTTTTTCTGAAGAAAGTTGTGGCTGAAAATTATAAGTTGTGTGAATGGGATTGCATCTTCTATATGTCTGTGGCTCAGAGATCAACTTCATGGTAAATTATTGACTACGGGTTGTTAGCCACACCAGTGTAAAGACTAGATAAATGACATGGCTGCTCTTACAAATGGGCTGGCCACTGATGGGGTATGTCAGCTTGTGATGGCAGGATGCCACATACTACTGCAATTTTCTAGGATGGCTGGCATGAATGCTTTGTAAACTACAATCTTCGTAGACTGATTGCATTCCTTAACATTCCACAAATAAATCAAAGCTACCACCTGCTTTACCTATAACTGAGCCAATGTAATCTTTACATGTTGTATATTGTCAAAATGTTACATCTACTGTCTAACTTCCACAATCCTGACACATCATCCATCCATCACCTAATGGCCTAGGTCATGAATAACCTTCCCCTTCTGTTCCCAGTTCCATTTCTCATCCCTCCTCTTCTACCTGATGAAGGAACCCAGATCCGAAAGCTAGTCGCGTGCTTTTCAAAAATCTAGGAATAACTGCAAAAGCCTGACTGCCTTGATCAAAAATATTCAACATGTTATGCAAAAGAAGTGAACTGTGTTTCACAACGGGATCACTCAGCAGTTAGGAAGGAGAAAGTCATTCTGTTAGAGATGCTTCATCATGTTTGAGCTCCGAATATGTTCCAAGATTCTACGAAATATCAGGGTCCAGAATATTGGGCAATTGTCTGTTGGTTTACTTCTACTATTCTTTTGGACCAGTCTGACCTGTTCCTCCTTCCAACTATTGGGCAGTTTATTGTAGGAGGGATCTGTGATAGATCGTAGTCGAGAGAGGCTAGCTCAGCTGCAAGTGAAGTATAGAATCGGATATGACCAACACACAGTTTGCTAAATCACTAACTAACAATGGTAGAGCATGGAAAATGCTGCTAGTCTCTAAATTTTTACTTTTATGGTCAACCGGTGATAATATAATGCATTCCACAGTTTAAAAAAATTTAATCCAGGCATAAAATTTAGATATTTGATTGCAAGTGTTGGTGTGTTGCCTAATAAAATATTTTTGGAAGCCCAGAAAGACTAAGCCCAGATGGCCACCATAATCAAAAACAATCGAGATATCATGTGCAAGTGAGTTGTATATGGTGGATATTTTCAAATTCTATGAAGATTTCCATGGGAACTCTTTGTTCTAGGCGGTCATTCATATTTGAATACTGGACAAGTTCTAAAATTCTTCTCCAAACATATGAGTAATATCATAATAGGGAATGCAAGTTCAAATTATCATTTCTCCTGATTTGTACGTTCATACGTGTCTGTTGAACAGTGGAAACATAACCCATTTTTTACTTTCATAACATTTTATGCATAATTTTTCAGGTATTGTGAAGCATTACAATTATGAAATTCTACAAAATTTCATTAAAAGCATAAATTCTCTATCCCAAGAGATAAAACTGTCTTTTCCATGAAGAAAATATAATTAACCTTGTGGAACTACAGCATAACATTTTGTGTGTTCACACTATTATTAATCAAACATCTTTCACAACTGACATATTAGTTAAGTACATATATTATTTGTTTTTGTTACATTAAACAGGAGTAAGATTCTGTTCAACACAGCTACACTCTTCTCTGCTTATATTTCTATAGCTTTAAGATGTAAATAAAATAGTTTCTGTAATGGTGTCTGTAGAAGGCCAACATATAATCTCACTCAAAAATGGACAAATCAAATAGTGTGTGTGTGTGTGTGTGAGAGAGAGAGAGAGAGAGAGAGAGAGAGAGAGAGAGAGAGAGAGAGAGAGAGAGAGAGAGAGAGATATTTCAATGGAAAAATTGAAATAGTTTTATAACTTGAGTCTTTTGTTCTGAAATACTTAATATATAATATGTTACAGGTACTGAGCACTTTGGCAAAATGTGGCTCTTTTTTGGCTGCCGTGAAAGATCACTAGATCTTTATTGTGAAGAAAAGGCAAGCATGGTGAAAGATGGTGTGCTGGACAAAGCATATCTTGCCCTTTCACGTGACACCAATGTGCCAAAGGTAATAATCATTCTTTATTAGTTATGAAGGATGTTTCACAATTCTTTCTTTGAAGGGTTGCAGAAGGAACTTTGTAGATGTAATTACTGATAAGGAAATGAACCATTAGCATGTGAAATAAGCTTAAAGATTGGATCACTTTAAATTGTACAGATATGGCACAAACACACATGAGTGTTGCGGTGTAACAAAATGGTTGTATTTCACAAAAGGGGATACAATGTCTGATATTACAGCCTGAGGAGAGCCACCAGTGGTGCAACAGAAGTAATAATTATGATTATTTAAGTAGGAGAGCAAACCGAGGGGGCTGCAATCGGGGAGCGTGCTATTGGGGCGAGAGCCGGCGGCAGACAGACCTTTACTGTCTGTAACTATCTCGCAGCTAGCCAGTAGTGCCGAATCTACGTAATTGCATTCATGCAGTGATTGGTTGGGATCTGCGGTATGGACTTTGATACAGGTGCACTGATCGGCGGGTTCAGTGTCCGCAGTTGCATGGATTGGCGACATGTGCCGGTTGCTGAGCACAGATCGAATAGGGCTAGGGGATTCGGAATGCACACAGTAGCAGAAATGTGGCACGTGTGACGCAAACGTATGGCAGGGGACATCGGCCTCCCTCTGTCCTAAGGCACATGCGGCAAGACATGGAAAATCATGTCGAAAGTTACGGGAAAAAATAAAAAATATAATACTGCTGTTCTCCACCGGTGTACAAAATTCCAGCATACACATGATGCTGACACTGAGCTCTCACCTGTGTGCTCAATAGGAACCCTCAGTGTGGGTAACATTTAGAGTACTCACTGTTACCTTCTATGTGGTGAGAAACATTCTCTTCAAAGTAGAGACCAATCAAGCCCTTGGAGCACCACAGTCAACCACTTCCAGTTGTGAGTGTATAAGTTTCTGACAGTTATTATTGTATGAAATAAATCGCAATTTGTGATCAGTTATGGCTTCACTCTACTAGGTTTAGGTGGAGTACCAAAGCGCAGCGAATGAAAATTGTGCCCGGCAGGATTTGGGCACAAATTTTCATTCGCCGCACTTTGGTACTCCATCTAAACCTAGTACAGTGAAGCCATAACTGATCGCAAATTGAGATTTATTTCATTCGCTGAATGCTGCAACGTCGTCAAAAATACATAATTGTAAGTTATTATTGTTGTTTGTTGTCCTGATAACAACAACAACAACAACAATCATTTTTGTTTTACTACAACAAGGACTTAAAATACCATGCTTATTTCAGTTGGTGTGCCTAAAATGAAATGGGAGACTTGAAAGCGATTTGATCTTCACGTTTATTTTCCATTAAAATGAAACATTACTTGATAAGAGTACTTACACAACCTCTGACAAAGTTTAGTGCATGAAGTTAAAATGGCCCATTGGGCAACACAGGTGAATCGCAACACTGTACCTGCGTAGCGGCTGGTGTTGATAACCTGCCCCCACAGTGGTGCAGTTGAGCATCATCAGTGTTCCAGAACAAAGAATTAATATAAAGTTTCTTTTTAAGCTTGGAAACACAACCTAAAGTAATTAATGTAATGCTGGTGCATGTTTATGGGGATCAAGTACTGACTATGAAGTGTGTGTATGAGTGATTCACCCATTTTCAAGGCAGCAGGGAAAGTGTTTCTGACAATCCCCATAGCAGACGACTGGCAACCACTCTGTGACAAAAACAGTGAGAAAGTGAGGATATTGATAATGAGTGGTCATTAGTTAACTATTTGTATGATATATCGTGAATTACAGATTACCCGTGAATCCATGTGACAAATCCTTACCCAAAAGTTAGGAAAGAGGAAAAAGTATTGTTGTCTTGTGCCACATCACTTCACTAATGGAAGGAGGCATGTTTAGAGACTTCACACGATTTTGTTGAAATGGTGGATGCGACACACAGCTTATTGCACCATATTGTCACCGAGGATGAAACCTGGTGTCTCCGTTACTACCATAAAATGAAATGGCAAAGCATCAAATGGCGTTCTCCAAAATTCCCTAACCGGAAAAAGGTCAGAACCGAAAAATGACACATCAAAACAATGCTCATCACCTTTTTTTATAGTGGAAGCATTATCCACATAATTTCCACCTGAGGGAATGACACTGAATGCTGCAAGTAAGTTGAAATTTTGACCCATTTCATGCAATGTCTATGTAGGGTACGACCCCAGTATGCACAAGAAGGTTCCTGGTTTTTAATTCATGACAATGCTTGCCCACACATAACAAATATCAGCAAACACTTCCTGGTCATATAGAGGGTGATGAAACTTTAACAACCACCACACTCATCAGATCTCAATCCTCAAGACTTGTGCCTATACCCTCAACTCACTCCCTTTGAAAGGAAAGAGATTTGACTATAATCTTTACATCCAGTGAGGCTTCCGAACACCATCTAAAACGAATACTTCATGGGAAGTTTCCAGGACATGTATCACAGAGATGAGTGGTGTTTAGTTGTGGGAGGTGACTATTTCAGAGGGCAGTAAGGTAACTGCAGTTCATAGTTCATCTACGTTAATGTTACAGAGGTATTAACAAAACTTTGATAGACACTTCATCAACCAAGTCTAATAAACAATAAGCCTTAGAAGCATGTAACATGGATTGTGAAACATGAGGTAAATAAATTACACAATCTAAATTGACAATGGAATAAGGTAACTACTGGAGCAAGTCACCATAAAAGATGATTATTGGGCCACAGACAGCCATGTAAAAAAAGATAAGTACATTCACACAACATTGAATTTATATTTTTTACATGGCTGTCTGTAGCTCACTGACCAACTTTATGGTGAGTTGCTCTTATCCTGAAATCATTAACAAGATACACTATCTAATTTTCCAAACTGCATAACAATCCAAATTTCTATGCTTCTATTTGAATTTATCCATTGGTCAAACTGCAACCATTATTGAGCCTCAATCCTGTGAGATAATATTGTAAACAAGTTTGCAGGAGAACTTCTGTGAAGTTTGGACAGTAGTAAGCGAGGTACTGGCAGAGTTAAAGTTGTGAGGATAGACCATGAATCATGTTGGAATAGCTTAGTGGTAGAGCGCTTAATTGTGAAAGGCAAAAGTCCCAGGTTTGAGTCTCAATTAGGCACACAATTTTAATGTGTCAGGAAGTTTCATCTTTAACCAACGTTCTCTTCCTAATGTGAACATACTTGGTTAGCATCCATCTACATAGGGACACATGATCGTAATAATAAGAGAAATAAGATAAAAAAACAAAGATTTGGATGTTCCTTTTTCCCCCGTAAGCTATTAAAGTATACTAGAGAAAAATAAAAGCAGTTAAATGAACTCTTTGTCAAGAACTTCAATGTGACTTGCAGATTATCTTGGACAGTTTACAACTCATCACAAAGATGTGGAAACAAACTGTGACAAGCACATACCAAAGGCACACACAGACAAAGACTTCCAGCTATCGGCCATGGCCTTCTTCAGAAAATAGAACACTCATGCACTCCCACAGGCACACCATACAATCATACAACCGTCACAACCATGACGGTTGTATGACTGTATTGTATGCCTGTGTGAGTGCATGAATATTCTATTTTCTGAAGAAGGCCATGGCCGATAACTGAAAGTCTTGTATGCGTGTGTGTCTTTTGTATGTGCATGTCCCAGCTCGTCACCACCTCTTTGCGGTGAGTTGTAAACTGTCCTTATTACTACCAACCTGGACTTTCCATTATTAGATTTTGTGGAATCTCTATGTAGATGAACTGCTTGTTTCTTCAATGCCATTATAGCCTTTTAAAATTATACTTGGGATACAACTGAATAAGGAGCAATGTAGGTCTGTAATTGGAAGTGGTATGTTCATTCCCACTTATGTTCATTAGTATTACTACAGCATGTTTAAGTCTGTCAGTAAATGTAGCCAAAGTTATTGACTGATTTTAAAGATATCTTATAAGGAATTATATCAAATCAACTCAAGATTTTAATATTCTGTTAGAAACACCAACTTAACAAAAACACAATTTCTTAGGGGCAAGATGAATCTGGCACTATACTTAGATATCATATTTATTAAAATTAATGTCTGTTGGTGGTGCTTGCAGTGTATGCACAAAAAATGTAATGCATCTATATTTGATGTTTGTTACTGGGTACACAGCTATTTTTTGAGTGTTCTACTGCATATGGAGTTCTATTTTTCCTTAGTTTCATGCATAATAAAGCAACAGTAAGGCACCATCACAGATTACATCTCAGGCTCTTCTGACTGTCACTGCTGCCTACAAGGCAGTATAATGAGCAATAAAAAAATAATATTGTGGAACATGTGATCAATATATTGTCAATCCCTTGGGAGTTCTGGGAATCAAAGAGATCCTTCCAAATCGAAGGAAGTGCCAGTTTAATAATTCTCCTAATAGTTTGTCTTCTTTCAGATTATTGTTTTATGAACATAGTATGCAAGTCTTAACTGAGAGACCAGAGACTTTTACATATCTTATGGTAAAGGAATTTCAGATTTTGACTACTGATTGTTTTTTGCATTACATAAAGATTCCACACAAGATACTTTAATCCCAGGAGTGCTCTTTTCTTTATCCTTGATCTTTATAATTTTCCCCTTATTTGTTAAATGCGAAACATAAGTGACGTAGAAATATTTTTTTAAAAAAGAAGTACATTTTTACTTATACTGTCTGCTTTACAATTTTCTCTCCAACATGCTGACAGTGATTTGTGACTAAGCACTGTGACTCGTTTGTGATTCCCAAATAAGATACGTACTTACATGACCTGTACTTCACTGGTCAAAAAACATTTTATATCGTTAATATTAACAACCGTGGTACAATATACATTTGAGTATTTGTTTTAAAGTTAATCCACTGGAGTTTGCAGGGCCTATAAAAAGATTGACAGCTGTTGCACCATGTCATTCAGACCACATAGGAAATGAATTCATCGTCATAGTTTTTTGATAAGCATTTGCAATTTCTTTAATAAATAATTCTAGACAAACAAATTTGCACTGTGAAACTACTTTAATTATCTTTTCATGAATCCTTTGCTTTCCTGATTACACAATCTCTGCTTTATATTGAGATAAACCATTGTGCACACAACCATTTTGTTTCTGCAGACTATAGTTATACAGCTGGTTCATTACACACATTGCTGTTAGACGATTTTTGCAACTTTTCTTGTCTTTGTTTCAGACGTATGTCCAAGACTTACTTCAGAAAAAAGCCTCTGAAGTTTACCAGAAAGTTGTTCATGAGGACTGCCACTTCTACGTGTGTGGTGATTGCACAATGGCTGAAGATGTTTATCAGATGATGAAGAAAATTATTCAGCAACACAGCACAATGACAGATGGAGAGATTGAGAACTACATGATGAGAATGAGGGTATGTGAATCAACTTTATACCCCTAGAGTACTTTTCCTTATTTTACATCTGAGTGGAAAAAGGCTAATTCATACACTGATAGTATGTTACAGACCGAATACACCTTTATAATATTGTAGATATACTGTTTTGTCATTTTTAAAAAAAATTAAATTTGGAACAGTGAGTATTTGGCAAGTAAAAAAAAGGTCCACTGCAACTTCATTAAAAAGGGCAACCAGTTTCTTGACCTGTCGTCACAGCATTAGGTTTAAGACTATTTTAAACATTATTGAAGGACTGTCATGATCTTTACAACATATCCCCCAGTTTCTAAAATTTTACTCTTTGAAAATCATTATGGTAAGGACCACATCTATCGTAATACCAACTACACTGGTTGAGTCATATTCTCGAGCATGGGAGTGTTCCTTTCCATGACTAGGTCATTGTTGTTGGTTTTAAGATGGATGGGTCCTTACCATGAAGATTCAAAATAAATTTTGAGAATTGGAGAAAATGTTTTAAAAAATGATACTGCCCATTCAATAATGTTTCAATAGTCTTAAACCCGATGATGTGACTACAGGTCACAAAAACAGTTGCCCTTTTAATAAAGTTGTAATACAGTAGCTATTGACCTTTTTTATTCATAATGAACAGTTTTAGCTGTGGATGTCTGTATTCCAAACTTTTGTGTTCTAGGGCCTACACAGAGTTTTGATAGGAAATAGAGGTGCTCCTATAAAGTCTCTAGATTCCAGTTTTTTTAATGGTTATTTCGGCAGGACTCAGACACAGAAAAGAAAACAAAAGAAAGGCTGAGATGCACAGATGAACAACAGAAAGAAAAAAATTGCACTGACGTGTTTTATGGCCCACTTTAAGATTTGCTTGTAGTTTTATGATTTTTTGCAAACATTTCAGATAAAAATAATAAAAATGCATATAATGAAAAATTATGGGTGATATGATTACAACTCTACTATTGTGATAATATCTATGCACCCAACACGTAATATTCTTGCTGACCATATTTTAACAAACAGCAAAAATTATTTGATATCTCAGTTTAGGTTTGACAAATGTACTCCTCGTTTGAACTTTTACCTCTTTAAACCATTATTTTAATATCTCTCCTACATTTTCATTATATTTTTCCATTAAAATATTATCACCTGTTGTTTTGGTAGTTTGTTCAAAGTTTATTTTCTTTGCCTGTACTGGTTACGAAAGACTGCAGCCTGGAAGGAACGTAGTGTACATTTGACTTTCGGACGAGTGACTATAGCCTGGATGGAACACAGTGCACATACGCCATCTTGTTTTCTGTATTTGATGATTTTCTTATTATAACTCAAGCGTTGGCATTTCGAAGCAATGTCACACTAAAAATTATCAAAAACACTTTGTTCTTGTGACAATGAATTATAATCTAAAATTGCTATGTTAGCAGTTAACATCTGCCATTGATGGTATGCCATAGCATAATGCGCGACAAATTAGTTTGTGATGTACGAACATGTTGGATGGTGCTTCGAAACTTGCTAGGGTATGGTAGCTCAGCGTGCTCGGTCAGAGGGTTGGTGGCATGGTAGATAAACACCCTCTGTAATGAACAAATTGAGTCAACGATGAAACAATGAAACTAGAACAAATCAAACCAACATTCACAAAAGTATTGATCAAATAGAAGAACCAATGAAAGAGAAAGAAAGATGATTCAACACCATCTGCAATGAAAACTGAGCAAAATTCTCGATGAGCAACCCAAAACGAACATGAAAAAAAAAAAAAAAAAAAAAAAAAAACGACCGCAAGGCATAGATCTCCCTGAAGACAAAACAATATAGATATTTCAAAAAATTCAACCACCACTGACAATTTTTCTTCCTCTTGATTCCTAAATGGTTTTTGCACACCCTTGTGAACTGAACACAACTATATTCTGCAAGATTCAGAGTTGTTCAAAGGTACCAGTGCTTTCTCTGAAAAGTGCATTTGTTCTGTTTCGAGAACATGCCATGAAATACATACCAACAAATTGCAAACATAGAAGTGAATGACTTAATGACAGTACTAAATGTTCAAATGTTAGTAAATCTATCTGACTTACCTGCTAGGTCATCAGTCCATAGCTTGCAAACTACTTAAACTAAGGTAAACTAACCTAAGGACAACACAAATACCATGCCCGAGGGGGGGACTTGAACACCCTTGGCGAACGGCTGCGTGCCCTGCTGCATGGTGCCCCAGTGCACACTGCTAATACGCCGCACCAATGATGTACTAACTTTGTATATATATTAAGTACTAGATTTAAGTGGAAATCAGTATTACCACACTTATTTCATTTGTGATTTTACCTGTAAACGAAAATGTAATCACAGTTTGAAGTACAATATTTACTCTTTATTTTAGCACAGAACAAAGTAACATGAATGACTTCATATCCGAACTACCCTACGTTAAAAGCGTCCATAGCAACCATGCTAGACATTTTAGTAGGTGCAATGATTCTAGTTAATGACTTTCAATATATTCCAATAATAGTGAATAATTACTTAGAAAAGAAAATAAACAAGGTAATTTGTTGCAATGTATTCACTCCCATTCCGTTTTATTAAGGAACTAAACTTTCCACAGAAATCTAGGACTTCTTTTATATACGAAACTAAAAGTATCAGCATGTTGATCAGAATATTAATTATTACAGTAACTTCCCAGTTTACGTGCATATCCTTTGGAAGACCATTGTCCAATTCGTTGTTGCGTATCTCACAACATGTTCATGAAATAGAACAAACACACTTTTTAGAGTGAGCATTCTTACACATGCACAATTGTAAATACTGAAGGACAAAGCTCTATTTAATTAATAAGAATGCCTGAAACCCTTTTAGGAAAAATTAGAAAAAAAAAAAATGTTGGTAGTGGCGACGACAAACCACATGTTGGTTCTGATAACTTCTTATATTGTCAAGAGGTTAAGGCAGGGTAAAAAAAAAAAAAAAAAAAAAAAAAAAAAAAAAAAAAAAAAAAAAAAAAAAAAAAAAAAGACATACTGAAAAACTCCTTGTTCTGCCCAAGATTTGAATCCAAACCCTTCAATTTCCACTAAAGTGCTTCACCCTGACACCGACCAGTCTCAACAGAACGATATTGTACTGAAGAGGCTATCCCAACAGAAAATTATGTAGTGTGTCCTTTTGTTTGCAGTTAAACCTCAGAACAAATTATGGTGATTAAGTAGAAATAATAACCAAGATAAAATGAACATTTCAATTAAATTATACTAACTACTAAATTCACCTGCAGAAGTAATGACAAACTTCTATGGAAAAGTCAATCATGTCAGAGTAGCAGGTAGTGAATCTACATCTATATACTCGACAAGCCACCTCACAAGTTATGGCGGAGGGTATTTAGAGTAATGTCACTTCCTTCTTTACCTATTCTGGTCGCATATTGTTCATGTCGACTCTAAACTCTTACTTTATCCTCCTGGTCTTTTTGCAAGACACACATAGAAGGAAGAAATCTACTGTTGATTTGTCAAGAAATGGAGACTCTTGAAACTTTGACATACTGTAATGCAGAATGTCCCAATCCCTGAAACTGGATTTTGCCAAGCATCACTGTTCTTTTGTGTCTACTCAATGAAGTGTGATGCTCTATTCTGAATCTTTATTATCAAACCCACCTGGACCAGATCCCACACTGATAAGAAATATGAAAGTACTGGTCTAACAAGCGTTTTGTAAGCTATTTCCTAGATTGATGGACTAAACTTCCTAAGGATTCTTCAGATGAAACTGTCTATCACCTCCATTAGCCACAATTCATTTTTAGTTGTTCAAGTCATGTGTTATGCCTAAGCCTAATGCCAGATATTTTATCAATGTAACTGCTTCCAGTGATATACAGTCACACAATCATATAACAAAAGATCTTTGTTTCTATGGAGCAATAATATGTAACAATATAATAAGAGCATTTTACAACTTGCCACAAAGACATAACAATGAGCTGTGACAGGCACATAAAGACACACACATACAACACTTAATCAATCAGGTATTCACCTTCTTTAGAACAGAGAGCATTCACACAGGCACACATCAGTCTGTCAACTGTCATCTCGGGCTGCTGCACTCTAAATCATGCTCTGTAGTGAGCAAATAGGGGAGAAGATGGGAGGGGGAGACAGGGATGTTGCATCACATGGTAGGGTTGGATACAGCACGGCATTACGGAGCATGTACATACTAAATGGGTGGAATGACATGCAGCTTAGGAATGGTGTTGGGAGGCTGGGGAGGGAAGGAAACACAAACAAAAACAACACAACACAAAACAAACACACACATGTGCAAACAAAATTGGAGAGCTTTAGAGTTGGTAGGAATTGTTGGGTGTGGAGGAAAAGTGAGTTATCATATGTTGAGGTCTGGACAATTTTGGGATTGGAGAATGTACTATAAGGATAACTTCCATATCTGTCTAGTTCAGAAAAGCTGGTGGTGGGTGAGAGGATCCAGATTGTGCAGGTTATGAAGTAGCCATTGAAATAAAGCATATACCGCACAATATGTTGTGCCACAGGGTGATCTATCTTGTTTTTGGCCATAGTTTAGACAGCTGGTAATGGACAGCTGGTTAGTGGTCATAACACAGAAAGCTGTGCACTGACTGCAGCAAAATTGATACATTGCATGGCTAAATTTCACAGGTGGCTTGGCCTTTGATTGGGTAGGATAAGCCTGTAACAGGGCTGGAATAGGAAATACTGGGTGTGTCGATTGCACAGATATTGCAGCTGGGTCTTCCATAGGAATGTAATGCCTGTAGCAGTGGGCTGGATTTCAGGGTGGCATAGGTAGGGACTAGGATGTTACAGAGGTTGGAAGGGCGATGGAACACTGCTTTAGGAGGGGAAGTATCTTGGGCAGGATGTATCTCATTTCTGGGAATGAGGACAGAAAATTGAAACCTTGGTGAAGGATGCAGTTCAGTTGTTAGTACAGGGTAGTTCTGGGTGACAAGAAGAGTGCTCTTTTTGTGGGTGGCTATTAGTGGTAGAGAGAGAGGATTTGGGGTATGTGGGTAAATGGCGTGAGAGATCTGTTTGTGAAGACATTTGTAAGATCTTCAGCACATTGAGAAGTGAGGTTCCTGTCACTGTAGCCGTCATCCACATGTGGCTAGGCTGTAAGGGAGGGATTTTTTATGTGGAAGGGATGGGAATGTCAAGATGTAAGTACTGTTGGTGATTGGTACATTTAAAGGGATGAAAGTGTAGATGGAGCCATCAGTGAGGTGAAGGTCAACATCTAGGAATGTGGTAAGGTGGGTTGAGGAAGTGAAATGGATGGGGGAGAAAGAGTTGAGGTTTTGAAAGGAGGAGGATAAGGTGTAATGGCCTAGAGTCCAGATTATGAAAGTATCAACTTGAACCAGACCATAGGTTTGGAGTTTTGGGATGCTAAGGAGGTTTCCTCCTGATGGCTCGTAAAAAGCTTGGCACAAGAGGGTGCCACAGATTTGATGATAAATTTTCCCCTCAAAAGAAAAGTAGTTGTTAAGATAAAGTTGGTTATGGTTTTGAGGAATGAAGTATTGGTTTGAATTCAGTGGGATGTTCGGAGAGGTAGTGTTAGAGTGTGGCAAAGTCATGGGAATGTGGGATGTTGGAGGAAGCGATGAAAGTAGAACCAAAATAAATCGTTTATGTTGTGAACTCTGCTACGTTTGGAGAGGATGGCGAATGAGTGGTTAGGGCAGAAAACTGCAGGAGTCAAGTAAAACACTTGGATTGTGCTTATGGTGAACTGCTTGGAGCTAATATGTATCTCTTCTTGTCTTGGGGGGGGGGGGGGGAGGAGGAGGAGGAGGAGGAGGAGAAGGACCAGCCAGGTTAGAGGCAGTATTAGAATATGCATGGCAAATGGGTGCTTGGTAAGACTCTGTTTGACTAGGGCTAATGAGTAACAGTTTATGAACTTTAACTTTCTCTGATTTAATTTCAGCGTTGTAACTGAACAGTGTATGCGATTCTACACAAGACTTTACAAGTGTTGATATGTTATTCATTGGACTAATATTTGAGCTACTCTGAGCTGACTATTATTTTCTGTTGTGTGATCATGAAATGGACTTGGTGTCAGAGTGTTGTCAATCATTACGTAGTTGGTATTTTGTACTCCCATTCTCTTAAGATGGTCGACACATTTGTTCTTCTAATTTTATAAGGTTTATTTCTAATTATTACTTTCTGCAGTGCGGTTCAGAAGCACAGTGGTAGAGTGCCAGAATATGAATCAAAAGGTCATGGGTTTGATCCCAGCCAGGTCCTGGGATTTTTATCTGTCACTTACCACTTATTTCACCTCTGGCAGTGCTGCTGATGTGAAAAGTATTGAACAGCACTGTGGTTCGGAATCCACGTTTAACTGTAGGTCCCCCTATAACTGGCTGGATAAGTCAGTTCAAAGGTCGGAGGAAGGCAACGGCATACCACCTCCAAAGGAGGACCATGCCTTGTAAAGCACTGTGATGTTCAAACTAATCTTCGGATTGTTGACTGCTTTAATTTTTTACTTTCTGCAGATCAAAATGTAAATATGATAAACTTTGTTCAACAAATTTATCTTGTTACCCATGTCAGTTGCAAACATTATAATTAAACTTTTATTAATAAATCATGTATCTTCAATTTATATTTCATTATTATTATTTTGCCAATGTTAGCATATGCACAGTGTTTGACTAAGGGATCATATGTACAAGATACTTTTTGCAGTTAATGTAGTGGCTGGGCATAAAAGCAGACATGTACAGTTAAACTCCAAGAATACATTGAGCCATATTTCTTAAACAGAGCCGTACATAGCTCAACACTTACAGACACTTTAAAGTCACAGCATGCAAGTCTACCTCTTAATAATTGTACAACCAACTTCTATGATATTATAATAATAACAATAATAATAATAATTATTATTATTATTAAGAATAATTGTAAGTAACAAACATATACTTGGATGTGAAATGTGTGTTTGACATTGTATACGTAATTGTTTACAGGATGAGAATCGATACCATGAGGACATTTTTGGAATAACTGTATCAACGGCTGAAGTGAGAAACAGATCAAGGGTGACATCAAGGGTTCACATAGGTGCACAGCCATAACCTTCTTCTGAATTGTATTTCCAAATGGAAGAATGATTTATTGATTAAAGATCACCCAGTCCTTCATGCAAATGGGGGTGTAACTTCCCGCATAGAGGTGTAATACACTGTCTATGCTTGGGCACATGACATGTTAAGAGGAAGCTGAGAAACAAATTGGAAGTGAATACACAGATTCTGTTGTATCTGACACAGTATACTGTTTCCAGTTAAACTTCAGTCAGTATAGACTAATACTGAACAGCCACATTTCATCAACAATATAAAAGTTTGTGTATGCACCTTTCTTAAACACCTAACAATACAAGGTGCCTATAATTAAATAAGTAAACACAATACAAAGCTTTACTTTATTTACAAATTCACAAATTATTATGAAAATAGGTGGCAACTAAAACACAAAGTAAATGGTCTTTTCTTCTAAGAAAGAAAGATAACACTTTTCCCCTCAAATGATAAATACTATGAATAACAGCTGTTGCAAGTTAACCCAAGAGACTAGTGATAATAAATAATTCAACTTGGATAGAAGTACTAAACACACACATGTTTGCTTATTGTATTAACACAACTGATGAGAGCTAATGGCTCCAAGAGCTTCAGAATCTGTAAGATTCATTAGAACATTTAATGTCTCATCTGGAAGTTGGGCGAAACTTCTTTACACATTTTAAATATATTGTTAGAAATGTTTTTGAGAAACTACTTAACTAACAAAATTTTGTTTGTGGTGACTGTGATGGATATTACTGGCACTTTTTATTAGACTTTACTTTTAAACACATTTACTGTTACAGACATAAATAATTTTGTTTTCTGTATTTTGAAAATACTCTAGTTCTTTATACAACCCACATCATAAGTTCCTTCATTTTCAATTACGCAGTTTGTAAAAGAATTTGTAAACTTATTTGATGGTGATGTACTGACAAATGTAACTTGCTCTGTTGTTATTCTATAGCAGTATTCCATTTATTTTGTCACCATGTACTATTTTGATGAACTACTTATTTACATAATATGGGAAGCAAAAAAAAAATTGTTTCATTTGTTCATGAGTACTTGACAGTCATCATGATTGACAATTAAACAGCTGTCTATCATACGTCTGGAGTGTAGTTCTTTAACTAAGGATGACAGTGAAATCTTGTGCTGGCACAAAGATTCTCTAAAACAATGTTCATATGACATACAGATCATTATGATTGTTAAAAAAATTAATGATTTTCCTTAACTTGTACTTTGTTAACCACTGCTCACACTACTAAAAGTGAAATGAGAAAGAAAGGTTGCTTTCAATATTTAGTATGACTGACTGAAGGTGAAACATCAGAATAGCTGTGGCACTTCTTATTACCAGAGATTAAAGTCTGAATGAGCTGAAAGTTGAGGTTTTCATTTATCATATTATATAATTATGAAATTTAATTTGTATTAGGTAATGTTTTAAGAAGTAACTAGCTTGAAAGAGGGCAAATAATATTTTTAAATGTTTTAATGTGTTGAAAAGAACACTGGAAATAAATCTATTTAAATCAACTATATGCTTCTAAATTTTTCTTCACCAATTTCAATTTTAGTAACTGTTGTTAATATTAAATCACCATAAAATTGGCCTTCCTTGTAGTCCATTTCTTTGATTCACATCCTCCCCAAGATCCTCTCCACACCTATAAAGTGAGGTTCTGTCACCCTCCCAACCTCTGAAACATCCTAGTCCATCCCTTTACCACCCTGAACCACAGCCCCCTGCCACAGGGATCATGTCCTGCTGCAACACTCCACTGCAATACCCATCCAATTCACAAACCCATCACTTCCTATTACAGTCCCATCATAAACTTATCCTACCCAGAGGCTTGAAAGCAACCAACTGTGTTGAAATCACTGTGCAGCTTTTTATATTGGCATGACCAGTAATCAGCTGTCCATTAGGATGAATGGCCACCATAAAACTGTGGTCAAAAACAAGGGAAACAACCCTCTGGCACAACATGCAGTGAAGCACATGCTTGATTTCAATGGGTGCTTCACAACCCGGGCCATCTGGATCCTCTGACAAACCATTAGCTTTTTTGAACTACCCAATGGGTTATGTGATTTGAATTTTTCCAAGTGTCTTTCAATGTTTTAATAGTTCTTGGGTATCCAACCAGGTTGCATTGTAAACCCTGCACAATATTTTGGCACTTGTACATACTTCTATCTACAGGTGGTGCCTGATGAATGCTGTACTGCTCTTCCCGGCACCCTGTGTGTTTGTCACTACTTCCTCCACTGCTTTCAGTGTGGCTGCTGTTAGTGGTGGGAGAAGCAGTGCCCTGGTTCGATCTCTAGCTTGCATTCTCTGTGTTGCTGTTGTTGAGTGTGGACCTTGATCTCTGGAGGCCATTCTTCAACTGGGCCTGGAGAGGGAGAATTGCCTCTGGAGATAAAGGTCCGTGCCTGACTACAGCAGTGTGGACTGCAGGCCAGAGTCCTGGATGCTGCTTTCCCCACAACTACCAGCAACTGCACTGAGATCAGCAGTGGAGGGGTAGTGGCAAACATATTTACAGTGCCAAGAGGAGCAGAATGACATTCATCAGGAACCACCTGGAGATGGCAGTATATATGATTACTGAAATATCATGGAGCAATAAGATGCAACCCAGTTGGATACACAGATAAAAGTTATCCTTACAGTACTCCCTGAGCCCCAAAGTATCCAGGCCTCAACCCACAGTAACTTATTTTTTTTTCTCCACACCCAACAGTTCCTAACCCCTCTATCCTACACATGCTCCCATTTTGTGTGAATGTGTGTGTGTGTGTGGGGGGGGGGGGGGTTGTTCATTTTTGCTTCTCAACTCCCCGCTCCAGTCCTAAGCTGCATCTCATTCCACCCATTTAGTATGTACATGCTCTGTCGGGCTATGCTGTATCCATCAGCACCACTGCCATGCAACCTTCCTGCCCCCCCTCCCCTCCCATCCCCTCCCCACTCCAATTTTCCCCTCATTGCAGAGTGTGATTAGGAGTGCAGCAGCCAGAAAAGATGTTTGTGCAGCTGTGAAGTGTGACTGTTAATGCTCTCTATTCTAAATCAGGCCAATGGCTGATAGCTTAAGTGTTGTCTGTGTATGTCTGTGTAGTGCCTGTTGTGGCTCATGCGTATTTGCAGTGAGTTGTAAACTAGCCTTATCATATTAAGGCTTTTTTAAACACTTTCACTATGATAGTATGTGACAAATATAAAAATATACTTTGTAGTCTATGACAATGGTGGACAGTACTAGACACACAATTGAGAGGATGTTGGTGTAACATTAGACACAGATGAAGTTCTGAGTTGTAGCCAGGCATATAAACTCCTGAAATGATTGAAGTAGAACTATAAATTGGTTTTTCAGAGAATAGTTACCACTTCTCAGATAAAATACATACCAGAATCCTATATTTTTGTCTTGGAAGAGAATGATACTTAAGTATCTCAGCATTCAGTCCTCAAAGTTTTTACATGCCCAACCACCACATACTACTGACTATTTGTTTCACACAAGGCTACATGTTCTTCTGCATTATTGACAGTCAATGTTTATTACGTATAAACTGGTTCTTGAGAACACTATGGGCATTCACAACAGAGCAGTCGACTTGCACAACCCTCCCCCCTCCCTCCCTCCCTCTCTCTCTCTCTCTCTCTCTCTCTCTCTCTCTCTCTCTCTCTCTCTCTCTCTCTCTCGCCATATCTTAGACTGATCACTGTATATGGGAATTTCACTGCAGTACTTTCTAAACTGCTTCAAATATATTTACTATAGTATGTATAATTGAACCCAAAATGTATTGTATGTGGGTGTGAGGAATCAAAGTGACAACACTATATTCCATTTCAAACAACAAAAATGGTTTAATGTAGACTATGTGGATATTACTGTTGGCTGCAGAACATATCAATTTTGTGACAATGATTGCTTTGGTTTCTCACACTTTTATGATGACAAACACTGGAGAGTCCTCCTCAAAAATATCTCTGCATTTAAGACTTGATGATGAAGTCTGGTTAAATGGGTGGTCATGGAAAATTTTGTGACTACTTAGTAAATGACTAGAAACTGCCATCAAAATATTTAGTTCCACATTGACATTGTGGCTTCTGGCACCTTCTTTCTGTGAATCTCTTTCCATCAGATGCAATTTACATGAACTGAGCTTCATTTCCCTATTTGGAATTCCAGACTTAGCTCTCCATGGTTTAATTAAATTGGTAAATGCAAAGGTTAGGTCAGTTTCTTTAAAAAGAACATGACAAATTTCCTTAAATGTGTCAATTCATTCTTTAAATGAAGCACTGCCTCTAATTAAGTCATTAATCTTTAATCTCTAAGCTTTCCTCCTAAGCTTCCCACCTTTCAGCAAAAGCAGGATGGAAGAAGTCGGTAGTAATTAGCACAGCAAGCCCCCATTTAGTATCACCATCTGAGCATACTGATCCTTCAAAATTATGAACAAATTATTTCACATATTCCAAATAATCAATTTGGATAGAGAGATATTGTGCACTGAATTAGCTACAGCCAAACCTGTAATATAATTATGCTTGTTTAAGAGAGGAAATTCCAGGTTGGAATGTTAATAATGTGAAGATGGGTAGTAGGCCAAACTCACTGTAAAGACAATCACTGACCCATAGGAAGGCACATAGGAGACAGAATTACAATTTTAATTTTCATCCACAGCCTTAACCGGAAAAAGATACATTCACACATAATGACCTAAATCGTGCAACATTACTGCCATCTCTGGGCACTCCGGCACGACTTGCAAAGTTATATGAATGTGATTCTCACTTCTACAAGTCCTGCTGTGGCTGAATGATCATCTTTTGGGTTAATTATGTTTATGGCAGAGACAAATAAGTACAATGTGTTTCATCACCCACCCATAAATTGAAAACTGCCTCTTAATTGCTTCGAAAGACTGTCATAACTGATAACAAGACTGTAGTCTGGTCTTGTGAATTTAAGTTAGTGACTTCACTACTTGCATATTTCATTAGTGATAGTCTCTTTAGAATGTTTCTAATGGTCATCAGATGGCATGATGAGCAGCAATAAAACGGCTTTTCCTTTGTAGTATGTTTTTAGTGTGGAAGCACATTGCTCATTTGACCTACCTAACATCAATACTTCATTTCATTTCCAATGACAATTAATACTTTAGAACTTTAATGCACACTCCTTTTATCCTCCACAATAATAACTACTCCTGCCATTTTTCTTATGGGTCATTCCATGTCAAATCAACACAGTAAAGTAACATTTTCAACCTGGAAATTTCAGATTTCTTTCAAATTCGGTACATCCAATGACCCAGATAAGAGATGGAAAAATACCAATTTGCAGGGCTGTGTTACAACTTCAAAGAAAGTTACAGGTCTGAAAAAATGGAATTTGTGCAAAATTTACCGGTACATGCATCTGTCTCAACATAAAAGACTGTAATTCTGGTTCTAATTAAGTTAAAGCAATGAAAATAGTACCATTGGAAAGCTAATGAATAGACCTTTACACTGATATGCCACACGGCAGGTTTATAAATATTTTTCTTCTAAAAGTCATTGACCTTGACTTTTGCCCTTAAATATCTCAAAACACCACATCTTCAAATTTTTCTGGAAAAAATATATTTTATTGTTCCACCAGCTTATATGCCCGTGCTTCACAACGGTTGTTAGAGAGGGACTTGTGTATATCATGGTTCTGGACCTAGGTCAGCAAACACAGAATCCTTGTTGGATCGCTCTGTCAATACTCAGTTCTCCTAGCCAAGATTTAAGTAGAAGTCATTGTCAAAAACGATGAATGTTCATAAAGTGTTTCATACAAAAAATGAAATTATTTTAAGTCCATACTCCAGAACGATGTAAATTCATGGTTAGTTGTGTTCATAAAGTTAAGTCTGAGGGGTGTAATTATCTGTCTGCCATAAGCATCTGAAAACACTTCTATCATTGAGATGAGAAATAGAAATAATAATAATAATAATAACAGCGCCATTTATTGGTTCTGTGGCATAGTACTAAACTATTTATCTCTCACAGTAAGTGTATGCTGAAGTATTAGAATTTTGTGTTGCTCTGGGGACAATGTAGTTATTCTGTATGCAGTGCTCCATATTATCGAAAAGTCGACAAATACTTGAAGTCTGGGAATTCAATTAACAGAGCTGTTTGTCTGTTTAAATAAGACATCATGGTGGTGTCAGTGTGCGATAAAGTAAGTCTGGGTTTTCTTTGAAGGAATGGCATCAGCCGATCGTCTGTATAGAACTTTTAATTAAATAAAGTAGTACTTCCAGTGAATTGCCTTGATTGTGTTAGCAGCATCTGCCATTCTTTCAGCTAATACATGTCCTCACGTCCTGCAGTGATTACTTCGTAAAGCACGAAGTTGAAATCGATCTTGTGTAATAGAACTATATATTCAGAAGTTGGATTATAACTCTTACGTACAATTGTCTTTGCAAAAGAGGACGCCTTCCCTATCTTATTGTAGTCCACACCAAAAGTAAGCAATTACAAATTTTCTTCACAATATTGTACCAAACAATTATGAAAGCAGGAAGGTTTCGGACGAGTTTGTCGCTCGCGTGTGTATATTATCTCTAGTGGCAGGCACAGAGCAGAAATATCTCTGGAGTGAGCATTCAGATGCGCAGAACAGATTTTCTGTCCTCACCAAACAGTTGGTGTCACTGGATTGACTCTTGTCACAATTTCTGATGAAACAAGTGTCTGGTTTGGGAGGAAACACAAATGATTAAGACGGTCCATGTGGATGCAAGAAGTTGACCTTTACTTCATCTGTTTCTTCACAAGTTTGTAAGACATATGCATCCACCAATGATTGTCATACATACAGGCAACAAATCCATGTATATCTGTTAACAGCATTTCATTTGCCATAGCAATCAATGACTCTTCTCTACTTAGTGAAGAAGCAGAATACGTCTTTGTCCTTACTAAACCTTGGTTAACAGGTATTACACAATGAAGCTCATGGGTACCTGGAATTGTCCTTGTATTTTTGAATCTTCATTAAGGTGGGAAACCAATGTATAATGGAAGATATATGAAGGAATATTTTCCTTGCACCATTAAAACAACTGTCTTGATGTCACAATGTGATTTTCATTAGGTCACTTGAGTATGGCAAGTTTTGCTAATCTCTTTACAGTCCCTGCTACTCCATCACAAGGTCCTTTACCATGCGCTGCAGCAAAAAAATGGCATTCTGCTGGAACATTAAAATCTTCCTGGTTGTAGGACAGATTTGTAAAGTTCTTTCTGTTTTTGTATTGGGCAGCACAACCATCTGAAAAGTAATAAATGTGCTTTGGATTTGAAATCTGACGTTTTCAGAAATTGATGAAATTTTTCTGGAAAGAATAAATGTACACTGTATCACGCTGAAGGCAGTCAGATATTCCATGTATGATACATGTCATATTTCATTTGTGCTTGAGTCTCTGTAGTAAGCTACAAATGGGTGAATTGTAGCCTGTGAATTATTCCAGTGGAATCCCTGTACCTCATCCTCAATGGTGAAGGAATAATTTTCTGCAAAGTCACAAAGAATAAGATACTCATTTACTTGGAGACCTTCTTTAATGATTTTACAGAAATGTGACTGCTACTGGGAGATAAATGAGTGTTCCAGGAGCTGTTGTAACCCTGATGTAGACACCTCAATTAAATCAACTGTTAACATTATTATAGCCTCTAGAATTACCCTACCCGTAGTGCCCCAACACTTATTTGTAATTGCATCAATGTAGTTCTTACTAAACAGATCATACAGAGAATCAGCTAGTCTTGTCACACTTGGACAATAGGCACATGAACCTAAGAAACATGCTGGTAGGAAAGGAAATGCTACACAGTGCTTGTATGATGGTAATGTGTGTTCTTCACACTTTTTTTAGCACTTTCAGTTTACATCCTTCAATCAATAACTTGAAATTCTGGTGTGAGGCACACACAAATAGTATAGGTCCCACTGGCACTGGCACGAACACAGTGCTTTGGCCGAAACTCTCAAAATTTTGAGAAGCCAATATTTATAACTGGGTATTTATCTCTGAAATAGGAATACAATTCCTTAAGGCTGTACAACACTAGCTGTTTCTGCTTATGTACTGTAATTCCATTTTCTTTCTTGGCATCATATGGCTCCCGTCAACATCACAGTAAAAATCACGCACACGCTGAACGGTTTTCTCACATAATGTCCTGCCTGGCTTTGGATTTGGTGTCACCAATATACCATGTTCTGCCACTATTTTGCTTTCCGTACCATGTAATCTGAAGCAGAAAATTCTTTCATAGTTTTCCTTATACTCCAACCCTTTGAAAGTACAGTTATAATTTGTATTTTGTCGCACATATGGTCTGAATTGTAAAACTTATCTTTCAGCTGGGTGATGATTCCATTTTCACTCTCTTATTCTTCCATTTGTGCCACATAAGTATGCTCAAACACAGAAGCTATTTTTTTTTCAGTTTTTCCTTTGGATAAAATATATGGGGCAAACAGTTATATTCAACTTATACAAAAACTAGACAGCAGTTATTAGAGTCGAGGGGCATGAAAGGGACGCAGTGGTTGGGAAGGGAGTAAGGCAGGGTTGTAGCCTTTTCCCAATGTTGTTCAATCTGTACACTGAGCAAGCAGTGAAGGAATGCAAGGAGAAATTTGGAGAGGGAATTAAAGTTCAGGGAGAATAAATTAAAACTCTGTGGTTTGCCAATGGCATAGTAATTTTGTCAGAAACTGCAAAGGGTCCGGAAGAGCAACTGAATGAAATGGACAGTGTCTTGAAAGGAAGATATAAGATGAACACTGAAAAGAGTAAAATGAGGGCAATAGAATGTAATGTCAAAAAATCAGGTGATGCTGAAGGAATTAGATTAGGTAATGAGACAATAAAAGTAGTAGATGAAATTTGTTATTTGAGTAACAAGATAACTGCTGATGGCTGAAGAAAAGAAGGTACAAAATGCAGAATGGCTATGGGAAGAAAAGCATTTCAAAAGAAATGAAACTTGTTAACATCCAATATTAATTTGAATGTTAGGAAGTCCTTTCTGAAAGCATCTGTCTCGAGTGTAGCATTGTATGGGAGTGAAATGTGGATGATAAGGAGCTCAGACAAAAAGATGATAGAAGCTTTTGAAATGTGGTGCTACAGACAAATGATGAAAATTTGTTGGGTAGATCATGTAACTAATGAGGTGGTGCTTAACTGAATTGGGGAGAAAAAGAGTTTCTGTCATATCCTGACTAAGAGAAGGGATAGATTAGTGGGTCACATTCTGAGACATCAGGGGATTGTCGACTTAGCATTACTCGGAAGTGTGTGGAGTAAATATCATAGAGAGAGACTGAGGGACGAATACGGTAAGCAGATTCAAAAGGATGTAGGTTGCTGAACGTATTCTGAGATGAAGAGGCTTGGAGAGCTGCATCAAACCAGACTGCAGGCTGAAGACCACAACAACAATAACTTTTTCTCACTCTGAACCCTCTTTCTCTTCACAGGAGGTTCATCTAAATACTGAAGGCTGCTATTTAAAGAATTGAGTGCCAGATCTGAGCTACTTCATCTTCATTTAAATTTTCTCTGGAAGTACCTGGCTCAACTGAGGCAACTTCTGCAGTGCTTGTTGGGATTTCTGATATTTTCTTTCTACATTTACTGCAAATTATTCCGCCTAATAATACATTAGGACATTTGCTCGTCATCCACTCCAGAAAATTCCTTAAATTCTTCTGCAGTCTTGCATGACTTACTTCCCTAAATGGATTAAAACAATACAATTTTGACTTGAAATCCATTTTTTACAAACTATTACTAAATGTTTCTATACAATACATGTACACAGCACTTTGATTAAACAACCCACAGCCATAAAACAGTCTAATGGTGATTAAATATGTCTCTCTGATTGGTTGTTCACTATAACAGGCTAACAATGATTGGTTCAAATAGAAGTCTCTCTGATTAATTGTTCAAAAATCAGGCTAAATTTGATTGGTTGAAATAGGTCTCTCTGATTAGCTGTTAACAGCTAGAAATATTACAGAATTGCTCAGAATAAAAGTAACTGCTATTGGTTGGTTTTTCTAAAAAAAAAAAAAAAAAAACCATGGATCTAGGATAATAGCTGCTTACTGCATGATGATGGGGTACTTAAGTTGACAAAATAATTTTTTGTGAATGATGTATTTTGATATTTACCATATTTGTAGTAACACAATGGAACAATAAAATATATTTCTTCCAAAAAATTTGAAGATGGGATGTTTTGAGATATTCAAGGGTAAAAGGTCAATGACCTTTAGAACAAAAATATTCATAAACCTTCCATGTGGCATATCAGTGTAAAGGTCTATTAATGAGCTTTCCAATGGTACTATTTTCATTGTTGTAACTTAATTAGAACCAGAATTATAGTCCTTTATGTTGAGACAGACGCATGTAAATTTTGCACAAATTCCAAATTTTCAGACCTGTAACTTTCTTCACAGTTGTAATACAGCCTTACAAATTGGTATTTTTCCATCTCTTATCTGGGTCATTGAATGCACCAAATTTGAAAGAAATCTGCAAAAGTCAGGTTAAAAGGTGCGTTGAATTGACGTGGAATGACTCATATTTATCCATTTCGCTGTTGGTGGGTTAATGGTTAAGTTCCATTCATGCTCTAACACATAAACACCATGCACCTGGATAAACTGTTGATTTCTGGCTGGTTCCACTTACAAATTATCCTATTGCACTGTCACACCTGTAGTATTCAGAAGTTTCGTATCCCATATTTTTAAATACTTGTTACTAATTTTAACAATAAGTAATCTTCAATTCACTAAACATAAAAAAGCTGTTAGCATTCAATGGTACCTGTTACACTCACAGTCTATGATTGATGTGTAAGATGTGATAGAGCAGTGACATAGCCAGGATATTGTCAAAAGGAAGGGGGGGGGGAGTCCAAATGGTTAAAGAGAAATTTACAAAGGCTCATGTTTTCCATTTATTCTAAAGACAAACTTAGTCTAACATATTTTTTTTATATTTTATGCACATAGTTAGTGTTTGCAAGACCTTCTTATAAATATTGCAATATTTTATACACAAAATTGAGGAAAACATTTCTTAAAAATTATTTCAATATACGCCAGAAGAACCTTCGGTTGTTATTCCAAATGAAGTCAGATTATCAGAAAGAGACATGTTTCTTTGTATTTGAACACTGGCAATAATACGGTTGCATGTCACCAAGCTCGTTGCCTGTCAGCCACGACTGTAGCTTGGTATTTCGCAAAATCTGAATTAATTTTTGCATCAGTATAGATACCTTGCATACTGATTTAGGAAGCATACATCTATAATTTTTATTTCCAAGATTATTGGTACTTCTACTCTTGTTGGCATTGCAATGTATCCATCCTCTAGATAAAATATTACTCTTAAACCTAACTTTAAAAAGTATTACACATACTGAGTGAGGTGCCTTATGATATACTGAAATATTGCTACTCCAAATAACGACTCCATGGCTGTAAATAGATAAATAAGCTGTTATAGTACCATAACGCTAGTGGACAAATGAAAGTCAGTGTTTCTCTCTTTTTGTCTTGTTATGAACTTATTCATAATTGGAAACTTATATTAACAACACAAAACAAATACAACGGCAGTGGCAGCATTCCAATGTAGTGCTTAACATAGCAGTAATGGAGCAAGGCCAATAATGGACAATGGCTAAAGGAGGACTGGGCAATAAAATGTTCAAATATTTGTTAAGCTTAAGGGACTTAATTGCGGAGTCATCAGTTCCTAAACTTACAAACTACTTATGAACAACCTTATACTAAAGACAGCACAAACATCCATGCCCGAGGGGGATTTGAACCCCCCCCCCCCCAGTCAGGGAATGGCCTTGCGCATCGTAGCATGTAGCATAACACTTCAATGAGTTCGGTCGCTCCGCCGCGGCGACTGGGCAATAGCCGATGCTGTTATCAATGTATTGATAATTAAAATCTATAGATGGCTTTGTTGACTGTTGATAGTGCTTATCCCTTTTTCGGCGTATGACTGAAAACAATATCATTCAGTTTCACTACACGGTAGCTAGGTTGTGTCTTATTTCATTTAGTCCCTTTGGAGATTCGAGTCCACCATCCAGCATGGTTGTGTGTGTTGTCTTTAGCATAAGTTTGAATAGTATTATATCATTTAGGTGATAGGGGGGTCCGGACCCCCAAATCCCCAATCCTTTTGGCTACATCCTTGGATAGAGAGACACCATCTGATTAAAGTAGAGCTGAAGAAAATTATCTGTTACAAAGTGGTAGTCTCTGTCCTAATACTGCATATGATAAGCGGCATATTTCTAAAATTTTTACATTGTAACTATAGTTATTGCTGTCTACACACATTAATGGCAATAAGCTGCTTAAACTGTCAATATAAAAGATAAACAATGCATTTCCACAATAATATGTAGCCACACTTAACTACTGAGGTGTACGATTAAAGGAAAAACCTATATGAATGAATCCATTGTGCTATCAGCATTAAAAAGACATAAAACATTAGATATAATAATGGAAAGTCCAGGTTGGAATGAATACTATGAAATAAGGACCGTTTACAACTAACCGCAAAGATGTGGTGACGAGCTGTGTTTGGCACATAGAAAAGCAATTTATCATTTTAAAATGTCTCTGGAAACACCATTGAATGTTACTGCTGTACATTCAAATGACTGGGAATATTAATATTTCTACAGCTTTTGAAATTTAATTTATGATTACAAGTACAAAATGTATTTTTGTTTTAAAGAAATTTTAGTCATAACTGTTAACCACATGTATGGCTAAGGTGGGGGTTGTTTTTGTGCCTCAATGATACAGATAGCTGTACCATAGGTGCAACCACAATGGAGAGGTATCTGGAGTGAGGCCAGACAAACTTGTTCCTGAAGAAGGGAACTGCCTGTTCAGTAGTTGCAGGGACAGCAGTCTGCACGATTGACTGAACTGGCTTTGTAAGGTAACCTAATGTGACTTTTTCATAAAGTTACTGTGAACAGCTGAAAGCAAGGGGAAACTATACCCCTTATTTTTACCGAGGACTTGCAGCTCTACTGTATGACTATATGATGATGGCATCCTTTCGGGTAAAATATTCTTGGAGTAAGAAGTCCCTCATTCAAATATCCAGGTGGGGACTACTCGGAAGGATGTGGTCATCAGGAAAGATAACACTGGCATTCTACAGATTGGAGCATGGAATGTTAGATCTCTTAATCAGGTAGGGAGGTTGCAAAATTAAAAAAAAGGAAATGGATAGGTTGAAGTTAGATATATTTTGGGTTACTGAAGTTCAGTGGAAAGAGGAACAGGATTTCTGGCCAGCTGAGTACAGGATTATAAATACAAAATCTGTTGGGGGTAGGTCTAATAATAAATAAGAAAATAGGAAAGCAGGTAAATTACTATGAGCAATGCAGTGATCACATTATCATAGTCAATATAGGTATGAATCCAACACCGACCACAACAGTTCAAGTTTAAACGCAAACTAGCTCTGCCGATGACGATGATGAGACTGAAGAAATGTATGAGGAGCTAAAGGAAATTATTCAGACAGTTAAGGGAGAGGAAAACGTAATTGTAATTGGGAACTGGAATTCAATAGTAGGAAAAGAAAGGGAAGGATGAATAGATGAATATGGATGGGGGAAAATGAATGAAAGAGGAAGTTGCACGGAACATAATTTAATCATAACACACAACACACAAAACACACACACACACACACACACACACACACATACTTGGTTAAAAATCATGAAAGAAGGTTGTATATATGGAAGACAGCAGGAGACATCAGAAGGTACCAGATAGATTTAATAATGGTAAGACATAGATTTCAGAACAAGTATTTAAACTCTAAGACATATCTATGGGTAGTATGAACTGTAGAATGAAACTAAAGAAACTGCAAAAGGTAGGAAAATAAGGAGATGGGAGTGGATAAACTGAATGAAATTGAGGTTCTTGCGAATTTCAGAGAGAGGTTTAGAAACAAGGGTGGGCAGGGGGGGATGGAAGGGAGATAATTGTGGAAGAGGTATGGGTACCTTTGAGAGATGATATATTGAAGGCAGCAGAGGACCAAATAGGTAGAAAGGCAAGACCTATGAAAAATCCTTGAATATCACAGGAAGTAATAAATTTAATTGATGAAAGCAGAAGATATAAAAATGCAGTTAATGAAGCAGGTAAAATGGAGTACAGATGACTAAGAAATAACTAAGGAAAATGCAAGTTTGTAGAAGAATGTATTTCTAAGGGAAAACTAGATACCACACACAGGAAAATAAAGAGATATTTGGAAACAAGAAAAGTAGCTACATGAATATCACGAACTCAGATGGAAAACCAATACTGAGCAAATAAGGAGAAGCTGAAAGAGTACCTTGGAAGACATTGTAGGATGGTAGGAGAAACTAGATGAAGATGAAGTAAGAGATACTATGCTGAGAAAAGAATTTGACAGAGCACCGAGAGACCTAGGTCAAAACAAGGCCCCTGGAGTAGATGACATCACCTCAGAGCTACTGAAGTCTCTGGGAGAGCCACCCATGATGAAACTATTTCACCAGGCATGAAAGATGTATGAGACAGGAAAAATATCCTCAGATGTTAAGAAAAATGTGAAAATTACAGAACCACCAGTTTAATAATTCGCGGTTGCAAAATTTTAACACAGATTACTTATAGAAGAATGGAAAGTGTGTTAGAAGCTGACCTCGTGGAAGATCAGTTGGATTCAGAAGAAATGTAGGAATACAGGGGGCAATACTAACCATACACTTATAAGATAGATTAAGGCAAATCTATGCTCTTAGCTTTTGTAGATTTGGAGAAAGGTTTTGACAATGTTGATTGGGATACACTCTTCCAAATTCTGAAGTCAGCAGGGGTGAAATATAGGGAACGGAATGCTATTTACAACTTGTACAAAAACCAAATAACTTAGCAGTTATCAGAGTTGAAGGGCATGAAAGGAATGCTGAGGTTGAGAGAGAAGTAAGACATGGTTGTAGCCATTCTCCAAATTGTTTAATTTGCACACTGAGCAAGCTATAAAGGAAAGCAGTGAGAATATTTGTAAAAGTAAACTTCAGTGTGAAGAAATAAAAATGTTGCGTTTGCCTGTGACATTGTAAATCTGTCAGAGACAACAAAGGACCTGGAAGAGCAATTGAATGGAGTGGACAGTGTTGAAAGAAGCATATAGGCCTAATATGAACAAAAGGGTAATGAATGCAGTCTAAGAATCAGTGATGCTGGAGGAATTAGATTAGGTAATCAAACAATAAAGGTAGTAGATAAGTTTTATTACTTGGGCAGTAAAATAACATATGATGGTGGCAGTACAGAGGATATAAAATCCAAACTGACAATGGCAGGGAAAGTGTTTTTGAGAAAGAGAAATTTGCTAACATTGAATACCGTGTTAATTTAAGTATAAGAAATTCTTTTCTGTAGGCCAGGCATTTGTGTGGCTGTTGCCTTGTACGGTAGTGAAACATGGACAATAAATAGTTTAGACAGGAAGAGGATTGAGGCTTTTGAAATTGTGGTGCTGCAGAAGAATGCTGAAGGTGGGCAGATAGCGTAACTCATGAAGAGATACTGAATGTAATTGGGGAGAAAAGTAATTTTGGGCATATCTTGACTACAAGAAGGTACTGATTGGTAGGACATCAAGGAATCATAAATTTTGCAATGGAGAGAAGTGTGTAGGGGAAAAATCGCAGATGGAGACCAAGAGAGGGATATAGTAAGCAGATTCAAATGGATGGGGGGATGCCGTTCTTATGAGGAGATGAAGAGGCTTGCTCAGAATAGAATAGGGTGAAACTCTGCATCAAACTAGTCTCTAAATTGAAGACAACAAAAACAACAAGAGGAGAAAATGTTTCACAATATATGGTAAAACTATTTTTCTACTGTGTTAAATTTGAAAATAACAGCAACAAACTATAAAAAAAATAAATAAATAAATAAATAAATAAAAAAAAAAATTAAAAAAAAAAAACAGAATTACCGTGTAATTAAATTACATAAGTCACAATACAACACTACATTCTCTAATGGAAGTAGCATCAAAATCTCTAGGCCTATATGGTCCTACTAAATATTGCACTTCTATCATAGGCCTGCTTGTGTGTAGTGATGATATACCGGTAAATTCATCTGTTAAAACATATGACATTTTCATAGAAGTTTTGTTGTTTTACAGATTAAGGGAGCAAACTGAAATGGTTGTTGTTTTCTAGACGTTTTGTTTAAGGGATAATTCATTTAATATATCACAAAGACTTTCTTCGTTTAATATTCTGCTGAATTTACGCTATGTTGAGTAAACATATGTAAAAAGTTAACATATGTCATTATAAACCCATATATAAACCTAGGTAATTGTCTTTCACCGGCACTGCATAATCAATTGAGCCATATGAACATGCTGTACAAAGTAGCAACTTTATGAGGTTTCTCTTCTTTTTCTTTCAAAACCTGTGAAATTGGGTTTTATCCCAAAGAACTTTGAAATAATAATGGAGCTGTGTAATGAATAAGGAGAACCAAGTACAACATGAAGCTGAGAGACATTCTGTGCTCAGTTGATGTTGTTCGTATTCCACTGTCCAAATTGTTTGAACCTGCACATGGTAATAACTTGCAAAATCAATGAACCATCACTCATATAGGCCTATATAAATAGAGAATGTACCATAAGTATTGCAGTACATAACAATAGACAACAGATCATAATGAAATTGTTTTAAAACTAATTCCAGTATGATATACAACAAACAACTATTATATCCTCTGATTGCCATTTGCACAACAGACTGCCACTCTGTTCCAGTATTAAAACTTAAAAATTAATTTGCAAATTGAAATGGTCAAGCCTGATCGCTTAACATGAATATTCAACCCCAAGAGTTGCTATATGACAGTATTTTGTACCCAATGGGATATCCAAGCATTGCTCTTGTTTGCTGTGCAAATGTCAGTTGGTAATTTTGTTACCATGTAAAATTACACTCATACATTGCTAATACTGTTTTAATTATCTATGCTACTTGCTGCTGTCATAATTTAAAAAAAAAAAAATGGAATAGTTGACAGTGTCTAAATAAAGGTAAGTAAATAAAAGTAAGACGAAAAACGATTACTGCGTTCAATGATTAAAATCAAAATACTATATGTTTTTGTGTATTCAAAATTGTTTCAAAGTAAAGAAGAAAATTGAATAGATTACAACGGTAGCGCCGAATAATAATTATACGCTCTATTCGAAACATCGACGCAACAATCTCCGATGAAAACCAGTTGTTACTAGGTTTACTGTAAGCCTACAATGATTGTGTTGCAGTTTTGAAATGAAATTACTATATCACTGTCTACGTTAACATTCACTCTTGTGCTCTGCTAGGTAACACACTTTCCCGCATTAACAATGACAGTCACTCCAACTGCGTGTTGAACTTATTTTAACTAATATATTGCATACAGGTAGCGAAACATCCATATGAGCTTTATCTGTTAGCGTGTAGCTAATCGTGGCCTCTAGCCTATTTACGTAGAATTTCGGACATGGTGAAACATTTCCAAGGGCTGTGTTAGGTTGTAAGGTCATATTTCCGTTGCCAGATGGTGGTACTAACTACTGGTACAGTGAATGCTAAATAAAAGAGGTGACACTTTGTACTGTATTCTGAAGTCTACCCTTCGCGCTACATTAAATGCGCTTTTCTCTACAACAACTAAAACTTCAGTTACACGCAGAAAGCATTTCATTATGGAACAGAGTCCAACGAGAATTTTGAGGGACATATGCACCTATTAAGGTGCCCCGTATTTTACAACTGATGATTGGGTATTGGGTTTTTGCAGTGGGAAAGCTGAAATATTGCTTTAACACACGGAGAAACAACAAACCAACAATGTGTACTATATAACACAAAACTATAAAATTTACCGAACCGTACCAATGTTTCTATTCAATAAGTGAATATTTGAACAGCAATGATTGTATAGATAAGTACCTAACTTTTTTGAAGTACAGTACAGTATAACATGTCATACTACATAGCATGTGATCCAAGGACTAAATAAATAAATTAAATAACTACAGTAGGCCTACGGTGCTCAAATCGAACACACACACACACAGAGGAGAGAGAGAGAGAGAGAGAGAGAGAGAGAGAGAGAGCTGTCTACTACGATACTAATAAAATGATCGATGTTCCATGTTCCGCTTACCATTATTCCCCATTTCTCTTCAGAAATTTATGAAAATAACCGAGGGCGAGTAGGTGAAAGTCGTACTAAGGATAAAAGTGAGAAGAATGCTGACATTGAAATGACGGCATTAAAAACATTGGCCTTGTGCCAACCAGGACAATTACATTACGGGGTACAACAATTGAACGAATAGTCCAATTTCACAGAGGTTCTAAGACATCAAAGATGTCAAACTCTTTGCCAAAACTATTCCGTAGGCTTTTCTTTCTAATGGGACCTTAGCATCGTACAATATTGGTAGCGACAAAGCAACGGTCGAATTTACAATTTTTCCTAAATACTGTCGGTAGCCTATATGTTTTCAAAATCGGAGCAAAGCAGCCTCGTGAGTGGGTTATTTTGATGAACTGCATACAAACACTTTTAGGCAACATAACAGCTTCAGTCAATGCTACCCTCTTCAAAATTAATTGATACTATATAGAAATGTTTAAATGTTTGTAAACCTATTGCACCAAAGTGCTTTGGTCATGGAGCTCCTATTTAAATAAGGACACACACACACACACACACACACACACCAGGGAGGCTCTTACCCCCGACGGCGAGCAAACACGAGCTCCGCAGCAAGGCGCCTTACATCGCTCGGCCACTCCGCGGCGATACTATATAGAAATGGCTTGCAAAACTAAGGAACACTTCAGATTGAGGGCTTGTGGAAAATCATTTAATTCGTGTAAATAGTTACCTGTCAGGTCCATACCGAGGGGATGATGATACAGACAGATCCAAGGATACAGCTACAAAGAAGATGGAAAAAAAAGGGGGCGGGAGTGGGAACGATTAAATAGATATGGTACGTGGGTTCTTCTACTCTTCATGTTGCTGCCTTCTGCCTACGATAAGAAGCCTTCACCTTGGTTTGCAACTGTAGTTAACACAAAATGTTCTCAGCGTCATTTTGCCCAAGTAACATAACGAAGAAACGATTGCTACCCTAGTTAATCACGTTATCTATAGTATGGTTTGTTTGTGGCAACAGTTGGTTGGTTTATACAGATCGCCTGTGTTAACAATATTGTTGAATGGCATTCTAGATGGTATTTAGTTACTGTGTTGCATTATGGGAGTCATGAAGTTACTTGAGGAAAAAGAAAAAAGAAGGAAAAAAGTGCGATTTGGCCGAAGACTGTCAACAGAGATCCTAGAAAGGAAACAAGCATAAATATGGAAAGAATATTATAGTTGTTCCTCCAACCAGCATCGGTACTACTTTTCCAGAGACTCGGTTGATAAGATATGCTGTTTAAGTGAGATAATAATTTCGTGTGGCTCATTGGCCTGGTGCAAGTCTTTCAATTGGACGCCACTTCGGCGACTTGCATGTTCCTAGCCTACCCCAGTTATCCAACCGGGGAAAGGGCTACGTGTCGTTTCTGGCGCCTCCTCACTTCGTTCAGAGGTGAATGATGGGTTAAAATGCCGATTGAATAAAACCGAGGTCCGACTGGGTCTTGAACCCGCACCTCTTCTGTTTCCCCAATACCACCGGGCCCGAGTAGGAAGTAAATGAGAGAGAATCCAACAATAAGTCTGTCTAGGTGGTTCATATTATATAACTTGTTTGCTGTTGTGCCTGTTTCTCTTTACAGCGGAATTCCCCCCCCCCCCCCCTTGGCAAAGGAAACGTAGGTACCGGCGTGTATGCTTTTCACTGGTTATTGGCTGCGTTGTTCAAACACCTGCGGTTGTAATATCACTAAGTTGGTCGTACTTCTGTACTAGCTCCGAGCACTTTAAAGGATTGTTTTTCAACAAAGTTTTATTCGGGGGATCGTGGTCACAGGATGCAGTAGTAGCATGTTCGGTAGCAAATCGACGTTTCGTGACATTCAGCTTTTAGCCGCGGTGGAGTAGCCGAGCGGTCTAAAGCGTCTCGCTGCGGAGCGCGCGGTTGCTCGCCGTGGAGGTTCGAGTCCTCCCTGGGGCATGGGCGTGTGTGTTGTCCTCAGGTTAGTTTACCTAGGTTTAAGTAGTTTGTAAGCTACGGACTGATGACCACGCAGTTTGGTCCGATAAATTTACAAACATTTTTTTTTTCAGCTTCTATGACAGAATTACCAGACAGAATTGACAGGGTTTCGTGTAAGTTGCCTAATTAACAAGTAATTCGTAAGTGGAAAATTGGCTATATTGTGACAAGTTTCGGGTGCACCGGTATAAGTTGTACGTACCTATGGCAATTTGGATTTCAGGTGATGGGCCGACCGAAACGCAAAACAATGCAGCAATTTTTCCACCTCGCGATAAGTAGTAAATTAAGCGACTTAACAGCGTTTGAGCAATACTGCCACAGTTATTTAGAAATGTTCGGAATCTTCTTGTATGACTTTGTCATATGTTCAAATATTGTTATCTCAGAAAAACAAATTATCTATAATTTAATATTATTTTTAATCAATACATAAAGCTATCTTTTTACGACTGGTTCATAGTAGTTTGCTGCTGGTAACGAGTTTTGAAAGCAGTATTATTTTTAATCATCTCATAACAATATTAGTGGATTGTAATATTATGCTGCTGGTAAGAGTTTTCAGTATCCTTTCGAAGAAATCTCAAGTTCATGAACATCCTTGAAATATTATAACTTGATGCATCAGCCGGCCGCAGTGGCCGAGCGGTCTGCGGCGCGCCAGTCTGCACAGCCGCTACGGTCGGGGGTTCGAATCCCCCCCCCCCCTCGGGCATGGATGTTTGTGTCGTCCTTAGTATAAGGTAGTTCATAAGTAGTTGTAAGTTTAGGGACAGATGACCCCGCAGTTAAGTCCCTTAAGCTTAACAAAGATTTGAACATTTTTGATGCATCAGCTTTGATGGTTTCTTACTCGCACATCACAACACGGCACCACATTTTACACAGTGATATTTATTTTTCGTGATAGCAAAAACAAACATGAAATACTTGTAGTGATACAGTCTATTTTTTTCAGTTTTGATTCGTTTCTGCTACTGCAACTTCCAGCTTTTACAGACGTTAATGGCAGCGCAGATCTTAGATACGTCTAAGAAGGAAAAATACTTCGCCTTTGGAATCACGGACGTAGCTTCATTGCGGGTCTGGGGGGAGGGTGTCGCCGGACATTTTTACTCAGGATGGGGATCGCGGATTCAGAAAGGTTGAAAAACACTGTTCTAATGAATCGAACTCCTAAGATTCTTTGATAATGGGTGTGCTAAACGCTTAATCAACGTATTTTTTGCATGAAATTTTAGTGGAAATTCGGTTTCACAGTATCTGTCACTTGTTCCCATAATCATGTTCTTCCGTACGCGTATTCGACCAAATGGAGAAAAGGTGAACTGTTGCAGGTTAAATTACCAAGTTTTATCACTGCCGGTTCATGAACCATACGCCAGATATTGAGTTTCAGTTTTTTTAAAGTTCATACAAGTGTAATTCATTTACTACAACGGTATGCTTAATTTGTCGTGTGGTAATATTTGCATCAATAAAGTTAATATTAAAAAAAGAAAAAATCTTCGTCTTTCTTAAAACTTAAGCATGTGTCCGACGGGTGGAGGGTAGGGTTGCCAGATCTCCGGGCGCCGCCCGAAGTGCCCGGGTTTGGAATGAATTCTCCGGGTCTACGGCCAATGACTCTCATCTCCGGGCGTGAATGTAACCTTCATCTTAAGTTTTTTTTACGACGATTTTTAAGTACTAGGCTCATGTAGCGACGATCTACATCGAATTTAACGTACCTTAAACTAAGGACACAACATCCATCCCTAGGGGGGATTCGAACCTCTGGCGGGAGCAACCTCGCGCACCGTGGCAACTGCGCTGCTAGCTGTCAGACCTCTACTCTCGCCGTACGTAGTATAGCACTGTCGATCAATTCACTATACAATTCGCGATCGTTGTTGATATCCTGTACATCGGTGTATAATGTTTAATTGATATTACATTAGAACTAATTGGGGAACGTGGGTGTTCGGAAAACTGGTTTATTCGAATAATCTTATCTCTCATAGAAAGGACAGCACTATTACGTTTAATCATTTTATTCCCTCAAGTTTACTTCTTTACGCGGCAGCAAGTGGTCGTAACACGGAGCAGACGGTAACTGTGCCCCTTCAAATGTTCAAATGTTTGTACAACTTATGGGTCTTAACTACGGGATCATCAGTCCCTAAGCTTACAAACTACTTATGAACTACCTATGACTAAGGACGGCACAAATATCCATGCCCTTGTGCCCCTTCAGATGGAGCCAGTGAGAAGCTCTTCTTGGTGGTGCGCGATCCTTCAAAGAGAGCGGAGCCACAAGCGGCAACTCTTGGAAGGCGCAGCTTTTGATGTGAGCAGCTTTGATGCTGCCGCCACTTCTGCTGCCACTTTTGCTGGGAGGGAGGAGATGATTAGTGTTTTCTTCTTTTTTTGTATTCACGTGTAATCCTTGTTGGGGGGGGGGGGGAGTTGGTCGCAGTTGGGGGGGGGGGGGGGTGAGTCATTGGCCAAGGGGGAGGGGGGCATGTCTGGTCTCCGGGCCTGCCTCGAGTTCAATCTGGCAACCCTAGTGGAGGGGGAGGGGAGGGGCTGGAGAAGGAGCCTGTGGGTGTCGTTCTGCTACCTGTGTCAAATGCATTTCATCACATCTACATGTACATATTCTGCAATCCATCGTGAGGTACGTGGCGGAGTGTACCTCGTACCAGTACTGTTAATTTTCATTTCTGCTTCGCTCCCCCATAAAAGAGGGGACAACGATTGCCTGTATACCTGGACTAATTTTTCTTATCTTTGTGGTCTTTAGGGTAATGTGAGTTGGCAACTGTAGAGTCGTTCTACAGTCAGCTTCAAATTCCGGCTCTCCAAATTTCCTCAACAGTGATTCTCTAAAAGAACGTCGTCTTCCCTCCAGCGATTGCTATTTGAGTTCCCAACGTCTGCGTAATACTCGTGCACCGACTGAACTTAACTAGTACCAAACCTAGCAGCCCTCATATGAATTGCTTCTATGCCTCTCTTTAAACTGATTAGGTGGAGGTCCCAAACATTTGAACAGTACTCAAGAAAGGGTCGCACAAGCATTCTATTCGTTGTCTCCTTTACATATGAATAATTGCTTCCCAAAATTCCACCCGCATTCCCCATAACAGTCCTTAGATATTCATTCTATTTCACACCTCTCCGAAACATTACGCCTAGAGATTTAATCGACACGACTGTGTCAAGCATCAGATTACTACGCTGTACTCAAACATTAGGGGATTTTGTTCAGCTTCATCACCTTACATTCTTCTACCTTTAAGGCTAGCTGCCATCCCTCACAACAATTAGAAATGTTGTGTAAGTCATCCTAATACAGTAATTCGTGTGCACCACATCAGCGGCAGCAAACAGCCGCTACTGACCCTCTCCGTCAGTTCATTTATGTAGATAGAAAACAATAACGGTCCAATCACACTTTCTAAGACACTCCTAACAATACCCTTGTCTCCTATGAATCCTCGGCAACGAGGACAGCAAACTGAGTTCTGTTACTTAAGAAGTCTTAGAGTCACTCACATATCTGGGAACCTATTCCCTATTGTCGTGACTTCGTTAGATGTCTTAAATGCGGCACTGTATCAAAACGTCATTCAGAAATCAAGGAATATGCAATCTGTCTGTTCCCCTCCATACAAGCTGAGTTTCATAAGAGCAGTGCTTTCTAAAGCCGTGCTGATGCATGGGCACAATATTTTCCACCTCAAGGAAATTTAATATGTACGTACTGGGCATAAGTTCAAGAATTCTACAGAAAACTGGTGTTAAAGTTAATGGGGAGTAATTATGCGGATCCATTCGTTTACTTTTTTTTATAAACGGGACTCACTGCACTTTTTTCCGTTTGCCTGGGCCTTTCGTTGGATCAGAGTCGCGATAAATATTATGTTGATTGTAACGAGGGGGACCACTGTCGTAGAGTACCACGAAGAGTACCAAATTAGGATTCCATCCGAACCTGGCAACCTATTTGTTTTCAGCTCTCTCAGCTCTACATCTATACCAGAGTTTCTGAAATTGTGCTCCGCGGAGCACTTGGTGCTCCGTAAAAGAACTCCAGGTGCTCCCCGAAAAGGTAAGGATGTTTTATTTTTTTAAAAATAAATAAATGGGTCAAGGATTTCAATGTAGCGATTTCTTTGCGCCCTTGAGCGGCGTGTAGAGAAGTAACGAGTTACGTAGATAGTCATATTTAGCACCTTCATCGCTGCAGGTCGGAAGTGCTGTGCTGAGTGCTAGGCCATGCTTTGCCCGTGTGGGAAGCCTCTGCGTTAGCTGCTGCGTTTACGTGTGTTTATTGTGTTGTTTAGAAATGAATACGTTTCAGTGATGCCGAAATCGACGAGAAAATATTACCTGAAATTTTCATTTGACCGTAACTTTGTCCGTCCTAAGTCATTGAGGTTGAACAATGGTTAATTAGATCTACCTTCCGATTATCAGCAGCGTTAATTTAGTGAAATTGCGAGCCCGAATTATGTAAAATAATAATAATAATAATAATAATAATAATAATAAAAGAAAGAAAAAGTTGAATCTGGAACAATGAAGTTCAAACACCATGTTGTAATTGTCGGAGATGTGTCCATTCTCGTGTAGATCTATCCAAATGTTTGAACACCGATTCGAAGTCACAAGGGATCAGATTAATGCAGTTCTATGTGGAAATCCTGAGCAACACTGCTGAAAGATGGCCCAGTGCGCATAAATTTCCTGTATTGTACGGGGTTGAATTGCAGAAGCACATTCCGTCATCTATTACCGTTTGCGAGTACCATGCATAAGTAATGTGTAAGGACCAGCCAAGAGCATGTGCGGCTTGTAACTGAACAGGTCACGTCCGAGCGGAATGTATAGAAGCGCGTGGGGCAGCTGCTTGCTGGAGAGCCCGCTAGGCCCGCGGTGATGTCAAAAGTGCCTGTGATGTACAGTAGCCGCGGCGTTCGTATAGTACCCGTGGCTCGGCATTAGTCATAGTGCGTTATTATATTTCGTTGAAAACTACTTTGTGATTGACGTTTTCGCGAGCTGAATGGTAGCGGCTGGGCGTCTGGCAATCTTAGTTGTTTCTCGGGCTCCACGAGCTCGCTTGTTGTTTGGAAGGCTGAACTACATGTGCTGCTGAAGTTTGTCCGTTGGTAAACTTTCCGTATCTGCACAAACAAGGAACAAGGTCAGATTCGCGGTCTTTATCAAGCAACTGTAAACAAACTTCTTTGTTAAGAACTTTAATCTCTTTACATCTTATAGTTTCAAATCGTAACTTGCCGTCTGTTGTCATATATACAGTGAACAACTTTAAATATTCGGACACTGTGATATTTCAATCTTGGAACATTACGTGATGTGTCTTATAAGTAATAATATAAATTTTATTATGATAACTTACATAACTTCCTTAATAATACAATTTAAATACAACTCGGTCCTATATTCACGTTACTTTAATATTCGGACACTTTGCAGAACTAAGTATTTCAAGACAAAATTTTATGGAAAATAAATGTTTCAATGTCTTGTTAGGTAGCCATTCTGTTTTATCACTTCTTTCAAACTCTGCGGCATACTGCTAATGATATTTTTTAAATAGTCCGCACGTAAACCGTCCCATTCTTCTCTTAGTCGACGCTTCATACTTTCTTTGGAAGATATTGGTGTACTTCTAATACTTCGCTTCAGTTCTCCCAACACATTCTCTATCGGGTTGAGATCTGGTGACTGAGGTGGTGGTTGTAGGACTTTGGGGCAGTTGTACAACAAATATTCCTGTAGAATGCGAGCCTTATGTTTCGGGTCATTATCCTGGTAAAATCTGAAGGTGTTTGATATCTCCATGGTTTCAGCACTTTTTCGTAAATTGTTCTTTAATATGTTCAAATAGACATATTTGTCCTTAGTATTGTCGATGAACACCAATTCGCCCGGTCGAAATGTCAATATACAGCCCCAGACAAGGACGCTGCCACCTCCATCCTTTACAGTTGGTTTAATATTTGTGACTGTAAAATCCTCATTCTTCTTCCGCCACACCATGCTTCGTCCATCCGACCCACAAACGTTAAATTTACTTTCGTCGGAAAAAATGACGTCATTCCACCAAATTGCATCCTTCGTAATAATAATAATAATAATAATAATAAATAAATAAATAAATAAATAAAATGTTCAAATGTTTGTTAAGCTTAAGGGACTTAACTACGGGGTCATCAGTCCCCAAACTTACAAACTACTTATCAACTATCTTATACTAAGGACGGCACAAATATCCATGCCCGAGGGGGGATACGAACCCCCGACCGTAGTGGCCATGCAGACCGTGACTGGAGCGCCTCAGTGCCCTCGGCCACCGCGGCCAGCCTTCGTAATAAACTCCCTAGCAAAGTCCAATCTTTTCTGTCGATTCTGTTGATTCATATACGGTTTCTTCCTAGCCACTCTTCCATTGTATCCACTTTCTTTCAATGCTCTGCGAATCGTTTGAGGATGTAACTTCTTGCCAGTCTCGTTCAGAAGCTCACGTGCTAATCTCGTTGCACTGAGTGTAGGATCCTTCTTTATTTTTCGTATTAGCTTCCTCTTGTCACGAGCATCCAACTTCTGTGGCTCGCCCTTTTGTGGTACGGAGTCTACACGGTCCTCGTTTATGAAACTCCTGACAATATCTGCCACAGTACTCTTACTCATATTGAGCACGGCAGCAATTTGTCGCTATGATTTTCCTTTCGCATTGTGAAAAATCACAAGTTGTCGTATCTCAAAACTGGTATTAGCTTTGCGTGGAACGTACCGTCTGGACAGTCGATCGCGCTTATAAACACACACCTGCCTTCTGACTAGAAGCAGGCTTTCTCACACCGGCGTGAACGGTGGCAAGTGCGACACTGCCATCTGTCAGAGAGTCGTTTATTTTAATTGCATTCTTTAACAACTGTTTTACATTATGTGAACAACGTTCATACTGTTATTTACAAGACATGTACCTTCATATAATATTTGGTTATATTATATTTTTGCCGGCCGCGGTGGCCGAGGGGACTGAGGCGCTTCAGTCACGGTCTGCACGGCCCCTGCGGTCGGGGGTTCGAATCCCCCCACGGCAAGTAGTTTGTAAGTTTAGGGACTGATAACCCCGTAGTTAAGTCCCATAGACTTTACAAGTATTACATTACATATATTATATTTTTGTTTGTTCGGAATACGGTTATAACCCAGCAAACTAAAAATATCTTAGTGTCCGAATATTAAAGTTATTCACTGTATTAGAAAGTTTTGCAATTAAGACACCTACAGGACTGGATTCGGAGTGCTTTAGCGAAAAATTTTGTGGCCTGATAGACCTATTCTACGTTCAGTGGACTTAAGGTCAAGTGTTACGGTACACAAAATGCAGGCATTAGATTCAAATTATTTTAAGCGTGGAATACGGGCCTCATCTCACTACGAAGTGCTGTTATAACTTTCAGAAAATAAGACATCATCGACTTGCTACTATTTCCATAGTTCGACGACTATTGAAGTTCTGAATTTCTGGTTCTCATGGTTCTGAAGATAACGCGTTTACGTGTACATGTTTTAAATTAACTGGCGATAAAGTAAGGAGATAAGGTCCTCATATGGCCGTCACTTTATGGCCATTTCAGTTCTCTGAAATCATTAAGCATGACGTAGCAAGGATCAATATAAATGTGCGCAGGTAGAAAGACACAAAAATTACTGTAATCCAAACTTCGTCATACTGACATGACGTCGACATATGAGGAACCTAGAAATGCAATTATGACAGCAGTTCCAGTCTTGTGTGCTTAAATTGTGAAATTACCTTACTTTGTCAATAATACTGTAACTGAATTTACCAAATGCGACGTAAAATTTAATGCTCCGCATTTAGTTCCACTTTTTAGAGGTGCTCCGCGACTCAAAAAGTTTGAGAACCCCTGCCCTATACTATGGGTGCCTATTACTATGACGTCGCGCGGGAGTATCCGAGCGGTCTGGAGCGCCACGGTCTCCCGCGTTAGAGGTTCGAATCCTCCCTCGAGCATGGATGTGTGTGTTTCCTTAGGTTAGTTTAACTTAGTTTAAGCAGTTTGTAAGTCTAGGGACCGATGACCAACGTAGTTTGGTCCCATAGAATTCCAAACATTTGAACATTTTTATTTTTATTTTTTATTACTATGTCCTCCATTGTGCGATGGTCAAATGGAAGTATGTTTGTCGCGTGAAAGTTTTCTTAAATTTAATTTCGGCTTCCCTTCTGCTGCTTTCCATCACCACCCAAGAACGATCAACGAGTGCATAAATGGGGGCCTGTACGACTGACTGTTGCTTAGCGATTTCTTATGAAGTCAAGAGAAAAGTGTAGCAGTGATCTATATGTGAGGTGAAGGTTTAAAGGGGAAACTTATATTTGAGACTGATTTATGTAAATCGTCTTAATATGTTAGTCAAGTAATATTATGTCCATAACAATCTTTTTTCCTCGTGAATTGCAGCATTTTGTTAAGAAATAAAATAAAGTAAAATAAAAACCAAAAATAAATAAGAGAGACATGAAATCAAAATAATTTGAAAGCCCGCTAAAACGCTGCAGTTGAGTCAAGTGGTACCCGTGACGTCAACTGACACGACGCTACTCCAGCTGCCGTAAAATTCATTGACAGGTATACGTTGTTTCGACAAATTTCTGAAAATACTCTACAAATATTGTATAATATTACACTGTGCAAATACATCTTCGAAACTCCAGAAATTTCTTTTTACGTGTTCCAAGCAACGAGAAATGCGTAAAATGTACGAGGGCTGGAACTTAAATCGTGGCAACACTACTGTGAAGACACTTTGCAATGGAATCTACTATTGTTGCCGATAGCACACGTTGTTGACATACCTACCTCATCTCCGCTCAAATGGACTCGCCCGTTCCACGTCACCGGCGTTTGCAAAATCCGTGGAAACAGTCACTTGTGAGTGAGTGATGTCACTGGATGAGACATGGACCACATTGTAAGAGCCAAAACTGAAACGCCAATCCAACGAATGGCGTCATTATGGGTCGTCGCAAAAGTCGAAAGTGCGTCAGAGCCGCAGTGTGCTGAAAGTTATGGTTATTCTCGTCTACGAGGATGATGGTGTTATTCTAACGCATTACGTTCCTCCGCGGCAGACAGTCAATGTACAGTATTAGTGTTCGTTTTTGAATCATCACCTGCGACCAGCTTTGCGAAAGAAGTGGCAACACTTTCTGCGCAACCCACCCATCATTTTGCACGACAATGCGCGGACACATACAGCGCGAGCTGTGGCTGCTCTGTTCGTTCGATGGGACTGGGAAGTACTACACCGTCCACCATACCCCCCGGACTTAAGTCCTTGTGACTTTCATTTGATTCCGAAGATGAAAGAACCACTTCGTGGCATTCGCTTGAGAACTGCCGAGCGGTCTGCGGCGCGAGAGTCACGGTCTGCATGGCCGCTGCGGTGGGGGTTCGAATCCCCCCTCGGGCATGGATGTTTGTGCCGTCCTTAGTACAAGCTAGTTCATAAGTAGTTTGTAAGTTTAGGGACTGATGGCCCCGTAGTTAACTCCCTTAAGCTCTACAAACATTTGAACATTTCTCTTGAGAACTGTCCCAGAGATTCGACAGGCAGTAGACCGCTCCATTCGCACCATCAACAGAACAGGCTCTGCTAACGATATACTGCGCCTTACTCATCGCTGGCAACGGACTCTACACAACGCTGTTGACTACTATGAAGGACAGAAACACGTGCAAACATGTAACGCTTTTGTATTTGTTGTGAATAAATAGTTGCAACTATTTAAGTTCCATACCTCGTAGTTTAAGCTAGCTCTCGGCGATCGAAATGAGATAGCGTTTACTTCATTCGTTTATTTTTGTGAAGATCATTTTGATATAAGTAAATATTCCATACAGTAATTATATTCTATTAGTTCACTATTAACTATCTTGCTTCGCAGCTGCAAAGTGTTATACAGGGTTGGGAAAGTTACTTTTTTAGAGTAAGTAAGTTACAGTTAAAGTTAATTCCCTAAAAAGTAGCTTAGTTACAGTTATAGGTCCTATACATCGGAAGTAACTGTATCATTTACAAGTACCTTTACAGTTATTTTTTCTCAATCAATAATTGAATGTCGGTACATTAATAAATACATAATTAGTAATAAGACATAATTAATGCATTATTAAATAAATTATCCACAGCATCTTCTTTTTCGGTTGCACTGTTTGTTCATTTCCAACAAAAGTTGTTTTTCAAACGTTCCATCTCATGAAAGTTCCGTTTCATGTTGTTCGTATCTCCGTGAAGCCTGGCGACTTTGTGTCTACTATACATTCGCTTCGTCTGTTACGCTGAAATAGCAGCAATGAACAGACATTTCAAATTATATTCACATCGAAAGATCGCTATTACAGGTGAAGAGGAAGAATTAGTAATACGAGGCGCTGCATTAAGAGTAGGCTACTCGACGAAATAAGCAAACGTGGAAGAAGTAGTTGTCGGAGGACAAAATACATATAATAGAAGATGTGACGGGAATGACGTGCTGTCGCGCGGTCTAAGGCATCATGCGACGCCTGGGCGGTCGCTCCCACTGGATGTTCTAATCCTCCTTCGGCATGGGAGTGTCTGTTGTCTTTAGTGTAAGTTAGTTTAATTACTTTGTAACTATAGGGACTGATGACCATAGCAGTTTGGTCCAATAGGTTTACAAACATTTGAATTTGAATGGCACACAGTGCGAGTTGAGTATGGAAGACGTTTTTGGCTTCCGTAGTTTCACCAAGATGTCGCCGACAGATTTTGAAATTATAACGAATATTACAGAGCTAGTTGTTTCATAGTCAGGCACAAATTTCAGAAAAACAATTCCTGTGAAGAGAAGTCTTACTCTTCTTTCTCGAAAACAGAAAGTGTCTATGAAACCCTTTCATATTATGTATTCCACGTTCTGAAGCCAGCCATAGGTCTATTTCATTACTGTCTCCGCAGTTTGTGAAGCTTTGGATAAAGGCTTGTGTTAATGTATTTCAGTCATGTTAATAGCACTGAAACATAAATTTAATTGATCGTATAATTATTTACGTTTTCACATAAACCCAAATACTCATTTCGAATAAAGAAAAACTTCTTTAGCCTCAAAGTCACTCACACTACAAATAAATGTCACTAGGAATCTGCTGCTGTCGATCCTCTTTTTCACGCCCACGTTTAGTACACACTGCTGCTCTTACATACATTCATTTCTACTTCATAAAAATCGCTGTAAAAGTGTCATCGCTCTTTCATATGCCGCGAACAAACTTAACTTGATGATGACTCATTTTGCAAAATAAGATAAAACCTGCGGTGTTGAGACATGGGGGACTCAATTGTTTTATCCACCTAAAAAAACGGCGGGTGCCGAGCAATGTAGCAATTTTCTATAGGGTGTCATGCTCCTTTTTAATATCTTTACGACTTCGAACATTCCAAAGTCACATCTGCCTGTTTATTAGGTGACGAGTTCGTAAATGTTGCTTCTTGTCTATTTCATTTCGTAAATGAACACACGGAAAGAAAACGTATTATAACTCTATACATTCACAGAGTAAAACTGAACACTACCGCTGCAAGGAAGCATCTACCGACACGCCCAGGGAACGCAGCTTTTGAGTTGCAAGCATGTTGTGAAAATCGGTGCCGTAGTCCAGAACTAGTAGCTAACAACGTTGCAGTCTGCAGAACATGCTTCAAACTTTCTGTAAACGCGCTCTAACGCCAACAAAAGCAAAAAACTAATCTGTACATGACGTCTTAAGTTCGCTGTGGAGTTTCAATAGCTTCGCTTTGAATTGTTATCCCACTGACAAACAATTTGAAGCGAAAGGAATAATTTTTTCCATTCGACGTAACACATCAGCAAAAACAGGTGAAGGCATGCGTGTATTCTGCCTTCTCCAAGTCGAAAGGTGAGGAGAAAAATCAGAGACTACACGATGTTTACATGTTTCATTGTTTAGTTACCTTGTACATGTGACGCATCAGGTAATTGTTATAGGCCTATACTTATTGTTGCGACGCAATAATAAAAATGTTATGATGAATGAGCAATATGAAATGTTATTAAAATGTATAATTCATACATTTGCAACGTACGTTGTTGAAAATATTTAATTTAGAAACAAATGTTGTTTCTTTTTTTTCCCTCTTCGCTAACATAAAAGCCCCTCCCCTAAACCACTGTCCTACGCTCCCCTCGTAGTTCCGTAAGATGCTAGCAGGTGTCAGGAGGTTCCATGGCTTAGGGTGCCTCTCGTACGTCAGAGGGTAGCGTGGAGAGGAGGCTGAGGGGAGAGCTCTGCCGCCTGCCACGAGGCCACGGCTGTGTCCGGCTTGCTGCAGTTTGAGGGAAGGTGGTGGTGGGGGGCAGCCGCTACCTGCCGCCTGTTCTGGCCAGTTTGAAGGGCTGCTTCTGACCGCAGCGCCATCATGGGACATCTTACGGAACTGCTGGAAAACCTCCCTCCCCGCACCCCTGAGCGTAGGACTGGGCCCTTACTAGGGATGGGCTAAACTGCGATTTTTCGATATCAGTGATTTCTGTGACTGCTACTTTTATATATCTGTGATTCTTAGTTGCGATTTGTCAATGTTTACAATCGCACTGTACAAATCCTCGACATGTATCCCTCCGCGCTCAAACTGCGATTTCGGTGACTCTGAATGCTACTTCTGCGATTTCTGCTACTGATATTGCTACATTGCTACTTCTGCGATTTCTGCTACTGATATTGCTACTTCTGCGATTTCTGCTACTTCCGTGATATCTGCTACTTCCGTGACTTATGCGATGTGTGTGGCAAATGCAATATATATATATATCATTCATAACAGATCCTCTTCCTACGTGTAAATATATACAAAAAAAAAAAAAAAAAAGAATATTGATGCTCAATTTACGTGTAATGTTGGGATTATTTACACATCGACAAATGTCAATTAGTCTTATAAAAGCTATTTCAGTGCTTGGTGTGTAATGTATAGTTAAAAGTGAGGTTATTCGCAAGTAATGTGTAACCGAAATCGGCAAGTAGGCCTATAGTGTACCTTAACAGAAACATTTCGTAGATTAGGCACACAGCAACTATAACAGTGCAACGAAAGTGCTATGTTCTTGCCTGTAGAATGAATGAATAGATTTTTTTAACATTGTGTGATATAAGTCACTTACCAATTTGAAAGGGATAAGTAAATGTGAAATACAACGTGAGTGACTTCTGAAAATTCCCTTTTCTCTTTAAAACCTTTCGGTATCACTACATATTCTGCCAAATAGCTATAGATAAGAGCTTGCGTTATATTTCACTAATCGACGTGCCGACCTAGTGTGCTCATGTTGGCAACTAAAGCTTCATTTTATAAGAATTTTTAACTTACTGACTGTACAGGGTTACACACAAGAAATCTTACAACCACAGATAAAGAATAACATTAATTATTTATTTTATGATAAACAAAATATTATTTCAATCATTCTGTATGATTTAAATTTCTACGATCATTCATCGGTCGTTGCCAACATAAGCACACTATGCCACCACTGCAGTAAACAAAAGTGTTAATAATACTGAAGGATCCGATACCACCCATCTGCTTTCACTCATGTCATCACAGGACGGAATGTACGAAAAAGAAAAGGACGGAAAACAATAATCCTAAACCTAAAACAAATCTGATAAAAGAGAACTTTCCATTACGCGAAAACTTGTTTATTTTCAAGTGTAATATTTTTATAGAATCCTCAAAGATAAAAGTTCACTCCTATATAGCAGTACTTAACACAGTCCACATTGAAAATGGAGTTGGCCTACTGTTAAACATTTCGTAAAATTACCTGTATTTAGTTGACCACTTGATACCACCCCCTTGGAATATTTAATTTATGTACGATGTATAACGCAAGCAAAAATATTCGTCGAAACCAGATTTGCAATGTAACATAAGTATTCTGAATTCTCATAATAGTTGTAGGTTCTATGACGAAAAATTATTTTAAACAGGGATCAAGTCCGTAAGACAATATTTATTTGGCATTCATATTTGTTGTCTTTACCAACTATAACCTAAAAACATACATGCCAGGCTTTGCTTCACAACATGTAAATGCTGCCGTCAGGTAAAATAGTGCCACAAAGTGTAAACATTTTCACAAAGAAAATTATCTTCTTGCTCATTAATTCGACAACATCCCTAAACAACACACGAGTGAAAGTACGACAGTTGGTCAACAAGTAGCATAAGGCGGAATATTAAATGCTATTCTCAATTGCTACTTGCGACTCTTAATCGCGACTTTTCACTGAAATCGCAGTTTGGACCAGTGAGGACGTTCGAGCTCACTGGTTTGAGCCGATGGCGTTCGACCAACACATACACAAAAAGCCACACATACACGACGCAGACAGCGGGAAGCTAGAAGTACCAATTTCGGCCAACAGATGGCAGCCGGCAATGTCTAAACTGCGCCTCTTAGTTGCTACTTGTGACTCTTAAACGCGATTTGTCACTGAAATCGCAGGTAGACTCTATAGCCTGCCCAATGCAAAGATATTAGTACAAACTTCGACCAACAGATGGCAGAGTGCAAACTGCTTCTTGCTACTCTTAGTTGCGACTTGCTACTTTTAGTGCTACTGCGCTTCTAAACTGCGACTGAAATCGCAGTCAGAATCCGTAAAGTTGCGACTGTGAATACTGCTACTTCCAAATCACTGTGACTTTTAACAGATACGCGATTTTCGACCCATCCCTAGCCCTTACGGAGGTTTCCCGTCTGTATATATTTTTGTCTGTGGCGTAAGACTACATATCCGTAATACATTGATGCGCGGGCCACGGTTATCGAATGCCTCTGTAGGCAGTGGCGGACTACCACTGTTGAAGGCCCGGGGCGGCGGCAAAACAAAATGAGGCCCTACCCGTACACTTGGAAATACATGTATTACTATAAAAAGCAGTGAGTAACTTCAGATATTTGGAGACTCCGCAACACGAGAGGCTCGGTACATTCTAAAAAAACAGCTTTCGAGTTTTGGAGTCTCCAAAACGAAATGTCAATGGCGCCGAGAAAAAAAAAAAGTACTTTCGAGATATTTGGAGGTCCTCCAAGACAAGAGACCAGGGGCGGTCCTCCCCCTCCCCTCCACCCTTAGTCCGACACTGGGTAGGGCCTATTTTTTTATTTTTCGACATATAAATTAATACGTTACTTTCAAGTTACATTCCAAATAAACCAAAGGTATGCTAAATATACCGTATTTACTAATATTTCACGAAAGGCTTAAAAACAAAAGGAAAGTGAAATATTTGTTGTTGTTGTGATCTTCAGTCCGGAGACTGGTTTGATGCAGCTCTCCACAATACCATATCCTGAGCAAGCCTTTTCATCTCCTCATAAAAGCGACAACCCACATCCACTTGAATCTGTTTACTATATGCGTCTCTTGGTCTCCCTCTGCGATTTTTACCTCACGCACTTCCCTCCAATGCTAAATTTACGATTACTCGATGTCTAAGAATGTGTCCTACCAAACGATCAATTCTTTTGGTCAGGGTATGCCAAAAATTTCTTTTCTCACCAATTCTGTTCAGTAGCTCTTCATTAGTTACGCGATTCACCCACCTAATTTTCAGCATTATTCTGTAACACCACATTTCTATTCTCTTTCTGTCCGCACTGTTTATCGTCCATGTTTCGCTCCCACACTCCACAAAAATTCCCTCAGAAAGGACTTCCTTACACTTAACTGAATATTCGATGTTAACAAATTTCTCTTTTTCAAAAACGCCTTTCTGCACATTTCCATTCTGCATTTTATATCCTTTGTACTGCGACCATCGCAATTTATTTTACTGCCAAAGTAACAAAACTCATCTACCACCTTTATTGTTTCGTTAACTAATCTGATTCCTTCAGCATTGTCCGATTTTCTTAGACTGCACCCCACAACCATCATTTTGCTCTTGTTAATGTTCATTTTATACGCACCTCTCAACACATTGTCCATTCCGTTCAACAGCTCTTCCAGGTCTTTTGCTGTCTGAGATAATTACAATGTTATCGACAATATGAAATGTTTTTATTTCTTAACTCTGAACTTTAATTACTTCTCCAAATTTCTCCTTGCTTTCCTTTTTAGCTTGCTCAATGTACAAATTGGAAAACATTGGAGAAAGGCTACAACCCTGTCTTACTCCCTTCCCAACATCTGCAGCCTTTTCATGCCATTCAACTCTGATAACCGCTGTCTGGTTTTTGTACAATTTGTAAATATCCTTCCGTTCCCTATATTTTACTCCCGCTGATTTCAGAATTTGAAAGAGTGTATTCCAATCAACATTGTCAAAAGCTTTCTCCAAATCTACAAAAGCTAGAAATGTAGGTTTGCCTATCCTTAATCTAGTAAAGTGAGTATTGCCTTCCGTGTTCCTGCATTTCTCTTGAAACCAAACTGATCTTCCCCGAGGTCAGCTTCTACCAGCTTTTCCGTCCTTCTGTAAATAATTCGTGTTAAAATTTTGCAACAATGACATATTAAACTGATGGTTCTGTAATTTTCCCACCTTTCTGCACCTGCTTTCTTTGGAATGAGGATTATTATATTTTTCTTAAAATCCAACAATATGTCGCCTGTCTCACACAACTTACGCACCAGGTGAAATAGTTTTGTCATAGCTGGTTCTCCCAGAGTCTTCATTAGTTCTGAGGGAATATCATCTGCTCCAGGGGCCTTATTTGAAAATAAATGTCTAAGAAAGGACAGTAGTGTCAAGGACTCTACAAATAAAATTCGAAAAAGAGTTTGTAATTAAAGCGTACATGTTGGTAATGTTGCGAGAATACTAACAAAGGTATCGAGTCCGCCAAAAATATCCGGTGGAACACGTGAATCTATTGATGTACCAGGAACATCACCAGAAGAAGAGCAGAAGCGACACCTGGGAAGCACAAACAAATACACAATTATAGGATGCGATTTTTAAATATGAAGACGGTTTATCGTCGTGCAATTTTAAAGTGATTCCCTCCAAATTTATTTAATTAGGACGACCCTGCGATGACTATTTTCATCGTCAGCTTGCTAAAGAATTTCATAAAGAAACTTCCACAATCCGATTATCTCATGGGAAGAGAAAAATATATCACATCCCAAGAAGACTGTATGCCCCTTACTGTTCCTAATGATAAAATCGATTTAGAATTCTTCTCCCTCGCCTTGTCCACTAGACCTACCACTGCCATTGTCACTGTCTGGTGCCGCACTTTCCGCACGTGCCTTGCGCCTGTCCTCTAGCTGGTATCCTTTGAAAATAAAGTATGTTAGAGATTCTGTAGAGACATTAGCTTCTATTGTTATAAAGACGATGGTCTTGATGTTATTTAGAATTTTATGCAATTCTACCTTCTTTGACCGGGACAACCTACCAATACATTTAAGGCGTTCACAATGTTTCTTCTCACTGTAGTCTCGTCGCAGATATCCGATTGGGAAGCAGTTTTGCGACAGTCCCAATGAGAAGTTCTATCATCAGCCTTACCATATTACATTTATATCAGGCGTAAGTGCAGCTATACTATGTTTCTACATCTACATGAATACTCTGCAAGTCACACTGAAGTGATTGTCAGAACGTTTATGCCACCCCAAGTCGTGCATCATTTTCGTGACACTCTCTCCCCAACTCCCCGATAATACAAAACGAGCTGCCCTTCTCTGTTCTTTATCTAAATCTTCTGTCAGTCCCACTTGGTGGGGATCCCACAATGTGCAACAATACTCCAAATAGGGCGCACAAGTGTGGTGGTATAGGCAGTTTATTTAGTATGTTAAAATGTTCAGATGTTTGTAGAGCTTATGGGACTTAACTACGGGGTCATCAGTCCCCAAACTTATAAACTACTTATGAACTAGCCTATACGAAAGACGGCACAACCATCCATGCCCGAGGGGGGAATTCGAACCCCCGACCGCAGCGGCCGTGCAGGCCGTGTCTGGCACGCCGCAGACCGCTCGGCCACTGCGGCCGGCAATTTATTTAGTAGAACTGTTGCATCTTGTGAGTGTTCTTCCAACGAAACGCAGCCGCGGTGGAGCGGCCGAGCGCATTGAGGCGTTATGTTACGATGCGCGAGGCCGTTTCCCGTCGGGGGTTCGAATCCCCCCCCCTCTCGGGCATGGGTGTTTGTGTCGTCTTTAGTATAAGGTAGTTCATAAGTAGTTTGTAAGTTTAAGGATTAATGACCCCGCAGTTAAGTCCCTTAAGCTTCACAAACTTTTTTTTAGTTGTATGTAATTGTTACTCCTAGATATTTAGTTAAATTTACGGCCTGTAGTTTTGACTGATTTATCGTGTAAATGAAGCTTAACGGGCTTTTTTTAGTGGTCACATGGATAACTTCACACTTCTCATTATTAAGGGGCAATTGCCATTATTTGCTCCGTGCAGATATCTTATCTAAATCAGTTTGCAGTTGCGTTTGATCTTCTGGTGACTTTACTAACCGATAAGTCACAACATCAACCGCAAACAACCTAAGAGAGCTACTCAGATTGTCTCCTAAATCTCTATCTATAAAAAAACGAAATAATATTCACTCACTCACTCACTCACTGACTAAACACGAAATCTCGAAAACTGATGTACATATGAAGCTGAAATTTGGCAAGAATGTAGTTTATAGGTAGAAGACGTTGCTAAGAAAGTATTTTGCAATAGAGTTGACAGTTCAGAAAATACGACGTCATAAACAATGAAAACTTCCCCGTCTTGCGTCACGTGATAGTGTGACTTTATCAGTCCACTATTTGAGAAGAAGAGCACTTGGCGACTTACAACAAACTTTAAACATTATTGCATACCTTTAGGAAACTTTTTCTCGCTGACAACCCCAGCAAAATGATGAAAGGAAAAATATATGTCGCTTACTACTTTTTCGGCGTTCATTGAGTAAAATTACTGCATTTGGCGTGACGTCACAATTTATTACTCATATACTATTAATTGTATTCGCGAGGAATGTTACAGACAGTATAACACATACCACTGAACGTACCTAAGAAATTTTATCATAGTAAGACTCACAGTTCATGAGATATGTAGTCATAAACATCTAGGTTCATGAAAAACCGCCTCATCACGCATGCCGTTTCGATTTATTACGTCTTTCCTACTAACTCTATTCGCGACGTATTTTTCAGACATTTTACGTATACACCACTGGATGTATTTCGACATATGGTTCAAGTGCTATGACGTCAAAGACAATAAAATGCTTGAAAATTCGCCATAATAAGCATGAGATCTTAATTTACTTCGTCTTTACTCCCAACTCCATTTATAACACATTTCGCAGGCAGTTTCCTAATATTCCACTCTACGAACCAGATAAATGTTTTTGTAGGACACAATTCAGGAGATATTACGTCATAACGTAACATCCTTAAAAAGGTACTGCATTATGTTTAACATTTTCTTAAGTCTTTATTACTTTCTTCCCAGCCCATTCCGCAAACAATATCCAAATATACCATTGAAAGGAGCTACAATATTATATCACTGAACGACACATTGATCAGCAGATACGACGTCATAACCACTGAGCTGTTTGAAAATCAAACTACAAGGCGAATGTTGAAATGTTACAAATACATAAATAAATACCCGGGCAACAGCTAGAAGTTTATAAAAATAAAAAATAAAAACTGTAGGGGCCCTACAACACTTCGCTGTGGAACGCCAGATGTGACTGCAGTTCTACTCGATGACTTTCCGTCAATTACAGACTATATTAACTGTTGTTGATAACATTTAGACCAGATCTGTCTCAGGAACATATAATTATACGATTTGAGTATCACATACAACTGAGGCAAAGGCGGGATAATCCCCATTTCGTTCAACGGAGAGCCTCGAATATTAAGGTACGAATTAAAACGGTATCATCAAGATAGGCTGAGGTGAAACTGTAGTTTGTTTTGCGGAGGGAGACGTATTTGGGAATTCGTTACAGTTGTTTGCCGAAGAGCCAGCGAGGCGCAATCTGCAAGCGCATCTGGCTAATTAGCAGGAAATATTGGGTTAGACTCCTTGACTTAATGCAAACATTAATTATATGGTTCAACCTCTATTCATTATTATAGCAATACAGATAAAGGTCATAATTTATCGTAATAGGATAAAAATTATTACAACAAATATTAAATTAATAATTTGGACTAATGAATTGTAGGAATAAGCATAAGATTGACTGGAAATCTGGCAACCATACAGGCTGCCCAACCATTAATATAACAACCAACAGTTTAGTTTTATAGATAAGAGATTGTCCATTGTGTCAGGGTAGGAGAAGAGGACTGGTAAAGGGATCATAAACCGGCTCGTCTTGTCCAGGAGGTGTGGCAGTGATGCCCCCCTTCGTTACAACGAATTCTTTGAAAACAACCAACGAGCTCACACTAGGATAGAATCATGTTTTGGTAGTAGTATAGTAACAAACAACATTATCAGAATGGTATAATGAAATAATTGTTGGTTCAATGACTTGAGTACCTTGATCGTTTTCCTAGAAATTTAGTGTGTTTTTGTAAAGAGAAAGGCTCTAACTTAGCTTATTCTTTTTGTTTCCACAGAAATGTATAAAACCTGTAGTGCTTAATGACTTACACAGAGTGTCAAAAGCCGGACGCGGTGGCCGAGCGGTGTGCGGCGCGCCAGTCACTTTCTGCACGGCCACTACGGTCGGGGGTTCGAATCCCCCCTCGGGCATGGATATTTGTGCCGTCCTTAGTATTAGCTAGTTCATAAGTAGTTTGTAAGTTTAGGGACTTGTGACACAACCGCGACTAATCGAACAGTCATGGGCCACTAAGTGTGGCATCCGTGCTAGCCTAAGGACAAGACTTGCACCGAAACTCCCCAAAGACTTATCCAAACACGAAATAAATTACGGAAAGCGATAACTATACTTGAAATAGGTGTAGCTTATAGGAGTAAAAGAAGTCTGATTACTATGAAACAAAAATTAACTTAGGTAATCTTGCAATACTATTGTTGTGCTAATTAAAGATTATTAACAAAATGTTTCATTAATATAAGTTTATACACGGTCGCCAGGCTAATGAGGCATAAGAATACCAAGCAATGATAAATTAAGAATGCAGTTAAATTTAGAAGCTTGGTGCAGAATAAATAAAGAGTGGAAGAAACTTTGTCATCAGTTTAATAAGAGATAAAGAAAAATACCAATCACAAAAATAATAAATATTTAAATGAAAGCAGTAATTATTTAAATTATTGCACTGCAATACTGCATTCCATGCTATATTCTACAGTAACAGAAAGTAACTGATGAGGTGATTCTTGCCATTACAATAATTTAAATAATTACTGCTTTCATTTAAATCTTTATTATTCTTGTGATTGGTATTTTTTTTTATCTCTTATGAAACTGGTGACAAAGTTTCTTACACCCTTTATTTATTCTGCACCAAGCTTCTAAATTTAACTGCATTCTTAATTTATCACTGCTTGGTATTCTTATGCCTCATTAGGCTGGCGACCGTGTATAAACTTTTATTAATGAAACATGTTGTTACTAATCTTTAATTAGCACAACAATAGTATTGCAAGATTACCTAAGTTAATTTTTGTTTCATAGTAATCAGACTTCTTTTACTCCTATAAGCTACACCTATTTCAAGCATAGTTATCGCTTTCCATAATTTATTTCGTGTTTGGATAAGCCTTTGGGGAGTTTCGGTCCAAGTTTTGTCCTTAGGCCAGCACGGGTGCCACACTTAGTGGCCCATGACTGTTCGATTAGTCGCGGTTGTGTCACAGACTGATGACTACGTAGTTAAGTCCCATAAGCTCTACAAACATATGAACATTTTTAGAGTGTCAAAAATTCAATTTCCTGACAGATTGAAACTGCTTGTTGAAACCACGTTTCTAGCCCGGGACATTTGCCTCCCGCGGGCAAGCGCTAAAGCGACAGAGCTATCCCGGCACGTTTCACAGCCCGTCCTCACAGCTTTACTTCCGCCAGTGCCCCGGCTCCTACTTGCCAAACTTCGGTATCAATAATGTTTGCTTCATGTAGTCAAGCATAAATTTTAAAGAAGAAAACATCCCTCACGATTTTAACGCAAAAGAAAATTTCCTGTAATACAAAACTGCCGTGGTAGGTTCATTTTTATTGTCCATTACCTTTAATATTTACTTAATACATACTCCCGAAAGAAAAGAAATTCTGGAATAGGTAGTTTTTATATATAGCCATGTATAGAAGACTTCTGTAGAAGATGGTAATATTCAGGGCACTACTACAATGTTAATGCTCAAACACGTGCTAAAAAGAAATATCCACACAAAATATCTGCTTTTATGTTCGTCAGGTACATAGTAGCACTTGTTGAGGTAATTGTCATCAGTCTTTATCATTTCCTTATGAAGGCAACATTTTGAGGAGGGTGACAGGATTGCATTCTTTGAAAATTTGAATGTCGCAGGGAATACCATCTAAAACTTGTGCAGAAACTGGATAACAGTTGCAGAAGTTGAAGTATATTGAAGCTAGGATTTGAGAAAATACTAAAGAAAAAGAATTGAAGTTGAGGAAGAAGGAATAAGAACTTTGAAGTGACACAAAGGACTTGGAATACGAGTTGAACAGACGAATAATTTATTGAAAGAGGTTGTAAGAGGAACACCAAAAAAATTAAAAACAAAAGTCATAAAATATAATTGAATTGCCTAATATGAAACTGAGTAAATGAGTAAGAGTAGTCAAAAATTTTATTATGTACAGTAAAAATGTCTCAATGAGAAGAGCGTGAGTTCAACACTGCATTCTGGAATAAAAGGTTCATTAGCGAAGACACTTGGATAAGAAATCTGCCTCTTTAAAGTAACGACTATGTGATCAGTAGTAGTAAAGGGCCTTCTATTCCGGTGAGCACCTTGCAGCCTACCAATTGGTGCACCTAGTTCTCGATGCATTGAAATTGACTGTCTGTACTAATCAGCACGCGAATGGTCTGATTGTTCCCATCATGTCGAATCGATCGCGTGGATGGTTTCTCCCTCATCGAGTTAAGCCAGAGGTAATAGACTACCCAGACGGCGATAGTATCAATCAGTGGTAGCTTGCTAGAAATGAAATGAGGAGGAAGAAGAAGATGCCAGAGCTAAGAGTACTGCAGAAATGTGTTTTACGGTTAACATTTCATGGTAAATACTTTTCGTTGTGGTAAAAGAAGCATGAAGATATGATAGTACATAGAGAGGTGTAATGAGTGTTATGTGAGGAAGTAATCACACAAGAAACTATTAAAGGAAGCAAACGACCTTTTGTAAATTTATGTAAATGTAACATGGTGAAGGTAGAAAGAAACATTTAAAAGCACCCTTTGTAAGGGACATATTACTGAACTCACGAACAGAGAGCAGAGTTTAATCAGATGGAAAGTTGTATTTCTTAATAGAAATCAGACGTTTGTGATTAATTCTCAAAATACCAAAGCAGATGTCATCTGAACAGACTAAAAGATATTCTTTTATGAATTTATCAGTTGTTTTAAAAATCAATTGTTTTAAAAAATTGTTTGTATGACTTTATATAGTAAAAGAAACTATTTTGAAAATTGAGTTAAAAATGTCCTCTCATAAAACAATCAATAAATTCTGGAGCCGCTTCAGCTGTTTTTATTGAGATCCTTTTATATACAGGTCTACTACCGGTTTCGCGTCAATAGAGACGCATCTTCAGGTGTTAAATTTTTTTCCTCTCGAAATAATTCGTTACCGAGTCCCAACATTCTAGTTGTTTTCACCCGTCAATTGGTTAAAAATTCAATCGGGCCAAATACATGGGTCCAAGCCCAAAATCAAATCGTTGTCTTTCAGGATTAAAAAACATGGACGTTAAAATGTGGGACATGTAGTCGCGTGATTTTGACTACCGTATTGTCGATAAAACCCGTAGATCGCCAATGGAGTGAAGGTGGCCATTGTCAAAATAAAACTGATGGTCTTTAATTAGATACATCAAGTTGTAGCAGACCTATGGAGGCGTAGAGGAGTGTACTGCGAAGGGGCGAAATAAACTCTAAAAGATGTCGAAGCGTTGCAAATTAAGATATAAGGCCTTTTCTACAGTTACCTCAGCTAGCTCCGGTGCATAAGTCTCAGAAATTACTTTCACATCAGTAAGATTCAGAATCAAATTTTTGCAAGAAATTACTGAACTGCACATTTTATCATTAATTAGCTCAGAGAGAATTCCTCAGCAGGGCTTAAAGAGTAAAACTCCGGATACTAAATAATTTGAAGTTCTACAATATCACTATTCCTGTTTTGTAAATCGTATCATTGGCGCCTTACGGTTTTACAATTTGATATCATAATGAAGCATTTGCTGCTGTGGTCTTCAGTTCAAAGACTGGTTTGATGCAGCTCTCCATGCTACCCTATCATGCGTAAGCCTCTTCATTTCTCAATAAGAACGGTAACGTACGTCCTTCCCAACGTTCTTACCATATTCGTCTCTCGACATCCCTCTACGATTTTTACTGTGATGGTCCTGGAGAATACATTGAAACCTGTGTGTTTAAATAAAATTAATTTGGAAACTATAGCTAAATTGTCTGTGGGTACTTGTGTTCGTGCGTGAATGCAACGGCGTCTTGACTGTCACTACACTGTGAAATTAAATCTTGATCTGAATGGTGTGATTCAAGTAAGAACAGATATATGACTAATCAGCCTGACTTCAAATGTTAGAAAGATGGATGGTCCTGTTAATGCGCTCGATTACAATCAATCAAGTAGTTTATTAATTAAACAGAATAAGGATCAATGTTTAAGAAGAGTGTGACACAAAAAATATAAATGTAATTGTGGGCGGAACGATAGACAATTTCTGTGACAGATAGCAACAGAATACCAGGTACGGATATGTCACATAGTGGAAACGCTTAAGTTGACAGTTACGAAATTAATTATTTAGAGTAAAGATCACAGGTTTGATTACTAGTGCGAATACGAAATGAGTATAGATTCTGGCGCGACTTCAGCAGTGAGTGATGTGTATCAAGTCAGGTGGTCAGGTCAAAACTTAATTTAATCAGAAAACTAATTATTGTGTCGGGAGCAAGTGATGAAATTAATTTTTGTGTTTGGAGCGATTACCAAAAATTTACAAGACATCACGGAAACTACCTGTCAATATAGTAGATCGTGTTATAACGTCAAAGAAATGAAAGTCCGAGAATAAATAGCTAGTCAAAATTGTGTAGAACGAAGTTCTTTTATCGGGTCAAAAGTATCTATCCTTTTGTAACTATAGTTCCTCTGAGTTCTGATATTTCTAACTACAACAAGAAAAGAGTGTACGCAGAATTTAGTTTAACGTACCGCAGCTTTATTGTTTCTCAGTTAATTCATTTACAGCAACAAAGGTAAATAACAAGGGCCAGCAAGTCTCTCTACTCACAGTAACGGTATTGAACCCCATAAAAAACAAAAACACAATATAAACCCTGTGTGCCACCACCACTTTTACTAGTTGGAAACAAATTAAAAAATAAATTCCATTTGCAAATATTACTGTTGTTGTTAATTCCTTCAAAACGAGAGCTCGGCTTCTTCAGGTGTTGGCAATATCGCGACCCACTAATCTGTCTACGAATATTTATAGCCACTTGTTATTTAAGCGAAATGAAAGCTTTGCTGTGCATTGCGATGTATTTTGAGCCTGTCTATACGTAGTTCCAAACCATAAAATTATTGCTGGCGCATTCAATACGTGCCTCGTAATTAACTCACAGGCAATAGTAATATTATATAGGTAACTTATTAGATTTCTTGCACTACTCCCAAAATAAATGAATGACTCTTGACTCAATATAACAGTCAGAGCCAAAACAATGCGTCAAACAAACGCAAACCACCCGAACCTACCAAATTCAATCATAGGGCCTCAGAATCACTACTTCACTCTTTAAGTCCCACTGTATAGGTAAATTCTAAAGAAGCTTATGTTTTTTGGAAATTCTCAAATGACTTATTGCCACTTGTTAATTTAGCTAGCCATTGGTTTCTGAAAACAGTATTCAGGCTTTTTGTAATTTGACTCCATAAAGGAGATTGTGCCAGCCCACCATAACATTGCAATAAAAAACAACAAATTTCCATCTTTGTAGTACGGTATGAAACATTCAAATGTTCAAATGTTTGTAAATCTTATGGGACTTAACTACGGGGTCATCAGTCCCTAAACTTACAAACTACTTATGAACTACTTACGAACTAGGACGGCACAAATATCCATGCCCGAGGGGGGATTCGAACCCCCGACCGTAGTGGCCGTGCAGACCGTGACTGAAGCGCCTCAGTCCCCTCGGCCACCGCGGCCGGCTATGAAACATTAATTTTACAAAAATGTATATAGTGATTTCATTCCTATGATGGAATATCATGATTGCAGATTGCAAGTCATGATGACTAATGCACTCTGCATAAACCATTTAACAGTCAGATCCATAAAATAACTAAAAAATATTCCAAGTTTATGTTACGAGTTTAAAATTATTTTACGGATTTGACTTAATTGTTTTTTGCGGAGTACATGAGTCATGATGACTTGCAATCTGCACTGATGATATTCCATCATGGGAACGAAATCGATATATAAATAAAAAAATCTCGTTTTTTATTCGGGCATTTCGTTAATTCATCGTTAACATGGGGTATTTATTGTAAAAAAATTCTGTTATATTCAAACCAGAATTACGTAAGTTAAAAGTAAATTTCACGTTTCCTAGACAGTTTAGGTATTGCGGAACGACCAAGTACCCAGACGTCCACTGATCTGTTTGTTTTATGGTGAAAGTACTTCTTCCTTTGACCTCCCCCCCACCCAACAAGACTTTGCAACTCTTCCCCCTCCCCGCAGGTTGAAAAACACTGCTCTACCGTATAGCGGCCAGCGGTCGGCAACTGGTGGACCGCGGTCCAGGTCCGGATCGCGTTGAGGCCATGAACAGGACCGCCTAAAATATTTCGAAACTGTTACATACTCAAATTATTAAAAACATTTTTTCTGTAGATAACAATTCGTATGAGAGCTAACAATATAACTCTTCTAGGATTTTTATAGTCATCTGCTGAATAATGAGAACCCTTAATGATAATTATAGGTAGATTGAAGAAATGGTTGTCATGATGTGCGACGCTGGAGGTAAGCTGACAAGCGGCGGCAAAAGGGAGCAAGATGGCCGGTGATCCACATAAAAGCCCCTTATATACACATGCAGCGCGAGAACTATATCTAACGAACAAGGAAATTCCATAAATAGACTTCATACTCAAAAAAATGTTCAAATGTTTGTGTAGCTTATGGGGTTTAACTACGGGGTCATCAGTCCCTAAACTTACAAACTACTTAGGAACTAGCTAATACTAAGGACGGCACAAATATCCATGCCCGAGGGAGGATTCGAACCCCCGACCGTAGTGGCCGTGCAGACCGTGACTGGAGCGCCGCAGTCCCCTCGGTCACCGCGGCCTGCAGACTTCATACTCTGACTGTCTCTGAAATCTCTATTTAAGCGGCCAGGGTATATCCATTTAAACACCATTTTTGTAATCTTAAAAATCACCTTTCGAGGTTTCTCCAGCAGCATAACGGACGGTTGTGTCTGCGAAGTTGTTCCACCTATCAAAGCCTTTACTCCAAATGGAGATAACGAACTGGCAGGACGACATTTCCTTGCAAACATATAAAGATGAATCCACTCACGAATTGTGGAGTGAACATGTCCCTGAAATATATGAAAATTGCAAAACGTTACGCATCTACCTGGCTACTGTGTTTGGGTCCCCATATATTTGTCAAATTTCATTAAAAAACTAATCTGTTGAAGAATAAGTATCACTCAAGATTAACGGCAGCCCACTTTGGAGACACTATTCGCATAAGTTGCTGTGCATGTCAACCTAACTTTAAGAAACTGGCTGAAGACGGCAAATATAATTTCTTGCATTGATTTTCTTAACACAAATATCCACAGTTCATAGTATTTCGTTATTTTTTTCTAGTGAAAATTAAGCAAAAATATAGTAAGTTTAATGTATGACCTGTTACTGGATGTTTCAGTAGAAGTTTGACTACACATTGTATTTAATTATTTTTGTGAGTGAATATAAAAATAAATAAATAGCAAATAATATAAGTTTTACTGGATTATTATATATTTTTATTTACCATATTTTGTTTTTCATATCATTTTGAAGTGCGCCTCGGTTGCACAGTGGTAGCGTGTCAGACTTCAAATCCAAAGGTCGCGCGTTCGATCCCCGTCAGGTCCTAGATTTTTATCTGTCACTTTCCACTTCTTTCACCTCTGGCAATACTGCTCATGTGAAAAATACCACAGTTAGACTGTGAAAATACCGAGTAGCACCGTGGTTCGGAACACACGTTAAACTGTAGGTCCCCCTACAACCGGCTGGGTAAGTCAGTTCGAAGGTCTGAGGAAGGCAACGGCATACCACCTCCACACAGGACCATGTAGTGTTCAAACCAATCTTCGGATTGTTGACTGCTTTGCCTTTTTTTTGCATTAGTTTGAAACTGAAAATTAAAATAAAAAATTGATAAAGCATATGTGGTTTTACTTCTAGACCTCGATAAAATTCTAAAGTATCCGGATCCCATGCAAGATTACTTGCCGACCTCTACTATAGCCCTTTTATTGCCTTCCATGGCCGCCAGTGGCGTACGTTGGCCCCATATAGTTCCACCCTACAACATCAGATAACCATCACCTTGTTGAACTGGCTGTATGGTGTGTCTAAGACTTTCTGGCTGACCAAGATGCCTCCAAAAAGGTCTCCGACGTTTGCTGGTTTAAGGCAGATCCGGATCTCATGAATAGAAACTTATGCCGTTGGGCACAACGCACCACGCTGCAAGGTGTCAAAGGTGGACCTCTCCATGGACGTTGGTAGTAAACTTGCCTATTACGTACACACAAAGAAAATTATGAGAAGATATATTGTGTGAGATCAGTTTGAAATGGCGGTTGTATCAGTATGTATTGTTAAATATAATTAATTGGTAATCTTCAGTCTTCATTTCTATCAGACATTAATTCCATTTCCTCTTTGTAATTATTTTTGATGAATTTTAATTTCCATGTTTGCACTGTCTTTAACGGGTCGTGTATTACACTACACCACCCAGAGAATGGCAATGATTGTCGCTGCATTACATTCATGACAAAACGAGTGTTTCCTTGTGTACATGACGCCAAACAGAATTAACTACTAGTGGAATTCTTCTTCATTGTAAAGTGAAGTATTATTTGACTACATTTGCAAAAGACATAATTATCGGTATCAGTTTTATGATTCAGTGTAAATAAAATTCAATTTTCAGAAAAGTCTGTTGTGTAAATTTTCATGTTGATTTTGTCCTGCAATTACAATAAAAGTTTTTGATGTTGATTACATAGAAGTTAAAGTTTAGCATTATCGATAAGTAACACCTTTCCTCTACAACAATTTTGGTTAATAATAAGCGTATTTAAATTTCATTGAAAGATGTACATTCTCACAGACTAATTGTTTAAGGTGCTACATTTAATGGTAGTGCTGCATTTCGCATCTTGTGATATTACAAACACATAGTTCCACTTTAAATGATACAAAACAGTAACATCTCAGTCTACATAAATACTTGAAGTCACATTGAAGTGCATGGCAGAGAGATCATCGGATCGTCGTTATGAAATTCTCTACAGTTACATTCTCTAATAGCTCGTGGGAAAAGAAACACTATTTATTATTTTATTATGATGATCATCTCTCACCATGTAGGTAGGTGCTAACAAAATGTGATCGCATTCAGAAGAGAAAGTTGCTGAAAGAAATTTCGCAAATTTATCTCGCCAGAACTAATAACGCCTTTCTTTTAATAATTTCCACCCCAAATCGTGCATAATTTCCGTGGCTCTCTCTCCCCTAAATCGTGATAAAACAAAGCGAGCTGCCATTCTCTGAACTTTCTCTAAATTGTTGGTCAGTCTTACCTGGTTTGGATCCCACAATGTGCAGCAATACTCCAAAATAGGACGCACAAGTGTAGTGAAGGCAGTTTCGTAAGTAGAACGGTTGCATCCAATTCTTTTTGATGAATTTAATTTCCATGTTCTTGCAATGATACAAGGCTGTTGGTTCGCCTTCTCTACAATATTTTCTATGTCTTCTTTCCAATTTAAATTGTACGTAATTGTTATTCCCAGGTATTCAGATGAATTGACTGCCTGTAGATTTGACTGATCTATCGTGTAACTGTACTTTAATGGATTTCTTTCAGTGGTCATATGGATGACTTCATACTTATCATTATTAAGGCCCCATTCCAAAATTTTTGCACCAAGCAGATATCTAAATCATTTTGCACTTTCTTTTGACCTTATGGTGATTTTTCTAACCGATAAATGCCAGCGTTATCCGTGAAGAGTCTGAAGAGCTACTCAGGTTGTCTCCTAAATCGTTTATAAAAATAAGGAACGGAATTGGCCCTAGAACACTTCCCTGGGGAATGTCAGATTTCACTTCTATTCGATGACTTTCCGTCAATTACAACGTACTGTGTCCCTTCTGACAGGAAATCACGAATCCAATCGCACAACTGTTGCGATATTCCATAAGCACGCAGTTTGATTAGAAGACGCTTGTGGGATACAGTGTCGAAAGTCTTCCGGAAATCTTGAAATACGAAATCTATTTGACATCCCTTGTCGAAAGCACTCAAAACATCATGTGATAATTTGCGTTGACTATGGGTCAGTAGGTCGATCCCTTCGTTGTAGTTCACAATATCTGAGGAAAGTATATGTTCTAAGATCCTGCTACAAACCGATGTTTATGATATAGGCCTGTAACATTGCGAATCACTTCTATTGTCTTCCTTGAATACTGGAGTCACCTGTGCAACTTTCCAGTCAAAGTACGGATCTTACGCTGAGCTAGCGGTTGCACATGGTAGCTAGGTATGGGGCTATTGCATCAGCATACTTTGGAAGTAACTTAATTGGTATACAATAGGGGCAGGGAGATTTACTTTTTTTAAGTGATTTAATTTGCTTTAATTCTCTATGGGTATCAATTTATAAATTACGCTTGATGGCAGCTGCTCTTGCTTGGAATTCTGGAGTATTTCCTTCGTTTTCTCTAGTGAAGGAATTTCGGAAAGATGTGTTAAGCAATTATGCTATAGCAGAACTGTCGTCAGTAACATTACCATTGTTAACGTGTAGTGAAGGTATTGATTGTTTTTTGCCGTTAGTATAATTTATATACGACCAAAATTTCGTAGGATTATTTACGAAATTATACGACAGAGTTTCCTTGTAGTAACTACTGTAAGCTTCTCGCATTGAAGTTCGAGCTAAATTTCTAGTTTCTGTAAAACATTGCCAGTCTTTTGGATTTTGTTGCCGTTTGAATTTGGCATGCTTTTTTTCTTTGCTTTTGCAAGAGTGATCTATCCTGATTTGTGTACCACGGCGGGTCAACATCCTCTTTTCTTAATTTGTTTGGCATAAGCCTGTCAGTGGTTGTCGATATCATTTATTTGAATGGAAGACACATCTGATCTACACTCACGTTGTTAATTTCGTCTTTCAACGACAGGAAACTGTAAACACACTAGAATAATAGACGCTAAAATTTCACCAGTACATCATTTGACGTAACAGTCTGACCTCAACTCATAATCGTTTACTTTTTAATCCAAACATTTTCAAGGGTGAGGTATAGGAACTCCTCCTTCACTATGTTTACATGCAACACATCTTCCGGGAGACGAAAACCGATTTTCGTAAACCGTTTTTCGCCGTCGTGTTTACATGGCATAGCCTGAATCGGATTTCCTAAGCCACTTAACATGGCGGCTGAAAAACAGCTGATTCAGTCCCTGATTTAGTCAGCACAATCGCTATATTTCTTTATTTAAATACAGATATTTATGTTCACTCTAATATTTGTACTTTTATTTCACATTAGAAAATATCACTCTTTCCATATGTGCCGAAAATTCTTAACAAGAAAACACAATCTGACAAGCCAAGAACGCTTCAAAAACGGTTGCGTTTACATGGGCACGATTATCGATTGCGGAACTGGCAAACCGCTGTAGGGAAGCGGATTTCCAGAATCGATTTTGGAGTGTTTACATGACAATCCCATAGTGGAATTGGGAATTCGGTTTACGAAATCCGTTTTTGGGAGCCCATGTAAACGGGGTGCTTCAGTCATACTAAAGGAGAGGTCGTGCGATGCGAGTTTGCCGCGAGATGGCAGCAGCTGGGGCCGGTGACGTCATGAGCGGACACGCTCCCTAAACGCCACGTCGCTTCGCCTGTCAGTCATCGGCTGCTAATCTCTGCGTCAGTCTGGGCGCGATTAGTTCAGCTAACATTACAGCATACAGTGGATTACCCAGCTGCCACAGGCAGTGCGGACCTCACCGTCCTTTATCAACAGCATCGAACCTAATGATTGGTGACCATCTGACTGGCGAGATTAAAGACACAGCAAGCTGGGGCTGATACGGCTCTTTAGCTCCACAGAAAGCCAGTCATGGATCAATTAGCACGTGTTAGGGAATCTTATCAGCCGAATGCCAGTCCGATGTGACACGGTAGTAACTAATTTCATCACAGCCGCCATTTGTGTTTCACCTTCGGTTCCTCTGTCTACGTTCTTGAACATATCATGTACTGTGCTATGGAATAAACACAGTAAACTGCTTTAAATACATTGCGACACGTGGACCTTGTAATGTATATGGCCTGTAATGTATCGTATGTTTGAACTAATGAAGTATCCGATACCAAATTTGATCGTAGTATTGTGCCCTAATATTCCATCTTTTTATTATAATAGCGTAAACCCGCGGCTCCGCTCGCGTGTTGGTTGACTGATAGATAATGCGCAAAGCGTCAAATCGATTTTTTTAAAGAGATGTATTAAAAGAAATTTCTTTTTCACTGCTTCATTTATTTATTTATATATTTCCTTATTCGTATGCTTATCCTTTCAGAGAAAGAGCTGAAGACTTGTAGCACGCATAGACCAAAGATACGGTCTGTGGCATCACGTTTCGCTGTATTTAACTTCCTTGCTATAGAGTCGCAAACATCATCGCTGGCTTTCACTCCGAATTTTTTTACAATTTGACGACTTTCAACCACCATATCTTCCACCCCCTTATAGCTATCGGCGTGGAACTGCTATGGTGTACAACGGGAGACTTCGGACAACAATTATACACAGACCATTCGTTTGCGTTCTGTAGTTTTCGCTGCAGAGCGAAATATCAACACACACACACACACACACACACACACACACACACACACACACACACGTAGAATTTTATATACACCGATAACTTTTCATCCCAATATACTCCACCCTTTTGTCACTATTAACCCTCAAGCAACAATGCAACCAATAAAACCAATTTCAAAGAGTAAATATAATTTTCAAGGAGTAATTATTGTTCCGCATTTCGCGTTACATTCTTCAAATTACTAAATATCTATCAGATCGCTATAAAACCGTTGCCAAAACCTCCCTCAGGTATGAATTTAGTAACTGTGCAAAAATTTAAGTCTCTGCGTCTTGTCTTTCGGACGTGATAAGCGTACACCGAACAGACGTTTACATTAATATATATAGATAAATAGCTATCCGATTCCCATAAAACCGTGCCTAAAGCCTTCCCCGGGTAGACATTAGTAACTGTACAAATTTTTAGCTCCTTATGTCTTGCGGTTCAGACGTCATAAACGTACACCGAACAGACATTCACATTTATAGATATAGATAAGCATTTTATGGCGCTTCTGGCTGATCACATTGATTTTATCACTTTCATTACTTGGGTCTTTTAATGAACTAAAGAAAAAATAATTATTGAAAGTCGTCAACTTAATGTTTGATAATAATGTGTTTCTTAATTAAATTGTTAACTAACAATATCTGAGGTCGACTATAATGTATTGACCGTAATGTAACACTTTGCTGACTGTAGAATTGATTAGTTGCTTTGACTTAACAATTTCAAATAATGTAAACATATATTAACACTGCACTAATTGTTATTTACTTACGATCTTTTGTATTGTCTTGTTTTGATATGAAAAACTTATTACTGCATTTGTCATAATTTTGTGTATCTTTACGTAAAGCAAGATTCATTTATGTTTCATAAACAAAATATGTAATACTAAACATTGTAACTTCCGTGTTCTAGAACGTTCTAGAAAAACTAGAATATATATTAATACGCGCGAATTGGCGCGAACTCAGTTAGTTGTTCAGTTGTAAAGTTAGTATTCATTGTCAGTCAGTGTGTAAGTGAGTTGTGAAGCAGTCTTAAAGATGTATTATTACTGTTTGTGTGCTTCAAGAAGAATATAAATAAATATACGTTAAAAATGAAACGTGTCACATTTATGGTTCACTCCCAAGAATCCGTCGTCCTAATGTTGGCATATTTATTTAAAGGCAGGCGAGCAATTTAAAACATCCACCACTGAACAACCGAAGGCGAGCTACGAGATCTACGAGACCACTGAACATATAAAAAAGGTGATGTATTAATATGTGGCTTTAGTGTTGTGCAATAAATAGCGTCACACAACCCGAAGGAAACTATTTTTGTTATCCTTTTTTCCGACGCTGAGTGCAGTTTCTCTAAAACGGTGCACAACTGTGCCTATAGTACTTTTCTGTTTTACTCCCAAATAGAGCAAGGGGAAAAACAATGATTGAGTATGCCTCTTTATGAACCCTAATGTGTTTTATAGTATAACTGTGGTCCTTACGCAAAACATTAATTGACGGCAGTAGAAAAATTCAGCAGCTACCTTCACATGGCCACCCTGTAAATATCCTCGATAGTTTTCCTCGGGAAGAAAGTCGTTCTCCTTTCAGATACTTCCATCTGAGTTTCCGAAACACCTCCGCAGTGCGTGTTGATCAATCCTACCACTAATAAATCTTAGCACTCGCCTCAGCATTGCTTCTACACAGCTCAAAACAATTACCGGGTCAGGTGAGATACACAGTGTACATATGTTAACGTATTTTATTCAGATATTGATTAGAATTGTAATTTGTTTGTGATAGAGTACGCTACTTTGCTGTCTCAACTCTTTACTGAAAGGAGCTGTAGATTTAAAAAGAAAGATTCCGCCTTTGCTGACCATGCTCTGAATGGATGTCATTCCTATGATACTAAATGTGATGTTCCCCATAAAGGAAAAAAAGTAATAAACTCACATTGTTGGAAATTCTGGCCATTAACAAACACCAATCCAAGAATCCTGACCTAGTGCTGAATGACCAGACACAATTTCATCATTCACCTTTACTGAAATAATGTCGACTTATTAATAGGCCTATTGTTCTCACTGTGTGAAAATAATTTTGTCATATGTGTTTCATACCAATACTCCATATACCTATCTCCTCCTTGCCATAATCTACAGTTTGCTTGTACAATCATCCATCGCTCACCTGGACATTTATAATATTTGTAACCTTAGTGAGTAAGAAGTACCCATTCGGACACCATTTGTGTTTTTTCTTTTATTATTATTATTATTATTATTATTATTATTATTATGCACCTTCTGTGGTATTGATACTTATTCATAACAAACCCACATTTTGTTTCTACCATCACCTGCTGACAATACTTTCTTATAAAATTACACAGTTTTAATATTGTAATACCATTGTAGCCCAAGATAAGTTCATTTAAAATCCATTTGTTATGTAGTATCGATTCACGGACATAATTAATTTGCAGTTCACATATCTTTGAAAAACCTTCTTTGTGTATGTAACCTCAATTTTACGTGTGGACTATCTGTTTAGTATGAAGATATTTGACGTGTGGACTATCTGTTTAGTATGAAGATATTTGACGATGGCCTAAGAAGCCGAAAGTTGCTGATAACAAGCAAATAAATAATATTGTGGAACAAAAATACTACGTATTTAAGTTTTTAATATGTCTTTGTTCCTTCAAACACCGACGGAATATTCCATAAACATCTTTACTAGGCGTTTACATGGCGTTCACTTAGAGCGAGACGTCATGGAGCTAACATAATAGTGAAAAAGTCATTCTCGTTCCCCTCTAATATGGTGTGTGATCACCTCGGACGACCAGTACAGTTGCACACCTGTATAGCATGGGGATTATGAGATTATCAATCAGAGCTTGAGGGATATTTGGCCATTCTTCCAGCTCTGCAACCGTTGTGGAAGGTGCTGGTCCGGCTGCAATGCCTCTGTCAAGTGCATCCCAAACAAGCTCAGTGGGGGTTATGTCTGGTGAACAAGCTGGCCGCTCCATTACTTAAATACCCTCAGCTTCAAGCAGTGCCCACACTGCAGCTCTGTGGGGCGGAGCGTTATCGTTAACCAGAAGGAATACATCTCGTACTGCACCAGTGAAGGACACAAGGTCGAAGAGTCTCGTCTCTATGCCTATGAGATCAATGCGTGATTCTGAACGATATACGAGGCGTGGTTTTTAAGTAAGTACCGTTTTGAAATTAAAAAGACACGCTAAGATATCTCAATAATTTTATGTACAGGGTATCTACATCTGTTGTCTACGCACTGACGCCTTTACAGTCCGATTCTTCCTTGTTTACGTTGTGTACTGAGTGTTTAAGATGTTTCCGATAATCGTGAGTCAAAAAATATTCAAATATTCAATATAGCTTATGGGACTTAACTACGGGGTCATCAGTCCCTAAACTTACAAACTACTTAAGAACGGCACAAATATCCATGCCCGAGGGGGGATTCGAACCCCCGACCGTAGTGACCGTGCAGACCGCGACTGGAGCGCCTCAGTCCCCTCGGCCACCGCTGCCGGCAATCGTGAGTCCCGCCGACTGTGAAGTATGGACTGTCATAAGATTTCTTAGTGCTAAAGGCCTAAAAACGATCGATATTCATCGTGAGATCTGTGCAGTTTATGGAGAAAACATTATGAGTGATGAAATGGTAAGATAGTGGGTGAGAGCATTTAAAGATGGCCGCAGAAATGTGCATGATGAACAACGAAGTGGGTGTGATTCAGTCGTTAATGAAAGTTTGGTGCAGAAAGTGGTCAATAAGGTGAGAGAAAACAGACGCTTTATGATTTTCTCCTTGCGGGATGACTTTCATAATGTTTCTCGTAGTGTTTTGTATGGCATTGTGACCGATCAAGACGATGACGAAGTCAAAAGAGTTGGGATGCAGTGGGTAACAAGTCAGGCGGCAGACTTCTACGAGGGGGGTATTCAAAAACTGGTACAACGTTATGATAAGTGCCTCAATATTGACGGAAATTACGTAATAAAGTGACTATCGTACAGGCTTTCATGTAAAGATAAAATTATAGAGATAGCTTAGCATGTCTTTTTTTTAATATCAAAACGGTACTTATTTAAAAAACACGCCTCGTATATGTCCGTACGTTGGCCAATACTGACTCCTACCAACACCATTCGTCCAACACCATGATACGCTGATGTCTCCTGCACATAAACAGGATTGTTCCGAGTTCCACGTTCTCTCCAGATGAGAGAATGGCGACTGTCCGGCTAAACACAAAATGCATTTGTAAGAAACTTTCACACAGTTAAAATTAGGTGTTAAAATTGTAAGAGTCTGAATGAATGTCCTTGGTCTACTTGAGCTGTTATTTTTATTGGAGTCGTGAAGACCCGCACAACCGGTTTCGCAACCTACAGTTGCATCTTCAGGCGCTTTTTACTGTACAAAATGATAATTGTTTTAATAAATGAATGTTTAGAATGAAAATTACATATTAAAAACAAAAAAGGAAGTCTACCGTGCGGTTCTTGTCATTTTTTGTTAAAAGAATAGAAAAGTCGGCAATTGGTAAAATTTGTTTGGCCTGTGACAAAAAGCGACGTGATGGGTAGCCCTACAAAAGACAACATTATAATGATTATTGAGAATCACGGATGTTGTTGGGAAATCAAAACACAAAATCTTGACTCATTTGTGAACAGAACCTGGAGCCATTTCTTACGAACCCAATCTTGATGTTCCTCCGGTCAGTTTCTGCGGGCTAAACGGTGTCGTGGTTTTAATGGACACACACAGTAAGCCTCCGTGCGTAGAGTCCACATACCAGAAAGCGATTCCGGGCTGTCTGTCTTGATACTGCGCGTCCTGTTGCTGCCCGGAAGGTGCGTTGCAGCTGAGTTGCATTCAGCCTCCTGTTTCGACGGGCTGTTAACCGAAGATAAATGTCATCTCTTGCTGATGTTACCCGTGGACGACTTGCCCTTGCCTTCCCTAAATGTTTCCTGTTGTCTCAAACCGCGTATAGGTCCTGGAACTCACACGTTCGGACACTTCAATAGCTGCAGCCACTACCCTCTGTGTCTGTCCCGCTACCAACCTTCCATGCAATAGCTTCAGGTAAGTCACGTCGCTGTTCCTTTGCACTACCTGCTCACTACACAGACTGAGCACAACTACTTCTGTAATTAGTTTGGTAGTGTAAACACAAGTCAACATCAACCCACTATGCAGCAACTTTCTGTTATTACCACTGTCTCGGTTGCCGTAATATTGCTGTCTCCACTCCGTAGAACCGACAGAAAGACGTCGCACCATTTATTTCATTCTGTCGACGACATTACTTCAGAACCTACATATCTAAACTGATCTCCTAATTGTTGTGACTAGTGTATGTCTTCTTTTAACCGGGTTTGGTGCCGATCCAAAACACGTGAATTGTACTCAAGAATCGGTGGCAAAAGTGTTCTATACGCAGTCTCCTTTATAGATAAATCACAGCTTCACAAAATTATCCCCATAAATAAAGTCGACCATCCACTTCCTCACAACAGTCATGTTCGTTGCCTTTCATACCACTCTACAACGTTACGTATACATTAGATATTTAATCGACCCGACTGTGTGAACCAGCTCACTACAACTACTATAATCGAATATTAGCGGATTGTTTAGCCTATTCATCTACGCCGGCCGCGGTGGCCGAGGGGACTAAGGCGCTGCAGTCACGGTCTGCACGGCCACTACGGCCGGGGGTTCGAATCCCCCCTCGGGCATGGATATTTGTGCTGTTCGTAGTATTAGCTAGTTCATAAGTAGTTTGTAAGTTTAGGGACTGATGACCCCGTAGTTAAGTCCCATAGACTCTACAAACATTTGAACATTTTAATTTTGAATTTTATTCATCTACATCACCTTACATTATCCTAAATTTAACACTAGCTGTTATTCATAACACCAACTAGAAATTTTGTGCAAGTCACCCTGTGCCCTGCTACAGTCAGTCACCTCACCACAGCACCTTCTAAAAATAGGGGATGAGTGGCGAGAGACTTTTACAAAATCGCCTTATGTTGTTGTTTGAGATAGACAAGCGCGTAACTGCTGCGCCTAGTCCACTGCAACTGCCAGGGTTAAAATTAAAGCCGGCTCAACTTCCTTATAGCTGTCGCGCTAGACATTAGTAGTTGTTTCCTGGGAAAGAAACACCGAGATCGGTGAAAATGCCATACAGTAATGACATGTACAGTGCATATGTGGAAGTTCGGGTGTTTTCACAAGAAATGGTCAACATTTCACCAGCTTGTCCCATTAATAGTCTAGTCAAATGTTAGGTTGAAGTCGAAAAATTTGGTGTAATTGTTTTTAGTGATTTACTTTATGTTTTTTGGGGTGCTGAACACGAATGTGAAGTTTTCCAACAAAAATTCCCTCGGCAAATATGAGAAATCAAGAAAAAATCACTAAAATGGCATTTTTGGCGGTTATCAAGTTATAACCCATAAAGCAAGCTATTTACACGAAAAGTGGCCAAGTAGTAAAATAAAGAGGATAAAATTACCTACAATTTATATCTGTATCATGTTTCTGTAAGTCGTATGGTTTCCACAAAAAACAGTGGTAAAATATCAGGAAAATCATCATTTTTTTTGTTTGAAAACAGCAAAAAAGAACATTAATATATACATAAAATTCTTCTGGGTATGATACCGCGTCGTCATTTTGTAAACTTTGCCGACGTTTCGGCCACTGTTGCAGGCGGCCTTCATCAGGGTCTGTGTCAGACACAGTGGCCGAAACGTCGGCAAAGTTTACAAAATGACGACGCGGTTTCATACCCAGAAGAATTTTATTGATAGTGACAACTGCCGCGGAAGCCTACGTTTGCAACATTAATATAGTTTTTATTTCATGAAATTAAACATTATTGTATGTCCTTATAAAAAAGACTAAGTTCTGTACAATTTTATATGATATTCGTGCTGATACGGGCCTTCTTAGACACGGGTTGCGTAATTTCTTCGGAACAGCCCTCCAGGTCTTCAACGCCTAAAACAAACAATCAATGCCGTAATCCCAAATACTTCACAATTTATTGAATAGGTATAAAAGCAATACTTATTAAGAAACCTTTTTTCAATCACAAATCTGTAGTAAGTGGAGAAATAAAGGTGCGATGGAATTATTTCTGCATAGTTACCTTCAAGTAATTCAGAGAACTCGGGGTCATCTTCAGTTTGTTCTTCAATTTCTGCGACGGCCCTGTTATTGCAGCTGTTCTCGCAGTTCAGGCACACTTTGAAACAGTTGAGACCTGCTTTCTTACATCCACAGTTGGTCTGACAGGTCTTCATACACTTACAAGAAATAAGTTTCAAAACTGCTTCTGGTGCTGGTGGCTGTAGCGTTGGCACTGGCTGCAGACCATCTTTGGTTTTCTTCCAACCCCACTGTTCAGGATCTTTTTCATTTCCAAGCCTCTGGTGCACTCGAAAATATACTCTCAACGTATGTTGCTGTGCTGCAGCCTTGGTAGGAGGCAGAGCCGCCAAATCGGCTGTTGTTCTGTATGATGACCTTATGTAGTGTTTATAACGCAGTTTATTCAAGGACGTGGCTTCCTTTACGGTCAGTTTATACAACGCAGTGAGAAACGTTAGACCAGCATTAGTGACAGCGTCAGCATGTACAGTAGGATCTTTAAAAATTTCAGTGGTCTTGGTTAGAGCAGGCATTTTCTTCAGGGTTTGGAAAAACCTCATCTTTCCTACTGTGAACAAGGCTGAAGTTCCGTCACATCCTCCCATGACATGCAAAAACAATATGTTGTCACTAATAGATTTTTCTGGTAGGCTGTCAGGTGAAAAAAATCTCTTTTGGCGCTGTTCCTTTGCCTGGCTTCAGAAAGTATACAGTAGAATGTACACCCTGACAACGACCAATCATGATCACAAGCAAATCTACGTCTTCACCCACAATAACTACAGAGTTATGTTGTTGTTTAAGATCAATTGGTTTGGTTACAATAAGTGTATCTGCATCCTCTTGTGCCTGCTTCGTTTGAATTCCATCTGCTGCAAATTTGCACTTCAACATTGAGATGAGACGGCTTTTGTTTCTCACATTATTTAGAAATTTCTCTTGCGAAACTGTCAGGGTCATTCTTTCGTCAAACATGACATCTACTGACATGTCTGCGTGACCTTCTTGCTCTCTCTGCATTTTTAGTACCCTCTTGAGAATAACCACCGAAGACAACTACAGCATTGTCCTTGTACTTTGCCTTAACAAATGAAATGTAATTCTCAGAAATCGATAAAAAAGATTGATCCCCGATTCACACGACTCTCTGCAGCAAGTATCCTCCATCTATGACGTACACATATCTCTGAAGATTTACCTGGTCAGTTGGAGTGAATGCTTTGTACAATGAAGACTTTGTTCCTTTCCTCATACCATACCCATCAAAAAGAGACAATGGATAAGGGCAAAGTTTGTACTTTAAGAACTCTTCAAGTTCTTCATCGGACTGTTTAGCAATTGTCATTCTTTGAAAAATAGCCATAGGATTGATGGGGACGATTTCATCACTAATTTTCACTACATTATTCACGCTGTTAGTCTCCACCTTTTCACTTATCCGAGAGCCTGCGTTCACCGGAAAAGCTCCAAATGTAGAGCGTAGAAGAAAGCCTGATGCCCTTCTGTCAAGCTTGCTCCTCACCCATGCCCACGATGCCAGTTGCGCTCACTCTGTGGTTCCGCCTGCCTGTTTGTATTCCTTTCACCAGATGCACCAAATTACGTTTATGAGGAGGCATTCGTTGTTGTGACCTCGCGTTATCTTCAGGAATACCTGTTCCACACACAAAACAAGCTGAGAATTTGTATCTGACGGGAGGCGTGCATGGGTAGTCCTTGCAGGTGCGGTGATCACTGTGTCCCCAGTGGTGTAGTGGTCAGCGCAACTGCCTAGAAAGCAGGAGACCCGGGTTCGAATCCCGGCTGGGTACACATTTTCAGCTTTGCCCAATAGCAGTTGAAGTCATATATTCTATGAATATTAAATGTGTTTTCCATTGGAAATAGTCAGAGGATGATCTTAATTTTCCTGAAGATGTGCTTGGTTCAGCAGCTTTCTACAAGTAGGCAGCTATCCTTCTTTCATTTACGTAACTTTTCTGGCAAGAAACATGTACGCTGACAGATGTTTTACCCGCTAAAACAGCCACCTTCCTATCATTTCTTTTTTTACTAGCATCACGTAAAGTTTCTATTCCTTTTTCCTTGACCACTGTCACTGCACCATCACCTAAATCTTTTTCAGAAATAAAACACTTATCACTCGACATTGCGCCCGAGTTATTGGGCTATATCTTAACGAAAACATTCAAACATAGCTTCACGCCTTTGAGAGAAAGGGAAGTAACACGATCACGGCAGCGAACGTACACAAACTGGAGAATTGAGGACAGTTCGGTGTTTCGGCAGGAAGACCCCCTTCGCCTGGAATAAATTTAAGGGCAGCGGCCGCAAAGGTGTGACGGAGGAGCGGGCCGCAGCCACAGGTAGACCGACAACGTGGGCGCGCAGCTGACTGCACAGTCACAAAGGACAAAAAGAATCGCAAGGTAAACACGTTGAAAGGCAAGGAACTGCTGATGAAATAATCCACCCGAAAAAACATACATTTTTTTCTATTTTCCAAAATTTACTGATTTCACCACTTTTTCAACTCTGTTTTACGTGGAAACCATACGACGTACAAAAAATGTTCCAGACATAAATTGTGGGTAATTTTCTCCTCTTTATTTTATTATTGGGCCACGTTTTGTGTAAATAGCTTGCTTTGCAAGTTATAAGCTGAAAACCACTGACAATTGTGATTTTTAGTTGTTTTTTGATGATTTCTCATATTTGCCGATCGAATTTTTGTTGGAAAACTTCAGGTTCGTATTCAGCACCCAAAAAACATAAAATAAGCCACCAAAAACAGTTACACCAATTTTTTCTACTTTGAGCCCTTTTGTGCACGATTTGACTGGACTATAATAGAAAGTAGCAAAGTACACTGTTCGGACTAACCGCAGAGGATGCCTTGCAGGTAAGGAGAAACGTGAAAAGTAAAATAAAAAATCTTCTTCTGCTGAATGCAGTAGGACATTTTTTTGAAAAACTATTACGTCTATATGGGGAATGCTGCAAATCACATTTAAGTGCCTGGCAGAGGGTACATCGTACCACCTTTATAATATTCATCTGAATCTCTCCGTTCGAGCTCTGATTTCTCTTATTTTATTCTGATGATCATTTCTACCTATGTAGGTGGAAGTCAACAATATATTTTCACATTCGGACGAGATTGTTGGCGATTGGAGTTTCGTTAAGTAGACCACGCCGCAGCGATAAATGTCGTTGTAATGATTCACATCCCAGATCCTGTATCATTTCCGTGTCGCTGTCTCCCCTGTATCGTGACAATACAAAACTAACTGCCCTTCTATGGACTCTTGATGGCTTTCGTCAAACCCACTTGATAAGGATCCACACTGGGCAGCAATACTCCAAATGAGGACGGACAAGCGTAGTGTATGCACTCTCTTTAGTAGTTCCATTGATCTTTTAAGTGTTCTGCCAATAAAACGCAGTCTCTGGTTCGCTTTTCCTACGACATTATCTACGTGTTCCTTCCAGTTTAAGTATGATATAATAGTAATTTCTAGGTATTTAGTGGAGTTTAAAGCCTTCACATTTGATTGATTTATCTTGTAAACAAAGTTTAACGGATTTATTATCTTACTCATGTGGACGACTTCATACTTCTCATTATTTGGAGTCACTTGCCAATTTTTGTACCAGAATGATATCTTATTTATATAATTCTGCAGTTGGTTTTGATCTAGACGAAATGACGACGTCATATGCAAACAACCTAAGAGAGCTGCTCAGATTTTCTCCTAAATCGTTTATGTGTATAAGGAACAGCAGAGGACCAATACCTCTACCCTGTGGAACACCGGATATCACCTCTGTTTTCGTCGATGCCTTACCATTGGTTACAAACTGTGTCCTCTCTGGCAGGAAATCGCCTATCCAGTCACAAATTTGGGGTGATACTTCATAGCCACGCAGTTTGATTAAAAGCCGTTTGTGAGGTACAGTGCCAAAAGCCTTCTTGAAATCTAATATACGGAATCAACTTGAGATCCCTTGTCGATAGCACTCATCACTTTGTGTGAGTTAAGAGCTAGTTGTGTTTCACATGAATGATATTTTCTAAATCCATGTTGACCTTGGCTCAGTAGATCATTTTATTCGAGATAATTCATAATATTTGAATACATGATATGATCCAAAACTCTACTACAAACTGACGTCAATAAATTAGCCCTGCAGTTTAATGGGTTACTCCTACTGCCTTTGTTGAATATTGGTGTGATCTGTACAACTTTTCAATCTTTTGGTACAGATCCTTCTTTGAGAGAGCGGTTGTATATGGCTGTTAAGTAATGAGCTATCACATTAGCGTAATCAAATGAGATCTAATGGGTATACAGTCCGAAGCAGAAGACTTGTTCTATATGTGATTTTAGTTGCTTCACTACTCCGATGATATCTACTTCTACGTTACTCATTACGATTTATTTATAAACAGAAATATCACGTAAGACTTCGAGTATCATGGCCTTAATACAAGAAGCGCATGAGAAGTTCTTTGAAAGGTCTCAGGAAATACAAGAAACAAGAATAACAATACCTTTACTGGCCTTGAAAGTAATCGCCATTGGCTACAATACACTTCTGACATACGTTGTGGAGCTGTTGGAAACTGTCAACAAACGCTTACATTGTTGTTGGCAGTGCGCAGAGTGCCGCACCCCTAATATTACGTTCGCCATACCGTAGTGATAACTTGCACGCTCGTAATATTTATGGCGGCTCTCCTCCTCCAACTTTAGCCGCTAAACGTAATATTACGGATCTTCTTTTTTTTTTTTTTTTTTTTTTTTTTTTTTTTTTTTTTTTTTTTTTACAAAAGGTTTGTGAAATTTTATCTAAACAAATCTGTAGGAAAAGTCTGCAGTTAATCGCAGATTTTGTTTTTACTTTTCAGATCTACCTAGGTTTCGGCCACTGAGTGGCCAGTTTCAAAGCCTTTAATACTTGCTTACATCTAAACCGTCATGTTGCCAGTTACGTTCAGAACGACGGTGTAGATGTAAACATAACTCAAAGCATTGAGAATAGCCACTCTGTGCCAGAAATCTATGAAGATCTGGAAAATAAAAACAGCTGAAACGGCCAAAGAGTGGGGCGGAAGACAATGGAGAGAGGAAGAATAAGGAGATGGAATAACATCATAATGCAATAAATACACACTCGGGAATTGACGGGTACTGATGCTAGTCGAAATATATTAAGTTACTGCACTGCGATTATTCATTTCAAAGAACTGACACTCGCCATCTTTCGTGATTTTCCAGGTGTCAGTTCTTTCGTTTCTTATTATGGAATAAGGGGCAACACATTAGTCATCGCCGTATCACGTCACTTTTCTGCACTTTATTTTCATTCTAGCTATTGAGACAACGCGTACTTATTTGCCGACTTGCCAATTTTTGAAGTAACAGATCATAATAAAAATAAATTTTCGTATTCTGTAATCTGGAAGAAGACAAATTCTAATCTATGAGTAACATGCATGCGCAATACTAATTGTACGTTATATGAAAATCGCTTACCTATTACATCTCAAGTTGCAAGAAATTCGGACGCACCAATTCTTCTGTTCTTACGAAATGCAAAGAAAGTGCTTCTGACCAGTCTTGCCTCTCTCGGCCAACTATCGAAACGATTTCTACAGTTTTCGTTGTAGAGAACGCAACAATACCTGTTGTCTGGAAAGGCGAAGTGGTGACGCGGCAGTGCCAGGAACTAGGTCACGTGATGCGGTACAGCGAGGCTACGGTTAAACTAGCGCCCAAGAAGAAGAAGCAAGAAGCTCACAATAAGTATGTGACCTATGATATGGATAATTGTATTATCGGGCAGTAATTTTTATAGCATTGCTAGCAATAGAAAGAAAAACGAATTTTGCGAAAACCGCACAACTTTTGTCAAATAGAAATGACCTTGAAAGCTAGCAAGAAAACCCTTAGAAGCAATGTTCTGTCTATGGATTTTCGTTTTGCAAGGTGTCAAAATTAACTTTTTGTTTTGTGCGGACGAGAGGGCATTGTTGCTAGAAGACCATGCTTTCTCAGGCTTTCATCAGAATCACAGCGACCAGTTTATGGATTCATACGGATTATACAGTAAATAAATGTTGGCAAAGTGATAGTGTACGAGAAGTATTGTCAAACAAAAGTGGCGGTCAGAGCTTAATTGTTGTTCATGTAGGCGGAGACAGGTGTTTCACGGCTCAAAAACCAAAACGTCCGACTATCCCTCAGAAACGGATAGCAAACATTTTCAAAAATACGTCGAAACCCAACTTATGCACAGGCTTAGTACCAATATCTTTATCCCATGTAATTACTCGATGCGTATATTTACCCATTCTGAATACTTCCAGCCATTGGAGGTGTTTGACATGTTTGACTGTAGTAATGTTCAACAAATTTGTTTCCATAGCGCGGGAAGAATAAAACACTTAACTGCCATGGAAGTGCTTAGCAAAATTGCTTCAGGCTTAACATGTAACCACAGTATCGAACATTGCATTCGAATTTCCAAATTAGATTTCGTCTCCTGCAAAATTAGTTGTGAGTAAACGCACGGCGCGTAACAGGCCGGCAGCGCTCAACTTGTAAGAATAGTGGCGTGTGCGCCAGGCTGCTTCCCTTCCGGCGTAAACACGACGGTGCTGCCACAGTGGCGAGGAATAAATTAGGCCTCCTCCCTCCCATTGTTCAACAGGGACAGCCGGCATGTAGTCGCCTTGCCACAGTTCCCGAAGACGCTCCGTCCGAGGTTTAGTTTCGAATCTCCTCTTGCGAATGAATGTTGAGTTTTTACTACAGAAGGAAAGGGGGGGGGGGGGTGGCGGCAGATTTGGGCGTCAGATTTGCCGCGCCGCGGAAAGTGCCGCCCCGTGCGGCCGCACGTTTCGCACGTGCCTTGCGCCGGCCCTGGGCGTAAGTGAATGTTTGCTACAAAAATGAAACTCTAAATGACGCTCTATATTTGTTCTTTCTTGGTACACATCGCAGACGTGATAGAAATTAGTTGCGAAACCTTTCATTCTTCGCCAGCTTATACAGAAACTCTCGTCTGTGTACACTTCACTTCTTGCAAACCGAAATAATATAGTTAATATCCCCTGGCGAATTAATGTCGCTGGCACGTTTCGGAGAATCGAGCTATTGAATTCTGCGGAGATGCGTCGACGCAATTACATCACGGTTATCTCACTTTACAGAAGGTGAATATTGAACACTTCGTCTTAATTAAAGGAAGCGAACCGTGGTAGTGTTGACACGGTAGACTAAACATATTGACAGCTCTTTCCCTAGAAGTAACGCGCAAGGTTACATTCTTCCTGTTACTCAGAGACTACTTCCTAGCTGGTTAGTTATTAAATTTTACAAATACGACTTCGGTACTCAAAATCAAGATAAAACTCTACGAGAAATTATATTTTGGTGGGAGTATATTTTATCCAACTGTCCATTATATTATAGGCTTACTTAACACATTCATAATTCTTAATAAATATATAAATAAATAAAAAACAAAAACAGTCTACTGAACAAACTTTTTATCTGTTTTTTACTGGTTTAGTTCCATGGTTGGATCAAATGTAGGACATCTGGCTCCAGATATGGTGCGGAGCAGGGCAGGGGGTATGGGTTTTTAAGAATTTTAACCAAAAGAGCACTGTGTTCCCGAAGGAAATAAAAATGTTTTACAAATACATTAATAATAGATTGCACGTATCTCTAAGGTGTATTTATTTGTCCACTTGCTCCATTGGGCGTCAGATACAGCTTCCATTGGAGCCGGGGAGTATCAACAGGAATTTGACTGTGTTCAATGACAGTTTCCTCAAGAAATACAGACGCTTTTTTGTCGGTCGGAATAAGTGATCGCATCTATGAGCAGAAGAATCTTGGAGGTACCTATATTATTAAAGTGTAGGTACATCTGTATAAACGTGAACTAAAGACGGCAGCAGTTTTTTCTAAATATTTTTGGAAATAGTAAGTTGTCGCGACTTTTCCATTTGCTAACTAAAACGATGTACTGGAACATTTTCAACAAAGACGAAATGATCTCAGCAATATTAGCACAAACAAAAATATTAGCACAAACAAAAATATTAGCATAAACAACAATTTATACATATTTCTGCACAACCTGTGGCTTTATTCACCGTGGGAAATGATGAGAGGGAAAATTGCTGGTACAGTCCGTTTCAATAAATTATCAGTGTACGTATCTCTGGTTCAATATATTTATTACATACCAGTAGTTCTTTTACATTATCTTTGATCACTATCTTAATTTCTGCATGAAATATTAATCTTTACTACTGTGTAAACCTAGTGTAAAATGCAAGTCCCTGCAGAACACAGCGCCGCGGTGGAGTAGCCGAGAAATTTCAAAAAATCTCAGAAGAGGTACAGATCAGAGGGAAAAAAAGCGGTCTAAAGCACCTCGCTGCGGAGCGCGCGGTTTCTCGCCGTGGAGGTTCGAGTCCTCCCTAGGGCATGGGTGTGTGTGTTTGTCCGTAGATTAGTTTACCTAGGTTTAAATAGTTTGTAAGATACGGATTAATGACCACGCAGTTTGGTCCGATAGAGTTACAAACATTTCAATATTTTGCAGGACACAGCGATTTTACCTGACTTCTAGAGTTATCAGTTATTACTTTCTAATGCTTCCACGATTATTTCTGCACGAGAAGCATAGAAAATGTGGTACTTCATTTATCTTCAGGAACGGTAAGAATATTTGTTGAAAATAAATACACAGCCAGTTTTAGTCCTGGAATTTTATTTCTTTGCCCGTTTCGGGCACCTAGTCCCCTTTTTATACAGGATAATATTTAACATATTTCTACAATTTAGATAAGAATTTCAAAAAAATCTCAGAAGTTAAAAGATGCTTTATACTTTTTATCGAATTATTAGAGAACGCCAGAAATAAGCAGGTGTATGCAGCACAGTACCGTATTTCTGTAGAATGGAACAAAATGAAATACAATAATTTATACGTTCATGCTGAAAGAGCTGGTGGGTGCTTGCATATGGATTTTATTATCCAGGAAAATATGCTATAAGAGCACAAATATGACATAGTAAAAATAAATAAAATACTTTGATATGAACGACAAGTGATACAGTGGATGAGAAGTTCAGGAAATGGCCACAGCAACAAGTGTAGAAGTTGCGTGCTACCAGGGAACCTGTTGGCGAAAACAAGGCGCGAAGCGTATCGGTGGCCGTAAACTATAACTGGACTAAGTGGAGAAACAACTCTCAGTCAGTCGTTGGTAGAGAATTAGCGTAAAGGAAACGAAACATGGAACTTTGTGAATAATTCCACTATAGTAAAATAGCTAGTACCGGAACGTATCGAAGGTCACAAATACGATTCGTGAAAAAATGACAATTAGCGACATTAATAACAATTATACGATAAATTATAGACGACATCGCCGAATTGCAGTAGAAAGGTGAAAAGAGAAGATATTGATATTATATTTTGAGGAAAGCAGGTAAGAGAAGTAGTCTTATTAAAAAAAAGCAATTTATAATTACAGTATTTTTACAGGATACAAACATGAGATAATATTGAAACATCGAATAATACTTTGTCCCAAAATACGACAATCTGTCTTACAGTGTCTGCTTTCGGTGATCGGGCACCTGCTCGACGAAATCGAATTCCCATGAGTAACAAAGTAGAGGAGACTGCGGCATGTTGACGATGTTAACGATTAAACATTTATAATAAATTGATATTTTGAAAAAAAAATTTTTCATTACATATATTGTTAGAATAGTCTATCATTGGAAAGTTCGTAACTATACAAAATTTCAATTTCATATTATCAGCAGTTTTTTGTTAATTTTAAAAAGTAATGCAAAACTGTCATCTTGGCTCAGTACTGGGGGAAGATGACTTTGACCGGGGAAATAATAAGATCATAAAACTGCAATGAATATTTATTGTCATAAATATTAATACATTGTTGTACATTCATCAACAGAAGTCACATACAAATTTCACTCCACCACAGTCTGAGCAATATTTGTGCCACCATGTAAAGCACATCCAGGACACTGAACTAAACTTTCTTCGAAAGCATTGGTTGATGTCGCAACTCTGTTTTTTTAATTGTTTTTTTAATCAGAAGAGGAAAACGTTAGTTTCTTACTAGAACCTCTATTTCTTGCATCCCCAGCCTGTCGTCCTCGTTGCTATAGGAGTTGTTGTTCCATCTTCTGCGCTTCTTGCAGCTGAAACATATCTTTCATAGGCGTTCTTCTTAAAACATGTGCACATTGTGAGTTCTACGTTTCCTCATGTTTGGTTTTTCTTTTGGCAATGGTTTAAAGTCAGAAATCTTCCTGAATATTTTTTATTTATTCGAATGGGCACTTCTCGAAGGTCCTTCTTCATTCATATTTTCTAGGTTCTTCACTCGGATTTTCATGTTCAGTAGGATTGTCTGTAGCAAGAGCATGCTTTGTGGGTACCCCAGCCAACTTGCCCCGTAGACGGTGTTAGAAACTTCCCATAATTGCGGCAGTTTAAAAAAGAATGACATACAAGTACACAGTCTTTATGAAAAGCTCATTGTTTAAGTTTGTCATGTATGACTACATGTAAAACAGTATATTTCCTGATAGTCTGCGAAGTCTTAGTTCGGAGATGTAGAAAATTACAATATGTAATAGAGAATTATCGGTCAGAGTATTACAAAATATTGTGGGGAAGGGGAACCGAAGGTTACGTTTCATTGTCAGAAAGCTTCCAAGATGCAACAGCTCCATCAATGAGACTGCTTACATCACACTCGTGCGTCCTCTCCTAGAGTACTGTTTCCCAGTGTGGGACTCTCACCAGGTGGGACTGACGGACAACATTGAGAAGATTCAGAGAAGGGCAGCTCGTTTTGTTTTATCACGTTACAGGGAGGAAAAGCGACTCAGAAATGTTGTACGATTTGAGGTGGAAATCATTAAAGAAAAGACGTTATTCGGTGCGGCAAGATCTATTCACGAAATTTCAATCACCGACTTTTACTTGTAAATGTGAAAATATTTTGCTAGCACCCACCTACATAGGGAGACATGACCATCCCAATAAAATAAGCGAAATCAGATCGAAAACGGAACGATTTAGGTGTTCTTTCTTCCCGCGCACTATTGGAGAATGGAACGGTAGAGAAAAGTTATGAAAGTGGTTAATGAACCCTCTGCCAGGCACTTAAATGCAATTTGTAGAGTATCTATGTAGACACGACACTAGCGGCGCCAGTGACGAGTCCTTATTTCGACACGCAGAAATTGTCTCCGGCCAATGAGAACTCGCTACTGTCAGCCAATGAGATGCTGCGTGTTTCTTAACCTGAGAACAGTCGCTACGGTCCCTCGCGTACTTAAAAACACTTTCTTGTTTCATCTATACTAACCTTTTTAAGGCTACACTAATGATCACTTTTTTTAAGTGAAAGTTAGGTTTGGTGGAGGTTAAACAAGAACTATTTTTTCAGTACGTGAGGGCGCGTAGCGGCCAAATCTCCGGTTAAGGAACACGCAGCATCTCATTGGCTGACAGCCATCGAGTTCTCATTGGACGCAGACAATTTCTGCGTGTCGAAACAAGGACAAGTGCGCCAGTGCGCTATATTTTACTTCCTAGTCGTGTGGAGCGCTAGAAGTATGCACACAGTGCTGCTACCTAGAAACGTGAATTTAAACTAAACAATTATCCATCTTGCCCCGCTCTCCCCTATGTACCAGAGTTACGAAATGGAATGCGAAATCTTTGTGTCTTGCCGAATACCTGTTATCGGGAAACTAATAAATATGACTTGGAACTGCTCTGTTCACACATATTGGCGAGTCGTTGATATCTTTTATCTTACGGTAAAGAGATTTCAGAATAAAATGAATATTGAAAAAACGTATATACCACTGTTCCTTTCTTTGGTAAATGTAAAATTCGGTTTCGAACAATCTGAATCTGTGAAATAATGAAAATATCATGAAATAAGTTAAAAGAAGAATGTAATAATACTGTTGGTCTCACGCAGTGAATAACGTCTTGGATAAGTAATTTTGCCTTTAATTCCGAAAAATATTCTCGGTCTACAAGCCGCGTCATGTCGGATAAAATTGCTATAATGCATCATTAATGCATTATCTATCTGTATAACATTAACCATTACTACCATGCGTGAAGTTGGTGGGTGGTGCGTATTAATAAATAATCTCTGTTACGTGACAATGAGAGCTTCAGAAAAATGTGGGCTATTCAGTAATCTACGTAATAATGTAGTCGAGTGTGGCATATTGATCTATCCGTAATTTTCAAAAATCTGATCTGAATGAATCACAAGAAACATTAATGCGATTTGCTACATTAATTTAAAATGAGTTTGAATAAAACTTTATTGTTTAACACGAAATTAATATTACAGCTCGACGCTTCCTAATTTACAATGCTTTCAAATTGATTAGATGGAGCAATAGAAAGCTGTCAATCGTTTAAGAGCGGTTACTTCAGCCGTTTTAACTTATAAGTGACGAATGCGGGTATCTTAACAAATGGAACATTCATTACTTTTTTGTCACGTTTTTATTAGGGCGGTGTCTCGTCTGTTTGTTTGTTCGGTCAAATTCAGCATTTTACTTTAAACTCACTTCCTGTTGACCTACATGCGTGAAACTTCCAACAAAGATAACAATGCAATATTAACTTGCTTTCTTTTCCGCTGTGTAGCGGAAGTTAATTTTTCTGTCTGGTGCAAATTTTGCAATAGATTTTCAACAAACTTTTCAGTGAGCTAAAGACTTGAAACTTTCAATACAACTCAGAATTGGATAGCAGTGCAATATTAACTCACTTTCTTGTCTAGCGTGTGGCGGAAGGTACTTTGTACACCTCTGCTATTCTTCGCAAAAATTACTTTGTAAGAACGAGTCTTGTAAGCCATGATATGACCTGGCTTTCTCTAACGTTCGCGTTTATCGTCTCTAGGCATGATTTACGTACGAAAAAGCAATGTACTGGTTGACTCACGGGAAGATAAAGAGAAATAAACTATAAATTTACCGCGTGTCTCTTATAATCTCATCAAAAATATTGTAAATTCTTCACACATGCTACTGAAAAGCAGAAAATAAATATTTAAATTAAAAACTTCTTAAAATAATATTTTTATACGGACTAAAAGGTATTAAGTAATGACGCTTAGCCGTCCCATATAGATTACTAACGCAGAACACTCAACAAATTTGAACTTGTATATATTTTATAGCACCTATAAAACTGAATATGAAAAACTCGGGGAGCATGAAATAGATATGGTAAAGAGTATACAATATCTGTCGCAGACAAAACTCACACAATCCGTATAATTTGTAGTGCGATAATTGTTAGTATTTAGGTAAACCCTTCATGCACGAATTATCTGTTTCATGTATTCCATATTTTTGTCTTTTAAATTTTACGCCTAGTGTCATGGCTATTGACAAGTCACAAGCGTTGGGTTAGAATACGTATGAAACTAGCAGAAATTATTTTAATCTTCACTTTTTTTTTCTAAAACCGTGTTATTTTAAAATATTTTAAGTAAATAATTGTTTAAAATAGTTCTATTGCGTTCAGTGTGCACCTTCAACTTCTAAAACTAAGCATATATTCAAAGTACCATGCTCGTGGGTCCTCTTCAATAAAGAAAGAGTGTCTTTATTTTTGTAAATATCAATATGGGCAAAACCAGTTCCATAAGAAACGTGTTACACAAATTTCAAAATTATTTCCGGCGAATATAATTTATCTTGTCTCAATTTCTATGGGGTCATCCGATCCAAAATAACTTGGTCAGAATGAATCACTAGTCACCTAATTCAGAGAACATCAGACATCTGTTCCAAAACATGACAGTTTGTTTAAGAAATCGGTTCAGAAATGACACAAACTGATAGAAATACCATAGACAACCTCGCTTCTCTTTCATAGAACAAAGTGTTGCTTAAATTATACAATCTCTTTTACAGAAACAATGCGAAATTGTTATTTATTTGTTTGAAAATAGTTTGAAAGAAGTACCTGCTGGATGCAAATTTCGGACAGTATTGTTTTCAATGACTTCGCTACATCAGAGAGAACCGTAACTCTATGACTAATTAACTGATCATAAAGAACCAATGTTGTTTTGACGAAATGTGTTTATCAACTTATACTGTGAAACACTAGTATATTTTGAAAATTCAAAATGTTAAACGCTTTGAATTCTAAACCGATCGAAATGTTTCTATATTTCTAAAGATACAAAAATGTAATGAAACCGAAAACTTACTTTTGAGTCCAAATGCAACGTGCAGCCAAGACACGAATGTTGTCAACATATGCCTACTTGGACAATTCGTGGGTTAATGTGCGGATGAAGTATGGCTGTTGATTCCGTTGAGCACTAACAGTTACAGGTTCCACTTGAGACATCTAACATGCCCACGAGTGTTCATCATTCCACTCGCATCGGATCTGGTAATTTTGTGATAATTTAAATGTATGGTTTGATATGGTGGCTTTCGAATATAATTAATTTCTTTGTGTCGGAAAACTTTCTGTCCGTGATGCATCAGTACGTCTTTAGAAAACTCGCTTGTGTGAATGTCAGCTTGCCCTTTGCTAACGTGGTAACTAGCGAGTCATGGATGAAGAAGGAAGGAAGGAAGGAAGGAAGCTTAGGGTTTTACGTCCAGTCGACAGCTTGGTCATTAGAGACGGAGCTAACGCTCGGAGTTTTGGGTAAGGATGGGGGGGGGGGAGGAAATCGGCCGTGCCCTTTGGAAGGAAACATCCCGGCATTTGCCTGTAGTCATTTTAATGGATGAAGAGCAACAGGCAGATGTTCATTACCGGAATGCATGTAGAGTACTTAAAATGAAATTACGAGCATAAATAGATTAACTGCTATGTGACTGGCCGAAGACTTCTTAAGTAAGAGAAGCAAGTATGATGTCCTCGACGGCGAGTGTTCGTCAGGGATAAGGCTATGGTCGGAAGTGCGCCAGAGATGTTTGATAGAACACTTATTCGTTGCTGTCTGCATTAGACATTTGTGAAAAGTGGTGGCCATTTTTATGCAATCGAAAATAACTTTAACTGTCTTGACTGTAATTGCAATTTATTAAGGGCTTACGCGTTTTGTCATACGTCTTTACCAAAAGCGAAACTTAATTAAAAAATAGCCCTTAAAATAGATATATTTCATACCTAAAAAACGTGTAAAATTCACCCCATAACATCTCTGTAGGATATAACTTTAACTTACTTGACCACAATTGCACTTTACTAAGGCCTTACGCGTTTCGACACACGTCATTATCAAATTCCGCTAGTGTCATACGTAAAAGATCTTTACAATTTATTATCAAAGGCAAAACTCAATTTAAGGCCTTACCCTTTTCAACGAACATCATTATCAAAGGCAAACCTCAATTTAAAAAATTCCCCTTAAAACGATTATTGTCATACATAAAAGATGTTTACAATTCACCCCAGAACATCTGTGTAGGCTGCTCAAGTGCATACTGAGTTTACAATACTGAGTATGTATGACATGTGTCTATGACACTAACAGTTTTAAGTGGAATTTTTTAAATTGAGTTTTGCCTTTGATAATGACGTATGTCGAAACACTTAAAGCCTTAATAAAGTGCAGTTATGGTCAAGACAGTTAAAGCTATTTTAAATATGTCTCATTCTTTTATATCTGCATAAATGAACGGACAGATGGAGTGAGTAGCAATCTGCGGCTGTTTACAGAAGATGCTGTTGTCTAGGGAAGGTGTCAATTCAGTGCCTGAAGCACAATGCAATATGACTTAGACAAAATTTCTAGTTCTAGAAAAACTAAGTTGATGCTGATGATTAGGGAAAGAAATCCCATATTTTTCGAATAAAATATTAGTAGGGAGCTGCTTCACACAGTCCCGTAGTTGAAATGTTTATGCATAACGTTGCGGAGTGACATGAAATGAAATGAGCATGTAAGAGCAGCTGTAGGAAAGACGGGTGCTAGACTTAATCTTATTGGGAGAATTTTGGGAAGACGTACATCTCTAAAAGGGACCTCATATAGAATGCCTTTACGACTCCTTCTTGAGTATTGTGCAGGTGTTTGGGATCCACAACAGGTTACTGCCACCAACCCGTACGGAACACAAACAGAAGAGACGTGGGGGCTCGTACAGAGCCATACAGGTATTCGTTTTTCCCTCTATCTAACTGAGAGTGGAACACAAAAGGAAATGACTAATATTATGTGACACCCTCCACAAAGCACAGCATGGCGGATTGCGGGTTATGTATGTAGATGGTTCACGTTTCGAAGAGCATAACAGTAGTAGCGATTAAGACTGTATTTTTTCTCCAGTGTTTACCATTTTAATCACAGTCATATTGTGCGTTGTGTGTAAAAGGGAATCTGCTGTGACTGCATGTCGGACAACACATTTCATAATAAATATTTATCTTCTCGTTTGTCTGTAGCATCAGTGAACTTCAAGGTAAAATTCGTTCTAATGTCTGATAAAAATCTAGACTGTTATTTTTAACGGTGCTATGTAAGCAGCAACTCTTTATAAGATGTTGTTTTGTTAACAACATAAGCCAGAAAACATTGCAGTTGTTGATAGTAAATTGGTAGTCAGGATAGGATTAGTGCGTTGTACTGTGGATCTTCAAATTCAAATTCATGTGATATGCTATGACATTAACCGTTTGTCATTTTTGTGTGTATTTAAACGGATTCATCGGGTCAAAAAGTATTTTGACATTTTAACGTACTACCCACGAAGAAATATTGGAATATTATCTTTCATTCATACACATAAAATTACTTGAGTCTCGTTCTTGGTACTGATTTAGCTTATTTATATAAACATATTTTTATATGCTAGTGTACTACTTTGAAGCATAATAAAGAAGGAGAAATGTATGATAAGAAGTGTATTATAGGAATATGTGTTAACATCTGTTGTACTAGACTGCTAAAAAAAAATTCGTTCATGGGTATGATATCGACCAACTTTCAGTAACAACAAAATAGGTTTTTCAGTACTTTATATGAAAATTGAGAAAATTTAAAAATTCAAAGTTGTGTCATGACTTACTCCTTAACAGGTAGAATCTTACACTGAGCGATTAACACAATAAGTCAACTATTGAATTTAGAAAGTGTCCATAATGCACTGACCACAAATTAACTAGATTATAATCATTCAATAATTGACAATGTGACTGTTTAGCAACTTTCAGCAAACTTTAGACGAAACTTCAAGCTTTTCCGAATATTTTTGTCACAGATTGAAGTAAAAGAGGTTTAAAACTTACCGTATTCTCCCTATTCGTAGATTAAACCTTCAGCATCGGGCAAGTGTTTTAATATAGTAGTTGTTTTCCAATAACTCCATTCGAAACAGAACATATTGCTGACTTTAGTCTTATATACCACTCAATAGATGTTCAAAATTATATATATATATATATATATATATATATATATATATATATATATATATATATATAGCGCAAAGAAATGACGGAATGAATGTTGACACGAGTGGTAACTAGACCCACGAACGATGTGTGGTCGCGAATGTCTAGGCACAGACGGGGAAAGCATTGCTGCCGGTTTCGAGCAACAATTACTACATACGTATCTATGGGTTTTGCGCTTGTAGGAAGATTATATCCCTTGCTTTCCACATACGAATACCATCGGTGATGACAACTTGCAACAAATACATGTAACGCCCTAAATAACTAGCTTTAATCACGTTACATGCTGGCAATGGTTACTGCATTCGCAGCAGAGCACTCAGAGCAATGCTGAACGCTCATTGCCCGTCGGAGAACGTGTGACGTAGGTGCGCAGAAGCAGGATAAATGCGACCGCCTTCGTTCCTGAATCCAACTAATAGCCTCTCCTAGAAAGGACTACAAATTAATAAGAATATATTAATCCACTCTTCCGCAATGTGAGCACTTAGCAACTTCTAACAATATTTAAAAATATATTTCAACGTTTTCCAATTTTTTCTTGCTTATAATTCCAGAAAATAAGAAAATTAATATAGTTAATCCAATATGCAGTCGAGACGCTCACTGTTGTGAAAGTTGTTAGCAACAGTAGTGCTCCTAGCGGTGGGCACGCCACCGAAAGTGTAATGTTAGTTTGTAACAACTTTTCTGTGTAATTAATTAAATAGTTTCTATAATTTTTCACTCATTCAGTGACATAATCAATAACTTATTCACGAAGAAATACCTATGAATAGGGGTATATTGGCAGATTATTCTGCGGAAAGTAAGTAGAATATAAACACAAGAGAAACATAAATTCCTGTTACGGTTTTCTTTTTATTGGTTTTTCTGTTCCATAGGACCCAATTGAGGAGTGAGACTCCATGGTCATGGAACAAGTCAATACATTAATTGTTACACAAGAATGGTAATAGAAAAATTTTAAGTAGTCCTTTGCACACGACAATCTTAAGACAAAGTGAAAAGAATCAATAAAGAAAAAAGTGAATTAGCTTAATTGTTTAACTTTTCTAGGAGTTCCTCGACAGGATAGAAGGAGTGAGCCATGAGGTAACTCTTCAATTTAGATTTGAAAGCGTGTGGATTAGTCCTAAGATTCTTTAGTTCTTGTGGCAGCTTATTGAAAATGGATGCCGCAGAATATTGTACCCCATTCTGCACCAGTGTTAAGGTGGTGTGATGCAAATGCAGATTCGACTTCTGTCTAGTATTCACCGAGTGAAAGCCACTAACTCGTGGGAATAAGCTGATATTATTAACAACAAACGACATTAAAGAAAAAACGTATTGTGACGCCAGAGTCAAAATTCCCAGACTACTGAAAAGGGGTCGACATGAAGTTCGCGAACTTACACCACATATTGCTCGAACCGCCCGTTTTTGAGCCAGAAATATCCTTTTTGCATCAGGCGAATTACCCCAAAAAACAATGCCGTACGTCATAAGTGAGTGAAAGTAAGCGTTAATATACTACTTTTCGTGTTGAAAAATCACTTATCTCAGATATTGTTCTAATGGTAAATATAGCAGAATTTAGTTTTGGAACAAGATTCTGAACATGGGCTTTCCATGACAGCTTACTGTCTATATGAACACCTAGAAATTTGTACTGTTCAGTCTCACTTATCACATGCCCATTATGTGTAATCAGAATGTCAGCTTTCGTCAAATTATGTGTTAGAAATGGTAAAAACTGAGTTTTACTGTGATTTAACATCAACTTGTTTTCTACAAGCCATGAACTTATCTCTTGAACTGCATTATTTGATATTGTGACAATATTACGAGCAACATCCTTCACTATCAAACTGGTATCATCAGCAAACAAAAATATTTTACAGTCACCTGTTATACTCGAAGGCATATCATTTATATAAATAAGAAACAGCAATGGTCCCAAAACAGACCCCTGGGGCACCCCATACTTAATTGTTCCCCATTGGGATTGCACGTCATAGCTATTTTCTACACTGCGGAGAATTACCTTCTGTTGTCTATTATTAAAGTAAGAGGTGAACCAGTTGTGGGCTACTCCCCGTATTCCATAATGTTCCAACTTCTGCAACAGTATTTTGTGATCAACACAATCAAACGCTTTTGTTAAATCAAAGAAAACGCCTAATGCCCGTAGCCTCTTATTTAACCCATCAAGCGCCTCACAGAGAAACGAAAATATAGCATTTTTAGTCGTTAAACCACTCCTAAAACCAAACTGCACGTTTGACAATAAATTATGTGAACTGAAATGATCAATTAATCTTGAAAATACAGCCTTTTCAATAACTTTAGAAAAAACCGATGGCATAGAAATAGATCTATAGTTGTCTACATTATCCCTTTCTCCTTTTTTATAAAGTGGTTTCACTACTGAGAACTTTAATCTGTTAGGAAACTGACCATTCTGAAAGGAAAAATTACAAATATGGCTTAGCACTGGGCTAACATATGGGAAACAGTACTTTAGAATTCTGCTAGATACCCCATCATATCCACAAGAGTCCTTAGTCTTTAGTGATGTAATTATTGACTCAATCTCACCTATGGAAGTATCATGAAGGACCATTTCAGGTAACAGCCTCGGAAAGGCATTTTCTAAAAACGTTATATGATTACCTGTAGAAACTAGAGTTTTGTTTAGTTCCTCTACAATATTCAGAAAGTGATTATTGAATATTGCACAGATATCCAACTTGTCAGTAACAGAAACATTCCTACTACGCACTGACGTTATATTTTATACCTGCTGCTGCTGACCTGACACTTCCTTCACTACTGACCAGATAGTTTTAATTTTATCCCGAGAGTTTGCTATTCTTTTTGCATACCACATACTTTTTGCATTCTTAATGACATTTTTCAGAACCTTACAGTACTGTTTGTAATGAGCTACTGCATCTTCATTCTGACTGCTTCTAACATTTTGATACAACTCCCGCTTAGTTCTACATGATACTCTTATCCCCTTTGTCAGCCACCCTGGCTGTCTGTTACTGGAAGTAGCCTGTTTTGATTGTTCCAGCGGAAAGAAACTTTCAAACAGCATAAGAAATGTGTTCAGAAAAGCATTATATTTATCATCTGCATTATCGACACTATAAACATCCTGCCATTCTTGTTCCTTAATTAAGCTTAAAAAGGTCTCAATTGCAATTAGATTAACTTTTCTGAGTAGTTGATATTTATGTTTAACATTTGTTTGAGAACAAATACTTTTTAGAATTAAAAGTTTGGCATCGTGGTCTGATAGGCCATTTACTATTCTGCTGACAGAGTGCCCCTCTAATAATGAAGAATGAACAAAAATATTGTCAATGGTAGAACTGCTATTTCCTTGCACTCTCGTTGGATCAAATGTTCAAATGTTTGTTAAGCTTATGGGACTTAACTACTGGGTCATCAGTCCCTAAACTTACAAACTACTGATGAACTACGTACGAACTAGGACGGCACAAATATCCATGCCCGAGGTGGGATTCGAACCCCCGACCGTAGCGGCCGTGCAGACCGTGACTGAAGCGCCTCAGTCCCCTCGGCCACCGCGGTCGGCACTCTCGTTGGAAAAAATACTGTTTGCATCATGTTATAGGAATTAAATAGATCTAACAGCTGACTTTTCCTTGAGCTATCACCTACGCAATTAATGTTGAAATCTCCACACACAATTAATTTTTTTTACTTCCTATACAGTGAACCCAGAACCAATTCCAGTTTGAGCTATCACCTACACAATTAATGTTGAAATCTCCACACACAATTAAATTTTTTTACTTCCTATACAGTGAACCCAGAACCAATTCCAGTTTGGGCAGAAACATTTTAAAATCTGAGTCAGGGGATCTATAAATAATAGGGATATCTTTGAGATGTAAAAATTCGCTATGGAGTGTAATGATTCTTACATTTATACACGTCACTCGTCTTCCATTTAAACGCATTTTCTTTTGAGTGTAATTTCTTTTGCGTACAAAATGAATGTCTTGAAGTTTCATGTCGTTTGTGGTTCAGATGTATTCGATGATTTATTGTCATGTTTGCGAGAATATTCCTTTAGCTTTAACTGTGGTGCATGATCTGGTACATTCAATAAAGTAGGTATTGTATTACATATGTGTTTCTTACTTTGAACACTTACTGATTAGATTGGAATTTTAGTGACGAAACCTTGTCGTTTCTGAGTAGAAAACCGACGTCGTTCTGCAAATGGTCGGGTCTTCTGTAGTTTATTATCCATTTCTTGTTCTTATCAGAAAAGAAAAATCTTGATTAAAAAGCCGTAGATTTCAAGAGAATCTTATATAATCTGTTCTGTAGTGTGCCGTTTCATATCTTCCAATGGATCTTAGGAAACCAAATGAAGACAAGTATTGGGTTATATTGTAGTTATTAACGATTTTAATGTCACTACGTACCTCCTCTGTTGTAAAAAGTATCTGAAAGCTAATGTAAACAACGCTATTCACACTCATCAGATAGCGTGTTCAGAAATGTAACTTTCCAGCCGCTAGGAGCGCTGCTGTCGTGGCGTATAACAAAAATCATTCAGAGTGTCTTCACTGTATATGTTATAGACTGTGCTTCATCGCTTACAAAATGTTCGTTGTTCGGCCGGAAAAATGTCACCATTAAGCATTACATTTTAATTTCTTGATTATTGAATTTATATCTGAACATTAGTTTCATTAATAATACGGGGTTCGGGTGAAGTCATGGGCAATGGTTTCGGTGGGGTCTTGGGGGGGTTAATCGTAGCAAATAATCAGTGAAACTGAAGAGTTACGTGTTCCGTACGTCACTTGGTGTAACACACACCTCATTTTAAGACGCATACTCGTATTGTCACACACAATATGCATCAATCGGAAGGTATATTACGACCAGAGTGACAGGCAGGACACTGAATCGAGCAATCAGCTCCTACTTCCCAACGCTCTCGCTGCACCTAGTTCAGCATTCGAACGCTTCACAGCTGGAACAGTTTGCTCCAGTCGGCTTTGGTAACTACGTTTACACGATATTTTCCCCATTTTCCAAAATACTCATGTCTTTAACCGGGACTTCTTCGATATTTTGTTTGTTATAATTTCAGTCTTGCATCGCAATATTTATTTATAACCAGACCGTATATTTCGGTCTGTAATGATAGTGGTAAGACCTGAAGAAAAAATGTGTTGTATAATACATACTGCGCCCATCTATTTAATGATAATTAATTAAAAAAATCATTATGATTCCGGACTGAAATATAATAAAGAAAATATTTTTATGGGTCGTAGTAAATGTTTTTCTGAGTGTGTCGCAACTTCAACGGTATTGCCTTCCTTGTTTTTCTACTGCACAAAACAAAACAAAAATGTTTGTATGGGATTTAAATGCGGTGGTTATCAGTCCCTAGACTTACAGAATACTTAAACTAACCTACGTACAACACACACACACACACACACACACACACACACACACACACACACACACACACACACACACACATACCCGAGGGAGGAGTCGCACCTCCAACAGGGAGCAACCGCACCCTTCGCAGCAAGGCGCCTTAGAGCGCTCGCCTATTCCACTGCGGCTACAAAAAAGATTTGAAGTAGGACTCTGTCATTACCATTTTTCATGAAGTTACCACTTGTTTTTGAGAGGAGCATCTAGCAAGTGACACACTGACTTAGCAAATGTGAGGGGATCCACATTCGCTCTGTGGCAACTACCTTTGTATAGGAGACTTTCTGAAATCCGGCTGTACAAGTGATTTGGTACCGTGTAAAGTCATCGTGAACTGACGCCCTTCCAATAGGGTATGGTGAGCGGATGGGAATTTCGACTTCGGTAAGTGGTACTTGTCACGTTCAATCGCGTATCAAACGTATCGTCATTGGTTGGTTAAAGACGTCACGGACCATGACAGGTGAAAAAACAACCGTACAGACACCTTAGATGACCGTGACTGACGACATCTGAGACTTATCGTAAATAGAGAGAGAAGGGCAGCTAAAATCACGGCTCAATTGAACACAAGACGTGAGAGACACGTCTCTCAGTAGACAATCCATAGTAAAAATTCTTACTAATCACAGCGTCATCATCCGTCAGATTTAGAATATAAAATAATTGATTGTGATTGCAAATCAACTCAGACTACGTAAATGGGACTGTGATGTTATTTTTAGGTGTTTCAGCCGTCTCGTTTAAGTAGTTTTTTATTTGTTGTCCCACGTATACGTTTCAGAAAAAAGACATTTGTTGTGCCGTCTGACCGTTTTTTGGAATTATACAGGATGCTTCAGAAAAATTAGTATATACGTTAGGACGTGTGAATCTAGACAAATTACAATAATTGAGTTACATACTACCACCTGTACACAATAATAGTTGTACATATGTTATATGACATTTTTATTGCAGTTCGTCTATCCTACTAATTCCTTAAATGTTAACTATTCTTTCTGAAAAGCGCTGCATTTAATTATGTCTGTAACAACGATATTCGAAGGATATTTCTTCTTTCCGATCTGATGTGGACTTATAAGATTTTTTTAACCGACGTGGTTTCCGTAGTATTACTGCAGTATTATTTACCATTTATTTGATTTAAATTTCTTCTCTAACTGCTACTAGTAAGAGAAACAATCGTTGAAATACCGTGATTGCTCGAAGATATCTATGTATATCTTTTGTAATTGACGTAAACTCACTGATTAATACAGAAGTGATATCTGGCGTTCGCCAGGGAAGTGTTCTAGGGCCTCTATTGTTCATAATCTCTCTAAACGATTTAGGAGACAATGTGAGTAGCTCATTTACACCTTTCGCGGATGCTACGCTCATTTATCAGTTAGTAAAGTCACCAAAGTTCAAAAACAGCTGCAACATTATTTAGATAAGATATCTGCATGGTGCAAAAATTGGCAATTTACCCTAAACAATGCAAAGTGTGAAGTCATCCATATGAGCTAAATTTCGTTTACACGATTACTCGTTTACACGATAAATCACTCAAATGGAAAGGTCGTAAATTCAGCTAAATACCTAGGAATTGCAATTATGAACAACTTAATTTGGAAAGAACATACAGAAAATATTGTAGGGAAAGCGAACCAAAGACTACGTTTCTTTGGCAGAACACTTAGAAGAAGCAACAATTCTGCTAAAGAAACTGCCTACATTAAATTTGTGCGTCTTATTTTGGAGTGTTGCTACCCATTGTAGGACTGACGGATGATACAGAAAAAGTTCAGAGAAGGTCAGCTCGTTCTATATTATCGCGATATAGAGGAGAGAGTCTGACAGACATGACTCATGAGTTCGGGTGGAAATCATTGAAAGAAAGACGTTATTCGTTGCGGCGAGATTTATTTGAGAAATTTCTTCACCAAATTTCTCTTCTGAATGCGGTCATATTTTTTAGCATCCACCCACACAGGAAGACATGACTATATTAATAAAATAAGAGGGAGCAGATGGAAAACGGAAAGATTCAGGTATAATTTTTTTCCCGAGCGCTATTAGAGAATGGAACGGTAGAGAAATATAAAAACGTTTCAATGAACCCTCCGCCATACAATTAAATTTGATTAGCGGAGTATTTATGTCGATGCAGGTGTAGATATCTTCACGAATGAATGAATCAAGCTTCAGTCGTTTTTGGGAGACAGTTTGGTGCAGTAGAATTTTGGCACTCTTAAATGGCCAGTTTCATTATTCGCATATGGGCACAATAGGACCACGCGAGGCACAGTCAGTCAATGTAGCTTTTGATGGTTGGCCTTCCTTTAATCCCAGCTTTGTTTAATTCTTTCAGAATGAAGTCTCTTTCTTCAGACCACGGCGTCCCAGTCAGTTTTCTAATTTTCCTCCGTCCAGCTTTCCAATCAGATGTCTTTTGTCTGAGTTATGACGGCTACTTTAAGATTCTCCTTAATGGCACCGATCTATGTAACTGGCTTAGGTTTGGCCTTAATCCTATTTTCGTAGACTTCTCCTGTTTGTTTCGTCAACCTAATGGGTGCCATTCTTTAATGGTGTTCGTAAAATTTAACTCGTCGTTTTCTCAAGTCACCATGTAATTTCCTTATTATTTCGTAATCTACAAGTTTCTCCATCAGCAATTTTGGAGCTTAATGGTTTCTTAATATCTACCTTCTTTCTGTTGAATTTATTCAGTAACTCTCTTTCTACTTAAAATTAGTTTCTGCTCCATAAAGACGTTCAAGTTTAATTACAGTGCTGTAATGTCTAAGTTTACTGAATTTAAAAAGTGATTTTTGCATTATAAATATTTGTGTTAGTATTGTACAGGATGACCAGCCAGTCTAAAATAGTTTAGGAAAAAATTAAAAAAAATTATTTCAAAACTTCGCCTAAGTTTTACAAGTGTTCTTCCACTGCGACATACGCCTTAACAACGTGACCAAGGCTGTCCACCTTGCAGGACAGAGCCGGCTAGAACCAGTATTGAATGCTGATTCTAAAATCACGCCACCCTTCTGGCTTCCGTGCTGAAACTACTGACGTTTCCATGCTACCGTGGAGCCAATAGCAGGCACCCACTTTTGATCACGTGTGCTACTGCTACAGGACGCAGAGGCGCGAGAATCAGTCCCTTCGCTCTCTTCAGTTTGAGTTCTCGTACAGAACAGACGCACTCGAGAGGTTCAGCCTCGGTGCGGGGCGAACGGCCGCATGCCGTCCGCTCCCGCTTAGCGGCTGTTCGGCATCAGCCACCAACTGTGTGAACCATTACCGTAACCTTCACCTTTTCCGTTTTCTAATCCGTTTAGACTGGCACTTATTCATTGCATCCTACCTCAGGGCGAGTCCTGCCATGTATCCCGTATTTCAGAATATACCAAATATTAACTTGTGTCCTATCTTTTATTTGCCAGTCAGCCACCCTTTCCTAGGGCGCCCACAAGCCTTCACCGCTCCGCCTTCCAACTGACAACGCCTCCAACCCATTTTACTTACGCAGCACTGGGATGGGTTGTACAATTTTGCTATCATCCGTAGGCTAAAGATCAAGTGCTGTACAGTATAATGAAATTGCTATTTTCGACAGCGTAGTTTGTTTTTAGTTTCCCCAGACCGTTTTCTTACCCCCTACAAGTATTTAAATTGAGAAACGTTTTTTTTTTTTTTTTTTTTTTTTTTTTTTTTTTTTTTTTTTTTTTTTTACATATTTCACTTTCTAAAACTTTGGTGCTTGTTTGTTGCATGTCACATATTCCGGTTTTTAATGATATTTGTAGACCTACTTTTTCCGCGATTTCTTTAAGAATTTCGTTTTTGAGCTGTGGTAATACCCGTAGTAAAAATTACTATGTGATCTGTAAAGCGAGGCAATCTAATATTACATCCACCTGACGCGATAATTTATGTATATTTTGACTCGACTTTTTCTTTCGCCATTCTGTAATTGCGTTTTCAATAATTTTTCAATACTTAAACCAATCTTTATGTCAAATGATCCAAAAATTTCTCCCATGAATTTAACTTTAGAGCTCGTGTAGGTTAACTTTTCCTTAATCAGTGTCATATAGTTTTGTTATGTAGCCCCTTATTCCTTTAAAATCTAGAAATGAGATTCGCGATCAAATGAGTCGTATGGTCAGTATTATATGATTTTTACAATCAGCTACTTTGCTAAGCAACTTAGTAAAAGTGGTTTACAATTGACAAAATGTTCACATGTTTGTTAAGCTTAAGGGGCTTAACTACGGAGTCATCAGTACCCAAACTTACAAAATACTTATGAAATAACTTATACTAAAGACAACACAAACATCCATGCCCGAGGGGGGATTCGAACCCCCGACGGGGAACGGCCTCGCGCATCCCAATATGCCTCAATGCGCTCTGCCGCTCCGCCGCGGCTACAATTGACAGTTGAGCGTTATATAGTTTAAGAGATAGTTGCTGCTCGCAAGTTTTTCTCACTGAAGTGGATGCATTGGGTAAAGGGAAAGTTAACTACATGTAATAAGATGATAGACCAAAAAATAAGAAGAGGAAACAATGTAGGTTCTGAGAAGTGAGCAGTCGTATGTTTCTCTGCGTATCCGCCATATCTTCAACGGTCGCAACGAATACAGCAAATTACAAAACGGGAGAAGGAATATTAGGGTTTAACGTTCCATTGACAGCGTCAACAAATTACAATAAAGTCTTTCAGAACAGTGTGTTGTATTATGTATGTAAATTTCATACTTTTGATGAGTAATATTTAAGCACTACAATCACGGGATAACCTGAAATGGGATCCGCCCTTTTATATATTATGTTATAAGTAGGTATGTTCTCTATTTAAACTGTAATAATGCGAGATTGCAATTTTCTATGTACAGTATAACAGCCTTGAGTTCTAATTGTTGGTAATTTCTGTTGTGCACGCTTATTTAAATAAAACAATCGCTGCTAGCAACGTCTCTGTGTGTCTGCTTTCAGTAATAATTAAGTAAAGTTCTGTATCAGGCAGTCTTTTCCCAGCATGTAAAAGACTGAGCAGGCAGGCATTGATATAACTCATGATTCATCTAACCATAGTTCCTTATTTTCTTACCATTGTAGTTAACTGATCCCTACTACATCTAGATTGAATCTTTGCACTTCTCTTTTCAGATTTTCTAATTTCGATACCTGATTCGGGATTCTGACCTTCCACTCTCTTACTAGTAAAATAATTCGTTTTTGTGAAAGATATTTCGACAGTATTCTACTACGGTGGTCATTGAGGACCCCATGCATTGTTCTGTGTACACCTATTAAATACATCGATTCAATATCTCTCTAACCGTATCACTATGTTTTGTTTTACCACTCTGCAGTAGTTTCTTTAGCTGTTTCTGTACCTTTACTGTAAGCTAGGGAAAGCTTCTGTTGTTAAGAGTTGTTCTACTGCTTACAAATTTTCTAGTGCTGGTGTAGTGTTAATTCGAGCCGTAGGGCCTATACATACTTTTCCCATGAGCTACAAGTTTCTACATCCTCGCTGATTCTACTGTAGATTTATCTACTCACTTAAATTCTTCTAAGGTTTTGAGGAATACTGCCGGATCCAATCGTCGAAGTTCAATGACATTTCGGCGAGCAACCGTTCCGGCATCGTGAAATCAATCTGATGGTGACGGAATAGTAGTTCGCCAAAATATCGTTGAATTCCTACGATTGGACACTGCAGTATTCCAGAGAACTTTCGAAGTGTCATAAACGTCTCGGATCGCAATCATATAAATCATTCGATTTGTTTTTGTTGATCGGTCTGTTTCGGTAATCCTTATTGCTATAACTGCCTGATAGTAGGTGATGCTAGGGGTGGCGAAGGGAGAGAGAGCGGGTCGTATTGTACCTTACACAATATATTAGAGAACAGTAAACAAATGGGCTTGCTGTCTTTTAATTTTTGAATGTGTTACGCTGTAGGTATTAACTGTAGTCTTTTAATAATTGAACCGATTTACAGTCAAAACGAGAAATATTTTGCAACAGAAAAACATGGTACAAAAGTCAATATTTCATTGAAACAAGTTACGGTCACTAATAAATTCATAAACAGACTTTATTTACGACAAATACCTTTCTGTTAAAACATAAAACAAAAATGGGAGATATGTTAATTATTCACACTAACTGTAAAGTACAATTAACTGTTTACTACGTAACAAGCTATGCCCAGCAATAATAACTTCCGAAAATACTTGAAAATAAGCGTTTCCAACTGTCCAAAATGTTGAATATATTGCCGCGAGAAAGCACGTATACCGACTGCTGGCGTGGCGCTGGGGTAGCGTGACGGACTCTGGTGCTGAAGGTCGCCGGTTCAACCCCGCCCACCGGCAAAAAAATTTATTTATTTGTAATTAACAGTTCCAGAATGTTCTACATCTTTCTTATGTTCACTTGTAAATTCTACTTGTTTCTTATGTTAACTGTTCTTCTAATTTCTGGTAAATTCTGTCTGTGTATAAATAGCAGAGCACTCTGTCCGAGAGGCAGTCAGTGCTACGTATATGTTGAGTTCGTAATAAACGTGCTTTCAGTATAAGTGCTGTGTTCAGTTGCCTTCGAAGTGAAGCCTGCTTCCATTGCAACGCGACAATATAGTGCAGTTAAGGAGCTATTGGTGTTACGATGTCATACTGTGAGCGTAATTCTTGGAAAATACGAATAAAGTTTACAATTGACGATTAGTACAAATTTTTGCGCCACCTGGAGTTATTTGAGAACACACGCTCACTACTCACATCCTCTCTCTCTCTCTCTCTCTCTCTCTCACACACACACACACACGAGTAAATAATGAAACATGCGAATATTGACACAGTCAACAAAAGATCATGCACAAGCGACACGAAGAGTTGAATGTTGGAATCAAGAACACTTAATCATAACTATATGACACACGTAGTTACACACAAAGCAAAATTCGAAAGTCAGATTTTGTTTTTTCTTTGTTGTATTTGTTACAGCTTCCCCATGGGTGTGTGAAATATGAAAACAGTATCAGTTAATCACTTTCAAAATTGCGAAAATAGTAATGCGAAACCGTCATGTGCTTATGTCGAAACAAGCTTCTACACGATTACTATGCAATTCAGACTCAAGTGCCTGGTGGAGGGTTCATCGAACCACGTTCAATCTATTTCTGTACCGTTTCATTCTCTAATAGCTAGCGGCAAAACTGATCACAACTCTTTCATGGCTACTCTAATTTCTCTTATTTTATTACAATGGCCACTTCTCCCTATATAGGTAACGTGCAACAAAATTGTTAAGTTCTCAGTGATGATTTCAACACAAGTTTATTCCAATTTCCACAACGTACAACTTCTACAATTACGGATAGGTAGATTTACTGAAGCTGTCTTGCCGAGGTGCCGTAGGCGTAGGGTCCTCTTGCAGCGACGTCTTCTGTGATCATCTTCTTTCTTCTTCTTCCGGAATGGTGTTCGTAGCTCGATGCGAACTGCTCCGGGGGCCGTCTGGCTGACTTTATATACTCGGTGTTGACCAGTCCACGAGTAGGCGGATTGATATGAAAAGCCTCAGTCTGTATAGGGGCATCTGTGAAAGTAGACGCAAAATTAGTTCGTGAACATTCTGTTTATGTACTTGGGGCCCTTGTTTCTCATCAGAGGTTGCTGCAAGTTGAGGGTAGGCTTCGCTGCCAAATCACGTGTGTTGCGGTACTGCCAGCTTTTCCGGCGCATCCATAACTGGCAGTATAAAATATTAACTTATTCTCAGGAGAAAATGGGTGATTGCAATTTCGTCTTGCCGCAAAGAAAAACGCTTTTGTTTTAATGATTTCCATCCCAACTCGTGTCTTGTTTTCGAGACACTCTCTCCCACGTAACGCGTCACTACAAAATAGGATGCACTGCTTTGGACTCTATAGATGTTTCTCATCAATCCTGTGTGATAAGGATCCCATACTGCGTAAGAATATTTTATCGGACAAGTGTAAGTGTCGACAGTCTCTTCAGTTGAATTATTGCACCTCCTAAGTGTATGACATAAAACTTGTTAATTATTTTGTCGCCGGCCGCGGTGGCCGAGGGGACTGAGGCGCTTCAGTCACGGTCCGCACGGCCACTACGGTCGGGGGTTCGAATCCCCCCCCGGGCATGGATATTTGTGCCGTCCTTAGGATAAGCTAGTTCATAAGTAGTTTGTAAGTTTAGGGACTGATAACCCCGTAGTTAAGTCCCATAAGCTTAACAAACATTTGAACATTTGAATTATTTTGTCAAGTTGACTCAACCATAGAAATCGTGTAAAAACACTAAAATATTAAGCTTTTCAAGAGGCAAGCCCTCGTCATCAGATAATCTGTAGAAGAATCTTGAAACCTGAGACAGTAAAAATCTAAAACGTAATAAAAGAAAACGTTTTTACTTCCCTTGTAACCGTGTCTATGCAGAAAGGTCCTCAGCATGCTGTGCTTCGTCAGGATTCAAATCAGACCCCAGCACTGGCGGCGCATAACACTACCGAAATGCACGGATTCAACAACACGACTGGGGCGCACGTATTCACATGAAAACAAAGACCACTGAATTCCAAAGACATCCACAAGCTAGTGGATACATTCAGGTGTCACGAAATCGTTTGCACAGTAAGATAGAGGTTGAAATTTAAAATAAACAACTTTTGATATAATAGGTCCACAAAGTTTTTAAAAAATTTCTATGTATTACCTTGAACTTGTTCATTTAATGAAACGTCGCTTTTAGTGTTATGTATTATAATCTCCAGCTGTTCTAGCAGATCTAACTTTCTTCCCTTATCCTGTTTATGCAAAATCCTTAGGTCATCTTCAATCCGCTTTAATGGGCGGCCAGTTTCGCGGATATGCGTAGCTACAGCGAACTTTTCAAAATTAAGTCGGAAGGCGTCCATATGTTCCTTGTACCTAACTTTAAACGATCTGACCAATGTAGTTGGCACTGAAAGTACTACACTGTATCTTACAAACCCCTGTTTTGTCATATTTATCAGTCTCAGGTTTAAGTTATTCCGTAATTTATGATGTAACGTATTATTCGTTTTAAAAGCAGCTTCTACTTTAAAAGGTTTTAGTATGTTGGCCACTTTCTGAGATAGATTACCAAAATACGGAACCATAACTCTCTTGATATTTTCCGGGCCATTTTTATTTGATTTCGCACGGTGTTTCTTTCGTATTAAATTATTCACTGTCTTATAATGTTAAATTCAGTGGTTCTGTCTTTTTCGTTCATTGGCACTTTGAAGTCTCTATCGACGAAACAGCGTAGGGCAGAAAGTTTTTGGCCATTAGGGTGACAAGAGCTGTTATGTATAAGAATGTCGGTTGTTGTAGGTTTGCTATATACTTTAAATAAGTGTCTACCATCCTGCTTCGTAATGTTAAGGTCAAGGAACTGAAGTGTGCCATCCTTCTCTTGTTCAACGGTAAATTCGATTTTCTGATATAGGCTGTTAAATTTATTAACTATTTCAGTAATTTCAGTTTGTCCTCCATCTATCAATCCTGACGAAGCACAGTATGCTGAGGACCTTTCTGCGGAGACACGTTTACAAGGGAAGTCACCACGTTTTCTTTTATTACGTTTTAGATTTTTATTGTCTAAGGTTTTAAGATTCTTGTACACATTATCTGATGATGAGGGCTTGACCCTTGAAACGCGTCATAATTTAGTGTTTTTATACAATTTCTGTGATTGAGCCTACTTGACAAAATAATCGAGTAATACAACCGCGACCTCACATCCATTGTGGATATAATTAAAAACTTGTAGTTATTTTAGGTCAGCTTTCCGTACTAGAAACTGATATTGTCTAAATCATTTTACATCTGACATAACACGGGTTGAGAAATTATAGTTTTTGCAAACACAGATATTGATGAGTGCTATCCACAAGCGAACTCAAACCGATGGCATAAATTAGTTTTCCGAAAGGCTACTGGCACCACTCATACCAAGCTTTATTTTTCTTTTTTTAACTTGCTACTTGCTTGCCTATGGAAAGTCGTCTCAGTTGTGCCTCTGGATTCATGATTGCCCGTAAGAAAGATACATTTCGTATTAATTGACGGATAGTCATCAAATGAAACAGAAGACAGTAAATAATGAAAAGTGAGAAGTCATCCGTATGAGAAATGAAAAAAAATCCATTATGCTTTGTTTACACGATACGTCAGTCAAATCTGAAGGCCATAAGTTCAACTAAATACATAGGAATTAAAATTACGAACAATTTCAATTAGAAATAACACACAAAATTGTCGCACAAAAGAACAGTTAGTACATGCGACAGTTCTACTAAAGAAACTCTCTACAATTGTGCGACCTAGTTTGGTGTATTGTTGCTTATCTATGGATCCTCACTACGTGGGTCTGACGAAGGTCACAGAGAAAGTTCTGAGAAGGGCAGCTCGTTATGTATCATCGTGAAACATGGATGGGAGTGTCACGAAAATGATGCACGATTTGGGGTGTAAATAAAATAAAAATGTTATTCGTTGCATCGAGATCTGTAGGCGAAATTTCTATCGCCACTTTCTCCTCCGTATGCATGCACATTTTATTAGCACCAGTATCACAGGGAGACATGATCATAATAATGAGATGAGAGAAATGAGATCTAAAAGGGGAAGATTTTGGTGTTAAATTTTTCCGGGCGATATTAGTGAATTAAACGGTAGGTAAATACACTTCTGGCCATTAAAATTGCTACACCACGAAGATGACGTGCTACAGACGCGAAATTTAACCGACAGGAAGAAATGCTGTGATATGCAAATGATTAGCTTTTAAGAGCATTAATACAAGGTGGCGACATCTACAACGTGCTGACATGAGGTACGTTTACAACCGATTTGTCATACACGAACAGCAGTTGACCGGAGTTGCCTGGTGAAACGTTGTTGTGATTTCTCGTGTAAGGAGGATAAATGCGTACAATCACATTACAGACATTGATAAAGATCGCATTGTAGCCCATCGCGATTGCGGTTTATCGTATCGCGACACTGCTGCTCGAGTTGGTCGCGGTACAATGACCGTTAGGAGAATATGGAATCGGTGGGTTCAGGAGGGCAATACGGAAAGCTGTGCTGGATCCCAAAGGCCTCGTATCACTAGCAGTCGAGATGACAGGCATCTTATCCACATGGGTGTAACGGATCGTGCAGTCACGTCTCGATTCCTGAGTCAACATATGGGGACGTTTGCAAGACAACAACCATTTGCACGAACAGTTCGACGACGTTTGCAGCAGCATGGACTATGTAACTACCCTAACTCTCGTGTCAAATTATACCTCCTATACACATCTGACTGCGAATAATAATTATTTTTTAAATCAGAAAATACCAAGTCCCGTAGACTAATTCTACTGTACCAGAATTCCAATCACTGCAGACAGGTTCTTATTTGTTGTTGTTGTTGTATGCATCTGACGTGCTTACTAAGCAAAGATAAACAGCGAGTTGCGTTCTCTTGTGAAAAGTATTAATGTTACTTTCACACCGGTAGCTGATCCAACTACAGCAATATATGATCTCTGGTGTTTAAAAACTTCGTCGTAATTACTGGTAGCATTTGCATCAAAATTCCTTTTAGATAAAACATAAGTGGCCAATATGTCAAGTTCGTGCTAGAAAAAATTCACCTTTTTATGTAGATAAATACTTCAGCATGTAGAATAATTTAAAATATTATAAATATCGATCGCTTGAACTTTAATTTACTGGACAAAGCCCGAACGACCGATATTAGTTTCTACGAAGTAATTACACCCAGTTCTCAACCAATGAACTATTTTATTATTTATGATATATAAATATATTCCCATCAGGATAATTTATGACTGTTTTGTATACATTTATTATTTCTTCTTTATTTTTTTTTTAAACTTGAGCGTGCATAAACTATTGAGGTTTTGTAAAGAACAGTAATAGAAAGAATTATGACAGAAAAAGAATTTCTTTCGAGTTATGGTAGCTCTACCAACGGCATGGCTACTTCAATACAATCATTTTTACAACAAGCAGGTTTAACATCAATACTGAGAAGAAAGAAAAAGGGGAAGCATTTGTTGTAATTGATTGCTCAAGTACAGTCTTTATTATTTAATAGCCCTTATTATGAGCAGTTAAAGTCATCCTTCACCTACGCAGCACCCTATGTCCCTGAATACAGTTAAATTGAACTATCTTTCAAAGTAGGTCTTATTTTAAGATTCAACTACAAGCCATCAGTCCAATAAAATTAATCTGTCGTACACATACGTCACAATTGAGTTACCTAATCTTTTTGTCCAAAATTGGAATATCAGTCTCTGTCCCTATCGAAGTTTACCAGAATCCAAGGGTCCTGTGGCCATACTCCAGCACCGTTTGAATAAAGAGTAATGTTTAGGTGCCTTTATCAATCTACCTCAGCCTGAAACTTCGTCAGTAACCGACGGTATTGTGGAGCCTTTCCACCAAAACCCCACTTTATATGAACCAAAGCGTACCAATAACAACTGCAACTCTCACAAAAACTCCACACATCAACAGCAAATTACGATATTATGCACACAGGAACCCTTGAATAATTTCTTTTAACTCTTTTACTCGATATTACAATAACATGGACAGTTTAACTTCTCTCGAATCTCGATCAGACCTCAATAGGACAATCAGCATTAAAAAAAAAAAAAAAAAAAAAAAAAAATAAAATAAAATAAAATAGCATCTCCCCAACACATTACCGAATTCTCTCCAGGTTTGTATCGACTCAGTACGAACACACTGCGGCGCAGTATGCTGAATTCGGGCCCAAATGCTGGATTACTTCCACAGCCAGACGACATGTAACTTGGATGACATACTTTCTTCGTTTTTGTCAAAATTGAATGAAGTATTCCCCAGCAGATACGCTACGTAGCCTCAGACTGACTTCAACTACTCATAATTAACAATCAATATAATTTTCCGTGTTTTTCTTCGATCTCTGTGACCGCTGGATTACTCCTAGCAGCCATAATGAAGCCCGCTTCAGAACGTATATTTGCATCTATGGCAGACATTTTGGTTAGACCCGCATCATGCCATGACTCCCGCACATTTCACAGCAAAATTTTACATGCAACAAATTAACAAAAATAATTAATATACTATAAGAATACAATTTTATAATAAATCTTTCGATAAAGTTTCAAATCTGTACACAAATCAAGCAATAAACTTCGACCGAGTTAGCAGCGAAAAATCGAATGTAACATAACGTTACGGAAATATTCCGTACCGCTACAACTATGAGTTCGGAGACCATGGCTGCGGTTACCTTTGACGCTACCTCATAGAAAGGAGCGCCTGCGATGGTGTACACAACGACGAACCTGGGTGCACGAATGGGAAAATCTCATTTTTTCGGATGAATCCAGCTTCTGTTTACAGCATCATGATGGTATCATCCGTGTTTGGTGACATCGCGGTGAACGCACGTTGGAAGCGTGTATTCGTCATCGCCATACTAATGTATCACCCGGCGTGATAGTATGGGGTGCCATTGGTCACACGTTTCGGTCACCTCTTGTTCGCATCGACGGCACTTTGAACAGTGGCTGTTAAATTTCAGATGTTACGATCTGTGGGTCTAACCTTCATTAGATCCCTGCGAAACTCTACATTTCAGCAGGATAATACATGGCCGCATGTTGCAGGTCCTGTACGGGCCTTTGTGGATACGGAAAATTATCGACTGCTGCCCTGGCCAGCACATTCTCAAGATCTTTTACTAACTGAAAACGTCTGGTCAATGGTGGCCGAGAAACTGGGTCGTCACGCCAGTCACTACTCGTGGTGAACTGCGGTATCGTGTTGAAGCTGCAGGGACATCTGTACCTGTACACGCCATCCAAGCTCTATTTGACTTAATGCCCAGGGGTATCAAGGCCGTTATTACGGCCAGAGGTGGTTGTTCTGGGTACTGATTTTTCAGGATCTATGCGTCCAAATTGCGTGAAAATGTAATCACATGTCAGTTCTTCTTGGTGCAGTAATTTAGTAGTGTAGTATGTAAGCGGTTAGATGACACTTAGTTGTAATTTACAGAGTAAATTTGTGGATGAGTTTCAACTTTGTTGTAAGTTCCCAATCAATTTGCAAAGCTTGGAAAATTACGATCAGGTGGAACGGCTGGTTTAGGTGGGCAAGACGAGACGTTGCGCCTGCACGCCGCTGGCGCGTCGTAAGACGAAGGCGTGTCGCTGGGCGGCAGCTCCCTTCCCGGCAGTCGTGACGTCAGCAGGGGACAAGTTGGCTGCCACAGCTGGCGCACAACTCGGCACCTCCTCCGCCCTCTACAGCGGCCGCCAGTTGCCCTCCCAAGTGACGGCGACGGCGCGAGGCGTTGTGATTCAGGCTGCCTCCGCCTGAAGCAAGCACGAGGCAGCCACTGGGCCGCTACACACTTTTTCGGAAAGGATTCAGTCAGACCTGAATTATCGTGTTTGAAAACTACTTGACTGGGAGGAAGCAGTGTGTGACATGTGATCAGGTTGTGTCAAAAATAATACCAAAGGAGCTAGGTGTGCCACAGGGCTGTGTTCTTGGCCCATTACTGTTTATACTTTACATTGATGAAATCCCAAAAAGTGGTAAAGGATTGTGAGATACACCTATTTGCAGATGACACACTTCTGTACAAACATTGATTGCCTTATAGACAATTTGAACAGCAATCTAGCCAGTGTCAATCATTGGCTAAGTGGAATTAAATCAAAGCTTAACAAAAAGAAGACAAAGTACAGGCTGAATGAAACTTTCACTCCCGAGCGGAGTGTGCGCTGATATGAAACTTATTGGCAGATTAAAATTGTGCGCCGGAACCGGGACTCGGACCTGGGACCTTTGCCTTTCTCGGGCAAGCGCACTACCGATTGTGCTATCCCGACACGACTCACAATGCCGCTTCACAACTTTACTTCCGCCATTACCTCGCCTCCTACTTTCCAAACTTCACAGAAGCTCTCCTGCGAACCATGTCTCCACCATATCCTTTCTTCCAGGAGTGCTAGTCTTGCATGGTTCGCAGGAGAGCTTCTGTGAAGTTTCGAAAGTAGGGGGCGAGGTACAGGCGGAGGTAAAGTTGTGAGGCGACATCGTGAGTCGTGTCGGGATAGCACAGTCGGTAGTGCGCTTGCCCGCGAAAGGCAAAGGTCCCAGGTTCGAGTCCCGGTTCCGGCACACAATTTTAAAGTGCATGCTTCTTACAGTAAAATCAGAGGTAGGTGATCTGAACAGTGACATAGTTATTGATGGTGAAAATATTGAATGGGTTAGCTCTTATAAATACTTGGGAGTGATTGTAGAAAGTAAGTTAAAACTGGTTGAGCTTATAAATTATATAACCAAAAAGATAGGTAAGAAAATAGTAGGATTAGTAAAATGTTAACAGAAAAAAGCAGAATGACAGTGTACAACACCATCATAATGCCTCACTTTTCATGTGCTGTATCAATTCTGTACCTGTGTAACATAACATTAGTGAGTAGGCTACAGATATTATAAAACAGATGCATGAGATTAATATTGAATTGTGATATGTAGACTAGAATAGAATATATGTTGGTAACATTGAATTGGTTGTCTGTCAAACAGTTCATCACACTACAAGCAACGATTTTTATTCATAAGATTAAATTAGGAATGTGTCCAGTCTATTTAGGCAATAAACTAACATTAATGAAAGAGGTCCACAAATATAATACAAGAAGTAGCAATAACTACTACTTGGTGTGTAACAATAGAAAAATTGGTCAAAACTGCATATTTTTTAAAGGTATTAGCCAGTACGACAGTGTACAAAAAGAACTAAAAGACTGTCACTCATTGTCTTTATTAAAAAAAAAAAAAAAAAAAAAAAAAAAAAAAAAAAAAAAAAAAAAAAAAGCTGAAGAAATATATAGGTCTACAGCAGAGAAACCTTTGATATATAATGTGTAAATTTATAATACCTTATGTGTTTAAATATAATGTATAAACATGTAATACTGAAACACACAATAGCAAATCAATGTAGTTGTATTTCAATAAGTGTATAAAAAACATCGGCCTGAGTGCTGAAACAAACCAAACTAAATAAATAAATAAAATAAATTTCTCAAAGGACGGATGACGTCCAGTGTTTAGTTACGAGTGCGGTAATTGTAATAACTACAGTAATTAATCAGTTCCGTTCAGAAAATGCACGAGACTGAACCACTTCATTTTATATTTCCATTTTTTATAATTATAGTAGGAAAAGGTATTTGTGTGTTAGATCCTTTATGTGAGCTTATCAGTAATGCAACAAAGCCAGCATAGTAGATAAAATATATATTAATATCAAATACTTTAATAAATACATAATATAATCCAAAAGAGAGCAAAATTTCAGCCAACCAGTTGCATTAAAGTGGTTTATATACATAAACCGTGACCTAGGTTTCGGCAAAAGTAATTTCGCCTTCTTCAGAAGAATTTCATTTAGTTCACTTTAAAATAGTTGTTAAATAAAATCAAGTGACCAAATGTGGCTGAGTCCATGTCATGGAATAAAATGTCAAATTAAAAATAATGTCTGCATCATAAAAATGCGGAGCACGGCCACACACAGGTCGAGTGAGCATGCATGAAATTCTTCTGAAGAAGGCAAAATTACTATTGCCGAATCCTAGGTCACGGTTTATGTATATAAACCACTTTTACGCAACTGGTTGGCTGACATTTTGTTCACTTTTGGATCGTGTTCCACCATTGCTGAACTGCAGCCATGTTTAAAATTTTAAATACATAATAACAGAAAATCAAACGAAGAAAGAATCTCAAAATGACAGAGAGATTATAAACTCACCTGATCTCTCTACAAATAATAATAGAAAAAGTATTTCCACAGTAAAACTACGACACTAAAACATAGTAAGCTTAGCGGAAGCTTTCTGCGCATCGGAAACCACGAGCACCGAAGGAATGGCGAAAATCAAGGACACTGAAAAACAAGAAAGGAAAATTCCGAGGAAAATCCACGGTACAGTTTTTAGAAAAAATATCTGGCAAAAAAGGCCCACAGAAGAACCATGCAGACACTCTGAAAAAATCACGACACATATCAGGAACATTCAACATTATTTCTACATCAAAACTGGGCACATCCTGGTACAAATGAACCAAAGAAGACCTGAAAACATTAAACATCTCTACGGAAGACATACAAAGAGCGCAAAACCTGTAGGGAAAAAATCAGAAACCAAAAAGTTGACTGTAAGTCAAAACACAAAAACAAAAGACGAAAATGGACAAACGAATTAAAGACAGCACAAAGAGAAAGAATGAAACGTTTTTGGGAAGATAAAAAGAAGAAAAAAGACGCGAATTAGCTAGATTTTTGTGGTTTTAGCGCTCTCCTTAAGGGAAATCTACGCCAATAATAATAACACTGCTAGATTTTAAATATTTCTTAAATTAATCAGAGGAATTTATGATCCTGTATAAGATTAAATATAATACATGTTATAGACAATATGTTATTGGAGTAGGTATGAGTTTTCAAACATGATACTGACATTATTAATAAGTATGTTATATTTTTCAATCATAGCAGGAGCACTATAAACATCTTTCCAGCTCATGTTTTTGAGCAGTTTTCTAAAATTTTCAATTTTTGGTGGATTGCCTATTCTCCTACATGCAGATTTAGCAGTCTTCATAATCTGCTTATAATCTATACCTAATACAAGGAGCTGCATATCATGATCTTATAGGCTATTTATTATTGGTTTTATGATGTGATTGTGTTTCTTTGATTTGTCTATAAAATATTATCAATGGGTGTCCTGGAGGATTTACTTATCCTAGTTGGAAAGTTTATTGTAAGTGTTAGATTGAAAGACAATGTTACTGATTGCAATAAAAGTTTACTGGAAGAGTGCATAAGAAAATCTGTATTCAAGTCACCAGCAACCAAGATTTCTTTGTTACTTCCTGTTAAATAACCAAATAGAGCTTTTAAATGATTTAGAAACAGATTATAATTTCCTATAGATGCTCTGTAAATAGTTACTATTATAGAGCATCTGTTATGGAACTCTACTTCTGTTGCAAATGCTTCTAAATGCTGCTCTTGACCTAAGTTATTTATATCAATATTATTGTATTTACAGCAGTTTTTAATAAATATGGCAACTCCTCTTCCCTCCATATATATTCTACAGAAGTGTGAAGCTAAATTAAATCCTGGATTGTTTAACATGTCTATACCAGTGGCCACATTACGTTCAGAGGCAAATTATGTCAGTTGGATCAGTGGAATCTGTATCATCAATACAAATGAGTAGTTCATCTAGTTTATTTCAGACACCTGGAATGTTATTCCATAATAAAAAATTACTGATATTGCTTGCTAATGGTTGGACAAAGATTTACTGGCAATTTCTGAGTACTTTTTGATAAACATTGTTGAAAAAAAATCTATCTACTGTTTATCCGTTTTCTCAAAATAAGGGTGTCTTCCAAGTTCTCTTAAAACTGGTTTTCTTTCCCCCATCCATATCCTAAAAAAGGCATCCCTCTGACACCTGTAACCACTTTCTGTCAACCCAGACATTTTCCCGTTCCCTTTCCTGTAGAGGTGTAGGCCACTGTTGCCATGAATGTCGTGCACTGCTTGAAGAGCCACCTTCAGGTTCAGGTTCCTCATATCCGTCAAATTCCGTATATCTATCGACCGTAGCGTCGTGCATTTCTGTGTTCTCGGCATTATATTTCTGAATTATTATGTTTTATAATATATCCGTGAACTCCATATACTCGGCAGTGATGTCATTTCCATATTCAGCACGTCGCAACATAGTCCCCAATATTTCGGCCACATGTGTAGGATTAATTCTCTCCATGACATCACTGCACTGTAGCCAGTTTACACAGTAACTCGTTAGCGAACACTCCAGAAGACAAATACGTGCTGCAGCTATACCACTCACGCAACTGGAGCACTGATTAGTGCAACTACACTATGCCACCATCTAGTCGCGCTAACAGGCAAGTGCGGCGTTTTGCATGGAAATGAAACACAACACTCTTTTGTTTATGATTTCTTGTGATTTTAAGCATGGTTTCGTGCGGTTCCGAGCGTTTGAGGTCAAAGGTATTCCTTGTAAGTACACATTTGAAAAAATAAAATCATGAAAGGAAAGATATATCACAATGCACGTCAATTTCGTACATACTGCTAAACGCAAATATTTAAACATTGTAGAGGAACTCAAAAATTTTCTTGAGATGATTCATTATCTGAATAACATTCTTAATGAACCAACTGATCTAAAGCATGGCTTTTATAGAAAAATTTATGAATTTCCTCATTTAAAGATTAAAGAACCTGTTAAGCGAATTAAAAAGTTCGACATTTCATTATAATTTGCATATTTTACATAATTTTGAGTATATTTTTCATATTTATTTGAAATTAATAAGAAAAATATAAATATCTCATAAATTACCGAAACGAAAGAAAAAGTACAAAAGGCGACGTCTTTGGTGGCAAAATACTTCACTGACAATGTAAAGGACGATGTGCCACATATATAGTAATTTAAAAATATTCTAGATCACACAGATTATTAGCAGATGTGTTTAACTTTGTTGAAAGCTTAAAAATAAAATATAACTAACTATTAAAAAGTATAATAGAAAAAAAAACTTCAATAACATATAGACTATGGAATATATTCTGACTTATTTTATGTATCTTCTACAGAATCTCTGAGAATGAAAACTTTCTTGGAACTGTTCCGACGACCATAGATGTCATTACATACATTTTAATAACGCTATTTCTTAGTTAACAGCCGGCCGCAGTGGCCGAGCGGTCTACGGCGTGCCAGTCACGCTCTGCACGGCCGCTGCGGTCGGGAGTTCGAAACCCCCTCGGGCATGGATGTTTGTGCCGTCTTTAGTATAAGCTAGTTCATTAGTAGTTTGTAAGTTTAGGGACTGGTGACCTCGTAGTTAAGTCCCATAAGCTCTACAAACATTTGATTTTTGAACATTAGTTAATAAGACACCTTGCATGAAAAACAAGTTTTGTACTGTTCCTTAAAATACAGAAGACAAATCTGCGAAATAACATTAGAAATACGATGCGAATAATTTATCTTGCGTAATATTAATATCTTACATTTTTCTAGCGATCTCTTAAATGACAAATACTTTAAAGAAACGGAGAAGGGACAAAATAACAGGAAGTTTAACACATGTAGCTACACTTTTATTTCCTAGTGTTCCTGCAGTAATTCACAGATAAGCAGCTCCATCAGCTATCTCTTTAATATATCTTATCACGAAAGTTACTGATAAAATAGGTTAATTGCCTTGAAAAGCAGGAAGCAGAAATTTTAATTTTGTATTTCGACAAATACTTTTACTACAGCTGCCTTTATCTGCCGTATAATATAAAATTACTCATAAATTGCTCTGGATTCACAGTGCTAACATTCCAGCATTTAATTACATTTTACAAAACTTTTGAAACAAAGAGCGTGTGTGGTTAGGGGGAGTGAGGAGGGTGGAGGGGTGAGGTTGGAGGGGTCATCCGGAAGAGAGAAAGATAGTTGAAAAGAGAGAGGGAGAGGGAGGGAGAGGGAGGAAGAGGGAGGGAATGGGAGAGAGGGAGATAGAGAGAGGGAGAGAAGGAGAGATCGAAATAACTCAGCTGCAATTCACGTTCGAGCGGAATGTTTTAGATTTTTTACCCCAACATATCGGAACAGAGGTCTCGTTCCACACTGCTCTTCTGCCTTCCCCCTCCACCCCTCCCCCTCTTTTTTTATTTTTTATATTTTTTTTGCTGTGCCCCGCCCTTGGGTTGGTCAGCCGCACAAATTAATTAATGTCGTTCTGCAAACATGCACACAGTCGCGCAGTGGCCAAGGGGGTGGGTCGCACAAGGTTTTTTTAATAGCAATAAAATATTCGACAAAGCTCGAGTCTGTGTTTTGTTCGGGGCATGTAAATGTTAATTTTTATTTGATAACGATTACTTCTCCACTAATCTCTCTCGGATATGAGACAGCAACGCAAATCAGATAAACAGAGAAAACATTGCAATGTTTTCAATTAATGAAAGAATACATCCTTGTCTCCAGTCGAATGTGAATTCCAGTTCAATTGCAGTGATCATTCTGAATAGAAGTCCCGATCATATGTAGAAAACAATTGCCGTAACAACGTTGAACACTGAAAATGCCTATTGCCGTTTTCTGTTCATCAGTATGGGTCACAGTTGCTAAGTTATTAATAGTAAGATACGACTACATTTTATAAAACCTTTTAATAGAAATTTGCTGCTGTAATAATCAGTTTTACATCGTGAGAAAACTGAGAGCATTACAGTTGTAATCTGACATTTACGCGTCAAAAGTTGGAGTCACATATTTAATAGAAGCATTCTAATGATTAGTATAGACGGTCAGCAATATTTTCAAGCAGTGTGCGTATAAGGAACAAGTTTATGTCTTGTTTTCCGTCTGTTTTTGCTGTCTGCATATAATTCTACTGTATATGGTTTCAACTAGTCCAGGTGAATAGTTTTCCATGACTCTTGATTCATCTGCAGCACAACCGAATGTTTCAGGACTATAATATCTTAAAATTACCTGTAAAACCATTTCATTGGTTTTCAGAAACGTATGGTAGTTTGATCGAAAACTCCAAGTAACAAATTACATGGGTAGTGGAACGCCAGTGTGTGGGCGAATGCGTTGCTATCAGTCAAAATCAGATCGTTACATCTTGATGGAACGTATCAGTTGTCGAATGCTTTGGGAGTTTTTGTTCTTCAAATGTTTGTAAACCTTATGGGACTCAAGTGAGGGGTCATCAGTCCACAAACTTACGAACTACTTATGGACTAGCTAATACTAAAGACAACACAAACATCCATGCCCAAGGGAGGATTCGAACCTCTAACGCGGGAGGCCGCAACGTGGCGCTTCAGACCGCTCGGCAACTTCTGCGCGGCTGGAATTTTAGTGATCTTTTGACGAAGCTCTCCGAACTACTGTATCCCATTCAGTCCACATTATCTCTGACACTGCAACACACATCCGTTTGTAACCGCTAACTGTACTCAACTCTCTGTCTCCCTCTGCGATTTTACTCTTCTCATCCACTTCCTTCCACTGCTAAAGTGACGATTTCTGTACGTCTCAGAATGTGTCCCTCAAATAATCCCGTCTTTTAGTGATGTTATGCCAGTGCCAATACTGTTCCGTACTTCATCGTCAGTTACGCGGTCTGATAATCTAATCTTCGGCGTTCTTCTAGTCTCGAACACGTATCATCCAAGTTTAACTCTTACAACAGGCTACAGTCCAGAGGAATTCCACCCAAAACGACTTCCTAACTTTTAAATACCTAATAAATGTTATCCAATTTTATGCTTCAGTAAGGCCTTTTCATGGACAACCTATGATTTATATCCTCTGTACTTCGGCCATCATAGTTATTTTACTGCATAAATAACAGATATCAATACTACTTTCAGTGTCTCATTTTCTAATTAATTCTCTTAGGATACTCAGATTTAATTCCACTACATTCCATTATAATTTCTCTGCTTTTGTTAATATTGATCTTATATTTTCCTTTTAAGACACTGTCCATTACCTTAAGCTTCTCTTCCAAGTCCTTTTTTACCTCTGACAGAATTACAATGTCGTCAGATAAACGTTAGTTGTCATTTTTTATCGCTGAACTTTAATCCCTTGCCAAATTTCTTCTTCCTGTCCTTCACTTCTGGCTCAAACTTCATACTGAATAGCACTGGGGGAAGTCTGTCTTTACTCCCTTCCCGGCGGCTGCGTTCCTTTAACTTCCTGCGACTCGTAGAAACACCGTCTGATTTCTGTACGAGTTGTAAATAAACTTTCGCTTCCAGTATTTTTCCTCTAGTACCTTCAGAAAACTAAAGATCGTACTCTAAGCTTTCTCAAAATCTAGAAATACGTAAGTTTTCCTTTCCTTCACCTATCCTCTGAGTCGGAAGCTCGCTGCATCGCTTGTTTATACATTTCACCAGAACCCAGACTAATCTCCCTTGACGGCTGCTTCCAGCAGTTTTCTCATACTTCTATAAATAATTCGTATCAGTACTTTCGAGCCATGGCTTATTAACCTGGTGCTTCGGTAACATTCCCTGCTGTCGGCACCTGCTTCCACTTGAACTAGAATTATTACTTTCTTCTTTAAGTATGAGGATAATTTCCATTCTCAAATATCTTGCACACAAGGTACATCTACACATACAGGGTGGTCCATTGATAGCGACCGGGCCAAATATCTCAAGAAATAAGCATCAAATGAGAAAACTACAAAGAACAAAACTTTTCTAGCTTGAAGTGGCGAAACAGATGGCGCTATGGTTGGCCCGCTAGATGGCGTTGCCGTAGGTAAAAACGGATATCAACTGCATTTAAAAAAAATAGGTACCCCCATTTTTATTAAATATTCGTCTAGTACGTAAATAAATATGAAAGTTTTATTTGCACACTTGTTCGCTTTGTGATAGATGCCGCTGTAATAGCCACAAACGTATAAGTACGCGCTATCGCGTAACATTACGCTAGTGCGGACGGTATTTGCTTCGTGATACATCCATTATACCTGTTAAAATGGACCGTTTACCAATTGCAGAAAAGGTCGATGTGGTATTTATGTATGGCTATTGTGATAAAAATGCCCAACGGGCCTGTGCTTTGTATGTTGATCGTTATCCTGGAAAACATCATCCAAGTGTCCGGACCTTTCGTCGGATTGTTACGTTATTTAAAGAGACTGGAAGTGTTCAGCTACAAGTGAAACGTCAACCACGACCTGTAACAAATGATGATGCCCAAGTAAGTGTTTTAGGTGTAGTTGCGGCTAATCCGCACATCAGTAGCAGAAAAATTGAGCGCTAATCGGGAATCTAAAAAACGTCGGTGTTCAGAATTGTACATTAACATAAATTTCACCCGTACCATATTTCTATGCACCAGGATTTGCATGGCGAAGACTTTGAACGTCGTGTACAGTTTTGCCACTGGGCACAAAATAAATTACGGGACGATAACAGATTTTTTTCATGCGTTCTGTTTAATGACGAAACGCCATTCACAGAGAGATGTGACGTAAACCGGCATAATATGCACTATTGCGCAACGGAAAATGCACGATAGCTGCGACAAGTGAAACTTCAGCGACCTTGGCGGATTAATGTATGGTGCGACATTGTGGGAGGAAGGATAATTGACCCCTATTTTATCGATGGCAATCTAAATGGTGCAATGTATGCTGATTTCTTACGTAATATTCTACCGATTTTACTAGAAGATGTTTCACTGCATGACTGAATAGCGATATACTTTCAACATGATGGATGTCTGGCACATGGCTCGCGTGCAGTTGAAGCGGTCTTAAATGGAATATTTAATGACAGGTGGATTGGTCGTAGAAGCACCATACCATGGCCCGCACGTTCACCGGATCTTACATCCACGGATTTCTTTCTGTGGGGAAAATTGAAGGATATTTTCTATCGTGATTCACCGACAACGCCTGAAAACATGCGTCAGCGCACTGTCAATGCATGTGAGAACATTACTGAAAGCAAAGTACTCGCTGATGATAGGAACTTCGTTACGCGTATTGCCAAATGCATTGAAGTTGAAGGACATCATTTTGAGCATTTATTGAAGTCATTAGTTAATTACAGGTAATCACGCAGTAACAACATGCGTTCTCATAATGTATCTAATAACTTCACAAAAGTACATGTATCACATTGGAACAACCGAAATAGAGTTCAAACGTACTTACGTTCTGTGTTTTAATTTAAAAAACCTACGTATTACCCATTGTTCGTCTAAAATTGTGAGCAATATGCGCCATCTATCACAAAGCGACAAAAGTGTTCCAAATAAAACATTCATACTTATTTTCGTACTAGACGAATATTTAAAAAATGCAGTTGATATCCGTTTGACCTCCGACAGTGCCATCTAGCGGGCCAACCATAGCACCCTCAGTTTTCCCCCTTCAAGCTAGAAAAGTTTTATTCTTTGTAGTTTTTTCGTTTGATGCTTATTTCGATGCTTAGTAGTTTGTAAGTTTAGGGACCGATGACTACGTGGACACCCTGTATGCAGCGTGTTCCGCAAGAGCGTGCAGCCGCGGTGGCCGAGGAGACTAAGGCGCTCCAGTCACGGTCTGCACGGCCACTACGGTCTGGGGTTCTAATCCCTCCTCGGGCATGGATATTTGTGCCGTCCTAGTTCGTAAGTAGTTTATAAGTAGTTTGTAAGTTTAGGGACTGATGACCCCGTAGTTAAGTCCCATAGACTATACAAACATTTGAACATTTTTGAAGAGCGTGCAGAACCTTAACAAGACATAGAGACAATTTGAGGTATAGAACCTGGGATCGGTAAAGCCACCTTAAGGATAAAATAGGAATACTATCTCCAATTACCACGATGTTACGGAATGTTAAACCCTAAGGAATACTTCTACATTACTGTGTACTTTTTTACGAGGGTGAGTCAGTAAATGAGGCAGACACGCCAGTACTGCCTTTACAAGTCTGAAATTTGAACACTCGTCCCGTCGTTCGAGAAGGCTTCAAAAGCCTGGAGCATGAATTTTTGTGTGTGGCAGAGTTTGCATCCTATAAGCGCCACTCTTGAGCTGTAACTTTGATTCCTTATACTGCTGCAACCCACAGACGGATGTGTCGTAGTGGCAGCGAGCAGTACTGGCCTGTCTACCTCAGTTTGTGACCTATGACTCAACCTTGTGTTTACGTCTGCAACTGTGAACTGCAAATACCATCATTGGAAAAATGAAAGTACCATCTGCAATGAATCTCCAAAACATTGTGCTAAAACTTATGGCCCTTCACTTCAATGCAAGACTGACATCGGCAAACAAGATTCTGACGCACCCAGACAAATATCTAGCGTGCGTTTCGAATCGCATCACAGCATTTAAAATTCTGGCAACTAATTCATGCTCCTTATCCAATGGTATCCCGTACACAGGTTACTTTACATATCCCCATAAGAAGTACTGCAGGATATTCATGTGAAGTGGCGTCACAGGCCATGGGGTAGGTCTTCCCCTTCCACTCCAGCGATCAGAAAGTCCTGCGGACATCCATACATACCCGAGGCAGTGCCGCCTCATGCTACATCAACATCGGCCTCACGATTAGCTAAGGGTACGTCCTCCAACAACTCTTTATAAGAGTATTCTGTTTTGATGCCATCACACATCTGTACTATGCATTTAGCCAATTCTCGCACCATTTGTCACTTATATAAAATTATCAGAACCACATGTTTCGGGACCAACATTATCCAGTTCTCAAGTCCTACAAGAAGCAAGGAAATAACGTAAAATGCGACTTAAAAAATTAAGATGTGAACACACGAAATAGTTAGCCTTTCTGGGATAACTTACCTAAATATTAAAATGAATCAGTCACTGGGGACGTCCAACTTAAAATATATGCAGCATTGGTGCAGTGTCATGCAATAATCTGACATGTTGTTGGTTTGAAGAACCACTATGAACTGCCGGATAGCTGCACTATTGTTTCAGCGATAATCTATGAGCAGAACAAGTCAAAGATGACTGACGGCGTGACTCCCACGGAAGGGGCCAAGTGTGTTCCAATAAAATTATTTAAGAAAGCGCTGAAAAGGAATGAAGCGTAATAATTACTATGGTTTTCTGTTTCGCAGGACCTAATTGAGGAACAAGACTCCATGGTCATCGAACAAGTCAATACATGAAGTTTAATACAAAAATGGTAATAGAACAAAAGATCTTTGTAATAACCTAAAATACAGAGGATCAGGAAAGTAATTAGGCACTTCCTACTTGTATAATCATAGGAAATAAAGACCGTAAGTGCAAATAAACAGCACAGTAAGTGTAAACGTGTACGCATATTAATTGTAAATAACCTAGAAAACAGCAATTCGAGACAAAGCGATAGCCAAGTTTACTTCCATGTCGCCGGCCGCGGTGGCCGAGGCGACTGAGGCGCTCCAGTCACGGTCTGCATGGCCTCTACGGTCGAGGGTTTGAATCCCCCCTCGGGCATGGATATTTGTGCCGTCCTTAGTGTTAGCTAGTTCAAAAGTAGTTTGTAAGTTTACGGACTGATGACCCTGTAGTTAAGTACCATAAGCTATACAAACATTTGAACATTTGATCTCCTTAAAACGCTGTCTCCGACCCCAGGCTCTCTACTTCTAATTGTTCAGTGGTGTGTTCTATATATCCTGCCAAATTTTTGAATGCCGTTAAGGAAACACCGTGTAGAGACAAGTAGTTCTTTAACTGAATCTGAAAACATTGTTGGAGAAATACTTGCACGATGCTCAAAAGAAAGTTCTAACGGGCACAGGGTATTAATTTTTTGTATTTATCATGCATTGATATGTAAATAATATATGAAAGGGAAACGTTATCAAAGTCTTGATCGATTTACTTCATATTTTTATACGTCATTCCTCACATAAAATTTCAAACAGTACTTATATACACAAATGTGTGTTATTTTTTCCTTCCTTACCCGTAACCAACAGTTTTTCAGCTTCAGCTTACGATTAAAATATTACTGTGCAGTCTGAGGCCTCTGAAATTTTGTAACATTAAGCATTCGTAAATTAACCATCATGGGGAATCCTCACAGTTCTATCAGCTGGACGCGTGTTTCTCACACACGGTATACCAATTGAGGAGCGTCGTTTCAAAACGTATTAGGTGCACCAATGTACATTTTTCAGAAATGAAGAAAAACGTTTTACTTCCGAACTGGAAAAGGTATCCACAAAATTGAGATGTCAGAGTTTATATACTAGGGTAACGTTTGAGAATCCACAAAAACTGAAATTGGTTTTTCATTAAATAACCTTAAATTTAAATTTAAAATTGTCACTTAATACGTTTTGAACCGATGTACTGAACATAATACGTTTTGAACCGTTTAGTGAATAAACATACACAGAGGAGATCAAACACTTATAGCTTTTCAAATAAGTTTTGCTATAGTTTATGTTTATTTAATGTTTTAAAATTGTCACAACAATACACAAGGTTCAGAGAAAGTAAGAAAAGTGTATTATTAACATTGAGTACATTTTTCACAGGTTAAGATATTAGGTCATACTAAATTTACATACTTTGAGATTACAAATTATGCTGTATAAATGTATATAGAATCAAAACCTGAATTTTACAGTACGACATCAAGATATCACAATCTTGAAACTCCCGTTTCTTCTTCCAAAGAATTACAATCTTCAGGATCACAACACTCAGGTGCTGCATCGAAATCTAGAGCTAATTTATACATCTGCAAACTGTGAATGTCTCTCCAGTTATCGCCAAATTTTGCCTTCAAAAGTGTGTCTACATCTAATTTCTTTGCATCGCTTAAAGCTCTCAAATGATCAAGCACAGGAGGTTCAAACACTTGCTCCATGTTTGTTCCTCGTTTCAGTATTGTCACAAAATGTTTTGATGGATCATCACATCTATATGTTGGCTCCATCTTTACTCTGACGAAGGGCTTCCCATTTATAGTACATTTCTTCAACATTACCCTCTTCATTTCCTTTATTCCATCCAATTTTCTGAATTGTTTTGCGAGTATTTTGTAGTTTCTGACAGCCCAGTCATGTCCAAGAGCTCTTACTTTTCCCGCAGATTTGTAAACTTCTCTATATTCTTCAGGAGTGAGAATGTCGGAACATTTCGGAGGGTCTTCTCTACAACTCCAAACAAGCGATTGCGGGTAAATGAGAATGCCCTCTAACGGAAAATATTGCTGTAATGTTTTTGAGATGAGTTGGTGCTTTATTTTGGAGCCAATAAACGAGGGCATGAATTACGTGCACGTTTTTATTTTGGCCTCAGCAGCCATCCGCGAAAAGCCTAATAGTGGTGACCGAATCCTCAAAATCGGCTTCCTCTAGCTACGAAAGTACACCAGATGCCACCTCGTTTGCCTCTCTACCACCTTCAGTCTCATTCCATGTAAAGAACTTAGCATTCTTGTTGCTGACGTCAGTCATACATAGCGCATAAAAGGATATTTGTCGAGAGTAGTATGCTTCGCTAATTGATAATTTTGGAAGGGGTTGCACCTGTTGCAAATCGAAGCAGAAGCTTCTTGTTTCAGCACAACGCTCCCTCATTAATTTGTGGAACGTTGAATGCAGGTTGTCCAACTTAACTAGACGAAAGTTGCACATAACACACTTTGAACCGATCGTTCCCGTGCACTTAATACGATTTGATCCGACGCATCTACTTCGACACGGAAATTTTAAGGGATAGAACACGAAATGTTTCAATCTGAATTCATAGCATTAAAGAGCGTATAAAAACATGGAAATCGTATCAAAACGTATTTTGATCAAGAGTGCACTTAATACGTTTTGAAACGATGCTCCTCAATTATCCTCATAGATTTATCTATCCGTTTTAAACGATTTCAGTTCCCAATCAAGGTTTAATTGGCTGTGAAAATCAACAACGCTTAAGGTTCGAGAGAGGGGTAAGGGTACCCTGAGATGTAATGATGGAGATAGGTGAGGGGACGGGGGTGGACATGGAGAAAGTTGAGAACATAGACCGAGAGAGGGGTAAAAGGTGATTCACAGAGAGAGGGAGGAAGAGGACGTGAAAAAATAGAGAATGTAAGAGGAGGCAATCAGAGAGAAGGGGGAGGACTGTAGGATGTATACCGAGTTCCCATAAATATTTACCACTTACGAAGCATTGCTGCGTTAGTTTATATATATATATATATATATATATATATGTGTGTGTGTGTGTGTGTGTGTGTGTGTGTGTGTGTGTGTGTCACGTTTCCTCCTAAACTACTGGACCGACTTCAACGTATTCTGTACTGTGAGACAACAATCCCTGTGGTGGTAAGTAGCGCCTACGGCTGATAGTTCCGGAGATATGACGTCCTAAGCAGGTAAGCAGTTACGAACCACTCACGACACTTAATTCAGGAGGTATAAAGACGTAAACAGAGAGAGTTGCAAAAAGTGTCATATCATGCGCCACTGCCGGCCCCAGTGGCCAAGCGGTCTGCGGCGCGCCAGTCACAGTCTGCGCGGACACTACGGTCGGGGGTTCGAATCCTCCCTCTGGCATGGATATTTGTGCCGTCCTTAGTATTAGCTACTTGATAAGCAGTTTTTAAGTTTAGGGACTGATGGCCCCGTAGTTGAGTCCCGTAAGCTGTACAAACATTTGACCATTTCATACGTCACGTAAATAACGTGACTTTTCTCAACCACTATTTGAGAGAACATACCGACTTACAACAAACTTACACGTAATTTCAAACCTTTACGAAACTTTTTCTCTCTGAATATGCCAGTAAAACGATCCTTTTTCGATGTTCACGCACTAAAACTACATCATTTGACACAATGTAAAAATATGGTACTTCTACAGCACAAATTTTTTCGCAGGTAATTAGGCTAGCATGCGTATATACCACCGGATATTTACTCGAAATTATGTTTTAGTACGACATATATTTCATGTGATATGTGGTCATAAACAGTAAGGTTCATGAAATGTCGCCCCACCAGCATCTTATTTGTTTCATTACTTCACTGTATTCGTGACGTATTTTGCTAACAGTATGTACGTATGCCACTGGGCGTACCTTCGAAATATTTTTCATCTTACGACGCATATCTTAGGAGATATGACGTCATGAACAATGACGTACGTAAAAAACCACTCCTTTACACATTAGGTCGTACATTTTTATGTCTCTATACGTCTAATTTTTTGCAGACTCTTTTCTAATATTCTTCTCTATGTACATGGAAAATTATATTAAAGTACATACATTAGTCAGGAAAAAAGGAAAGGTATATCACGGCCTAACGTCCTGTCGAGAACGTGATCAATAGAGACTTAGTATACGCTCGAATTGAGTTTTGCTAACAGTGTTGAAGTAAATCGGCTCTAACCTCTGAAAGGAACCATTTCGGCACTTGCGTGGAGTAATTTAGGGAAATCACGGCAAACCTAAATTATCGTGGTCAGAGGCGAAGCCAGTGTGTTAACACTCCGCCGCTCTGTAGAGGTAGCTCACGAAATGACGTCATAAGTATTTAGTTGAATGGAAACGGAAATGAAATGGACAAAGGGACAAGACTCGATGGGCAGAGGGGGTGAAGAAAACGTCGGGAAGTAACGAAAACACAGAAATCGGAACAGGAAGAAGTAAAGTTGTGAATCGTGTTAGTAAGTCACACAAATCTTTACAGGTCGGCCCTAATTGGTAGCTCCTGTGTGTTGTTTCATATTATGAAGCTATTGACCAGGGAATGGGACGGAACCGACAGCTGTATGTGGGGCTGACAGTCCCGTCAAAACTGTCAGCTGTGTGGATGTTTCCACATTATCATATTTTTACTGTTTTCTGTGATTACATTCAACCGCATTACATTATGTCCAGTCTCGAACAGAATTAGATATAAATCCCCGTGACCAGATGAGTACATCTGCCGATAAAATATTGCAGCCGGTGCACGGCACACGTCAATTGGCTGCTTTCATACCCGCTTTGTGGCAGATACCGCGTCCACGGGAGCGAGTGGCGGGCTGTTCTGCACTGTGGACCCAATGCGCCGAACTTTCACGGCAGTTAGAGCGAGTTTCGTTAGTGCTACACGTCGCGTATCTCAATACCAACTGCATTTTTAACGTCACAAAAATCTCTGAAGGGTGTCATTATCAATGAGGCAACCAAAGACTCGTTTCAGGTCAGAAAACGAAAGACATACCTACCGTCAAAATCAACAGTAGCAGAACTCAGTATTTGCATGGGCTACGCAATGGAATATATAGAACAAAAATTTTAGTTCTAGATTCCAGTTGTTGGGATTTAGTAACTAAAAGATCGGTGAAAACACGCCTTACCGACAATCGTATAAATCCTGACTACAGGTGGATAATAATTATTATCCTATCTCATTGTATAAATACGCTAACACGAAAATTGTGGTACAGATTACTAATTTATTCGTACAAGTAAGCCAATGAAAGTTACATAATTCGAAAGATTGTTTGTCGTAGATTTCACGAATATAAATATTATGTGTGCATTTAGCCATTAAAAGTGATAAAATGAAGTATAAATTTTCCTATCTACTGCTTGGATCAAGTTCTACATTCTCCAACAATCAGCTCACTGATTGGCTATTCGCCTCGACCAACAACACTGTAATGCAGTGCATCTGCAGTATTAACATAACGTATTAAAATAAGTGAATATCGAAACATGGAGTGCTCCCAACTCACTTTCTTGTGCCGTTCAAATGCTTCATTTTCGCAGTCATTAAGAGTGGTGAAAGGAAATGGATGTTTTCATATGAATGCCGATATAAAGGATGATACGCCGGGAGAGGCATCTAGCGGTGCTCGGGCGGAACTACGAAGTCGAGAATGCCGATATAAATGATGATGCGTTGGGAGAGGCATGTAGCGGTGCACGGGTGGAACTACGAAGTCGATATGTTGTCAGCTCTTGAATTCTGAATATCGCAGTATCGAAATAACGTTATTTCTTGGCGTTGTTAAAATATACGAACACCGAAATTGTAGTTCCATTTCAAATATTAGGCTAATGAAAGTTATATAATTCGAAAATGGCATAAGAAGTATATACTTCCGTTTTTATTTGTTGTTATTGTGTCAGGCATTTTCCTTAACACGTAAAAGCTACCGTTTCATACTTCCCAGTGCCGGGTAAATTTTACCAAATATCCCAGCGGCCTCCTATAATAATGTTGGCAACAGATGCTGAATAGTGAGAATCCTGTGAGTCTTCACTTTAGCCAATCGCTTGACAACGCTGATGTTTTCTCATGGAATTTTCGCTCTACGAGAGCAATTATTTTTACTGAGCGGACGAGGGTACATACAAGAACCTGTCAACCACAAAGCAGGAACAGCATTATTTGTTTACTTCATGGTCTGTACGATACACTAATCGAGTCATTCTATGTGGTTCGAATAAATGGGCCAAAATTTTCTATCGTGTTGTTGATGTTGCCAACATAATCACGCGAGGCCACCGACATATACGTAAAATTCCCCCCCCCCCCAGTCACCATTGTAAACACAATTGGTCGATTTTGGACCACAGGCAATTCTAGTTAATATTATTCACACGCAGCACAATCGACGTTATCAATCAATAACACTAGATTTTTAATAACTTTTCTCAGATTATTTGGCATTATTGGATGTTTTTGAATCATCTGATAGTGATGATTCCAGAAATGACCTCCGTTTTGTTCCATCACGTTAAAAAAATGAAAATGAAGTTACATTTTAAAGAATTCATCTAATTAATTCAAACTAACAGATAACAAAAGAGCCAGTTTTCTTTCCAAGAAACATTATTGAAACATTCAAAAAAGAAAAGTAATCACAAATTTGTATTTGGTATAACAAAATTCAAAGAGAAGACTTCCGTTAATATTCAAATTTTCTCTGTTTTGACTTCCTTGCGTACCCGTCGTCTTTTCCGCCTTTACCGTCCCTCTAACCCCAGCAGTAGCAGCCAACATGTTTTCATTCCATATTCCCTGGTATATTTTCTCCATTTCCATGCTGTCCTAGTGAAACAGTTCACATTGCGCCTGCAACTAATCAATATCGCACTGCAGAAAGTGAATCTTAACACTCATATTGAAATCCAACTTCTGAAAGTTTTTAGCATGGTTTAAACATACTCTTACAATTTTGATGTTTCTAATTTCCTAGAATCTTTTCAGCTGCAGACCTACATCTGCATCTACATATACATAAATACTCTGCAAGTCACATTGAAGTGCATGATGTTTTTCTACATTTTCATTCTCTAATAGCTCGCGGAAAAAAGGAACATCTAAATTTTTCCGTTTCCGGTCTCATTTCTCTTATTTTATTTTGATGATCATGTCTTCCTGTGTAGGTGGGTGCTAATAGAAATTGTTCGAATTCGGAAGAGAAAGTTGGTGTAAGAAATTTCGCAAATAGATCTCGTCGCAACGAGTAACGCCTTTCTTTTAATGATTTCCACCACAACTCGTGCATCATTTCCGTGACACTCTCTCCACTATATCACGATAATACAAAATGAGCTGCCTTTCTCTGTACTTTCTCTAAATCGTCTGTCAATCACACTTGTGTGGGTATCCCACAATGCGCAACAATAGTACAAATTGTAGTGTAGGCAGTTTCTTTAGTAGAGGTGCTGCATCTTCTAAAGTGTTCTGACAACGTAACGTAATCTTTGATTCAATTTCTCTGCAATGTTTTCTATGTGTGCTTTCCAATTTAAGTTGTTCGTAATTGTTACTCCTAGGTATTTAGTTGAATTTACGATCTGGAATTTTGTACTGATTTTTCGTGTAAATGAAGTTTAACGGGCTTCTTTTAGTGGTCATATGGATGACCTCACACTTCTTATTATTAATCAATTTCAATATTTTGCACCATGAAGATATCTAAATCATTTTGCAGTTGCTTTTGATCTTCTAGTAACTTTACTAACCGATAAATGACAGCATCATCCGTGAACTGTATAAGATGATGCTGTCATTTATCAGTTCTAAATGTTCAAATGTTTGTACAACTTATGGGACTTAACTACGGGGTCATCAGTCCCTAAGCTTACAAACTACTTATGAACTAGTTAAGACTAAAGACGGCACAAATATCCATGCCCAAGGGGGGATTCGAACCCCCGACCGTAGTGGCCGTGCTGACCGTGACTGGAGCGCCTCAGTCACCTCGGCCACCGCGGTCGGTATTTATCAGTTAGTAAGGTCTCCAGAAAATCAGTAGCAACTGCAAAATGATTTAGATAAGATATCTGTATTGTGGTTTGCCGATGACATAGTAATTACGTCAGATGTAAGAATATTGCCTGTTGGAGGTCGTCAAATAATCACAAAATTTAGAATGCGTAATGATATGCTCTAGTAATAATAATTTTGTTATTGAATGTTGTAGAAAATCACAACTAATGGGTCGCAACAACACTTTCGCTGTGTAAGTTAGAATTTTGAATAATAAAAAAAATTGATATTAATTAACTTAAAACAGTCACTGTAGTAATTGATTAAGCTTGGCCCTATCTGACTTAACATTGACTACAGCCTCCAACTAGCACCTCTTACGATTCACTAATAAATGTGTCAGAATTCGTGTAGTGGTGATGGCGTGATCGTGTTATAATCAAAATCGTAATAGCTGATAGACTCTGATTGCGATGATAATAGCTGAGTACTGTGAAACTGCGTGGTGCAATGAGCTTCACAAATACTACAGTTAAAGTATTTTAATAATATAGTGTAAAGCATTCACCTTCCTTATAAAACTTTACGTAAACTATTTTTTTTTCTTTTTAATAATTGGTTCCAGGGCCTGGGTAGCGTACGCATGTAACTGGCTGAGCAGAGTTTGGCATTTAACGTATTTCATAAAAAAATTACTTCAGTCAAGTCTGGTTACTTTCTACATAAATGAAACCAAATTTACTTTACTTGCAAACTTTCTTGCACTTTAATTACTAGTCTCTGTGGTTGTAACACGTTTAGCAATTCTTTAAATCGTCTAGCAATTTCTTTAGGACTGATCGTAATTTCTTTGAAAATGATTGAACTTGTTAGTCAATGTACAGGCTTGCATAATCAACATAATCTAATAATGGTGATAATGGGGTGACTACAACTACTTACAAAATTAAGACTGGTTTCAAAATAAGTCATGTATAATTGAACCAAAGTTCTGATTGGGTTGACACTACATTTACATGCATACAAAATAAAATGTTACAAAAGTACTCATCTGCTTTCGTCGTCTTCGTCGTGAAGTCCATACGAGACAGATATGATTACAATAGGTATTCTTACTACAACAACGATCACACTCGGTGACAATAGACTTGATACCAAACAATTACTTTTATTGCACACATGAAAAAAGATTACACTGATCGAGTATAAATAAACTTATTTCGCACTTTCTTCAATACATTAAACAGTACGCCTCTCAGGCTTGTTGCAATTGCATTAAACTCGCGCCACACTGCGCCTACCGTGCCTCTGCACTATCAACAAAACATTTATGTGTTTACTATAGCGAGTCCGCTCCGCGACTGCATTTATGTCTTTACTTTGGCGAGTCCGCACCGCGACTGCTTCAGCAGCGCGACCTTCACAGCTACTACTTCTGTGTCAAAGACAGTCTTTACCACAGGTTCAACATTGTCTCTGGCGCATTGCTAACTTACAAAGAATGTCCGTGCATTCATGTGGGTTTACATATACAGTACATGTTTACACTAGATGATTCAATATTGAAAGTGACGTTACATAACAAATATCTCTAGCATACAAGAAATGAAAAATACATGAACTAAACAAATTTAAGACAATGTATACATTACTTTACATCAAACTGTAAGATACACCAACAGGTGTACTCTTACATCCTGCCCGGGTTGAGAAAAAAAAATTTGTTAACCTTAAAACACATATATCATATAGGAAAAATTACATGACATAAAATAAAGATACATAATATTGGTTACATGGCATTACATAAGATACAAAAGTAGGAAGTTGCATTACATTATTTACAAAATTTGATATGTTGGGATGCGTCGGTGTGTGACATAATCGGCGTATAAACCTGCAAAAAATAGCACTGCACTCAATTGACCTTCATGGCCGAGCTTGATAGGTCCATTTTATTGCACATCACTTCACACGCTACATTTCGTAGTCCCGTTGGATGAAGCGGTGTGTGTTCCTTTGAAGTCGCTACCGCCCATGGCTGTCGGCTCCTTTCAAGTCGTTCGCGCCGGCGGCTGACCGCGCGACGCAATTGTTGCCTCTGGTAGTGGCTGCCGCTGGCGGCACGTCTAATGTCCGAGAGCGCATTGTCGCCGCTCCTCAGGCCCGCATACCAAGCTCTCATCCACTTGTTTTGTTTGTTGTGTGCTAACCTGCAAACGGGGCTTAGCTTCAGTCTTTATCTCGCATTCACATACACAGTAATTAAAATAAATGATAAGTTATACAATACATTAATATTTACAATTCATGTTTATCACATCAGTCTTTCAGTTGTAGTGTAGTTCCCCTTACAATATTATGCTAACAACTTACATACTAGTGATAAAATTTTTTAATGTCACAAACGTGTCTGAGTCCTACATTTTTATTGTTCTTTATGGACACCAGTTCCATAGCATTAGTATGTTTGACTTTGTTTACACGGTAGGGTCCCAAATACCATCGGTAAAACTTCTTGCATCCGTTATCATGTGGTTTACCCAGCTTTTTGTTTCGTAGTAAGACAAGGTCTCCTTCTTCAAATTTTCTTTCTGGATATCTATTAGTATGGGTTCTGTTCCTGGCCTCAGCACTTTTCTTTAAATTCTGCACAGCTAAAGATCGTATTCTTCTTTTGTTTATACGGACGTTATTCAATGGCAGCTCAATCATACTTCGGATGGGGCTCTTTGCTGGTATACCCTGTTGTATCTTGATTGGTTCGTACCAAGTTGAGGTGTGTACAAGGTTGTTGGTAACATCTTCAAATTCGTTCAGGTATAAGTCCCAGGATTTTTGATTCTTGTAGGCATACGTGCGTAAAAATCGGCCCAATTCTCGCATCACCCTCTCGCAAATGTTACTCTGAGGTCTGTACCGTGAAATGTAAATCGGCTTGATTTTATTTCTCCTCAGCATCTGCTTCCAAGTCTCGGACACATACTGAGGTCCATTATCGCTTAACACTTTCTTAACATTATGGTACTTCGGCACTATATATTTCTCAAATTCTTTGCTGACGGTCTTCGCTGTTGCTCTCTTTAACGGCCGTATGATCACGTATTTCGAAAGTACATCTATCGCCACTAGAACATATCGATAACCACCTCTAGATTTGATAACTGGTCCGTACAAATCGGTTGCTATAATTTCATTCACCTGTGCTGGCAAAATGGCATTCCATTTGGTTTGCATTGTGGTTGTACTGGGCTTCATGGTTTGGCAAATTTTACAAATTCTTAGAACTTTTCTGACCCTTCGCAACATATCTGGAAAATAAGTAACTTCCTCCAATTTTGCTTTGCATCTAACAGGTCCGCAGTGTCCGAATTTCAGATGTATGAACCAAATAAGCTTGTTTATAATTTCTTCTGGTACGTATATCTTCCAGCCTTGATCATCGTTGCCTTTCCTGAAGTATAATGCTCCTCTAAAAATTTTGTGGTATTGGCGTAAATGCACATTCTCTGAATTGGAGATCTTTTGCACTATTGTTCTGATTCGCTCGTCTTTCTTCTGCAAATCCACTATTGACCTAAAGTTTTCTCTAAAATAATTTTCAAACGGCACATTTTGTATAAGCATCACTGTTACTTCATCTGTTATTCTGTCCGCTTTGTCCTTATTACTTTCTTGTGTCGGCAATCTTGACAAACAGTCAGCTATAACATTTTCTTTTCCGGCTATGTGCTTTATTTCGAAATCATATTGTTGTAAGAATAGCGTCCAGCGTGTTAATCTTCCTGGCATTAGCTTGCTTTGTTTCGTAAATTGCAGAGCTCGATGATCAGTATACACTGTGGTCTTTCTTCCTGCCAGAAAGAGATCAAATTTCTTAAAAGCCCACACTGCCGCCAAGCACTCTTGTTCTGTGACAGTGTATCTCTTTTCTGCTGGGCTAAGTACCCTACTGGCGAAAGCTATTGTGCAATGTTTCCCCTGTTCATTAATTTGGTAGAGTTCTGCTCCTATTCCAACGCCACTAGAATCAATTGCTAAACAAAAATCTAATGACATATCAGGATGACATAGTATTGGTGCGTTAACGAGACTTTCTTTAATTTTGATGAATTCCTGTTGGCATTCAGGGGTCCACTTCCAGGGTTTATATTTTTTGAGTAGCTCATGCATATTTGGCGCTGCAAGTGCCTCAATTGTTGCGAATCGACGATAATAGCCCACGGCTCCCATAAATGATTTTAATTGCTTCCTCGTTACTGGCGCTGGACAGTCTCTGATAGCCGCGATCTTTTCCAAGTCTGGCTTTATTCCTTCCTGCGTAATTATGTGGCCCAAGAATTTTAACTCGAACTTGCAAAACTGTGATTTCTCCACGTTTATAGTCATTCCGAACTTTCTAAATTTGCTCAGTACTTCACCCAACAATCCAAAGTAATTATCCCAATTTTGCGCTCCAATAACCACATCATCAACGTAGACAATTATTTTGTTCAGCAGCTCCTCTCCCAATACGTGATCCATTGCTCGAATAAATGCGGCCGTACTATTTTTAGTCCAAAAGGTAAGCGACAGAATTGGTATGATTTGCCATTTACCAGAAAGGCTGTATATTGCCGACATTCTCTACTCAATTCTATTTGCCAAAAGGCACTGATTAGATCTAATCCTGCTAAAATTTTCTTATCATGAAATCTTGATAATAATTCGTCTATGCTCAGGGGTCGGTCATTTTCTGCTTCAATAATTTCGTTTAATTTCCTGGCGTCCAGTACTAGACGTATCTCGCCGTTCCTCTTCACCACTGGTATGATAGGATTGTTAAAGTTAGAGGTACTCCTTTCAATAATGTTATTCTTAAGCATTCTTTGGATTTCCTTGTCTACTTTCTCTTTCATCGTGAAGGGAATAATATATGGTTTCTTGTAGAACATCTGTTGACTGTTCACCTTGAAACTGTACTACTTCTTCGAACCTCATTTTGATCACGCGTAATTTCTTGTCGATCTACGTTCAAATTTGCATTTTCCATTTCCGGTACGTTTTCCATTTCGGTTACCTTTTCTAATCTTGAATCCATTGTTGATGCCTGGCTTCTACGCATTATCGCGTTCCTAGTAAGGACCCTACTTTTCTCTATTGTCGCGTCACGATGACGCTGCCATACTGGTGCCATGTTTGATCTTTTCAACAATGTTTCAAAATCAACAAACGATATACAAATTTCAAATCCAATAAACAGTCAATCAATATACAGAAAAAAATAATAAATCAAAATTTAATGATAACTTAATTACTATTACTTAATTATCAAATGTCTTGCCAAACCAGTGACAAACGTAGGCGCCCAAACTATCCTGGCAGTAGTGTCGCCAATTGTAAGAAAATTGGCGGTTGGAGGTCGTCAAATAATCTCAAAATTTAGAATGCGTAATGATATGCTCTAGTAATAATAATTTTGTTATTGAATGTTGTAGCAAATCACAACTAATGGGTCGCAACAACACTTTCGCTGTGTAAGTTAGAATTTTGAATAATAAAAAAATTGATATTAATTAACTTAAAACAGTCACTGTAGTAATTGATTAAGCTTGGCCCTATCTGACTTAGCATTGACTACAGCCTCCAACTAGCACCTCTTACGATTCACGAACAGCACAACTTCACTAATAAATGTGTCAGAATTCGTGTAGTGGTGATGGCGTGTTCGTGTTATAATCAAAATCGTAATAGCTGATAGACTCTGATTGCGATGATAATAGCTGAGTACTGTGAAACTGCGTGGTGCAATGAGCTTCACAAATACTAGAGTTAAAGTTCCCAAATATTTTAATAATATAGTTTAAAGCATTCACCTTCCTTATAAAACTTTACGTAAACTATTTTTTTTATTTTTATTTTTTTTTTTTTTTTATAATCGGTTCCAGGGCCTGGGTAGCGTACGCATGTAACTGGCTGAGCAGAGTTTGGCATTTAACGTATTTCATAAAAAAATTACTTCAGTCAAGTCTGGTTACTTTCTACATAAATGAAACCAAATTTACTTTACTTGCAAACTTTCTTGCACTTTAATTACTAGTCTCTGTGGTTGTAACACGTTTAGCAATTCTTTAAATCGTCTAGCAATTTCTTTAGGACTGATCGTAATTTCTTTGAAAATGATTGAACTTGTTAGTCAATGTACAGGCTTGCATAATCAACATAATCTAATAATGGTGATAATGGGGTGACTACAACTACTTACAAAATTAAGACTGGTTTCAAAATAAGTCATGTATAATTGAACCAAAGTTCTGATTGGGTTGACACTACATTTACATGCATACAAAATAAAATGTTACAAAAGTACTCATCTACTTTCGTCGTCTTCGTCGTGAAGTCCATACGAGACAGATATGATTACAATAGGTACTCTTACTACAACAACGATCACACTCGGTGACAATAGACTTGATACCAAACAATTACTTTTCTTGCACACATGAAAAAAGATTACACTGATCGAGTATAAATAAACTTATTTCGCACTTTCTTCAATACATTAAACAGTACGCCTCTCAGGCTTATTGCAATTGCATTAAACTCGCGCCACACTGCGCCTACCGTGCCTCTGCACTATCAACAAAACATTTATGTGTTTACTATAGCGAGTCCGCTCCGCGACTGCATTTATGTCTTTACTTTGGCGAGTCCGCACCGCGACTGCTTCAGCAGCGCGACACTCACAGCTACTACTTCTGTGTCAAAAACAGTCTTTACCACAGGTTCAACATTGTCTCTGGCGCATTGCTAACTTACAAAGAATGTCCGTGCATTCATGTGGGTTTACACATACAGTACATGTTTACACTAGATGATTCAATATTGAAAGTGACGTTACATAACAAATATCTCTAGCATACAAGAAATGAAAAATACATGAACTAAACATATTTAAGACAATGTATACATTACTTTAAATCAAACTGTAAGATACACCAACAGGTGTACTCTTACACAGAGACTGCAAAAGATCTGGAAGAGTAACTGTATGAAATGGACAGTGTCTTCAAAGGAAGATATAAGATGAACATTCACAAGAGTAAAACGAGAGTAATGGCATGTAATGTCAGATAATCAGGTGATGCTGAAGGAATTAGATTAGGCAATGAGACAATAAAAGTGGTAGATGAGATTTGTTATTTGGGTAGCAAGATAACTTCTGATGGCCGAAGTAAAGAAGGTATAAAATGCAGAATGGCTATGCAAAGAAGGCGTTTCTTAAGAAGCGAAAATTGTTAACATCCAATATTAATGTAAGTGTTAGGAAGTTCTTTCTGAAAGCATTTGTCTGGAGTATAGCATTGTATGGGAGTGAAACGTGGACAACAAGGAGTTCAAACAAAAAGATGATAGATGCTTTTGGAACGGGGTGCTGCAGACGAATGATGAAAATTAGATGGGTAGATCACGTAGCTAATGAGGAGGTGCTTAACCGAATTGGGGACAAAAGGAATTTCTGGCATACCTTGACTAAAAGAAGGGATCGATTGGTAGGACACATTCTTAGTCATCAAGGAATCGTAAATTTAGCATTAGAGGGAAGTGTTTGGTTTATAAACCGCAGAGGAAGACCAAGAGAAGGATACAGTAAGCAGATTCAAAAGGATGTAGGTTGCCAAACTTATTCTCAGATGAAGAGGCGTGCACAGGACAGGGTAGCGTGGAGAGCTGCATCAAACCAGTCTGTGGACTGAAGACAACAACAACAACAACAACGACGACGACGACGACCCTTAATAATGAGAAGTGTGAAGTCAACTATATGACCACTAAAAGACTCCCGTTAAACTTCATTTACACAATAAAGCAGTCAAAACTACAGGTCGTAAATTCAACTAAGATAAGATGCCTATTTGGTGCAAAAATTTGGCAATAATGATAAGCGCGAAGTCATCCACATGACCACTAAAAGACATCAGTTAAACTCCGGTTAAACGATAAATGAGTTAAAGCTACATGCCGTAAATTCAGCTAAATATCTAGGAGTAAGAATTACGAACAACTTAAATTGGAAAGAGCTGTAGATCAAAGGTGGTCCAAATTGTTCACAGGCAGGGTGAGAACGCATTGTGTCAGGATTAGCACGGTTGAAAAGCATCCATTGTCGCTGTTCCTCTGTAACGCTGCAGCCCAGCGGCTTAGATGAAGGCCTGTTCTGCGGCCAGACGCTACGCGCCTAATGCATCCGGAGAACTCGCCACTCACCTCCGGCGCTGACGTTCTGGTGCGTTCAGCTGCACCGCGCGCAGTAAGCTGTACGGGTGTTAGGAAATTACCTGCTGGCCATTATGCTCTCTGTTCTGTTCATTGGCGCGACAAATACCTCCTGACGCATTAAGCGTGCCAGAGCGTTAACGTGACGCATTGTCGATAGATTCGTAGTCGTCTGCGGTGCCGCGACTATGAAACAGTTGCCAGTGCTACTTATTGTGAAATTTTGACGTTCCTGTCGAACGTACAATACCTGTTGATGGTATGGTAGAACGTAACTGTGTCGTTCCATTAGGAATAAGTTAACAATATGCACAATGACTGCTTCGCATTGCAATTAAATAAGACCATTCTGACATACGCAAAAAAAAAAAAAAAAAAAAAAAAAAAAAAAAAAAAAAAAAATAAAAAAAAATTTATCCATTCGTTCAAAATGTTCAAATGTTTGTATAGCTTATGGGACTTAACTACGGAGTCATCAGTCCCTAAACTTACAAACTACTTATGAACTACCTAGTCCTAAGGACGGCACAAATATCCATGTCCGAGGGGGCATTCGAACCCCCGACCGTAGTGGCCGTGCAGACCGTGACTTGTTTATTAGAATTTATATAGCTTCAAACTCCTTAAATGTGTGTATTTCTAAGTCTTCATAATATATTTTCATATTATAATTTTCGTCTTCTCACGTCATTCTATTGTAATGGTAGTACACTTCTCGCTACACAATATTTTTCCGATTTTAACTTTTATCATGATGCTGTAGCACCGATTAATTTAATACCATTCACGTTCTCTGTTCAGTTGTATATGGAATTCTAATACCTTTGTCTTTTTTTTCATACAGTCTGATGTCTGTCTCTTCAGTCACTACCTTCTCCAATGTGGATTTGATCCTACGTAACTGATAGAAAGCAGAGGGTATTACTGAATGAGGGAGATAGAACAAAAGCATCATCTGAGTGGGAATTAGTAAGGACAGGAGTCCCACAAAGCTTGCTACTGGGACTTTTGTTCTTTATAATTTTTATTGATGACCTTCCACTTTGTACAAAAGCTACTTGCATATTTGCTCTCTTTGCAGATGATATATCTCTTTTAGTTAAAAAAAAAAAAAAAAAAAAATAAAATAAAACAACCCACCTGTCGGTGAACTTACGCCGCGATGGAGTAGCTGAGCGGTCTAAGGCGCCTCGCTGCGGAGCGCGCGGTTGCTCGCCGTCGGAGGTTCGAGTCCTCCCTAGCGCATGGGTGTGTGTGTTTGTCCTTAGTTTACCTTAGATTAATTAGTTTGTAAGCTACGGACTGATGACCACGCAGTTTGCTCCGATAGATTTACAAACATTTGCACATTTTTGAAGTGACCTTATTAGATCCGCCAATACTGTGCTCGATGATCTTGAGAATTGGTTCAGCTGCAATAATTTCCATCTAATAGGGGAAGGTTCAGGAGAAATAAAGTCTACGCTTTATCAATGAAGACATAGACCACGTTTATTCTAAAGTTTTATTCCTCCATATTGACAATAAACTTAACTCGTCTTTCCATATTCTAGACTTGGGAAAGAGTTCAGCGTCCTATTCCCTTAATATTGCAGCAGCAGCTGCTATTAATGACGCTGTTATGGCTACATATTTCGGTCATTTTCATTCAGTGTTGTCGTATGGCATAATATTCTGCGGTAACCAAACAATGGCAAAAAAAGTCTTTATCATTCAGAAAAGAGCAATACGTATTATCAGAGGAGTTAACAGAAAACGTTCCTGCAGTTCTTTTCTCCTTTTTTACCTTTTTTGTAAACATAAAATTTTAACATTGACAGCAGAGTACCATCCTTAATGTGCTTTTTAATTAAGAACCTCCTTTTGTACAAAACTGATAGTGTTTCACATGAGCACGACACAAGATCAAAGCTGCGGCGGAATGGCCAAGCGCATTGAGGCGCTATGCTTCGATGCTCTAGGCCGTTCCCCGTCGGGGGTTCGAATGCCCCCTCGGGCATAGACGCTTGTGTCGTCTTTAGTATAAGGTATTTCATAAGTAGTTTGTAAGTTTAGGGATTGATGACCTCGCAGTTAAGTCCCTTAAGCTTGACAAACATTTGAACACAAGATCGAAACATAACATGCATGTTGACAGAATAGACTTGAGTCTTGTTCACAAGGGCGTTCACTGCTCAGGCACGAAGATATTTAATGCGTTACCAGTGGACATGAAAAATTTCACTAGTGTAACGCCACAGTTCACTAACTGAAGACAATAGCGTACGTCAGCAAGTTCCTTGTTATGAATAATTATATAACTCAATACCAGTAAAATTATGTCTTGCAATGTTGAATATTTCTAATTTGTTTCATTACTTTTGCGTCCTTATATGTACTGCCGCTAATCTTGTCACTGTATATAACATATTTAAACTAATTATTAGAATATGCTGTTTCTATACGTATACTGTGATACACGTCATTGTGGCGTGTTCCATTTGCTTTATGCCCTCCAAATAATTATTACTCTGCTTCAGATATTTGCCGAGAGTAGCGAGATACTCTATTCTCACTATGCGATACACGAGTAGAGAACAAAGATATTGTTTTGAAAATATTGATTTGTCTGCTTCTTGTCGTCTGCTCGTTCAAACATCATGGCGGCAGTCTGTTCTGCTGCTGTTCAGGTGTTGCCAACCGGAGGCAAATCTTCAGCAAAGATTGTCCTGAGAGTTTCCCCTTTAATTTGCTGGTCGCCTGAGTCATTAAGATGGCTTACCTGGCAGAAACCTAAACCCCTTGGGTGCTGAACAGTCGGTTCCTGGAGTGGCGTCTGGTAAGTGGTTAGTTGGTGCTCGTTCTTCACTGAGCATGTGCTCAGACTTGTAAGTTAAAATGTTCTTTTGCGTCTCTAGTTCTGCCTGTGATATCCCCGCACTGCACAGCGGAGGGATTTTATTTAAAACTTAAATTTATTTTAAAACCAATCAAAAGTGAAGGCCGTAAACTCCACAAAATACCTAGGAATTACTATAACTTAAATTGGAAAGAACACGTAGATAATATCGTGGAAAAGGCGAACCACAGACTGCGTTTTATTAGCAGAACCCTTAAAACTTGCAACAGAACTACAAAAGAAACTGCATATACTACGCTTGTCCGTCCATTTTTGGCGTATTGAAGCCCAGAGTGGAATCCTTATCAGGCGGGTTTAACGGAGGACATCGAAAGAGTCCAAAGAAGGGCAGCTCGTTTCGTATTGTCACGATACAGGGGAGACAGCGATACGGAAATGATACAGGGTCTGGGATGGGAATCATTACAACAACGGCGCTTAACGCTGCGGCGTGGGCTACTTGCGAAACTCCAATCGCCAACATTCTCCTCCGAACGCGAAAATATAGTGTTGACTCCCACTTACATAGGTAGAAATGATCATTAAAATAAATACGAGATATCAGAGCTCGAACAGAGAGATTCAGGTGTTCTTTCTTCCCGTGCGCTATTCGAGAATGGAATGAGAGATAAATAGTATAATGGTGGTTCGATGAACCCTCTGCCAAGCACTTAAATGTGATTTGAAGAGTATCCCATGTAGATGTAAATTTATTCCGATTAGCCAGTTTTCATGTGAATTTTGACGACGTTTAATTTTGCGTTCTTGATCGTCCTCGTTAGCTGAATCCTTATCTTCCAAAACTGTAGAGTCGTTCACTCCTACGTTTAAATATGTTCAAATGTTTTTGAAGCTCCTTTAGTCGCATTTCCGCACGCAGAATTTTCGAACATATAAATACCGTACACTGCTTTGCATGGTATGAGGATTACAGCTAATTTCTTGAAGAAAGTATTTCGCCTGCGCTAATCTTCTTGATCCCTTCCTAGATTAAACTGATTAATTTTGCTGTCAAAAATTCATTCACATTTTATACGCTCTCTTACCCAAATTAGATATTGTGTCGATGGTATTCTTCTATTACTATTCGTCACTTACGTCGAAATTTTATACCTTTGGCATGAATTAAAATCACTATTGCACAGTATCAGATGATTACCACGCCTTATCATTCAGCTTTATATGAAACCTTTAGGAACATTGTATATGACTAAGCTACTGCCTAGCTATGAACCATCAATTATATGTACAGCAGAATATCTGCAGAAATAAAAACGCAACTTTCATTAAGTAAGCAGGCTATTTGAAACCAGTCTTGGACGGATATCATGTGTATTATAGTTTTTATCAAAGTCTTTAATGCCATTGTCTTACAAAATTTACGTTTCTTACTTCGCCACCTATGTTGTCCTTCAATTTCAGTTCCATAATTTCGCTAACGTCTATCTTTTCATCTACAATAGGTAATGACTGTCACCATAGATTACCAACGGTAACAGTGCTAGTTATACACCAGTGTTAGGTTTTAAATATTATAAACTTCTCATGTACCTCAATGAAGTGTTAATGTTACATCCCATATTAAATACCATCTGAATGCTGATGGCCTTCAAACATTACTAAATATGAAGCTAATGAAACTGAAGGCACCAATTATTTACCAGTTCGTCCATTTTTGATTACTTTTTAAGGAAGCAAATGCTGTACTTTGTTTCGTAACTGTTAGTAACAACTGTATGAACTGTTCTGTCTCCCTTATGTGTCCGTTCTGTGTATCTGAAATGTCAGTTTTTGTTAAACTGTGAGTTAGAAACTAAAAACTGAGTCTCTCTGTGATTTATCATCAATTTATTTTCTATAAGTCAAGAACTTAGTTCATTAACTGCATTATTTGATACTGCATAAATATTGCCATCAACATTCCTTACTGCCAAACGGGTGTCAACAGCAAACATAAATTTCTTAGCCTTACCTGTTATCCTGTAAATGAGAGACAACAGTGGCCCCAGAACAGAACCCTGTGGCACCCCCCCCCTCCCACTTAACTGTACGTCACAGTGAGTGCATATCACAGCAGTTTTCAACACAGCAGAGAATCATCTTCTGCTGGCAGTAAGATGTAGTTGAATGTAATTTTATTTCAGACTGAAAGTCTTGATAGAGGTATGCCACCATCATGACAAAAATAAGAAAACTTCCGCTAAAACGCTTCTTGGATGCAGCAAAAAATCTCATAGCTGTTAATTCGAGATCTTTTTATTTCAAATTTCACAACTTGCTTGAGGCTCAGCAATTCATTTGGCAACCATACGTAACCAGCACAGCTCTGACAGGATATGGGTGAGTGTGTTGTCCTTAGCGTAAGTTAGTTTATGTACAACGTGCGACTGAAAAGTTCGGTGATTGGTTTCAGGAAATGTAGGAAAGAACAGTTACAAACAAAATACCTTTACTGGCGTTCAAAGTAATCGCTATTGGCTAGAGTACACTTATGACATCGGTTGTACAGCTGTTGGAAACTGTCAACAAACGATTGTTGTGGAATCGCTCGCAACATTGAGGCCAGGCGTTGTTGGGTTTCCGCAACCAGTTACAAAGATTTTTCACTCACTGCTTCAACACCATACACTTGTACTAACATCCCATGGGTCACCGTCGCTGTTTCACTTAATTTGAAACAAAACTTGATATTAATGCTTTATTCCATTTTGCGCTCCTTGTTGCAATGACACGAGTTCTCATAATGACTCTGTTAGCTGGGTCGCAGGGTGCACCACCGCTTCATTGCTGTGCTTTGCACGGTAGGTGGTGCTTCTTGACATGTCCCTCAATGTGTATGCGCAGGCACTTCATCCTCAGTAGTGCGGTTTTTGACATACGAAGTCGGTTTGATAAGTCTTGTAAAAAAAGAATAAAACATTGTTTTAAAGGCGGAAACTCTATTTATAGTCTCCTTGCAAGGCTGTACATTTGGTCCAGTGAGTTTACAATTTTTTTTAAGCTTTGTCATACTCTGCAAAATAGTCTGTCACTGCGGCGGAAATTTCTTATTGGATGAAGTCACTCGGAGCCAAGTCTGGTGAATAGGGTGGGTGAGGAACCAATTCGAATCCCAAGTCGTGCAATTTGGCCATTGCGATAGCTGCTGTGTGTCCTGGAGCATTGTCATGATGAAACAGCACTTTCTTCTGTGACAATCTTGAAAGTTTTCCAATTGGTTCCTGTTTCAAACGATCCAGCAGAGCAGCATAATAGGACGCAGTTATGGATCTGCCATTTATTTTGCAAATAATCTATCGTGATTATACCCTGGGAATTCCAAAAGACAGTGGCCATCACCTTTCCAGCTGACAAAACAGTCTTCGCCTTCTTTGGTGCACTCTCACCACTCTTCGTCCATTGTTTAGACTATTGTTTGGTCTCTGAAGAGTAATCGTGGATCTACGTTTCATCCACAGTTATAAATCTGCTGAAAAAGTCCTATGGATTGCGCATGAACATTGTGAGATTCTGAGAAGAAATGTTCTTCCGTTTCCGGTTTTGGCCCAAAGTGAACAGGCGCGGCTCCCATTGTGCACAGAGCTTCTTCATGGCCAGTTTTTCATGGAGGATGTAATGCAGCCGTTCAGATGAGATGCCTACAATATTAGGTATCTCGCGATCTTTTAATCTTCGATCTTCCATTACCTTATCATTCACCTTACGGACTGTTTTCTGTGTGGTGACTTCGGAGCGTGCTCCATCTTCTGTGTTTCTCCGAGCACGATTAAACTGTTTGATCCAAAAGTAAATGGTCTTCAATGTTGGTGCAGACCCCACATGGACCACATCCAACTCGGATTTGATCTGTGCAGCTGTCAAACCCTTCCTAAAGAACTAACTACGGAGTTACTACTTCATCTGGCAGCTAACAATCAACTCCCGGTCGAAACTTGCTGTAATATCCGTCGAAATATCAGGCTTTCCAACAACAGTGCAGGTTCCGAAAATTTTGCTCACTTTCATACAAATGTACCAGACTTATCAAACCACCCTCGTGTGGAACCATTCACCGAACTTTTCAGACGCACCTTATATTTTGTAAGTCTAGTGACAGATGAGCATAGTAGTTTAGTCCTATAGGATTACAAATATTTAAAAAATGCCGTAAATTGAGTATGGGGTATTACATGTATGGCACGTACAACTGCTTTTAAAACCCGTGTATTTAAACATATCGTCACCAGATGATGGGTTGACCCCGAAACACATTGCAAATTTAGAAATAAGATTCTCCAGTTAACAGCTATGAGATTTTTTCTGCGGCGAAGGCGCACTTTTAACGTAGGTTTTATTATTTTCAATGCAATTTCTTTTAAGGTTACGAGGGGCGTTTGAAAAGTCCGTGCAAAGTCGGAGAGGTGGCACCAACAGCGCGTATCGAGGTCATGTTTATTTACTTTAGAGTTGCTCAGTTACCGGCGGCCAGTCACACGTGACCAGCAGCAGCTCTAGATTTTACGGTAACCGGCTTCTTAATAGAAGCGACTTATTTTCATTTCGTGTGTGCTTTCTTTTGCAGCTCTTTATACTTTAGTGTGCTCGCGTGTTTATTTATTAAGAATCGCGTTTAGTTGTCATTCAGTTGTTGATTTTTTTTTTATTTATCAGCTCGCGTATATATTTTTCAGATTCGCCGTAAACAAACAGTTCAGCGTTAGGTTTATATTTTTCAAAGCTCACTGTTTATCAAACTTCTGTGTCCTCAGACGTACGCACTTAAAAGAAACATAGGTTTTTAGAATGGCTAGGAACTGTGACTGCCGCGAACGGATGGAGGCAGAGTTGGTGACTCTTCGCTCGCAGCTTCAGGCGGCGTTGGCTTCGCTGGCAGTGCTTGAGACTGCGGTGGGTGGGCGCCGCTGTTGTGGGCCGCTCGCGGGGGTACAGCAGACGCCCTGTGCGTCTGTTGTGCCCTCCGATCGGCCTGCGGCTATGGCCAGCCCGCTCACTGCTCGCGAGGATGTCGCCCCCCAATCCGTGGTGGATTGGGAGGTCTTCTCAGCGCGTGTCAGGCGGCGTAAGACTTTCCGGAGGACCGAAGTGGAGGCCTCCCAGGTTAGTCTTGCCAACAGATTCGAGGCACTGTCTGTGGCAGGGGATGTTTCTGACGCAGATGGTGTCGCTTGTCCTGTACTCGCCCCTATGCCTTCAAGATCCGGGCACTAACAGAGGGTGGGTTTGTTGGTAGTTGGGAGCTCCAACGTTAGGCGGGTAAGGGAGCCCCTTAGGAAAATGGCTACTAGGGAGGGGAATAATTCCAATGTGCACTCCGTGTGCATACCGGGGGGAGTCATTCCAGATGTGGAACGGGTCCTTCCGGATGCCATGAAGAGCACAGGGTGCAGCCAGCTGCAGGTGGTGGCTCATGTCGCCACCAAAGATGTGTGTCGCTTTGGATCGGAAGAGATCCTCTCTGGTTTTGGGCGGCTATCAGAACTGGTAAAGACTGCCAGTCTTGCTTGCAAGATGAAAGCGGAGCTCACCATCTGCAGCATTGTCGACAGGACTGACTGCGGACCTTTGGTTCAGAGCCGAGTGGAGGGTCTGAATCAGAGGCTCAAACGGTTCTGCGACCGGGTGGGCTGCAGATTCCTCGACTTGCGCCAAATGGTGGTGGGTTTTCGGGTTCCGCTAAATAGGTCAGGAGTCCACTATACTCAGGAAGCGGCTACACGGGTAGCGGGGGCTGTGTGGCGTGGACTGGGCGGTTTTTTAGGTTAGAGGGCCTCGGGAAAACACAAAATGGGTTTCAGTCTCAAAGGGGGCAGGTCAGACACAGGAAGAAAGCAGATCTAGAAACCATTGGTATAACAATTGTAAATTGTCGTAGCTGTATTGGGAAAGTTCCAGAGCTCCAAGCGCTTATAGAAAGTACTGAGGCACATATCGTTATAAGTTCTGAAAGCTGGCTGACGCCTGAGATAAGGGCCAAATGGTCTTCAGAAAGGATAGAATTAATAAAAAAGGGGGTGGTGTGTTTATTGCTGTTACAAACGGTTTATCCTGCAGCGAAATTGAGACAGATACTTCCTGTGAGTTGGTCTGGGTAGAGGTTATACCTGACAACCGGAATAAATTAATAATTGGATCTTTTTATTGGCCCCCTGACTCAGACGATTGGGTTGCCTAAAAGTTCAAAGAAAGCTTGAATCACATTTCAAATAGGTATCCGAAGCATACTGTTATAATCGGTGGCGACTTTAATTTACCCTCGATATGTTGGCATAATTACGTATTCAAAACATCGTCCGAACTAGTTCTGAATGCTTTTTCGGAAAACTACTTCGAACAGTTAATTCATGAACCCACTAGAATAGTAAGTGGTTGCGAAAATACCCTTGATCTCCTAGCAACAAATAATCCGGAGATAGTAAAGAGCATCAAAACAAATACAGGGATTAGCGAACATCGAGTTGTAGTAGCGAGACTAAATATCGGAATTCCCAAATGCACAAAAAATAAACGAAAAATATATCTATTCAATAAAGCAGATAAAAATTCGCTTCAAGCTTTCCTGAGTGATAATCTCCAGTCTTTCAAAACTAAAAATGCGAGTGTAGATCAGTTGTGGCTAACTTTCAAAGACATAATATCAGTAGCAATCGAGAGATTTATACCAAATAAATTAATAAAAGAGGGGGCCGACCCCCCGTGGTACACAAAACAGGTCAGATCACTGTTGCAGAAACAAAGAAAAACGCATGCAAAATTAAAAAAGACACAGAATCCACAAGTGGCAATCTTTTACTGAAACACGCAACCTAGCGCGGACATCAATGCGAGAAGCCTATAGTAGTTACCACAACGAAATCCTGTCTCGTAATCTTGCAGTAAATCCAAAGAAATTATGGTCATATGTAAAGTACACTAGCGGCAAAACACAAACAATACATTCACTACGCGATAGCAATGGTAATAGTACCGACGACAGTACTGCTAAGGCAGAATTACTAAACACAGCTTTCCGAAATTCGTTCACCAAAGAAGACGAAGTGAACACTGCAGTATTCAATCCAAGAACAGATGCCAGCATGCGAAACTTAGAAGTAGATGTTCCTGGAGTAGTAAAACAACTTAAGTCACTAAACAAAAACAAATCTTCCGGGCCAGATTGTATACCAACTAGATTCCTCTCAGAGTATGCAGATGCAATTGCTCCGTACTTAGCTATAATTTACAACCGATCACTCAACGAAAGATCTGTACCCAAAGACTGGAAAGTTGCCCAAGTTACTCCAATATTCAAGAAAGGCAATAGGAGTGATCCCCAAAATTACAGGCCTATCTCACTGACGTCGATTTGCAGTAGGATTTTGGTATATATACTTAGTTCGAATATTATGAACTACCTCGAAGAGACGACCTATTAACCAATAGTCAACACGGATTCAGAAAGTATGGCTCTTGCGAAACACAGCTTGCCCTTTATTCACATGAAGTGTAAAATGCCATCGACAAGGGATCTCAAATCGATTCCATATTTCTGGATTTCCGGAAGGCTTTTGATACTGTACCCCACAAGCGGCTTCTAATGAAATTGCGTGCTTATGGAATATTTTCCCTATTGTGCGATTGGATTCACGATTTCCTATCAGAAAGGACACAGTTCGTTGTAATTACGGTAAGTCATCGAGTAAAACAGAAGTGATATCTGGCGTTCCACAGGGAAGCGTTATAGGTTCCCTACTCTTCCTAGTGTTTATAAACGATTTAGGAGACAATCTGAATAGCTCCCTTAGACTGTTCGCGGATGATGCTGTCGTTTATCGGTTAGTCAAGTCAAGAGAGGATAAAAAGCATTTACAAAGCGGTTTAGACAAAATTTCTACTTGGTGCGAAAATTGGCAATTGACACTAAATAAAGAAAAGTGTGAAGTAATACACATGACCACTAAAAGAAATCCACTGAACTTCAATTACGCGATAAATCAGTCAAACCTTAAGGTCGTAAATTCTACCAAATACCTAGGAGTTACAATTACGAACAACTTTGACTGGAGAGAACACACAGAAAATATTGTGGAGAAGGCGAATCAAAGGTTACGTTTCATTGGCAGAACGCTTCGAAGATGCACCAGCTCCACCAAAGAGACTGCCTACATCATACTTGTGCGTCCTCTCCTGGAGTACTGTTGCCCCTTGTGGGACCCTCACCAGGTGGGACTGACGGAACATATGGAGAAGGTTCAGAGAAGGGCAGCTCGTTTTGCTTTATCACGTTACGGGGGAGGGGGGAAAGCGTCACGGAAATGTTGCACGAATTGGGGTGGTAATCATTAAAAGAAAGACGTTATTCATTGCGGCGTGATCTGTTTGCGAAGTTTCAATCACCGACTTTTACTTATGAATGTAAAAATATTTTGCTAGCACCCTACTTAGGGAGACATGACCATCCCAATAAAATAAATCAGATCGAAAACGGAACGATTTAGGTGTTCTTTCTTCCCGCGCGCTATTAGAGAATGGAATGGTAGAGAAAAGTTATGAAAGTGGCTAATGAACCCTCTGCCAGGCACTTAAATGTGATTTGCAGAGTATCTATGTAGATGTAGATGTAGAAGCATCTTTGGAAAGAACGCACACCAAGTGCCTCAACCATACTGATCTATTTATTTGTGTTTGGCATTCTTGTGAATCAAGTAAGTATAGTGATTGTCAAAGAATGGACGAAAAAGAGTTTCGTGTGGTGATTAAACATTACTTTATGAAAGGCAAAACACCTCAGGAGACTAAAGAGAAGGTTGACAAACATTATAGTGACTCTGCACCTTCGATTAGAACAGTTTATAAGTAGTTTCAAAGCTTTCGGGGTGGCCATATGGGCACAAGTGACGCTGAAAGTTCTGAACGCCCTGTGGAGGATATGACTCTAGAAATCATTGATAAAATCCATGATATTGTGATGGATGACAGAAGAGTTAAGGTGCGTGAGATTGCTAGTGCTGTGGAAATCTCGAGTGAACGGGTGCATAATATTTTGCATAAACATTTGGACCTGAGAAAGCTATCAGCAGGATGAGTGTCGCGATTGCTCACGCTTGACCAAAGTGGAATCGTGTCGAGTGTTGCAAGGAAGGTTTGCAGCTGCTCAGGAAGTACCCCGAGGACTTTAAGCGCCGTTTCGTCACTGTGGGTGAAACATGTCTACATTATTATACTCCTGAGACCAAAGAACAATCGAAACAATGGGTTACCAAGGGAGAATCTGCACCAAAAAAGGCGAAGACCAGTTCTTCGGCCGGAAAGGTTACGGCGACGGTCTTTTGGGATTTGCAAGGGATAATCCTTATCGACTATATGTAACAGGGTAAAACTATTACATGTGCATATTATTTATCATTATTGGACTATTTGAAAAAATAGCTGCAAGAAAAATACCTGCGACTGGCCCACAAAAAAGTCTTTTTCCATCACGACAATGCACCAGCACACACTCACCTCAGCAGTTGTGGTTGCAAAATTATTGGAAGCAGGATTCCAACTCGTTTCACATCTCTCCTATTCTTCAGACTTGGCTCCCTCGGACTACTATTTGTTCCCTAATTGGAAGAAATGGCTGGCGGTACGATTTCATTCAAATGAGAGGGTGGTTGAAGAAACTAATAGCTCTTTTGCAGGCTTGGACAATTGCTATTATTTGGAAGGGATCAACAAATTAGAACAGCGGTGGACGAAGTGTATAAGTTTAAAAGGAGACTAGGTCGTAAAATAAAAATGGTTTTCCCCAAACACGTTACTAGTTATGAATAGCAGTGTTTGTCCGTCTTTGCAACTGCAATAAAAATGCGATTTTTCTCACCAGACACGTTTAGTTTTAATGACAGTAAAACATCTTCAGTGGTCTGTAATAATAGAAATCTACAGTTTGTTTTGTTTTTAGATCGAAAACAGTTCGTTAACAGAACATGAAAAGTAGGCCTAACGTTTTGTTACTTACGGAAATTTTGTCTTTTAGCTTCACATCATGGAATGCCGGTATGTTTCATGCAGTACGACCGGTCCTTCATGCTGTATCGTTTTTTACACTACTTGCACTGTCACTTTTGCACTGCCCGTAATTGTTTTCACAGGTTAGACCTGTTTGTTTTTGTTTTGACCGAGTCTGCAGAGTGTTATTGGAGTGCTGTCAACATCACGAATGTAGTTCTTTTTCTGTGTTTTATAATAAATTATGTTTTAGTGTATTTAGTTTTGGTTTGGGGGGGATTGGGAATTTGTTTTTTATTGAATCTAGTATGTGATGTAGGGTAACAGTGAGGGGAATGAGGCTGAGTGGTTGTTAAAAGAGAGCGAGAAGTTTGGGCGTTTTATTTCAATATGTGTGACATGTTCGGAGAGTCTCATGTTTAGCGGAGAGGTGGGTATGTGATTTTATTTGACACTAGCTTATATGCCCGTGCTTCGCAACGGTTGTTAAAGAGGAACCTGTGTATATCATGGTTTTTTAGGGATTCGGACCTAGGTCAGAAAAAAACAGAAACCTTGTTGGATCGCTCTGTCAATAAACTCGGTTCTCCCAACCAAGATGTAAAATTTACGTAAAAGTCATTGTCGAAAACGATGAATGTTCATAAAGTTTTTCGTACAAAAAGTGAAATTGAAGTCCTTACTCCGAAACGATGTAAATTCAATGTTAGGCTGTGTTCATAAAGTTAAGAAAGCAGTGTGTAATTATATGTTTGGCGTAAACTTCTGAAAACACTTCTATCGTTGAGATGAGAAATAATAATTAAAGTACCATGAATTGATTCTGTTTATCTCGCACAGTAAGTGTTAGCAGCATCAGTCACTCTTTCAGCTAATAAATGTCCTCAGGTCCTGCAGTGATTGCTTCGTAAAGCACAAAGTTGAAATCGATCTTGTGTAATAGAACTATATAGTCAGAAGTCGGATTATAACAATTATCTCTGCAAAAAGAAGACGTCTTTATCTTAATGCAGTCCCCACCAAAAGTAAGTAATTACAAATTTTAATCACAATATTGTACCGAACAGTTATGAAAGCAGAGAGGTTTCTGATGAGTTTGTTGCTCACATGTGAATATTATCTCTAGTGGCAGGCACAGAGCAGAAATATCTCTGGAGTGAGCATTCAGATGTCTCAACATGAAGGTGGAAATATTACCTGATATTGGGAAAAATCTACTAATCTATGACCTCATCTTGGTCCTTTTTTGTTCGGTTAAGGCGGATGACTATCTGTAAATGCCCCTTTTAGCGATGTTTCCTCAACTTTCTTGTTGCTACTGTGATACATTTATTTAGTTAGTATTTTATGTTACATGGTTGATCTGCGAAAAGGAGGCGGGACTTCTTTGCAGCCAATGCGTTACAAACCAATCCTAAGAGCAAATAAATGTGTAGAAAGAGTGGATTTGTCTCAGTATCACTTGGTAATTCCAGGTTAATGTTTAGAAAATGCACAGAGGTCAAAGCTCACTCCATAGATATTTCTACTCTATGTATAATTTAGTTGTTATACCCGTTGAAAGATGTACTTCTTTTCTTTCCATGACACTGCAAAGCATATGGAATGCAGTAACGAAGAAAAAAATGGCGTCCTACCTGGGCTAAACTTTACTAGCAGAGTACGGTTTAGTTTGCTATCGTTGGCAACGAACTATTCGCTTTAGGAGGATGATTAATTTACTGACCAGAACAGCATAAATTATTTATTTCATTGTGAAAATAAAGAATTATTCCCCTTATTCTATCTGACTGATTTTTGATAAAGCATTCAGGGCCGTTGCCAACATCACCGCACAACACCGCCGCCGTAAGTGAAATTGTACCCCTTCTTGTAGTGTATTACACCATAGTTATGAGAATGGAAAAAAACCGCAGCAACGCCATAATTAGTTATTTGGTGTACTATGTAACTAACGTCGCCTCACTTTGTCCTTACCTGCGTTTTCGAGGCATTCCTAAACATAACGCTCTCAAAATGTAGTGAGGATACACCGAAATCAGAAAGGGAACTACATAAATTCCATTTTCCGTGAAAAGATTTCGTATGTAAATTAGAGCATCGATACAGGCGAAGAAATGTCGTAATGTTTTAAATTCAGATGATAGCCGCGGAAAGAAGCACTTTTTTTTCTTTCCATGGCATTGCAAGGCATGCGGGATACAGCCAGTAAAAAAATTATTTATTTGTGCCGTATCTGGGTTAAATTTTATTTGCAGTGCCAGCGGTTTAGTATGTTAACGTTGGCTACGAAATATTCGCTTTAGGGGGATCTTAATTTACTGATCGGAATAATATTTGTTATTTATTTCATTATTAACAAAAGAATTGTTCCCCTCATAGTACATGACTGATTTTACGAAAAGGAGTCAACGGCCGTTACCAACATCAATACACTACGCCACTGCCGTAAGGAAATCATAGCCCTAGTTTCAGTGTATTACACTTTAGTTATGAGAATAAACACTGCAGCATCACCATCTTGGATACTATGTCAGTAACAGCGCCTCTATCGGGTCCTTGCTATACTACGCTGCATTTCCTACATAGCATACACCAGTAATTACAAATTGCGACATCTTTCCTTCCCCTGATCCGATTTTGATGAAATAAAACTTATATATTGCCTAAAGGTACTCTCAGTTGACCTAGGTACCCTCATGAAGGTTCGTTTAGTACTCTTGGAGATTTGCTGTTTTACACCATACTTACAAGCATAGCATACACATAAAATTTCAGATTACGATATCTTTCCTTCCTTTGATCCTATTTTGATGAAACTAAGCCTATGTTACTCTCCAAACTATTGTAAATTTACCTGTGGAAACCCATGATAATTCGTGGAGTACGTTTGGAGATTACCTTAAAGAAATAGACACACGCGATGGATTTTAAGCAAATGATTAAATTATGATATATTTATTTTCTCTGATCATATTTTAATTATTGAAGCCTTTATGTAACCACACGATATGCTCAAGTTACGTGTGAAAACCCCATGAAAATTAGTCAAGTAGTTTAGGAGATAGACATGTTCAAAGAGACAAACAGACATGACGGTAGTTGATAAAATATTTCAAATTACGATATTCTTTTTTCCCGTGATCCGATTTTTATAAAACGAAGTCTTCATGGTGTCCAGAGTTACGCTCCAGTTACCTGTGAAACCCCATGCAAATTCGTGAAGTAGTTTTGGAGATAAGAGGTTTTTAATGATTGAAAAAACAGTCACGACGCTTACTGAAAACACTTAAAATTACGATATCTTTTCTTTTCCGCGATCCGACTTTGATAAAATTATGCCTACATGTTGTAGTTTTGAAGATTGAAGGGAACAGCGACAGGCCTACATTTACAGATTTATTATTAGTATAGATTATCCGTGGAGTGTTGATAGTGTTATGTGGAATGAGACGTGGAAGTAGACTGAGATAGTTAGGGGCATGGAGGGGAATGTTTTATGTGATTTTTTTTCTATTATTTTATATAATGTTTGGTTTCCAATATTTATTTGGTCATTTAGTAATTGTTTGTTGTGCGAAAGTGCTTTGTTAGTAGTTTTTATTTATGCACGGACTTTTCAAACGGCTCTCGTATTAAGGTGAGATTGGGTTCCAAGGAGGAGACAGAGATGTGGGTGCCTGAATTGGCACGGGGTGGCATGAATAGGTGGAAGCGCGCCCCTCTCGGCAGACGTCGTTTCCAAAGCGGCCCGCGGCGCTCCGCGCGACTGGCAGGAATACGGCGGAGAGCGGCAGTAAGCTTCATTACGGGCTGAATGGGCGCGAGGTAACGCCAGCACAGTGGCTGAGGCGCGCCAGCCCAGCACGGCCAACTTGAGACGGCGGCGCTGCTGGCGCCTTATCGCGGCACTAAAATATAAGCGCGCTGCCTGCCGCCTGCCTGCCGGCTGCCGTTTGTTATTGCCGTATTAAGAGCGCCCGCGCACTGCATAAACAGTGCGCCGCGCCGGCAGCCAGCACGCCGCCTCGTAAGCTGATACCGCCGCGGCCGGGGCAGGTCACGGCCGGCGCTACCTAGCCAGGGTGGCTTACACACAACTGACATTTTTGCACCAGTTTAGGTCAGTAGCGCTCATGGCCGTAGCCGAGGGGGATGGGTAAAGGGACCAATCCTCCTACCCCCGAAATTATTCTCTAATGCATTAACCTTTTGAGGCACAGAACATACGACGTGCGACAATAAAGTAATGAGACTGATCAAATTCTTCACGGGTTTCCAGCCGGATCATTCTGTCATCTGAACACAATATTTCCGCGGTCCAGCTGGCCGCCATCATCAGGTGAGGAAGCTAAGCCGCCCTCGCCGTGACCTACTGAAACTTTTTTTTCCTTTTTTTCCCTTTATTGTTATTTTAACGCCGACGGAATCGGCAGGCTGGCAGCAGCATCAGGCGCTGCTCTTCAGCCGAGCGTACATGTACATTGCAAGGTGAGATTAAAATAAACAATGTCACGAGAGTAAAAACAAGGAATGAAAAAACATGGCACGAAGAAAAAAAAAAAAAAACATGAAGCTTACAACTGGACACTGGAGACAATAGTGCAGCCTTAAAACACATGAACAGGCGAGAGAGACAGACACATAAACAGTTAAAAACAGTCTGTGCCACGGTGGCGAGAAAATCACATTGAGTAACATCACTGGACACACGAAGAAGTAACACGATGACACAGGTGAAGAGGAGATGTTATTCGACGCACTGTAAACGCACACTGAGACATGGATGGACTGGACACTAGACACTAGACGACACTGGTTCTAAAATGCGTCACTGCGGCCCCCGCAGGGCAATGGGAGGGGAAGGTTAGGAAGCGCGGGGGAAGGTTGAAGAGAGAGAGAGAGGGGGTGAGGAAAGACGGGTGCGATCGAGACTCCAGGTGCGGAAGGGGGGGAAGACCAAGCGGGGAGAGGGAGGAGGAGGGGACGGGAAGAGGGGGCGCTGATGCTACGGGGATGGGATCAGAGTTGATCGGAGGGGTATATTTCGGGACGAAGGGCATCATCCTGTAGAGGAAGGGTGCGGAAGTTGCCATGGGAGAGGACATGTAGCGTGTGCAGGTGGAGAGAGGGAGGAATGCAGTGGTGTAGGCGTGGCAGAGGCCCAGGGTTGGTTAAGATGGGGTGACTGAAACTGTGGAACGGATGGCTCTATACACGCAACGAAAGTATGAAGGCGCATGCGCTAAGTACAGAGGGCGTGCGTTTACTCGTATCTGCTGACCCCTGGCGCGAGAGAAGTTGTAGCGACTCCAGTGGTGTCTATCGTCAAAAATCTTTATAAATTGTCATTCGTTGCTATGTGCTGCAGATGCCGATGTTTCTTTAAGTCTGATAACACAGTATCCCAGGATTTACTCAGAAAATGACCACTGTCACGATTAATTGTGTTATCTGTTATTCTGATTTCAATTGATTCTTTCAAAACACAATCCCAGTAATGTGAGGTGTTTGCAATAACTTGTGTCTCGTCGTATAGCATCCTGCGTCCCTCTGAGAGACAATGTTCAACCACCGCGGATTTTTCATGCTGCATCAAAAGCATATGGCGGTGATGTTGAACACATCTGTCACAGACGGTGCGAATAGTCTGCCCAATGTATGTTTTGCCGCACTCACAAGGTATTTTGTACGCCAGGCTTTCTCAGTCCCAAATCATCTTTAACAGAGCCAAGAAGCAACTTTCGTTGCGTATATAGAGCCAGCCGTTCCACAGTTTCAGTCACGGCGAGAGCGGCTTAGCTTCCTCACCTGATGATAGCGGCCAGCTGGACAGCGGAAATATTGTGTTCAGATGACAGAATGATCCGGCTGGAACCCCGTGAAGAATTTGGTCAATTAATACGCCGGGAATGTCTACATAGCCACATAATGAGAGTGATGTGAGAAAGAAAATGTTGCTTACCGTTTTGGTTCCAATGTTTGTATAGCTTATGGGACTTAACTACGGGGTCATCAGTCCCTAAACTTACAAACTACTTATGAACTAGCTAATACTAAGGACGGCACAAATATCCATGCCCAAGGGGGGATTCGAACCCCCGACTGTAGTGGCCGTACAGACCGTGACTGGCGCGCCGCAGTCCCCTCGGCCACCGCGGCCGGCACCGTTTTAGTCACGTTTAGTGATGTCTCGTCCAAAGTAGTTCCATTCTGAAACTTCCTGGAAGATTAAAATTGTGTCCCGGAACTGGGAATCAAACCTGGAACCTTTGCCTTTCGAGAGCAAGCGATTTTTTTTTCTATGGATAGATCTGTTTGTTGCGGACGCTTATCATGATTGTTCGTTCTTGTTCCATGTGTTCTTGGCTCAGCTTTTTTTACGAGGCGCGTCCAGAAAGTAAAGGCTAGTTTACACGACGACACTACGTTTCATGAAACTGCGCTACTGGCCAGTGCGCATGCGCGGCAGGCGTTCGCGCAACTCGTTAGCGAAACTAAACAGTTTCGGCACCTTCCAACTTTGGCGAAACTGATTGCGCATGTTTTTAGGTTAGGTGATAACCAATACAGAACAAAACACAACATAAAGGGGGGAAAGGAAGACATAATTCGGTTTTTGAACATATATGCGATGCATAGGTGTTTGTGCCATTTTAACGACGAAAATTTCAGGAATAAGCAGTGGCGTGTTAGTGCTCTTGAAGCAATTATTCGTGAATTAAATATTGATGGGTTGACGATTAGTGAATTGCGGACTAAAATACAGTCAATTCCTACTACCTATACAAACGAACTATGGCAATTGTGGATTTGGAAACACGGTACAGGTACTGTAGAGACGAATGTCTACTTGACAAGAAACGTAATGCAATTTGTAATTTCAGTTCTGGTAACAATGCTTCACACATAACACTATCTTGTTTTTTATTGCATTACTAACTCTGTTTGAAAGGAACGTAAACTGCTCTGGTGGCATTCTGAGTTGATTAAAATAATTTCTATGGTCATCGATCACAATTTCTTTCAGCAAAACCGCTACGCAACCGAGCTGACGTCTTTTTCTAATCCAGTCACAAACCCAAACACGTTTCTTAATCTTTTTACGTTTAGTCTTATGCAGCGACTTCACACAGAGAAGCAATAGCTCCACCACAACTTTTACAGCTACAAAAACGTTTATTTTACGGCGATTACGGCACTTATAAAACAACGAAACTGAAGTGTATAGTATTGGCGCCGTGTCTACAGACACACACGAAACCAGTTGCGCGCAACTCATTTCATGAAACGAGTGTCGCAACCTAGTGTCGTCGTGTAGACTAGCCTTAAATTCCGTTTGGTAATAAAATGAAATTGTACACAGATGCAGAAGAAATTTTTATTGCACAAAATTCTACAACTCTTAAACTACTTTTCCACATAACTGCCGAAATTTTGCAGGCATTTGTCATAGCGTGGCACCAGGTTTTGTATACCTTCTTCATAGAAATCTTCCGCCTGTGTCTTCAACCAGTTGGTAACAGTTTCTTTCAGCTCGTCGTCATTGGTGAAGTGATGAGCACTAATTGTAAACCTACGGTTTTCCTGGATCTTGTCATCAATCGCGTGAACCAGTTCTTCTGTAACCAAAGGTGGACGCCCACTTCGTTCTTCATCGTGCACGTCACTACGTCCGCCATTGAACTGTCGGACCCATCTTCTCACCATCGAAGCACTCATCGTATTTGGTCCGTAAACATTGCAAATTTGCCGACAAATTTCACTCGGTTTCACTTTCCTCGCATTCAGAAACCGAATCACCGACCTAATTTCACAGGCAGCGGGATTTTCAATTAACGCCGACATTTCAAACAAGCACAACAAAGCGTACGTAACTGACAGCGATCTCCAAATGGCGCACGTTCTTCTCCTTGATACACATCGTCTACAGCCCATATGCAGAACTGCAATCGCAGCGCTGCAGCGGAGATAAATTGAAATGGAAGTTACTTTCTGGACGCACCTCGTATTACAGAGGCCGTTGAGCCCTCTGACCGGACGCGCTGAGCCACGGCACCCGGCACCATTGAGCTATCCCGACAGGAATCACGGTCACGTCGCACAACTTCAATTCTGCCAGTACCTCGCCTCCTATTTCGTGCTTGCTCGCGGAAGGCAAAGGTCCCAGGTTCGAGTCCCGGTTCTGGCACACAATTTTAATCTACCAAGAAGTTTCAGATCAGCGCACACTCCGCTGCAGAGTGAAAGTATCATTCTAGTTCCCTTCTGATTGCACACACTTTTTCCAGCGCTTCAGCCATTGATGGTAACATTAAAGAGATGGAATCTGGACAAATTCAAGGAACCAGAGGTGGTTGAGACTTAGAGGGAGCATTACGCAAGGATTGTCCGTAACTGGGGAAAGTAATACAGTAGAAGAAGAATGGGTAGCACTGAGAGACAGTGTAGGCCGCCGACGATCATATAGGCAGAAGGACAAGGCCTAATAGAAATCCTTGGATAACATAGGAGACCCTGAACTCAATTTATGAAAGGAGAAATAAAAATGCATCAAATGAAGCAGGCAAAAGAGAGTACAGACGTCTGAAAAATGAGGTTGACACGAAGTGCAGACTAACTAGGGGAAAGATAAATACCGCCTACAGCAAAATAAGAGAGATATTTGGAGACAAGAAAAACAGCTGTATGAATATCAAGAACTCAGACGGAAAACCAGTACTAAGCAAAGAGGGGAAAGCTGAACTGTGGAAGAAATATATAGAGGGCCTATACAAAGGACGTAAACTTGAAGGCAGTATTCTAGAAATGGAAGACGAAGTGGAGGAAAATGAAATAGGAGATATGATACTGCGAGGAGAATTTGACAGAGCGCTGAAGGATTTGAGTCGAAACAAGGGCCCTGGAGTAAATGATATTCGGTCTGAACTGCTGATATCGTAAGGAGAGCATGTCATGAAAAATTTGTTCCACCCGGTATGCAAGATGTATGAGACAAGGGAAATACCAACTGACTTCAAGAAGAATATTGTAATTCCAATTGCAAAGAAAGCAAGTTCAGACAAATGTGAAAATTACAGAACTATCAGTTTAATAAGTCATGGTTGCAATATACTAACACGAATTATTAACAGAAGAGTGGAAGAACTTGTGGAATCCGACCTCGGGGAAAATGTTCAAATGTTTGTTAAGCTTATGGGACTTAACTACGGGGTCATCAGTCCCTAAACTTACAAACTACTTATCAACTACCTTATACTAAGGACGGCACAAATATCCATGCCCGAGGGGGGATTCGAACCCCCGACCGTAGCGGCCATGCAGACCGTGACTGGAGCGCCTCAGTCCCCTCGGCCACCGCGGCCGGCCCGACCTCGGGGAAGTTCAGTTTGGAGTTCAGTTAGGAGAAATGTAGGAACACGGAAACAATTCTCACATTACGACTAATCTTAGAAGATAGGCTAAGGAAAGGGAAACTTACATTCTTAGCATTTGTAGATTTGGAGAAAGCCTTTGACAATGTCGACTAGCGTATACTCTTTCAAATTATGAAGGTATCAGGGGTAAAATATAGGGAGCGAAGAGTTATATTCAACCTATACAAAAACCAGACAGCAGTTATTAGAGTAGAAGGGCAAGGAAGGGCCGCAGAGGTTGGGAACGGAGTAAGACAGGATTATAGCCTTTCGCCAGTGTTGTTTAATCTGTATATTGAGCAAGCAGTGAAGGAATTCAAGGGGAAATTTGGAGAGGAAATTAAAGTTCAGGGAGAAGAAATAAGAACTTTGCGGTATGCCGATGACATAGTGATTTTGTCAGATACTGCAAAAGATCTGGAAGAGCAACTGAATGGAATGTACACTGTCTTGAAAGGAAGATATAAGCTAAACACTAACAAGAGTAAAACGAGGGTAATGGAATGTAATGTCAGAAAATCAGGTGATGCTGAAGTAATTAGATTTGCTAATGAGAAAATAAAAGTAGAAGATGAGTTTTGTTATTTGGGTAGCAAGATAACTTCTGATGGTCGAAGTAAAGAAGATATAAAATTAAGAATGGCTATGGGAAGGTAAGCGTTTCTTAACAAGTGAAACTTGTTAACATCCAATATTAATTTAAATGTTAGGAAGTCCTTTCTGAAAGCATTTGTCTGGAGTGTAGCATTATATGGGAGTGAAACGTGGACGATAAGGAGTTCAGATAAAAAGATGATAGAAGCTTGTGGTGATACTGACGAATGGTGAAAATTAGATGGGTAGATCACGTAACTAATGAGGAGGTGCTTAACCGAATTGGGGAGAAATGAAGTTTTTGGCATATCCTAAGAGAAGAGATAGATTGGTTGGACACATTCTGAGGCATAAAAGAATTGTCAACTTAGCATTAGAAGGAAGTGTGTGGGGTAAAAATCGTAGAGGGAGCCCGAGGATCGAATACAGTAAGCATATTCAAAAGGATGTAGGTCGCCGAACTTATTCTCAGATGAAGAGGCTTGCACAGGACAGTGTAGCGCGGAGAGCTGCATCAATCCAGTCTGCGGACTGAAGACCACAACAACAACAAATGTTTTTTTTAACCGTGAGGTACTGTTTAGCTCTTAACTAGCACAAGGAAATATTGTGGAATCTTGTGCCACAATCATTATACAAGTATGTGTTGGTATTTCAAAAATTGAGACACATAAATGCTTGAAGTCGGGTATGAAACTCTTCAGTATACTATTTCTAACTGATGTTATACATCACAGAGGAAAACCTATTATCTGTGTGACGGATCGTCAGTAAATAAAATTTGGCTGCAGAAATATGCCCTATGACTGATGCTCATCTAAAAAACCAGAAATAAGCGTTGACTGGTCCTTACCTGATGATGCGGTTTTACAAGGTGGTTATGACATTTTGGTGTATGGTCTCAGGAAATATAGGAAACAAGTGTTACGAACAAAATACCTTCACTGGCTTTCAAAGTAATCGCCATTGGCGACAACACACTTCTGATATTGGTTGTACTGCTGTTGGAAACTATCAGCAAACGCTTCTTGTGGAATCGCTCACAGCACTGAGGTCACGGGTTGTTGGCTCTCTGCGACCGTTGTGAAGCGTAATCCTTTCTCAAAGACAGCTGTCGATCATCCGCAAGCGGCCGTCGCACTCGTTCGATGCTGTCTGAGACTGTGATTGTGCACGGAGGCCGGTGGCCTTTCTGTCCGCTCTAAAGCGTTTAAACCACTCAAACAGACCATTTTGACTCACTTCTTCAACTCCATACACTTGCATTAACATCCCATAGGTCTCCGCCACTGTTTCGCCTAATTTGAAACAAAACTTGTTTGCTTTGCTTTATGTTGCGCTCCGTGTTACATGACAAGTTCTCACACTGACCCTTTTAGCTGTGTCGCAGCGTTTACCACCGGTGTACTGCAGTGCTTTGCACGATAGGGGGCGCCTGTTGGCAATTCCTTCAATGTGTATGCACGGGTACCTAGTCCTCACCAGCGCGGTTTTTAAAATATGGGATCCCGCATCGAACTTTTCACACGCACCTTGTAGGTCACGAAATCTGCAGAGTCTAAATAAAAACTAATGCCCGTGACAGCTATAAGCGGAGTTTACTTTCAGAAATGTTTTGTTATTGCTTCAAGTGAATGAACTGTTACATATGTTACTGCATACCGAACTATTAAATTGATTGGTTAGTTTGGGTGAGATCTGGGTTCTTACTGTGTTGGTTGTCTGGTGACATACGTAATTGAAGACTGCCGGCCGCGGTGGCCGAGGAGACTAAGGCGCTCCAGTCACGGTCTGCACGGCCACTACGGTCGGGGCTTCGAATCCCCCCTCGGGCATGGATATTTGTGCCGTCCTTAGTCTTAGTTAGTTCATAAGTAGTTTGTAAGTTTAGGGACTGATGACCCCGTAGTTAAGTCCCATAGACTATATAAACATTTGAACATTTTTGAATAGAAGATTAAGGTGTAGTTAGAAGTAATATATTCTTCAGCATGGTAAGTTTTGCCGTTGTTGTTTATGACTGTGAATGCTAGTCACTTAAAATTATTATGTTATGGCTGGTTAATCTTGTGGGGCAAGAATTTGTTCTGTATTTGAATTTATGCTGTTATTTTTGAAAGGATATTTGTGCTACAGAAATAAGTATCTCGTTTTTTAGGAAATGGTTCACCATCTTCTGTTTGAATTGCTAATGTTTAGTAAAATGATTGTTAAATGAGTCCCATGTCTGCGTAACCTGTAGCTTACATTCCACTCTACATTAATCCTACGGCACATTCTGAAACCACATCATTCAGTAAAGATATGTAATGTTCCACGAAAACTGAAAATGCTAACAAAAGTGCATGAGTCTGTGGTATGCTGGACAAGGAAGTGAACTCTTATATGTTAAAATTGTGGACTGTAAAGGATAAGTGAAGGGGACAACAGTGATTATTGTAATATATACGATAGATAGAAAGGGCAGCTGTGTTATACGGATACGTTCGCGAAGAAAATAAACTGAAATTTTGCGGCCACGGAAATTTTATTGGACTGGCGAAATGTACCGGTAACCGATCATAAAATGAGTTTAATAAAAGAGGCGTAAACTAGGAAGGTGGACGGTGCGCGAGAAGACATTTAGGTCTGCAGGACAGTAAAACTGTTAATACATACCCGTATAAGAAAACAAAGTGCTACTCCCAATGGGAGTTCGTTCGATGGAGTCAGTAAATACGGAGAATGAACCAACAAAAGCGACCATAAGTCATAAAAAGTGAAACAACCCCAAATATTTACTGTCTGTTGCCCACCACAGTTGAGTGGGGTAAAGAAACAGACTTTCCACGAAGCTGCCAACCTCCCCCCCCCCCCTTTTCCTGTTGAATTGCGCATGCAGACTGTAAATTGCTTTGCCAGACAGCCGTATAAAATGGAACTGTTAAAAATATTACGTCTACTTCGCCATCAGAGAGAATGTCTGGGGTATAAACGAGTCATAAAATGCTGCCTCGAAATTGTTAACTACATCTCGTGATGATACTTGAAATGAGAACACATGCATGAAAATGATCGCTGAAATTGAGTATCATAAAGTGTGGGTGTACTGACTTTTCTTGGAGAACATTCCGTTTCTTCCAAATTTGCTGCTAGATAAGATTTTTCGTAGTATTCAGTTTGCACATCCTGCTATTAGAGATCCCTGTAATAGATAAATACTGCATGCTGCCTCAGTATCATCATCATCGGAATTTGGCATTAACTGGGGAACAAAGTGCTCCTCTAGAGTTCCCTACTTCTTTTTATGTCTTACACTCACTTTCTATTTGCCCGTTGTTTTGGAATCCAACAGAAAATAGCCGTCTAGATTAGATTAGCTGTTCGTTCCATAGATCCATATTGAGAGGATCCTCGAGGATGTGATACATACCAATATATAATATTTTTTATTTACAAGCTGATATAATAACACTAATAGTATAAATACACTTGCAATATAATGAGGAAGGAGGGGAAGGAAGAAGTATTAGGAAGGAAAGGATTGACAGTTTCTGCATTAGGGAATTGAAATTAAACAATGGTGACAACTGAAAATATAAGCCGGGCCGGGAATCGAACCCGCGAACCCGCATTCGACAATCGGTCGTCTTAACCACTTTTTCAATTTTTTAAATCTTTTTCTCTTTCCTTATTTTTCTGAAGAAAAAGGGGCTTGCCACCGCCACTTTTGCCCTTAGAAGAAGGGGGGGGGGGAATACACTTGACCACTTCCTGCGTTGGCTTCTACCTTATCCTACTCTCAGTCCAACTAACCTAATCCTAATAAGGGATAAGAAAGGCTAATAGGCCACAGAAAGCAGAATAATAATAATAATAATAAATAAATAAATAAAACTCAGAAGAGCTAATATGGGATGGCGTTTTGTTGCTGCCGCCTTCCAAACGTGTCTTCTCGTTTAATGGTTGTAAGTTCCGTTGTGGGTTATGTTACGTTCAGGTGGGTTGTGTTAAATCTTATCATGGCTTGAACGTTCCAGGTGTGAGGCGGGTCATGAAAGACACTCCGTAAGAAGTTAGAAAAATATAGCTGATACTTTGGGTTACGGTTTAGGAAGCTGTGTCGTTCATTGAGAAAGTTCCAATATACTAGTACTGACTTATTGCCAGAATCAAAAAGGTATCGGATCGTGTGGCCACGAATCCAATTTACCGAGTGTGTTTTGGTGTTGGGGTAGAAAGTCTCCCCAGGAATAAGAGCATGTTGATGTCGATCTAGGCGAGTGTTTGGCGAGTAAGGAACGCCAAAATTCGTCGCGCGAGCGTCCAGACATCGTACGCCTGACCACAGTGGAACCTGTGGCCGTCTGTGTCGTCCATTCCGCAGAGAATGCAGAGAGGCGAATCGGCGAGATGGATCCGATGCAGGCGATGTCGGTTAACTTGTTTTCCGTTCACAGTGAGATACCAAGCTGACTGGACGTCTGATTCGAGAAAACGTTCGTAAACAGCTTTCCATACGTGCCGCCACGCATGCTGTGGATGCTTAATTTCAACTGGGTTGGATGCTCGACACTGTTGTAGCAGATCATATACTGTTTTCGTCTGAGACAAACGAGCAAGTGGTAATTATTTTTATACATAAATGAGGTCCAGGAAGAAACTTTGGATATGATAGAAGGCAAGTGGAATGGCTGCAACCGTAACTGGGGCTACCAAAGAGTCCGGATCCACTTGGCTATCCATGCTCGCCTCCTGGCCGTCTCTAACTTCCACATGTCGCAAGCTATGGCTGTAGCGATCCTACCCTCTATGCCATCTTACACTCGCCATTACAGATTCGACCGTATGACCGCATCTACGGTGAAATAAGTGACGCTAAGCCGTCGTCGCGTGTAAATACTTATAAGTGTGAATACATACATCATTTGATTCTATTCAAAAATTCGTCAATGGAGTAGAAGGAAATGGCCCTAATAAGCCTTTCAGACTCCTCTGAAACTGATCTTTATTTGTAACTTGCTTCATCCAGCATTCATACGCAATGCTAAATATACAGCACTCCTACTTTCAGTAGTAATACAATTTTTCTTATGCTTCATTGATTTCTTTTATATTTTATGTCTCTTTAATTTTTATTTTTGCTTAAGGACTGCAGTAGGTTACACCCTACGTCGTCAGACGATAATACCATTATTCAACAAGAGTATCACCTTGTTAGAACAAAGTACGTGTTCTGTGTTTCCAGTGGTCACCGTTTTGATGCGATACGAAAAACAGTTGCATCACATTGAACGATTGAAATGGTGGCGTGGCAACTGAAACCAGCCTCGGATTATGGGGCGGGGCAGAACGGAGGGGGCAAACCGGGGTGTTTGCATTTGGCACAATTCGCAGAGAGGCGGCAAGACAATGTGTTGAGGCCCTGACGAGCGGGAGAGGGTTGAGGGAGGAGGGCTGACGCCAAGGCAAGGGGTGGGTCTAATAAGATGCACCCAAAAGTCTGTCACCGAAAGGAACGGGGCATGCCACTAAGTTTGTGCCCCCATGGGGAAATGTCGTAGATCAAGCACTGCACAAATCATACTCCAAAGTTAAATCTTGTAGATAACACACCTAAATTTCAAACTGATACACAGTGAAATCATGGCGCAGTGTGTATTACGTAAATGCCGCACCCAGTGGTAGCAAACTGGGTACAACAATATGGCCAGGACTGCTTAGACATGATTATCATGCTGACCAAAACTTAAACTATGCTACTCCGAATCGCAGGCAAGCTGAAAGGGGGGAGAGTTTTTCGAACGGTGGGGACGCAGAAGAAGTAACAGAGGATTCTTATGTTGTATGGAGCAGAGAAGTGATCCAGAATGCAGGTATAGAGCATATTATGTCCCGTTACATATGCACCAGAAACGTAGTTTATGAAGAAGCGACAGGCGAGCAGGATTCAGGAGTACGAAATGGAAAAAAAAGAGAAACAGATTAGGAATGACGTGTAGAATAAGAAATTAATGGGTTTAATGGGCGAAAGAAGTTTTGACCATAGTTAAGACATATGGTATGGGCATGTCAAGAGAATGGAGGCTGGCACGATATTGGCACGATAACAACGAAGATACATGAAAATGAAAATGGAGGACACAATAGGTGGATATACGAATGCAGAAAAGAGTGGAAGAATGGGGCAAAGAGAGATATGGTGAGAAGATTAGAAAACGACAGAGAGGTTTTTTTCCATGCAGATCCAGCCAGGGGATCGTAATTACAGAAGCAGATAATGATTGTGAGGAAGTTCACACGGCTGTTCTTGGAATGGCTATGTGACCAACGAGTGAAGAACACCTGAAGAGTTAATAGATTGCTTGAATGTTCCGAGAGATATTTACAGATACCTGTTTTTTGAATAAATAATTTTACTCCTTAAGCTGTATATTATGTCCCTTTATTATTCAACCAGTTTTTCTTGCTGCAACCATAATCAGGAATTAAAAGCACAGTTCAGATGAACTGAAATATTAAGCTAAGCATTACGGCGTGTCACATGTATAAAAAAATCATGTAGAGGCTTACCATTTATACCATTTTACTGCAACAAGTAACAAGTGAAGCTGGTTGAATAATAAAGGGGCATAATATATAGCTTACGGCTTTTAAAGATATATTCAAAATACTTATAAGCTGTAGACTGTCACCAGCATAAAGTTCTGAAAAGTTTCCTGGCCTGACATAATGACGTGTATCATTTGTGAGTTGTGCCGTTTCCTCGGAATAACTTCTATTAGTCATCCGTCTATTTTCATGTGGTGAGTCTTCACCTTTGGTTTTCATGTTAAATGTCAATGCATCTACAGCATAAGCTACAACGTAACACTCTCAGATTGTCTTCTTTTGAGACACAGTTGAAGATAGACTGATTTGGATTACTAAACGCAGACAGTAGCATGCAACTACCATAAATACATAATCGAACAACAATTTTAACGTTAACTTGTACTAATTTCGTTTCGACATAATTATTATGCAGTTTGTTAATCTCTTCGTAGTTCATTTTCAGGTCTACTATTACTATTTATCTACTAAATCTTCGATTTGTGCTTAAGTTTATCCGTGCAGGATGCATATATTATAGTGGATTAGTAAACCGAAGTCATTCCTGGTGTAGAGAAGCAACTGAAAGAGATATAACAAATAAATCGCCAGGTATGGATGGAATTCCAATTTGGTTTATAACCTCAACACCGCTACAATTAACGAAGGTTAGCGATATTTGTGTCTTGCATAATGCGGAATTCCTCTCCAATTTATTAGAGCTATTAATTGACTCGTGTTCCTAATTTCCTGACTGTTTGGGAAAAGACATCAGCTGCGAAGAAATAACCCGATAAATGTGCCAGAGCTTATGACCAAGACGATGGTGCACTGTAACCTCTCGCAACAACTATCGACAAAATGGACAGAAAAATTTAGAAAAAAAATGTTAAAATATATAGAAAGACTAAGAAAAAATACTTTCATATCACGGGACATACTACAGGTAATTGATGAAAGGAGAAAATATAAGAATGCAGTAAATTAAGCGTGTTTACTACAGTTAATCGATGAAAGGAAAAAATATAAATAAACGGTAAATTAAGTGTAAAAATGGAGTACAGACGACCAGAAAATAAGTCTGCAGCAAGTACAAATTAACTAGGCAGGAGTGGGTACAGCGCAAAATAATGCAAGACTGTAGAAGAATGTATAGCTTGGGGTAGGCAGGTAAGTCAACGCCTACAGGAAAAAAAAAGATTCATTTGGAGAAAAGAAACCCAGATATATGAATACGAAGAGCTCAGACACAGAACCATTACTGTGCAAAGAAGGAATAGCTGAAAGGGGAAAAGAATATATATTGGGGCTCAACAAGGAAAATGAACTCCATGGCGCCGTACTGAAGAAAAGCAAGAGGAAGCTGGTGACGAGGAGCTACGATACTGCAAGTAAAAATATGACAGAGGTTTGAAAGACCTAAGATGAAACAAGGCTCCTGGAGTAGACGACATTTCCTCAGATATACTGAAGTCTCTGGGAGAGCCAGCCATGACAAAACTATTTTACTTGGTGTACAAAATGAATAAGACAGTCAAATACCGCCAGACTTTAAGAAGAATCTAATAATCCCAATTCCAAAGAAAGCAAATGCAGAAAGGTGTTAAAATTAGAGAATTGTCAGGAAGCCTACCCCGGGGAAGGTCAAATTGGATTTAGGAGAAAGGAACACGTGAGGCGATATTGATCCTACAACTGATATTAGAAGATTTTGTAGATTTGAAGGAAGTTTTTGAAAGTGTTTACTGGAATACACACTTTCAAATTCTGAAGCCAGCACGGGTAAAATATAGCGGACGGGAAGTTATATACAACTTCTACAGAAACAAGGCGGTGGTTATAAGGCTAGGAGGATACGAAAGGGACACAGTGGTTGGGACGGGAGTAAGACAATGTTGTTGCCTTTCTCCAATATTGTTCAATCTATACATTTAGCAAGTTGTGAAAGAAAGCAAGAAGAAATTTAAAATGGGTATTAAAGTTCAGGGAGAAGAAATAAAAGCTATTCGGTTTTGCGATGGCATTGTCAGTTTATTGTAGACAGCAAAATACCCGGAAGAGCTGCTAAGTCTAATGGACGTTGTCCTGAAAGGAGGTTATAAGATGAAAATTAACAAGAGCACAACGAGAGTAATTGAATATTGTCGAATTAAATCCATAGAAGTGACAGAAAAATCGTCTTGATGGAGGGCATGATAATCCACGATATGTACTTCGTTAAAATTTGACAGAAAGTGTTACATTACGGCAAACCATAGATGGAAGACGTCTTAAATGAAAGAAGCAAATAAAAGGTGGAGAAACCAGAGTGTCTAGGCTGCGAGGTGGCAGTGATAAAATAACGTCCAGACACTAACACATTGAAATCACCTGCCTAAACAAGAATTAAGCAGGTGCAGAGCAAATAGATAAAACATAGTCTATATAAATCAGATGGACTTATATAGTCCACTGTTATGAATAAAATTTAAAACAGCATCAGAGGCATGTCACCTAAAATAAGGTTTAAGGAGTCAGGGAGATTAAAACGCTGACTTTGAGTGGCGAAATAAGGGCATTCCTTCAAGATACGGGCGACTGTCAAATGCTCACCACATCGACAACGAGGAGGGTCCTCGCGACGCAGAAGGTAGCTGTGCCTCAGCCAAATATGGCCGATACGGAGTCGGCAGAGGACAATAGAGTCCCTGCGAGGAGTCCGTATAAAGGACCTCCACACGTTCGTTGTCTCCTTTATCGCCCTAACTTGTTGGGTGTTTGGAGGGAACGCCATTCTGCATTCCACAGCCCAAGAACTTGGCTGTGCAGCTGCGAACGGAGGTCATTAACTGCGATACCTATAGCCAGGTAGGTTTATGGATAGTCTCCTTTGCTAACCTATCGGCTAGCTCGTTCCCGTCGATACGAACGTGTCCTGGAGTCCATAGAAAGACCACTGACTGCCCACGTAGGTCGATGGCATAGAGGGATTCTTGGATGGCCTGAACCAATCTATAGCGAAGGAAGCACTGATCGAGCGCCTGTAAGCCGCTCAGGGAGTCACTGCAAATAAGGAAGGACTCCCCGAGGCAGGCAGAAATATGCTCGAGTGCACGAAGGATCACCACCAGCTCTGCTGTGAACACACTGCTGCCCTCCGGTAAGGAGCGCTGTTCGTTGTGTCCCGCGTGCATATAGGCTAAGCCAACAAGACCTTCCGCCATCGAACCATCCATCTAGATAACCATGGAGCCCTGGTATCCGTCAAGAATTGACAGAAATTGGCGGCGAAGGATCTCAGGGTGGACAGAGTGTTTGGAGCTCTGCGACAAGTCCAGTCGAATAACAGATCGAGGAATACACCATGGTGGCGTACGCGACTGGAATTTGATCTGAGATGGCAGAGGAAAAGACTCCAGGTCACTCAGGAGAGACTGTCAAACCCGACCTCAGCCGCCGTTGTGGAATATGGAGTACACCGTTCGGAAAAAGTAGACGGTAGATGGGATGAGTGTGACTGATACGGATGTAACCCCTGCAGACGTAATATCCGCCATACTCTTGTATGTAAAACACCGATACGTGCAGAAATTGTCCTTGTACTTGTTGAAGGACTACGTTTTGCTGACTGAATAATGTATTTTGTTTCATCCACGGTACACAATACAATTTAATCTGGTAGTCTGGTTTAGGAAATCAAATGCTGTGTTCTCAACAAGCAACACCAACTTTCCCGTTACAAAACCTATACACAAAAACTGTATATAATAGCGGAATGTAAACTTTCAAGTTCGGAAATTTCAATATTGCGATAAAATTTCGGTCTATTACGATCTTTTTCGTCCTCATCTACGGAGGACATTTTGAAAGGGGATCGTGCCTCTTTTGAACATTCGATACACACCCTGGCTCGTTACTGACTACAACCGAACTTCGTTTACGTTTTCTCGCGCTCAGAGGGGTGACATCAGTTGTTTTGAATAGGCGCGCGCAATTCACTGTTGCCGACTGGCGTTGTCCGTTGTTAGTATCAACCACGGTGGAAGACTGTTACATTTCTTCTTCAACACCGGCATCCAGATTTCACTGGTCCACCCTATTGAAATTGTTGGGGCGTTTTACAATTTCTATATCCTGCCTGTACAGCCTTTCGTGATATCCGTTTGAGACTGCTAAAACCCGAGTCTTATCATATTGAATAAGGTGATCTCCTGGTTGAAATATATATTCAGCAACAGCTGATCTCCTGGTTGAAATATATATATTCAGCAACAGCTGATATATCAATCTCTCTTCTTCTCATTTCTCCTGCGATGTTCTAGGCGTTGTTTGACTGCTCTTTTTGTGGTACCCAGGTATACGTGTCCTCAGCTACACAGAATCCTATAGATTACTGATTTTTCCAGCGGTTTGCAGGCATCCTTTGTCGAAAAAAACTAGAAAAGCACGCGGGTAATTGTAGAAGGGGAAAGACTGACAGATCATCTGTTGCTGAACACGTCTTTCAACCAGGAGATCAGCTTATTCAGTTTGATAAGACAGGTTTTTGCAGCTACAGACGGATATCTTGAAAGTCGTAACAGGCAGGCTATAGAAACTGTAAAACACCCCAATAATTTCAATAGAATGGAAGAGGGAGTGAAACTGAATGAAACATGGATTCCAGTGTTGAAATGTAACAGTCTTGCACCATGGGTCGATAGTAACAACGGACAACGGCAATATGTAACGGTGAATTGCGCGTGCCTAACCAAAACATCTGACAACACACCTCTATGCGCGAGCCCTCGTAAAGGAAATTCGGTTGCAGTCAGTAACAAGCCAGCGTGTGTATTGGGCGTACAAAAGAGCCACGATCCCCCTTGAGAATGTCCTCCGATGATGATGTCGAAACTATGTGTTTTATTAACAAATCCACAAGACCACGGCATAATAGCCCGAAGAATGTTAGCAATAATAATCAGGCTTGGTTCCATTGCGGCTCTCGTGCTCAACGACTGCTTTTTGTAGAAAATTGTCAACATGAACGTAGTCTCCAACATGGAGGTGGAAACGTTTTGTATGTTTTAACTGTTTGTCTTAAGCATTGATAATGATCACACAGTGATAGAAATTTAGATCTGAATAAACAAAAGATTTCCGACTGATTACTGACAATTTTCTAAAAAGCAAATTTAATGTTTACACGCTGCAGGACAGTAAATTTAGCCAACAAATCACAACGAAAATTTCAATCTTTTTCATAGACAGTGCGTCCGTGTATTTTTGTGTGTGTTTATGTTGGATAATAATACATAGTTTTGCTGTGAGCCTCATGAAATTTTGCACAGTTTACCTTGTAAACAAGAGGAAGACTACTGTCTATGTCAACATTGTGCATGGCGGGAGGTACTTAAAGTAAGGAGTTCGACAACGTCTACTTTTTTATTCCGATCTTAATGAAACTTTGATAACTTAATTTTTATAACAGGAAAAACATCACTGTATATCTAAGATTTCATACGGTGGGCGACGAAGGGAACCTTGCAATAATGTTAGACACCACTCCACTGATCACCATGGAAGTTAAAAGAGTTATATAATTGTTCACAGTTGGAAGAGTTCGACAGAGAAGAGGAGGTGTTTGGTAGAGAAAGGGGACGGTGGAGGTGTGTAGAGAGAGGGGTAGCAGGATATGGACAGAGAGAGGGGAGATGAGGAGATGAACAGAGAGAAGAGGAAAGGGAAGGTGGCCAGAGCGAGAAAAGGAAAGGAGAACTTCAGACTGGAATAAATAAGTATACTGGCGATACCAGGTTTTAAGGGGGAACGTTGATGAAACTGATCAAAATGTTAATTTTTGGTTTATTTTTTATTTGTTAGTACAGCTCATGGACAATAAGTTCCCGAAGTTTCAATGTTGAAATTGCATCCGAAGTGCCTGAAAACTAATTAAAAGAGTGACGCGGCCTCCCTACCACGCCCACGTTTTGAAGCAGCATTCAATACCAGCTCAGTGAACAACAATTCCGTGTATTACTTTCAACCAAATATGTGCTGGATACATCTAGAAGGCCGTGATAAATACTCTTTGGTTTTATAGATCATCTTTGAATCTGTGCCGTATCTTATAAACAATAACAAACTAGCTGCATCGTTTATCACGAAGCAGTTTCTTTTTTGCCTTGAGTACTGACAGAGATTTATACAAGTGTTCGATTCTTTTGTCATTCAGCTATGCCACGAGCACAAAGAGTGTATAAAAAACTGGATAAACTGCGTTTGAATAAGTTAGTGAATAGAAGACGTGAGAAACAACGACAAACCAGCAATGAGGCTAAGTACGCAGTAAGAACATCTGCTGAAAATTTGTACTCGTCTCCTAGCAGCTCCAAGTGAAAAATTCGTGAGGTGAATGGTGCATACTACAGTGACGAATCTCGGTTTCTGGCCGATCCTGTATTTCCCAAAAAGTGTGTTCATGGAAAACTCAGAATACAAATGAGTCTCTAAATTGTCTCATGTGGTAACGATGCACTAAATCCACATTTGCATCTACTACAGTTGTCAGAATTGCAACTTATGACGAATTTCTTGTATTTAATGATGGGAACGTCGGGAGAATGAAGGTATTAGAAAGAATGGGCTTCACGATAGGAAATTTTACTCAAGACATCCTGAGAAAAATATATTTACAGCGCGTCTCTGCAGCTGAAAAGTCAGTTGAAGACCTGGTAAAGAAAAGAAGATAGACAACAAGAAATCAGAAGGGAAACCTTGAAGAGAAAGACGATCCAGAGTACAAATATGGTGCCTTCTGAAGAAGTGACACAAGGAAAAAAGTTAGGTTGAAATTTAAATTGCGTCTCGTGAAAGGTTTGTTATTTTAAAGTTTATGTGCCTTTTCCTCCGAGTCTATAAATGCTAGAATTATGAAATTCTATACACATATTTATCTCAATCTAAAAAACGTTGCCTTAATAGCAAACTTTGGAATTCTGATTGCAGGGGATCCATTCTTGTGAATTTGTGGGTGGCCACCACACAGGCCATTAGCTAAATCTGGCATTGCTTCCACTTACTTGTGTCAGACTGCTGCTTTCTTCCTTCCTGTCGGCCTCTCTTGGTCAACTCTTACTGCTTCGACCCTGACGGTATTAGGTTGCGAGGCCCGAGGGTGTCTTTCACTTTCTTTTCTAAAACATGGCTGTTAACAGAATGGCTTCCGGTATGAGGAGACCAACGGACCGTAAGGAGCACCCCCTTGTTCCAGGGATGAGAAATTGTCTCTAAAGGCGGAAAAACCACTAATATGGTTAACAGCAGGAGGATTCAGAAGGCAACGGAAAACCACTGCTTTAACGATCCCATATAGGATTCCCAAATAGAAACATGTCTGTGTCCAATTTTTTTTTTCCCGGAGTTTCATTTCCTCCATTCAGATCACCGGGGGGGGGGGGGATGTCTTGGACAAGGCTGTAAGGAGTAAAGGAATAAAAGAACAGATGAGAATTGGAACATGGAATGCCAGAACCCTATTAAAAGCTGATGCTGATGGAAAACCTCACAGCTGGACATATTAGGAATCCGTGAAACGAGATGGAAAAACAACGTGTTGAACACGTACCACTACAGCGATAGGATAATTATGATTAAAATTAAAGCACAACCCATCGATTTATGTGTGACTGCAGTTTACTTACCAATAACAAATAGTAAGGATGAGGAAGTAGAAGTAGTATATGAGCAAATTGATGACCTAATAAACTGCTTAAAGAGAAGGACAATCTTATCGTAATTGAGATTTCATGCATCGATTGGTGAAAATAAAAAAGGATTATGGAATGGCAAGTTCGGGCTAGGAAAAATGAATTCTGGAGGAGAAAGGTTTCAGGTTGCTATATTTCTGTGAACAGTACGAGATGATAGTCACAAACACGTGTTTTGAAATGCGCAATGGAAGAAGATATACGTGGAAAAGTCCTGTAGATGGCGAAAGGTGTCAGATAGATTATATCCTAGTCAAGAAGAATTTATTTATGAAATAAAGTCGAGCCATTCATACCCTGGATATGATACAGACAGTGATCATGTTCTATTGATAGCAGACTATAACGCAAATTTAAGAAATATAAAAGAACTAATCAACACAGATGGTGAGTAGAAAAACGTAAGGAAAAGCAAGAAGCTGCGGACATGAAAGAATTGACCGATAACCTGATAAGTTACGGAAGGATGGTAAGGATTCAAAGAGACGGTAGAAGTAGCTGCTAAGAAACTAGTAGGATTAAGGAAACTAGAACCAAGGAAACCAAGGATGACCAAGGAAATACTAGGCCTTATTGAAGAACGAAATAGGCTAAGGAAAAAAAGATTTCGATAAGTACAAAAGAGGAAAAATGCAATTACCCAGAAATGCATATTAGGAAAGGAAAAGTGGATGCACGACAAACTTAACAAGATCTAAGTGGAGGCTAAACTGATAAAGCCTACTCAAAAATTAAAACAATTCAGACAAAGACAAGAACAAAAACAAATATGATCAAGAATAAAAACGGTGACCTAATTTTCGAATTCTAGGATGCATGTGAACGATGGAAAGACTATATTGAAGAACTATATGAAGGAGAAGATATTGCTAATGAGGGGGAAATTCTGGAAGAAGAGAGAAGTGTGGATATCGACATGATAGGACCACGAAGAGGAATTCAACAGTGTCTTGAATGATCTAAGTAATGGCAAAGCGACAGACACAGATAAAATTCCAGCAGAAATATTGAGGGAAATTGGAGAATCAACAAAAGAGTACCTATATCAACTTTTAAAAGAGTGCTATGAAGATGGAAAAGAACCACCGGCAGTAATCTCGCCCCCCCCCCCCCCCAAAAAAAAAAAAATGCTCTCGACTGTGAGAACAATAGAACTATCTCCTTACTATCCCACACTTCCGAAATAATGTTAAACATAATAAAACATCGAATAAAAAAGAAAATTGAAGCAAACCTAGGAGAAGACCAATTTGGTTTCAGATCTGGAAAGGTAACTAGAGAGTCAATACTACGACTGAGGACGGTATTAGAAAGACGAATTGGAGTTAATAGAAAAAAAAATACTTGACTTTTATATTTATAAAAATCATTTGACATGGTTAATTGGAAATTGTTATTCCGAACAATGAAGGAAATAAATCTTGATTGGAGAGACAGGAGCTTAACCTGGAACCTATGTAAAAGACAGGAAGCAGAGATAAGAGTGAATGGTGTGAAGAAGAAAGCAAAAATAAGGAGGGGAGTAAGGCAAGGGTGCCCATTATCACCATATTTATTCGACTTCTTTATTGAAAAAGCCATTGAAAAGATGAAAAGAATAACCAAAGGAATTAAAATTAACGAGGAACGAATACACTGTATCCGTTTTGCAGATGATATAGTAGTACTTGCTGACTCAGTAAAGGAAATGGATTTTATGTTGTTAAAATATGCCAAAATCCTAAGAGAATTTAATCTAAAAATTAATAAGAAGAAAACAAAAATTATGGTAGTAGGGAAGACAAAAGAAAATGGTAAAGTTAATATTAAACTAGAAGATGATGTTCTAGAGTAGGTTGAGAACGTCTGTTATTTAGGGAACACAAACACTGACGATAATAAATGTATCACAGATATAAAGAGAAGAAAAAAAGCAAGCTTTCCAAAATAAAAGGAACTTACTAACAGACAATCATATAAGCCTAGCAATTAGGAAAAAGTTTTCTTTGGAGTGTCCTAAGATGCAGCTGTGAAGCGTGGACTCTGGGAAAGGCGGAAAAAAGAGACTGGAAGCAATAAAAATGTGGATATGGAGACTAATGACGAAAAGAAATTGGGTAGATAGGAAAAGTAATGAATAGGTTTCAAGAGAACTGGATGAGAACAGAACGGTGCTATATTATATAAAAGAAGAAAATCAAAAATGATAGGGCACATAATGAGACACAAACATTTCGTAAAGAAGGTATTTCAAGGAAAAGTTTTAGGAAAGAAAATGAAGAGGCAGGCAAAGAGCAACGTATTTTAATAACATCGAAGAAGATATAGGGATACAATCGTATGTAGAATTGAAGAGGATGACAATGGAGAGAGGGACGTGGCTAAACTGACAAGGCATAGCCTTTAGTTTATGATGATGATGATTGCAAGCTGAGATATGGGGAAAAATGCTTGGAATTTTGCATTAATTTAAAATTGTACTTGTGGAATTATAATTAAAAAATTATGAAATTTCTCCTATTTGACCTATTCCAAAAACCTCATGAGAGAAGGTTACAACATGTGAAGAAATGAAACAGAGAAATTTTTGTAGAAATCTCTTGAATACTTTCTGAGAAAAAGGAACATACATTAATTTTTCAAAATAAAGCCTCAAATTTTATTTTAAAAAGGTTGAATATATATGACCAAAGGATGTTATATGTAAATGCGTTACTTTCATGTAAAGCGTGATACAAAATTTCATTGCCATATCTCCAAAACTGTGGATTTGATGCATTGTTGAAATAGTGTGTGTTTTTTATCAATTTCAGCAAGTTTAAACTGAAACACGACTTCATAAACTGAACATCGACACTTCACTGCTCATATTCGAGAAATACGCCCATTGCAACCGGTGTATCAGCGTGTACAACGAATATGCATTAAAGTAAGCTGTATCTCACGACTCAATAAAAAAAATTGAGACGTGTTATGTGGAAATTTTTTCCTTGATATTCGACAGTACTAACTCGTCCAACAATATTTACTATTCCTCCCGAAACGTCTTGTATGTAGATGCGGACGCAAGGCCGAAAATGAGGTTCGCTTCTTGCGGTGATGAAGAGACGTTCCACTGGTAGCACGGGCGGCAGTATATCTCTGGGAGATAAGATCCGGATGACGAGAAGCAAACGCGGCCGTGCTGGGGGCGTAGGTGCGGGGCGCATGTGTGCGGCGCCATATATCAGGCTGTGTCCGGCCCGGCGTCCGCTTCTTGGGGCAGAGGGCCCTCCTGGGGGCAGTCGGCTCTGCAGAGGCCGAGGCCGCAGCTGCCGGCGCGGCTGGCAGCACTGGGTCACCAGGAGGCTGCAACACCTGCGCCGCCTCCACGTCTCTCTTACTCTGTGGTGGTACCCCACACTGTTTCTTATTTTGTTCCAGAATTATGAATGTACATTTATCGCCTGGCCTGCCTTCTGCAGTCCAGCTATTTTATTGAGAGCAGCTCGGTACCATACTCGGAAGCGAGCAGTCACGACAGATGGTCAGCTACCGTAAGGAGGCTTCAAATATTCAAATGTCTGTAAACCTATCGGACCAAACTGCGTGGTTATCAGTCCGCAGCTTACAAACTACTTAAACCTAGGTAAACTAACTTACGAACAAACACACACACACCCATGCCCCAGGGAGGACTCGAACCTCCACGGCGAGCAACCGCGCGCTCCGCAGCGAGATGCTTTAGACCGCTCGGCTACTCCACCGCGGCAAAGGAGGCTTCTGCGTCGCGCAGGCAGCGCGGGGATTTTAGGGGGACTACATCGTGGATCAGCTCGAAAAAAAAAATCTATTTTCGGTTTTCATCAACTGGAGAATCTTATTCTCACCAGCATTGTCTTCCTGTTGTTGTTATTACAGCAATTAAACCTATTTTCAGAGACTTAGATCGCCCTGATCTTCCGAGAAAATGTCTGCATGGGCAGACACAGATCCCAAAAGAATGTTCAAACAGCATAATTTGGAACCGCCTTCCTAATCGATTATCCGTTTTCATCATATTTCGATAGATTAAGGTTTTATTTAAGTACTCTGAAAAGGATTCGGCAAATTTTTTTTTGAGCATTTAAAGAGCATTTTCCTACCACGTGTGTTTATGTGTCACGCCCACTTTTCTGCATATTTTTTAGATCTTTATATCCCGTACATTACACGTTAGGGATTTTTTTAAACTCTCGAGTGTGTTTGCTATTCTTGGAAATCACACATTCACATGTTTGTAGAACTTATGGGACTTAACTACGGGGTCATCAGTCCCTAAGCTTACAAACTACTTATGAACTACCTAAGACTAAGGACGGCACAAATATCAATGCCCGAGGGGCATTGTTTCAAAAACATCATTTGGATCCGTCTTCCTAAAACTGTATTTGTATGCATGCATAGAATGAAACTAGGAGTTCATGATGATGTTATTGCATTCAGTTGTGGTAACATTCGAAAGTGTTGGGTACTGAAAAAAGCTGGGAATTAATACTGGTGAAAATATGATCACTGGGCTGCAACAATGAGGACAGCCGATGGCCGGCCGCGGTGGCCGCGGGGACTGAGGCGCTCCAGTCACGGTCTGCACGGCCACTACGGTCGGGGGTTCGAATCCCCCCTCGGGCATGGATATTTGTGCTCTCCTTAGTATAAGGTAGTTCGTAAGTAGTTTGTAAGTTTAGGGACTGATGACCCCGTAGTTAAGTCCCATAAGCTTAGAAAACATTTGAACATTTGAACATTTGATAGCCGATGCAGACAGCTCTGCATCTAATATGGACAACAAAGCAAGACAAACATCCAGGAAGGTGAAAAAGAAGCTGGAAGACCTGGCAGAGCCAAAGAAGGGCAATCATATGCAGCAGGACAGTTTTAATTAACTGTAAGTAACAAATTTCAAAAGTTTTTTTTTTTAAAGTCAAGTTCCCGCAAACTAAAATATTCAGTACAATGCTTCATTATATCATCGATAAACGAACGAAAGTTTCAGTGACTATGCATAATATAAAAAGCCACCTCTGGTACTATATTCATTAATATTCCCCCATTAGAAAGTTCACAAAAAATATTTTCTGTAGAAAAAAATTGAATATATTTTGTTAATAAATTTGAAAACGTATGTCTTAAAAACTGTAAAATGGATAAAGTAGATTTTAGTACAGTTGACTCTATTAGCATCATGTAACATACATCAAATAGTTCTTTCAGAAATGGCTCAAATACTTGCCAAATTTAACATGGGTTAGTTGGGCAGTGTGTGGCCCCCTTAAGTTGTCTGGATGGCAGCAATCGCCAACGCTTCTTTTCATTTAGTAAGTAATAACTCATTGTTTCAGATATAGCTCCAACATTCATAGGATTGCGATCATGTTAGATGAGATTACATACAGTTTTAGTAATATTCGAAGGTTCAGTTTAGTCTAGATTATTTAATGGTCTCAAAACATAGAAAGTGAGATTCTATTGGCTGCTATGAATCAGCCAATGGTGTAGTAGCTACTAAAATTCAGGCACCAAGCAAGTGAGTGGGTTCGGTACCCGGTTCGCGGTGGCCAGGGGGCTGCCAACACGTATTAGCGTGTGTTAGCAGCCGTTGTAAGCGGCTTGTGCTATTTCGATGGCGGGTCTAAGTCTACCTACGGAAGTGTTATTTGCATGTGGAGTCATCCTGCCCGCGTTTTCAAAATATTCAAATGTTTGTAATTCTATGGGACCCAACTGCATTGGTCATCAGTCCCTAGTCTTACAAACTACTTAAACTAAGTTAAACCAACCTAAGGACAACATACACATCCATGCCCGAGGGAGGATTCGAACCTCCGACGAGGGAGGCCACACGATCCGTAACTTGGCGGTCCAGACCGCTCGGATACTCGTGCGGCGCCTGCGTTTTGTTACCCAGGCAAGCTGCAGCTCTGGAAACATCGGCGTGTTACGGTGTGTGTTCATATTGCAGCTAACATTCAGAATTATTAATTAGAGAAGGTGCTCATTAGGATATTTTTTTTATTACCGTGATATATTTGTTTCTATCTGTGCCTCTGGCTCCAGATATTTCATGCCACGCTGATAGAAATAGAGGACAGCTATTTGAAGAGTCGTTTTCATTTCAAGCAGGCAGCGACATTTTCTTGTGCTACAAAATTTTCCATCAACACGTATCGAGATCTACACAATAAAAAAGTGTGCGACTTGAGGATAGGATTCAACCAATGGGACTTAATATTTCGACATCAGGTAAGAAATCCTGAACAGTTGTGGAAAGAGGAGGCAGGAGAGGGGACACGCCACGGTGTTGAAGGAACTTTTATTAACACTGACATTTGTTGCGAGTGTGTGCGTCCGCGTGTAACGCTCACTTGGCGAACTAATTATGTAGTGCTATGTAGGGTAGACGTAGCTGGCATCGCTTCAAGTAGAAATTGTGTTACCGGGTCACTGAGTGGAACTCGAAAGTTACTGAAACTCTACTGCCAGGTAGCCGTCCGTGCGTTATAACTTGAGTTACCGTACACTTCACTTATGTAACCGTTAATCTCAAATGGTTCAGCACTATTGTTGTGTCTAGGGTATCTGTGGGTCACGTGTAATCACCAAGAACAGTCAAAAATCTTCATTACAGGGCGTACCGAAATGAATATCGGAGGGTTTAAAGCTGTGTAGTGTTTATTACGGTGACCATTAAGCATTACGATGACCATTACAAATTACACGTAAAATGTACGAGCAACTCGGACAGTTTGTCCTACAAGTATTCAAAGTGTGAGCTCCTCGTCACACATTGCACATATAGCCGAGATAGTCCCAAACCTTATTCTGATTCCTTAATTTCTCCTGGCAGATAGCCTATTCAAAAGACTTACGGGTATGGAGCCAGGTATGAAACTCGATACTGCCGACCGATATTGCGGCAGGAGTACACCCTGCCATTCTAAAGGCAATACTGCAGCTAGGAAACAATGTGCAACGACATTTGAAATCTCGGTTCTCAATGAGAACAGAAAGACAGCACGCACCGAGCAAGGAAGCACACAACGCCATCATACGAGCGAAGATGAAAACCAACAACAATGTCGATAATAAATATCAGTGTTCAGCAGGCGAGGTGGCATTATTTTGTCCCTCTGTTTTTGGATAAATAAGAGCGGGATTCCATGCATAATTTAAGGAGAAACCTCCATCCCTATTCAACAAGTTATCCTCTGGTTTTATTTCAATCGTTTCCTCGATAACACAATCCCGTTAGCGGGAAGTACAAGTTTTGTTGTATTCCATCGGGTGACCTGTGTCCAAGCAGTGTTCGGCAACAGTAGACTTGTGATGTTGTTGGAAACGTGTGTGACGTTTATGCTCAATACATCGGTCCCCGACAGTCATAATTGTTTGACCAATATATGACATGGCACAGCTGCATTGAATACGGGGTTGCACAAGTATAAATCATCCTTAACGGACCAAAACACCTTCTTAAATTTAGAAGGTGGTCGATACATACATTTCACGTATAAGCTAGATAAAATACGGCCAACCTTGTTAGAAATGCCTACGTATAGCAGAAAGGCTACCGCCTTCCTGCCACCTATGTGCTATCGTCACTAGCCCATTGCACATTTGGTTCTGGCGAAAAGTTACCTCTAGATAGGAGATATCGGTGGACCAATTTTCTGGGTATGAGATAACGTGCATCCTGAGCACTAAGGTTACGTAGAACCGCTTCACGGTGAGCTGCATTGTGACAAACCTTAACAAACAAAAGCTTTCTCCTCCCCAGTTTCCATGTTGGCTACTAGCGCTTCTAACGGATGACCGATGAACCAGGCCATACGCATGCACACGAACTCTTGTAGGATGAACTGATGAGTTGTTCGTTTTCATTTCATGTATAATTTTGATTACTCATTTTATCTGGAGTATTTGATGCAAATGCAGCTCCAATCATATGTCGAATATCGTTTACGTCAGCTGGTAGGGCCTACACCGCTTATAACGGAAGACGGGGGAATCAGAGCATGAGCACGTAAGCGGACATCTGGAGGACAAACTCATAGTTGTTCTTTCATTTGATTATAATTTGTAATGGTACGGTCACCTTAATAAATTCTACAAAGCTCTGAAACCCCGATATTCTTTTTCGTATGCTCTGTATAGCACTCCCAACTGTCTATTTTGACTAGATTTACTTTACGATAACAGTTTCGGCGCCATTTTACGCCACCTGTAAACCTTTGTCCAACGTAGAAACGTGTTGCTTCAAGTTACTTTGCGACGTCAGGACTGGGGCCTCCACTAGCGAAACACACCTTTCATCTCGAACTCTCGGAGTCGCTCAGAATTACAGTCGATCATTGAAGCAACAGTGTCATTTCCACACAAAACTTCGTACTTGCCTGTCCGAGCAGCCGGCCGCGGTGGCCGAGGGGATTGAGGCGCTCCAGTCACGGTCTGCACAGCCACTACGGATATTTGTGCCGTTCTTAGTGTTAGCTAGTTCATAAATATTTTGTAAGTTTAGGGGCTGATGACCCCGTAGCCAAGTCCCATAGACTCTACAAACATTTGAACATTTTGTCCGAGCAATCTTTGATGGCGCCACGTATAAGTTGCTCAGATCATGCACACTACTTCTGAACACCATCCGTAAGCGTTGTAATACTCAGCGAGGTTCTTTTTGCCTGAATGTGTTCGAGCTATATTGACCAGAATCCTTAGCAGCGACTTTATTTATAATGGATGGTAATGGCTAGAGGCGTGGAGACACAGTTGATTGTGTGTACGTTTAGGATACAGGGTGTTTCATGATGAATAGTACATATTTTATGTATGATAGTATAGACGAATTGGAATAAAATGCCATACAACATGTGTCCAACTTTTACTGACTACAGAGATACAACAGAGTTCAATGAATTTTCATTTCTTGTGCTGGTGCACCGGCTGCTATAGGGGTATTTATCGAATTTCGGCAATAGAATGTTGATATTGAAATTGTGAAGTCCTACTTTAGTTTTCATTAAAGTTGCCATCGTGATTTGGTCGTCAAGTGTACTATACTGCAGCGTGCAAACATACCGCACGCGTTTATACGTGCTGAGTATTTGTGCGTGGGTTTTGTAATGGAAATACTGATGCTGCGTCATGTATGCAGTATGAGTATGGGCTGAACGTAGACCCATAAAATTCTGACGTTGAAAGTGGGTATTATCATGCCAATTCGTCACAATTATTTTGATTAATAAATTTGTTTGTAGTGTCATCATTATAATATGCATTTAATTTATATATTTTTTCCCTTTAATGTATTTTAATGCCCCGTGGGGAAGGCGGGCAGCAGTTTCGTACGCTGCTCTTCACCCCAGGGTACATATGAGTTTGACAACATGAATGGTAGGTTAAAACAGGAGATAAAAATGTTGAATTTAACGATAAAAAGGAGATAAAAATGTTGAATCTAACAATAAAAAAGGAGAGAAAATAGGCGAACTAAATACAATGAAATTGAGGCTTTAAAACACACATAGTATTAAAAACTGCCACGGTGGCTAAAAGACACAGATTTTGCACAGCGAATGGCGACGATAACAGACAGATAATAATAATAATAATAATAATTAAAAAAAAACCAAATGTGGTAACACAGTGTTCTGCTTGTGCGGTGGTTGCTGACGTTTTAAAAACACACGTACACTCGAAGCACTAAGTCATGTACTCTTAACATCAGTGACACACAATTAAAATCACTGAGCAGGCCCCGCAGTGGAGAGGGAGGGGAAGGGAAAGTGCGGTGGGTAGAACGATGTCAATAAGATATCAGTATGGTGTAAAATTGTCAGTTGACTCTAAATAATGAAAAGTTAAAGTCCACATGAGCACGAAAAGAAATCCGTTAAACTTTGTTTACAAGATAAATCAATCGAATGCGAAGGCCGTGAACTCCACTAAATACCTAGGAATTATTATGACATCAGACTTAAACTGCAAAGAACACGTACATAATGTCGTAGGAAAGACGAACCAGAGACTGCGTTTTATTGGCAGAACGCTTAAAGGATGCAACAGAACCACCGAAGAGACTGTATACACTACGCTTGTCCGTCCTCATTTGGAGTATTGCTGCCCAGTGTGTGATCCTTATCAGGTGGGTTTGACGGAGGACAACGAAAGAGCCCAAACAAGGACAGCTCGTTTTGTATTGTCACGATACAGGGGAAACAGCGTCACGGAAATCATACAGGATGCGAATCATTACAACATTTATCGCATGCAGCGTGGTCTATTTACGAAACTCCAATCACCAACATTCTCCTCCGAATGCGATTATATATTGTTGACTCCCACCTACATAGGTAGAAATGATCATCAGAATAAAATACAAGAAATCAGAGCTCGAACGGAGAGATTCGGGTTTTCTTTCTTCCCGCGCGCTATTCCAGAATGGAATTGGAGATAAATACTGTAAAGGTAGTTCGATGAACCCTCTGCCAGGTACTACAATGTGATTTGCAGAGTATCCCATGTAGATTTAGATGTAGATCAGACGCAATTTCATTGATTTTCCTAAACTTGGAAAAAGAGGCGCGTCAGAATTTGTTATAACTGACGATTATAGGGCTATAGCTTACATTGAAGCAATAGCGATTTGTTTTCATGCCCAATACAAATAGACTTGTCGGATTGGAAGAGTAAAATAACTGGAAAAAAGTTCAGAAAGTCTGTCTTTTGGAATTGTCGTTGGAACAATAAATTTTATAAATAAATATGCTACATTTTAAATTTTAAAACAACTTCCTAGAGAAAGTCTTAACATTACTGGTAGATAATTAATTTGCATTTAATTTCTACATTCCCACACGTATTTGGTACTAAATCTGGACAATATAATACTGTTCAGGAAAGATTTCAAATTAGAACAATTTGTATAAAATTTCAACCTAATTATAACTCACTCTTTATTGAAGCAAGACACAAACGAGTTTTAGACTTAAGCTGCCATTGGGCTTTGAATTCGTTGTAGAGTCCGTGTTTAGTAGATTTTCTTTTTTTATTTTGGTCCTTCTCCCAAAATATGGAAAGGAAAGAGCTTACACTAGAAGAGATTTGTTTCACAGTGAGCTAGTGACAAAGAATTGCTTATAGTGCCATTGGATTTAAAGTGAATTTCCGAAACCCTTTACATTTCCAAAATATGTAGCCCACATTCTTCCGAATGCTGGTCGATTGTGATATTACTAATTTTGCGCTCTAAAACCACAAAAAAAAAAAAAAAAAAGAACTTCCGAGTCCTCACCAATGCTTGCTTCTTGAGATTTTCGGTAGAAACGTTTCCCCCTTATATACGAGGTGCCACAATAAAGTAATGAAACTGAAGTGGAAAAAAGAAATTGCTTACCGTTTTAGTCACGTTTTGTGTTGTCTTCTTCAAAGTAGTTCCCTTCTGGAATGAAACTTTCACTCTGCAGCGGAGTGCGCGCTGATATGAAACTTCCTGGCAGATTAAAATTATTAGTTTCTCCATTACTGTATGGTTGCTGTTGCCGCAACTGTGGTTCAAATTTAATGAAAGTCCAGCTCCAGTTGCAATTATTTGTGCTTTATTTAAGCCCACACTACCGGTTTCGGCCTCTATGTTAGGCCATTTTCAAGTTTGACAGACGTTATGCCGTAGAGAAAGCAACGTCAAGATTAAAATTGTGTGCCGGAACCGGGACTCGAACCTGGGACCTTTACCTTTCTCGGGCAAGTGCACTACCGACTGTGCTAGGATAGGGTGGAGACATGGCTTCTGTGAAGTTTGGAAAGTAGGAGGCGAGGTACTGGTGGAAGTAAAGTTGTGAGGCGGCACCGTGAGTCGAGTCGGGATAGCACAGTCGGTAGTGCGCTTGCCCACGAAAGGCAAAGGTCTCAGGTTAGAGTCCCGGTTCCGGCACACAATTTCAATCTGCCAGGAAGTTTCATATCAGCGCACATTCCGCTGCAGAGTGAAAGTTTCATTCTGGAAACATCCCTTATGCTGTGGCTAAGCCACGTCTCCACCATATCCTTTCTTCCAGGAGTGCTAGTCTTGCATGGTTCGCAGGAGAGCTTCTGTGAAGTTTGGAAAGTAGGAGGCGAGGTACTGGCGGAAGTAAAGTTGTGAGGCGGCATCGTGAGTCGAGTCGGGATAGTACAGTCGGTAGTGCGCTTGCCCCGAAAGGCAAAGGTCTCAGGTTAGAGTCCCGGTTCCGGCACACAATTTCAATCTTCCAGGAAGTTTCATATCAGCGCACATTCCGCTGCAGAGTGAAAGTTTCATTCTGGAAACATCCCTTATGCTGTGGCTAAGCCATGTCTCCACCATATCCTTTCTTCCAGGAGTGCTAGTCTTGCATGGTTCGCAGGAGAGCTTCTGTGAAGTTTCGAAAGTAGGAGGCGAGGTACTGGCGGAAGTAAAGTTGTGAGGCGGCATCGTGAGTCGTGTCGGGATAGCACAGTCGGTAGTGCGCTTGCCCGCGAAAGGCAAAGGTCCCAGGTTCGAGTCCCGGTTCCGGCACACAGTTTTAATCTGCCAGGAAGTTTCATAGTTCCCTTCTGATTGTACACACTTTTTCCAGCGATCTGCCATTGATAGTAACATTTCTTGAACTCATCTTCTGTAATATCCTCCAAGATCCTCATCACAGCTTTTTGGACATCTCGTGTTGTTCTCTTGACCCCCGTTTTGACTCTTGGAAACAGATAAAAGTCACATAGAGCGATATTCGGCTGAGGTAGTACTGAAATTTGTTGTCAGGTTAAAAATTGCTGTACTGACAGATGATGCAGAGTCTTCAGTTGTTATTAAACGAGCCGTTTCTCGATTGATGTTCAGTTCATCTGCAATCATTTTCACGGATAATTTTCGATCAGATAGTATGAGCTCATGCACGCTGACCAAGTTGACATCCGTCTGTCAGGTTGATGGTCGTCCATTGCGATCTTCAACATAAGTTCTTCCTTCACTAAACATTTTATGCCAACGAAAAACTTGAGCTCTTAACATAACCTCCTCTCCAAATGCCTTTTGAAGCTTACCGTACGTTGTCATCGCTTTTTCACCCGATTTAACGAAAAAATAAATGGCATAGCGTTGCGTAATGTTATGTAGTTCCATTTCCGTGACGAGACACACAGACACGTGTTAACTTTTTACAGCAAAACTCACGACTGAGCAGTTGCAACGATGTGCCACTTGGACAAGAAGCAGCTTATAGACCAATGTCAAAGATATTGTGCCTACAGAAGCCTGCAGGGTTGCCACATCTTGCAAAGAAAATCAGTCTTATTACTTAACTGTCGCACCTCTATGTTAGGCCTACATATTTCCTTATATGTCTCTTATATTACTGGCAAGCGTATTTGTTTGTTTGTTATGAAAACATGTGTCAACATAACTCTCATAAAAGAGGAAAAGAAACATGGACTGATATTGACATTACACTAGGTTGCTTATTCATTTTTTTAATTGAGGGGGCGGCAATTATGCGACTCGCACGGGGCGGCAGTTGGAATTGCTCCTGCCTTTATACCAGAGAGCAGAGCAACCTTATAAACAGACCATTGATCTCAATTGTTATCACTGGATACCCAACTATAGTGGTTTTGATCTGCGAAAATCGTGACGGTCTATTACAGTTATGTTGGCAACTCCGTACGTATAGGCCGTGTTGTTAGGCCCTTGTGTTCTCTGAAAATGTTATGACCAATTTATTACTTTGATAAATATATAATGGTGACTTTTTGTCCTTTATGGTTGAGTTCAATCCATATGTGAGTTTTATCTTTATTCAGAACTAGTGTTACTATTACATTTCGATTAATGAATTAATTGCACTGCTTCAGGCGGTATTTCTCACGTCCAATTTTATATTTGCCTTTTTTCTATACCCTTTTCCTTTTGAGCTCATAAACTAGATATGCACGCTGTGTGCACCGAATCTGTCGTTATTAATGTTGATTTATTTGTCTACAAGAGTGAAATTTATTCATTAAATGCAATGTGGGAGAAAGACTAGTTCTGAATCAAAATATAACTTAAGTGTACGTTTTGCACAACTCGTGTCTTTTTTTTTTTTTTTTTTTTTTTTTTTTTTTTTTTTATTGTTTCTTTGCAGGTGTGCACTTCATTACATCTCTCGAATATTTTGTGAATAGTATTCAAATTTTCAGAACAGGTAGTGCGCATTGTATGCGAGTTAGGTTCTACGAAAGCAACAACTAGAAACGATTGGAAATTTTGGAATGTTAATTTTTTTGTAAGTACATAACTAGCTAGTGTGTGACAGCCAAATATCTATATAAACAATATAGACTGGTTACAGCGCCGCCATAGTTGAAGCCAATTGGAAAGGTTCCCGCCATCTTTGAGAACGTCAGTGTCACACCAGGTGAGACTGGGCGTCTGCTAACAACTGAATCATAGGTTTTATATTAATCATTGCCAGTCTCGATTTTTCCTTAATTTCTGGGCGACGCACTTCGGAAAGTATTTCTCACTGCGAACAGCATTTCTCGTTTACTTCAAATGTTCCAAGGTTTGTAGACGTTATGGGACTTAACTACGGGAACATCAGTCCCTAAACTTAGAAACTACTTATGAACTAGCTAATACTAAGGACGGCATAAATATCCATGCCCGAGGGGTCTTGTTTACTACTACATCCTGTGTAATGTTTACAATCATCGAACTGCTGCATTTTTTGATGTTACTATAATGTCAATAATCGTTTGTATTTGTTGACATATCTTCCCTATAAATACAGACGCATTTCTTTAAAAACTGTAATTACATTTATTCTGCCTGTGGTTCAAATGATATTTCATGCTTTGAAGTACATTACGTATATATCGAGCTCTCCATAATTTGTCGTTACCTCGATACTCTCCTTAAATCTTTTGGTTTCTGTAGGTGCTCAGGAAACGAAAATATTGTTGGAATGGCATTTCCTAGTATCCGCTTTCGATCGGTGGTAGCATACATAAACTTGTCTTCAAAATGACAAGAGCATATGTAACTATACTTTGTAGGCTGCCTCTTATCACGCCTCATAGGTGGGTAGGGTAAGCAACTCCTTGTTTTTCAGAGGAAATCTATGTAAAGAAAAGTTACATTACAGTTCATATACCTAGACTAGTTAACAAATAGTTAATACGCTTTTGTACACTATATAAACAACTGTCATTACATTAAAACACACCAAATACATCCGTCCTCTGCCTAGCTTTTTGATGGTCATGAAGTAAACGTAATTTTGAAACTTGGCAAATGCGAAAGTTAAGTATAATGAATTTTTATAGACAAATACTCACTGATACACAGCGACCTATATAATTACATATCTCTTTCTTTATGTATGATATTCTAACAGTTTTATCACCGCGGTTGCTGCAGTTGTACGCCGATCATACACTGGGCACGAGTTGCCACTAATAATAGCGCCTGCATGTTAGTTTATATTACAAACAGAAGCGTCTGCTCACTCTGTTGCTTCAAACTGACGTTCTCAAATATGGCGCCCAGTGTTGATTAGTGCTGCCACACAGAGCGCTGTAGCTTGTCTGTAGCCTCTCTATGTTGTTTATATACCCACAGTCTAACATATACAGTCACGACACTCCCTCAGATTTTCGTTATACGCTGCGACAGCAGCGCTCCAAGCGGCCGGAAAGCTACAGTTCTGAATACGATATGGGATCAGTGCGAATAGTGTCGGGTATATTGATTTTAACATACTTTTTACATTAGGGAACGTATGTAGAGCCATACATATGGGTAATTATTTAAAAATAGCTCGACATTTCTCGTCGTTGGGTTTCCTAAGATCGAACGAAACGGTACCTTACAGGACAGTTTCTTTACAATTATTTTGTGACATACGGGCTTTAACTGAATAATTTTATTTTCTATTAAAAATTAAAAAAAAAAAAATAATGGCTCGGAAGCACCAGAAGACCTGACCTTTAGCAGAGAGACGTCGCTTTTCTACGCAGGAACGTTAAGATTTATTTCCAGTAAAACCCGGTGTAACGTAGGAAACGTACATAGAATGCAATAACTAAGGCATTTAACGTACCAAATCAGCTACCACAGTTGTTGCTGGAGGAAATGCGTCAGAGACGTGGCAATAAAACGACAAAGCAATCAAACTGTTTTCCAACAAAGAATACCCCAATTCCATAATTGTTGCTACAAAAGGCAAGAATCATCAAACCTTGCCTTTTTAAGCTCAAGTGGTAATTTCCTAGACGCGTTGATTGCAGCGATATATATCGTTACTATTTCGAGAGACAACACTTCTAGGAAATTACCGCTCAAATAATAACACTCAAAAGATTATGCACGTATGAGAAAGAAGAGTGAGATGTAAAAATTTGCGGATCATTAGACTCCACTCCGAATTGATACAAGTGAAAAAATTGCCTGTCGTAGTAAGAAAATACCATAATAGAAATTTACTATTCCCTTATGTTTATATTCTACTTTCAGCAAAATAAGCTGCAAATACACACATATTCGAAAGTATTTGTTCATGACGAATGTGTTCTTTACACCACTGAATCAGTTAAATTCGGCTGGTTTTACTTTAATTTCCGTATTATGTATGCCTTTTGATATTTTACTAATGACTGTAACGCAAAAATTATACTAACTGTTTCGTTAATTACGTACAAAAACAGTTATAAATAATCATTACTGCCGGCCGCGGTGGCCGAGGGGACTAAGGCGCTCCACTCACGGTCTGCACGGTCACTACGGCCGGGGGTTCGAATCCCCCCTCGGGCATGGATATTTGTGCCGTCCTAATTCGTAAGTAGTTCATAAGTAGTTTGTAAGTTTAGGGACTGATGACCCCGTAGTTAAGTCCCATAGACTATACAAACATTTGAACATTTAATCATCACTACTTCGGCGGCTTCCCCACCGCATGGAGTTGTAGTGTAGTTGCAACTGTCAGTTGGTAACAACTTTTACAGCAGTGAGTGTCGCGACAGTATATGTTAGACTGTGATATACCTCATTGGTGACAGCTATACGTTCATCAATATGGCGTCGAGCGTCAGGACTTCACAATACTGACTCCAGATTATCTTTGAGCTCACTGAATCAGACGCAGTGTGAGCAGTATTACCAACTGCGCTTCTGTAGCACGCCAAGGAAACTCGCCGCTGACCTCTTGGATGGGCGTAGCCAGGAGACGACCAGGGTGTATAACAGCTTAGCCTGGGCGGCACGGCCAGGTGAAGTGGACTGGAGCGCGGGGTGCATTCCAGGCGCTGCGAGTTAACTCCGGCCGGCCAACTTGGCTGCCAGTTACTTCCCGCTCATTGGCGGCGGAGCGCCAGCGGCAGCGGCGCCCTCTGCCCGGGGGAACTCCGCAGCGGCAGCACGGGTCCTGCAGGCGCACCAACTGTACGTCTTCAACACAGGGTTGCCAACTTTGCCCCCCCCCCCCAGATTTAGAGGAAATTTTTTTTCAGGAGGTAATTGAGGGAAAGAAATTTTAGGGAGATTTTTAGGGGGGAAAAGAAGTGTCAGGGGGATTTTTAGGGGGAAATAGATAAATTTTTATTTATTGTATTTAATATTTATTTATTTATTTATTTATTTTATTTTAATTTTATTTATTTATTTTGCAACAAATGTGTGGGTAGCAATCGGAAGACTTGTTGTCGTGGGGGACTGATGACCTCTGCAGTTTTGTCCCCCTAAAACATCAAACCAACCAACTTGTTGTCGTACTGATTGCAGATGTTCATTGCCAACCGTGCAGCGTACTGTCAGCCTGTGTTGATTACATTGTCCCTCTTCTGTCACTACCGCCGGCCGCGGTGGCCGAGGGGACTGAGGCGCTCCAGTCACTATACGTCTTCAACACCGTGACCACTAGCTGCAGCCTGCTGAGGCGGGAACGTAGCATTACATCTCCAGTGAGTAGCGTAAACGGCAACCACAGCATTTAATGTAACCCTTATGATCACTGCATCGCGGTAGCATGGTGATAAATAATACACTACCGAAAAAAATTAATATACAGGGTGTTACAAAAAGTTACTGCCAAACTTTCAGGAAACATTCCTCGCACACAAAGAAAGAAAATATGGTATGTGGACATGTGTCCGGAAACGCTTAATTTCCATGTTAGAGCTCATTTTAGAATTTCTCTTTAAATGTAAATTGAAATAATTCGTGCAGACAATTGTCAAAATACTCAATTGTTTCGTTAGTATGTACTGTACTTCCTCGATTCACCGCCAGTTGGCCCAATTGAAGGAAGGTAATGTTCAAAAAAAAAAAAAAAAAAAAAAAAAAAAAAAAAAAAAAAAAAGTTTGTAAATCTATCGGAGGAAACTGCGTGGTCATCAGTCCGTAGCTTACAAACTACTTAAACCTAGGTAAACTAACCTAAGGACAAACACATACACCCATTCCCCAGGGAGGACGCGAACCTCTTGCCGGCCGCGGTGGCCGAGGTGACTGAGGCGCTCCAGTCACGGTCAGCACGGCCACTACGGTCGGGGGTTCGAATCCCCCCTCGGGCATGGATATTTTTGCCGTCCTAGTTCGTAAGTAGTTCATAAGTAGTTTGTAAGTTTAGGGACTGATGACTCCGTAGTTAAGTCCCATAACCTTGACAAACATTTGAACATTTTTGACTCGAACTTCCACGGCGAGCAACCGCGCGCTCCGCATCGAGACGCTTTAGACAGCTCGGCTACTCCACCGCGGCGAAGTTAATGTTCATTTCCGTGCTTGTGTTGACATGCGTCTCATTGCTCTACAGTACTAGCATCAAGCACATCAGTACGTATCATCAACTGGTTAGTGTTCATCACGAACGTGGTTTTGCAGTCAGTGAAATGTTTACAAATGCGGAGTTGGCAGATGCCCATTTGATGTATGGATTAGCACGGGGCAATAGCCGTGACGCGGTACGTTTGTATCGAGACAGTTTTGCAGAACGAAGGTGTCCCGACAGGAAGACGTTCGAAGCAATTGATCGGCATCTTAGGGAGCACGGAACATTCCAGCCTATGACTCGCGACTGGGGAAGACCTAACACGACGAGGACACCTGCAATGGACGAGGCAATTCTTCGTGCAGTTGACGATAATCCTAATGTCAGCGTCAATGAGTTGCTGCTGTATAAGATAACGTTGACCACGTCACTGTATGGAGAGTGCTTCAAGAAAACCAATTGTTTCCGTACCATGTACAGCGTGTGCAGGCACTATCAGCAGTTGATTGGCCTCCACAGGTACACTTCTGCGAATGGTTCAAATGTTCAAATGTTTGTTAAGCTTAAGGGACTTAACTACGGGGTCATCACTCCCTAAACTTACAAACTACTTATGAACTACCTACAACTAAGGACGGCACAAATATCCATACCCGAGGGGAGATTCGAACCCCCGACCGTAATGGCCGTGCAGACCGTGACTGAAGCGCCTCAGTCCCCTCGGCCACCGCGGCCGACGCGAATGGTTCATCCAACAATGTGTCACTCCTCATTTCAGTGCAAATGTTCTATTTACGTATGAGGCTTCATTCCAACGTGATCAGATTGTAAATTTTCACAATCAACACGTGTGGGCTGACGAGAATGCGCACGCAATTGTGCAATCACATCATCAACACAGATTTTCTGTGAACGTTTGGGCAGGAATTGCTGCTGATGTCTTGATTGGGCCTCATGTTCTTCCACCTACGATCACTGGAGCACGTCAACTGCCAATTTTTACACCATAGTAATATCTTATTTAGATCCTCCCTGAAAGAACAGCGGCCCGCTGTTAGGTTCCCTTTTGGAGCTAGCTGCATTGTCCTGGATCTTGTCACGCGTTCTCTGTATGGAACTTCCGGAAAATCCTTTCATTCGGCCAGCACGCCTTCCTCACCGGCGCCAGACCCTCCTTTAGTGGTTTCATCATTGTCATAACGGTCTTCAGAGTTATTGAACAAGAGGGCGTTTCCGTCTATCTGTTCCTTGGGTTCGTGGTAAGGCCATGTCTCTTCGTTTTTGTCGTTTTGAGGGCGGCTCATAATCCTCGACGTCGTATGTGACGTCAGATAGGCGGCGTAAGACACGATACGGACCAAAGTATCGCTTCAGTACCTTTTCCGATAGCCCAACTTTCGGTACAGGGGTAAAAATCCATACCAGATCTCCTGGGCTGTACACAACAGGTCGGTGCTTGTCGTTGTACCGCTGACGGTCCTTCTCATGGGGGTCCAGTGTCAGTATGCTAGCCTGCTGTCTTACTTCTTCGACCCTGGTGATGAGGTGTTTAACATATTCATCCTGAGTGTCGTCCGGTTGGAACGGAAAGAGCGTATCCATTGTCGTCTCAGCTTGACGGCCATGGAGCAGGAAAAACGGCGTGAAGCCTGTGGTGTCTTGTCTTGCGGTATTATAAGCAAATGTCGCGACTGGCAGTATTGTATCCCAATCCTTCTGCTCAGCTTCACGACCACGGAGCAGGGAAAACGACGTGAAGACTATGGCGCCTTGCCTTTCTGTATTATAAGTATATGTCACGACTGGCGGTATTGTATCCCAATCCTTCTGCTCAGCATGTCTGCTAACGTCTTGTTAAAACCTACTGTAAGACCATTTGTCTGAGGATGGTAGGCAGTTATTCAGTGGACAATGTCGCAACGTGACATTACCTCTGATACTAGTTTTGACTGCAATACTTTTCCACGATAAGATATCATCACACGTGGTGCTCCATGCTTCAAAATAATGTCTTCTACAAGGAATTTTGAGATTTCTGAAGGTTCTGCAGTCATCACAGGTTTCGTGACAGCATAGCGTGTGAGGCAATCAGTGCAGATTATTATCCATCGGTTACCGGTTGTCGACTTCGGGAACCTCCCTAAAAGATCGATCCCTCACTTAATGATTGACAGACTGGTAGAGACATTGTCAGTAATACATGCGTCTGAGTCTGTCTAGGGTCTTCAGGAATCCCATATGACCGGATATTGGAGAATCATGGAAGTACTTGAGAATAACTGGCCGGAGATGAGCTGGAACAACCAGTAGCCATTTGGGGCCCAGTGGATCGTAGTTGCTCTAGTACAATGTCCAGTTTATAAGTTGGTTGGTTCTCCTTTCTCCAAGGTCTCTATGGTTTGTAGTAATGCTGTTCAGCTGTAATGTCACCTAATTCAGTGAGGGCTGAAATTTCATCCATGCTGTTATATTCGGCCAATGGCGTCCTTGCGTTTCTGAATACCACTGTGACATCATACTATTGGATTCTTAGTGCCCATCTTGCTAGTCGACCTGAGGGATACTTCAAATTGGACAGCCTACATAATGATTGGTGGTTTGTCACGACGGTGAATGGCTTATCGCATAAATACTGCCGGAACTTGTAGATAGCCCCGATAACGGCGATACACTCCTCGTTTTTAGAGTAGTTTATCTCGGACTTTGAGAGAATATTTGATACATACGATATCTACATTTCAGAACCTTCCTGAATTTCTACAAGCACTGCACTAATCCCATAACCGCTAGCATCTGTGTGAAGTTCTGTTTCCGCATTCTCGTCGTATAAGGCTAGAACTGGCGCGGAAGTTAGAGCTTCCTTAAGTGCCCAGAAAGTTCTTTCTTTCTCCTCAAATTCCCGCCCTCCTAATTTCTTCAACAGTGCTTCTCGAAAAGAAAGTCGCCTTCCATCCAGCGCCTTCGAGTTCCCGAAACATTTCACTGTCACTCGGTCATTGATCGAATGTACCAGTTACGAACCTAGCCGCCTGCCTCTGAGCTGCATCTATGTCTTCCTTTAAACCTATCTCGTGGTATCCCAAACACTTGAGCAATACTCAAGCCGGGTCATACAATTGTTTTATATGCTGTCCCCTTTAAAACGAATCTCACGTACCCAAAATTCTCCCATTAAACCGAAGTCGACCTCACGCCTTTCCAACGACTGTCCTTATATGTCCGTTCCATTTTGATATTGCTGTGCAACGTGACGCCTAGGTATTTAATTGATGCGATTCTGACAAGCAGCACACTACAAACACACACTGTATTCGAACGTTACCGGATTGTTTCTGCTATTCATCTGCATTATCTTATATTTTTGTACATTCAGAGCTAGTTGCCATTCCTCACACCACCTAGAAATTTGGTCTAAGTCATTCTGCATCCTACTACAGTCATTCAATGACGACACTCTCTTGTACACCACAGTATCATTAGAAAACAGCTGCAGATTGCAATTCACTCTGTCCGTCAGATCATTTATAAAGATAGAAAATAATAGCGGTCCTATCACACATCCCCGGGGCACCCAAGACGCTACCCTAGTCTCTGATGAACACGTACTAGGCCCTATTACTTACGTAGTTATCCAGCCATTCACATATTTGAATACCTATTCCAATAACTTGTATCTTCGTTAGCAGTCTGTAGTGCGGTACTATGTCAAACGCCTTTAGAAAATCGAGAAATATGCAGTCTGTCTGTTGCCCTTCATCCAGAGCATCCAGTCCTATAGTGAAACTTACGGAAATTGACACTAATAACGTATATTCTTGTACAAAAATAAAATGATTAACACGAAGTAAGTTCTGAAAAAGAGTTCTTGGAAATTGGAAATAAGCAGTCGATGAATCCAAGAAACGTGTCACATCCCCACCAAAGTTTTGTAAAAATTCAGGTACCACAGACGATCTATCTCAGTTATAGGTGGAGGAGAAATGACGCATCACCTTCTACTTAGGTTCATTCAGCAAAAACTCCATTTTGTTGCAACAACAATTTTTACTATACAGTTCAGTTTTCAGTACTTCTCCCGAATTCGGACACTGGGTATACAAGTACGAAACATAAATTATTATTTTCAGGTAGTAAGAATTTAGTGGCGCGGCCGACCGCATGGAGACGTTATGCTCCGATGCGCGAGGTCGTTCCCCGTCGGGGGTTCGAATCCCCTCTCGGGCATGGATGTTTGTGCTGTCTTTAGTATAAGTCAGTTCATAAGTAGTTTGTAAGTTTAAGCACTGATGACCCCGCAGTTAAGTCCCATAAGCTTTACAAACATTTGAACATTTTCAAGAATTTAGTTTGCAAGTTCGAATATAATCTTATTTGAGAATATCGGAAATTAGTGTGCAATATCACAAAAAAGAAAGCTTGTTCATATGGCAACGGCGTTGCCTTGAAGGTTCAGACTGAACGAATTTGTGTAGTGTTTAGCACCCTGGACTCGCATTCCGGAGTGTGGCGCTTGAAACCCGTCTCTAGCCATCCACATTAAGATTTTCCATGATTTCCCTGAACCGCTCCAGAGAAATCCTAGGTAGGTTCCTTTCAAAGAGCCCGACGGATTTACTTCACCATCAGTAACAAAAGCAATCCGAATTTGTGCTCCGTCTCTCATAAGCATATTATCGACGAGGCATTAACCCCTATTATACCTTACTTCCTTCTTTCTAATATTTAGAATCGTACGAAACAGTGAATATACGTCGTTGTATAACAGCAGTATTTGCTATCAGATTCAAATGTTCAAATGTTTGTAGAGCTTATGGGACTTGACTACGGGGTCATCAGTCCCTAAACTTACAAACTACTTATGAACTAGCTACAACTAAGGACCGCACAAATATTCATGCCCGAATGGGGATTCGAACCCCCGACCGTAGTGGCCGTGCAGACCGTGACTGAAGCGCCGCAGTCCTCTCGGCCACCGCGGCCGGCTTGCTATCAGAGTACAGATTTCTAGTTACGAGCCTCAGCTCACTAAAATTTTAAATAATCTAAATATGGGGAACAGCCCGACAAAGTGTGAACATAAAACAGTCACTAAAATGGTTAGGGCGGTAGGCCAACAAAAATACTAACTACTTTCTTACGAGCAGCAGCTCAATAAGATAAATAGCACAAATTGTAAATAAATATTTAAATAATCAATTACAGGCACTTCCTATTCGAAAACTTCAAATAGGAAGGCGTTAACTTAAATACATTAGAGCAATAGGCCGCTAACAGGAAAGTTCAGTTACGAGCTTCAGCTCAAAAAAATGTTTAGAAAATTTCTCGATACAGGCAGTAGTCCGACAAAACGTGACTATCTACTACTTAAATAGAGTAACAAACAGAGTAAGCTTCCTATGGGCCTCAGACCGATTAATCTCACACAAGACGTTGCAATTTTTAATGTACCTTTAAATAAATTATTAATTACAGGCACTAGTCTTTAAGTTTACTTAATGACAACCATTTACTCGGGCAGTGTACCCATCGATACCGTGAGACAACCTTAAGAACCTTGTAAAAGAAAAAAGGGAATATGCCTTTAACTACACCAACAAATGAGCGAGTGTCTGAACAGGATTTCAAATGGTACTTCAGCGACCGTCTTCAAAGTAGCATATAGTCGAAACGGAACCGCTGATGCCATCGCTTAAAATAGACAATTTCAGCAGTAGTTAACTTACTGGACAGAGCTGCTGCTAGTTGATGTGCCGTCGCTTAAAGTAAACCTGGCGCCCCAGCGAGGCACGTGAGTCGGCAGGACGGTCAGGGCCCCACCCTTCTACTTAAGGCACGCGGCACGCTCAAAACAAAATTTAACAGTTTACAACTAGAACTAGTAAAATCACGTATTGAAATCAAAATTGTCAGTCATTTGGGATAACAGGTGAACAGTGAGTAATATACGACAGTATAAGAAAACACACAAATTACTAATCACAGCGTAGGTGACTTAATGGATTCAGACTTCAAAAATGTTCAAATGTTTGTAAATCTTATGGGACTTAACTACGGGGTCATCAGTCCCTAAACTTACAATCTACTTATGACCTACTTACGAACTAGGACGGCACAAGTATCCATGCCCGAGGGGGGATTCGAACCCTCGACCGTAGTGGCCGTGTAAATGTTCAAATGTTTGTATAGCTTATAGGACTTAACTAAGGGGTTATCGGTCCCTAAACTTACAAACTACTTATGAACTAGCTAATACTAAGGACGGCACAAATATCCACGCCCGATGGGGAATTCGAACCGCCGACCGTAGTGGCCGTGCAGACCGTGACTGAAGCGCCTCAGTCCCCTCGGCCACCGCGGCCGGCGGATTCAGACTTGCAGTCCGAAGCAGTCCGAAATACTGTCCCAAAATTCTTATGCTAATACTTAACAACAACATCAAACAATTTAGCAATCAACCGTAGCACGACATTGCAAATAACGAGCGATGAAGACACATGAATCAGGGCTGCGCAAAACACTGTCTATGAAATCAGCCTGCAATGCCCGCATAACACCAGGACCCAAGTCGTATTGCTGCTGCTTCCGCCTGGTTCACGCCCTTACTTACCCCTCGCTCACTCACTTCAAATGATCTGTTCTCTAGCCACCGCACTTGCCCCTAACGCCATTTCCCAGATCTGCTAGACGGAAAGGAACAACGCGACATCACTAAGCGGGTAATTCAAAGAGTGTGAGCCGCAATACCGTTCATCAGTCAAATCTAAAAACCGTAAATTTAACTAGGAATTTCAATTATCAACAATTCAAATGGTAAAGGACACACAGAAAATATAGTGGGGAAGACGAACTATAGGGTGCGTTTCATTGGAAGGGCACGGATGACGAAACAGTTCTATTATAAATGCCCACACTACTCTTATCTCTGCAATTTTAGAGTATTGTTGCGTACTGTGGGATGCACAGAAATGATGCTCGATTTGGGATGGAAATCATTGAGGCGAGATTTATTTGCGAAATTTATGTCACCAACGTTCTGCCCCGAATGTGAACGTATTTTGTTAACACCCATCTAAAAATAGATTAAGAGAAATCAGATCGAAAACGGAAAGATTTAAGTGTTACTTTTTCCCACGTGCTGTTAGAGAATGGGACGCACGGAAATAGGATTAAAGGGGTTCGATAAATCTTCTGCCAGAGACTTAAATTGGATTTGGTGACTATATACGAGGGTTGGAACATAAGTAGTGGTAAGACTGCTGTGGAGACACTAATCAATGGAATCTACTATTGCTGCTGATAGCACACGTTGTTGACGTACCTACCTTACCTCCGAGCAAATGAACTCGCCCGTCCCACGTCACTGGTGTGCGCACAATCGAGGAAAACACTTGTGAGAGAGCAGTCTAACGTAACGGTGTCACTATGTTTTCGAAAAGGAACAGCGTAGTTGGATCAGTATTGAGTGTGCCATAGGTCGTACAGCACAACAATGTCATCAAGGTCTTCAAGAGGCGTGCAGGGAAACGGCATTGCCGTACAGAACAGTGGCCTTGAACAAAGGTTGGCAGACTGTGGCAGATATACGTCTCTAAAGAAGATCTGCAGCATACTGTTGCCGCGTTAGTGGACAGTGATCGACGCCAGTGCTTCACATCCTGAAGGAATGTCTTGACATGCGAAAAATTTCGTCACCATCGGTTCCGCATAAATTGAAATGAAGAAATAGGTGTGTTACGACGTTGCTCCGTCGCACTTGGAGCGCAATAAGCGCGAAGAAGAGGCTTTCTTACGCTGTATCGTAACACTGGATGAGACATGGGCCACATCATACGAGAATGATGAGCGCAGCACGAAGTTTCCTAATAATTCGTATGATTTTACGCTTGATTTTTTTCAGATTGGTGTTTCTTTTCTTGTAGAGCTTATAATGTCTAAAAAAAAGTAGATGTCATTAGGCCTGCCACATTTTGGTGCTATCGATGTGGTTGTAAACATATAATTTTTTTGTTCTTCGCATAACCGAACTAAAATAGCTGAACATTCAAGCGTCTTTAGTACTTAGATTGTCTTTGTCTGAATGCGAATGGCTCGTACCACTGTTTTACAGGTGAACGATTTATATTCTAAGCACACCTTGGAGCAGTTCTGGGTGGTAGAGGTCACGTACTTGTTAGGATAGCTGCTGCGGCGAGAAGAGAGCGCTCTTTTCAGCACGGCGAGCGGAACAGTTGGGAGACTCACGTGACCGGAATGCTAACCGGCTCACAGTGCACGCGCGTGCGACAATCGGGCGCGCGATGAAGCAGTAGCACGTTACCCGATCGTAGCCAGGTCGTGCATGCCCCACTCACAGCCCCGATGTAGGGTACACACTGATAAGAAACTGGACTTTTCACGAGGATGCCGCCTCGAATTGTCGCCTGCTCATTCTCAATGCCTTTAGGTGAATGCCAGAATGGTTCCTTTGAACGGGCGTGTCTGATTTCCTTTTCCAGTCCGATACTGTGCTCTGCCGCGAATGATATCGTCGTCGATGGGATGTTAAACCTCCGTCGCGTTTCCTTCTGAATCCTGACACATACCGTATCAGAGGTCGAGCAGATCTTTTCACGTCCGTCTCTGTCAAGATCGTAACACGTGTGCCTTGATCGCCAGAAAACCGTCACCCCTGTTACAGACCACTTGTACCGAGGTGAAAAAAATCACGGGATAGGTAGTTGCACTTGTACAGCTGGCGGTGGTACGACCTACATAAGATACTGAGGGTCGGAGTATTGGCAGAGCTGACATTTTTTTGTGAAAATGTTTGCGACGAATAACCACACTTTGAACGCTGAATGGTGATTTTAGTTAGACTAGTGGTACACAACATTTTCAGAATTATAAGTGAATGAGATGCAAGGGTTAGTCAAATATTACCCACAAAGTAGTTATAAAATTTTTTGTAATCAAATAGAAAACTTACAAAAATATCATTTTTCGACATAGTCTCCTTACGTTTTAACGAACTGTGTCCATAGTTGTCAAGCTTCGTAATGCCCTCATAAAAGTTTGTTCACGTTTGAACTGCGAGCCAGGAATGCACTGCTTCTTTCACTGCTTCATCTGAGATAAATCGACGGCCCCTTAATGACTGTTTGAGTGGGACAAACAAGTGATAGTCAGAAGGGGAAGATCGGAACTATATGGAGGATGATCCAACACTTCAAATTTGAGTTTCTGGAGCGTTCCAGCAGTATGGACAGCAGATTGCGGACAGGCATCGTCGTGCAACAACACAACACTTTTTGACAGCAATCCTCGACGTTTCCTTCAAGTTGCAGTCTGTCAGTAAGCATCTCACTGTAACATACACTGGTTACTGTTGTGCCCCTTTCCTCAAAACGTTCCAGTACTGGACCTTGTGCGTCCTCAAGAACCGTAAGCATCAGTTATCCTGCTGACGGTTGGGTCTTGAACGTTTTCTTGCACGGCGAATTTGGATGTTTTCATTCTGTACTCTGTCGTTTGCCATCCGGCTCGTCGCGGTGGGCGAGGGGACGGAGGCGCGTCAGTCACGGTCTGCACGGTCACTTCGGTCGGGGGTTCGAATCCCCCCTCGGGCATGGATATTGTGCCGTACTTAGTGTTAGCTAGTTCATAAGTAGTTTGTAAGTTTAGGGACTGATGACCCCGTAGTTAAGTCCCATAAGTTATACAAACATTTGAACATTTGAACCTCTGGCTCGTAATGATGGATCCATGTTTCGTCACCAATATTGATACTATCTAAGAAGTAGTCCCATTCGTTACCATAGCGATCACATATTTGAAGATGTCCAAGAGCGTTTGTTTGCGCAACTGTAAGAGTTATTTTGGAACCCGTTTAGCATAAACTATATGAAACCCAAGTTTGTTGTGGATGATTTCGTAGGCAGAATCGTTACTAATTTGCAGACGATGTGCCACCGTCAATAGTTAATTGTCTGTCTAAGACAATCATTTCACGTGAACGCTCAATGGTTTCTTCATTTGTGGCGGTGAACGGTCGTCCGGCTTCTTCGTCGTGCGTAACACTTGTGAGGCCATTTCGGAATTTTTTAATCCATTATTAGACACTCCGTTGTGGCAAAACATTGTTAAAATACTGTGCCGAAAGTATTCGATGAATTTCGGCCACTGATACGCCTCCCGCTCAAAAGAAACGGATCACTGAACGTTGCTCTAGTTCGGTGCAAATATACAGTGGAGCAGCCATGATTAACCCCACGGCAGCGATAACGAAACTAACCTAGCAGCTTGAAAATTGCAAAGATATAACAAAAAATAAACAAAGCGTGAGTCACCAACGTAAAACGACAGTACTACCAAAATAAACGAAAATATAACTAACCTGCGGCTAACAATTGATTTACCCTCATATTTAGAAATCCACAGTGTGAAGAATGTGATTACAGCGCGAACAACACAGTGGCCGAAAGCCTGCACTTAATAACGGAGAGCAGCGACGTTTGCGGAGGTTTGTGAGTTAGCATCATATTTACGACCACAAAATAACCTTGTGGAGGCAGATATTTGCAGCGTGTTTGACTTCCTACGAAAATGTATTGCTCTGTGGGGACCTAAATCAGCACCCCCTAGAGAAGAAAGTAACAGATCCTAAGCAAAACAAATTTTCCTATTCTGCATTCTTGAAGGAGTAAATTCTAACTTATGAGTAACGTGCATGCGCAATACTAATTGTACGTTATATGAAAAGCGCTTACCTATTACCTATTGCAAGAAATTCGGAAGCACCAATTCTTCTATTCTTGTGAAACGCAATGAAAGTGCTTCTGACCAATCTTGACTCTCGGCCAACTATCGAAACGATTTATGTAGTTTTCATTGTAGAGAACGCAACAATACCTATTGTCTGGAAAGGCGAAGCGGTGACGTGGCAGTGTCACCAGGAACTAGGTCACGTGATGCGGTACAGCGAGGTTACTGTTAAACTAGCGCCCAAGAAGAAGAAGCAAGAAGCTCACAATAAATGTGTGACCGATGATATGGATAAATGTATTGTCAGGCAGTAATTTTTATAGCATTACGAACAATAGACAGAAATACGAACTTTGCGAAAACTGCACAATTTTTGTCAAACAGAAATGAGCTTCAAAGCTAGCAAGGAAACCTTTAGAAGCAATGTTCTGTCTGTGGATTTTCGTTTTACAAGGTGTCAAAATTAACGTTTTGTTTCGCGAAGACGAGAAGGCATTGTTGGTAAAAGACCATACTTTCTTAGGTTTTCATTAGAATCAAAGCGACCAGTAGTTTACTTAGACGAAGCATGGATTCACACGCATTATACAGTAAATAAATGTTGGCAAAGTGATAGTGTGTGAGTAGTATTGTCACACAAAAGTGCTGGTCAGAGTTTAATTGTGTTCATGTAGGCGGAGACAGGTGTTTCAGGGCTCAAAACCAAAACGTTCGCCGGCTGCGGTGGCCGAGGGGACTGAGGCGCTCCAGTCACGGTCTACACGGCCACTACGGTCGGGGGTTCGAATCCCCCCTCGGGCATGGATATTTGTGCCGTCCTTAGTATAAGGTAGTTGATAAGTAGTTTGTAAGTTTAGGGACTGATGACCCCGTAGTTAAGTCCCATAAGCTTAAAAAAAAAAAAAAAAAAAAAAAAAAAAAAAAAAAAAAAAAAAACGTCCGACTATAACTCAGAAACGGATAGAAAACATTTTCAAAAATACGTCGAAATCCAACTGATACCAGGCTTACTATCAATGTCTTTATCCCTTGTAATTACTCACAGCGTATTTACCCATTCGGATTACTTCTAGCCATTGTAGGTGTTGAACATGTTTGACTGTAGTAATGTTTCTACAAATTTTTTCCATAGCACGTGTAACATTTCTATATATGCATACCCTATATTTCTATCCAATAGTTCAGTCCCAAATCTTAATACATTTCTGTACCAAAAAACTATACCATTGGTATAAAGTGATATTAGTACCCATATAAAACGTTCTAATCGGCTATTTTTCATTATAATACCTTTGCTAAAACTCGAATGCAAACGATTTATATTATTCAACTACAAAAAAAGTTTTAGTAACCATAAACAACGTAATATATAAAATAGTATTCTGAAACCCATTTACCTACTATACACATACATCACAAACTTGTTTATTAATGTTTAGTTGGTTTTAATGATGCAATCGTCATTGGCATCTGATGCAAATAAATAAATATTATAAATCAAAATAGGCCAACAGAACCTATTACTTCACTAGAATCTTTATAATGCACTGTCAACAAATATTGCTGTCACAGATGCAATTAATGCTAATAACACGGGTAAATACCAAATAAATATACCGGTACTTTTCAAACCCAGGTAAATGTTGATCACACACATACGAAATCACTATACCAAAAAACATTCAACAAAATAACACCATTTGACAACACACGCAGACTCGACTAAACGGTCATACAAAGTGTCAAAACATATTTCTGTTGATAAACAAAACGACACCATTTTTCCAAGTCAAAATAAAACATGTTAACAATACGTTTCAAACTGCATTTACGAACACACAAGATAATACACACCGATTTAAAATAAGAAAACAAAATACTTAAACTATAAACTTTATTTACGTAATTACTTTTCTATGTTCACCTTAGAGACACTAATTTGTATTGAGAGGTGAAAGAGGAGTGGAAGAGAAAGTTAGCCATTACTAACACTGTCTGTTTGGATGTTGAAGGAGACAGACGCTTTTGTAACAAGTTGTAGAAATCAATTGTTTGTGATAAGCAAACTTACCACATAAAATAAAACTTTGATGAGCTTAACCTGAAGTACGTTATTTCAACAAGTTGTAGAAATCAATTGTTTGTGATAAGCAAACTTGCCACATAAAATAAAACTTTGATGAGCTTAACCTGAAGTACGTTATTTCAAGAATTTCCTGTAAGATTTTACAAGTTTTAGCTCTCGCCGAAAAAACAACGCAATGTCAAGAAAAGAAGAATAAGCAGGTTAACAACAAAGAAGAAACCTGCAAAACCAAGGTGAGTACATATTAATGACCATTTATAGTTTTACGAATGTTTAATTTTTATGGGCCCTTCTTCCACAAGCCAACAACATAAGTTTTTCAACTTGTCCGAAACTACGTGTATGAAGCGGAAAACTGGGGAACAGCTTGGTAAAAAATGAAGAGGTAACGTCACACGCGGGGAGAATAAAGCACTCAACTGCCATTGAAGGGCTTAGCAAAATTGCTTCAGGCTTAACATGTAACAGCAGTATCGAACGTTCCATTTGAATTTCCAAATTAGATTTAGTCTCCTGCAAAATTAGTTGTGAGTAAACGCACGGCGCCTAACACGCTGGCAGCGCTCCACTCAAAAGAATACTGGCATGTGCGCCAGACTGCTTCCCTTCCGACGTAAACACGACGGCGCTGCCACAGGTGCGAGGAAGAAATCAGCCCTCCTCCCTCTCCTTGTTCAACAGGGGCGGCTGGAAGGTAGTCGAGACGCCATGCCACAGTTCCCGAAGCCGCTCCCTCCGAGTTTTGGTTTCGAATCCCCTCTTGGGAATGAATGATGAGTTTGTACTACAGAAAAAAAAGGGGTGCGTCAGATTTGCCGCCCCACGGAAAGTGCCGCCCCGTGCGGCCGCACGTTTCGCACGTGCCTTGCGCCGGCCCTGGTATGCAGTTTCTTTTGTAGTTCTGTTGCATGTTTTAAGGGTTCTGCCAATAAAACGCAGTCTCTCGTTCGCCTTTCCCACGATATTATCTACGTGTTCTTTCCAATTTAAGTCAGAAGTAATAGTAATTCCTAGGTATTTTGTGGAGTTTCCGGCCTTCACATTTGATTGATTTATCTTGTAAACAAAGTTTAACGGATTTCTTTTCGTACTCATGTGGACGACTTCACACTTTTTATTATTTAGAGTCAATTGCCAATTTTTACACCATAGTGATATCTTATTCAGATCGTTCTGCAGTTGGTTCTAATCTTCAGATGATTTTACTAGACCGTAAATAACGGCGTCATCTGCAAACAATATAAGAGAGCTACTTAGATTTTCCCCTAAATTGTTTATGTAAATAAGGAACAGCAGAGGACCATCAAGACTACGCTGTGGAACGCCCGATATCACCTCTGTTTTAGTCGATTCCTTACCATCGATTACTACGAGCTGTGTCCTCTGTGTCCTCTGAAAGAGTGTAAACATTAGCAGTGCACGCTGTTTATAGTGCATTCTTTCGTTCAGGAGTGTATTTATTACGTAAATTGGTGTTGTGTATGGTGTGATCGCTACGCTGGACGATTTGTGTGTGTGAGAACAACGTGTGATTCTTTTTTACTGACAAATTGCCGTTTCGCTGTGCCGTGCCACTTTAAGGAGTCACGCTTTTCTCACTATCATTTCCTGCATATTCCGACCTCAAAATCACATTTTACTTGTCAAGAAGAAGTTAAACCATAAAAGATTATGTACACTAACATTGTATACGAATGAGTTTAGAGATATAAATCATTCGTAAAGTTAAACAGAAAACCGTGTTGGCAATGAAAGAAAAAAAAGTACTATTGTGAAAGTAAATTTTTGGTAGAAAACAAAACACAATTGTGTAAATAGTAGTTAAATCCATATAGAAAATAAGAAAATCTACAATTGTTAGGAATGACTGAATAATAATTTTGAATTGCTAATTTTTTCGTGTTTTTGTTTATGTTTTCTTCGGCATTAACAAAATCCCAGACAAAAAGTTTGTCACAAGGGGTGGGATATATAAGGAGTGAAATTTTTTTTCACTGTCATTTGCTGCATATTTTTACCTCAAAATCACATTCTACTCGTCTACATCTTTTGAATATAAACTCAATGGGGTACGGACATTTTTAATAACAATAATTACAATTTGATATGAAAATTATGAGATCATGGTGAAAGTGTAATAAGAGAATGAAGGTTGATGCTTACTAGTGAACAAACACACACTTGTTTTTCTAAAGCGCGGTGAGGCGCCCACATGGCGGCGATGGTGACAATAGCAGGTGGGCAGAAACCTCCTCGCCCCAAATTCCTTGTCACGAGAGATCTCTGGACAGAAAGCCAGTGTCTTCTCAGGGAACTCCGGTCGCTTAAAATCCTTTTAAAAGCCAGACAATCCCAAGCTCAACAAAGCATAATGTAACTTTCACTCTGCAGCGGAGTGTGCGCTGATATGAAACTTCCTGGCAGATTAAAATTGTGTGCCGGAACCGGGACTCGAACCTGGGACCTTTGCCTTTCGCGGGCAAGCGCTCTACCGACTGTGCTATCCCGACACGACTCACGATGCCGCCTCACAACTCTACTTCCGCCAGTACCTCGCCTCCTACTTTCCAAACTTCACAGAAGCTCTCCTGCAAACACGCAAGACTAGCACTCCTGGAAGAAAGGATATGGTGGAGACATGGCTTAGCCACAGCCTAAGGGATGTTTCCAGAATGAAACTTTCACTCTGCAGCGGAGTGTGCGCTGATATGAAACTCCCTGGCAGATTAAAATTGTGTGCCGTAACCGGGACTCGAACCTGGGACCTTTGCCTTTCGCGCACACTCCGCTGCAGAGTGAAAGTTTCAGTCTGGAAACATCCCTTAGGCTGTGGCTAAGCCATGTCTCCACCATATCCTTTCTTCCAGGAGTGCTAGTCTTGCGTGTTTGCAGGAGAGCTTCTGTGAAGTTTGGAAAGTAGGAGGCGAGGTACTGGCGGAAGTAGAGTTGTGAGGCGGCATCGTGAGTCGTGTCGGGATAGCACAGTCGGTAGTGCGCTTGCCCGCGAAAGGCAAAGGTCCCAGGTTCGAGTCCCGGTTCCGGCACACAATTTTAATCTGCCAGGAAGTTTCAACAAAGCATGTTTACCTGGAACTCTTAGTGGCAGGTGTGTCGCAAATACACTGCCGCCAGTAAGTCTAGAGAAAATTCCTAAATTAGACATTAGCTGACTCACTATTGGCCAGCGAGCCATACGGTGTTTTAAGATGCACTATCCGATTGGTAAGTGAGCCACTGGCAGGGAAGTGCCAGTGTCATCAGAAGATGTACACAGTGAACAAGAAAAATTAAGGGAGACTCGCGCTCTTGCCCATGCTAGCTGTGGGTGTTGTCGCACACAAGTTTGTGGTGCGAAACTGTCGCAGCGATTTTTGTGTGGAGAGGTGATAAAGACTCCTGTACAGTATTGCACGTCCGATCCTTGATTGTCGTGAGTGCACTTGTGCTCTCCCGATAATCCATTTGTAGTCTGCGGCAACGTCCCAGAGATAAATTAAATTGGTCCCAATCCCCCGGTTCCGACCAAGGTTTTCGGAACGTTTTCCTTGGTTGTAAGGCGTATGCCGGAACTGGTAAGTCCCTCCCAGTTATTCCCAATTAGGATCACCCCTTCACCCCACTATCAGCTTGTCTGATAATTAGCTGAATAGAACCGCGACTCTTTATGGGCCGGATCTCAAACAGCCCGCTCCACTCTTCGGAGTGGAGAATGAAAAGAATAAGGTGTTATTTTTTTTTTTTTTTTTTTTTTTTTTTTTTTTTTTTTTTTTACTGCGCTTTAAGGAGCACCTCTGTCGTGAAGTGGACCCTAGCGAATCTCCTCTCCAGTGGAGAGTACTAAGGATTGTGTGTTGTTCATGGTGTTGAGATACTTCATATCCGGTGTGAACACAGACAGAGTCCATTAGTTAACAATTGCTAGCACATTTCCGAGTGTGAGACTAACGTACCACGCCAGTTTATAGCCAGACTAGCATTTATTGGTCATTCTTCATCAAGACGCAGGGAAGTGCGATCGGCAGTAGTCGATCAGGACGGACATTATTTAATTTCGATTTCAGCGAAGACACAGCTAATAGCCGTCGGCGCAGTTAACGGTATTGAGTGCAAACGCTTTAGGCGAACTCCACCCATTCCCAAACAGCAATAACAAATACATTATTTTTACCACTGCGTAACATCTCTGACTTTGGGACAGCCTTGAACGTAAAGTGAACGAAGTTGAATTAATTTTAAAGTCAATTAGGCACGGTCCTTCAGCCATTCTACCAATTTTATTTTATTTTGAAATTGTTTGTACGTTTTACCTATCCTGTCAACCTATCTGGAACTTGGAAATAAAAAAAATCTAATTTGTTTCTTTATTAATTCGAGTTGTCGTAAAAGTAAATAAAGCCAGAATTTCCAAACAGCTTTTTATTTCAGTAACTAGCGACATCGCTTTAGTACTAGAACTGATCATCACTAGTTACACTTTGTTAATGTCAATATTTTTTCTTACAGGAGATGTCGTCTATGTCTATCTGTACGTAAGTGAGAAAGTTTCACCGATTGTAGGTAGGCAAGAAGCACTTTTCTGACTTCTGCGTGACATGCTGTCGATGTCTTCCTCGCAGGAGCCTCGGGTACAATCAGTAAGCAGTAAGGTTAGTCCGTTGCGCACTACAAATAGTTGGAAGAGTAGAATAAAAATCTCAGAAGGATAGGTTTCACGTTAGACCATACACACGGTCCATTCCTTGTCCGTTGGAAGATTTCAGCACGCGTTCGATTATTTATAGGTTAGGTGTTTCATTCGACCGATTTCGGCGCTGCCGCGGATAACGCGGTGCTGATCGATAGGAAGAACCTCGGGAAGGAAAGGAAAGGCCGTAGGGGGCGCATCTGGTGGCGCATAAAGCGCGGGGTGGGGCGATGGCGAGGACGTCGGCTAACAGTGGCGTGCACTCGCGGCAAATTGGAGCAGGAGAAGGCGCGCCGCCATCGACCGGCGTGTAATGTCTCCGGCCTGTTCCAATCCCCGGCCCGGCGCGGCCGATTACGGCGTTTAGCCGAGTGGCGCCATCCACGGCAGGGTCCGTAATGGCCGCAGTCAGGACAGCAGGGGAGGGGGTGAAGGCCGGGGGGCAGGGCGGCGTCTGGAGCGGCGGTGGGGGCCAACGGGCCAACGTCGCGACACTGGCCGAAAGGCAGCGGCACTTGGAACATCTCACAAGAGGAGCGAGCAGGCGCCGTCAAGGCTGAACGAAGGCTAGAGCCCGTCCTACACGAGCGACCTTCTGGTCAAAAGCGACTACTCGACTTTCGTGCGCCCTTTGTGTCTGCGTGTAAATCAGGCGCCAAACACATTCCGGCTGTGTCTGTGACATCAGTGATGTCATTCTCAATGGCGAGAAGTCTTTCAATGTAAGAGTGATGTCAGGCGTGCCACAGGGGAGTGTCGTGGGTAAGGCGGCCAACTTCTTCGGATCCCAATGCGGGACGTTTCGAGGATGTGATTGAGGACTTTGAACGCGTGACTCCGTGTTACTAGTGGACTAACGTTGTTGGATGCCCGGGGCGGCAATACAAAATGAGGCCCGCCAGCACAATTAACAAAAAAAAAAAAAAAAAAAAAAAAAAAAAAAAAAAAAAAAAAAAAAAAAACTAGCAAAGAATACCCCAATTGGGGGTTTTGCACCGGACTTTTGAAGATGTTGTATACTTCTGTAAATAAGGGAACTCTTTTTACAAGTCCTTGTGGCAGTACCAATTTTGAAATCAATGTCCCGTGTCCCACCTATATTATGTCTCGCAGGACCCACATTTGTACCGCTTCGGATGTTTTACTTTTCTATTAAATTCTTGTTTGCCGGCCGCGGTGGCCGAGGGGACTGAGGCGCTTCAGTCACCTTCTGCACGGTCACTACGGTCGGGGGTTCGAATCCCCCTCGGGCATGGATATTTGTGCTGTCTTTAGGATAAGCTAGTTGATAAGTAGTTTGAAAGTTTAGGGACTGATGACCCCGTAGTTAAGTCCCATAAGCTTTACAAACACTTGATTTGAAATTCTTGTTTTGCTGTATGCCTTCATTAGTTGAGTGAGAATTTTGTGTCTTTGTTTGTGACACGGGCACTAGAAACGCAGGACACAATAATAGGCAACTCGACGGTAATTTTCATTATCTTCCTGTTTATTTTCAGACGAAAACGTGAACATAATGTTTTTCCCAGTCAGACAGTCGTAGCACATGCAAGACATCGGGGAAATTTTACTGCCGCGGTGGAGTAGCCGAGCGGTCTAAAGCGTCTCGCTGTGGAGCGCGCGGTTGCTCGTCGTGGAGGTTCGAGTCCTTCCTGGGGCATGGGTGTCTGTGTTTGTTCTTAGGTTAGTTTACCTTAGTTTAAGTAGTTTGTAAGCTACGGACTGATGACCACGAAGTTTGGTCCGATAGAATTACAAACATCTGAACATTTTTTTTTGAAAATTTACTCTGTCAACAGTCAACTATACTACGAGTACTTGAGCGGTATTGAAGGAAGAGAACTCAATAGCTGACGTGTAAATTAGTCCACCGAACCATGCAAACACAAATCAACGATGTCGAGTCTCCGCGAAGACTAACTTACAACCTAAACAATCGCCGGTTGAAGTTCTGCATCACCCGGAATTTTTCGTCTGGAACCTCTGCCAACTTCCGAGAACTCAGAGTGGTGCCCTGGGCTAACAGTAAGTGATGTTTTACTCAGTTGTGTATTTATTTCTGTTTTATGTACACTAGACAACGACAGTTACTGCATATAATCGCACTCATAAAGCCGATTCATGATATGAAATCATGCTTAAGATACGTGGGAATAATCTGCAGTCGGTGGAATATGAAAATTACCAAAATGCGGGACTAGCGGGACAAATTATACATTTTGCGGGACACTTTTATTGCGTCTCCCAACACGGGACGGTGCGGCAGAATCCGGGATGGTTCGCCGCCTTAGTCGTGGGTCCTTTGCTGTTCATATATATATATATATATATATATATATATATATATATATATATATATATGACCTTGCGGATAACATCGGAAGTTCATTGAGGCTTTTTGCGGTTGATGCTGTAGTATACAGAGAGTTTGCAACAATGGAAAATTGTATTGAAATGCAGGAGGATCTGCATAGAATTGACGCATGGTGCAGGGAATGGCAATTGAATCTCAATGTAAACAAGTGCAATGTGCTGCGAATACATAGAAAGAAAGATCCTGTATCATTTAGCTACACTATAGCGGGTCAGCAACTGAAAGTAGTTAATTCCATAAATTATCTGGGAGTAGGCTAAGGAGTGATTTAAAATGGAACGACCATATAAAATCAGTCGTCGGTAAAGCAGATGCCATACTTAGATTCATTGGAAGAATCCTAAGGAAACGCAATCCGAAAACAAAGGAAGTAGGTTACAGTACATTTGTTCGCCCACAGCTTGAATACTGCTCTCCGGTGTGGGATCCGTGCCAGGTGGGGTTGATAGAGGAAGCAGAAAAGATCCAACGCAGAGCAGCGCGCTTCGTTACAGGATTATTTGGTAATTGTGAAAGCTTTACGGAGATGATCACTAAACTCCAGTAGAAGACTCTGCAGGAGAGACGCTCTGTCGCTCGGTACGAGCTTTCGTCGAAGTTTCGAGAACATAGCTTTACCAAGGAATCTAGCAGTATATCTCGGGAATAGATCATGAAGATAAAATAAGAGAGATTAGAGCCCACTCAGAGGCATACCGACAATCTTTCTTTCCGCGAAAAATACGTGACTGGAATAGGAGGGAGAACCGATAGTGGTACTCAAAGTACCCTCCGCCACAAACCATCGGGTGGCTTGCGGAGTATGCATGTAGATGTAGATGTATACAGAGTCCGCCAGGAAATGTATACACATTTTAAGGAATGAAGAGTATTACTTATGTGTTAATTTTACATTAAGAAGACACCAGGGGAAAAAGGGGGAAGGTAAAAAAAAAAAAAAAAAAAAAAAAAAAAAAAAAAAAAAAAAAAAAAAAAAAACTAGATTTTGAGAAAACGGCGAATTAGTGTTTTCAAACGGTCTCAAAATAAATATTTTACAGTTTATTTATACATATCTATAAAAACTGTTTCGAAAAAGTATCAGCCAATAAAAACCACATATTTCAATAAACATTGGTTTTATTTGTACATTTATAAACATAAACAGCTTTCCACACGTTGAAAAGGGGGAATGTCCATAATCGACTTACTGATTTAAAACAAACAGAAGTTAATATAACACAGAGAAGTGAGGGCGTCTAACAAATAAGGCCTATTTAAAAGTCAATGATTTCTTGAACATATTAAGATATTTAATTGAACCATTAATAATAGGCATACGTTGAAAAAACCGATTATTCATCACATTTAAGACTGTACTTGGCTTTGGATATTTTCAATGGTTCCTGCTTGATTGCTTTGGAAGTAAAACCTCTCCCGGCTGAATGGATTTTGCTATATATTTATAAACGGAAAATTTTTATTTTCTTTCCTTCTCCTTGGCTTCTCTTGTTTTTGGTTGCTAGAGTTTTCTTCTTTTGTTTGTCTGTCGATTTTTTTTCGCCAGTAACAACAGCAGTCAAAGTAGTTCGGTATTTGATGTCTCTGAAATTACTCGAATTCTTATTGGGCTGACCTGGAAAGGACACTTTTCAGTGCAGAGTGGAGAAAGAAAATCTGTACAATATCGAAACATTGGAAGGCCCATATCGACAACCTCATATGGGGTGGGCTTACTTGTTGCAGCTGTAATCACCCCATTCCACTGCCCAGGAGTCTCTACTGATGTGTTTTGCTTTACCAAAGCCATGCCAGTGTCACTTTGCATATATGAGAGCTCTCTAACTGAATCGAATCGCCTCATTTCATGAACAGAAAAGTGTAAAAATCTAAAAAAAAAAATGAATAATTCTTGATTTGACTTGCACCTCACATATATCTAAGGCAGAAAATTAAATACTTTGCCTTTGCAATCAGTGGATAGCTTTATTACGGGCCTTGGGGGGGGGGGGGGGGGGGATCGCCGGACATTTTTATTCCGAAACGCGGTAGCGGATTCTAAAAGGTTGAAAAACTCTAGCAACACTGGCTTACGTCGATAGTTTCCCACAAATGAAAGTCCATAGGTGATGGATCTGGCGACCGTGGAGGGAACTCAACGGGCTCCATAGGCGTTCCCAGCATTTGATTTCGTGTGGGATTTACAATAAATGGACACTGTAACAATGTGCACTCTTAACATAGCTGCAAAGGACATTAATGCTGTATCCGTTATATTTCATCCCAAAGAACTATATACTAGAGTGTCACAATTGTATAGAAAGCAAATTACTAAACGTCTTCAAACTGTACTTATTCTCCAATACAAGAACAAGGCTAATAATACTACGAAGCTAGACAAATGCTTATCGAAACACACTAATGGCAGTCAGAAACGCAGTGCATGAAGATGTCAGTAACTTTTGAAGCATTGTCAGAAAAGAACTTTTGTGATTCGTGAAAGCTGTCAGTGGCAAAAAATAAGTGTACAGATACTCTTTGCCTAGACAGGAACATTTCTTCATTTGCATAAGAACATTAATAAATATTGCTGACTGACATTGCAATTACTAATAGTGGCATATTTAGGCGGGCTTTATCTCGTTAACAGAATGATACCTTCGTGAGGGGGTTGAACCACACAACTCTCCCCCCTTCCTCTGACTAAGTCCATGATGGGCACTCTTCGTCCAATCCAATGTCCCTAAAATTGTCATCGAGGAAAGCTCGAATGGCTAGGTGGTAGTGTGATGGCGTCACGCCCTGTTGTTAGAAGACCTCTTCATCAGCTCAATAAAGCGCACGCATAATTGGCACTTTACTTTTACTTTTTCGTGTCCGGAAACCAGGACACAATTATTCTGCCCAGTATAGGACCACGTCCAAAGCTTCTTTCTTGTTCAGCCATAAATCGTCAGGGTTGCACCGATATGGACAGCTGGGGCAGGCGAGCAGGTGCTCCATGTCCTGCACAGCACCGCAGCCACACTTATCATCCGTGGTTCCAAGACCCCACCTAATCATGTCTGTCTTCACTGGGGCCACCCCCGTCCTTATTCTGTTCCGTGTCCTCCATGTCTTCCAGTTAGTGGTGAATCCGCTGGGCAACGCCCGTACAGGTGGTTTCAGTCGGCCGGGTTTACACTCACTGCCAAAAAGAGGATGCCTACCCTCGATGGTTCGTCTGAGTCTCTCTGTGAATTCATGTGATGTTCTTTGATAGTTGGGTTTTGCAAACCTGACACCTCTATATAGTTTGGGAAAAGGATTAGGTTTCATGCAACGCGTTCTTAATTGGCATGTTTCATTGATACTTATGTCGACCTTCTTTGCATGGGTTGATCTGTGCCATACTGGGGAGGCATATTCAGCTGTAGAGAAGCGTAAGGCTAGTGCGGTGGTCTTAAAATGGAAGGCTTAGCACCACATTTGCTGTTAGCTAGTTTCCACAGAATATTATTTCTGGCAGTTACCTTTTGGCGCATCTTTTCGCAGTGGTACATTTATGTCAGAGATCTATCAAGCACCACGCCCAAGTAAGTTGGTTCGTTCTAATGTTCCAGTGTGGTATTATTCCAACGGACGTTACGTTTGCGATTAGTTTCCTAGGATCGAAGATGGATGGCGTTGACTAGTGTCTTGGATGGGTATTGCTTGAGAAAATTGTTTTTATAGTACTCTGACATTTCTCTGAGGGCTGTATCCAGCTTCTGATCTACATCCTCAAAGGTCATGTGCTGTAATTGACAGGTCATTCCTATATAAGAAATCTTTTGTATCCTTAGGCATAGGTTGGTCGTTGGTGTACACATTAAAAAGGGAGGGCGACAAAACGCTTCATGCGCCTAGACCATTTCTCTTGTTCCTCCATACCTGGCAAAATTGATGTGCATAACATTTACAGGTAAACTTCTCCAGTGACAGTACCATCAAAGAAAAAAGTCCTTAGATGACAGTCCACACCACGCATGAACCCCTGGTAGATTGACCTCTTAACAAAATAAACATGCGGATCTTCCGGGCACTCTGTTATGCGTATTAAGTTTAAATTGTACCTCGACACTCCACACTAACTTCATTACAAATTGCTCCTCATCTGTTGCCATTTGCTGATACCATTCGCCAAATTGCATTCCGCGATCAGGATAGTCATCATTAATCGCGTGCAGTAATCGTGGAATGTAAACTTTCCACTTTGCAACTTTCAGAATTCTTCGTACGTTTGTACTGCTAACCCACACTTCATATGAAGATTGCGTAGGAGACTTCTATGGAAAAATAACAAACGTTTCCATCACAAGAGCCGACGAAGCAGGACTTGTAGATGTACGCTGTCTTTCCGATCTTCCGTTGCAACATGGCTTGCGGTGGGCACCTTCAGTGCGCAAGTTACCGGACAAATAGGCAGATAGAATGGTAAGAACACAGTCCAGACACGAGGCCATAAAATAAACGACGGCGGGTACGTTACAAGTTAAACACATAAACAATCCACAATTGATCGACTAATAAGAATCCATTCCTATCGTATCTCAATACTCAAACTGTCTTGCTGTTTGGGCTTTGATTGTTGCTCAGTACTCCCACATTCGTTCTTGGTGTAGTTATTTTCTCTCCTCAGTCCAAGCTCTTCTTCAATCACAATAACAAATATTCTTCAATTTTCCGCACAGAAAGAAATCCGGGGACGTAAGATCCGGTGAACGTGCGGGTCATGGTATGGTGCTCCTACGACCAATCCACCTGTCATTAAATATTTCATTTAAGACCGCTTCAACTGCAAGCAAAAAATATTTGTAGAGCTTATGGGACTTAACTACTGGCTCATCAGTCCCTAAACTTACAAACTACTTATGAACAAGCTAATACTAAGGACGTCTCAAATATCCATGCCTGAGGGGGGATTCGAATCCCCGCCCGTGGTGGCCGATGCAGACTGTGACTGACACGCCGCAGAACGCTCGGCCACTGCGGCCGGCCAACAGCATGCGAACCATGTGCCGGTCGACTATCACGTTGAAAGTACATCGCCATTCTGTCATCTAGTGAAACATCTTGTAGTAAAATCTGTAGAACATTACGTAAGAAATCAGCATACATTGCACCGTTTAGATTGTCGTCGATAAAATAGAGGCCAATTATCCTTTCTCCCGTAATGCCGCACCATACATTAACCCGCCAATGTCGCTGTTGTTCTACTTGTCGCAGCCATTGTGGATTTTCCGTTGCCCAATAGTGCGTATTATGCAGGTTTACGTTACCTCTGTTTGTGAATGACGCTTCGTCACTAAACAGAACGTGCGAAAAAAAAATCTGTTATCGTCCCGTAATTTATTTTGTGCCCAGTGGCAAAAATGTACAAGACGTTCGAAGTCTTCGCAATGCAAATCCTGGTGCATAGAAATATGGTACGGGCGAAATTTATGTTGATGTAGAATTTTCAGCACTGACGTTTTTGAGTTCCCATATTCTCGCTCAATTTGTCTGCTACTGATGTGCGGATTAGCCGCAACTGCAGCTAAAACACTTACTTGGCTGAACACTTCCTGTCTCTTTAAATAACGTAACTATCCGACGAAAGGTCCGGACACTTGGGGGTGCCGCGGTAGAGTAGCCGAGCGGTCTAAAGCGCCTTGCTGCGGAGCGCGCGATTGCTCGCCGTCGGAGGTTCGAGTCCTCCCTGGGGCAGGGGTGTGTGTGTGTGTTGTCCTTAAGTTAGTTTACCTTAGTTTAAGTAGTTTGTAAGCTAGCGACTCATTACCAAGTTTGGTCCAATAGATTTACAAACATTTGGGTGATGTCTTCCAGGATAACGATCATCATACGTAGCACAGGCCCGTTGGGCATTTTGATAACAATAGCCATACATAAATACCATATCGGCATTTTCTGCAATTGGTAAACGGTCCATTTTGAACACGAGTAACGTATCACGAAGAAAATGTGTAATGTTTGTACAGCTTATGGGACTTAACTACGGGGTCATCAGTCCCTAAACTTACAAACTACTTATGAACTACTTACGAACTAGGACGGGACAAATATCCGTGCCCGAGGGGGGATTCGTACCCCCGACCGTAGTGGCCTTGCAGACCGTGACTGAAGCGCCTCAGACCCCTCGGCCACCGCGGTCGGCCACGAAGAAAATACCGTCCACACTGGCGAAATGTAACTCGATACCACGTACTTATACGTTTGTGACTATTACTGCGCCATCTTTCACAAAGGGAAAAATAGTTTTACAAATAAAACATTAATATTTATTTACGTACTAGACGAATATGTAATAAAATTGAAGTACCTATTTTAAAAACAGTTGATATCCGTTTGACCTATGGCAGTGCCATCTAGCGGGCCAACTATAGCGCCCTCTGTTTTCCCCCTTTAAGTTAGAAAAGTTTTGTTCTTTGTAGTTTTTTCGTTTGATGCTTATTTTGTGAGATATTTGGCCCGGTCACTGTCAATAGACCACCCTGTATAAACGAAAAGGAATGACGTCTTTTATGATCATATTTGCTGGAGTCCAGTGGTGAAATAAAAGAATTCTGTCGTTAATATTGTGCCATAGATTGCCAAAAATATTTAGTTTCACAGAATAGAACGATGTAATGAAAAGTGAATTCATTTATATGAAGACTGACGTTTGTTAAGTAGAGTGAGTTATGTTATTAAAAGTGTACAGATAAATTTAAAGCACAAGACTTCAATCAGTGTTTTATATTCACGAATCTGAAAATAATTGTATTGTTAATGGAGCCTAGGAGACAGGCCCTTGACGGGCAATTTCACAAATACGGTGTAACTTCTAGTTTGAGCTCAGAATCTGCTATGTCGCTTAATTAAGAAGTTCTATGCTACGTTGCATACGTTTATTTCTTTTAAGTTATTCACTTAATTTTGATGGCCGCCTGTTCCTTTTGTTCGTTGCTCGGTTCGTTGCGTCGCTAGTTAACGTCACGCCCCCTTACAATATGCCTACAGTTAATTAAAGTTCACGACGAGCTTGCTTTTTAGTTCTTTCTTTCTTTCCAGTTCTCGTTGCAAATTAGCAAGATATTAGGCTTGAGATTCACTTCTAAAAACTGGAAATAATGAAGTATTCAGAAGTAGCTTGCTCGCCAGCCCTGACTAACAATTACATCTTTGTCCTTTCCTACCTGCCTTTACACCTTTTGTGTATGCGGCTGGTATTTTCTAGGGGATCTGACTGTGTTAGCGGAAGGCTGGACGCCTTCATGAATTCACCACCCTGGCACAAATTCTGAGCACCTAATAATTTGATTGCGTCTACAATAAATCTCATTTTTATTTGTGAGAATGTTTCTGAAAGTTGGCTGAACGTCAATCGGAGGCGGTACGTGGGTACCAACTCGGTATTTAACTATCTCGATGTGCAAATAGTCTAAAAACGTCATCTTCGCTTTCCATAATTTTTGAGTACTTACCTGTGAAAGAAGAAAACGTATCTGCAGTTCTTGTCAGTTGGTATTCGTGTGCTAATATTTGGCAATATAAATCAGAAAGGTTTAACTTCATATTCTTGGGACAGAGAGCAGTAACAGTAAACAGTGTGTGGCCAGATTTTGTAAGACTCACAAGGCATGAAAGATGAAAACTAGCGTAGCCTGTAACGGGGGGAATATGTTTCAGACAAATTTTTAAAAGAAACATTAATATGTCATACCGTAGACGGGTAGGAACAATTAACTTAGAATACTTTCCATCTTTTTCATTTTTAAGCTATGTTATCCATTCTTGGAAGAACAAACTAAAGCCATTTCCAATCAATAACTTTGTAAAAAAAGTATATTTTTTTAACGTTAATGTTAATAAATATTGACTAAATACTTCAAAATAGGAAACTACGAAAATATGTGTTTTATGAGACCAGCAGAAGCGATAGTTATGCCGGTACGTGTATGTTTACGTCTGCTCAACCCGCAAACAAAATTAATCATCATCATCATCATGCCTTTCAGCTTTCAGTCTGGAGCGTAGTCCCCCAAATAACATTTCTCAATGATCCCCTGTTCAATGCTGAATTTGATGCCTCGTCTGATATTATGCCTGTTACTTCAAAATCATTCTGGACCAAATCTAAGTATTTTCTCCTTGGTCTACGTAAGGAAGCAAAAGTATGGTATGACTGGGTGTGGTATATTCTAAATATCCCTCACAAATTAATTACGATTTTTGTAATTTTATGTTGTCTTATGAGCATAAGTTATAAGTAATGCATAGATCATGCACTTATTATAGACTTATTCTAGAAGATTCAAGAAAATGCGCTAGTGTTAAAATGAGGGAGTGTCAAATAGATCATTTAGCAATGTACCGAAATTCTATGAATAATATCAAAGTTCTTCGCTTGATTCAGATCATTACATTTCAAGGACAAAAATTAAGTTAACCAGAAAAAGAGAAACAAACAATCAAAATCCACTAGGAGGAGAAAATAATAAATAATGCGTTGTATTCAGAGAGATTCGAAACACTTCCAAGCGACGAACTTTGAGCGGTTATTAATAAACTGAAGAACATTGCCGAGATCGCCGCTGTCAGAAGAATAAAGAAACATGCTTGGTGAAATGAAAAATGTGATAAAGCAACACAGGAATGGCACAAAGCATCGCTAAATGACTAACAAAAAGAAACTGAAAAATATAGAGAAGAACTAACCATTGCTAGAAGACAAACGGCCAAGGAAATCAAATGAATAAAAAAAGACCATCATAAAGAAACCCTAAACTTCATAGAGGAATCATTCAAACAACAGACAACAACGCACTATTACAGGACAATCAGGAAATTCATGAAGAAAAATAAAAATTGGAAACGAATGCACACCGATCAAGACAACGGCAACTTTCTAGTCGATCACTTCAAATAATTACTGAATGCAGAGGAGCCATAAGAATATCCAGATTTTGAACCACGTCCAAAAGAGAATACCATCCAGAGAAAATTACACCACCAGATTTCAAAGCAGTGATCAAACCAACTAGGTGGCTCATGAACTACAGAGCAGCAGACGAGAATAAATTGGTCGCCGAGCTGTGGAAGAACACAAATAAACAGACACTTCATAAACTCCATAAGCACATAATAGACATCACGAATTCTGGAAAAATTACAGAAGAATGGAATACGGCAATAATCCATGCAATACACAAAGAGGGTGATGGATAACATCCAAACAACTATCGGGGGATTTCGTCGCTTAATGTCAGCTATCAGATTTTATCTTTACGGGAATTTAGGATCAAATCGACCAAGAACTTAAAGAATATCAAGGAGAATTTCATCCTGGAAGAAGTTCTCCAAATCAGATTATCAGCCTTAAGCGTGAGAAACAAGAAGTTTGTCACCTCATTTGTTGGCTTCAAGGAACCGTTCGACAATATCCACTGCGATTCATTACTTCAGATCCTTGCATGAATTGGATTGCACCAGAAACTCATTAATTTCTTTGGACTCATCCCTAAGAAAAAAAAATCAAAAGTTAAATTCAGATGGGAGATACCTGAATTATTCGAAATCCGGATTGGACCTCAACAGGGGAACAGTCTTTCGCTATTACTGTTACTTTGGAGAACGTTATGCGAGAGTGGAATAAGAAATAGTAAATAAACCTCAAGAGTGTCAGAAATATCAGAGTCCATTTCTTGGCCTTTCCTGATGACCTGGAACTGCTTACAAATATTGTGAAAGAGGCTAGACGCCAAACTAAACAACTCGAAGAAAATAGCAGCAAAAGTCGGACTACAGATTTCATTTGAAAAGACAGAAATGATGCCATTCTTCAGAACTGAAACACCAGCCATTACAATGAATGATAACAAAGAAATTAATATTGTAAATAAATTCAAATATTTTGTCAATTGTCAGTGGAAAGCAGAACAACCAAACTGCACAGCGTATCACCTAGTCAACATACAAGAAGAAATGTCTCTGAATAAATGTAAAACTCTGACACAACTACGCTATTAAACCTGAAGCAACATATGCTTGTGAAACACTGTTCAAGATGAACACCAAATCAACGACAGACAAACTACAAAGGCAGACAGAGATCTCCTAAGTACAATAATAAACAAAAAACGCGAAGTAGATGGACAGGGACGTCTATTACATAACAAATTTATATACCAGGAAACAGGGTCAATAATTAACACAATGCGGAAAAAGAGGGTTGCTTTCTTCTGTCACATTTCTAGACTACCAGAAACTAGGCTAAAACCAAGAACAATTGTTTAAAGAGGTTAAAGATGATTTAGATGACAATCCAACAAGTACAAGGCAGAGAGGAAAAGAAGATCCCTAAAAACAGTGACAGGAGATTTAACCTAGAGACATTTACACGCTAAAAATACATGATGAAGAATGGACATCCAGGTCGTAATAGATGAAAAAGGTTTGGGAGCAGAAAAGTCAAATTTGCAAGTAATATTAAGACTTAAATGTATATGGATTGACTATATTGCTCAAGTGTTGGCGTAAAATATGTCAATAATACAATTTTAAACATGGATGTTAAAGACAGCAACCTTTCGTCGAAATGTGAAATAAACACTTGAAAAAGAGCTCTTCGGTTGCGAAAGTTTTGGTAAAATTTTTACTTTACCATTCATAGGTAACAAACAGTTTTACTTCTGATGAAGGCTTCCTTAGTGAAGCCGAAACCATGGTAAAGTAAAATTTTTACCAAAACTTACGCAACCAAAGAGCTGTTTTCCAAGTGTTTATTGCGTACGTAAATAAATAAATAAATAATAAGTGTATGCTGAGTGTATTCTTTGTTACATTTAAAACTGACACATGACACTGTTAACAATCGGTCTAGTTGGTTTCCTTTCCTTGTATGAATTTATGTGTGATTGAAAACAAAAATGTAAAGCTTATAGGAGTTAACTGCGGGATCATCAGTCCCTAAACTTACACACTACTTATGAGCTAGCTTATGCCTGAGGGGGGTATTCGAGCCCCCGACCGTAGCGGCTCCTACAAGAGAAACAGCATTAAATGTACCACTGTTTGCAAACTGTGAAAAGATCAATCCTGCACCATATTCCGATATCTTTATTATTTGCAATAATAATAGTAACCATATTAATAATAGTGTCCCTATTTTTATAAACGATTTAGGAAACAATCTGAGTAGCTGTGTTAAACTGTTCGCGGACGATGCTGTCATTTAACGGTTAGCAAAGTCACTGTAGATCAAAAGCAACTGAAAAATGATTTAGATAAGATATCTGCATGGTGAAAAAACTGGAAATTAAACCCTTAATAATTCGAAGTGTGAAGTATCCATATGAGCACTAAAAGAATAAACTTCATTTACACAATAAATCAGTGAAATCTATAGCCCGTCAATTGAACAAAATACCTAGGTATTACAGTTACAAACAACTTAAATTGGAAAGGATACTAAAAAAATATTGTAGGAAAAGCGAACCAAAGGCTACGATTAGTTGGCAGAACACTTAGAAGATGCAACAGTAGTACTAAAGAAACAGCCTACTAACACTTGTGCGTCCACTTTTGGAGTATTGCTGCCCATCATGGGATTCCCACCAAGTTGGACTGACGGACGGTTTAGAGAAAGTTCAGAGAAGGGCAGCTCATTTTGTATTATCGCGATATATTGGAGAGAGAGTCGCGGAAATGATTCACGAGTTGGGGTGGAAATAATTAAAGGAAAGGCGTTATTCGTTGAGGCGAGATCTATTTGTGAAATTTTCTCTTCTTCCCATTCAGAATATGAAAATATGTTGTTAGCATCCACCTACAAAGTAAAACATAATAATCATAATAAAATAAGAGAAATCAGATGGAAAACGGAAAGACTTAGGTGTTCCTTTTCCCGCGAGCTACAAGAGAATGGAGCTGTAGAGAAATATAAAAGCCGTTTGATGAACCTTCTGTCATGCACTTCAATGTGACTTGCAGAGTATTTATGTAGATGTACGGGTAGAGCCTTTGGCAAGTAGGAAGAAAAATTCATCGATGATACGAGTACGGAAGAAATGGTAAGATTAGAGTTAACGATGTTTGAATCGTCATCCTTCAACTGTGTAAAGAAGCACTACTGTAAAATTAAGAAAATATTTTAATTCTGTTCTTTTTACTCTAAGTGAAGGTAGTTGGTATTTTTTCATTTTAACGCTATTTCATAGAATCATGCGTAACTCAGTTTTTAGTTGGTGTAAGTTTCTTTATTTGTACATAACAATAATAAAACTAACACATTTCTTTTCACTAGTTCCCTTCTAAGTAAATCATTAGTCATTTATAGAGCACTAGCTGAAAGCCTGGCGCTGCCCGGGTGTCTATTTATTTATTTATTTATTTTTTATTCGAACCTTGAGTTAGTACTTTTCCTATCCACTCTCTCTCTGTCCATCTCCTTTTTTCTAAAAACATGTTACATTTATCAGAGAATATATCAGAAATAACAGGTAAAAATGCACTCGGTTTGAAGAATCCAATCACGAAATTCAACAGTAATGATTTTAATAATATCACAAATGGATCACATGATGTAATGCACGAAACGTCAAATCGATTTTCTTTTAAAGAGATGTATTAAAAGACATTTCTTTTTTACTGCTTTATTTTTTAATCTTATATTTCCTCATTCGTATGCTTATTCTTACAGAGAAGGAGCTGAAGACATTGTAGCACGCATAGACAAAAGATATGGTCTGTGGCATCAAGTTTGTTGTGCGTAACCTCCTTGCTGGCCTTCAGTTCCAATGTTGTTATAATTCGACGACTTTCAACCACCACATCGTCCACACCCTCATAGATGTCGGCATGGAAGTGGTATGGTGTACAACGGGAGACTTTGGACAACAATTACACACACACCATTCGTTTGCGGTCTGTAGTTTTCGCTGCAGAGCGAAATATTCACACACACACACACACACACACACACATACACGTAGAATTTTAAATACACTGATAACTTTCCATCGCAATATACTTTCCCATTCCATCATTATCAATCAATAGAACCATTTCCAAAGAATAAATATAATTTGCAAAGAATCATTATTGTTCCGCATTTCGCGGCATCTTCTCCATATTACGAAATATCTACCACATCGCTATAAAACCGGGCCTAAAACCTTCCACGGGTAGACATTAGTAACTGTAAAAATTTGTCTTATGGTTCAGACGTGATAAACGTACACCGAACAGACATTTACATTTATAGATATAGACTAGCTTTTACCCGCAGCTACGCTGGCATTGATGTCCTTGCAAACGTGTCAAAGACCATCGAAAGTACAATAATTTCGCAACTGTGTTCTTATGTTACGACCAGGATAAAAGAAATGTAACCGCTCGTAGAATGACGGTAAATACTGTCCTTCTTTGTCGAGGTGAAAATAAATATATTGTTATATCGTGGCTGAATCGCTAACTAAAAAACTATTTTTATACAAAGTGTACATTATGCAGGATTCAAATGTCATCGAAATCGGTTCGGCGATTTGAAAACGTTGACATTTTGTGTAAGCATCGTATTCATTGTGTTGAATCGTATTATGTACAACATATCAACCATTAAAATTATTGTAATAAATGTGATAAAATGCAAACGTCAAAGAATAAATAGATTGTACAAGGAGTCTTCAAGAGTCTCAGAAGCTATAAGAGAAACGTTGATGCTGAGCTATTCCATATTTCTAGTTATATTAAAAAACCAACAATTATCTTCATATACACACTTTTTAAAGTAGCCTATGTTCTTCTTCAGCTTTCAAGTAATCTCCACACCCAATTTCATCAAATCGGTGAAGTGATTTAGTCGTGAGAGCGTAACGGACGAGCTTCTTTCGTATTTATAATATTAGTAATAGACAGAGCTTCTTTCACATATTAGTATGGATTGTTGTACTAATATCTGAAAATATTATCCCGCTAGTAAGTATGTAATTGTAAGAGAACAGTAAACTGTAATGAATAGTGGATTTTGTTTCCTATCTTTCACTCCACGTCTGACGACGTGGCGGACCCGTTTTCGAACTTAAAGTTCGTTTGAGGCAAAGAGAAACTTGATTCTGTTGTGACACTGGTTATTTGTAATTGGGCTTGGATCTAATTTATATATTAAGCTTCTCATTTATAAAGACTATCGTGGGAGGTTACCCGCTTTCTGCTAAACTGAGGGGAAACGTCCCTGAAAAAAACCTCAGTGCGTGTTATTCTAAAAGTTATTGGAGTTATTCAGAATCTTTCACCTGATATACCATGTGCTGGAGCAAATCCTGTGCTTCTTGAAGTGCCACGGGTGTTGAATTTTCCAGTATAAACCTTGTCAAGAGCCTGAGCTATTGCACTTGGAGGGTACGAATATGTATACCTCGGAAAATTTAGTCGGATTGGAGCTTGCGATAAAAGCTCTGTCGTTTTTGAGTTAGTAGCAAAACTGGCAGCAATTGGCAATCAATTTCATTAACCTTTCTTCGATTGGCTGTACATCTATATATATTGTAAGTCATGAAACATGTGAGTTTAACTTAATATCATAATGCGAGCTAAGTTTTTATCACTTTCTTTGACTTTACGAAAACACAATTTGATGCTAGACAAGGTTTCTGTTGCCAGTTGCTGCACGTTTTATAGCTTCGATGCGAGTGTTTTCGTAAAGAACGGGAAATTGCCGTTTTCTAACGTAGCATTTCGATAGGAAAATACAATCAAATAGTAAAGTTTTGATAATGAATCGATGTAGAATTTTAAGCTATAAGTTTTTGGTAACTTCGATGTTTTTGATTAACGCTTGGTGTCGATGGAAAGCAAAGCCTCCACGTTTTTATTTTCATCACTGGTGAAACTACACTTAGAAATCGGGGAAAATTCAATTTATTCTGTAAGAAGCCTACTTAAGCTATAAAAACAGTATCCAGAATTGCACTAATTCTTGGAAGCAGTAGCCCAGGTACTACCATCAAGGATTTAATCTGTGTGTCTTCATCGAATGTATAAACACTGAAATGTGCAGTTCTGTCTCAGGAACATTCCGAATCTCTGCCGTGGTGTTATGAGTTTAACGCTGTGAACTTAGGCCCTTAAGTGCAATACGAAACTTGAGACTGAGTTTCACTGTATGAACTGACTCACCATAAACTAAATTTTAACACTTTTTCATGTTAGTTTATATAGTGCTACGTATTAATGATATTACTGTAACTAACATCGGAAATATAAAATCTAATTTCGTATATTGTTAAAGAGAAAGATTATTACTCAGAGTAAACTTACGGTTACCATTTTAGTTACGTTATTTATAGAGAGATACTGGTGGGGAAATACATTTAGTTCACCTTGACTGGGTGACTGTCACGCCGTTGCCAGGCGTCTTCTTGCAGGAAACGCTGGTTCCTTTCAGAGTTTCGCTACGTACGGCGGTAATCGCGTGATCTTCTCGTATCAAATCGACAGGCCAGTCACGGAGCACTCTGCCTGACACTGAAACGCCTCAATTTCGCTTCGTCGATTGGTTTCGATAGCGATCCGGCAGGACCGTTCCCTCAGAATCCTGACACCACGCCGACACTGACTGTTCGCTTTGCCTGCGATTAAATTCACGGCCGCTTCCCTTCCTTGTGCTCTCGCGAGTTAGAGATAGTTGAAATTTGCTATCACTTCCTTTGTTTTTGCTGCACAAGTTAGAAATGGTTGAAGTTTGAGATCAAAATATTTTAAAAGTATTTCCGCCTAGTAATTAACCAGCAGTTAAAAAGTTATTTGAGTAGCCAAATATCAAACCTGGACATCTGACCTAATTGTCGAAATTTAGTTAGCTGTCGATCCCAAGGGAAGTTTTTCCACTCTTTTCATTGATGAAGTCCGTTTTGACGTAAATGTGATAAATCACACGTTAAAGTTGACTGTTCATATAAAAAACGGACACCTACATAAGTGCTTGATACAAAATCGGACACTTATGAAATAAAGCAATGTGCACCAATGGGAACACAGTATATGATCACATGACCTCGAAAATCAGACATGGCGATAGTATGTGCCAGGTACTAAGACGTATTAGCCCGTACATAAGTTTTTCAGTAATTTTTTATAGTATTATTACCAATAACCATCATAAAGCGACTGAAATGGATCATAGTATATCATCAGCGTCCAAAAGAAAAACTAGGAAAATAAACATTGAAAAGATACAAAAGTAAGTCTAGCTTGTAAACTACACTGTTCTATTGTAAGGTGTGTTGTACAAAAGTATCACTTGTTGGAAAGAACTTCGATGTCAGAAATGATGTAAGGATGCTTACAGAAAAATATGGCGACAATTTTAACAGTCATTCAGTTAGTGTGTTCGGCTTAATAGAAATAGATTTAAGAAAGAAAGATACCATCATTAATAAAGAATACCATACAGTGTTTGAGAAGTATGGAACAGTAAAACTAAGTGGAAGAGACAGGGTACCTCAAGACTGGAAACAAGAAGCCAGACAGCATATGAAGACAGCATTTCAGCTCCATTTCAAAATGTCAGCATGTAAGCGGATAATCTTCCGGAAAACGAAGACAGGCAATGTTGTGGTCAGAAGTGAACTTGCGGACGTTAAGTGCGGGAGCGGAGAGACCAATCTACAAAGTGAACAGCAAACCGGAAAATATAAACCCTCATACTATTGAAATTGGTGTACCAATTAAGACAGAAAAACTTCGAGATGTTGAGAAGTTGCTAACAAAACATTTTGGATATAACTGGAAGACTCTTCCCACTCTTACGTGGTACAAAAAATTACTACAGAGACCAATTTGTTACTCAGATCTGTCTGACGAACATTGTGAATGTGAAATCGAGAAGAGCGATGTTGGCGATGATTCTGTTTCAATGAAAATTTGAAGTTAGATACACATCTTCAAATATAAAGTAAAATTTTAAGTTGCTTGGGACATTTCCATACATTATAGTAATTTCAAAAATATAAAAAGTTTTATTACTACCCCAACTACTGTAAACGTAACATTTCATTTTGAATATAAAATGAAAAACATTATTATGATTATTGTAGTTCTTAATTTTTCCAATATGAAATACAGTTCAAAATTTAATATTTTCCACTTTACGTCGATATTCGTATAATTTCCCAGATTATACATCTGTAAAAGATTCTCGTCAGCAGTAACCAAATCTCTGTGTTTCAAAAACGGACATCTGAAAGAGTGTTCACATCAAAAGCGGACACCGACACGTTTTGTTTTCAAAGACGGACATCTGTATTTTGAAACACAATCTGAAGGTGCTTGAGTGATCAAATTGTTATTAGCCACATCCAGGTATAAATCTTCGAGTATTAAAGTTGATAATGCTCAAATCAGCTTGTTAATATATTATATCTACATTTCGCAATAAAAAAATGACGTTTGTCTCAGTTTCTGGCAAACGACAGATGTCCTTTTTTGATAATAATCTACTCATTTGTATAAGAAAAAATATTCATTTCAGAACTGGCCGTATGCACGTATGCACAATCACAAATCTTACGTCTTGGAATTACTACAGTTCTGAGACAGCTGGAGAATATTGCACAATTTCCAACTCACTCATTTACTCCAAGGAATACTTTTTGCTCTGATCGAGTGTCTCAGGCTGTTCCAACAGGCTGCTCCGCGAGCATGAGCGCACACTAGGCGTTATCTGCAATTAAAGGATAAAAAACAAAATAGTCAATAAATCTTTTGTTAGTTGTACAAACGTTCCTTGTCAATTTCTCCTTATTGCCATTTCCGCATAGCTCACGATGTTACATTCTTGTCGCCTTAAGTTAGTAGGTTTATTTCTGACTTATTGCAAGCAGATTTTTAAAAACAGTCCTTTTCTTTGCTTGTGTGTCTCACTATTTTTATAAGAAAGTAAATTCGTTCCGTTTTTTCTAGCACTGTCTTCCTAAATTGAAAAACTTATTATTTGTGCCATTTCTTGTGATAAATTCTTGATAGACCGTTGTGCCACTTATTATTGCCAATATTTAACGGGTTACTGTGTCTGAACATTTAAGACAGGCGTCGCTTGTTAAGTTTAAAAAATTCAAATGTTTGTATAGCTTATGGGACTTAACTACGGGGTCATCAGTCCCTAAACTTACAAACTACTTATGAACTAGCTAACACTAAGGACGGCACAAATATCCATGCCCGAGGGGGGATTCGAACCTCCGACCGTAGTGGGTTAAGTTTAGTTATTGACAATTAAGATGGCGTGTTTTTAATTTGTCTGAAGTAAGCTATTATGACTAAACGCAAAGGTACAATTTCTTTGAACTTAAATGAAAATCATACTTTTCTCGAAGACAAAAATTAGTTATGAGGTTGATTGTGAAATTCATATTGTCATATTTCCGAATGATTAACATGGTGGAAATTAGGAACTTGGATAGCGTTCAGTGTGATAAATCAGTGAATCATAATCTGTCTACTTTTGCTACTCTAGCAACAACTCCTAAAATCAATGGCATCTTCATTAACAACTAATATGAAAGTTATGAGGTTGATTGTGAAATTCATATTGTCATATTTCCGAATGATTAACATGGTGGAAATTAGGAACTTGGATAGCGTTCAGTGTGATAAATCAGTGAATCATAATCTGTCTTCTTTTGCTACTCTAGCAACAACTCCTAAAATCAATGACATCTTCATTAACAACTAATATGAAAATTCGTTATACAGTTCATAAGGAATAATCCTTACGTTGGTTCTATGAAATAGGCATTTAGCAACGTAAAAAAAAAAAGACCACAAACTCCAGTCATCAAATCAAATCGTGGATATCCAGGATCACAGAGCTTTTACAGCAATTATAATACACGCTGAGGACTGATCAGGGGTCACGTGTAACAAGTCCCTCATCTTGATGGAGAAAAATGTCAGCCTCTGTTGTAGCTATTTCAAAAACAGTTGCGCACATGGCGGGAGTTGCAGCGCGGCTGCAGTTTCTCGTGACGTCACAGGCCAGTCGGCTGCCTCGCCTACACTACACTACGCCTGCAGTCACGGCCGTGTTGAGTGCCGCATTCGCCAGCAGCTCACGCCTCACGGGTGCAGAAGCGGCGCCTCTCGTGCATGTGAGCGCTCACTAGCTTGCGGGGAGCGTGCCAGCTGGAACAGCCTGGAGTAGCTAATAATAAAAGGTAGCAGAAGAAGAAGAAGATCATATCGCGACTGAAGCTCTCTGTCCATTTCGTTTCTCGGGCAGGTCTGAAAGTGTTCTTAAGGTAACTTGCCTGTGAACGCCTGAAAAATGCGACAAATTTTCATGAAGATTAAACAGATGTAACTTAAAACCCCCAACTCTTAATAGGAAAAAAAAAAAAAAAAAAAAAAAAAAAAAAAAAAAAAAAAAAAAAAAAAAAAAAAACAGCAGGGCAATGTTTCATCTTTCATCCTGAACACTTTGATATACAGGTAGTTTCACTAATTCACATATTGAAATTGTTTTTTCTTTTTTTTTTGTGAAGGTCTGTAAATGATTTATTTTTCTGTGCCGGTTCATACTTCCATTCTATGCACTGACTAACCGTCTTACTTAGACACTTGAAACTTCAGGTACATATGAGGAACATGTGTATCTAGAAAGTAGACTACAATTATGTAATTTGATTCACAAGTTTTAATTCTGGAACTAATAACATTTGATGTTCAAAATAAATGCTACATTTTTATGATTAATCAGCAGATATATTTGCACATGTTGATAGTAAGTTAGTGTCTGTAGTGTACTATTCTGCAAATAGTATCCTGAGACGCTCCAAAAAATATCAGATCTCTAGCTCAAATAGTTTATTTTTTCATAAAATAAACATGTCAGAAAATGTATTTGTCGGTAAATCCTGTGTAAAGTATATATTTTATCTATAACCTAAGATATACAAGATATAAAAGAATCGAAATGTGTCTTCGAACAGCGCTGCCAAACTTTAAAAACAATTGTACTTAGTCTAATGACTACAATAGACGTGTGAGAGTAGCAGAAAAACAGGCATGGCTGCACACAGAGTGATCTTTGAATTGATATTTAAACAAATTCCCGTAGTCCAATTAAATGTTTTAATCACCATTGTGTTAAGGAAAGTCTAAATCTTAGTTTAAGATGAAAAAACAAAAAAAATCGATTTTTGAGAGGATCCACAATCAGGTTACCTTAACAGATACAGCGTGTTCGTTTTAACTGAAGACATTCAAATATCATGGAAACTACACGTCGGATCAAAAAGAGGTGTAATACTAATTTGTTTCTATCGGAGGGGGACATCCAATGATGCTACACTCGTCCCCCCCCTCCCCCTCCTACGCCTTCCGTGGTTGGCAACTTTGAAACCTTCAATTGGAACCACCAGTTTTTTCACGATTGTTATAAACTACACACGTTTGGTCTTAAACAGTTTTCTTTTTACTCTCAGATGGCGCTCTAATCCGCTGAACCGAAACGAATGCTCAACTGTAGAGCTCAATGTCCATTTAATATTCAGTGGTATAGGAGACACCACATTCATATTCCGAGAGTAGAACATTTCAGAAATTCATGACGTTTACTTGGAAACCCCACCCGCAACGTTGTATCCCACCGACATCTCGAACAATGACTACTCGATGTGCCTTTGTGGCCGTGTAGCGAATCGCGACGTATAATAACACACAGTACATTGTGACCGGAGTTCGTGTACCGAGCAGACGTACACTACTGGCCATTAAAATTGCTACACCAAGAAGAAATGCAGATCATAAACGGTATTCATTGGACAAATTTATTATACTAGAACTGACATGTGATTACATTTCCACGCAATTTGTGTGCATAGATCCCGAGAAATCAGTATTCAGAACCACCACCTCTGGCCGTAATAACGGCCCTGATACGTCTGGGCATTGAGTCAAAGTGAGCTTGGATGGCGTTTAGAGGTACAAATGCCAATGCAGCTTCAATACGATACCACAGGTCTTCAAGAGTAGTGACTGGCGTATTGTGACAAGCCAGTTACTCGGCCACCATCGACAAGCGTTTTCAATTGGTGAGAGATCTGGAGAATGTGCTGGCCAGGGCAGCAGTCGAACATTTTCCGTATCCAGAAAGGCACGCACAGGACCTGCAACATACGGACGTGCATTATCCTGCTGAAATGTAGGGTTTCGCAGGGATCGAATGAAGAGTAGAGCCACGGGTCTAACACATCTGAAATGTAACGACCACTGTTCAAAGTGCTGTCAATGCGAACAGGAGGTGACCGAAACATGTAACCAATGGAACCCCATACCATACGCTAGTATGGCGATGACAAATACATACTCTCAATATGAGTTCACCGTGATTTCACCAAACACGGATGCGACCATCGTGATGCTGTAAACAGAACCTGGATTCATCCGAAAAAATGACGTTTTGCCATTCGTGCACCCAGGTTCGTCGTTGTGTACACCATCGCAGGCGCTCCTGTCTGTGATGCAGCGTCAAGGGTAACCGCAGCCATGGACTCCGAGCTGATAGTTCATGCTGCTGCAAACGTCGTCAAATTTTTCGTGCGTATGGTTGTTGTCTTGCAAACGTCCCTATCTGTTGATTCAGGCATCGAGACGTGCCTGCACGATCCGTACCAGCGATGCGGATAAAATTCCTGTCATCTCGACCGATAGTGATACGAAGCCGTTGGGATTCAGCACGACGTTCCGTATTACCGCACTAAACCCACCGATTCCATATTTTGCTAGCAGTCATTGGATGTCACGATACGATAAACCGCAATCGCGGTGGGGTAAAATCCGACATTTATCAGTGTCGGAAACGTGATGGTACGCATTTCTCCTCGTTACACGTGGCATCACAAGAACGTTTCACCAGGCAACATCGTTCAACTGCTGTGTATGTATGAGAAATCGGTTGAAAAGTTTCTTCATGTCAACACGTTGTAGGTGTCGCCACCGGCTCCAACGTTGTGTGAATGCTCTGAAAATCTAATCATTTCCATGTCACAGCATCTTCCTGTCGGTTAAATTTCACGTCTGTAGCAACTCCAAGCATTACGTGTGTAGTGTTTACTTCCTGCACACCATAGACAAGATGTGCGAATACACGATGCACGCTGCAACCACAGATGAAAAAATTGAACTGATCCTGACTTACGGTGAATGTAAGAGAAATGTTGACGCTACTGTTGCCATGAATGCCGAGCATTTTCCAGAGAATTTTCGCTCTCGTTCGTTCGATTACAAGATTGTGAACGCTTTTATGTCTGGTGGCAGTGTACAGACTGTAAAAAGAATACGAAGCAAACCAATTACAGGGGAAGCTAATGAAACAGTAGTACTAGCAGCAGTACACTACAATCCTCAGATAAGGGTTCGACAAGTACACCGCGATTCTTTTATGTCCATCGTTAGTATTTGCGATGTGCTGCATAGTCATAGGTACCATTATACCACGTGTCTCTTCACCAAGAACGGCATGCAGTTAGTGTTTTGTAAATGGGAACTTCAACAAATGCGAACGAGAACACTTTGTATATGTTTATGAGACAAAAATTTGTGACTTCCAGACTCCTTCAGGACGTTGAAATACGTTAAACGGCGCCAGTTCCCAATTTGAGCCGGTATGGGGCTGAGATTTCCCACTTCTCTTGTGAAACACAGCTAGCTCTTTAGTCATATGATGTGATGAGTGCTATAGACATGGAATGTTAAATAGATTCTGTATTTCTAGATTTCAGGAGGGCTTTCGACAGTGTACCCGACAAGTGTCTTCTAATCAAACTGCATGCTTATGGAATACCGTCACAATTGTGCGATTGGATTCGTGATTTCCTGTCAGACAGGGCACAGTACGTTTTAAATGACGGAAAGTCATCGAGTAGAAGTGAAGTGACATCTGGCGTTCCCCAGGTAAGTGTTATGGGGCACCTACTGCTCCTTATTTTAAAAAGATCTAGGAGACACTCTGAGTAACTCTTTTAGGTTGTTTGTAAAGTCACAAGAAGATCAAAAGCGACCGCAAAAGATTTAGATATCTGCATGGTAAAAAAAAAAAGGCAATTGACTCTTAACAATGAGAAGTGTGCAGTCATCCATATGACTACTGAAAGACGCCAATTAAACACGATAAATCAGACAAACCTACAGGCCGCAAATTCCACTAAATACCTAGGAGTAACAATTACGATCAATGTAAACTGGAAAGAACACATAGAAAATAGTGTAGGAAAAGCGGACTAAAGACTACGTTTCATTGGCATAACACTTAGAAGATGTAACAGTGCTACTAAAGAAACTGCCTACACTACACTTGTGCGACCTATTCTGGAGTAAAGATTGTGCGCATTGTGGGATCCACTCCAGGTGGGACTTACGGACGATTTAGAGAAGGTTCAGAGAAGGGCAGCTGGTTTTGTACTATCGAGATATACGGGAGATAATGTCACAGAAATGATGCAGGAGTTGGGGTGGGAATCTTTAAAAGAAAGGTGTTATTTGTTACGACGAGATCTATTTGCGAAATTTCTTTCACCAAATTTCTCTTCCGAATGCGAACATATTTTGTTAGGACCCACCTACACAGGAAGACATAATCATGAAAATAAAATAAGAGAAATCAGATCGAAAACGGAAAGATTTAGGTGTTCCTTTTTTCCCCCGACCTACTAGAGAATGGACCAGTAGAGAAACATCATAAGTGGTTCGATGAACCCTCTGCCATGCACTTCAGTGTGGCTTACAGAGTATTTATGTAGATGTAACTGTACATCAGGAAGACATACTCGCCGGCCGCGGTGGCCGAGGGGACTGAGGCGCGTCAGTCACGGTCTACACGGCCACTACGGTCGGGGGTTCGAATCCCCCCTCGGGCATGGATATTTGTGCCGTCCTTAGTGTAAGCTAGTTCATCAGTAGTTTCTTAGTTTAGGGACTGATGACCCCGTAGTTAAGTCCCATCAGCTATACAAACATTTGAACATTTTTTGAAGTCATACTCACATGTACGACGTAAATGCGACTGAATGTCTATGGTCACATGATCCGTCTGAATCACTCTAGGTTGCTCAAGAGGATGCTAACAAAGCAGAGGAAAGGAGTCCAAAACCAAGTGGTACACCTCTGTTAGACGAGACTTGGAGGAACTTCAGATCCCATTACAGACAACGAAGCACCGAAGTCAATACCGTCAGGCTATCCTACAGGAAGTCTTCCCACTGTCTCTCCCAAGCAAGAAGTGAACAGTCACCAGCAGACCTAAATGGACGGATGAGAGCAAATACGATCACAGCCAGAATATGAAGGAGTACTGGACCAAGAAAAAGCAGAAGAGATAGACGAGAGTTAAGACGAGCCTCGTGGTCCCTAGTAGGTCGAAACGAACTGGGGAAAAAATAAATAAAAATGAATCATTTGAAAAAGTACTGTCCTAGCAGAATGTGAAGCTACAGAGAGGGAGGATAGAGGGAGGCAGAAACAAGGAAACGCTGGAATGGGGATGCGCAATAAGAAGAGATAGTGATGGTGAGAGGGAGTGTCAGAGAGTACGGAGTTGTGGTTGGGGCGGTCCTCCTTGCAAGTGTGTGCCCCCCTCCCCCGCCGCTCACCTCATTCCAGACGCGCGGCATGCCGCTACGCCGCTACACCGCTGCCCCCGGCGCCGTCTTTGAGACGGCATACCTGGCCCGCCGCGACGCCTCAAACAATTAAAAAGCGCGCCGCCCGCAAAGTGCCGGCGCGAATAGTTAACATATCTGCCGCTGGGCTGCGCTGCCTCAGCTCGCGCGCGAGCCGCAAAAACTCTCATATCAGGTATGGAATGTGCGCTTAAAATGCCGCGGGCGCACAAAAAGCACGGCCCCACCGCCCAGAGGCGCGCTTTGCCCACGCATATTTGGCCGCCGCCTGCGGTCGCCGTACACAGGGCGGCGCTGCAGGGCCACCAAAGGAAGCGACAGCTGATGCCGAGGGGTACCCGTAGACTGCTGCTGGCAGAATGCCAACAGTCTCCGTAAGGGTGTATTTAACACCTGCACATCACCCAGGTATTGTCTTCCTGTCATTTTGGCCTAACTACCCTACGGAGCTACGTAACTGGCCCAGAAGACAGCACGTAGAATATTGGACCAAAGTCCATCAACAAAAACATGGCAAGGTAATGAAGCCAAAGCCATGTTTTAAAAGAAGCTCTGCAATTCTGGGTCTGAACAGGAGAGAGATTAGACTCATAGTTGGATTGCTGACAGGCCATGGGAATTTCAAAAAACACCTACGTACAATGGGAATAACAGAAGAGGACCCTAAATGTAGGATCTGTGTTGACAGTGATGAAACTGCATCACATCCCTAATCTTCGGATGCATTGCATTGGAGAATAAAAGGCACAGAATATATGGGACAACCAGACCCAAAGAAATTGTGTCTAATAAAGAAATGGCAAAGGGACTCCTTGCACTGTTCAAGGGCATTGGTTGGCTTTACTAGATATACAGGGAACGATACCGCACAATAAACATAGTTTCGGTGCAGGCAGTGGCGGGTTGGACCAAGACTGTTTTGGCTTCCCTGGAAAAATTAATCAATCAACTACCGTACACTTACAAGTAATGTACCGTATCCGCGAAGAAACCTTTGTTAATACATCTACATCTACATAGATACTCTGCAAATCACATTTAAGTTCCTGGCAGAGGGTTCATTAATCACTTTCATAACTTTTCTCTACCGTTCCATTCTCTAACAGCGCGCGGGAAAGAAGATCACCTAAATCGTTCCGTTTTCGATCTGATTTCTCTTATTTTATTGGGATGATCATGTAGGTCAAGTAGGTGGTTTCTAGCAAAATATTTTCACATTCATAACTAAAAGTCGGTGATTGAAACTTCGCCGGCCGCGGTGGCCGAGAAGACTGAGGCGCTTCAGTCACGGTCTGCACGGCCACTACGGTCGGGGGTTCGAATCCCCCCCTCGGGCATGGATATTTGTGTCGTCCTTAGTCTTAGCTAGGTCATAAGTAGTTTGTAAGCTTAGGGACTGATGACCTCGTAGTTAAGTCCCATAAGTTCTACAAACATTTGAACATTAGATTGAAACTTCACAGACAGATCACGCCGCAATGAATGACGCCTTTCTTTTGATGATTTCCATCCCAATTCATGCAACATTTCCGTGACGCACCCCCCCCCCCGCAACGTGATAAAACAAAACGAGCTGCCCTTCTTTGAACCTTCTCAATGTCTTCCGTCAGTCCCACCTGGTCAGGGTCCCACAAGGGGCAACAGTACTCCAGGAAAGGACGCACAGATGTAGGCAGTCTCTTTGGTGGATCTGGTGCATCTTCGAGGCGTTCTGCCAATGAAACGTAACCTTTGGTTCGCTTTCCCCACAATATTTTCTATGTGTTCTCTCCAGTCAAAGTTGTTCGTAATTGTAACTCCTAGGTATTTGGTAGAATTTACGACCTTAAGTTTGACTGATTTATCGCGTAATTGAAGTTCAGCGGATTTCTTTTAGTGGTCATGTGAATTACCTCACACTTTTCTTTATTTAGTGGCAATTGCCTATTTTCGCACCATGTAGAAATTTTGCCTAAATCGCTTTGCAGTTGCTTTTGATCATCTGTTGATTTCACTAACCGATAAACGACAGCATCATCCGCGAACAGTCTAAGGGAGCTATTCAGATTGTCTCCTAAATCGTTTATAAACACGAGGAAGAGTAGGGGACCTATAACGTGTTCCTGTGGAACGCCAGATATCACTTCTGTTTTACTCCATGACTTACCGTCAATTACAACGAACTGTGTCCTTTCTGATAGGAAATCGTGAATCCAATCGCACAGTTGGGGAGATATTCCATAATAGAAGGTATCAGGGCGGTAGCCAAGGACAGATGTGATGAAGGGGATCAGTCTCCCCTACCTCCCATAATTAGACTGTAATGCTTCGTAAATTGCAATATATTTCATAATTTACATTTGTCTACTACAGTGCCTCTTCTTCTCCATGGTCTTTTCCCATTTAGGTGTGGTTGACGCTCCTGGCAAGTATTCTCCATTTCCCTCGGTCGCAGGAGTCTTCATCCTTTAGATGTTTTTCACTGAAATCTTCCCGTAAACAGTCCCTCCAACTTCTTTTTGGTCTCGCTCTTCCTGTATCATCCTGCACTACCATTGCTGTCATTCTCTTGCCAACTATAACACTGCACTGCGATCGTGGAATTAAGACTGCAACATTTTAGTTATTCGTAAATGTTTCTTGAGAGCAGAGCTAATTTTATTAAGTTAAATCGAAATAAAATTATTTGAATGAAAAGTGAAGAAAAGCCTTGAGTAATTGGGTCAAAGCACTACAAATTATAACTGTCTTTTGACTATAAAAATTAGTATAAATAGAAGCAGCAGCTGCGTTTCTCTCTCTCTTTAAGTTCAGCTCTCATTAAGTTTAGATTTCTGTGAGTTTAGCCCTGTTTATAGATCGTCTCCAAGTAAAGATCAGATCTATGGGGTTTAGCTCGGAGATAGGCTTTCATCTATTGCGTGTAGCTCTGCCTCTCTAGTTAAGAACTAACTTCTTCAGATCGATTTGAACAGTTAAAGCTATAGAGAATATTTTGATAGCGAAAATTTCTTTAGATAGCAGGATACTAAGAGACTTATCATTATAGGAAGTTGTCAGGTATGGATTAAGGACTGTAAATAGAATCTGATATTTGTATACAAAAGAAGATAATGAATGTGAAGCATTTATTTTCGAGATAATTTAATATCATAATTAACAATGTTTAAAGAGTAATATCTCTGAACTAGGTAATGTGGAAATATATTCAAACTACATAGAAAAATGATTTTTAAGATATTTATTTAATAGCTAGAACCTTTAATATCATCTGTGAAATATTTTTTAAGTAGTTGAACTAAAAATAATATCTGCGACGATCAAACTCTCATGCTTGGGATGAACAGAATTGTTAATAATCTGTTTTGTAATAATCTTCCACTCAAATATACGTAACCGGGAGGATATAGCAGTATCTAGTATTCATATTGTATCATAATAAAATAAGGCTCCTGAGGGAAAAGAATATTCATACTTATTATTGACATCGCGAACCCTAGGAAGACAAATTCACAAAAATAGAAATCACAAGAATTGACCAAAAAAAAAGAAATAAATAATGCGCAGAACACCGTGATAATAACGACGACAGCAATATATAAGAAGACAAGAGTACCAACCTACCAGATACTAAGCCTGGAGCCTGTTACACATCATACCACTGTAACCTTCTTTGATAGCTCCGTCACATAAATAGTGGCTCTTATTCCCTCATTTCTCACCATATCGGCTCAGGTGACACTACAAATTCTTCTTAACATCTTCATATCCATAGCCTTACAAAATGCCTTTGTTGGTGCCCATGCCTTTAGTCTTCAGGTTTATTCTTCTGTCACATAATAATCCTGACGTATTGTTCCAATGCATTCATCATATCTACACTCTGCGGAATATTGCCATGCAACAATTAACATCGCTGGACAGTATTGATCCTACGTAGTTCAGGCTATCGACTTTCTTCAAGTCTTGCCCATCCAACTGGATTGTTTCTTATCCTTGTCATTGTAGACACATGTACTCATTTTTCTTCCACTTGATTTTCATCCCTCTGTCTTCCAAAGCTTTTCTCCATTTTCAGCTCATCCTTGTTGGTACTATATAGTACTACACCATATGTGAACAATACACACCGATGAATTTGTTCTCTAACCTCTTCTGATGATACTTAGATGATCAAAGATATATGGGCTCACCGCTATCCCTCGATGCAACCTAGTCTGTTAGTCGTACTGCTTCTAACTTGTGTTCTGCCTCGATAATACCTGTTCTGAATCAGACGTACATATTTCTCTGGCACTTCCCTCTCCCCCATGCACCTCCAGATTTCTTGCCGTGGCACTCGATAGTAGGCCTTGCAATTTCCTCTTCTTCTCCCGATGTTTCTCCATAAGTCACCAGAACGCATAAATAGCGTTCTTTGTTCTGATCCTCTCCCCCCTCCCCCAAAACAAAATTCTAACTACTACGGCCCTGGGAGGTATACATCAGTTCATTTATGACGGAAGGACGTACTTGAAATGATATGAATAAGGCAACACTACAATACACTAATGATAATAGTTCTGATTTTTTCATTCAGTGTTGTCGTTTGCCCAAAACCCATTTCTATCCACGTTCTTTCATCCGTGTCGGAAAGAACAGATACCATACCTAAAAGCGTTTTTGTTCCTATAAAAAGGTAAAGTGATACATAATTTGCGGATGCTCAAATGCGATAACTTGCGGGAATACAAATATGAAGAAGAAGCAGTGATGGGCAGGAGGCACTGCAACGAAGTGCACGATGAGGTGATATTTGGCCAGGGCGGGAACCCCTCAGGGGGCTCAGCATTAACTTGCTGAGTACGGGTTTGTCGAACCCGTGGTCCTTTAGCTGGGGACTGGTAAGCGCCGCCAGTCCTCTAGACACCGTAACCTCTGGGCACGCTTCAGCGACCACCGTGTGGCGCGACGGTGGAACTTTCTGTATACCAGGGAATGGGAATCTTGGCTTGACCGCCTGGGTCACAAGGAAGGAAATACCTTTATAAAAACCCCTCAATCCTAAGTGCTGATGGGATGCACGGCTGTTGAGGTGGAACAGTAGCTAGCGAGCAACCGCTTGGGATATAAGGCTTGTATAAGGCTTACCTAGGCAAGCGGGGCTCTGTCTAAGCGGACATTTAGTTCCCTAGCTGCTCGTGGGACCGAGATGGATCCACTGAGTAATTTTAAATCTCCCCATGGGATGCGTTTACCACTGGAGGGTACCAACACCCAATCAAAAAAGAGGGCTCACTTAGCAGGTGCTCCAGATACAGGAATCCGTAATGTGGGTTTATTAGAGAGTAACAGAGCATAGTCTGTTGTGCAAAATGTGTTTTTAGTTATTAAACGAAAAGAAGGAAGTTTCAAGAAGGCATCGCCCTTATACATCCAGAAGGGTTTAGAGGCCATTGCCTGTTGGTTCAAACGACTAGTTAGCAACAAGCGGAAAACTTTAGGAAAGCCAAGTCCCTTAGGAAGTATGAAATCGACACAGTTATGCGCAGTACCCTCAACTATAGCAAAGGCGTGCGCCAGAGAGATGTAACACCAAGAATCGCTTTTCGGATTTTGGCAAGATAAATGTGTAGTTTTTTTCTTTTCAAGGTCACAATTTATTGATGAAAATACAATGTACAATCTCCATTATAACTTCTCACAAATACCAGAACATTTCGCCCAAATATATTCATCTCATGTTTATGTACCTTACGTCTACTACGAGTCCTTAAATAAAAGGCACATTACAATATTAACAAGACTTTCCTAAACCCTTATTATAAACAGTACTATGAGGTGTAGTAGATCTGCTCCGGTGTCGAATGCAGATGGAGTCTAGATATTGCAGAGCAAGTAGTTGAACTCAGGAAGGAAAAGTCTGATAGCTACATCTTCAAGCTGAGTATCCAAGCAAATAACGTGGCTACGGATGTTATCTCTGAAGAACATCGTGGCGCCTCCGTGATCTAGAATTCCTGCTACAGGGAGAGGTCAAAACGGATTGAGATGAAGTGGGCAACTTGAAAGGGATCATGAGGGTTGAGTTGAACCGTTGAAACTCTCAAGACCTCATTTGGAGGGCCATAGAAAGAATGTATACAGAACAGTCCAAACTAATGTGGTCTGATGGCTTGGAGTGAATCGTTCTGTTGTTTCTGGATGTGATGACAGTTTATAGTGGGTGAAACTAAAGGCCGGTGCAGGGCCAGCCAGTTATGACATCAGAAAGACAGAACCGTTAATTGGCTACAAGCAAAAGTCGGCACCGCCGTAGTACTGTACCGCAATTGGCATCTGACCTCGCACTATCCACTTACGCTTTCGTCTGAGTGATGGCTTGCTGTGTACGTACCCTTCACGCGTCCTCACATGGTCCAGTTTGATGACACACTTCTTATTTCTGTTGATAATTATGGAAATAAGAGGGTCGTCCAAAAAGTAAGCTACGATCGCAGTTCTAAGCGTGCGCGGCAGTTACTCTAACTTAAGGAGAAGACATGTATGCCATTTTCAGATCGCTGATGCCGACGTGTATTATGTAATGCTTTATAATGTCATCCGTAATTGAAAATGCCACCACGTGTGAAATCAGATCTGTGGTTCGTTTTCTAAATGCAGTGAAAGTTAAACCAAAGAAAATTCATCGGCAAATCTTCGACGTTTACGGACAAAATGCTATGAGTGATTCAATGGTTAGAAGATGGGTCAGACTGCCCGATCTCACACGGCGAATGTGACCAAACAACTTTTACGGGAATTCTACTTGGGACGTGTTTGATCATTCTCCGTACAACACGGACCTCCCTTCTAGCGACTTTCATCTCCTCTCACACCTAAAATCTGTCGTTGGTAGTCAAAATTTCAACGATAGTGACGAGCTGAAAGAACATGTTACTAAATGGTTGAATACACGGGCGGGGACCGACCTTCTAAGAAAACGGCATGCAAAAACTTGTGCCACGCTATGACAAGTGCCTTCAAAATTTCGGAAGCCATGTAAAAAGTACAATACATATTTTTTCTGTATCTGTGCACGGTTGTTTTATATATAAAAAAGGAACGTACCTTCTATAGTAATACACATCAGGTTATCGCCTTCACAACAGCCCATATACTAAGTACTCGATATTCAAGCCCAAAAGGGTGATACCCTCTCTATCCATTTACTTAAGCCCACGTGGTCATTTAAGTAAGTTACAAAACGAAGGTCCTCATTTTTCTTATACCAAGTTATTCGGAGCCCCTTATGCTAGGTATTCTATCACAATTCGACCTAATTCAACACTCGAAACATACGGAAAGAAGATTCGTTTATTGACCATAAGTATCACTAACTGGCGAACTTTACGCTTCGAAAGTAATTATTCAACTCAAAAGGAAATTTTCTGTCTCTAGTGATCAATCAATTGTCAAAGTACACACTTATTTATACAAGCTTTCTATGTAGCTCTCTTTCTACGTAAGATTTTATTTCATACTTTCCAGAATCACCTGTGACGACGCCATTCGATGCATCGTAATCTTTAGATGACAGTGAGATATACGGAATATTAACATCCAATTGAAAGAACATAGGCTTTCGCGGTCATTATTGTTAAAATTTAAATTATTCTGAGCTATTTGTGCGTCATGTTGATATATTTCTCGAACGTTTCGGATACGTTACATGAAACTTCTTCAGGGAATACTGACTTGTTTCTTCCTGTGTTTGTCGTATACAGCCAGGAGAAAGGAAATGAATAACTTTATAGGTGCTTCCATCGGTGTTTGTAATTAGGTGGGAACACGGGAGGAAGATGCGTTTATTGGTGATTGCATCGGTGGGTGGTTCTGATAGGTAGAAAACAGGAAGGTGTACGCTTGTTGGTGTATGCAAGTAATTATTTAGCAACGGCGATCACCGAAGTTTCCTGGTGGACCTCCCCATCACACCCCCCCCCCCTCAGATTTAGTTATAAGTTGGCACAGTGAATAGGCCGTGAAAAACTGAACACAGATCAATCGAGAAAATTGGAAGAAGTTGTGTTGAACTATGAAAAAAATGAGCAAAATATAAAAACTGAGTAGTCCATGCGAAAGATAACCAACGTCGAGCAATTTAAGAGCGTAGGAGCGCCGTGGATCTCTGGTTAGCGTCAGAAGCTGCGGAGCAGGAGGCCCTTGGTTCAAGCCTTCCCTCGAACGAAAGGTTTAATTCTTTTATTTTCGGAAAATTATGATATGTCCTTCCGTTCATTGACGTCTCTATCGCTGTATTCAGTTTACTGTCCATGTTTTGCGACCGCACTGCAAAACCGTGCGATTAGCAGAGGAAAGGAAGTTCCTCTCCAATGGGAACCTAAAACATTTGATCGCAATGTGACATGTTAACAGATTCCTCCACAGGAAAACACGTGTGATGTATTCTATATGACACTGTTGACGGTGTGTGCGTCATATCGGGCAAGGTAGAATCTCTATACCCATTCATCAAGTTGACAAGTTAGGTGGGTTAACAAGAGATTTCTCTCATATGACGCACATACCGTCACCAATGTCGTATAGAATACATCAGATGTGTTTTCCTGTGGAGCAACCTGTCACCTTGCGATCAAATGTTTTAGGTTCCCATTGGAGAGGCACTTCCTTTCGTCTGCTATTCGCACGGTTTTACAGGGCGGTCGCAAAACACAGACAATAAACTGATTACAGCGAACAGAAACGTCATCGAACAGATGGACAATTCATAATTTTGCGAAAATTAAAAAAAATAATTAAAATTATCGTTCGAGGGAAGGTTTGAACCACGAACCACTTGCTCCACAGCGCCACATTTCTTTTTCCTTCGCTCTTCAGGTAGATCTATGATTTGCGGTTGTTTTCATTGTTCGTACTTTGACGTTCGTCGATCATTTGGCTCAGCTTTTTTTATTACAGAGGGCGTTCACCCCTCTGACCGGGCGCGCTGAACCACGGCGCTCGGATACAAGACTAAGGCGCTCCTGTGCTCATAACCTGACCGACGTCGGCTATCTTTCGCATGGACTGCTAAGTTTTTATATTTTGCTTATTTTTGTCATAGATCCACACAACTTCTTCAGTTTTCTTGATTGCTCTGTGTTTAGTTTTTCACGGCCTATCCACTGCACCAACTTATAACTAAATCTGAGGGAGTGCGATGGGGAGGTTCCCTTGTAAGTAGTGACGTCGCTGCCAGGCTTTCAGGAGTGCCCATCTTCGGCACAAGGGCCCGTTGTACCGCTACCCGATGACTGTTGCCGCGCCGTCAAAACCGGTGGCCAAGGCGGCGAGAGTTTGAATCCGTTTTCTCTGTTCATATTGCTGGGTGTGACCACAATATTTACTTCAAGGATGTACAAGTGCTTTCTAAACAACCATTTAAAACCAAGAAGAAAATTAGTGAAACGATTGACATTAATGACATTGAAGATGAAGGAGAAGCAATGAATTAAAATTTGTGATGCGGCCGGGAATCGAACCCGGACCTAGTAAACATGGAGGTCCGAGATCGATTTCGGACCGCATCACAAATTTTAATTCATTGCTTCACTTTCATCTTCAATCTCATATAAATATTTGAGACGAAAAACCGTCTCAAGGTTTCTTAATTTACATTTAAATAAATTGAGATTAGTAAACACCCCAACAATATGAACAGAGAAGACGGGTACAGACTCTCACCGTCTTGGCTACCGGTTTTGACAGCGGGGCGAGCGGTACAGCGGGCCCTTGTGCCGCAGATAGGCACTCGTGACAGCGTGGCAGCAACGTCACTACTTAGAAGAACTAGGTCCACCACGAAACTTCGGCTATAGCCGTTGTTGGCCAAATACATGCAAACACCGACAAGCGTACACCTTCCTGTTCTTCAGCGATGCAAACACCAATAAACGTATCTTCCTCCCGTATTTCCACCAATCAGAAACACCAAGGCAAGCACCAATAAAGTTGTTCCTTCCTCAATAGAACCAATCAGAACCACCGAAGCAAACACCAATAATGCATCTTCTTCCCGTATTTCCACCTATTAGAAACACAAATGAAAACAACTTTCTGCTGGCTGTATACGACAAACAGAGGAGGAAACATACCAGTATTCCCTGAGAAGGCTCATGTAACGGATCCGAAACGTTGGAGACATATATCATCATGACGCGAATAGCTGAGAAGAATTTAAATATTATCCAGTCGAAAGTTTCTATAAGGCAACGTCAAGTCCATACTTTTAAGTTGATTTCGTTAGAGTGCCAACGTATTAGAGCAATATCCACTACAGACAACAGGCAATGTGCAAACACTTTCTCAACTGCAATGAGCTACTGAAACACACTGACAGTGAGAACTATTTGTGCGTTTTGCATTAAGTGGATCGCAAAATTGTACTATTAGAATTTGAACCAAATTAAATAATTACATAGCAGCAATTAGTGAGTTGAAAAGTGCTAGGCAAGGGGACTAGTACATACACACTGTTTGCTGGGATTACGTACTGTTTGTGTTCCCAAATTCTCTAAATAATTCGGATTGTTAATTACAGACGATTCTAATGGTTACTCTTTTATTAGTGTCTTTCCCATCTGTTTTCAATCACTCAAAGCGCTCCAAAGAAAGACAAAAAATTCATTAAAACCTATAATTTCACTGAGTAGTCAGATGAAATCCTCCATTAATACATTTGTGTGAAATGTGGATCGATGCAACCATGTTTGTTTGGACCTACCCTATTAACAATTTAAATTAAAGCAGTATTTTCTTCTCCGAATTTTATTCCCTTAGTTTACATTATTCTATGGATGGGTTTACTGCTAAATTGTCGGCAGTTGTAGATCAGAAGGACATCATAGGGAGCCATAGCACTTTTCAGGTGCAGAGATTTAATTCAGAATGTTTAATGTGACAGAGCCACGGTAGTGGCCGTCGGGGGTTCGAGTCTTCCACGGGGCTTGTATGTATGTGTGTGTGTGTGTGTATGTATTTTATTCTTAGCATAAGTTACTTTAAGTAGTTTGGGAGTGATGACCACAGCAGTTTGGTCCAATAGGTTTACAAACATTTGAAAATTTCTTGTGACAGAACTTGTTACAGTCCCGAAACAACATGAATAACGAAACGTGTTTGGGTTTTTATTTATGCGTGTAGACAAAATCCTCAAAGCCAGTCGTATTTTTGATGTATATAATGGTCATATCAAATATTAAAATACACAGGCGAATGCACTGTACAGGCAACCGTAAACTGTGAAAATTTTATTTTCTCCAGGTAGACACTGATGCGTCGCCATTGCCAGTTCGGTTACTGACAAGTCTTTCTTCGAAGGCAAATATTCATCTTTACTGTTCATTAATAACATCCTCTGACCCAAATCTTATGTCACAGAAAGTTTCATTATCATGTTATTATTAATGGTGACATTTGGTAATTGTACTCAATATTAATTATTCTTCTCCAAGCCATAACATAGGACTACCATAATCAGCATACTAAACAGTGAGTATTTAACATGTTTTTGTTACGTCACAGAAATATATAACTGTGTGTTGCAGCAAGGTAAAAATTAGGTCGCCAGTCCTACTGGATGTAGTTTTCAATTAGAAAAGGAAATGAAATAATTAAATGTACATTTCAATTGCTAATTAAGTGTCTGCATTAATTGTTTCAAGAGGAAACTATTGAACCAATTATTAGATCAAATACTGATTACGTACTTTACTCTGGGACACTAATTAATGAATCATCACTCCCTCACATTAATTATCACAGTGTTTTGGTTGTTAGTAGCTATGAAGTATGCTGTTATGCAAATTATTCATCATGGAAATAATTTGCTGCCACTAATCGACTAGAGGAGTAAAAACGTTTTAGCTGTTACATGTTTCGCTTTTACACTTAATAGTTAGGTTAAATATAGTTGTATTGTGCCCTACAAGAATTGTGCCCAAGAATTGCAGTTACTGTTCGGTATTCGCGCACCATCAAGAAATATCGCATCGATTATTCTGTGACAAGACATTTTCACAACAAACAGTCACCCGTTAGAGACTTCCTGATCGCGAAATGCGAATTTCTTAACTCCAAAATGCGCGAATTTTGCGTACTGACGAACCCATCCGTGTGAAAGTGTGCTTCGTGGTTAAACTAAACTATATTCACATCGATCTCGGCATACTTATCTCACTATGCCCTGCGGCTACTGAAAGAAGTTATGGCAATTTTATTTCCCAAAAACAATTGGGAGTCTAACAGAAGGGTGGTAATGGTTTTCATTGATAGTGATAAGGTATGACTTAGTTAACAGGGAAGAACTCCGGAAAAAAATGAAGATACCTATAGAGGATGGATACATTAAAGTAATAAAGAGAGTGTACAGAGGATACAGCTTTAGAATTAGAACGCCACTGGGAAACATGAATACTTCGAAATAACACAAGGTTTTAAACCAGGAAGTATTATATATCCTGAAATTTTTAATGGTGCGGTGAAGGGAATGAATAACGCAATGAAAGATATGGTTAAAAAATAAAATTAATTTAAAAAAAGACAGAAAGATGATTTTTGCGCAATGTGTGGTGATAGAGAGGTAGATTCACAGTTAAAAGCTGATTCGTGGAAGGAATTAATGAAAAGTATGGAATGAAAATAAATAAAGATGAGACTGAAGTAATGGTATTTGGAAGAGACAAAGGGATCAATTGGAATATTACTCCTCAAAGTGGTATACAGGTTGAATTATTTAATGAGCGAAATATCTAGCGATGGAAGGATAAAGAATGAAATTAGTATCAAACGATAAAACCTCCTATTTGAAATTAAGAGGTTCCAGAAAAAATTAAACCTTCTTACGTACAAGAGTTATTACTTTCCTATTGTCACCTATGGAGGACAATCATGGACAATGGCAGAAAGAGACTGCACCGACTGCTAGCAGGGGAATGAAATTCCTCAGCACAATGAAAGGAAAAACAGGAATGGACAGCGTAAGGAATGTGAAAATAAGGAAGGACCTTGTAATGAATTTAGCCTTAAGGTACACATTTGGTTGCTCAAGTGAACTTCCGCATATAAAATGTAACGTAAGCTTCACTTACAGAATCTTTTCATATAATACGAAAATACCTTTTCATACCAGCAATTTTATTGTCTGGATCGTTTTGTTAAATTACTTCTGGTCATAAAAGTTTCATAATGGCAAGTTGTAGTATTGTGCAGTTATCTACGTTTTTCGTCAGATTTCATTACTAACATCTCCTGATGTTTTTTTGTGATCCACTTAACAATTTGTCATGATTTGATTATCTCAAAATTTTATTATTGTTATGTAATTATCCAATTTAATTTATGTAAACAAATCACCACTGCTCTAAACATAACTTGCATATACACCCAATTTCCCCTTTCATTTGGTACATAAACAGTTTTAAAATTACTTTGGGTTTGTTGTTGTTGTTATGGTCTTCAGTACGGAGGCTGGTTTGATGCAGCTCTCCTACCTACTCTATCCTGAGCAAGCCTTTTCATCTCCTCATAAGAACGGCAACCCACATCCACTTGAATCTGCTTATTATACGCGTCTCTTGGTCTCCCTCGGCCATTTTTACCCCACACACTTCCCTCCAATGCTAAAATTTACGCCGGCCGCGGTGGCCGCGGGGACTAAGGAGCTCCAGTCACTGTCTGCACGGCATCTACGGTCGGGGGTTCGAATCCCCCCTCGGGCATGGATATTTGTGTCGTCCTAGTTCGTAAGTAGTCCATAAGTAGTTTGTAAGTTTAGGGACTGATGACCCAGTAGTTAAGTCCCATCGACTATACAAACATTTGACATTTGGCTAAAATTTACGATTCCTCGATGTCTAAGAATGTGTCCTACCAAGCGATCCCTTCTTTTAGTCAGGGTTTGCCAAAAATTCCTTTTCTCACCAATTCTGTTGAGTATCTCTTCATTAGTTATGCGATCTACCCACCTAACCTTCAGCATTCTTCTGTAGCACCACATTTCAAAAGCCTCTATCCTCTTCCTGTCAGCACTGCTTATCGTCCATGTTTCATTCCCGTACAAGGCTACACTCCACTCAAATGCCTTCAGAAAAGATTTCCTTACACTTAAATTAATATTCGATGTTAGCAAATTTCTCTTTTTCAAAAATGCTTTTCTTCCCATTGCCATTCTGCATTTTATATCCTCTGTACTGCGACCATCACATGTTATTTTACTACCCAAGTAACAAAACTCATCTACCACCTTCATTGTTTCGTTATCTAATCTAATTCCTTCAGCATCACCTGATTTTCTAAGACCGCATTCCATTATTTTTGTTTTGATCTTGTTAATGTTTATTTTATACGCTCTCTTCAACACACTGTCCATTCCATTCAACAGCTCTTCCAGGTCCTTTGCTGTCTCTGACAGAATTACAATGTCATCAGCAAAACGCCATGTTTGTATTTCTTCCCCCTGAACTTTAACCCCTATTCCAAATTTTTTCTTGCTTTCCTTCACCACCTGCTCGATGTACAAATTGAATAGCATCGGAGAAATGCTACAACCCTGTCTTACTCCATTCCCGACTGATGCTTCCCTTTCATGCCCTTCGAGTCTAATAACTGCGGTCTGGCTTTTGTACAAGATGTAAATAACTCTCCTTTCCCTGTATTTTACCCCTGCGGACTTCAGAATTTGAAAGAATGTATTCCAGTCAACATTGTCAAAACTTTCTCCAAATCTACAAAAACTAAAAATGTAGGTTTGCCTTTCCTTAATCTATCTTCTAAGATAAGACGTAAAGTGAGTATTGCCTTCAGGGTTCCTACGTTTCTCCTGAATCCAAACTGATCTTCCCCGAGGTCAGCTTCTACCAGCTTTTCCATTCTCCTTTGGGTTTGTACTGAACATTTTTTTATATGTCTTGTTTGTATTGGATGTATTTATATTAAGTGGATAATGAAATGCAGGAACTAGATTGTAACAAATTTGTTCTGGAACATTCGAGAATGCTACAGATTGTATATATACGCGAGTGTGATTGCGCGTAAGTTAGTGAAGTACTCAGGTTCTGATCAAGTTGTATTCATGTACTTAGGAGTTATTATCAAGTCATACTCTGATACTCAAATTTTGTAGTGAAATCATGGTGTAAAAGTTTGGTGTAATAATTGTATTCTGATGTAATAAAAGTAGAATAACATAACATGACGACTCAATTTGCTGTTCCTTTGACATCCAAGAATCCAGGAAGTGAAATAAATATTATTTTACAATAATGGCAGGTGATCTGATAGCGTGAAGGAAGAACAACAGGCGATGTAATGTAATTCATAATATTATGATTAAAGCAATATGTTACAACCTTAAACAAAGTATGGGAGAGTAATTAGAAAAGAAGAGATTAAGATGGTAAAGACATGCTAAGAGGATGTGTAGGCAGAGGCTTTCCTAAATTATGGCGGAACTAATGATGGTTGTATAAAACTAGAGGACGCCGAAGGAGACGGTGGACAACTGGAGTGAAAGCACGTGTGGAAAGAAGAGTTATGAGTTGGCAACAAGTAGAGGAAGAAAAGTGGTGGGAGCACAGAACCAGATGGTGAGCATTCGTCGGCACCCGCACCCGGCAATAGTTGGAACGGAACATGGATACATACATACCTTAACTTTTTACTGATAAAAAGGCAAACATGTTTTGTAATTTGAGCTATTAAAGTGGGAAAGTCAATCATAGACCCTCTCAGAATGCATAAGTAATACGTCTAACTGTTTGTACTTCACTGTCGGAAGTTGGCAGTGCCATATGTTTGGCACGGCAGAACCTAGAGTTGTCTGAGACGTGGTGGCATCTATCTAAATCTGCATGAGATTGCAAATAACTTTTAAGTGCCTGGTAGGGGGGTTCATCAAACCACCTTTATACTATTTATTTCTAATTCCAATCTCGAATAGCACGCGAGAAGAAAGAACATCTCTCCGTTCGAGCTCTGATTTTTCGTATTTTATTCTGATGATCATTTGTACCTCTGTAGGTGGCAGTCAAAAATATATTTTCGCATTCGGGGGAAATGTTGGCGATAGGAGTTTCGTAAGTAGACCGCGCCGCAACGATAAATGCCATTGTTGTTATGATTCTCATCCCAGATCCTGTATCATTTCCATGACGCTGTCTCCTCTGTATTGTGATAAGACAAAACGAGCTGTTCTTTTTTTTTGGTCTCTTTCGATGGTTTTCGTTAAACACATTTGCTAACGATCCCACACTGGGTAGCAATACTCCAAATGAGGATAGACAAGCGTAGTATATGCAGTCTCTTTATTAGTTCTGTAAGTGTTCTACCAATAAAACGCAATCTCTGGTTCGCCTTTCCTACGAAATGATCTACGTGTGAGCCGTCCTGGTTCGTGTTTCTTCGATTCACCCTGTCCTTAATTAAATTACTGGCGCAAGTACTAACGATCTTTCTGTGCTGTAACCGCTCGCGGCGCTGTTATATCCATCGCGCGTCACTTGTCTTCTTACTCGTGTGATCCTTGCCGCGGGTGGCGCTATTTGAGCATGGCGCCGTGGCAGTTTGGGAAAGGTCGGTTACCGGATCAGTCAGTGGCAGTCGCTGCGGAGAACATCTGAGTGTCGGTATCGTGCAGTGTCAATTTGATACCCTGCACAGCGTCGCCAAGGTCCAATTACTTGCATTAATTGGCCGTCTGTGGCGGGGCCCGGCGCGTGCGCCGATGTAGTTCCGCGGTGGTATCCTGTCAGTCTGTTGGAGCCATATATGCGATGATATGAACAGCTGAAGAGGTCTGGACACGGAGAGGGAATTGTGTCAAGTTCCAGCATCAGCTCGGCGGGAGCTGTTCACCTCATCTCCCCGGCTATGCGGTCGTGTTCCTAGCGGCCGTGCGGTCCCACGTTGGTTCCTCGCCAAGCACTGGAGTAGTCAACAACTTGTCCTCCGCAGTCAGTCCCTGGCTGCGCCTCGCGTTGTTCCTGCTGCTTTCCACCTGGGATTCATGAAATGCTTTCAGGAAGTTTGTTGATATCATCCTCCTACGCCATTGCGGGGGTGATTGCACTTATTTGGAGTGAGCAAAGTAAAATAAGTGACCTGTACTTTCCTGCTCCGTAAATGTGTGTGTGTGTGTGTGTGTGTGTGTGTGTGTGTGTGTGTGTGTGTGTGTATTTATCATGATCGGTGGTCGTTCCCCAGGGACCGACGTTGTCTACGTCTACGTCTATTGATGTTTACTTATGTGTTGTGCCGCACTTCTAGTTCGCCCCAATTGAATCATTCTCTCTTTTGCTCTCTGTAGCAATTATTCAAATTTCACTAACTTGGTTACGCCACTGGGAAATTTATCTGGTTTGTGCCCCTCTGCTAGCTCGCATATGCAAAGACGGTAGTTGTATAACTTTATTTTCCTCTTTTTATCTTCTGCTTGCAGACCATTTCCCCCCGTGAGGCATCGCCAACCCACGGTTGTAATTTGTCGCTCAGTTCCTTTTAGTATAAGTCCTTTCGTGTCAGAGCTGTAGTTGTCACGCACGGTTGGGAAGTCTACCCCCTCTTCTTCCTGTCTGGAGTCAGCTCATCTGTTTTATTAGTTGGAGTGTGAATTAGGTTAACGAGTAGCCAGTCCTGTTCTTAAATTAATTTTATATTACACTGAAAGTTTTATGGATTATCTCGGGCCTTATTTCATTGCTGTTTAAACATGTGTCTCTTGTGTTAAAAGTCTGGCCCGAGAGCTTGTGTTTGTGCCTTGGTTTTAGGTAGCCTTGCTTGAGCTCTCTATTATTCCGGAAAGTCCTGTCTCTCTTACTGTAATAAATAATTTGTTTACTTGGCTTCTGCTTGGTAATATCATTGAGCCGGATTTTTTTCCTGCTTTCAGGGTATTGCTTCCTATTGTATAAGTAAGATAGAGGATTGTTCCGGGCCTTCACGCCTTTTTATAAATTGTGTCTTTTTTTAATTGTCCTTCAGCCTGATTCAGCTAGTTTCATTTAAGTTTTGGAGCTCAGCTGTGCTTACTTATTGTAAAAGGTTGCTTCGGGCCCTCAGCCCGTTATTAGTCCATGTTAACAAAAACTTTTTGGTCTGGCTTCCTGCCTTATAATTTGAAGGAGCTGCTTTTATTTAAATTTTGAGATCCCTTTTATTGTGTTGTTTTCATTGTATTTATAAAATGTTGCTTCGGGCCCAGCCGCCCGCGGTGGCCGAGGGGACTGCGGCGCGTCAGTCACGGTCTGCACGGCCACTACGATCGCGGGTTCGAATCCCCCCTCGGGCATGGATATTTGTGCCGTCCTTAGTCTTAGTTCATAAGTAGTTTGTAAGTTTAGGGACTGATGACCCCGTAGTTAAGTCCCATAAGCTTTACAAACATTTGAACCTTTGCTTCGGGCCCTCAGTCTATTATTAACATCTCTCAAAAATATTTTTTTTAATTATGCCCTCAGCCTGATAATTTTACTTAATTTTGCAGCCCCTCTTGATTGTCTTGTTTACCATATTTATTTACTTTTATAAAGGGCTGCTTCGGCCCTCTGCCTTGCGTCAGTCTAGCTGAACGGTTTACTGTTTTTCTTAAAAAAAAAAAAAAAAATTAAAAAAAGGGAAGGAAAAAAAGTCTTGTACGAGCCTTTAGCCTCTTGTTGTAAAAGGGATTATCCTTTTTTATGTTTTGGTTAAAATAAAACTTGTCAAAGGAACCTGAACTGAGTACCTTTGCTTAACTTTACTAGTCAAGTGCCCGCCGCTCCCGCTATCGCTATCAACGTGTTGTTTCCAGTTTAAATATGACGTAACAGTAATTCCTAGGTATGTAGTTTACGGCCTTCACATTCGATCGATTTATCTTGTAAACAAAGTTTAACGGATTTCTTTTACTACTAGTGTCGACGATTTCAAACTTCTCATTATATAGACTCATTTGCGAATTTTCCACCGTAGTCATATCTTATTTAGATCGTTGTGCAGGTGGTTTTGATCTTCAGATGAGTTTAAAAGGTGATAAATGACGTCGTCACGTACAAACAACCTGAGTGCTGCTCATTTTCTTCCAAATCGTTTATGCAGATAAGGACCAATAATACTAACCTGTGGAACGCCGGAAATCAGCTCAATTTTAATCGATGCCTTACCATCGATTACCACAAACTGTGTCCTCTCTGAGAGGGAATTCCGTAACCAGTCACAAATCTGGGGCGATATTCCGTAACCGCGGAAATTGATTAAAAGCCGTTTGTGAGGTACGGTGTCAAAAGTCTTCTGGAAATCTAGAAATACGGAGTCAATTTGAAATTCCTTGTCGATAGCACTCATCACTTCGTGTGAGTAAAGAGCTATTTGTGTTTCACATGAATGATATAGGTTTCAGAAATTACAGCAACCAGTCGCCTTTTGTTTCTTCTTAATGAAGATTTATTTAAACCATTACCGGTTTCGAGCTGCCTAGCAGCTCATCTTCAGATGGTATAAAATATTACAAGTTACATTTCAATAGTTATGCACTTTACATGTAGTTTGTCCATATTTGGTCCGCTTATTGATAGAATATCAGAACACTTCTTTTCCATCATCATGCCACAACAAATCACACGAATTTTAGGTGGTAAAATTAATAAATATTTCACACACATTACTTTTTAGCCACTAGCATAACTTACAGCTTGCTGTAATTTCTGAAACCTATTTCAATAAACAGTCGCAGGTTCCTACACAATGGATAAAAGTTACATGAATGATAGTTTGTAAATCCCTGTTGACTTTGGGTCAGTAGCTCACTCTTTTCGAGATAGTTCATGATATTTGAATACAGGTTATGTTCCAAACCGGGCTGCAAATTGACGTCAATGAAACAGACCTGTAGTTTAGTGGGTTACTCCTACTGTCTTTCTTGAATATTATGCACCTTTCCAGTCTTTCCAGTACAGATCACAGAACCGACTCATGGCGATAACATATTGGACCTTCTGGTGACAAACAGACCCAAACTGTTCGAAACAGTTAACGCAGAACAAGGAATCAGCAATCATAAAGCGGTTACAGCATCGATAATTTCAGCCATAAATAGTAATATTGAAAATGTTGGAAGATTTTTCTGTTCGGAAATAGTGACAAAAAGCGGATTTCAGAGTACTTGACGGCTCAACACGTAAGTTTTATCCCAAGTACAGATAGTGTTGAGGAACAGTGGTCAAAGTTCAAAGCCATCGTACAATATGTATTAGATCAGTATGTACCAAGCAAGATCGCAAGAGATGGAAAGGAGACATCATGGAACAACAACCGAATTAGAAAACTGCTACGGAAGCAAAGGGAACTTCACTGCTAACATAAACATAGCCAAAGCCTTGAAGACAAACAAAAATTAAACGAAGCGAAATGTAGCGTAAGGAGGACTATGCGAGAGACGTTCAACGAGTTCGAAGGTAGAGTTATATGTACTGACTTGGCTGAAAATCCTAAGCAATTTCGGTCTTATGTCAAAGCGGTAGGTGAATCAAAACAAAATCTCCAGACACTCTGTGACGAAAATGGCATTGAAACAGGGGATGGCACTCTAAAGGCTGAATTATTACATGACTTTCCCCAGAGCTGTTTCACAGAGGAAGATTCACTGTAGTTCTCTACATTGCCGAACAGATCACAAGATGCAAGATATTCATATAATTGACAGAGGGATAGAAAAACAATTAAAATCGCTCAAAAGAGGAAAGGCCGCAGGGATACCAGTTCGGTTTTACACAGAGTACGGGAAAGAACTTGCCCCTCTTCTTGCAGTGATGTACCGTAGGTCTATAGAAGAGCGTAGCGTTCCGAAAGATTGGAAAATGGCGCAGGTCATCCCCGTTTTTAAGAAGGCCTATATCTCTAACGACGGTCAGTTGTAGAATATTGGAACATGTATTATGTTCGAGTATAATGACATTTCTGGAGACTAGAAATCTGCTCTGTAGGAATGAGCATGGGTTTCGAAAAAGGCGATCGTGTGAAACATAGCTCGCGCTATTCGTCCACGAGAGTCAGAGGGCCATAGACACGGATTCTCAGGTAGATGCTGTTTCTTGACTTCCGCAAGGCGTTTGATACAGTGCCCAAGAGACGTTTAATGAACAAAGTAAGAGCATTTGGTCTATAAGACCAATTGTGTGATTGGATTGAGGAGTTCCTAGATAGCGCGCGGTTGCTTGCCGTGAAGGTTCGAGTCCTCCCTGGGACATGGGTGTGTGTGTTTGTCCTTAGGTTAGTTTCCCTAGGTTTAAGTAGTTTGTAAGCTACGGACCGATGACCACGCAGTTTGGTCCGATAGACTTACAAACATTTGAACATTTAGTTCCTAGATAATAAAATGCAGCATGTCATTATCAATGGACAGAAGTCTTCCGAAGTAAGAGTGCTCTCAGGTGTGCCACAGGGGAGTGTCGTGGGTCCATTGCTGTTCACTATATATATAAATGACCTTGCAGATAACATCGGAAGCTGACTGAGGCTTTTTCCAGATGATGCTGTAGTATATAGAGAGGTTGTGACAATGGAACATTGTATTGAAATGCAGGAGGATCTGTATCGAATTGACGCATGGTGCAGGGAATGGCAATTGAATCCCAATGTAGAAAAGTGTAAAGTGCTGCGAATACATAGAAAGAAATATCCTGTATCATTTAGCTACACTATAGCGGGTCAGCAAATGGAAGCAGTTAATTCCATAAATTATCTGGGAGTAAGCATTAGGAGTGACTTAAAATGGAACGACCATATAAGATCAATCGTCGGTAAAGCAGATGCCAGACTTAGATTCATTGGAAGAATCGTAAGGAAATGCAGGCTGAAACAATGGAAGTAGGTTACACTACATTTGTCCGACCACAGCTTGAATACTGCTCACCGGTGTGGGATCCGTATCAGGTGGGGTTGATAGAGGAAGTAGGAAAGATCTAACGGAGAGCAGCGCGATTCGTTACAGGATCATTTGGTAATCGTGAAAGCGTTACGGAGATCACCGATAAACTCCAGTAGAATACTGCAGGAGAGACGCTCTGTCGCTCGGTACAGGCTTTTGTCGAAGTTTCGAGAACATACATTCTAGCAGTATATTGCTTGCTCCTACGTATATCTCGCGAAGAGATCATGAAGATAAAATAAGAGAAATTAGAGCCCAGACAGAGGCATACCGACAATCTTTCTTTCCGCGAACAATACGTGATTGGAATAGAAAGGAGAACCCGATAATGGTACTCAAGGTACCCTGGCTTGCATGTAGATGTAGATGTAGAGATCCTTTGCTGAGCGAGCGGTTGTATATGGCTGTTACGTAAGGAGCTATCGCATCAGCATAATCAGATAGAAATGTAATGGGAATACAGTCCGGACTAGAAGACTTGTTCTTGTTAAGTGATTTCAGTTGGTTCCCTACTCCGATGATATCTACTTCTACGTTACTCATTCTGACATCTGTTCTATGGTGCTTGCACCGAATTAAGGAATGGTTCGAATTACACGGACTGCCCGTATTCGTCGTATCGAGGCTTACGGGTCTCATCTGATGCGTCTAAACGTAACGCTCGATACAGGAGGCCAAGTCAAGCCGGCAGCAAGAGACGCGGGCACAGCCGTCGGCGCGTTTCCAAGTTTGTTTGGGGGGGGGGGGGGGGGTAGGGGAGGGGGGGAGTAAGGAGAGGGCTGATGAGGAGGGGGAGGGTCGTGAGGGCAGCGCGGCGTGGAAAGGAGCAGCGAGCAGCGAGCTGGCGGAGTTGCTGGGGTTTGAGTTGTCTCTTGAAAGGCGGCGCTAGGCAGCGTCGCGCGACGCCCACTCGCCTGCGGAGTCTGGCCGGGCCGGGCCGTGTCACAAGTCAGTGGAAGGGGGGGGGGGGGGAGGGGCAACCGCACGGCGGCAGTGGCAGTGGCTGCCAGCCGGCAAACTCGTTCGCCCGGGGCCATCGGCGCTGCCAACTGCGCGGCTCGCGGCTTATGTTTGTCTTGGGGCACGCCCAGGCAACTTGCGACCGCCGCGCAGGCCCGGGGCCCGTCGGCGTCTGTAGCCAGCGCGCCGCTTTGTCACCGGCGGCCCTGCCCAACTCCGGCCCCTGTTTGTTGCCTATCCGCCGCCACTGTACGACACGTACTGATGCCCCGTAGGCCTCGGGGAGTCAACTCTGGTATATCGCTCCAGGGATTGTCGCTGGCCTCTGATCTACCGAAGCGAAATCCTGCCGTGTCAGTAGCGAGTCAGGGTGTGTATCGGACATTCAAAGTGCCACGATCGCCCTTGAGAAGGTCCTCCGCAGTCGGGGACGATACGTTGGGTTTCGACAGTAAATCCACTAGACCACGGCATAATAGCCCGGAAATTTTTAGTAATTTTGAAGATACTGCTGCACAAAACACCACGTTTATAGTTATCAAATGTCTGTAACTCTATCGGACCAAACTGCGTGGTCATCACTCCGTAGCTTACAAACTATTTAAACTAACGTAAAGTAACCTAAGGACAACACACACACCCATGCCCCAGGTAGGACTCGAACCTCCACGGCGAGCAACCGCGCGTTCCGCAGCGATGTGCTTTAGACCGCTCGGCTACTCCACCGCGGCACGTTTATAGTTATACAATTACTACATTTGAAAAAAAAAAAAAAAAAAAAAAAAAGAAAAGAAAAAACGACCTAGATATAACTGAAACGAAGATTAGCGAGATATGACTTACATGCTCGATAAGTTAATTAAATATATGGCGTTCTTCATCTACCTCTACATCTACATGGGATACTCTTCATCACTTTTAAGTGCCCGGCAGAGGGTTCACCGAACCACCTTTATACTAAATGAAACTTTCACTCTGCAGCGAACTGTGTGCTGATATAAAACTTCCTGACAGATTAAAATTGTGTGCCGGAACTGCAACTCGAACCTGGGACCTTTGCCTTTCGCCGGAAAGCGCTCTACCACTGACCTATCCCGACACGACTCACGATGTCGCCTCACAACTTTACTTCCGCCAGTACGTCGCCTCACTTTCCAAACTTCACGGAAACTCTCCTGCGAAACTTGCAAGTTTGGAAAGTAGGAGGTGAGGTACTGGCAGAATTGAAGTTGTGGGGCATGACTGTCAGTCGTGTAGGGACAGCTCAGTCGTAGAGCGCTTGCCCACGAAAGGCAAAGGTAACAGATTCGAGTCCCAGTTCCGGCACACAATTTTAATCTGCCAGGAAGTTTCATATCAGCGCACACTCCGCTGCAGAGTGAAAGTTTCATTCTGGAAATATCCTTTAGGTTGTGGCTAAGCCATGTCTCCACCATATCCTTTCTTTCAGGAGTGCTAGTCTTGCAAGGTTCGCAGGAGACATTCTGGGAAATTTGGAAAGTAGGAGGCGAGGCACTGGCGAAAGTTAAGCTATGAGGCGGTATCGTGAGTCGTATCGGGATAGCTCAGTCGGTAGAGCGCTTGCCCGCGAAAGGCAAAGGTCTCAGGTTCGAGTCCCGGTTCCGGCACACAATTTAAATCTGCCAGGAAGTTTCATATCAGCACATACTCCGCTGCACTGTGAAAGTTTCACTCTGGAAACATCCCTTAGGCTGTGGCTAAGCCATGTCTCCACTATATCCTTTCTTCCAGGACTGCTAGTCTTGCAAGGTTCGCAGGAGAACTTCTGTGAAGTTTGGAAAGTAGGAGGCGAGTACTGGCGGAAGTAAAGTTGTGAGGCGACATCATGAGTCGTGTCGGGATAGCTCAGTCGGTAGTGTGCATGCCCGCGAAAGGCAAACGTCCCAGTTTCGAGTCCCGGTTCCACCACACGATTTTAATCTGCCAGGAAGTTTCACCTTTATACTATTTCATTTTCATTTCATTTTCGAATAGCGTACGGAATGAAAGAACACTTGAATCTCTCAATTTCTCGTAGTGTATTCTGACAATCATTTCTACCTTTGTAAGTGGGAGTCAACAATGTATTATCGCATTCTGAGGAGAATTTTGGCGATTGGAGTTTCGTAAGTAGCCCACGCCGCAGCGATAAACGCCGTTGTTGTAATGATTACCATCTCACATCCTGCATTATTTCCGTGACGCTCTCTTCCCTGTATCGTGACAATACAAAACGAGCAGCCCTTCTTTGAACTCTTTCGATGTCCTACGTCAAACCCACTTGATAAGGATCCCACACTGGGCAGTATTCAGAAAAGGACGGACAAGCGTACTGTATGCAAGATTTGGAAGTTAATACTGAGGAACCAAAGTAATTGGTAATTATAGGTAAAGGATGAGATATGGAACAGCCGCTAGGTTAGCTTTCCGAGACGGGAATGCGTACCGGCACCCGTTCGAATCCGCCCGACGGATTAAAGAAGAGGGTTGGAGTGCCAGCCAGCATGAATGTGATTTTTAGGCGGTTTTCCACACACCCTAGGTGAATACCGGGCTGGTTCCCAAATCCAACCTCAGTTACACGATTCACAAACATTTCGCAACATTCTACACTTTCACACCTGCAACACTATACACAGACATTTAAGGTGCACATTACCTCCCAGGGGATCATGGAGTGGCGACAGGAACAGAAACCGGCCACCCCATCAATATTAACACACGACAAATCCGGATATAACAAAGAGGTGTAGGAACATGGCCAAAGAGAAACAGGAAAGATGAGATATGGAACTGGAGAGAGAGGAAAGCAAAACTGTGAGTGACTATGAATATATACGTATTATATTTGGTGAAGATGGAAGAGATGAAAAGTACGTAAGGAATAAGATGGGGTATGAGAAGACCATAATACGACTATCTATATCCATTTCTGTAGAATAACGACATGTCTAATCAAACAAAGAGGAATATGACAATAGCGCCAGGCATATCGTACGGGTCAGAATTTTTGGTCATAGATAATAATAATTTCGTATTGATCAGTGGCCTGGTGCAAGTCTTCCAATAGGTCGCCACTTCGGCGGCTTGCGTGTCCCTAACCTACCCCAGTTATCCAACCGGGAAAAGGAGACCTACAGCTTAACGTGGAATCCGAACCACGTGTCGAATTGCTCCTCCTCAAACCCTTGAGAGGCGAAGGCTGGGTTAACACGCAGACTGAAATAATACTAGGTCTCACCGGGTTTTGCAACCGCGACCCGTCAGTTTCCAGTGGAGTACTTTATCCCGAGACCACCGGGCCCGACGAGACATTAATAAAAACAGAGGAAACACACTACTTTAAGCAGCGATGCCATACTGAGGACGACGCTGCAATCTAACTTAATCTGATTATGCCAGAAATGAGATACTTAGAGGAAGGATGGAAACTACTGCGGCAATTATGCTCGCAATTAATGACAAAAAAATGAATACAGCATATAGGACGGGAAAAGATACCATTACAGGCACGTACCTGAAATCCTCAACGAGGAAATAAACGAACCACGTAACAAGTAGATAAACAGTGTTGAAGTGCAGCGCTTCCCAACTTCATTCCGTGTTTGTTACCTGTTTGCCACTGTACGACACATAGTGATGACCCGTCGGCGTTGGGGGTCAACTCAGGTATATCGCTCCAGGGATTGTCGCTGTCCTCTAACCTACCTAAGCGAAATCCTGCCAGGCTGTAAGATACAGCTATACAAAACACCATACAAATATTATATTTGAAAGGAAAATACTTTATAACACTAAAACATAAATGCTTGATAAGTTAAAATATATAAAATGGGGTTTGGAAGTTAATATTCTCCCTGTAAACCGATTTCCCAAATCCGTTTTGGTTGGTCATTTAATCACTCCAAAATCGATTATTGAACTCCACTTCTGTAACGCGGTTTTCCACTTCCATAATCGATTCTCATGCTCATGTAATCGCAACCGTTTTTGAAACGTTATTGGCTTGTCAGATTGAGTCTTCTTGTTAAGAATTTTCGACTCGTATCGACAGAGTGTCTTTTTCTGCAGTGAAAGAGACGTAAAAATATTAAACATGAATCTATGTATGTAAGTAGGGAAAATAGCGATTGTTCTAAGAACTGAATCAGCTGTTTCTCAGCCGCCATATTAAGTGAGCTAGGAAATCCGCTTTAGGCTGTAACATGAAAACACAACAGCGAAAAATGGTTCACGAAATTCGGTTTTCGTCTTCCGGAAGGTGTGTTGGCATGTAAACGTAGTGATTGAGCAACCAAAATAATTGTAATGTAGGTAAAGGATGAGATATGGAACAAGAGAGAGAAAAATTAAAAATGTGACTATGAATATATACGAAATATATTTGGTGAAGATGGAAGAGATGAGAAGTACGCTCGGGAAAACATGGGGAAAGAGAAGACCATAATTAGACTCTCTACGTCCATTTCTGTTGAATAACGGCATGTCTAAGCAGACAAAGGAGAAGGTGATAATAGCACCAGGCATGACGTACGGTTCAAAACTTTGGGTCATAGATAATAATAATTTTGTGTGTCTCAGTGTAAGTCTCAACTGGACGCTAGTTCGTCAGCTTGCGTGTCCTTGACCTACCCCAGGGTTCTGGCGACTCCTATTCCAGTCGACCGATTTACTCAGAGATCACCGGTCCCGACAGGTCATAGATAAAAACAAAGAACAGTAACTAGTTGACGCAGCGATGTCACCCGGGAAAGAGGCTGTAATTTAATCTGATCAGCAATATTTAATTAGAGAAAGGCCGAAAGCTACTACCGCAATTATGCATACAATTAATGATAAAAATTGAAATGTCGGGGACGTTTGAGACGTATAGGACGGGAAGGATACCATTACAAGCACGTAATTAGATCCCTCAGCAAGGAAATAAGAGAAGGAAACCACTTAAAAAGTATATAAATAGTGTTCAAGTGTCGAAAGGCAGCCCTTCCCAACTTCATTCCGCGTATGTTGCCTATCCACCTCTGTACGATAACAAACTGATGACCTGTCTGCCTCGGGGGTCAACTCTGGTATATCGCTCCAGGGGTTCTCGTTGGCCTGTATCCCTCTATCCTATCCAAGCGAAATCCCTTCAGGCTGTAAGATACAGCTACATAAAACGCCACTGTTTCTTAAAAAAACTTGACATTAATAAAAAGATCAGGAAGATGTGACTTACATGCTTGAAAAGGTAATTAATTGTAAGTGGTTTGGAAGTTAATACGGAAGAAACAAAGTAATCTATAATGGAAGGTAAAGGACAGGGTAAGGACTGGAAACAGAAGACAAAAACTGAGTGACTATGAAAATGTATGAATTATATTTGACCGTAGTGGCCGTGCAGACCGTGACTGGCGCGTCGCAGTCCCCTTGGCCAGCACGGCCGGCATTCAAAACTCTTTACCTAGATAACAAAGCATACAGGATGCCTCAAAGTTATGTCCGAAATTGAAACAGACGATTGAGAACTGACATCCTATTATATAGTGTACCAACTGCCGGAAATGCGTGTTTGCTGTGTTACAGACATACATAACGTACAGTGACTAAGAGTAACGGAGTTCATTGCAATTGCTGAAATCTATGACCGGCATTGAGCACGTAAGCACGGAAAGGTACGTAAAGTTATGCCACACTATGTATAAAATATTCTTTGTGTCTTTTGTAGTACCAGAAGATAGCCCGCTTCGATCCCAGTGATCAGATCTTCACGAGTTTAACGATGGTTTCATACACCAAATGTGTGCCACTTAGGACGCCTTCGCCTGTTGGTGCGGCAACCCATCGTGCGGTGTGGGCATGCGTGCTGCCTCCTCTGCGCCTGCAGGTAACTCGAGACTGCGCCGTTACAAGGTGTCACCAGGCGGAGGCCGCAGTGACGGCAGTGGCGCTGCCTCCAGGGGTTCTGTTCTCATCCGAACATCACGAGACCAATGAAATAGTGGCGAAGATAGAGCGTGTATAGGGAGACAGTGACTGCTCCTGATTGGCTGACACCCCGGACGCCATGTTTTTACCATATTTGGCGGGCTTTACATGTGTGTGAATAGCTACAGTGTGCATTTCTGTACTTGGGTGTGTCCTAGAAGCTTCTGACAGCGATTTCACTGTACATTTACGTACAGGTTGTATTACGGTAGGCACTGCTCCACCTTTGCACATCTTTTGTCGGTCCTATTTACGTAAATTAACTTCTCCGTTGGTCGTTGAAGATAACTTTCGTACTACGCGCAAATTTTTAAGATTATATGTTGGTTTGAAGTGATTTACTGAGTGTAATTAACAATGTGTTTTACATAATCACTAAGCGCAATGAAGAGAAATGGCTCGTTGGACGTCTTCCTCTGTTGGTCGTAAAAACCGAACTAAAGTTTTCTATATGATGCTTGTGTTCGCAAGGAATGAGGAAATACGGGAAAAGTGGGCAGAGAAAATGAACCGAGAGCGGGACCGGTAAAGCGACTTATAAAGCAAGAAAGGCATTGATGAAATTTACTAATAGAATTATTGCCTGTGAAATTCCTGTGTGGTGTAGTGGTTGCGTACTGAATTCATAATGTGAAAATGCGAGTTCAAATCGGTAATTTTTTTTAAACAGTATTTGCTAGCTCTTTCTTAGTTCGTGGTTCTGGTTTCTGATATCTAGTGCTACAAGGTATGTTTTAACATTGCTACAGCACCTCTCTATTGGCTGTGTTATTGGCTATTCACAATCCTATAATTGGTTACGGGATGTGACGGGAGAAAGAGATTTGGGGGAGGGGGGCTATTGTAGTTATTTAGTTACCAATTTTGAATCTGTTTCTACAGTTTCACTAGAGACAGTAAAGGTATTTTTCCGATTTTCTGTGATACTCTCAAAACGTATGTACGGAATGACGGTATTTCCCAGTGTAGGAAAATGTTATAAGATCGGCAGCACACTTAAAATGCATTGTATCAGGGCGGAAAGAAATAACATTGTACTAATTTCGGCGATGGATATTCAGGCAGGAAATTCTGAAATAGCATTATTCTCTTTGAGATATATAACATGGAGTACCTATCTCTCTTATTAATCAACTGCCAACTGTCGAAATTACCAGAAAATCGTAAAATTTGGTATTAACATTCGACAGTCATAGAAACTGTCCCATGAGACTTGCTTACAAATTTGTTGGGTCTGTATGAACATAGATGAATGGCATTTCTTTAACAACATAGTGATTAGTAAGCTAGAAGATGTGCTTTGGTGTCATGGGTGGAAGTGATGCCTTATTTCAGTCGTTAAGTGGCTGCATTTCTGCCTGGGTCGCTATGTAAGTGCACGGCTCGCTCGCAGTCTGGTAAAAACATGGCGGCCACAGGCGGTTGGCCACTCTTTTCCTATATAGACTCTCTAGTGCCGAATGCATCCTGTTAAGCCTGCTGTATACCTCGACGCCCGGGCAGAACAAGCCCGTTCATCTACATCCACATGGCACTCGTTGATAAACCTAGCCACTACATTGTTTACATCATGACATATCCATGGTCTCAGAGTTGACAAAAGATTGTCATATACGCATCGCAGCTCTACAAACTATATAATCTTTGCTCTAAATGTCGAATGTAATCATATTTGTAATCTTTGGTTTGAAATACGTATTACTGTACGCTTACCGAAGTGTACTTCAGTCTGTACTGAGCAGTCACTGTAGATACACATACAGCAAGTATTATAATTGATATTTATTTTCAACTTTATCAGTTACAAGATTGTAAGATGTCATTTTAATCAACAGTTTAAGCTCTGTAAGTATCTTTACACATAATTTGTCACAATTACCACCAATGTTGTACATAACTGATAAATAATGCACTTAGTAACTTTAGTAACTTTTGTCTATCAGGTTTAAAACCGAAACCGACGGCAATGGGCTAATAAATAAACAGTTTTGGTCAACCATAATAACCCCCTCCAAATAGACCATAATGACATTCTCCAAATACGTCAGCGCTGTTAACCCCAACCTTTTCAGTTATCTACATAAGTACTATGAAAATTACATTTAACCGTGTAGGAGAGGGGTCACTGGTCTGCTTTTATGATATTTCTCTGGTGTTATATTCTCGAAGAGCTTCCGGGAAAAAGCATCACTTAAAACCTTCTGTCTTAAGTTTCATTTCTATTATTTTATTATAATTACCATGTCTCAGTACGCGTGAGAGTGCTAAAAATTGTTCGCATTCGGAGGAGAAAGTTGGTAAATGTATTTTGCAAATACATCTCGTCGCAACGAATAACACCATTATTTTAAGGATTTCTAGCCAAACTCGTGCATCATTTCTGTGACACCCTCTCCACTATATCGCGGTAATACAAAACAAGCTGCCCTTCTTTGAACTTCCTCTACGTCGTCTGTCAGTACCACCTGGTGGTACGCGCAGTAGTAAAGCAAAATAGGACGCACAAATGTAGTGTAGACGGTTTCCTTAGTACAATTGTTGCATCTTATAAGTTTTCTGCCATTTAAACGTACCCTTTGGTTCGCCTTTTTTTTTTTCTTTTAATTTTCCGAGAGCCACTCCTCGCATCCGGACGGATGCTACTCACCCCATCTAAAGGAACTCTTTCTGTCTCTCAAATGTTGAAATGTTTGTAAAGCTATGCGAACAAACTGCAATGGTCGTCGGTCGCTTGACTTAGAAACTATTTAAACTAACTTATGGTATGGAACACTTACAGCTATGCCCGAGGAAAACTCGAAGCAGCAGCGCGTTACGCAGCAAGGTGCCTTATAACGCACGGCCATTCCAACGCAGCCCTCTGTCTCCTTCTCTCTCCCTTTCTCTTTCTTTTCTTCTCCCCCCCCTCTCTCTCAATCGATAATTAGAGACCATTCCTTCTGCCAGCTACCAGCATCGATTAGCTCATAGCTCATTGGTCTAGGCGTTTCATTACCGATAGTGTTTTAAAATCTTGAAACTACGACAGATTTTCCTTTCCTGTTCGTTCTTTCAGTCCTGTACAAATTCCATTTTCGTTGTGATTTATTTGGATTGTCCTTATATTGTGAGGAAAGACGAGTTTTGTTCGGTTAAGTTATTTATTTTCTCCTGGAATGGTGTTTCGCCGTCTCTCGGGCACAATTTAACTCTGAGCTCTGTTGACTATTCTGGTGGTGAGACAGGACTGTTCCTTCTTAGAAAAAACGGATAAATATCTGAGTAAATAATTTAGACAAGGGTGGATGAAATTAATACACGAAATGACTGAATATAATGGAAGGCGGAATACAGTTTGAAGTTGAGACAACACACATACCCGCGGTGAAGTAGCCGAGCGGTCTAAAGCGTCTCGCTGTGGAGCGCGCGGTTGCTCGCCGTGGAGGTTCGAGTCCTCCCTGGGGCATGGGTGTGTGAGTTTGTCCTTAGGTTAGTTTACCTAGGTTTAAGTAGTTTGTAAGCTACGGACTGATGACCACGCAGTTGGGTCCGATAGATTTACAAACTTTTGAACAACACACGTAAACAACGTTACAGAAAAAAAAAAAAAAAAACGTACGGAAAGTACCCATTGTAGCTTCTTTCTGGAGATCTTGATCACAGCAGCTGAAAATATTTGCTGTTAAATGGTTTAGATTAATTTTATGATACTTTCCGCATAAATTAATGTTCAGACTGTTCACATAACAAGTCATTGTTGCCAGACCGTGTACTAAAATTTGATAAAGAAAATAACAGAAAAATCCAACAGAAGCTGGTAATACGAATGTAGGTTCTAAAAGGAAAAAAAGGTAATGATATAACGTAACTGATCGAAAATTATGAAGGAAATATGCGAAGCGAAAGTGATGGCGTCTGAACATCATGTTAGGACGAAATATCGCGGAGCTGAAATTCCCAAAGAAAATGAATAATTAAGAAAAGACGGGAGATTATTAAATGAACACAGAATTGAGTCATTGATCTTAACGAAGGAGGGTATATTTTAAAATACAATGTAACAACACTTACACTTAGATCACAGGGCAGACTGCCTACACATCTACACTTAATGACCTCAAACAAGAGAGTGAGTGGTCGCTGTTCCGTCCTCTCGGCACGCCGGAAGAAACGAAAGATAAAAGAAACACTTTTTCACAAATAAAATATTACGAGGAGGGAATCACGGCGACAACCGTCACTAATTGATAAAAGGATATATTAATTTAATTATTTATAGTTACAAAGGAATAGATAGACATGGGTGATGGATACTAGGAGAAATAGGACGGATTGGAGGTAAAGATAGGGGGAGGAGAAGATGGACGGAGAAAGGGAGAGCGGATGGCGAAAGATGGACGGAATGTAGAAACGATTGGTTTTCTCAACAACAAATATGTTTCACGGAATCAAGAATCCGTAAAACAGTCGGATTCTATGTTGATGCAGAAGAACTACAAAGGAAAATTTTGTAATTCCATTGGGTTTAAAATAAATAATTTTCTTAGAAATCATCTTCTTATAGTCTTATTTCATTAGATACAGCCCAAGCAACCAAATGCAGGACACATAGCTATTTGGAGAATTTTCTCTTTGCATTCTTTTTCAAATATTGTTTCATTTATTTAGCGATTCAATTTGTATTAGAAGGAGCCACAGCGAAGCATGTATGGATTCGGTGAATATTAAAAAAAAAAGCAGATCTACAAAATATGACAGCAACTTAAAGAAACTGATCACATTAAAAATTTAATATTTATGACATTTCTTAAAGTACTACAGGCTAAGGAGGAGTAAAATGGAATGGATAACAATACGATGAAGTCCAATCGTACTTACGAATTTTTTCTTCGGTGGGTTTGTCGTAAGGCGACATTAATAATCAAGCTGGAGAATTGGAACTCAAACTGTGGTACAAATGCACTGTCTGCGACAACAATTCCGATGCTGCTTTAGCGTCGTGTGCTGAAGAACGGCTTCGGCTTGACGCAGGTGGTGCGGTTTTCTGACAGAGTAACCGCGGCCAGCAGCAGGCTGTTCCAGAGCACCCGTCAACACATACACCCTCTCCCCCGTGACAAAGCCCAGGTTCATTACCATTTTTCGCCCCACTGCCCCCTTCCCCTCCCCCTCGCCATATTGATTCCCTTCCGAAAAGATATTTCCATTTTCCCTCCCCTCCACCCCCCAAGCATTCTGCTCACACCTAGTGTTTCTCATTTTTTTTGTAACTTTTTTATTTTTCCCAAGAATTTATTGCGGGTAGATAACTGCCGTGGCAGATGCTGTTAGCGTGCGCGGAGCTGTTAAAATGTGGGCAGCCAATAACCGAACTTTTCATTCCCTTCACTCTGTCCCCCACCCCTCTCGTGCCCCTCTCCATCTTTCGTAGTTTTTTTTATTATCCTGCCGCATGTGTCACGGTGTAACTCTCCGATTTTTTATCGGTTTACGACGCGGGAAGCGTCGCGTCGGGCGATTCGAAAAAAAGGGGTTGGGGGTTGGAGGAGGGGAGGAGGATGATGCGCTGACGGTGGTGAGAGGACGAGAGCGGGTGGCTCGGCAGCCTGAGTGAGGGTAAGAGCGCGGGGTAAACAAATCGACACAGCGACGCCGGGCGTCAGTCGGCTGCAGGTGACGCGGCGCCCCTCCCACCCCCGTTCCGCGAACGGGGCGCATCCTCGTTCATTTATCGAAATAAATAAGACAGTTTAATTAACGGGCGTCCGGCGCACGGCGGCCAGTGCCGCCACCTCCCTCCCCGCAGGCGCTGTCGGCTCGCCGCCGGCCGAAGCTATTTCCCGCCGGGGCAGTAACAATGATTTCGGGCGCGCGGCTTTCTTTTTTTTCCTTCCCCGCCGTGTGCGCTTTGCCTCTTGTTTCCCGCGCGCGGCGCTCCTTCGCGGCTGCTGTTTTTATCCGCCCCCTTACGCACAGTGGTCCGCTCTGCTCTGTCTCCCGTCGCGCGGCCAATATATCACCGGCTGCCATGGCCAGATCCGCGCCCACGCGGAGCGCAAATCGCTTTTTTAAGACCCCCGCTCGGTGCTCGGGCGGCTGTGTTGCCGTCTGGCTGGCTGGCTGGGAAGGCACGGAGGGCGAACCTTACTGCTCCACTGTTTGCGCAGGCACTGTGCCCACTGAGAACGCCACTGCAAGTTCTGAGGACATGCAACACATAGGGTGATTCACGAGGAATGTCACGTAGTGAAACGTCACTGTGGTTGGCCGTGTGATTTTTATTAAGGAGGGGTGGGGGTTTGTAAAGCCAAAAATGACAAAATTTCACAATTTTACTTTTCTGCAAATTATGAAAATATGGATGTTTATGCTTAATTTGGTGTTGGTTTTATTCAAATATTCGGTTTTTTACTATTTGAAATAAATACTAGCTTAAAAAAGGTAAAGCAGTCAACAATCCGAAGATTGGTTTGAACACCACAGTGCTCTACTAGGCAAGGTCCTGTTTGGAAGTGGTATGCCGTTGCCTTCCTCCGACCTTCGAACTGGCTTATCCAGCCAGTTATAGGGGAACCTACAGTTTAACGTGGGTTCCGAACCACGGTGCTACTCGGTATTTTTCATTTGAGCAATACTGCCAGAGATGGAAGTAGTGGAAAGTGACAGATAAAAATCCAAGAACGTGGCGGGGATCGAACTCGCGATCTTTGGATTTGGAGTCTGACACGCTACCAGACTACTAATCCAAAGGTCGCAGGTTCGATTCCCACCAGGTCCTGGGATTTTTATCTGTCACTTTCCACGTCTTTCATCTCTGGCAGTATTGCTCAAATGAAAAATGCCGAGTAGCACCGTGGTTCGGAACCCACGTTGAACTGTAGGTCCCCCTGTAACTGGCTGGGTAAGTCAGTTCGAACGTCGGAGGAAGGCAACGGCATACCATCTCCCAACAGGACCATGCCTATTAAAGCACTGTGGTGTTGAAACCAATCTTCGGACAGTTGACTGCTTTACCTTTTTTTACTAGCTTAACCCAGATAAAGCGGAATTATTTTTGGTTTAAATTGTTTTTCAAAAACTATTAATTATCTTCACATGTGAAAAATGTTTGTAATTCTATTGGACCAAACTACGTTGGTCATCAGTTTCTAGACTCACAAACTACTTAAACTAAGTTAAACTAACCTAAGGGCAACACCCACATCCCTGACTGATGGAGGATTCGAACCTCCGACGCGGGAGGCCGCAAGATCCGTAACGTGGCGCTCCAGACCGCCCGGCTACTCCCTCACGGCTGCTTCACATGACTGCACAAGTTCCTTAAAAGTGATTTTTTTCACAATCACGTCATTACTTTTGCCATACTGCCCTTCTATCTGGAAGGATGTCAAAATGACTGTTTTACAATTTTAATTTAGTGATCCATTATTATTAAAATATCATTTAAAATAGAACATATATGCATATAAATGTCGCAAAAATTCAAGACTGTTCAAGAAATACAAACCCAAGTAAAAGGTAGTCTTCAATATCTTCTCTATGAACCTCAACCTGGAAGCCGTGTCCTACCACTTTTCAATCAACAGTACAAACTAAAACTGATCTGCAATAGGAGCAGGGTACACAAAGGAATAAGTGCACGAATTCTTAAATACAAGAATGAAAAAATAAGTTGCCGTTCTCGACCTTTTGAAACGATGTCGCCCTATCTCGGTTAATCCCCGCTGCTTCGCAGGCGTAGACTGGGTTGTCTCCATTAGTTGTTTCTTCTTCTAATATTAATTTTCATGGATTTACCTTTAAAAATGCTTTCCTAATCAAGTATTTTGATACAACTTGCCACCCCCTATTGCACCATTGATGCAGAATTCAAAACACCGCGAAATACATTTCTTGAAATTCTTACCATGGTTCCAAATCCATATTTTCGCATTTCTAGCATTAAAATAGTTTTTTTGTCAAAGAAAATTGGACAGTGTAATATGAAACTTTGGGCAAAGTTGTCTTTCGTCAAAAATCCTTTGATCAAATTCAGCAGCTCACCGTAGATTTGATCAAAGAAAGGTTCGTCTTATGTTACCTGCGGCGAGAAATATGACCGCTTGAAGCTCTAGCATCGCTGTAGCAGTTTTTGACGTACTGTTTGAAAACATGACCGCATAATTCGTATTGCGTGTCGTCGCAAGAACTAAATTTATGCAGTTGTATAAGGTTGATTATAAAAAGCGGCTGCATCGAGCCGAAAGCTAGATGATTGCGGAATTCATTAGCGATCAAGTGAGTACTGTTTGCAAGGCAGACGACGTAAAAAATGAAATTAATTGTCTCTGCACCAGTTTTGCTGAGGAGAAAGTAAAAGTACGTAATGACTCTGTTTAATTCCCTACATATATTTAGTCGGGCAAATACTATTTACACACAAAATTTAAATATTTCAAAGGATTTTGTTTACCGTAAGCGTGACCGAGTACTAGCAAAACCGGAAACAGGACACAGGCTTCTTACCAGCGACAAATGTACTGCAATACTTAGAGCAGAGCACCACTGCAGACGCAAGCGTCACCATTATTGTCAGTCTTCCAAACGACGAGAAGAACCGTTACTGAGTTGTGCAGCGGCTCTCGCCTCAGGTGTATCGTGTAATGCAGCCCAATATTACATATTTGTAGAAAACGACGAAGTACTTTGACAAGCTACACTGTAGATGTCTATTATGATTAACAAAAGTACTTCACTATTTTTATTTTTAATTTTTTTTTTCTAAGAGTACCGCTGAAATTGTTCTGAGTGAACAAGGAGCGATGACATCTACAGTCTAGCTTGTCAATGGTACTTCGCCCTTTGCTACAAATATCTGATGTTAGGCCTTATTATACGATACAAATCAAATGTTCAAATGTTTGTACAACTTATGGGACTTAACTACGGGGTCATCAGTCCCTAAGCTTACAAACTACTTATGAACTAGCTAAGACTAAAGACGACACAAATATCCATGCCCGAGGGGGGATTCGAACCCCCGACCGTAGTGGCCGTGCTGACCGTGACTGGAGCGCCTCAGTCACCTCGGCCACCGCGGCCGGCATTATACGATACACCTGAGGCGAGAGCCGCGGCACAAGTCTAAAACAGTTCTGTGAATAAAGGCACGTTTCTAAATGTCTAGTCGTTGCAATTGTAGGCGTACATGTAATCAAAGTGTATAAATAGATATTTATAATATATGTAATCAACAACTAAGGTTAATAACAAATATTCATCCGCCATTTTCGATGCACTGTGACATATTTTTTGTCAAAGAAAATTTGATAGTTTAATGTCACCATTTCACTACGTCAAACATTCTTTGTCAATGAATATTGGACAAAGTTTCTTTTTCAAAGAAAATGTGATAGTGTAATACCGGCCACCATTAAAATATTTTCACTTATGTCACCCACTTAGTGATTGAATTTTCAAAAATAGCGAAACACGTGTTTTTTTTTTAAATTCAAATAAAAAATCTAAATCCGAAGTTTCGTATTTCTTGCTTCAAAATTGCCTAAATAACAATGTATTTTCAAAAAACTGTTCCTCCCGTATTTCACCCTCTTAGGGATGGGAATATCGAAAAATCGCAGTTGTCTACTGTGTAAGATAAACAACGCCTACAAATTTCAAGTTTCTATCGTCTGTAGATTCACTTTTCAGCACCTTTTTCTGTCTTGTAGAAATGGATCGAGAACGCCACATTTCTTCCTTCCGCTTTAGCTTTTTTCTTGGTAGTTTTACTTTTCAAACTGCAATATGCACTTATTTTTCTTTATTGGTGCGCTTCTTGCAGAAAAACAACTGAAGTATGTGCATCACGTTTCGTTGTATATAGCCTCTTTGCTATTGTATTGTCAAAAGTCATAGATGGTCTTCAGTCCGAATTTTATATAAGCTGACGACTTTGACCACTATATCTTCCACCCTCTTATAGCTATCGATACGGAACTGCTAAGGTGTACAACGGGAGACTTTGTACTAAAACAACACAGTGAGATGGTTCGTCTCCATTGTGTAATTATTGCTAAAGAGCAAAATATTGACACCCACACGTAGAATTTTATATAAGTCGGTAACTTTCAATTCGCATATCTTCCACTCCCTTATCGTTATCAAACATCTTCCACCAATGCACAATGGGAGACTAATACCTAATACCACATACAAACACTATTCGTTTGCGATGTGTAGTTTTCGCTGCAGAGTAAAATATAGGCACAAACACCACAATTTTTAAATACATTAAAATTTGAAAATTATCATACACTGACATTTCTGAGAATTTTGTTTTCCATCGTTTCGTATGTTGGCATTTTTCTCTGAAACTATATAGTTTAGAAGGCAGTGGTTTCTTTTGTTTCGTGAACTGTCCGTTTCGTAAGTTGCATACACTAGCGGTACTTCGCAGTAAACACTGTTAACTGTAGACTTGTTTGAATTTGACAACATTAATTATCCACTATATGTATTTTTTCTGTGTTTCCTGGAAGGTCAGTCTTTGAACTTGGTGTTTTTGATGGTGATCTTACTTTAATGATAGCTATTCTGGAAGACAGCAGGTTTTGGAATATTTTGGAATTCATAAAGGTTACAACACCACCACTGGGCGAGGAAGATGAAGGAGGATATGAGGACTACCATCCAGCAGGATTGTAACATAAATTTTTACGTATCAGTTGCCTGTATGTTAAAATTATTTCTTTAAACGTAATTTTCTCACATTTACATTTTTCAGTGTAAATACCCCTTTTTATCATAAACTCCTGAATCTCCCACGATGCATTATTTTCCACATAAAACAGATAGTACAATGATGTTGTATCTCTACTGTAGTAGTACGTACTGTAATAGTTATAATTCAAAAAATCAAAAATTATGTTTAGGGAAATAAACATAAATTCTTTCCAGCTGTTATTTTAAAGTGATTGTAGAGCGATAGTCACAAAACATGCGAGAACATGTGACAAAAACATCACATTTATGTACTCAACAGTTCCTGAGTAAACGTGGCATTTATGTAGCAAATTTAACATTCTCGAGATAGGGGGTACGACTCCCCTTACCTTAGTCCAATGCTACCGGCCTCGGTCGTTAGACCGTTCTCAAGCACCGGCCTCACATAAAGACACAAGTTAAAATTTATTGAATTACATTTTGCATGAAAGCAATGAGTCATGACATAAAGTAAGAATATATAAAATACTTACAGAGCATGAACAGATGGTTATAGTACATCTACATACATACTTCGCAATTCACCGTAAGGTGCGTGGCGGAGGGTACACTGTACCACTACTAGGCATTTCCTTTCCTATTTCACTCCCAAATAGAACGAGGAAAAAAAGAATGCCTATATGCCTCCGTACGAGCCCTAATTTCTCTTATCTTGTCTTTGTGATCTTTACGCGAAATGTAAGTAGGCGGGAGCAAGATCGTACTACACTCAGATTCAAATTCCGGCTCTCTAAATTTACTTAACAGGAATTCACGAAAAGAATTGAGTTGCCGGAGCATTTCCGTGACACTCCCGCAATGGTCGAACCTACCGGTAACAAATCTAGCTGCTCGCCTCTGAACCGCCTCTATGTCTTCCTTCAAACCGATCTGCTGCGGATCCCAAATACTTGAGCAATACTCAAGTTGTGGTCGTACAAGCGTTTTATACGCGGTCTCCTTTACAGGTGAAGTACATCTTCCCAAAATTCCAAATTTCTCCCAATAAACCGAATTCGGCTCTCTGCCTTACTCACAACTCTCCTTACATGCTCGTTCCATTTCATATCGCTCTGCAATGTTACGCCTAGATATTGGAACGACGCGACAGCTTCAAGCTCACTACTAATGCTGTATTCGAACATTATAGGATTGTTTTTTCTACTCATGCGCATCACCTTACATTTTTCTACATTGAGAGCTAGCTGCCATTCTTCGCACCAACTAGAAATTTAGTCTAAGTCAACCTGTATGCTATTACAGTCAGTTGCAGACGACACCCTCCCATACAACACAGCATCATCAGCAAACAGCCGCAAATTACAACTTACTCTGTCCATCAGATCATTTATATAGATAGAAAATAATAGCGGTCCTATCACACTCCCCTGGGGCACGCCTGACGATACACTCGTCTCTGATGTACACTCGCCGTCGAGAACAACGTACTGCGTTCTATTACTTAGGAAGTCTTCCAGCCAGTCACAAATCTGTGAACCTATTCCATAAGCTCGTATCTTCGTTAGCAGTCTGCAGTGTGGCACCGCGTCGAACGCCTGTTGCCCTTCGTCTATGGATCGCAAGATGTCATGTGAGAAAAGGGCAAGCTGAGTTTCAGTAATATATAACAATGATGAAAGTAGAGCTTATTGATCATATACCATCTCACTGACTATATACCCCTCCTCCGTCTACCCTTGCTTTCTATAGATTAGATTAATACTTTTTTCCATAGACCATATATACGACATTTCGTAATGATGTGGAACGTTCCAGCTCAGTTAATTTTACCTATACACGACAATCACTATTTTAAGGAATTTTTATTAACATTTATTTATTTTTTATTTTACGTTTTATTTAAAAATTCATTTTCAGTGTAGAAGGAATTGCCCTTTAGATTTAATCTTGATAGTGAACATCAACCTTTCTCCTAGTGTTGTAGTAATGCACACTGCTATTACTTCTAAATTAATTCTAAATTGGATTGTTAATAACAAATTTCATGAGTGATTATATACATTGTGAAGCTACAGTGAAGATCCCTAGATCCATAAATAAACGTCTGCACGATGATCTTGGGTGGGCTCCAGCAATTATTCTGATTACACGCTTTTGTGCAATGAATAATTTTTTACTCAATGTTGAATTGCGGCAGAATATGATTCCATATGAAAGTAGTGAATGAAAATAGGCATAGTAAGTTAATTTACTGAGATATCACCAAATTTTGCAATGACCCTGATATCATAAGTAGCTGAACTCAAACGTTTCAGCAGATCTTCAATGTGTTTCTTCCAGTTCAATCCCTCCTCAATGAAAACACCTAAAATTTTTGAATATTCTACCTTATCTACAGATTTATGTTCAAAGTCTAAATTTATTAATGGTGTCATACCATTTGCTGTATAAAACTGTATATACTGGGTTTTATCAAAGTTTAGTGAGAGTCCATTTGTAGAGAACCACTTAGTAACTTTCCGAAAGATATCAGCAAAAAGAACTCCCTTTCAGAAACTTCCGCCCTCCAACCCAATGCACTTGCCTCCTAAACCCTGACCCAGTACAAACTCTTCCCCCTCGCCCCCTCTCCACCACTCAAACAGTCACTATTGAGCTCATAAACATCTCACTTCTTTGTATTTTAACATCCCCACATTAACGTAGTTTCTCCCATAACACACATTTACAACTATTCAGCATATCACCGACATGACATCCCCTATACCCCTACATTCCCATTATCAATCTAGTGTCAAATTTGTTTGGTTGTTACCTAAAGTCTATAGTACATTCATAATAATCCGTTGATACATCATATCCATGTTTTATTCGTTATACTTTATAGGTTAAAATAGCATTTTATTTGTAGTTATTTTTTGACGGTTTAATTTTTAAATTATAATTCTAACGAAGGCCACTATTCAGTAACCTTACTGTTAAAAGATGGATATAATGGTAAGATCTTATCAATTCACTGTAACTTTGTTTTATTGACACCGAATGTAATGTTTTATTAGAAATATCATTACTCTAGAAATGCAATGATAGCACAAGTAACACTTGTCACTCAATTTTTATACCTGAGTTATAACCTAATTGATAGTTATTCACGATTTTATCTATTGTAAATATTTTATTTTCTGATATCACAAATGTCACCAAGTATTTCAACAGTTTTTAGTCATCACACTTAACCTAAATGATATTTTATTTACTTTTCGTTAATTATTAATTGATAACTGTCATAAAAATTTTAAAAAAGAAAGTAAACAGTAAAGATAAATAACGGGCGGTTCCTCTAGGACGAGGATCTTCCATTGCATTTCTGTTGGGCTGAACCCGCGAAGTAAAATAAATAAAATAAAGATAAAAAAAGGAACCTCAGAACTCTTTTTACAGCTATGACTGTAATACATCATTGTATTGCATTCTTTTGGACACATCATTTAATTCAGTCACCGCTCTGATTACATCATAAAACTTCTACGTTCTACAAAACATTCCAAAGATTGTCACGATCACAACTATAGAAACTCCCTTATTTCCTGCCTCTAATATACAGTGGAATGATACTTTAATCTTTGGTCTATAGTATTATCTCTCAGTTCACCATTATGTCTACCAGTCAGTAATGTACAGTCACTTCGCGTACACGCTGTTTAGTTTTGTAAAAATGCAAACTGTACACATTCTTCTGTTCTTGTATTTTCAACATTGTGGTATCTTACTATAATCATATGTTTATGCACTGTAAGCATTTTATATGTATTTGCTTTTGTCATGATTCCCATTTCTTTTATACAAAGTGTAATTCAATGCTTTTTTAACTTGTGTATTTATGTCAGGCCGGCACTTGAGATTAGTTAAAAGACGGAAACCGATAGCATCGGGCTAAATTAATGAACAACTTATACTGAACCACAATGGCGTTTCTCAATTATGTAGTTGCTATAAAACCCCAAAATATTATTTAATTGTTAAATGATTTAACCGTGATTTGACTGCATTATTTAATTATGTTTCGTCACAAACCAATCAATTAAACATAATTGTACACATGAAAATGGCTATAAAGCGGAAATTCGGATTGTTACGAAACATAATAAAATAATATAGTCAAATAATGTAACAAAACTTGTACGACAGTGTCTCATGAATACAACAAAATAATTACTTAATTGAATGTCACATAGTGTGGGAATTGTACGTGTTAAAATAAAACAACAAATTGTATGAACATCTCAGTGGCGAATACAGCATATACTTCCGGGATGCCTTTTCTGAAAACGGCATAAAAAAGTACGGATTTGGACATTCGACAACAATTTTTATTTTTATTATAAATCGGTCTGAGGTTTCATGCAACATTCATGACAATATTTCAGGTATCGTATTTATTTTTCTTTGTATTCCTTATTTCCGGGTTGGGGGGCAGGCCACCTGTCCCCCCACCCCCCTCCCTTTAAATACGCCACTGGAACGTGTGCCAGACTTTCGTTCGTTATGGACAGGAACTCGTTGAGCATTAGACACATCAATGAATATTACTTACCTAAATGCTGTGTAGGCGCTTCGTTGGGCAGAATAATGGTGAGGCAGATAACTGATCTTTCCTACAAGAGGTGTGGAACATCTCCAATAGATGTAATATCAGTGTCGCCGTACCTGTAGTCCTGTACAGAGGAAGTAGTGCCAACCCAACGGCGACCGTCATTGCTGGGCCATGTGGCTGGCTTGCTCTCACAGCGTACTACAGGACAGTCGCATTACAGCGAGTTTATAACCATTTTGCGACGGAATTGAAAGTGTAAATGATAGTGTAGCAATAAAAATGTACACTGAACAAGAGTTTGGCATCAGTTCAACATTCATCACGTCAAAATTTGTAATCCGTCTTCTAGAGCAAGTTTATAGACATGGTCTTTCATTTGCTTGTTATACTACTAACCAGTAAAATTGCTACTTGACGAAGATGACGTGCTACAGACGCGAAATTTAACCGTCAGGAAGAAGATGCTGTGATATGCAAATGATTCGAACCCACGAAGGCGGACGGCCGCGCGCACCGCAACACCGCGCTCCAGGACGTGCGGCTAATCCGCCGTGGCCTCGTAGGGATCGAATGAAGGGTAGAGTCACGGGTCGTAATACATCTGAAAAGTAACAGTTACTGTTCAAAGTGCCGTCGCTGCGAACAAGAGGTGACAGAGACGTGAAACCAATGGCACCCCATACCATCGCGCCGGGTGATACGCCATTATGGCGACGGCGAATACACGCTTCCAATGTGCGCTCACCGCTCTGTTGCCAAACGCGGATGCGACCATCATGATGCCGTAAACAGAACCTGGTTTCATCCGAAAAAACGACTTTTTGCCATTCGTGCACCCAGCTTCGTCGTTGCATACACCATCACAGGCGCTCCTGTCTGTGATGCAGCGTCGAGGGTAATCGCAGCCACGGTCTCCATGCTGATAATCCTTGCTGCTGCAAACGTCGTCGAACTGTTCGTGCAGAGGGTTGTTATTCTGCAAACGTCCCCATCTGTTGACTCATGGATCGAGACGTGGCTGCTCGATCTGTTACAGCAGGCCGCGGTGGCCGAGGAGACTGAGGCGCTCCAGTCACGGTCTGCACGGTCACTACGGTCGGGGGTTCGAATCCCCCCTCGGGCATGGATATTTGTGCCGTCCTAGTTCGTAAGTAGTTCATAAGTAGTTTGTAAGTTTAGGGACTGATGACCCCGTAGTTAAGTCCCATAGACTATACAAACATTTGAACATTTGATCTGTTACAGCCATGCGGATAAGATGCCTGTCATCTCGACTGCTAGTCATGCGAGGCCGTTGTGATCCAGCATGGCGTTCCGTATTGCTCTCCTGAACCCACCGATTACATATTCTGCTATTGGATCGCGAGCAGCAATGTCGCAATACGATAAACCACAATCGTGATAGGCTACAATCCGACCTTTATCAACGTCGGAAATGTGATGGTACGCACTTATGCTTCTTACACGAGGCACCAGAACAACGTTTCACCAGGCAACGCCGGTCAACTGTTGTTTGTGTATGAGAAATCGGTTGGAAACTTTCCTCATGTCAGCACGTTATAGGTGTCGCCACCGGCGCCAGCCTTGTGTGAATGCTCTGAAAACCTAATCATTTGAATATCACTGCATCTTATTCCTGTCGGTTAAATTTCGCGTCTGTAGCACGTTATCTTCGTGGTGTAGCAATTTTAATGCCCGGGATGTATCTGTAGAAATTTCTATCATTCCTTAAAGAGTACTGCAAAGTGATTTTCTTAACATGCTTCGACGCGCACAAGTTTTCTTGCATGTTGGCGGAGAACATTATGAATACAGAAATTAAATTCCTTTCTGAAATATGCTTATTAAAATGATAGATGTAAATCACTTACTTAAACTGTTAATTACATAGTTAATACTGAACCTCTACTATAAAAATGTAAGAAAGCGATTATGTACGTTGATTTTCTTCATTCATATTCGTTTCAGCGGGGGAGGGGGTGGTCGGTTTTATATGCGCAACTCTGTATTATGGCACCTGACTTAACTTCAAAATGTTCAAATGTTTGTTAAGCATATGGGACTTAACTACGGGGTCATCAGTCCCTAAACTTACAAACTACTTATGAACTACCTTATACTAAAGACGGCACAAATATCCATGCTCGAGGGGGGATTCGAACCCCCGACCGTAGTGGCCGTACAGACCGTGACTGAAGCGCCTCAGTCTCCTCGGCCACCGCGGCCGGCAAAACTTAACTTCATGTTTACAGTATTTACGATGTTGCATTTCTTACGCTCGTACTCTCGTTTCTGTATTGTAATATTTTTTGTAGTCCAAGTCGATTATACTATGTACTTCGAAAGTATGTACTCAGACCACCTAGAATTGCATGTGAAGCACTGTTTGATATCAAAAATTACCTCAGTTACAAAGCGCGAAGTCATTCATTGCTGTAATAAAAGTATTACGGAGGTGTAGGTTTCTTATCTCAATCTGTTTAAGCGAATGATGCAAACACAATCTAAGGCATTCCGTATTTCTTTTCCCTAGTGGGATGCGGAATCGTTTGTATACGCAACCAGGAGTTGTGCGGCCACTAACGCCACGATACTGACGCAGTTTTCCTGGAGGAGTAAGAAGAGTGAGAAAAAGGTAGCATTACCCTACAGGTAGGTGTATTAGCTGTCTCTGAACTGTCTCACAAAGAACCTGATTAAATGAAAATTCCCATTGGTCATGAAGAGTTATTTGTTTGCACTGTTACGATGTGACAAGTAGAAAAAGAGGAAGAAGGAAAGAAAAGAAAAGATGTCAGTTGGCGGGAATCAGACGCATTCACAGCTTTTCCTGCGTTCAAAAGCAATAACACTACCGATTATAACAACTGCGTGAATGTCTGACACAGAGTATTACTTGGTAATGTAACGTCGCATTTGTAAGAGTTTTATTTAAAATATTCAAATGTCTGTAAATCTATCGGACCAAACTGCGTGGTCATTAGTCTGTAGCTTACAAACTACTTAAACCTAGGTAAACTAACCTACGGACAACACACACACCCATGCCCCAGGGAGGACTCGAACCTCCACGGCGAGCAACCGCGCGCTCCGCAGCGAGGTGATTTAGACCGCTCGGCTACTCCACCGCGGCAGTTTTATTTACTAAGACGGAAGAATTCAGCAGTTATCTATTATGCAAAAGGCAGAATGTAGATATTATGTTAAACATCAGGTAGACATATTGGATTTTAGAATTTTTGTCTACTGCCGCGATTCTTCTGACAATATTTATGGTACGTGAGGTTCAGAACTTAAATAACAATCTGTCAAAGCCATCCGATGTATGTAGACGTTCTGAAAACCTTGTCGTCACCTAAAACGATGGTTGAATAAATTAGCTGCTTGGAAAGCCATTAGTAGCTATGGAGATGACTTTCCAACAACAGCGTGTAGCTTTTCATAAACTGAACAACATATAACTTATGTTTTTTGACTGAAACGATAATTATTAACAACCTTCTATGAAATATAGAAAATTAGGAATAAATAAAAATACGTGTACTTTTCGTAAAAATAACCATTACATATTAAAATTTGAAGTATCGAACACAACCGACCCTAGGGTTGTAAGGCCTGAACGCTACCTCCATTTATTTCTTTCTTTTGCAGCTCTATTGGTAGTTCTGTGAATTGCGATCGATGATCATGGATGTTCATTGTTATTCGATGTGTTCTTGTCTGGGCTTTTTTGTTACAGAGGGTATTGAGCTCTCTGAACAAGCGCGCTGAGCCACGGCGCTCAGCTTCACCTGAGCTACACCGACAGATACTGCAAGTCGTTTAATGATTGATACTTACGTTTACTTCCAAAGCTTCAAAGTCGGTAATCGAGAGAATTTTTATATTTGCGTCGAATGGCTTTGGCTGATTATAATCTGAACTTCACTTACCATAAATATATATATATATATATATATATATATATATATATATATATATATATATATATATATATATATATATATATAAATTATCCGATACCCGTGTTGTCTCCTTGTCAGACACAGAAACACGAACGATATCGCTCAGTGCACTACACTAGTTTAAATACGATTCTGCCATGTGTAGGCCTGAATTCTATACGATAAACGGTTTCTTAAGTTCTTTAGTTAGTAGAAAACAAACGTTTATAATACACAGCCTTCGTACAGAGAAATAAACATTAAATTAGTACATTTATGAAATACACGTAGTGGCTAAGTTGGCCCACGAATGTCTACCGAGTATCATGTGACGTGCAACAGCCCTGTGATAAGACGCGATTGTCGATAATACACACATAAAGGTTGTCGCTACTTTCTGTATGCAGGGCTTTAGTCGAACCGAGGCGACATCTACAAGGCGTACCCAATGTGCATTCGTGAGTCGGGTGAGCAGTCAACAGGCTGTGTGATTGTCATACTTCAGGGATGTTTAAATGGGAAAGTCTACTGTGTTTGTAAATAGCAGCCGGCCGCGGTGGCCGAAGGGACTGAGGCGCTCCAGTCACGGTCTGCACGGCCACTACGGTCGGGGGTTCGAATCCCCCCTCGGGCATGGATATTTGTGGCATCCTACTTCGTAAGTAGTACATAAGTAGTTTGTAAGTTTAGGGACTGATGACCCCGTAGTTAAGTCCCAGAAGCTTACCAAACATTTAAACATGACGATATTGACATGACGTCTCAACAAGAAACTCGTCAAATACATCGCGTTTTTCGGAATACTAATTACTTATGATTATAAAAAATATTCGGCCTAATGTAATACAGCTGCGTAATGTGATTATTGTAAATAATACCTTTCAGTGTGTTTTTATGAAACATAAACAACTGCAATTTTTTTCTACCCATAATAATTCCTACTACAAAACTTATTTATTTTACTATTAATGAATTTTTTTTGTCTATGGGTCTTAACTACGGGGTCATCAGTCCCTAAACTTACAAACTACTTATGAACTACTTACGAACTAGGACGGCACAAATATCCATGACCGAGGGGAGATTGGAACCCCCGACCGCAGTGGCCGTGCAGACCGTGACTGGAGCGCCTTAGTCTCCTCGGCCACCGCGGCCGGCATGAAATTCTTCCGGGTATGAGACCCCGCCGTCATTTTATAAACTCTATCGTACATTCAGCAGTCAGACACAGACCCTGATGAAGGCCGCCTGCAACAGTGGCCGAAACGTCGTTTATAAAATGACGACGGGATCTTATACCCGGAAGCATTTCATTGATAGTGACAACGGTCGCGGTAGCTTTCGTTTGCACTTATTTATTTTGCTTGTTTCAGGTACAAACTTGAGATAACAGTGTAAATGTCAGTGAAGTTGGTAACTATAATGGGTTACTTCATTTTAAATTTTAAAGTACAGTGGTAAAGCAGAAAAAACTGCAACTATGTACCTGTAAGCGTTCTTAAATTATATTTTGGAAAACGAAAAAATACTCCAGTCTATGTTATAGTTAGTCCCAGACCTTAAAGTGTTAAAGAAATGCTATACTGTAAAAAGTACATTGATGATACTACAATGAGGAAATGTCATGGGACAGTGGGATACTGATGTAGGAGGGATCGAGAGGGAGTTGTTGGAGTGCTTGGGGATGGGGGCGGCGGGGTCGATTGGACGGTCGGGGACGGCGAGTGTAGGGAGACTGGAGCGGCGCGGGCTTTGCATTTATAGCTGTAGGTAGGGTGGGGGAAGCCCTACGCGTTGCAGGTGGGGGGAGAGGCAACTCTGTGGCACTGGTTTAGGAGGTGGGTGGACTTGCAATGGGGACAGATGCGGCAATTCTCGGTGAAAACGAGACACCACGCACAACGGTAGGATTGGGGAGGAGAGAAGGAGGGATCCATCTTGTAACGGCGGTAGTAGATTAGGGCCCTTCGGTGAAAATAAGATCGATGGATTATGTGGACTCGATGAACACAGGTAAGTAGGTCCAGAAGCGTTACTGATATGCTGTAAGGAAGTACTTACAGATTTTCAGAGAAAGTGTCCTGTTGCCCAGGAAGCGAGGATCGGAATGGGAAAGGACTTAAGTGTGGAAGGAGGGTGATGAACAAATGGACGGTGGTGTGTCCTTGGGGTATTAGAAGGAACTGATAGAACAGAGGTGGTGGGATGGGGGTCTTTTTGGTGGTGACGGGTGCGGGCTCTACACTAGTGTGCTTGGTTGAGGATTTCTTGATGGGTACTGGAATGGATGAGGGATGAGGCACAGGTTGATCGGGATGTGGCACGGAGCGGGGCCTGACTGATTGGAGCTCGATGACTGAGGTGTGTCGGTCACCTTGGCACGGCGGTGCTTACTCTGGGTGGGGGAAATGGGGTTTCTTGCTGGGAGGTGAGAGAGAAGGTAGGAAGAGGCTGGGGCGATATCTGGAAAGGGTTTGAGATGGGAAGGGAGAAGAAGAGATGGACTGGGCAGTTTGGACAGAAGTATCTACAGCGGAAAGGATGACAGAGGTGCTGGGAGGCAGTTTGGTGCGACGTACTCCACGTGGTGGTGATGGCTTGCGAGGGAACTATGTAGGGAACGGAGGTGGTGGGATGGTCTGCCATAGTGGAGCAGGACAAAAATACAAACTGGAACTGGAACAAAGGGCAAGAAGGGGAATGAAAAGGTGAAGAACGAGAAGGTCTCTAAGATCTCGGTGATGATGGACCCTACAGCTGGGAAGACCTGTGGCAACGGTGTAGATCCGGCAGGGAAGACCAGCGGCCACGGTGCAGATCCGGCAGCGATAACCCGCAATTGTAACTCGGTTTCTTTATATTGATTTTGGTTCGGTGGTAATTAGTCGTGGATGAAAAGGCTCTAAATTGTATTTGGCTTGCCTGTATGAAATGTAGGCTGGTATGCCTGATAATCTTTCGTAATAGAATACAGTCTGTTATTTAACTTGATGCACTGCGTCGTATTTATCTTTTTTCTGAGCCTATTTGTTAATTTAAGACTTGTGTATAAGCCCAGGTAGTTCATTTATGTCCAAGACAATTACAAAAGAAATAGTTCATACCTGATTTAATCATGGGATTGACCTAGCAAATTAGATTTTAGGTTAAGTTCCGTTCACTACGTAGCTGATAAACTATTTTTCCACATACATTTAGCGACCTATTGAAAGTCATGGATATTATCTACGCGATGAAGGGTTCTAATTACTGAATGATAAAAAAAATTCTTCAAAGTAAGCAGATTACAATAATAGCACAAAAACACAGAGAGAACTGCATTGATAGAAAGCTTAACGTACAGAGAGAAAGTAACCCAACTGTGGGTATTATTTCTACTAATATTCTGACAAAAGATTACCGCAATTTAAGGTGTTTTGACTATCTTATTCTATGGCCTTTATTATTGTGATTTACGTAATGGTAATTGATTTGTTTAAATTGCAGAAAAACACGTAATTTCTGCTTCGTAAATATAATGAAATATTTAGAAATGACGGAAAATGGCGATCCTAATGCTACGACCGCGATGCAGTGTTACACAGTGACAGTATGGATTCTCGGCGGCAGCTGGAGAGCTGCGGCAGGCACTGTAGAGCAGCGGCGACGGTCCCACTGGGAGGGCTCCGATCCTTGGACGGCGAAGGAAGGGGCAGGCTAGGGGATCCCGGCCAGCCGGCAGACCAGCCTGGCTGCGAAGGCGGACAGACGCGGCGAGGCCAGACAGAGGCGGCGGCGGCAGGTGGCAAGGCAAGGCAGCACGTCCGGCGACGAATGCCTGCAACATCACAGCGGAAGTACCAGAGAGTAACCCTGGCTGATCTACTGCGGGCGGTTGGATGGTCCTGGACAAGATTATTGTCATAATAACTACTTTAACTATTCACTTGTAGCTATCGTATATTTTCCAAATTTTTTGAGATTATTACAGCACCATCCATCACAAAGCGAATAAAATGTTCCACATAAAACTGTCATATATATTTACGCATTAGACGAATCTAATATATAAAGCAGAGTGTCCGTATATTTGTACGTGTTGCATACAAATCTACAGTTTTATTCCAATCTTTATGAAATTTTGTACACACAAGCTTCAATCCATGAGGACGGTCGCCGTAAGTGTAAGAATCACGTACGATAAATATTTCGAGAGATATGACGTCATAAACAACGAGATGTGAGAAAAACTGCTGCATTTAGCGAGAATACTCATTTTCTCCGAAACCACTGAACCGATTTAAACCAAACCTTCGGACACCTTAATCCTCTCCTACCTGTTTTGAGTCATCTCATCTGTTTTACCTGTGTGGGTGTATTAAATTAACGAGTAGCTAGCTTCCCACCTTTAGTGTGATGTTGACAAGTAAGCTGAACTGTTTTCATTTAAATTGCAGGGCTCATTTGTAAATTTTATTGTGTGTTGTTTTATTGGCCTTCTGCCTATTGATATCATAGAGAACTTTTTCCTGTTATCAGCCTCTATAATAAACTTAATGTTAAAGAAGCAAGCTTTAAAACTGTTTGATAACCTTTGTCGTATAGTTCCTTTCAAAATAAAACCAAGTTTTAAAAGATAACTTTCCTCATCGGCAGGTCGTACGAAGACAGCGGATAAGAATGGGGAACCAAACTTAAGTGATGTGAAGAAACGCCACGTGTGATATATTGCCTCAGGAAGCAGACGTCTACTCCCAGAGAGAAACCCTGTGTGATGTGAGAGCTTGCATGAGGCTGCTGCGGTAGGGCCGCATCTCGAGGCAGCTGCAGGTATGCCGGTGTCGGCTGGCGCACGCAAGCGCCGCCGTGGAGGCTCGCCTTACACGAAAACTTACAGCATCCACCGCCTGCCATAGCGCCTTCTGTCTACGTATAACATGAAATACGATATTTTGTTGTTTGGCTCTTTGCATTGGAAAATCGTTTAGCTACGAATATTTACAATAATGACCTACCTCTTCAATAATCAGTAAGTACAACATATGATGATACTGCCGGCCCCCTCATCTCAATGTTATCGTACGATACCGTCTGCGTCGGACCCAGAATCGTGTGGTTAAATAGTGATATATGTTGCGTGTGAAGTTAAAAACGAAATAGCCAGGCTAGGAATCAGTGTAGGACAGTGTCTCGGTGATACTGTGATTAAAACAAGTGATAGATTTCATTAATTAAGAGTTTTTTATAAGTCGTTTCCAGATAATTCTATAAACAATACTTTTGTCATTGTACATTATTTCAATAAATAGACAGACGAAGGGTAAAACCTTTTGTAAAACATAAAGAAATGAAAATAAATAGCATTGTGTATATGTTAGAGTCATAAACAAGTTGTATTGACCAGCTAATTATATTAATTATATAAATTTGAAAATTGTAATTCTTTATATATATTGTCTGACATGAGATTTTGAACTTATTTTGAGGATTGCCACGATAATTGATAGCTCAATATATGTTAGGAACATGTATGATGTACTCGTTAGCTAATTAATTGACATTAACATTTTGGTTTGTTGTCAAACAAGAAGTAGCGTGATTAAAACTTAAAAAGATAGGTGCCATCTAAAATTATTGTATGCATAGATTTCATTTTATATTGTGATTATTTTCGTATGCATGAAATGCTTTACTGTTGTGTTCGTTAATTGTAAATTAGTATATTCAATTGTTATGAACAATGCATAATGTAACGTCATTATTGTCGATGTTATATATTTGCCTCACCGCCTTGCGTGGGGGAGTTCGAGTTTTGTCTTTTATCGAGTACTTTGGAATCTATGTCAGTCTGCGTTGTTGTGGTAATTTGTGTACGTTATTTTAATGTTTTGGTGGATAAGAAGTGTGATTTAGATTAAAGAAGAAGTGGAAATTGTACATATCGACTGTTTATTTTTACCACGACGCCCCAGGAGAATAATGTTGCAGCGAGCATAACCCCCATACATCGCAATCTTGAAAAGCTGAGTATCGGTAGAATAAACTGTAATTTACTTAAAATATATTAAAATGTTATAAAAAGCAACAACAACAACAAAAACAGTTTTGAACATATCAGTCAACTTATTGCTTTAGGAATAACTAAACAATATCGGATCATACAGTGTAAGCTTTCACGGCCGGCATTTATTTACGGGTTGATCGATAAGTAAAAATTCCCCCTAACTTTTCGTCTCCGGCTTCGGAAAACTTCATCGGAGTTAAGGCGGTGAACGCGACCAGAAGTCGAGGGGACTGCCGATTATGTAGGCTGTGTAGAGGGCACCACAGGCCTCGCCGACTACAAAACTCCAGTACTGCCAACATTATTGAGAGAACAATCGAATGCGCATCTACTGGTGCACCGATGAAATCCAAGGGGAACGAAAATGAAGTTTTCATTTTTATAGTAGCCTGTTGGTGCCTGGCTTTAAAGAAACGCTTCAAGTAAGGAGCCGAGATAGCAAAATGTCGTACTGTTTGACCCACACAATTGTAAACAAATGTTCAAATGTTTGTAAAGCTTATGGGACTTAACTATGGGGTCGTCAGTCCCTAAGCTTACAAACTACTTATGAACTAGCTAAGACTAAGGACGGCCCAAATATCCATGCCTGAGGGGGGATTCGAACCCCCGACCGTAGTGGCCGTGCAGACCGTGACTGAAGCGCCTCAGTCCCCTCGGCCACCGCTGCCGGCACGGGGTCGTCAGTCCCTAAGCTTACAAACTACTTATGAACTAGCTAAGACTAAGGACGGCCCAAATATCCATGCCTGAGGGGGGATTCGAACCCCCGACTGTAGTGGCCGTGCAGACCGTGACTGTAGCGCCTCAGTCCCCTCGGACATCGCGGCCGGCTATGGGACTTAACTACAGGGTCATCAGTCCCTAAACTTACAAACTACTTATGAACGACTTACGAACTAGGATGGCACAAATTCCATGCCCGAGGGGGGATTCGAACCCCCGACCGTAGTGGCCGTGCAGACCATGACTGAAGTGCCTCCGTCCCCTCGGCCACCGCAGCCGGCCAATTGTAACCAATATCTGAATAAAATATGTTACCATATGTATATTGTGTATTATATTTCACTCGATATCCTAATGGTTTTGAGCAGTGTATTGTCGCCAGCATATCCAGGAGAAATTCATTCTGGTCAATAAAAGTAAGGGCAAAGGGACAAGAAATGAAGGTTTATTAAAGAAAACAGTAGCTAGCTGGAGTGTGTGCTGTGGACTTTTGAGGCCACGGCGGAAGTTATCCTTAATTTGGCGAAGTTCCCGCGCGCCGTTGTGCAGACGGCGGCCGCAGTGCGCGTGGCTTATTGCGCGCTCGCTGCCAGTGTAGGGTACGCGTAGTGAGACGGCGCAGCGTAAGTTGGCGGCTGGCGGCTGGCGGCCGCGGCGCCTGCGGTATCGAAGCCGGCGCTTGTAATTTCCTGGCTGCGCCGGTGGCGGCGCTGGCGGCGCCGCGCGACAAGAAGAAGAACGCGCCGCGCGGCACACATGGCCAATCACGCGAGAGGGAGATTGCGGCGGCAGCGGCAGGGACGTCGAGGAACAGCCGCCCGCGCCTCGAATATTCTTGAGGCGGGGCGGTCGCCGCCTGCGGATTACGTGCGCCGTGGGCCGCGCAGAGAGTGAATTATTGCCAACGACCGGCACAAAAATAAATCCTTCTGTCCCCTCCTCCTCCTCCTCCTCCCCCTTACAAGGAATGGCCAAAGACACAGCCAACAATTCGGTTAATTTTTGACACGACGCTTGTGTACAAATAAAAATGAAGGCACACACTAAGGAATTACGTCGCCATCTGCCAGTGGGCATCGACGTAAAATGATAGGAAAAGTTGAAAATTTGCACCAAATCTTAATTACAATCCGGGTCCTGCTGCGTTATATTATGTAAATTTTTCCGGGTGGATTCTGTCTTCCATTTATGTTCATTTTATGATATTGTTGAATTCTCGAAACAATGTTTTTATTTTATTTTTATTTTTTCCCCTTAGATAGGACGTGCAATCCCTCTCACAGAACATACTGAAATACCACACCTGCTTTTAAAACGCAGCCGTACGGAATAACTCTGCTTGCCTCTTGAAGATTGAAAATTGTCTCCATACTCTACTAACACAGTGGCTGGGTTAGAATCACGCCAGAGCGCAAATTTAGAACTCTTTCCCATCGATTTGCGAGGTTTGGGACTTAAATAGTGGCAACACTGCTGTGGAGAGACGATGCAATGTAATCTGCTATTGTCGCTGATATCCCTGACTGGTCACAAGAGTGTGGCTAGGGAAAAGAAACCACCAGTGACCAGATAGGGAAGGAAGAACTGGGTCAAGATGTTCAATTCAAATGTCACATAAAAGCACTAATTTACTTATTTTAAGAAATGACACACTTTCAAACAATATGAAGGAATAAGATTATTTCAATAACGTAGTGAAACGGCCCTTTAATTAAAAGCACAAAAAGGCATACTGATCAATCTCAAAATTAAGATAACGAAAACAATTTTAAAAGATAAACAAATTTACCAAATCTAAGTTCTGATTAAGAAACACCCGAACACAAACCCTCAATAAACACCTTGAGGAGAAAAGTGAAGCAATAAGATACTACATCACAGGTGCAATCGCAATAACCATTCATTAAATACACAAGGGCACCTGCTCACAAATTTGTAAAATTACAATGAAGTAAACAGATCCAATGTAGTTTAGGCACGCCTCCATAAAACTCTGCACATTATCATCACATCATAAACGGGTAAAAGCTTCTTAACAAACAAGAAACCACTGAGCTTTTGAAAACTGTAACACGTGCCTTTTCACTAGTTTTTTTTCTTTTTCTTACAAATGGGTCACAATATACCATGCCACCAGAGAAGCTGGCCTAATTTTCTAAGGCACAACAACTTAGAGTGCAAGTTCCTTCAAGATTTAATGTGAACATCAAAGTCAGTTACACTAAATGAATCAGCAGTCACGCTTCACATCTCCTTACGTATCAGGTTGGTGCAAGGTAACGAAATAAAATTTAGTAATTAACCGCCAGGAGTCTGATGGCGAGAAAGCGCCACAAACAATGAGGTGATTCCACAATGAAATTTAGGATGTGGGAAGGAAAAGCATACAGGTCAGACAGTGAAAAGAAGGGAACTTCAGCCCTAATACACGGAACTTCATGCATAGAAAAAAACTGCATAATTACATCTTCAGGTAGGCAAATTACCCCGCAGAAGGAAAGAATTCAGCCAAATAACGTACGATTGGTCTCCCGGGCAGTTTCCAAGGCTGCGGAAAGGTGCTAACGAGGATTACTAGTGACAGATTTTTTTTTAAATTTTAATTGGTAACGTCCCGCATAAGGCAAGGGCCAAACGATCTCTTCAACACGAAGTGAACGGATGGAAGCATAGTTTCAACCGCAGATAACAACAAACAGAAAACCAGGACATGGACACAAGACATAGACGTCAACCCCTGAGGACGGCTGTCAATCCTGGCAAAGTACAGACAAGAGCAAGTTAACACAACCACAGTAAACACCAAGAAAAACCACTCATAGTTCTGCTGGCTTGACGACTGCAGACGCAACACAAGAAGATGTACTGACCGATCAACCACTAAGTTGGAAAGGTCTCAAATGTTCAAATGTTTGTCAATCTATCGGACCAAACTGCGTGGTCATCAGTCCGTAGCTTACAAACTACTTAACATAAGGTAAACTAACCTAAGGACAAACACACACACACACACACACACACACACACAGATACAGACACACACACACTCATGCCCCAAGGAGGACTCGAACCTCCGACGGCGAGCAACCGCGTCCTCCGCAGCGAGGCGCCTTAGACCGCTCTGCTACTCTACAGCGGCGCTTCCTGGGAAGCTCTAGTGAATGCCAAAAGTGTCCAAAAGTTTAGGAAGATCAGAAGAAAACTTTAACTTAGTCGTGAACCATGGCGATGAACACCTTAAACTTGCAATCCACATGCTCCGGGCCACACGGCTGCGGCCGGAATAAGGTAAGTAAACACCCGGGCCAGACAGTGGCGCGCTCACCGCCTTTCCGAATTGACAGGACACGCCAGACTGGTCGTCTCACCAACAGACCCCGTTTATCACATCAGTCCTCTGACCGAACGCGTTGAATTACAGCAGAGGCTATGGACAGCTACCTAACTCCACTTTGGCAGAAGCATGCTTATCTATCTACGTGTATGCACTATAAGTGACAGTCGTAAAAGGTAATTTTCTAGAATTCGCAGAAAATACACTATTTTCAACATCATACAATACGACGAAGCCAGTTTGCGATTATCCATCAGTCCAGTTAATTTTTAATTTACTGTCTTAAACTATATGAGCGATTTTCTCAAAATCAGGGATATAATGACCCAAAATATCTTCCATGGCTTTATTTTGGTTCAAAGACAAATGTCCTGTCAAAAATGAACTGTAGTAGTTTACCATCTCTAAGTTGCTCCCCTTGTTAAGAGAGAGAAATGGCAAAATGATTTTACAGCCCTTGGTTCGCATTCTGGAGATGTATTTAAAACGTTTTAGATAGGTCATTATTTTCTGTGTGGTTTCGCTTCAGTCAGTTTCGACTTTTTCTGATTTTCGCACTGCTGTGGCGCATATGTGAACGTAATAAATACTTTTAAGGCACGATGTGCATCTCGCTTAATTTGAGAAAACTGAAATTTGGAGCTTTACGAGCGTGTTGCATACTAGACCATAAGTCTCCACAGGGATAGGAAAAGGTGGCAGACCACATGTATGCTTCTTCTGCAATCGTGTACGTTTTTCCTAACTTTGCACTAATGATAAATAATCTGTCACATTGAAGTGCATGGCTTTTATGATATTTCTCTATCGCTGCATTCTCTAATAGATTGCGGGAATCGATGACTTTCCGTCAGTTACAACGTGACAGGAAATCATGAATCCATTCGCACATCTGTGGCATATTCCATAAGCACGCAATTAGCTTGTGAGGTATAGTGTCAAAAACTTTCCGGAAATCTAGAAACACGGACTCTTTTGACATCCTTTGTCGATAGCACTAATCAAAGCATGTGAGTTAAGAGCTAGATATGTTTCACAACAACGATACTTTCTAAATGCGTGTTGACTACGGGACAATAGATCGTTCTCCTCGAGGTAGTTCATAATATTTCAGGAAAGTATATGTTTTAAAATCCTGCTGCAAATCAACGTCAATGATATAGGCCTGTAGTTTCGCGGATCACTCCCATTGCCTTCCTTCAATATTCGTGTGATCTGTGCAACTTTCCATTAGGATCTATCACTGTGCGGACGGTTATACAGGTTTAATCATCTAACACTTGCACCGAAAATATTACGGAAACGGAAAGTGCGATTAATGTGCGGTTTTCACAGAATGGATTGGTAGTAAATGTCTGTAAATCTATCGGACCAAACTGCGTGGTCATCAGTCCGAAGCCTACAAACTACTTAAACCTAGGTAAACTAACCTACAGACAAACACACACACCCATGCCCCAGGGAGGACTCGAACCTCCACGGCGAGCAGCCGCGGGCTCCGCAGGTGCTTTAGACCGTTCGGCTACTCTACCGCGGCTGTCAGCCAATAAGCAGATTGTAAAGACCCCTAGAAAGTGTATTTTTTATGCAAACTTACAATTTTTCAAATTGTTGTTTCTACCATACACTGGAACTTTTGACACCAGCTATGTACAAAAAATTTTGAATGGCATTTTTATCACATTTAGTTTGGCAGCTACAACTATTCAAAGAGTTGGGGGCGGAGACTACAACAGCTTAGCTGACTGGCTGGTGGTCATGAGACAGTGGGCCGAGCCCCAGGGATTAGCCACTCGGCCAGTGAGCTACGCTAATGCTATCGCGGCTCCGAAATTTTGAACGGTTGTGGCTGCCAAACTAAACGTGATAAAGATGCCATTCATAATTCTTTGTACATAGCTGATGTCAAAAGTTCCAGTGCATGACAGAAACAACCCTTGTTCCATTTAAAGAAACTGTATGTTTGAAGAAAAAAATACACGTTCTAAGTAATATTACAATCTGCTTGTTGGCTAAAAATATGAGCCCCTGACTGCCAATTAATTCTGTGAAAACCGCACATCAATCGAACTTTTCGTTTACGCAATATTTGAGGTGCAAGTGTTTGGTGATTCAGCCAGTATATCATAACTAGGTATTGCGTCAGCATACTCTGAAACGAACCTAATTTGTATACAGTCGTAACCGGAAGACTTACTTTTGTTAAGCTATTGAATTTGCTTTAATATTCTAGGAGTACACATTTCTAAATTAGCATGCTGTCAGTTGTTCTTGATACGAATTCTGGAATATTTTATTCGTCTCCTTTGGTGAAGGAATTTCGGAAAGCTGTGTTAAGCAGTTGTGTCATCAGTAGCATTAGCATTGCTGTCGCGTAGTGAGGGTATTGTGTTTTGTCGCTAGTATACTTTCCATACTACCGGAATTTCTTCGGATTTTCTACCAAGTTACGTGACAGGGTTTCGTTGTGGAAACTATTATAAGCTTCTCGCATTGAAGTTGCAGCTAAATTTCGAGTTCCTGTAAAAAGACTGACTATCTTGGCGATTTTGCATCCGTTTAAATTTGGCATGCCGTTTTCTTTGCTTTTGCAAAAGTGATCAAACCTGTTTTATGTATCACGGCGGATCAGCCCCCTCTTTTCTTGCTAATTTGTTTGGTATAAGTCTGTCAATGGTTGTCGATATTACCTCTTTGAATGTAAGATACAATTACAAAATGCTACAGTGCAATTACATTACTAATACAAGTTTCTTTAACTACTTGTAATTTTCATTACCAACCTTGCAGCAAAAGTAATAAGTGAAATAAAAAGTGGCACGTTATTACAATGTCACAGCATCTGGTAACTTTTCACTACAAGCAAAATGAATAAAGATTACACAGGTAATGTTGTTCAAACCATCCAAAATAGCTTCATTATTATGCGAAGTATGATAATGCCTACAAGACAAATATCCACTTACGCGTCTATGATCGCTATTCTAAGATTTAATAATATGCCTATTTCATATTTAAGATGTGTAAATGGTCAGCGTAAACATTTACTTATCAACGTCTACACAGACAACAAAAGTACATTCGGGTCTTATGTACCGTTTTACCGTCTCTCGACGAACCGTTAAATAACTTTTTGGGCGTGGGGATTACCAACGAAAACGTCGCAGCTGACGGTAGTAGCCCCATCGGAGCAGGGTAACGCTAAAGTTGGGCTGAAAGAGGCCATCACAGAACCATACCATTTTCGCATCTTCGAAATAACATAAAATAAATCGATTGGGTGCCCTTCCAGGCACAAGGCGGGATCCGCTATGAATACAAATACGCGTGTTACTTTCGCCCTGAAATGGCATCACAAAAGACGCGGTTCTCGTCGAGCGTTGCCACTGTTGGAATTTGATGTAAGTAAATCGATTTCGATCCGCTACGCCGCTACTACTAAGAGAAGGTGAAACGGCTTGGTGCTAGAGGGGCGATCTAACAGTACATTCTGGAGGCGCTTACAATTTGAGAACGTCCTTCATCTTACTGATATTCATATTTATCCGAGATATGAAAAATTAAGTAAGCTCTTTATTACTATTTTGTGTTTGAAATGTGTGTACTAGTAAAGCGCTTCAGTGTGAAAGATCGCATCAATTGCATATTTCCATGAAAAATTTCCTCTTTGTTTCCCATTCTCTCTGTTGTAATTCGGAGGTATACATTGGAGGGTAAAACAGGCTAGTACTTCAAATATACATCTTCTTATAAACGGCTTGTAGGTGGAAATAGTGACTGACCTTTCTTTAGGGCGACCCACTACCACCCACACGTGATTAATGTGGGAGAAAAACCTCTGGTGCAGTGAAGCTACTAATGGAGTTCGGTGGTGGTGCTTGGTACTGGAGGAGCAAAATTTCGCGGAATATGAAGCAGTAAATACTCATAGGAAAAGCTTTATACTCTTTGGCTTACGAACTTTACCGTACATGTGAAAATGTTTTTGTTGTTGCATTCTTTCGACTAAAAAAGATACTCCCGTTCTGGGATTTCTTCATTCATTGTTTACCAACGGCATTTAATACCAAAAACAGATAAGTTTTTAATCTCTCAGTGCGTTATAATCAATCACATTTTACCGACGATCCACACAGATACAAAGGTAAAAGTCCAGATTGACTCGTATACAAAAAGTCTCGTGTGTACATTTAAGGAGTGTCCGTTTGTTTGTAGCTCAAATAAATCCACATTTTTTAATTCGATATTGATGAAATTTTGTATTCTTGGCATTCAAAAAAGAGGAGCTTGTCTACACTAGACTTCCAACGGTGCATGACGGAGATTACCTTGCAAGAGACTTCGGCACCATCTGACCTATCGTCGTGAAAGTTGGCACATGTGTGTGTTCTCATGGAGAAGGTTTTTACATTCCGCAAGGCATCTTATGGTACATGGCGGATGGTAGCTTTCAATAAATTACAAGTTTTCGCTGATCACCGTGGTAGTCGGCAGTTACATGTAATATTTCACGTACAGTTCGAAGAGAAGATGGAGAGAGATAGAGTAGGAGATGGACTGAGAAAGTAGGCAGAGACGAACATAGAGAGCAAGGGCACATAGAGAGAGATAGAAGAGAGAGATACAGAGAGAGGAGGAGGAGGAAATGATGAACAAAAAAGGGTATATTGAGAGATAATGGTTAGAGGAAATGATGGACAGGGTGATTGACAGAGGAGTTATAGGAGGAGGAGGAAATGGACGGGAGATGGGAACAGAGAAAGGGAGGAATAAGGAGGAGATAAACAGAGATGGTGAAGAAGAAAATGGACAAAGATAGAAGAAAGGAGGAAGGACTAACAGAGGAAAAAAAAAATCAAATGTTTGTCAAGCTTAAGGGACTTCATCAGTCTCTAAATGTGCAAACTACTTATGAACTACCTTATACTAAAGGAGACACAAACAGCCATGCCCGAGGGAGGATTCGAATTCCCGACGGGGAACGGCCTCGCGCATCACAGTATTGCGCCTCATTGCGCTCGGCCTTTCCGCCGCAGTCTAACAGACGATTTGAATCGATAAATACCGTAGCGACGCCGGGGGCTAAAGCAAGTAGACAGTTTTAAATATGAATAGTAATCAAAGGGTAAACATACAACCCTCGGTCGCAAAATTAAAATTGTGCTGTAACTTTTATTATGTGAGTTATTTTAATTTATAATTTCTGATGAAGGCAATCTTAGTTATTGCCGATACCAGGTTAAATAATTTCAATTTTACGACTGAGGGCTGCATTTTTATCCTTTGACGTTTTAACGGTCGCTGACAATAGCAGCTATGTTCAAACTTTTTAATGAATAGTAATGCTTCGTTTTCTTTCTCCTTTTGAGGATGAAGCATATAGAAGTCCAAAAATGCATTTTTCACCGTTTGCTGTATTTTAGTAAACCATTAGTTGGAAGCCATGTCTTATTGTCAATTTTCTGAGGTTAAATATATGTTTCAGTGTTCATATTTATCTAACACTTATGTGGTTAACTACTACAACATACTGTAATAAGGTCCGCTGACTAATAAATACATCATTTGACATGATTGCTTCAGTAAGTAGTTGTGTTATGGTATTGGCAGGTCATTGGGATTATTAGGGAGAGCCATGTCGATACTTGGAGATATGGTGTTAGTAGACCTTTTCTATAAAGTTTTTGATATTTATATAAAGGGTTTCGGAATGATATTTTAAAAAAATATGGGATTGTAGAGGAGACTTAGTAGAAGTTATTTTTTGATCAGAAACGTATGTCCAGATGTAGTATATAATGACGAAATCAGCATGTCTTAATCTTATACACTGTGAAACAAATTCTTCTACTTCATGATCTTTGCTTTCAGTATTTTGGAGACATGGAAAAAATTGAAGAAAAGCTAGTAAATTTGGTCTCTTAAGATCTACCAATACATGTATAGTGTTTCACAGTTTTGATAATGAAAGAAATGGTCATTGCTCTTAATGTATCCATTTTAGGGCGAATATTTACTGAACTTTTTTTTCTTGCTTGGGTCCATAAAAAGATGCTGCTTCGCAATGAGATATTCTCTCTGCAATGGAGTGTGCACTGATATGGAAATTCCTGACAGATTAGAACTATGTGCCTGGATCTTTCCACGGCAAGCGCTTTACCGACTGCGCTATACTGGCACGATAAACGGGCCGTCATCCCAGCTGCCAGTACCTGCACCTATATCTTTATAAGAGATTTATTTTACTCTAAATAAGATGAAGAAGTGCTCTAGCCACATTGGAAGACATGGCTTGACTATCAAATTTTTAAGTCCTCTCTACAATTCCTCAATTTTTTAAAACCTCCCTCTGAATCACGTAACAGGTACAAGACAATGAGTGCCTGCACATGATCTTGATATGTCCAAGGATTTTGACTGATTTATTCCATTTCAGGTGGGCTGCTGAGGCATTTCCGTTTTTATCTGATATTTCTGTCGTGAATTTTAAGCTACGTTACGAGTTTACCGACTGACTGCATCTGCAGAATTTTTCCTTTATTGTTCCTCCATTCTAGAAATACCACTCTGCAGCAACATGGACACACACAGTGACAGGGATTATTTAGTCCAACTTCTGCCAGTTACTGCAAATCTCGCCATAAATCAATAAAATAACTCATCACATCTTCAACTCTTACCGTTATGACATTGTTGATGTTTTTTTATTTACCTGCCTATTTGTGTTCGTAACCATTCTATATCTCCTCTGAACGTCTATTCCACTACACGTTGGAGCAAAGTACCATTAATCGCTGCTGTACAAATTTCCAACCGCTACTAGTAACCGTCTTGTTGATTTAGGATCGTTACACATTGCTTCTGAATAGGCAATTCACTTATTTGCATTGATTTTACCCGTATTTATTGTACCGTCATCTGTCTGTTGTTCTCAATACAAAAAATGACATCTTCTATAATTACTTTTTTTACCATGGTATAAGCAGAGAACAGTCTTGCTTACTATTCTAAGATATTCACATTCAGTGCAGACTAAGTCAACCCGATACTTCGTTCCTTTCAACACGTTTATAATATAATGTGTAGATATTAAATAACTAATGTTCACCCCTAGTTTCTTCTTACCGACTTATGTGGCACTAAGGCAACACACTGTACTCGCTTCCGGGAGGACTGCGTTTGAAACCCACTTCCGGCCCTCCTGATTTAGGTTTTTCGTGATGTCACTAAATCATACAAGCTAAATGCCGGGGTGCTTTCTTTCAAAGAGAACGGCAGATTTCCTTCCCCATTTCTGATAAAAAATATCCGAGCGTGTTCTCTATCTCTAATGAACAAGAAATTTTTAAAATCTCATATTGCATCTGTCGTTTTGGTGGTCTTCAGTTTGAAATCTTGTTTGAAGTAGCTCTTAAACCCAGCACTGCAGTGTATATCATACTGAAGCTGCTTACTACATTCACCTATTAGTTTCTATGATTCTAACCCTACCCTGTCCCCTACACAGACATACATTCCTCCAATAGCAAACAGATAATTCCTTGATGCCTCAGAATGTATCCTATCGAAGAATCTCTTCCATTAGTGAAGCTGTGCCAAAAGTGTATTTCCTCCTCAGTTTGATTGAGCCTATGTTAGTTTGGCGATCTAACAGTAAAGTCTTCAGCTTTCCTCTATAACGCAACATTTCAAAAACGTACATTGTCTTCTTATACGAATTCCTGAACATTCATGAAATGTTCACATGTTTGTTATGATTAAGGGACATAACTGCGGCGACATCAGTCCATAAATTTACACACTACTTATGAACTACCTGATACTATAGTCGGCACAAACATCCATGGCGAGGGGGAATTCGAACCCCCGACGGGGAACGGCCTCACGCATCGGGACATAGTGCCTCGATGCGCTCGGCCGTTCAGCCGCGGCGCCCCAACATTCATGTTTCAGTCTTCAAGAAACCTACTTAGATGCATACAGAAGGGGGCACCGTTTCTTCAAAACATTTTTTTTTTTTTTTTTTTTTGTACCAAATTGCGATACACTGTTCGTATAGCTCGACGATCGATAAAAACAATGACAGAGAATGAAGGCTGTAATTTAGAAAACATGATTGGTATGAAGTAAGATTGGTGTTTATCGCCCCGTCGACAGCGTGGACACTAGAGGCGGAGCTTACGCTTGTGATATTTGGGTAAAGATTGGTAAGGAAATCGGCCGTGCCCTTTGAAAGGAACCATCCCGGTATTTACCTGGAGTGATTTAAGAAACTCACGGAAAACCTAAATCTGGATGGCCGGAGGTGGATTTGAACCACCATCCTCCCGAATGCGAGACCAGTGTGTTACCACTGCGCCACCTCGCTCGGTATGTTTCGTATGAGTAGTAAAAGTATTAAGGTTCGTTGAGAGAGTCTGAAGTCAACGTTCAACTGATAAATTAAGTTCGTCCACATTATTAGGAAGGTAGGAAACCCTTTTTAACTCTCTGCAATCAGCCTACTGGAGGGTTTACTTAGGAAAAGTTTCAACAACCAAAACCATAATGTGATGACGCAGGTCGTTGTCCCTAGAATCAACGTCGGCGTGGAATATTCAAAAAGGGGATGTTGCCTGGAGTGAACTGACGATGGACGGCTATGCGACAGCATGAATGTCATCCAGCGACAGCATACCTTGCGACCTATTTTCGGTCACGTGACTAGGGGAAACCGCGAACTCTGGGTACACTGGTGTTATTCATGTAGCGTCTGTGCTTTTCGGACACCATTATTTGAAAGTAACGAGCGTAAATTTATGAAATCGAAATATTCAAACATTTAGACCGTTTCGACGATGTTGAAAATTTGTGCTGCACCGAGATTCGAACCCGTATTTCCCGCTTCGGTCCAGCGGTCGCCTATCCAATCACGCTTCTTTTCCAATCCAAATTCTCAAACTGAACACAGTTCGATTGTAGTGCCCCCTGCCAATTGGTTCCTCTTGCTCGCAGCTTATACTGTATTCCCGCAAGGGACCGAACATATGAATGCGACCACATTCGAATTGTGGGCATATTTACAATTATTGATATGGTATATCTTCTTTTCGGAAATGTAACAAAATTCATTTATTGTTTTTTCAGTGTTTTTTTTTTTTTTTTTTTTTGTTAAATCTAGTTCCATCAGCGAAACGTAAATCATGTTCCCTTATCTTACTTCTGTTGATACCCAGCTAAATAGGTTTTTACAAGACGCCATCTTTCCGTTCCACTCCTCGTTCAAGTTCTTTGTTGTCTCTGATGGAACTATGTTGGTATTAGCGCAGTTCTATCGCTCTTTTCCTTTGACTTCTCGTTACAGACGTGGACAATTTGTCACGTTTAACGTTCTACTCTGCACTCTAGGTTGAGTCGTAATGTGTTACATATGGACTGATAACGCCGTGTTTTTTAATTTTATGTATGGCCAGAGGTATGTTAAAAGCTTGGTTGTTCCTGTTTCATTTTTACATTCTTTAAAAAGAAAACCATGTTCAACACTTGCGATCTGTTTGAATTTTCTATTAGATACTCTGATGTTGGGCATCACTCGAAACGCGTAAGAGGAATAAAAGTTTCACAACCACCTGGATCTTCATCAGTTCTGCAGCCCAGTAGCTTTTCTAAAGTCAATTTGTAGCAATTGCTATAATGGCTGCATACTTCCATCAGAATGTCAAGTCTAATTTACATTAAGATGAACGTTAACAAGAGCAACGGAATTTGGTCTAAGAAAAACAGGCGACACTGAACTAATCAAATTAGGTAACGAGACAATAAAAGAAGTAGATGATTTTTGTTTTTGTTTTTTGTTTTGGGTACAAAAAAGTTTCTGTTGTCCGAAGCAAAGGAGACATAAAATGTAGAATGGCTACTGGAAGGAAAGCATTTCTGAAGAAGAGAAATTCGTTGACGTTAATTTAAATGTTAGCAAATACCTACTGAAAACATTTTTCTGTAGTGTATCGTTGTACGGGAGCGAAATTTGGACGAAAAGGAGTACAGAAAAAAGATGATAGAAGTCTCTGAAATGTGGTACTACTGACGAGTAGTGTAGAGTAGATCGACTAAAAGAAAGGATCGATTGGTATGACATTTTGAGCCATCAAGGAATCGTCAATTTAGCATTGTAGAGAAGTGTGTGTGGTAAATATCGCAGAGGAAGACGAAGAAACAAATACAGCAAGGAGGATTTGGGATGTCGTTTTTATGAGGCGATGATGATACAGTAGATTGGAGAGCTGCATCAAACCAGTCAGCTGACTGATGGCCGCAACAAGTACAATGCTAAGGCTCTCCAATATCGGAATAGCACTATAGCGTTGCAGTTCCACCTGTGGATCAGGTAAGGGTGATTTTAAGATCCACTAAACTGTAATAATAATAATAGTGAGGGAGATGTTCTTAGTTATTCCATATGGTTATATTTGCTGGAGCGCCAGGGTTTGTAACGGCTAGTACTTCTATCTAGGAAGCAGGTTATCCGAGTTAGAATCGCTGCCTTAGCACTAATTTAAATCCATTATTGGTAAGATGTATGGAGTGGGCGAAATACCCCCAGACTTTGAGAGAAATTTAATAATTCCCAGTGAAAAGAAATCTGGCGAAGACAGGTGTGAAAAGTCATGGTAGCAAAATTTTAGCACGAATTATGTACAGAAGGATGGAAATCTTGTAAAACCTGACCTTGGGGAAGATCAGTTTGAATTAAGGAGAAATGTGGGAACACGGGAAGCAATAGTTACCTTACGACTTATCTTAGAAGATATATGTTATTCAATTTAGACATTGAGCAAGCTTGAAGGAAACGAAGGAGAAATTTGGAGAAGGAATTAAATTTCAGAGTGAAGGAATAAGAACATTACAATTTGCTAATGACACTGTAAATCCGTCAAAGACAGCAGATGACCAGGAGAGAAATTGAACGGAATGGACTGTGTTGAAACAGCGTATAAGATGAACTTGAGCCAAACAAGGGTAATGGTATGCAGTCTAAGAGAATCAAGCGATTCTGAAGGGTAAAATTAAAATTAAAACAGTCTACATCGCAGAGTTGTTATTTTTATTTCATGACCGCTTTCAGCCGCACAAACGTGGACTGGTCGACGTTTATGCGGCTCGCCGTGACTGCCGCTACTACCTGCCATGTGGTGCTAGTCTTCTGAAAATGGTCAAGTTGACTGAAACCGGTCATGAAATAAAAATAACAATTCTGCAATATAGACTGCTTTAATTTGAATTTTTACTGTTGTTATGATCGGATTTCCCCATTATGCTTTATAAAATTAGATTAGGCAATGAAACAATAAAGGTGGTGGATGTTATTTGGGCAGTAAAGTAACATATAATGGTCACAGTACAGATGATATAGAACGAAGTAATGTAATGGGAAGGAAAATGTTTTTAAAAAAGAGAAATATGTTAACATCAAAAATGTTCAAATGTCTGTAAAGCTTATGGAACTTAACAGCGGGGTCGTCAGTCCCTAAACTTACAAACTACTTATGAACTAACTTATACTAAAGACAACACAAACATCCATGCCTGATGGAGGATTCCAACCTCCGACGCGGGAGGCCGCGCGATCCGCAACGTGACGCTCCAGACCGCTCGACTACTCCCGCGCGGCTTGCTAACATCGAATATTAAGTGTAAGGAAGTCTTTTCTGAAGAAATTTGTGTGAAATGTCGCCTTGTACGGGAGGGGAAACATGGACGATAGTTGAAACTTCCTGGCAGATAAAAAATTGTGTGACGGAACCGGGACTCAAACCTGGGATCTCTGCCTTTCGCGGGCAAGCACTCTACCGACTGAGCTATCCCGACACGACTCACGATGCCACCTCACAATTTTACTTCCGCCAGTACCTCACCTCCTACTTTCCAAACTTCACAGAAACTCTCCTGCGAGGTACTGGCGGAAGTCAAGTTGTCAGGCGGCATCGTGAATCGTGTCGGGATAGCTCAGTCGGTAGAGCGCTTGCCTGCGAAAGGCAAAGGTCCCAGGTTCGAGTCCCGGTTCCGCCACAAAATTTTAATCTGCCAGGAAGTTTCATGTCAGCGCACACTCGGCTGCAGAGTGAAAAGTTTCATTATGGACGATAGATGGTTGAAACAAGAGGAGAAGGCTTTTGGAATGGGAAACTGCAGAAGAATGCTGGAGATTAGGTGAGTAAATCCTGTAACAATGAGGAGGTACAGAAAGGAATTGGGGAGAAAAGGAATTTGAGGGATTCATTGTCCAAAGGGGTCGATTGGTATGACGCAGACATAAAGAAATTTAGCGTGGGAGGGAACTCTGTGAGGTAAGAGAAAGCCCAAGAAACGATTCCTATGGATATGTGATGCCGTTCTAATGAGTGTTGGTGAGGGTACAGTAGGGTAGAGAGCATAAATCCATTATCCGGAGTGAAGAACACAACGACATTCTTAAGATGTATAAAAATTCTTGTGAACAATTTTTACAGTAGATGACGTATCTTGAAATAATATTATGAGTAATTTTTCATTACTTTCTAGAGTGAAGACCGCAGTAATACGTAATACTTATGAAACACAAAAAAAATTTAATCTCTGACAAGGCCGCGTCCCGTGTCGAACTTTGTCGAGCTTTTCTGCTCCGAAACCCGCGACTTCCTTTTGCGGAGAATACCGGCTGCGGGGGCGGGCTAGCGGAAGGCGACGGGCGGCCGAGGTGACACAGAGTCCCTGGTGCACGGCCTGGCGGAAGCCGCTTGGCGACGTCTTGTGGCGGCGCCGGCGGCGGGCTCTCGCGGCGCTAATGGAGGCCCGGCCGAGCGCCGTCAGCGCGCCTCCGCCCGGGCATTAAAAACTTAGGGCCGCGCGGGCGCCGGTCTTAACGTCAGCGGCACCCCGCCTGGCACCAAGAGGAAGCTGCTGCCGCGGCCAAAACACGCCGGCACAGCTCGCCGCGTCGCGACGCTTCCAGGCGCTCTGCAGCACGCGCGCCGGATCACACTTTCCAAACTCCAGGTCCATTTTTAAGGGTCAGTACAATGGAGCGTAACGTAGTGGAAAAGGTTGGGGAAATGCCAGCCGACTACATTATAACTCCATACTGATTCAACATACCTTTGAATATAACAATTGGAAGTAGGGAGCAGTGAGAGAAAATAGTTCGACACCATACGGGGATATTGTCTGGTTCAATACAATGGAGCATAACGTAGTGGAAAAGGTTGGGGAAATGCCAGCCGACTACATTATAACCCCATACTGCTTCAACATGCCTTTCAGTATAACAATTGGAAATAGGGAGTAGTGGGAGAAAATAGTTCCGACACCATACGGGGGATATTGTCTGGTTCAATACAATGGAGCGTAACGTAGTGGAAAAGGTTGGGGAAATGCCAGCCGACTACATCATAACTCCATACTGCTTCAACATGCCTTTCAATATAACAATTGGAAGTAGGGAGCAGTGGGAGAAAATAGTTCGACACCGTACAGGGGATATTGTCTGGTTAAATACAATGGAGCGTAGCGTAGTGGAAAAGGTTCGGGAAATGCCAGCCGACTACATTATAACTCCATACTGCTTCAACATGCCTTTGAATATAACAATTGGAAGTAGGGAGCAGTGGGAGAAAATAGTTCGACACCATACGGGGATATTGTCTGGTTCAATACAATGGAGTGTAACGTAGTGGAAAAGGTTGGGGAAATGCCAGCCGACTACATTATAACCACATACTGCTTTAACATGCCTTTCAATATAACAATTGGAAGTACGGAGCAGTGGGAGAAAATAGTTCGACACCGTACGAGGGATATTGTCTGGTTCAATACAATGGAGCGTAACGTAGTGGAAAAGGTTGGGGAAATGCCAGCCGACTACATTATAACCCCATACTTCTTCAACATGCCTTTCAATATAACAATTGGAAGTAGGGAGCAGTGGGAGAAAATAGTTCGACACCGTACGGGGGATATTGTCTGGTTCAATAAAATGGAGCGTAACGTAGTGGAAAAGGTTGGGGAAATGCCAGCCGACTACATTATAACCCGATACTGGTTCAACATGCCTTTCAGTATAACAATTGGAAATAGGGAGTAGTGGGAGAAAATAGTTCCGACAGCGTACGGGGGATATTGTCTGGTTCAATGCAATGGAGCGTAACATAGTGGAAAAGGTTGGGGAAATGCCAGCCGACTACATTATAACTCCATACTGCTTCAACATGCCTTTCAATATAACAATTGGAAGTAGGGAGCAGTGGGAGAAAATAGTTCGACACCGTATGGGGGATATTGTCTGATTCACTAACGGGTCAAAATCGGAACAAGGCGTTGGGGCCAGGGTATATGGGGTGCAGCCAAAACTGGAGGGCGTCATCTCTCTAGGGAAACTGGACTCAATATTCCAGGCCGAAATCACTGCCATCAGGGCATGTGTGGAGGAGAATTTGCGTAGGTGCTACAAAGATCGTAGCATCTATATCTATTCAGACAGCCAGGCAGCCATGAGATCACTGGCAGCTCCTGCAACAAGGTCTAAAATTGTTGCAGAATGTCACAGGGTTCTGGTGGAGCTAGGGGAAAGCAATAGAGTAAACCTATTGTGGGTTCCTGGCCACTTGGGGGTCAGTGGCAACGAACATGCCGACAGATTAGCCAGGATGGGGGCAGAGACTCCATTTATTGGAGCGGATCCTGTCCTGACAATCACCAAGGCAATGATCAAATTGGAGCTACGTAACTGGCTCAGAAGACAGCGCGTAGAATATTGGACCAAAGTCTATCAACAAAAACATGGCAAGGTAATGATGCCAAAGCCATGTTTTAAAAGAAGCTCTGCAATCCTTGGGCTGAGCAGGAGAGAGATTAGACTCATGGTTGTATTGCTGACAGGCCATGGGAATTTCAAAAAACACCTACATACAATGGGAATAACAGAAGAGGACCCTAAATGTAGGATCTGTGATGACGGTGATGAAACTGCTTCACATCTAATCTTCGAATGCATTGCATTGGAGAGTAAAAGGCACAGAACATTTGGGACAACCAGACCCGAAGAAATTGTGTCTAATAAAGAACTGGTAAAGGGACTCCTTGCACTGTTGAAGGACATTGGCTGGCTTTACTAGATACAGGGAGCGATACCGCAGAATAAACTTAGTTTCGGTGCGGGCAGTGGCGGGTTGGACCAAGACTGTTTTGGCTTCCCTGGAAAAATCAAATCAAATCAATCAAATAAACGTAGTGGAAACGTCGGAAGCCATTCTAGCTACACATTTTATTGGAGTAACTCATCCTGTACGACTGGGGTGGACAATGGTGCTAATGTTAGTGCGGTGCCGCCTAACTCTTACTCTGCTAGCCCACAGGCATTGCCAATAACGGGTTTCCCCACCTGCTGCTAACACTGCCCGGGTGCTTGCGCGAGCGCACGAAGACCAGTTTGTTCGTTTTGTGTCATTAGCCTCACAAGTACCAAGCTTGGCCAAAAATTGCCTGTACATTTGTCTTTTTCGAGTGTAGTCCCAAAAGTAAGCTCTCCTATTTATTTTTTATAAGTACAGAACTCTGTTTGTCTGGCAGTTGGTCACACTGTTATGAAGAGTGCATCTCGCGCTGTGTGTAAACATGCGCATGCCACACTGAGTCGCTCAGTCTTGACTCGGCAGACATTGAGAATGAAGCTCCCATTGGATGTTACTGCCAAATGGGAGTTTCCTGCAATTTTTCGGTTTTTGAACGCATAGGGCACTCCACTGATTAAATTCCATCGCCAGTCGACGGAAGTGTATGGTGAGTTGTGCATGGATGTCCAAAATAGTCAGCTGATCCGATTGAAATTCACGACGTGCAAAGGAGCGGTAGACCGTCAGTTTCTGAGGAGACAGTGTTGTTGTTGTTGTTGTGGTCTTCAGTCCGGAGACTGGTTTGATGCAGCTCTCTACAATACCCTATTCTGAGCAAGCCTCTTCATCTCTACATAAGAACGGCAACCTACATCTGTCTGAATCTGCTTACTGTATCCATCTCTTGGTCTTCCTCTGCGATTTTTACCCCACACACTTCCCTCCAATGCTAAATTCACCATTCCTTGATGTCTAAGAATGTGTCCTACCAATCTATCCCTTCTTTTAGTCAAGGTATGCCAGAAATTTCTTTTCTCCCCAATTCTGTTCAGTACCTCCTCATTAGTTACGCGATCCACCCACCTAATCTTCAGCATTCTTCTGTAGCACCATATTTCAAAAGCCTCAATCCTCTTCCTGTCCGCAGTGTTTATCGTCCATGTCTCACTCCCATACAAGGCAACACTCCATACAAATGCCCTCAGAAAGGACTTCCTTAGGCTTAAATCAATATTCGATGTTAACAAATTTCTCTTTTTCAAGAACGCTTTTCTACCCATTGCCATTCTGCATTTTATATCCTCTGTACTGCGACCATCATTTGTTATTTTACTGCCCAAGTAACAAAACTCATCTACCTCCTTTATTGCTTCGTTTCCCAATCTAATTCCTTTAGCATCACCTGATTTTCTTACACTGCACTCCATTACCCTAGTTTTGCTCTTGTTAATGTTCATCTTATATGCACCTTTCAGCACACTGTCCATTCCGTTCAATTGCTCTTTCAGGTCCTGTGCTGTATCTGACAGAATTACTATGTCGTCGGCAAAACGCAATGTTTTTAATTCTTCCCCCTGAACTTTTATTCCTTCACCAAATTTCTCCTTGCTTTCCTTTATAGCTTGTTCAATGTACAAATTGAATAACATTGGAGAAAGGCTACAACCCTGTCTTACTTCCTTCCCAACCACTGCATCCCTTTCATGCCCTTCAACTCTGACAACCGCTCTCTGGTTTTTGTACAAGTTGTAAATAACCTTACGCTCCCTATATTTTACTCCTGCTTGCTTCAGAACTTTAAAGAGTTTATTCCAATCAACATTGTCAAAAGCCTTCTCCAAATCTACAAAAGCTAGAAATGTAGGTTTGCCTTTTCTTAATCTATCTTCTAGGATAAGCCGTAAAGTGAGTATTGCCTCCCGTGTTCCTACATTTCTCCTGAACCCAAACTGATCTTCCCCGAGGTCGGCTTCTACCAGCTTTTCCATCCTTCTGTATATAATTCGTGTTAATATTTTGCAACCATGACTTATTAAACTGATGGTTCTGTAGTTTTCACACCTGTCTGCACCTGCTTTCTTTGGAATGGGGATTATTACATTTTTCTTAAAGTCTGAGGGTACTTCGCCTGTCTCATATATCTTACACACCAGGTGAAACAATTTTGTCATGGCTGGTTCTCCCAGAGACTTCAGTAGCTCTGAGGGAATATCATCTACTCCAGGGGCCTTGTTTCGACTTAGGTCTTTTATTGCTCTGTCAAATTCTTCTCTCAGTACAGTATCTCCTATTTCATCTTCATATACATCCTCCTCCCTTCCTACAATATTGTCTCTGAGTTCATTTCCTTTGTAGAGCCCCCCCTATATACTCTTTCCACCTTTCAGCTTTCCCTTCTTTGCTGAGAACTGGTTTCCCATCTGAGTTCTTGATATTAGTAGTGTTGCTTTTCTTGTCCCCAAATGTTTCTTTTATTTTCCTGTAAGCAGTATCTATTTTTCCCCTATTTATACATTCTTCTACATCCTTGCATTTGCCTTCTAGCCACTCCTGCTTAGCCATTTTGCACTTCCTGTCAATCTCATTTCTTAGTCGTCTGTACTCCATTTTGCCTGTTTCATTTACTGCATTTTTATATTTTCTCCTTTCATCGATTAAATTTAGTATCTCCTGTGATATCCAAGGATTTTTTGTAGGTCTTGCCTTCCTACCTATTTTGTCTTCTGCTACTTTCACTATTTCATCTCTCAATTTTACCCATTCCTCCTCTACTGTTTTATTTTCCCTTGTTTCTGTCAATTGTTGCCTAAAGCTCCCTCTGAAATTCTTAAGAACCTCAGGTTCCTTCAATTTATCCAGGTCCCATCTTCTTATTTTCCTACCTTTTTGTAGTTTCTTTAGTTTCAGCCTACAGTTCATAACCAACAAGTTATGGTCAGAGTCTATATCTGCCCCTGGGTATGTCTTACACTGTAGAACCTGGTTCCGAAATCTATGTCTTACCATTATAAAATCTATCTGGTATCTCCCGGTGTCTCCTGGTCTCTTCCACGTATACAACCTTCTTTTGTGATTCTTGAACCAGGTGTTTGTTATAACTAAATTATGTTCCATGCAAAATTCTACCAGGCGGCTCCCTCTTTCATTCCTTTTGCCCAGACCATATTCTCCTACTATCTTCCCTTCCCTTCCTTGTCCTACTACCGAATTCCAGTCTCCCATAACAATTAAGTTTTCCTCTCCCTTAATTGTCTGAATAATTTCCTTTAGCTCCTCATATATTTCTTCGATTTCCTCATCATCGGCAGAGCTAGTTGGCATATAAACCTGTACTACTGTTGTCGGTGTTGGCTTCGTATCTATCTTGACAATGTTAATGCGATCACTGTGCTGCTCATAGTAGTTTACCCGCATTCCTGTTTTCTTATTCATTATCAATCCTACTCCTGTGATACCCCCAATTGATTTTGTATTTATAATTCTGTACTCACCTGACCAGAAATCCTGTTCATCCTGCCACCGAACTTCACTAATCCCCACTATATCTAACTTCAACCTACCCATTTCCCTTTTTAAATTTTCTAATTTTCCTACTCTATTAAAGGATCTAACATTCCACGCTCCGACCCGTAGAATGCCAGTATTGTCTTTCCTGATGATCACATCCTCCTGAGTAGTCCCCGCCCGGAGATCCGAATGGGGGACTATTTTACCTACGGAATATTTTACCCGAGAGAATGCCATCATCATATGTTCATAGAGCTGCATGTCCTCGGGAAAGGTAACGGCTGTAGTTTCCCCTTGCTTTCAGCCGTTCGCAGTAGCTCTGTGGCAAAGCCACATTAGCTGATGTTACAAGGCCAGCTCAGTCAATCATCCAGACTGTTGCCCCTGTAACTACAGAAAAGGCTGCTGCCCCTCTTCAGGAACCACACGTTTGTCTGGCCTCTCCACAGATACCCCTCCGCTGTGGTTGCACCTACGGTACGGCTATCTGCATCGTTGAGGCACGCAAGCCACCGCACCTCGGCAATGTCTGTGGTTCATGGTGTTGAATATTTAAAAAAACATGCGTGAAGATCGGCGGACCACCCTGGTTGATCTCTGCACATTCCACAAGAGGAGTGTTGAGCATAAGTAGCATTATGGCAAAATGAAATCGCACAACAAACACATACATATACAAAGGACACATATAACAAACTACACTATTAAAACATACCACTTACAGGAACACTGCAAAAGGTATACAAATTACAGCATAAATTTACAAACACAAATCACATAGATGGTAAGAATAACACTAAATCTACCTTAGAAACACACAAAATTCCTAAAGTTGATCGCGTGATGATCTACTCTGGCAGATTGTTACCTGCTTGTGCTAGGGCCGAGGTCTTTCGGTTGGTTATGGCACGGATCAGCGGACCTTATTTCCGTCTTCTGTTGGTGGGTCGCGTGGTTTCTTCCTGGACTTTATTGGGTCGGTAGCCCTTATTACCGTTCCCGAACTTTCGCCGTTTGTCTGCTCGCTTATCACACCAAAAACCTTGCTCGTTCCTCCGCTGCGGCTGATTCTCAGCATTCTCCCCGCTGCTAGTACTTTCCGCCTGGCGGTTGTACCAAGCACTATTGTCGCTCCGATTACTTCTCATAGAAGAGCTGTTGCCGTCTCTTCTAGGTCCGTAATCTTCTTCATATTCTAAGTCCTCCAGGTAAGCCTGGAAGGACTCAATGTCCTCCTCGCAGCTTCCCGCAAGGATGGCTTTGCGCACATTTCATGGGAGCTTTGATGCGCAAATTCTAATTAATTCGCGCGGACGGTATGTGTAGAGTCAAGGAACTGATTTTCAGCATCATTCCTTGAACGAATTCTCCGAGACTCCTGCAATTGCCGTTTGCAAAGTGGGGCATCACTAAAATACTAGTTTTTACTCGTTCCTGCTGCCTCTCCGACCAGAAGGCAGACAGGAAATGGTCTCTAAAATCGTCATAGTAGCCGCAATATCTCAAGAGAAGTCACATCCGCATGGCGTGCTCTCCATCGAGATATCCGCACAAATACTCGATTTTCTGCCCTTCTTGCTAGTTTGGAGGCAGAGAGTAATCGAATTGCTCTAGTCACGCGTGGGGGTGTATCCCGCTTGCAGAGTTTCGGAAGACCTGGTACTTTTTTACTGCCAGAAAGTGGTTATAATGAAATGCCTGCACTGGCTCTCGCACAGGCACTCGACTTGGTCTTTCTCTTATGGGAGGAGAGGCATGCAGAGGTTCGACTTCCTCCTCCTCGAAAGTCGAATGATCACCGTGGTCGGAACGACAGGGCCAACATCCACACAAGCTGCGGGAGGCGTTTTCTACTTGCTGGGATGCAATAGAGACTTGCTCCAGACGCGCGACGCATTCTTCTAGCTCGGCCGCTACATCGCGACGCCTATGGTTAATTTCCCACTGTTGTTCCTTGAACCGGAGTAAGTTCCGAACTTCCTGCGATTCATTTACAACAGCGGGAACTGCCCTTTCTGCCGTATTCTGCCTGGTCTGTAGAAGCTGCGCCACCGAGGTGGCCAGCTCTTCAAAACGCGCGCCTAGTTCATCGGTGCGCGTTTTCGCCCGACCGTCTATCAAATCGACTCTCTCGCTAAGAGAGTGGACATCAGTCTTAACTGCTTCGACTCTCTCCTCAAAGGAGTGGATTTTGGTGTCTACACGGTCGGAGAGGGCATATATAGCTTCTGCATTCCCTGAAATTTTCGTCCTGTTTTCTGAGGTAGGATGCATTGCTACCTCATGCCTTTCCTGAACTAGCAGAACTATATCGGTGCACAACCGATCCAGATTATTGTTAATAACCTTTGCGCCTCCCTGGGCTATGCAGAAATCTAGATAAGTTCGGCCTGGACTGAAGGGTTTTGCTCTTCCATCCCTGTTTTTAATTCCTGAACTGAAGCATTCTGCGCTTCCATCCCCGCTTTTATTTCTCTCATGAAAGCCATGAGATCGCTTAGAGCGTAACAGAAACGCACAAGGGCCTAGTAACACTGGTTGAACTAGTTTGTGAAGTAGCAGAAACCGGCATATTGGTATGTGGTTTGCTTTTCTTCGCCCCTGCCCTCACTTCTGGTCGCCTCCACATTTACATTGGTCATGTTTTCAACGCGGCCGTCTGTATTCGCTACGTTTTTCCTTTCTGTGGAAAGATCTTACCTAGACGACTTTTCACGGACCTCACTTTGGTTTAATCGCCTAGAGCGAGTGGAAATGGACAAGGCAGAACTATCCTCCATCATTACAAGTACTTTAGAACAAAAAAAGTAATAAACACAAGATTAACCTAACAAAAACCGCGTAACGAAACACGAACTAAATGAACTGTGGCTGTGCTCTTTTTACAAAAACAATTAAATAAAATGACCCATCCAAAATGACTTAAAAATTCACTGAAACACACGAGTGCTGAAAACATAAAATGAAATAGATTAATGTGCGCTGCTAATACCAACCATTCACCCACTGGGAGGGATTTTTTTTTTTTTTTTAATATTCCCGCACTCTTTTAAAGCAAAAATCTGTTTCGTTGAACAGATGATGCAGTAGAAGAGCGAATTCTGCCAGCGGTCAGCCAGATAAAAGTAGGCCACTGTACGAAATAAAAGCTCCATTCTGGTAGGAGGTACCCAGATAAGAGTTTACTGTTATAAAAAAGCTTAATTTTAGCAGTAAAATTAGCAAAAAGTTCCGTGTGAACTATCGTCTACTCCCTGCTGCAAAACCTTGTTCCCTGGACCACATTGAGAACTGACTTGTTTCAAATTACTCTAATAACAGGAAGTTAACGATACAGCGGCAGCAGCTTACACGAAATTACACACAGGCATTAATAAACAAACCAACACAATTAAATTTATTTCATAAAGCAAAGAAGGGAAAGCTGAAAGGTGGAAAGAGTACATAGAGCAGCTCTACAAAGGAAATGAACTTAGAGACGATGTTGTAGGAAGGGAAGAGGAAGTAGATCAAGATGAAACAGGAGATACTATACTGAGAGATGAATTTGACAGAGCCTTGAAAGACCTAGGACGGAACAAGGCCCCAGGAGTAGATGACATACCCTCAGAGCTATTAAAATCTCTGGGAGAGCCAGCCATGACAAGACTATTTCAACTGGTGTGTAGGATATATGAGACAGGCGAAATACCTTCAGACTTTAAGAAAAATGTAATAATCCCCATTCCAAAGAAATCAGGCGCAGACAGGTGTGAAAATTACAGAACCATCAGTTTGATAAGTCATGGTTGCAAAATTTTAACACGAATTATCTACAGGAGAATGGAAAAGCTGGTAGAAGCTAACCTCGGGGAAGATCAGTTTGGATTCAGGAGGAACGTAGGAACCCGGGAGGCAATACTCACTTTACGTCTTATCTTAGAAGATAGATTAAGGAAAGGCAAACCTACATTTTTAGCTTTTGTAGATTTGGAGAAAGCTTTTGACAATGTTGACTGGAATACACTCTTTCAAATTCTGAAGTCAGCAGGGGTAAAATATAGGGAAAGGAGAGTTATTTACAACTTGTACAAAAGCCAGACCGCAGTTATTAGACTCGAAGGGCATGAAAGGGAAGCATCAGTTGGGAAGGGAGTAAGACAGGGTTGTAGCCTTTCTCCGATGTTATTCAATTTGTACATCGAGCAGGCGGTGAAGGAAAGCAAGGAAAAATTTGGAATAGGGATTAAAGTTCAGGGGGAAGAAATAAAAACATTGCGTTTTGCTGATGACATTGTAATTCTATCAGAGACAGCAAAGGACCTGGAAGAGCAGTTGAATGGACTGGACAGTGTGTTGAAGAGAGCGTATAAAATGAACATTAACAAGAGCAAAACAAAAATAATGGAATGCGGTCTTAGAAAATCAGGCGATGCTGAAGGAATTAGATTAGGTAACGAAACAATGAAGGTGGTAGAAGAGTTTTGTTACTTGGGTAGTAAAATAACATGCGATGGTCGTAGTACAGAGGATACAAAATGCAGAATGGCAATGGGAAGAAAAGCATTTTTGAAAAAGAGAAATTTGTTAACATCGAATATTGATTTAAGCCTAAGGAAGTCCTTTCTGAGGGCATTTGTATGGAGTGTTGCCTTGTATGGGAGTGAGACATGGACGATAAACAGTGCGGACAGGAAGAGGATTGAGGCTTTTGAAATGTGGTGCTACAGAAGAATGCTGAAGATTAGGTGGGTAGATCGCATAACTAATGAAGAGGTACTGAACAGAATTGGTGAGAAAAGGAATTTTTGGCATACCCTGACTAAAAGAAGGGATCGCTTGGTAGGGCACATTCTTAGACATCGGGGAATCGTAAATTTAGCATTGGAGGGAAGTGTGTGGGGTAAAAATCGCAGAGGGAGACCAAGAGACGCGTATAGTAAGCAGATTCAAATTGATGTGGGTTGTCGTTCTTATGAGGAGATGAAAAGGCTTGCTCAGGATAGAGTAGGGTGGAGAGCTGCATCAAACCAGTCTCCGGACTGAAGACCATAACAACAACAAAGGTGGCTGAAGATAAACGTTTATGGCGGAACGGAACTTAAACATAGAAAATTGCATCTGAGCTTGTTCTCAGCACTGGTGAAAAATAATGTTAAATAAAAGGGGGAAGGTGCTCGAAAACTACAGTTTATAGGCAACTCGAAATTATACTGAACTTAACTTGTTTATTCAGAATTTACACAGAGTTTGTACACCGCCACATAATCACAAAAGGTTTGAATGTACCAGGCCGTTATCAAACTGCAACTAGTAACACATACACTACATTTATCTGTTGGAAATCACTGGATTGAAGAACTAGAACACATTTCCACGCACGAGCAGAAAAAATATTCCGAAAAATGAATCTAAGTTCAAGAGTCTAAGTTAAACATGCTAGACAATGAATCGCTACAATCTCCGTGGGCACAAGAGCAGAACCAAACTTACCTCACCACAATCCCAGCAAAAAGTGACCATTGAAAGCCACTGGGAACTGGGCAAAACTCACGAGTATAGCGGTGGTTGGGAGAGAAGATCTCAAGACTCACCCTGGAGAAGGCTCGTCGACTGGCTTGTAACCAAAGTGTGTAGAAACCTCTTTGGCTGCATCAGCAGCAGGGGTTGGTAACGACTAACTATCGACTCTGAGCCGGAGAGAACCATGCAAAGCGAGCTACTACCTGCCACATTCAGACAGCCATTAGATCCTCGCACATCCTCTTTAAAGTAAAACAAGAACACAATCTCATAGGGACAGAAGCTGTACTTATTGCCTCATTCATAACCACAATAATAAATTGTTAAATTAACTAACATTTCAGAAACTAATATTTTAAAACATGAAACGAAAATGCTATTCCTCATGCCTTGAAAAGAGTGGGGTTCTAGTTTTAACAAAATGCTAATCTAGCAAAATCAAATAAATTACAATATTATACAAAATATGTGGAAGACGACAGACGGGTCGTCTTTCAAATTCAGTTGTATAAAACTTTTCGCAGTGTCGTGTCCATTTAACTTTCTATTTACTGTGCAACCACCACATTGACGACTGTCGTGAAAACAATTAAAACGAAAAGTATTTAGTTTAAACGATAGCCCCCAAACATGACAAACCTTTATGAAAAGTATTAGGCATATTGCACAATTAATGAAATACGATTATTTTCAGGAACAACGATTTTTTAAAACGTATTATATGTTTTTTAGCTTCATCCACAGTCTTGCACTGTAATGTTTCATAGTAAGTAAGATATGAGGTTCAGCAGGGATCTTGATGGAGGCGTATGTTGGAATAATCTTCTTACGCTCATTTACTTTTTTTACCTTTTGAACTCGGGAGCCAAACCTACCGGTTGCCTCTTGTAAATAAACAAATGCGGTAGGACGGTTCCAGACACAGTGGCAACATTCTATGTGGCGTATCTTTGCGTCACTTTATTCATGTCGTGTCTTTTGAAGAAAATAGTTTTGTTTCCTTTTTTAAGAGATCTGAGGAAAAACATACTATGTTGACACTCCAGAAAACTTCTTTTTCGTCAGAAAGCCTGAGAGCGTACCGGGTATTTCATTTTCACAAGTAACTCTGTTTTATGCGAGTCCCAAAGTGAAAATAGGGGAATATAGTTATAATTTTTTTTCTGAAGATGATGACATAGTTCATGGAAACCGATAAAAAACAACTAAGAAACTAGCGACCATGGCTGAAGAAAGTGTGTTTTAACATTCCTTTTTTCTTAAGTGGCTGCAATCAATTTTTTAAACGTTTCTAGTTTACAAGTGGGTTGAACCTTTGCGATGTTAACAACTTTAATTCTGTAATCCATTGAAAGACAGTCTACTTATCTTGCTTTCTTTTCCTTCTAGTTCATATTCATCTGATGAGGTACGGTTTTGGACTTTGTCGAAAGGTTCTTCTTCATAGTCTTCATTTTTGTGAGACAGTTCATCATCCGTCAAGAGTATTTTGGCCCGCTATTGGTTACGGTAGTAGCGCTAAAACAGGGGCTTTGCGATCGCCTTTTCACAGATCAAAATTTAAATGAAAATAACGGCCTAACCCTTCATATGAAACGAAAATTGAATAAACAAATTTTTAGTGAACAAAAGAATCTACAACTTTGCTCTCATGTTTTTTTCATTCTCGCATCTTTGCAGAGGTACTTGCAAAAATAACGTCGATTTGACACTGCCTGTCAATCTATAACGTTTTCCCACTTTTTAAATCGCACCGTTCAATCGATCGGCACCAAATTTTACAGACGTAATTGGTGGCTGCCAACGACTCGAACCTCAGTTTTACAAATTTTTCGAAGGTAAGGTTAGTACAATAAAATATGCCGTTTGCGATAGACTTTTGACAACAGGAAATTTAATTACAAATAACGTCTAACCGTTCATCTGAGACGAAAATTGAATAAAAGTGTCTGTAGAGGAGAATATTCTCTACAACTTGGCCCTCTTTTGTAATTTCCATACACCCCTCATTTTTTCCCTCGGATAGATTGTGTCTTTGTTCTATGATGTTCTTGAGATGTTCAATATGTTTGTTTTATTACGGAGCCCTCTGAGCTACCCAGATACGTTTGCAGTCCTGACCACATCACCAACTTATCACGTACTAAGATGTCCACTATTTCATTTTCTCGCAGTTTTATCTGTATACCCGCAAAGAATCAAACAGCTTACTATTTTCCGCACATAAATGATCATTTGCCTGTTTGAGGCATATGTAAATACATACAGCGGCGGATTTTCACATTTGCCGCCAGCAGACGTTTCAAATTTTTCCGTCCCTACTAACCTCTAGATTGTGATACCCTATTCACAGTCATAATAATTATAATGTTTTGTACACTATCGTCCTAATTATACCACCTTTTTCAGTAATTAATATAACTTTGAACTAGGGGATCGAAGTGTCACTTCCCAGATTATTTTTATAAGTCAACTATTTGGATACGACTGTACAAGAAATACTTCTGAGTTAATAAAAGCAGAGCCAAATACCACTAATAATGTGGGTGTAAGGTATACCGTACTACATCTTACAGAATAATGTGCATTCTGTAAAAGTAATTGAATTTCTTTTATTTTACTTACAGTTAAAAATTTTGGCCCCAAATTTGCCGCTCCTAAAATCTGCCGCTCTATGCTCCAGCTTACTCAGCCCAGTGGTAAATCCGCCACTGCATACATTCATGTATGCATACGTTTGCAATGGATTCAGTGGCTAATAGATTACTGATGATATACTTATTTTGCCAGTGGTAGCACAATCAGTTTTGTGGAACAAAACTTTAGACACGTTTGAATACAGAAATGCGACTACAGATACGTAAAAAACAAGTTTTCTGCGAACTGAATGACGTTTTTGAAGAAATGAAGAGCAAACAAAAACAAATGCATTTTGTAAATTGTGCACTAATGTGTGATACAGTACTTAATTAGCTCTTTGTATCATGTCAGCAATATCTGTCCTATAATATTATGAAAAGTCGTTTGGGATTCAGTAATTTGTGTTTCGAATCAACTCTTCCACGACAGCCGAGTGACTGCTCGTTCGACCGGTAAATTTCCGGCGTGTGTGCAAGCTGCGCTCCCCCGATAGAATACCGGCCGATATTTTACCGGCCGTTTAAAATCGGTGTGTGTGCAACCAGCCTAAGGCCTACAGAACGATTAGTTCCGTTCGGGCCTTGACTGTTCCTGACCGTCTGCCTGTTTGTGTATCCATACAATGAGGCAACAGCTACGTTCTGCTCTTCCGTGAAGAAACCGGTTCATGGAATTTACAACGAATACTCATAATATTTCCACAGCTTAGAATATCGCTTAATTTTGTAATGAAATTGATATGACAATGGTATTTAACGCTTTAGTCTACCTATATTAACTGTAAAATGCATTTGGAATTATTCGACTTTTTAAAACGAAAATTTTGTAATTAAAATCTTAATTCTCTTGGAATGTAATTTCATAAATAATTTAAATTCTTTGTAAGGTAATTGACAACTAATATTTTAAATCATTAATTGTATTAAAATTTTTAATAATTAAAAAAAATAAAAAATACATGTTTCCGGTGGGTAGGATCGAACCATGACTGTTAGCAGGATTGATTTATTTATTATTGTTATTTAGGTCGTTTTATTCTGTGCCGTCGATTGTTCGTGTTCGTTTTGAGCTGTCAGTCGTGTTTATGGGTCAGTTTTTTATTACAGAAAAGATTACTCCCTCTGACCGAGCACGCTGCGTCACCGCGCCCGGGTGACGGTCAAACACACTCCAGCCTCAGCTATTTCGACGTGATAGATTGCTCGCGAATTAACGTAAGTTACGTTTCAGTTGAGCTTAAAATGTGGAGCACTTTTTTCGGAATTTTCTGGACAGTGAGATTTAAAACTTCTATGAGTGGACACCCTTGACGTATACTAATGACCTGCGAAGTCTCATCCCAAACTGAATTTACAATACCTGAAAGACTCCTTGTAAGACATAGTGGGGCATTAGAAAATTATGACTACCTGCAGAAGTCTTTTTTCTTCTTCTTTCTCTTCATCCCTTTTCCCACACATGCAGGGTCGGCTTTGTTTACTGGGATTCGGCGTGTTATATTTCCGAGGTGGCCGGATGCCCTTCCTGCCGCCCCCCCTGCCCCCCCCCCCCTTCCGTGAGGAAATGTGTACCCCAAAATGTCTGTGTATAGTGTTATATGTGTCGAAGTGTAAAATCTTGTGAAATGTTTGCGAATCGTGTAAAAGAGGCGGGACTTGGGAACCAGCCCGGTATTCACCTAGGGGGACGTGGAAAACCGCCTAAAAACCACATCCAGGCTGGCCGGCACTTCTACCCCCTTTGTTAATCTGCCGGGCGGATTCGAACCGGGGCCGGTACGCCTCCCCGTCACGGAAATCGGTGCGTTAGACCTCACAGCTAACCGAGCGGGTGACTACTTGCAAGCAGTACAAACCGCAAAATACTACGCTTTCGGTAATTTCATTCTAACAGGTATACTTTATTAAAACATATAATGCTGGATTGTAAGGCCTGTCGTTTTGTTCCACCAAGGGGCCCAGTAAGGGTGCAAGGTATTGTCCTCATGGTATATGATAAAGGGGAGCCGGAGGTGGTCAAATACAAAAACATTACGATTTTTTTGCTTTCAAAAATTAATTGAAACATTCCCCTTTAATGCAAACTTTGAATTCTTCTCGCCCTAGAAGTGGAGTTACTACCATTTCCTCTCGCGCATGCAGAGGAACTTCGCGGGGCCGCTGAATGCATCTAACACCCTCACGTTACTTTTTGGTGCAAATATAATGTAAAAAGTATAGTTTGCCAGCAGCTGTGATAAACGCAATAAAACCTATTTTTCATGCCTTAGCACAGTTAGAATTATTACAGAAATGTCTACACGAAAAAAACGCAGACTCCTAAGGAGAGCGTTAGAATTTAATTTATCAGTGTTTCCTAAAAGGGTGTTTGTAAGCATAAAAACACAACACTTCGGCATTTATGATGCAATAGCAACCTACAGCCAAGGAAAAGTTTGTAAAGTGTGAAGTATTGAAAGATCTAGAATTTCAAGCTGGGGTGAACACTGTACGAGCACTAAGAAATATTGACAGGAAGAGGGTAAGAGGAGCAGAAAGAAGAAAAGGAATATGAAATATGATGGAAAGAAAGGCCAGAGAAGAAGACCAAAAAGGAATTTTCTGGAGGATGAAGAAGCATATCCTGATAATCCATCCTATAGTGCAGGACTGTATTGATAATCTTTGCTAGCCCTTTTCCGTGAATTAAAATTTTCCGAATGTAAGGAACATTTTCTCAAAAGCCTCACAAGCTATGAAGATGGAATTTTTATGCAGCTCTCCTAGAGGTCAAACTTCAATTGTAACACAGCCATTTAGCAATATTTTCAGTAGTTCCATTTCAATTTGGTTAAATAAAGCATTTTTTTGTAAATAATGGGTCATTAATAAAAAAAACTGAAAGGAAACTAGAACATATACTCCAATATCACTCCATTATAACTATAATACTAAACTATATGCTGAAAAAATTTCCAATTTTTCTGTTTGGTAGATTATTCACAAATGTTACTCAAACTTAGTGATCCTCTCAAAAACCAGCGTAGGTAGTTTGTAAGTCACGGTAATTTTATTATAACACCGATATGGTGTATTTTTTAAAATGATGCGGTGCAAATTATTCACCACATACGTTTGTAATACGGGTAACGAGGCTTAAGGGGAGATTGAGGCGCTTCAGTCACCGTCTGCACGGCCACTACGGTCGGGGGTTCGAATCCCCCCTCGGGCATGGATATTTGTGGCGTCCTAGTTCGTAAGTAGTTCATAAGTAGTTTGTAAGTTTAGGGACTGATGACCCCGTAGTTAAGTCCCATAGACAATACAAACAAACAAACAATAACCCACTACAGGCAGTCGGTACTAGTCTCAAAGGTATAAATGTTTGTGAAGCTTATGGACTTTACTGCGGGGTAATCAGTCCCTAAACTTACAAACTACTTATGAACTACCTTATACTAAAGACAGCACAAACATCCATGCCCGGTGGGGGGATTCGAACACCCGACGGTGAACGGCCTCGCGCATCGCAGCATAGCGCCTAATGCGCTCGGCCACTCCGCCGCTGCTTGGCACCAGTCCTGAGGCTGGTACACAAGAGAGGTTGTCAGTTACAGCCATTCCGAATCACAGGACAGAAGTCGCAACTTTCCAAATTTGTGGTAGACCAGTTGAAGCGTACTACATCAACGTCAAGCTGTAAGTTTAAATTTGATTACACCTTTCGCGATTTCCAGTAACTACAATAGCCATTCTATTTTAAGTCCACCGATTACGCCGATTTAAATGACGAACCAGCCAAGTCACACATCAAACCGATAGGCAGACTTTTAATAACTTTTACGTACGTTACACAAAGCGGGAAATCAAACCATTTTACCTCTGAAGAGCTGAGAGACAAATGCAAGCGGATGTCCCCATTAACCATCCCAACAATTAGACGTAAAAACAATTTAAGTAGTACACACGAGAATTTCCCAATAGGTAGCCTACTGGCTCCATTTAATTTTCTTACACGTTAACTGTTTGCAATTTCGCTATATGATACATAAAATTTTTTGAATTTATTATAACACTGCTATTTTCGTACAGTGAAGCACCTGAAGATGCAACTTGTAATGTGGGACTACATGACTCCAAATAAGAAATAGCTAATGTAGATCAACGGCCTTTCATTCAGCTATTTCCAACTTAGAATTTTAGTTAATTTAACATCTACATTTTTTACTACGTGAAGTTCCTTTAATTATGTTTAAATATTTTAGCTGCATTTACCCTTCATATAAAATTCTGTGTTAAACATTAAAAATCCATAATGAGGAAACCAGTAACTAGATTATAATGTATGATATTGCAATTGATATATCTCGCAGAACTCTATTGGACATTATTCCCAAAATTGTTACAACATTTATCATTTCCAAAGTATTCTATAACAAACGCTTTTTGTGACAAACTTCAGTTTCTTTAGACATAGAATTTATTTCAATGTACCAAATAACAGCAGTGGACTTGCTATATGATTCGCAGGAACCTATGTGTAAAGATAAATGTTCATGTTTATTTAACAAACTCTGAAATGGTAGTTATGAACTTGAAACTAAAATATGTATTTATTAGCAAAACTATTTAATGTAAAGAAAATTAATTACAAATCTGCAATACCAATGAAATTTATAAACAACTCGATGTAAAACTTGTATCGAACAAGTCCTTATTTAAAGTTTTTGTGAAATTGTCCAGTTACGAAAACTGCTATAATCAGGCGTCCGCCATCATGATTCAAGCTAGTCTGTGTCTAAGCCTCCTAGACTACTATTTTATTCATTGCAGACAATGAGCTGCCGGCTCAAGATACAATTGCAGTGCCTATATACATATGTGTAAATTGAAATTTTGTATTACGAACATGTACTTCAGTGCAGCAGCAAAATGGAATGGTTAAGGCAAGCAGACGCACTCACGCAAATCTCGCAATGTGTATTCCAGTTACTTCCATCATTAAGCATAGATGAAAAACTGCAAAATACTCTGTACAAAAGATAGGTTATATAAATTTAGTCAGTGAACGAATAGTGTTCTCATTTTCTAATTCTACTTTGTTTCTAAAGAAGAGAAAGTGTAAGGCAAAGATTTAATTATTGTGGTGAAGTAATGCAATTATTAAAGGCGAAATTATCGTGCTTCCACTTTTCAATCACATGTCACTTACTTAGAGGATATCTGTTACGGTACGAGTATGGTGGATTCGCCCCACTCATGATCGTCTGAGCTCGAGCCACGAATTTCTCACTGCCCCACTCCAGATTGGCTGTCGAGCTTACGAGTAATGAGAGATCTTGTTGAGCATAATGACTGCCTCTAGTATCTGTATCCCACTGCTACCTTGGAAAATTTCGTGGCAGTCCTTCTTTTAGCGTTACATCAGGATAATTATGGGAACATGGATACAGACGTTTTCGAGGTCTTGTTAATTCATGATGGTTTGGAATATAGTTTTTGATTAAAAAAATCGTTTTTCGTAACGTTAGGGTGAGAAACTGAAATTTATCTGTATTAGCTTAATGAATTATTACTAATGTTCTCCTAGATGAATGGACACAACAGATAAACATTAGTATTGCAATACTCAGCAGAAGTGTAGCCCCTTCCCCGCATGACTATTACTGCTATAAAGGAGACTTATGGAGGCCTATTGTGGGCAGTAATTATCATATGGCAGCGACACTTGCTAGACAGGCTAGAGTGTTAGCGAGGAACCATTGTAGATTGAAAAACAGAATTAGTTCCTATTAAGCCCAACACTTGCAAATTGGTGCTGTTCACTCATAAACAAGGAAAAATATTTCGTGCAAATTGTCACACACTTAGCTACAAACATAAATTCGTTCCCCACATGTTTCCATGTCAATAAATGACAATGCAATTGAATGGTAATGTCGGCGCACAGTAACACCAAAAGGTCCGCTTCATATTTCCAAATTTTTCACTACTCAATGGAATTGTCATTTATTGACATGGAACATGCGGAAAAAGAATTTATGTTTGAAGATCAGTGTGAGACAACTTGCACCAAATATTTTTCCTCGTTTATGACTCACCCTTTATATCCTATCTGACTTTTGATAAGCCACATCGTGAGTGTACACTGTGACTATTGAGAAGATATACCGTGCGCTGTTATTAAAACAGTTTTCCGCGAACGACAGCATTTCAGTGCTACATTGAGAGTAGATGATAATCAAATTCGAAAGCGTGGGTGATCTTGGCGTGACTCATAAAAGAGAAAAGCGACCTCACTCGGTGTGTGTTGATGACGAGGTAGCTGTAAGTAACCTTGTGGCATGTGTCATGGGTAGTGTTAGTGCTCCTGGAATTTCATGAGAATTTTCGGTATTGTGGTAAAAAGTACGGATAGATTTGCAGTCTATTTTACACCGGTACACATACAAGAGAGAAACACTCTACGTATGTCACTGTGTGGTATGGATATACAAAGCACCATTATTCTGTCTGTTAATTTTTGGAAAGGAATACAGTTAGAGGGACATTGAGATGTAATGTAACGACTGAAAATTATCAAGATTTGCTTGTACAGCATGTGATTCCTGTTTTGGAAGAACAAAACGTTGACAGATACCATTGTTTTCATGGAAATAGCTTGTCACTGAAAGAAATGATCAATGGAGCCTTCCACGAACATGATATCTCCAGAAATTTTCCAGAATCATGGCACACAAATCACCTTACATGAGTCCATGGTATTTTTGTCTCCGTGATAGACGCACGGGTCTGGCCTCTATCTGATCAGAAAACTAGTATAAAGGCACGCGCTGCTCAGATGTGTCCGAAACTGCTGCGAGAAACTGCTTATCACGTAGTTTTACGTCTCCGGCGCTCATACTGAACAAACTCTGTAAGCGGCTGTAAATAAAAAAAAATTACCTTTCTTACTTGATTGACCTTTTCTGAAGATCGCTCTATTATCTACTACAACGACCGGTTTCAACTGATCTCACAGTCATCAACACATCTATAGAAGGAGAAGATCAGTCAATGTACCTGCCACTTACTACCCACGAGCGCTCAAAATCACAGCGTATATATTTCATTTTTGATATCTACATACCTGTGGAACTGTGGTGTATCTAATCATACCAGTAAAATGTATCTCGCTGCGGTGGAGTAGCCAAGCGGTTTAATGCGTCTCGCTGCGGAGCGCGCGGTTGTTCGCCGTGGACGTTCTAGTCCTCCTTGGGCCATGGGTGTGTGTGTTGTCCTTAGGTTAGTTTACCTAGGTTTAAGTAGTTTGTAAGCCATGGACTGATGACCACGCAATTTGGCCCGATAGATTTACAAACATTTGAACATTTTTTGAAAATGTATCACTGTCTTTACGGCGTTTCGTGGGGTTGTCAACTACACAAAATTGCATAGTTACATAATGAAAACATGGTGCCCACAACATGAACGGTCGCCAACACTCGTTTACATAAAACTCCCAAAGTGAAGAAATTAAACTTCCTAGAAAATATACAGATTTATAAACATTTAAAACATCATAAGAAAAATGTTCTTAATGATCAGCTGGAAATGGTGAATAAGAACTTTTTAATATGTATGATATGGTATTGTGAGGTTAGGAGTACCCCACCACAGTTAGATGCTATTGCCGTAGATGGTGTGGTAGTGACATAACTAACCATGAATGCCACCTAGCGGTCTGTGTGGTAACTGCTTCCCGTACGTTTAATGTGATCATGCGCAGTTGGGTTTATTGTGGTGTGACACGCGTGTCAATGGCCGTTTATGTTATAGGGCCGTGTTTTCATTATGTGACTGCATTCCGTTCACCAAAACGAGAGACGTACTGTAAACACACTGAGGCGCGTGACTAGGGGTGGACAAAACATGGTCCACTGCTCAATTTCAGGTGCAAGATCGTTGTGTGTCTTGTGATATTGCAATGATATTAGGTGTTCACTGTCAAATTCATCTTAAAGGACCAGATGCTGCATAGAAACTTAGTATTTACAATGACATTCAGGTTTCATAGCGTATGTGTCTGTTTTCCTCTCTCATTGGTATCACGTAAAACTAAATTCATTATGTCTTCCTTCAATTTGACTCCACCCAAGAGCATTCAAAGAAGGAGTAATAAAGTTCTTTAGAGAAACACGTGGTTCCTAATGATATAAAATGCAGCTGTTGTGTGCAGAACATTCAATGACTGATATTGTTATGAAAACAGTCAATAGAAATCCCCACACACTCTTTGAAGCCTCGAAGGAGGGAAAAAAAGGAAATTCGACAGAAGCTGAAATGCGATATGAAGAAAAGTTTATCGTAAGATATTTCTAATACTTGATAAAGTGATTGCTGTGGTAAGGCAAGATACAGAGTTGGGAAATTGTTGAAGAAATTCACTTTTTATAAAGTATTAAAAGAAATGAAATTTAAGTGTTTGGCTTCTAATAGCACTGCTATATAACAAAACATACAACGATCTTACACCTGACACGGATGCAGCGAAATTGAGCGAGCGACCCTGTTTTGTCCACCCCTGGTCACGCGCCTCGGTGTGTTTACAATACGTCTCTCGTTTTGGTGAATGGAGTATATGCAATTTTGTGTATTTGACAACCTCTCGGAACGCCATATAGACAGAGATACATTTTATTGGTATGACTAGATACACCACAGTTCCACAGGTATTATTATATAATCATTTCTTTTGCCTTAAAATATTGGTATCTACAAGTTTTGATAAATGTATAAATTTAAATAATCAATTAATATTAATGAAATAAAACGTATAAGGATATAATTAATTAGATATGATATATTGAAATAAATTATTTATATTATATATTAATAAGAATATTTAAAAAATCAGATAAACAACAAAATTTTGTAATGATTAAAGAAATAAATCATTACATGAAACAAAAAAGGAACTTTTAATTTATATATAAAATAAATGAGATGCCTTATTAAAGTGTTATCTTGTTAGGATAAATGAAGTAAAAACATTACTCTCATTATATAAGATAGAATTAAACTATAACCTTTAGTATGAAAAACTAATGTGCATCTTACACCTCAATATAAATAAAAAGATAAGCTAATTAAGCTATTGGGTTCATACCCCATTTATGAAGGTAATAACCCTTCTCTTTTTAATGTACAACAACTCTATAAAACTTCTTTTCCTGTCAATTTCTTCAAATCCCTGATTAGGAATCGGAATGGGACTAGAGAGCAACTTACTATCTATTATTCCCATATTAACAGACAATAAAAATTCAATAATTAATGAACCAGCAATTAAATACTTTATTATTCAATCAATAGCATCAACAATACTATTAATTTCAATCCTAATTATTCAAATAAAATACATAATATGATGAGATAATAAAACCATCAATAATGATTATGTCAAGAATAATAATAAAAATAGGAGCAGCCCCATTCCACTTTTGACTTCCAGAAGTAATGTCATCAACAAGATGAATTAATTGTCTCATATTAATAACATGACAAAAAATTGCCCCAATAATAACATTATGATACTGCATTAAAATAAGAAGATTCTTATTTATAGTAATCATAATAGGAATCATTGTTAGAGCATTAGGAGGTTCAAATCTAACATCACTACGACAAATTCTAGCATATTCATCAATTAGACATCTAGAATGAATAATTAGATCAATAACCATCAGAGAAAATATCAAAGAATTCTATTTTTTAATTTATTCAACATTAAATGTAATCATAATCTTTATATTCAAAACAATAAATTTATTCTTCCTAAATCAAATTTATTAAACAAGATATTTCAAAGCCGAAATTAAATTCATGATAATAACATCATTACTATCTCTAGGTGGATGACCTCCAATATTTGGATTTTTACCAAAATGAATTGTTATTCAACATTAATTGATAATTAAAATAACAGTTTTAGTATTCTTCATAATTACATTTACAACCCTCACATTATACTACTATATACGGATTAGATTCTCAGCAATCATTATATTACATAATGAAAACTCATGATTAACGAGAATTAAAATAAATAAATTAATAATAGCTCTACCTATCCTATCAATAATCTCAACAATAGAATTAATCTGTACATCAAACTTTATATTATTTTACTAAGACCTTAAGTTTATAAAACTAATAACCTTCAAAGTTATAATTAAAAGCTATCTTTTAGGTGTTAGTGAAATAATATTTTACACCCCCACAATTGCAGTCTAGAATCATAATTGAATATAAGACCCACAACACTAATGATGAGGGAGAAAATGTTCCCATAATTAGATTTACAATCTAACACCTGATAGTTCACAGTGGCGTAGCTATCATAGGGCTAGGCGGGGCAGTGCCCCGGGGCCCTCGAGCTCTAGGGGCCCCTCGGCCTACGTCTGCGACGTTCGGAAAAAGTTACAGTAGTTTCTTCGAATTTTTTTTAATTCTCCCACACTACCGTCCATCATCCCCCACTCTCCTCAAACCAAATTAGCCGCACTGGGCCAACGGGTGGTGGAACATTGCTTCTAATGGGCCTTCACACGAAGACACTCGGTGGCGCTGCTGACCGGCCAAGCCGCCAGTCGCTGTGAAGGGTCGCGAACCTCAAATACCGAATAAATATATTCACTGTACAGTACTTTTTATTGACAACCAAAAGTGTACAGTTCCATTATCCGAATAATCAGTTTTCCGAACATCCATGTCCCCCAATTACATCGCATAATCAACGTTCTACTGTATATAGTATTTTAGTTGAATGAAGAATTTCGACTTAATTATATCCATTATTGATGTGAGGTCGTGGTTGTATGCTTAATTATTTTGTCAAGTAGGCTCAACCACATAGATCGTATATAAAACACTAAAACATGACGCGTTTCAAGAGTCAAGCCCTCATCATCAGATAAAATATACAAGAATCTTTAAAACCTGAGACAAATAAAATCTAAAACGTAATAAAAAAAACGTGATTACTTCCCTTGTAACCGTGTCCCCGCAGAAAACTCCTCAGCATACTGTGCTTCGTCAATATTAAAAACAGTCCCCAGTACTGGCGGCGCATAGCACTAGTGAAGCGCACGGAGTCAACACGAGTGTGGCGCATGTATGAACATGGAAACAAAGACCTCTAAATGCCAAAGATCTTCCACAAGGCAGTGGGTACATTCGGGTGTACAGTAAGACAGAGGTTGAAATTTAAAATAAATGACTTTTGTTATAATAGGTCGACAAAGTTTTTAAAAAAGCTGTATGTATTGCCTTGAACCTGTTCATTTAATGAAACGTCGCTTTTTGCGTTATGTATTGTAATCTCCAGCTGTTCTAGCAGATCTAACTTTCTTCCCTTATCCTGTTTATGTAAAATCTTCAGGTCATCTTCAATCTGCTTTAATGGGTGGCCAGTTTCGCGGATATGTGTAGCTACAGCGGACTTGTCAAAATTGTGAAGTCGGAAGGCGTCCACCTGTTCCTTGTACCTAACTTTAAACGATCTACCGGTCTGACCAATGTAGCTGGCATTGCAACTACTACACTGTATCTTATAAACCCCTGCTTTGTCATATTTATCAGTCTTTTGGTTTAAGCTATTTCGTAATTTATGATGTAACGTATTATTAGTTTTAAAGGCAGCTTCTATTTTAAAAGGTTTTAGTATGTTGGCCACTTTCTGAGACAGATTACCAAAATATGGAACCATTACCCTCTTGATATTATCCGTGCCATTTGTATATGATTTCGCACGTTGTTTCTTTCGTATTAGGTTATTAACTACGTTTTCTTGGTAACCATTCGCCTTAGCAAGCTGTCTTATAATGTTAAATTCAAGTGCCCATGAACGAAAAAGACAGAAGCACGAAGTGAAATCCAAAAATTATTCCCACCTCAGAATATAAACGTAACAAGGTCTATTGCTTGTCCGCTAAGATGTGCAACCTGCCACCGTTAGTACGTTGTCGTTGAAGTCGGAGTTCCCATGGCTGCCAATCGTTGCGAAACAACAGTGAATTGGACTGAATTAGTAGCAGTGTGTTTGACAATACACAGTGTGACCAAATTTGAATATGAAGTCTCTAGAGTGTATTATTACAGAACGGTATTATTATGGCAACTCAACTGTTTCTGTAATAAATTCCCCCAAGGGAGTGCTCCTTAATCATAGATAAAAAAAAGTTCAAATGTTTGTTAAGCTTATGGGACTTAACTGCGGGGTCATCAGTCCCTAAACTTACAAACTACTTATCAACTAGCTTATCCTAAGGACGGCACAAATATCAATGCCCGAGAGGGGCTTCGAACCCCCGACCGTAGTGGCCGTGCAGACCGTGACTGAGGCGCCTCAGTCTCCTCGGCCACCGCGGCCGGCAATCATAGATCCCAAAGAAGTGCTGTAACCAATTGCACCCTGAAATTCGTGGCAGAAGAAGAGAAAATATGATTACTTTGTCACAACAATTGTGAATTGTGCACGCTGCCCTCTACCCTAGGGTGCCCAGACGTCCCGTATTTTACGGGAGTATCCTTTATTTAGTCTTAGTATCCCGTCGTCCCGACTAAATAAATACGGCACGTATATTGTCCCGAATTTTTCGAACCGTTCCATATATCTTCAATTATAATTTTTGAGGTAATGTTGGCGTAACCATACCGAGAACAAATATAGCCATTATCAAGCAATGAAAGAAATAAGTTTCAACTCAAAGGGATTGAGGCACGATTTTGGACGTAATTCTTTCATAAGTTTCTAATATTTCAACCTTTGGCGACATCTTTTTTTTTATTTTAAATGCAAAAAAAACATGGGTTGCCTAAAATCACTATATCAATTTTAAAGCATTATTGGGAAACCTATGATTTTTTTCTTCATTTTTTAAAGTAATGCTTTCACATGATAGTGCAAGTTTTCCAACTATACAAATTCAGTGATTAATGATTTCATTCCAAGAAAACCGCGTGGTGAAAGTCTGGTGTGTGCGTTAATGCTGCAGGTAAAGGCAACATTTGTGTTCCATATTTTTATTTTGGAAATCTGGTCACCCTACTCTACCCCTCTGTCGTGATAATAAGCAAAGATGTCGACTTATTTTATTTATTACTTTTTCTTGGCCAGACAGTAAGGTATACTTCATGAAGCCTGGGCCGCGGCGGAGCGCATTGAGGCGCTATGCTACGATGTGCGAGGCCATTTCCCATCGGGGGTTCGAATCCCCCCTGGGGCATGGCTGTTTGTGTCGCCTTTAGTATAAGGAAATTCATAAGTAGTTTGTAAGTTCAGGGACTGATGACTCCACAGATAAGTGTCTTAAGCTTGACAAACATTTGAATATTTCATGAAGCCTGGTATGGGTACGGTTCAATCCAAAGTGTTTCATTAAACAAAATCCGACAAAGTCCTTTGCTGAAACCCTCCTACACGAATATTTCTCATATTTTCCTTATGTTACTGAGCTATCAACGAAATAAAGCTGAACGGTATGGAGCAATGAGCTAACAGCACAGTAGTTTGGCGAGATTGAGTTGTCGGCACTGACAACAGTCCGCCTGTCACGACGACAGCGCGATTTCTGACTTGACAGTTCCCGGTTTGCTTCGTGGCAGGTGCCCATGTTTTCGTGGTTGAGTAATACTTCTTTGTTTACTTTTTACTAGCTTCTGCCTGCGACTTCATTCACATAATTTTGGAGCAACTTCATAAACTATCCCATGGGGTCGTTTTATCTGTATGTCCTACCCAGGTCCAACTCTATTCGTCTGGAAAATTTCTTGCAAATCCACTCAGTAATTTTTGCGTGAAGGCATGCGGAGCTTTCAGAATTATAATTATATTACATAGTACGATTACCTAATTATTATCTGCTGCATAACACACAATAATTTGCTTAGTAGTGTTTAGGTTTTTTTGTCTTCCAGGGGGCGGTAAGGAACTGATGATGAAGTAGTTTTGCATCTGTATAGTTTTAGTTTTAAGAGGCCCAATTGTCATTTTTGCCCCGGGCTCTTGGTGAAATAGCTACGTCACTGATAGTTCAGCCATCTTATCATCTTTACCACAAAAATGATTATTCTCAACAAAACATAAGGACATTGGTACATTGTATTTTATATTCGGGGCACGAGCTGGAATAGTAGGATCATCAATAAGAATAATTATTCGAGCAGAACTAGGTCAACCAGGAACAATAATTAATGATGATCAAGTATATACTGTAACTATTACAGCCCATGCATTTGTTATAATTTTCCTCATGGTTATACCAATTATAGTTGGAGGATTTGGGATATGATTAGTACCATTAATAATTGGAGCTCCAGATATAGCCTTCCTACGAATAAACAATATAAGATTTTCACTATTACCACCATTATTAACACTCCTACTAATGTCCTCCATAGTAGATAATGGAGCTGGTACAGGATGAACAGTATACCCCCCACTAGCTAGAATCATTGCACACAGAGGAGCTTCTGTAGATTTAGCAATTTTCTCATTACATCTAGCAGGTGTTTCATCCATTTTAGGAGTAATTAATTTCATTACAACAGCAATTAATATACGATCAAATAACATAAATCTTGATCAAACATAATTTTTCTTGATCAGTAGCAATTACAGCTTTATTACTACTATTATCATTACCAGTATTAGCTGGAGCAATTACTATATTATTAACTGATCGAAATCTTAATACATCATTCTTTGACCCAGTAGGAGGGGGTGATCCAATTCTTTATCAACACTTGTTTTGATTCTTTGGCAACCCAGAAGTTCATATTTTAATTCTTTTATTTCACGCATTGTTTGTCAAGTAAGAGGAAAAATTGAATCATTGGGAACAATTGGTATAATTTATGCAGTATTATCAATTGGGTTAATAGGATTTATTGTATGAGCTCATCATATATTTACAGTAGGAATAGACGTAGATACACGAGCTTATTTCACCTCAGCAACAATAATTATTGCTGTACCAACAGGAATTAAGGTATTCAGATGAATAGCAACACTATATGGAACTAAATTTAAATTCAATCCACCTTTATTATGAGCACTAGGGCTCATTTTCCTATTTACAATAGGAGGATTAACTGGTCTTGTACTTGCAAATTCATCATTAGATATTGATTTACATGACACATATTATGTAGTAGCACATTTCCATTATGTATTATCTATAGGAGCAGTATTTGCAATTATAGGAGGAATCATTCAATGATATCCTTTATTTACAGGAATAACTATCAATAGTAAATGATTAAAAATTCAATTTAGCATTATATTTATTGGAGTAAATTTAACATTCTTTCCTCAACACTTTGTACGATTAGCAGGAATACCATGACGGTATTCCGATTATCCTGATGCTTATACATCATGAAATGTTATCTCCAGAATTGGATCAACAATTACAGGAATTATTATATTTATTTTAATTATATGAGAAAGAATAATTAAACAACGAAATGTATTAATTAGAACAAATATAAGAAGATCAACAGAAAGATCACAAAATAATCCACCCGCAGAACACAGATACTCAGAACTACCATTAATTTATAGATTCTAATATGGCATATTAATGCATTAGATTTGAGCTCTAAAAATAAAGGTTTGACCTTTTATTATGGCAACATGATCAAACTTATCATTACAAGATGGAGCCTCACCATTGATAGAACAATTATCATTCTTTCATGATCATACAATAATTGTTCTATTACTAATCACAATAATTGTAGGATACTCACTAAGATATATATTATTAACAAAATATACAAACCGAAATATACTTCATGGTCATTTAATTGAAACTATCTGAACAGCACTACCAGCAATGACATTAATTTTTATTGCATTACCATCATTATGATTGTTATATTTACTTGATGGTTCATCAGATGCTATAATTACAATTAAAACAATTGGACGACAATGATATTGAAGTTATGAATATTCAGATTTCATTAATGTAGAATTTAATACATATATAATACTCCTGAAAATGAATTAAATAGAGATGAATTTCGACTTTTAGAAGTTGATAATCGAACAACATTACCAATAAATATAGAAGTACGAGTATTAACTAGAGCATCTGATGTTCTTCACTCATGAGCAGTCCCATCTTTAGGAATTAAAATCGACGCAACACCTGGACGACTAAATCAAGGAATATTTATAATTAACCATCCAGGTTTATTTTTTGGTCAATGTTCAGAAATCTGTGGAGCAAGTCATAGATTTACACCAATTGTAATTGAAAGAACCTCAATTAAATTTTCATTAAATGATTATCTAACATAATATAAGGAGTTAGTTAAAATATAACATTAGAATGTCAATCTAAAATAACTAAAAATAGTACAGCTTGATACATCAGATGACTGAAAGTAAGTAATGGTCTCTTAAACCAAAAAATAGTAAATTAACGTTTACTTCTGATGAGGTAAATTATAAACTTAATCCCCCAAATAACACCAATAATATGATTTTCACTATTCATTGTATTCTCAATAACAATAATACTATTTAATCAACTAAACTTCTTCTCTTATAAACCAAATAAAATTATAAGAAGTAACAATAAAATTAAAAAAAAAACAACTGAATATGATAACAAATCTATTTTCAACAATCGACCCATCAACTAATTTAATTAATTTATCATTAAATTGAACTAGAACATTCTTAGGATTACTATTAATTCCATCAATATTTTGATTAATACCTTCACAAATCAGTTTTCTATGAAATAAAATAAACTTAAATATACATAATGAATTCAAAACATTGTTAGGGAAAAATTCGTTTCAAGGATCAACACTTATTCTAATTTCAATCTTTATTATAATATTATTTAATAATTTTAAAGGACTATTCCCATATATTTTCACAAGAACTAGACATATAACATTAACATTCTCAATTGCATTACCAATATGAATGAGATTTATACTATTTGGATGAATTAATAATACTAATCATATATTTACCCATTTAGTTCCACAAGGAACACCAAACTTATATCATTTATAGTATTAATTGAAACAATTAAAATATTATTCGTCCAGGAACCCTAGCTGTATGATTAGCTGCAAATATAATTGCAGGACATCTATTATTACCATTAGTAGGAAATACAGGACCATCATTAACAACAAGAATTATATTAATTTTAATTATTGGACAAATAATACTATTAATTCTTGAATCAGCTGTAGCAATAATTCAAGCATATGTATTTTCAATTTTAAGAACATTGTATTCAAGGGAAGTTTACTAAACTTATGTTAACAAATAACAACAACCACATTTTTCATATAGTAGATTATAGACTATGACCTTTAACTGGAGCAATAATTTTAACCTCAGGCATAACTAAATGATTTCATACATTCAATATAAATTTGCTAATTATTGGAATAACTGTCATTTATTAACAATAATTCAGTGGTGACGAGATGTAGTTCGAGAAGGTACATTTCAAGGGCTACACACTAAATTAGTATCAAAAGGACTATGGTGAGGAATAATTTTATTTATTGCATAAGAAGTCTTATTTTTTGCCTCATTCTTCTGAGCATTCTTTAATAGAAGACTAGCACCAACAATTGAATTAGGAATAAAATGACCTCCAATAGGAATTCAACCATTTAATCCAATACAAATTCCACTTCTTAATACTGCAATTTTACTAGCTTCAGGAGTTACAATTACATGAGCACATCACAGAATTATAGAATGTAATCATTCACAAGCAATACAAGGATTATTTTTCACAGTAATATTAGGATTTTACTTTACTTTACTTCAAATATATGAATATTGAGAAGCACCTTTTACCATTGCAGATGCAGTATATGGATCAACATTCTTTGTAGCAACAGGATTCCATGGATTACATGTAATTATTGGTACAACATTCCTATTAACATGTTTAATTCGATATATAATAAATCAATTTTCATCAAATCACCACTTTGGATTTGAAGCAGCAGCATAATACTGACACTTTGTTGATGTAGTATGATTATTCTTATATTTATCAATTTACTGATGAGGTAGATGAATATTTTTCTTGTATTATTAGTACATTTGACTTCCAATCAAATATCAAGAACAATAATTATAATATTAATAACAAGAATTATTATTAGATTTATATTACCAATAATTATTATATTAATAGCAACAACCCTATCAAAAAAATCAATTAATGATCAAGAAAAAAGTTCACCATTTGAATGTGGATTTGACCCCAAAAAACAGCACGAATGCCTTTCTCGATTCAATTTTTCCTGACTGCAGTAATCTTCCTAATTTTTGATGTAGAAATGCATTAATTTTACCAATTGTAATTATTATAAAAACATCAAGCATTACAGTATGAACATTATGAACAATATTATTTATTATCATTCTTTTAATAGGACTATATTGTGAATGAAATCAAGGAGAACTTAAATGAGCTAATTACGGTTATAGTTAAAGTGAAACGTGTAAGCTGTAATTTTGAGCGCTCATGGGTAGTAAGTGGCAGGTACGTTGATTGATCTCTTTTTACAGATCTGATGGTGACTGAGAGATCAGTTGAAACCGGTCATTGTGGTAGATAAGAAAGCGATCTTGGCAAAACAGTGAATGGGTTCTACAGCAAGAAGTTTCCCACTCCCTGAGGCAAGTATCTAGAACGGCCATCGACAAACAGTCCGGAGAACCAAAACACGCCATGCCCCGTTCTTCACAGAGGGCGCAAATATTAACACATTCTCCGACGATCACCGGCGCGGGAATTCTTTGTCGGGCAAGAAATGCTCATTCCGGCAGCAATAACTCCGGAGCGACGGGCGCGGATCTTCCGAGACGCAACTGAAGATTATTTCCATCTTTGAAGGCGAAAGACCGCCCCGTAGCGGGCAAACTTTGAGGAGAGAAATATGCGATCCAATTTGGCATAAGAAGCGGCGCGCCGGCTCCCAGTATTTATTATGCATTCCAGGAAAGGAGGGCGCGGCAGGCGCAGGCGGGAGGAATGCCGACTGGCCGCGCGAGGCTCAGGTGGTGCCGGGCGCGCTGGTAATTGTGGCTTATTAATTAAACTGCGACTGCGACTGCGCCCAACTAATTCAGTTACCAGTAATGCCGGCGCCCGCCAGCCGACAGACTCGACAGTGTTGTCCGGCGCACAGTCGTTACCTGTTCACAGGCGGAGGCTTAGAGGCTCCAGCCGCTTCTGAAACACGCCCTTCTCTGGACTCGCTCAAAATGTAGGAATTCGGAGTTTCTAGGAAGCAAATTCTTACGTTAATTAAATTTTGTTAAACTATGCAAAGACTACGAGACGGTTACTGATGCCTTGTTCTCGAAAGTTCCTCTTTCTTTACTGTCATTTTTATGTCTACATTACACAGACAGGATGGCAGCAGCCAGCTACGATGCTCTCTTCAGCCAAGTGACTTGAGGGGAGACGTACACGAAAAACAAGTACAAATATAACCTGTCACAAAATCCAGGCTTTTTGAGTTACAGAAATGAAATTATGTACAATGGTTGATTGCCGTTCAAAGCATCTACTGAAATAGTTTTGTGATTTTAATTGAAATTTTTAAAATTTTCGGAAGTTTTTAAGTTTAGAAACTCAAAGGTACCATTTATTGTGAAAATTGCCTTTAATTTTTTTTGCATTATAATATCAACCGTCATAATAGGAAACTCACGTAATCATTTCAATTTATTGATATTTAACTAAGTTTTTGGTTTTATTGTGCGCGTCGGTTGCACAGTGGTAGAGTGCCAGCCTACAAATTCAAAGGTCGCGGGTTCGATCTCCATCACATCCTAGGATTTTTATCTGTAACTTTCCACGTCTTTCACCTCTGGCAGTATTGCTCACGTGAAAAATACCGAGTAGCACCGTGGTTCGGAACCCACGTTAAACTGCAGGCCCCCCTATAACTGGCTGGGTAAGTCAGTTCGAAGGTCAGAGGAAGACAACGGCATACCACCTCCAAACAGGGCCAAGCCCAGTAAAGCACTTTGGTGTTCAAATATATCTTCGGATTGTTGACTACTTTAACTTTTTTTTTAAATGTTTCGGAAGTTTTTAAGTTAAGGAACTCATGATTCTCAAACGTACCATTTATTATGAAAGTTTCGACGAAATGTTACTCAATTTTTTGTAGTATAATCTCAACCATCATATAAAGGAACCCACAGAATCATTTCTATTTATTGGTATTTAATTAAGTTTTAGGTTTAATTATTTTTAGCTGAAAAACTACACATAGAAATTCTACTTTCTTTATTCTCTATCTCCACGTACACGAATGATATTAAATATTCACTCTGTATCCATGTTTATTATACGAGGTATGTCCAAAAAGTAAGTTCCGTTTGGTTACATAAACCAAACGTCAACAGATACAGAAAAAATATCAACTACTTTTCTACACAACTTCTGAAATTTTGTAGGCACTTGTCATAACGTGGGACAAGTTTTTGTGTGCCTTCTTCATAGAAGGTTGCCTCCTGTGTATTCAACCATGTGGCAAACATGTTCTTTCAGCTCATCATCGTTGAAGTGTTGACCGCCAAGGACAGATTTTAGGTGTAAGAAGAGATGAAAGGAGTCTTCTTCTTCCCTTCACGTTGCCGCCCGACCTCACAAGGCGAATGTGACCAAACAGCTCTTACGGGAATTTCACTGGGACGTATTTGTTCATCCTCCATATAGTCTCGCTCCTAGCGACTTTTATCTTACACCTAAAACCTGTCCATGGTGGTCAATACTTCAACGATGATGACGAGCTGAAAGAACATGTTACCACATGGTTGAATACACAGGCGGCAACCTTCTACGAAGAAAGCATACAAAGACTTCTGCTACGCTATGACAAATGGCTACAAAATTTCAGAAGCTATGTAGAAAAGTAGTTCAATAGTTGTATATTTTTGTACAATAAATATTTTTCTGTATCTGTACCAGTTTGTTGTATATAACCAAACGGAACTTACTTTGTGGACATACCTCGAATATAAAGAAACAGACATGCCAACAATCACAGTCAAATATTTTCTTGTTTTGGAGAAAATAGTACCTGATTAATGAAAACGGTAGTTCGGAGATAATGCATTTTAAAGTTAAACATGCTTTTTCGTTGCCATTACCACCTTCAAAAGGCTCCAGATGTGCAATGAATGGCCTCATTTCTTTCTAGACATCTCTTCTGGCTACTCCTTTTCTGTCTTGTTTCCTCTGTTAGGTCCTCGGTGGATTTAATACGATGAGTTACAATCCCCATCAAGATATCGCGAGTGAAAACTCCGGGCATGAAGCCCATTCTCTACAAGACTTTATCCTCTCTGAGCTGTCACCATTACAGGCAATGACTACATTCTAAACTGCAATATTAACTGCCTTGTTTGAGAAAAATGTAGTTTTGGGACAATGTTATCAGATGAGGCCCTTCAGAGACTAATTAGGAGCCTGCGTTTTGCAATGAACACACTTCCTGGGAGGGCTGTTATTCCACAGCCTTCTTGATGTGTTATACAGATATTCCCTGCATTCTGATAGCACAATATTGAAAAGAAAATGCCACATAAACGGATAATACCTGATAATTAAGAATAAGGAAAAAGGTGTGGTTCTTGCACGCTATTACAGATTATTATTTTTTTCGCATTAGAAGCGGAATGTAGTAAATGAAGATGCATTAAAATATTTTCACTCTTGTGACAGTGGACATGAAGTGATTAAAACTTTGACAATGGAGTTAAAAATCGGAGAATTAAAATTTGACAATGCAGCAGGGGGCTAAAGAAAAGTTTGCAGACAAGAAATGCAGCTGTATGAATAGAAAGAACTCTGATGGAAAACCAGTACTGATCAAAGAGGGGATAGTTGAAAGGACGAATGTGGATGGAATGCTTCCTTTACAAGGGAAATAGAGTCCAAGGCAATATAGCAGAAAGGGGAGAGGAAGTAGATATAGATAAGACAGGAGTTACTGTACTCCGAGTTGAAGATTTGGACATAGCACTGAAAGATCTAAGATCTGCTGAAGTCACTGGGACAGCCAACCAGGAAAGCTCTTTCACCTGGTGGGCAAAATGTATGAGACATGTGGAACACCGTGAGATTTCAAAAAACATATAACGATCCAATTCGGAAGAAAGAAGGCACATATGGTTGTGAAAAGTACAGAATTATTAGTTTAATACCCCACGGTTGCAAAATGCTAACACGAATTATTTACAGCATAATGGAAAAACTGGTGGAATCGAAAGTGCCGTGAACTGCTTTGAGAAAATGATGGTAAGGCCGTGTGCTCGACTTAATGGGGGCACTGCCGTGCCCCCAGATCATATTTATTACACGTAGATATTTCACCTTTTCGAAAATTGTAAGGCGAGGGGAATAATTCGAAACATATCAAAACAATGAATGATGTTAAAAATTATTAAGTACAGTAGCAACCATATAAATTATGTTTCAACATTTATGTTATATCTAATCTTTTTACATGTTTAGACTGTGATGGTGTCCATTATGGCACAGACCAGGTGCTTATTCATTCCAGTGTTATGTTAGTCCATTTCTCCTTCCTTTTCTTTCTCCATCCTCCTCTCTGTTCAATTTCCTCCTCTACCCCGTCTCTGTTTATCTCCTTATCTGCCGCCCTGTGTTCATCTGCTCCCATCCCTCTCTCTTGCCGTGTACACCTTCTCTGTTCATCAACATCTCTCCTTCCCTTTTCCCTCTCTGTCCACTTTCTCTTTCCTTTTCTGTCGATCTTCTCTTCTCCTCCTCTCTTCATCTCCTTGTACCCCCCCCCCCCACTCTGCTCGCCTCCACTGTTGCGTCCTGCACTCTGCAGGAAATAAACTAACGATTAATAAAATTTATTTAAATCAAAACACCTTATTGGATGGCAGCAACGTAAAAATCAGCAATTACAAAGGAAACCCAAACAATTTCAGACAAAGTAACAAAACAAGTACAGATCGCACGCCTCACACTAAAGAACACTAAACAAACAGCCCAATCCACTTGTAGCGCGTGGCCAAAAAGTAAGTAAACACTACAGTGAGTGGCAGCGAAGATGAAGCCAGGGATGGAGTGGCGGATCACAGACCAAGCTCTAATTGCACTTACGTGCTTATTTTTTCTTTATATTGTTCTTTCATTTTCATACAAGGCAGGCTAGCTGGAAGCAGCTACATATGCCATTCATTATCCAATGGATTAAAAAACATAATTATAGAAAAAAGGACATTAGGTGAAGGAGGTCGTCCTCACTCCATCGGAAAGCTTGAAAGCTACATCTACCTTATGCTGATTGGCTGGATAAGGCCTCACGCGGCTTCTCACGAAGTAATGGCGTACTACAGCGCCGTCTTGTAGGAAGTTGTTTTCACTGTCGTAATTTCGGTTGCTTTTTACGCTCTGTAGGTTTTTCGGTGTGAGCGCCTTGAAGGGAGCAAAGCAACCAAACTTTCCCTCTCACGGCTAAGGGACCGCTACCACATCTACCCACTCCTTTCTCTGCCAGTCACCTCCTAAACTCTGTGTCAAACTCCTCCTCCACCTCCTTAGTCAATTGACTCCGCCATCTGTGAAAAAGTACATAACGCAGTTAACTTCCATGGTGATCAGTAAAGTCATCTCTAGGGTTTTTACGAAGTACCCTCTGCTAAGCACCGTATGTAATCTTAGGTAGATTGTGGTGTTCCTCGTGTTTTTAAGGGTGTACGCAAACTTTCATCAATATCGTAATAAAACCATATGTGTCGTGTTATGATTTTCAATCAGGAGATTGGTTTGATGCAGCTCTCCACCCTACTCTATCCTGACCAAGCCTCTTCATCTCCTAGTAATAAAGGCAACCAACATCTATTTGAATCTGCTTTCTTCATTTGTCTCTTGCTCTCCTTTTGCGATTTTTACCCCACACACTTCCCTACAATGCTAAATTTACGATTCATTGATGTCTAAGAATTTCTCCTACCAATCGATTCCATTTTTAGTCAAGGTATGCCAAAAATTTCTTTTATCCCTGAATTCTGTTCAGTACTTCTTCATTAGTTACGCGATCTACCCACCTAATCTTCAGCATTCTTCTGTGGCACCACATCCAAAGGCCACTAACCTCTTCCTGTCTAAACTATTTATCGTCTATGTTTCCCTCCCGTGCAAGGTAACACTCCACACAAATGCCTTTAGAAAAGACTTCGTTACACTTAAATTAATATTCGATGTTAACACTTTTTTTTTCTTCAAACCGCGTTTTCCCATTTTATATCCTCTGCACTGCGACCGACCATACGTTATTTTAGTACCCATGTAACGAAACTCATCTACCACCTTCATTGTTTCGTTATATAATTTAATTCCTTCACCATCGCCTGACTTTTTAAGACTGCACTCCATTACGCTTGTTTTGCTCTTATTAATGTTGATCTTATACGCTCCTTTCAACACATTATCCAATCCGCTGAATTGCTCTTCCAGGTTCTTTGCGGTCTCTGATAGAAATGCAATGTCATCAGCAAAACGCAATGGTTTTATTTCGTTACCCTGAACTTTAATTCATTCTCAAAATTTCTCTTTGCATTCCTTCACATCTTGCTCAGTGCGTAAAGTGAATAACCTTGTCTTACTCTCTTCCCACCCACTGCTTCCCTTTTATGGTCTTCAACTCTAACAATTGCTTTCGGTAGATGTACAAGTTTTTAATGACCTTCTTCTCCCTATATTTTACCTCTGCTGACATCAGTATTTGAAAGAGTATATTCCAGTCAACACAGTTAAAAGCTTTCTCCAAATTTACAAAAGCTAGAAACGTAAGTTCACCTATCCTTAATTTATCTTCTAAGATAAGTAGTATGGTCAGTATTACCTCTCGTGTTCCTACATTTCTCCTGAATCCGAACTGATTTCCTCGAGGTGAGCATCTGTCATCCTTACCATCCTTCTGTAAATAATTCGTGTTAAAATTTTGCAACCATGACTGATGGTTCTGTAATTTTCACGCCTGACTGTGACGACTTTATTTGGAATGGGGATCATTACATTTTTCAAAAAGTCTGAGGGTTTTTCGCCTGTCTCATAAATGTTACTCATCAGATCAAGTAGTTTTGTCATGGCTGGTTCTCTCAGAGACTTCAGTAGCTCTGAGGGAATGTCATCTACTCCAGGGACCTTTATTTGGTAGGAATTCTTAGTACCCTCCGTTATGAAAAATACATTTTACGTAGAAATAAACTCTTTTCGAGCATCCAGCCTCGTCAGGTGGTTAGAAACCCACGAGCCTTCGGCCAAGATCTCCTTGGCCATTGTCAAGTGGTAATTGACTGCTGTAACGTCATTGGCTTGCCGTTGAATAGCCGCGCTTCTGTCTGTGACGTCACTTGGAGCTTTCTGCTTCGCCATATAAGGTTTTGTTTACGTTCCGCGTGGGCTGCGACCGCTTTTGGCTGCTGGCTGTGACGCCACTGGGGCTCGCTTCGTGGCCTACGACATAGACAGGCCCCAGCGCAGTCGTCATGCCAGGTAAGCAAGGTAGTTCCGAGCCGGCGCGATCGCTAGCCGATTGACCGGCCGCTGGGGCACACCCCACTGCCTCATAGCGGGCAGCCACTAAGCTAGCAATCGCTCCGGCTCGGAACTACCTTGCTTACGTGGCATAACGTCTGCGCTGGGGCCTGTATTTTCCGTTGGCCACGGGCTCGCTTCTTCATCGCGTGTCCGCCGCGTCCGCTTAAACCCTCGCTATGGCCGGGTTCCAAGCTGTGTTGAACAGCTATCCGGATTCTGAAGAGGTATAAAATCGCTTCTGTGTTCAGGCTTCCATCAAAAATACCACAGATTATGAGGTCTGTAAAAGACGACCTAGGGCTCAAAACAGCAGGAAATCCGATAAGTAGTTTTGGAGAAATTAATTTATAGTCTGGTATTTATCTGTTTGGAACATCAAACCAATTACTCAATTACTGTCTTAGGCGGAAGTCCAAGATTTCACACCGAAATAAGAAAATGACACATCTCAGTTAAGGTAGAAACTGTGTTGTACAAAAAATGTTCAAATGTTGGTAAGTGTATGGAACTTAACGATGGTTATGGGTCCCTAGGCTTTCAAACTCCTTATACTAATTTATACTAAGCACAACATATACACCCATGCCCTAGGGTGGACTCGAACCTCCGACAGTGAACAGTGGCACAATTCGGAGCTAGGCGCCTTAGAACGCTCGCCCACTCCACCGCGGCTGAACATCGTTACAAAGCCGCGAATCCGGTGTAAAAATGCCTGAAAGGATGAAGAGCTTGATTCCGTCTGGTTCACTTGTCACGGGTGCTGCCTAGTGTGAGAAAAATGTTTTATTGATGTGGTATCTATTCCTTTAGACCGTGTCTGAAAAATGTTGTTTCAAATGTTTGTTAAGCGTAAGCGACTTAACTGCGGGAACATTAGTGCCTACACTTACAAACTACTTATGAATTAGATTACACTAGAGATGGCACAAACATCAATGCCCGAGGATGGTTTTGCGCATTGTAGCATAGCGCCTCCGCCGCGGCATGTCCGAAAATAATAGACACAATATCAATCATTGTAAATTTGCCCCCAACAGGCAACTGACAATTTCTATGAGGTCGCATTAATATGCTCGATCCCTTGTGGGACCAGTATAGGCTGCGAGCAAGTGGAATCAAATCTTCAGGGGGCTCTACCATCGTAGTGTGCTACAAGTTGAGATTTTTGGCAGGCAGGGAAGCGTGCCTGGATAGCCTAATTGGTTAAGGCCACCGCTGGCCCGAAGCTGGAAATCCAGGTTTGAATCCCAGCCCAGCATAAATTTTGAACTTTGCCATTGAATATATTTCAGTGACCTGAAACGGTTGATATGTTTAAATACCTCGAATTTCAAATAAATAAATAAATAAAAATAAAAAATATATATTTTACATACCAAGAGAAATTTGACATCTGAGTGTTGTTGATATTACGTTGGACACAACTGTACGCACTATGGAGCAACGCTGGACTGAACCAACACCACCTAGAGACAAGGCCTCAGAACAGCCTGTGTCACGTCGTACCGACCAGGCCGCGGCCGCGATCTAACTGGCTGGCCACTACGAGGGGGTGGACTGTGCCCCAGCGGGCAACCAGTCACATGGTGACCGCGGCCTGGTCACCTGGCCTACGAGAAATACAGGCCCCAACGCAGTCGTCATGCTACGTAAGCAAGGTATTTCCAAGCCGGCGCGATCGCTAGTTCAGTGGCTGCTCGCTATGACGCAGTGGGGTGTGCCCCAGCAGCCGGCCAATTGGCTAGCGATCGCGCCGGGTCGGAATTACCTTGCTTGCGTGGCATGACGACTGCGCTGGGGCCTGTCTTTCCCGTAGGCCTCGCCTGGTCAGTTGTGACGTGATACGGATTGTTGTGAAGCCTCGTCTCTAGGTGGTGTTGACGGAACAAGAGAGGTGCTTATGTCTTCGCTATCTGTAAAAAATCAGCTGTAGCTGACACCACATTCTGTTCAACGAAACATCTGCCATTTCAAAAACTAAAGGATATTATAAAGGAAGCAACTGAAATTAAATTGTTGGAGAACACCATTAATAAGGACGTCGATTTGCAGCTCAGCACAGCTTGGGACCCTACCACAGTGAGGTTGAAGTGGACGCGTCGGACATGGGACGAAGAAGCGAGCCCCAGTGACGTCACAGCCAGCAGCCAAAAGTGGACTCAGCCAACACCCCTAGAGAGATGGCCGCGGCGCTCTCGTGTGACGTCAAGCAGAGTAAGTTGCGCGCGCATAGCTGACTGGGTAGCCGCTGGGCCATGGCCCACTATGCCAAAGCAGCGAGCCAGTCAGCTATGCACGTGCAACCTACTCTGCCTGACGTCACATGAGAGCGCTGTGGCCTTCTCTCTACCTGGTGGTGATGCAGCCCATGCAGAACGTAAACAAAACCTTTATCGTGAAGGAGAAATCCAAGGCCATAGAGAAAGACAGGTCCCAGCACAGACATGATGCCACGTAAGCAAGGTAGTTCCGAGCCGGCGCGATCGCAAGCTCAGTGGTTGCTAGGTATGGGCCTGTGTCACGTCACACCGACCAGACCGCGGCCGCGTTCTAACTGGCTGGCCGCTATGAGGCAGTGGGCTGTGCCCTAACGGCTCGCCAATCGGCTGGCGATCGCGTCTGCCTTTCTCGTTGGCCTCGAGAAAGCTCCAAGTGATGTCACAGCCAACAGCGCGGCTATTTAACGGCAACGACGATGTAGCAGTCGTTTACCACGATGCAGCAGTCATTTACCACTTGACAACAGCCACAGAAAACTTGACCGAAAGCTCGTGGATTTTTAATCTCCTGACGCGACTGGAAGCTCGAAAACATTTTATGTATTCATATCGCCGCGAGACCACGCACTCATACCTTTTACGTAGACTTTGATTTTCCTTTTGTTTTCAAAATCAAGTGGGCAAAATTTTATCTGGATGGGAATGAAGCCGTAGAGTTTGTTTTAATTTGTATGTGAAGTACCCTCCGTCAAGCACCATACAAAATTTTTTAAAGGCAGTGACGTACTTATGTTATGAAAGTCAGATCCGCGAAATTTCGTGAAGATCGGAACAAAAGTGCAGATCTGAATGCAATATAAACGCACAAACACACGGTCACTGTATATATAAAGTCAGCGCCAAGTCACTACTTTAGACACTTGTTATGCGTAAACATTTCTGTCAGAGCAGTACGTTGTTAAGTGTAGCAGACATGAGTGCTGTGTGTACATTCCACGTGGCAGCGCTTAAGTGATGGACGGCGGTTATCAGTGCGGATGAGGCGTGTTGTTCGTGTGCTGTCAGCTGCAGCGGTCAGAGACAAGAGGCGGGAGAGCGGGTCCACACATTAGCCGCGGCGGCGGCGGCGGTGCAGACACAGGGGCAGGGGGCGCCGCTGACACTGGACCGGGTGCTGCTGTAGCTGCTGCTGGCTGCTGGCTGCGTGACGGATCCCGGCCCCCAGGACTTAGGACGGCTCTCTGCAATCTCGGGCCAAGCCCCCAATTTCGGCAGACGGCGAGCGACGTGGCTGCCGGATAAGGAACCTCTCCCTCCCTCCCTCCCTCCCTCCCCCCCCACCCCCGCTCCCTGCTGCTGATCGCCGGCGGCCGGCCGTCTGCCAGACAAGACAGCTGGCCCGTTGTGCGGCAACACAGCCCTCCTACACACCGGGTAGCGCTTCCAGGGACCACCTAAAGGAATGACGTCCCTTAACGAATGTGGCGAAATGCTAACGCTCCTTCTGGATGCGTCGTGAAACCAAGTAACCCCAGAAACAATAGCTCTAAACACCATTCTCCTTTTTCTTCTTCTTTCTCTTTGGCCGTTTTCCCGCACATGCAGGGACGTTTTTTTTAGATCCGGCTTTGGCCTTCCTGTCGCCAGCTCATGCCACCCAGGAGGAAATGTGTACCCCACAATAATGTCTGCACGTAGTATTATATGTGGGAAAGTGTGTAGTGTTACGAAATGCTTTGAATCGTGTAACTGAGGTGGGACGTGGGTACCAGCCCTGTATTCACCTAGCAGGGTGAGGGAAACCGCCTAAAAAACCACACCCAGGCTGGCCGGCACTCCGACCCTTTCTGTACCGGGATCGGTATGTCTCCCAGCCTCGAAAAGACCATACGGCTAACCGAGCGCCTCGTCTACATCTACAAAGATACTCTGCAAATCACATTTAAGTGCCTGGTAAGGGGTTCATTAACCACTCTCATAATCTTTCGCTACCGTTCCATTTTCTAACCGCGCGCGGTAAGAAAGAACACCTAAATCGTTCCGTTTCGATCTGATTTCTTTTTTTATTTTATTGGGATGGTCATGTCTCCTTCAGTAGGTGGGTGCTAGCAAAATATTTTCACGTTCAGAAGTAAAAGTCGGTGATTGAAATTTCGCAAATAGATCTCGCCTCAACGAAAAACGTCGTTCTTTTAATGATTTTCACCTCAAATCGTGCAAAATTTCCGTGACGCTTTCCCCCCTGTAACGTGATAATACAAAACGAGCTGTCCTTCTGTGAACCTTCTCAATGTTCTCCGTCAGGGTTAGGGTCCCACACTGGGCAACAGTACTCCATGGGAGGACGCATAAGTGTGATGTAGGCAGTCTGTTTGGTGGAGCTGCTGCATATTCGCTTCTGCCAATGAAACGTAACCTTTGGTCCGCCTACCCCACAAGATTTTCTGTGTGTTCTCTCCACTCGCAGTTGTTCGTAATTGTAACTTCTAGGTATTTGGTAGAATTTACGACTTAAGGTTTGTTTGATTTATCGTGTTATTGATGTTCATTGGATTTATGTTAATGGTCATGTGTATTACTTCACACTTTTCATTATTTAGTGTTAATTGCCAATTTACGCACCATGTAGAAATTTTGTCTAAATCGCTTTGCAGTTGCTTTTGATTCTCTGTTGACTTCACTAACCGATAAACGACAGCATCATCCGCGAACAGTCTAAGGGAGCTATTCAGATTGTCTCCTTAATTGTTTATAAACTCAAGGAAGAGTATGGGACCAATAACGCTTCCTTGGGGAATGCCAGATATCTCTTTACTCGATGAGTTACCGTTAATTACTACGAACTGTGTCCTTTCTGATAGGAAATCATGAATTCGTTCAAATTGTTCAAATGTTTGTTAAGCTTAATGGACTTAACTACGGGGTCATCAGTCCCTAAACTTACAAACTACTTATGAACTACCTACAACTAAGGACAGCACAAATATCCATGCCCGAGGGGGGATTCGAACCCCCGACCGTAGTGGCCGTGCAGACTGTGACTGAAGCGCCTCAGTCCCCTCGGGCACCGCGGTCGGGTCATGAATTCGATCGCACAGTTGGGGCGATATTCCATAAGCACGCAATTTCATTAGAAGCCGCCTGTGAGGTATAGTGTCAAAAGCTTTCCGGAAATCCGCAAGTATGAAATCGATTTGAGTTCCCTTGTCGATGGCACTTATCACTTCATGTGAATAAAGGGAAAGCTGTCTTTCACAAGAGCGGTACTTTCTGAATCCGCGTTGACTATTGGTTAATAGGTCGTTCCCTTCGACGTAGTTCATAATGTTCGAACAAAGTATATGTTCCAAAATCCTACTGCAAATCGACATCAAGAAGATGGGCCTGTAATTCTGGGGATCATTCCTGTTGCCTTTCTTGAATATTGGGTCACCTGGGAAACTTTCAGTCTTTGGGTACGAATCATTCGCTAGGTGATATCTAAATACGGAGCTATTGCATCAGCGCATACTCTGAGAGGAATCTAGTTGGTGTACAATCTGGCCCGGAAGATTTGCTTTTGTTTAGTGACTGTAGTTGTTTTACTGCTCCAGGAACATCTACTTCTGAACTTCTCATGCTGGCAGCTGTTCTTGTTTCGGATTCTGGAGTGTTTACTTCTTAGCTTTAAACACCATTATGTTCACAAATATACAGTATGCTCAATCTTAAGTGGTTTCTGAGCGGAGAATGTTGGCAACAGAATCGTGGTTTCAGCTCGTAGCGCATTGACTGTTAGGACTTGCCCCGCCTCTTCCTCCCTGTGCTGCCAGCACACGGCGTATAGGTTAGATTGTGAAAGATATAACATGTAATGGTTTAAAGCGTCACAGACGGAACACGAAATTAGACATCACTTTAATATTAGTGTAATCTACAATCGGAACTTATACCTAAGATATATGAATAATTTTAAGGGATTTTCTTCATTATTGGGCCCGGAGAAAAAAATATATCGTAAAACGACATTATAAAAAAGTTTAACCTTCTGATGCTGCTAATATTTTACTTTTTAGCTACAGCTGTTTCGGTCTTAAGTCATTTTCAAGCAATCTGTCACAAAATTTACTTTCTGCTACTCTAATTATACAAATGTACTTACTGTGTGCAGGTGTTATGAACTTTTAATGTATCTTTATGAACTTCTTATTTAATGGTGTAGGACACTTTCATTGAAATGCAGCATGTTTACAGAATATTGCTTGAATGAAACTGTCATATACCATTAAATAAGAACTTCATAAAGATTTATTAAAAGTCCTTAATAGCTGCACGCAATAAGTACATATGTATAATTAGCGTAGCAGAAAGATAAGTAAATTTTTTGAAAGATTGCTTGGAAATTGCCCAAGGCCGACACAGCTGTTGCTAAAAAAAAAAAAAAAAAAAAAAAAAAAGAAATATATATATATATATATATATATATATATATATATATATATATATATATATATCATCGGAAGGATTTATTAAGCGGGTGTAGCAACGCCTTCTGCCTCTTTCTTTTAAATGTCGCAGCACTGAATAACAATCAGAATTGCGTTTCTCACACTACTTTCAATGACAGTATTCCTTTTCCTCAAAGGAGTTGTCGGGATATGGGGAATTATTTTTGGGCCGGCCGCAGTGGCCGAGCGGTTTGCGGCGCGCCAGTCACAGTCTGCACGGCCGCTAAGGTCGGAGGTTCGAATCCTCGCACGGACATGGGTGTTTGTGTTGTATTTAGCGTAAGCTAGTTTAAGTTAGTCTAGTAATTAGTGTGTAAGTCTAACGACTGATAACAACGCAGTTTGGTCGCATAATACCTAACACACATCTGAATTGTTTTTGCAAACAACAAAGTGGAAGACAACAATAAATACTATGTACGAATCAAGAATACATTGACGATCGCTACGGTGTACAAGGCTTTTATTTACGTTATATTGGCAGAGAGCATGAACATTCCGTAGACAAACGAACTTAGCCGACTTCTTCCGATCACAGAGGGGTCATGTAAAAGTGTGTGACCTCTAGAGGGTTATAAAGCTAAGTTATTCACTTCAAATATTTCCGGAACCATTTAATATATCGTATGATGGATTGCAAGAATGTCCTCAGTAAAGGGTGTATAGTCTCTTTTCATAGCTACATTAATTATATAGATACCGATATCAACTTAGGTTTTTTTCTTCAAATGGGAATATGGTAATTTCTGCCACTAGTTCCGTATAATTGGAAGAAACGTATTCAATGGCGTTTCACACAGTTGTCTTGGAGGAATTACAATATTTAGAGCCTAGTATTTATCTGATTTGAACATCAAATAAATTACTGTCTTACGCAGAAGTCCCTGATTTCATACCCATATAAGGAAATGAGACACGTCGGATAAGGAGAAAACGGAGTTGCAAAGACGCGATGCTAGTATAACAGAGCCAGAGAATAATCACGAACTTCCGCGTAAGATAGTAAATGATTTGATCTTCCAAACAGATAAATCCTGGTCTCTAAATATTGTAATTTTTATCAAAGTAGTTATCGGATTTTGATGAGTGAAACGCCGTTGAATTCGTTGCTTGGAGAAAAACTAGGAGCAGAAATTAGTCAAGTTGCATTAAAAAACTAAGTTGATATCGATATTTATGTAATTAATATGGCAAATACCAGAGACTATACGTCATTTACTGATCGCTTTATTACAATTCATCTGGGTAGAAACGGAATTATGATATTTTAAACGGTTCTGGAAATACTGGAAGTGAATAGGTTAGCTGAATCACTCTGCAGTTACGTTCTGTCTTAAATGATTTACAAGGTACATTCTCACAATCTTACAACAGTACCTAAATAATATTAATTACAATGGATTTTTAAAATGTTTCAGTAATTAATAGACCAATTTTAGATGGCAAATAACGCTAATAGGTTAATAGTACATGTTGGTTATCCTTATAAAAATCGTTGTAATAATACACTACTGACCATTAAAATTGCTACACCAAGAAGAATTGCAAACGATAAACGGGCAAGTATATTATACTCGAACTGACCTGTGATTACATTTTCACGCAATTATGGTGCATAGATCGTGAGAAATCAGTTCCCAGAACAACACCTCTGCCCGTAATAACGGCCTTGATACGCCTGTGCACTGAGTCAAATAGAGCTTGGATGACACGTACAAGTACAGATGCCCATGCAGCTTCAACACGATACCACAGTTCATCAAGAGTAGTGACTGGCGTATTGTGACGAGCCAGTTGCCACCACTGACCAGATGTTTTCAATTAGTGAGAGATCTGGAGAATTTGCTGGCCAGGGCAGCAGTCGAAAATTTTCCTTACCAGAAAGGCTCGTACAGGACCTGCAACATGCGGTCGTGCATTATCATGCTGAAATGTAGAGTTTCGCAGGGATCGAATGAGTGGTAGAGCCACGGGTCGTAACACATCTGAAATGTAACGGGCACTGATCAAAGTGCCGTCGATGCGAACAAGAGGTGACGGAGACGTGTAACCAATGGCACTCAATACCAACACGCCGGGTGATACGCCAGTATGGCGATGACGAATACAAGCTTCCAATGTGCGTTCACCGCGATGTCGCCAAATACGGATGCGTCCATCATGGTGCTGTAAACAGAACCTGGATTTATCAAAAAAAAAAAAAAAAAAAAAAAAAAAAAAAAAAGTGACATTTTGCCATTCATGTATCCAGGTTTCTTCGTTGCGTACACCATAGCACCATAGCTGCCTGTGATGCAGCGTCGAGGGTAACCGCAGCTATGGTCTCCGAGCTGATAGTCCATGATGCTGCAAACTTCATCGAACTGTTCGTGCAGATGGTTGTTATCTAGCAAACGTCCCAATGTCTTGACTCAGGAATCGAGACGTGGCTACACGATTCGTTGCAACCATGCGGATAAGATGCCTGTCATCTCGACTGCTAGTGATACGAGGCCGTTGGGATCCAGCACGGCGTTCCGTATTGCACGCCTGAACCCACTGATTTCACGTTCTGCTAACAGTCATTGGATCAGACCAACGCGAGCAGCAATGTCGCGATACGATAAACCGCAATCGGGATAGGCTACAATCCGATCTTTATCAAAGTCGGAAACGTGATGGTACACATTTCTCCTCCTTACACGAGGCTCACAACAACTTATGACCAGGCAACGCCGGTCAACTTCTGTTTGTGTATGATAAATCGGTTGGAAACTTTCCTCATGTCAGCACTTTTTAGGTGTTGCACACCTTATGTTAATGCTCTGAAAAGTTAATCATTTGCATATCGGACCATCTTCTTCCGATCTGTTAAATTTCGCGTCTTGTAGCACATCATCTTCGTGATGTAGCAATTGTCGCCGTTTGTTTGTTACATAAATGTTTGTATATCTTATGGGATTTAACTGCGGGATCATCAATCCCCAAATGAAAAAACTACTTACGAACTAACTTATACTAAAGACAGCAGAAATATCCATGCCCGAGTGAGGATTCGAACCGTCGACGGGTAGCGGCCTCGCGCATCGGAGCACAGCGCCTGAATGCGTTTGGCCACTGCTGTGGCAAGATGCCGTCTGACGACGGTTTGTCGGTACCAGTGTGAACACAGCTTAAGGCGCCTTCCAGTGGAGTGCACGTTTGCTCCCCGTCGGAAGTTCGAGTCCTCCCTCGGGCATGGATATATGTGTGTGTGTGTGTGTGTGTGTGTGTGTTAGTGTTGTCCTTAGAAAGGTAAAGCAGTTAACAATCGGAAGATTGGTTTGAACACCACAGTGCTTTACTAGGCATGGTCCTGTCTGGAGGTGGTATGGCGTTGCCTTCCTCCGACCTTCGAACTGACCTACCCAGCCAATTATATGGGGATCTACAGTTTAACGTGGGTTGAGAACCACGGTGCTACTCAGTATTTTTCACATCAGCAACACTGCCAGAGGTATAAGAAGTGGAAAGTGACAGATAAAGATGCTAGGCCCTGGCGCGGATCGAACCCCCCGACCTTCGGATTTGTAGTCCAGCACTCCACCACCGTGCTAAGGAGCCGTCCATCGCTTAAATTAGTTTAAATAATTTGTCAGTCTAGGGACTGATGGCACTGCATTTTGGTCCTACAGATTTACAAATATATGAAAATTTGAAAGCAGTGAACTGGTTTTTATTAATAAGCGGAAACGGCCTCGGGGGCAAGGAAGTCGAATGGCTAGAGACGAGTTTTGATTTTAAGGAGTTGCCGCCAGCGGCCGCTCAGGTGGTTTCTCACAGAGTCCCCTTCCTTTCCTTTTATCTTTTATCTCTGGTTGAATAAAGCGCTGGCCTTCGCCTCGTCCGTCGGCGAGCAAGGTAATAAATCGGCCACAGCTAATAAATATGCAAATGAGCCGGATCTTCGTCTTTCACTGTAATAACTTTCAGATTTTCTTTTCAGACGACCGTTAGTGTAAGTAAATTAATGGAATCTTACACTGTTACACTCTGTTAAAGTTGGTCGGAGTGGATTTTGAGAGTTCGTGGCTAAAGCGGCGAGACTCTTCTGAAGACGTCCTACCTGCCACTTGCGCTGCTTGGCGGGAAACGTCCCCGCAAGGCACTGCTGGGGCTACCCTCACTGTAGGTGCCCCCGCGCCCTTATAGGCGTGAGGTCGCCCTTCGCCCGTCGCCCTTCACCCTCCAGACTTAATTTCATTAGGCTCGGCGCCTGCACTGCCGACTATTAATTAGAATGGAGGGGTGGGGCTGACGCTCAGCTCACCCTCTCCGTTCCGCCCCCACTGTTTGTCGTCTTCCCTTCAGTATCGCCGCAGGATTAGTCATTACGTCACTCCACTTCGTGCTTCTTCTGTAGCGACTGCCTTTGTCCAGTCTCCTCTAGAGCCGGCCGCGGTGGCCGCGGGGACTGAGGCGCTCCAGCCACGGTCTGCACGACCACTACGGTCGGGGGTTCGAATTCCCCCTCGGGCATGGATATTTGTGCCGTCTTTAGTCTTAGTTAGTTCATAAGTAGTTTGTAAGTTTAGGGACTGATGACCCCGTAGTTAAGTCCCATAAGCTTAACAAACATTTGAACATTTTCTCCTGTGGGCGGAAGCTTGTTTCACTTATGCGTATTGGAAGCATCATCGAAGAAAACGTCCACGGTAGCAACAATGTTTCGATGGTATGTAGATGATACCGGAATGAGAAAGCCTATCGCAGCACAACGAACCTTGAATATTTGATGGCTAGAGTAGAAGATATAAAAGAGGAGACGTATCTTCTAGTCTTATCCGGTAGTTAGAAAAAATTTAAATAAAGAATCGTTCATATTCGCCTGAATGTAAAGTAAAACGATACACAATGTCATGTCGTATAACATGACACATTGTTTAATGTTATCCAGCATGGTAAACATTGTGATATGGGGAGACCGGGGTAAGTTGACCAGGGGGATAAAATGAATAATGATTTAGTTTAAATTCCCAGTTATAGGTAACACCACTGTATGCATACTACTAGCGCTCCACACGACTAGGAAGTAAAGTATAGTGCACTGACGCCGCTCGTGTCGTATCATTCCTTGCTATATTCTGACCGAGAATTCTCTCTGACGTGCTATAATTTTCTGCATCTCCGTATTAAGACTCCGCAGACTAGCAAGTAAGTTATGCCTTGTACTTTGTCACACATGACTAAGTTAAACAATGTGCTTTTCGTAAAAACTGTGTATTTGTATCTCATTCTTCTTTAAACTGCCGTAATAATGGAAAGTTTCTAACATTGTCGTTCGGAGCCTCAGTACTGTGCCCCGATAACAGTTTTTCATTACTTTCCAAAATTAACAAAAACTCTCTGATAATATGAAAATAAAATTATATATAATTAAGATTGTTTTGTTCTTACTTACCCACATCAAAAAATTGTTTGGTATCACTCGTGCATGGCACGAACATTTTACTCCTGGTAGCGTTTGTATAAATCAAAACCCCTTGGATCTTTCAACTGGCACGAAACGTCTGAAGTTTAGTGGTGATGTTAGAGGAGAGGATAATGGCAGGTTTCGCCAAATGTAAGGTTTAGTGGGGATGGGATCTTGGCAGGGTTCGCAAATGTAAAGTTATTGTGGGGCAAGGAATGAAATGGACAGGGACAGCTGACCCGCCTGTAAACTGATTCTTGGTTTACTGTTGATTCTCGAAATAAAGTCTATGTCCGAAAATTGATCTCAATTAACGCTATCTGAAACACTTCAAAAACCTATCCAAAAAAATGAATGATGGGGATCTACTGTTATGAATAACTTTCTCGGAACACAATTCTTTGATAATCAATTGAATACGAGGCGCGTCCAGAAAGTAAGTTCTGTTTGGTAATAAAATGAAATTGTACACAGATACAGAAGAAATTTTTATTGCACAAAATTCTACAACTCTTAAACTACTTTTCCACTTAACTGCCGGAATTTTGTAGGTACTTGTCATAGCGTGTCACAAGTTTTTGCATGCATCCTTCACAGAAGGTTGCCGCCTGTGTATTCAACCATGTGGTAACAGCTCTTTATCATCGTTGAAGTGTTGACCACCAAGGACAGATTTTAGGTGTAAGAAGAAAGTCGCTAGGAGAGAGGTCCGAGCTGAATGGAGGATGATCAAACAGGACCCATTGAAGTTTCCGTAAGAATTGTTTGGTCACATTTGGCGTGTGAGGTCAGGCATTATCGTGAAAAAAAAAATCTTTTGACAGTAATCCTCTTCTTACACCTAAAATCTGTCCTTGGTGGACAACACTTCAACGATGATGACGAGCTGAAAGAACATGTTACGACATGGTTGAATACACAGGCGGCAACATTCTATGAAAAAGGCACACAAAACCTTGTGCCATGCTATGACAATTGACAACAAAATTTCGGAAGCTATGTAGGAAAGTAGTTTAATAGTTTTAGATTTTTGTACAATCAATATTTTTTCTGTATCTGTACCCGTTCGTTTTATATAACCAAACGGAACTTACTTTCTGGACGCGCCTCGTATATCATTTGCTTCCAAAACAATTAGTCAGATTAACCTAAAATTAACATATTAACATGGCAAGAGCCTGAACGACAAATATTTGAATAATGGACAAAATTCTATTTCAGCTTTACATGAATGTGTGCTAGCAAATTTTCAGTGACTGGCAAGTCCTTCCCCACTCCCCGTGACCGAAGCAAATCTCATGACACGATTACTATATAGAAAGCGAGGGCTGAATATTTCGGTGCAGTCCCTAAGCATCACTATTCTCCACACGTCACAGTTCCTCTCAGACACAGGCAAATGCTAGCGGTAGGTTACCAAACAGGGAGCAGAGGTGTGTTCTCGAAGTACATCTGAGGTGGCGCCTGATGGCGGCTGCTGAAAATACCCGCGGCCGCGGAAACAATGATTTGCTTCGCAACACAGAAGCTATTACTCCTACAGCACCAGCCGCTGTAAACTCGATACCTCGCAGTGCCCAACGTTCTCGGTGATTCCGCAAAGTCTGTGCCACTCCAAACTGCGTGTATTGCTACACTAGTATTTATTCGAGGCAAAGGTGACTCCAGAATCCCGAACAAATCGTCTCCTGTGCAAGCGAAGCACCAGATAAGGCAGACTGGCCTTATTAATGGTTTACCGAAACTCACACAGTATGCACAATTTTCAGAGCGGACTCTGAAGTCTGTACAAAGTTATACGTTCAAGTTGAACATGTAATGAGATCCTCCTCCAGCCGAAGCTCAGAGAGAAGTCCTCCTCCTGCCGAAGCTAAGAAGCGAGTCCACATTTTTTTTTTTTTTTTTTTTTTTTTTTTTTTTTTACAACCAGCACTCTATCGAGAGGGGGCCACGCCCCTAAGATTCAGAAAAGCCAGTCGGAGACGTTCGAGCGTTCTTGGACGTTCTGCCCACACAGCTGGTGGTATTCCGAACCTCGGGCTGTGCTCCCGCCTAAACTGGCGTACAAGTTCACTGTTGGAGTAATTTTCTTGCTTATCAAGAAAGAAGGAGAGATATCTCCGACTCAGCAGTCGGCATGTGGCTGCCGTCCCCGAACTACAGGGAGACTTAGCTTAAAACACGAAGGCAGCAAGAAACATGGAATTCTCCCGAAATTTTGGTCCCAGGTACTCCCAGACGCGACACACAATGCTGGCGACAGCCAGTTGCTCTCGGTCTGGGGAACCAGACTCCCGTTCTCTTTGCGCAGACAGTGTAGCCCGCACTCTTAGGACGCCGGTTTCACTTTGCAGATAAGCTACGACATTTAAGCGTCCTAACCTCCCGACGGGTGGCGTCCGATGGCTCCCGTCGCTGCTACAGGGCAGGTAGCATCGTTAAACGCCGGCCTGGCTTTCACTTCCATTCCCCCATGCCTCCGGTGGAGACCAGCCGCCAGCCACCCTTGCGATTTTTTTTATTATTTTTTTTATTTTAATTTTTTTTTACGCAGCAAGCTCGCTTCCCTCCCGACGACTAAAAACAACCCTGCACCTGATATTCATCCCCGTTTCATCTTAAGAGTCATGTGTTGCTCAACAATAAGAAGTTTGTATGCTCACTTGCTCTACCGATGATGATGAGACCGAGGAGGCAAAGGAAATTATTCAGACATTTAAGGGAGAGGAAAACTTAATTGTCATGGCAGACTGGATTTCGGTGGTAGGAAAAGGAAGGGAGGAAAAATAGCAGGTGAAACTGTTCAAAAAAGAATGAAAGAGTAAGCCGCCTGGTAGAAGTTTGCACGGAACATAATTTGATCATAACAAACACCTGGATTAAGAATGACGAAAGAAGGTTGTATACGTGGAAGAGGCCAGGACACACCGGATATATTTCGGAACCCATAGACTCTGACCCCACTCCCATGAACCACAGACATAGCCGAGGTGGGGTGGCTTGCGTGCCTCAACGATACAGATAGCCGTACCGTAGGTGCAACCACACTGGAGGGGTATCTGTGGAGAGGCCAGACAAACGTGTGGTTCCTGAAGAGGGGCAGCAGCCTTTTCAGTAGTTACAGGGGCAACAGTCTGGATGATTGACTGAGCTGGCCTTGTAACATCAGCTAATATGGCTTTGCCACACAGCTACTGCGAACGGCTGAAAGCAAGGGGAAACTACAGCCGTTACCTTTCCCGAGGACATGCAGATCTACTGTATGAACATATGATGATGGCATCCTCTCGGGTAAAATATTCCGGAGGTAAAATAGTCCCCCATTCGGATCTCCGGGCGGGGACTACTCAGGAGGATGTGATCATCAGGAAAGACAATACTGGCATTCTATGGGTCGGAGCGTGGAATGTTAGATCCCTTAATCGAGTAGGAAAATTAGAAAATTTAAAAAGGGAAATGGATAGGTTTAAGTTAGATATAGTGGGGTTAGTGAAGTTCGGTGGCAGGATGAACAGGATTTCTGGTCAGGTGAGTACAGGATTATAAATATACAAAATCAATTGGGGGTATCACAGGAGTAGGATTGATAATGAATAAGAAAATAGGAATGCGGGTAAACTACTATGACCAGCACAGTGATCGCATTATCATTGTCAAGATAGATACGAAGCCAACACCGATAACAGTAGTACAGGTTTATATGCCAACAAACTCTGCCGATGATGAGGAAATCGAAGAAATATATGAGGAGCTAAAGGAAATTATTCAGACAATTAAGGGAGAGGAAAACTTAATTGTTTTGGGGGACTGGAATACGGTAGTAGGACAAGGAAGGGAAGGGAGGATAGTAGGTGAATATGGTCTGGGCAAAAGGAATGAAAGAGGAATCCGCCTGGTAGAATTTTGCACAGAACATAATTTAGTTATAACAAACACCTGGTTCAAGAATCACAAAAGAAGGTTGTATACGTGGAAGAGACCAGGAGACACCGGAAGATACCAGATAGATTTTATAATGGTAAGACATAGATTTCGGAACCAGGTTCTACAGTGTAAGACATACCCAGGGGCAGATATAGACTCTGACCATAACTTGTTGGTTATGAACTGTAGGCTGAGACTAAAGAAACTACAAAAAGATAGGAAAATAAGGAGATGGGACCTGGAGAAATTGAAGGAACTTGATATTCTTAAGAATTTCAGAGGGAGCTTTAGGCAACAATTGACAGAAACAGGGGAAAATAAAACAGTAGAGGAGGAATGGGTAAAATTGAAAGATGAAATAGTGAAGGTAGCAGAGGACAAAATAGGTAGGGAGGAAAGACCTACAAAAAATCATTGGATATCACAGGAGATACTAAATTTAATCGATGAAAGGAGAAAATACAAAAATGCAGTAAATGAAACAGGCAAAATGGAGTACAGACGACTAAGAAATGAGATTGACAGGAATTGCAAAATGGCTAAGCAGGGGTGGCTAGAAGGCAAATGCAAGGATGTAGAAGAATGTATAAATTGGGGGAAAATATATACAGCGTACAGGAAAATAAAAGAAACATTTGGAGATAAGAAAAACAGCTCTATGAATATCAAGGACACTGATGGAAAACCAGTTCTCAGCAAAGAAGGGAAAGCTGAAAGGTGGATAGAGTATATAGAGGGGCTCTACAAAGGAAATGAACTTCGAGACAATATTGTAGGAAGGGAAGAGGATTTAGATGAAGATGAAATAGGAGATACTGTACTGAGAGAAGAATTTGACAGAGCCCTGAAAGACCTAAGTCGAAACAAGGCTCCTGGAGTAGATGATATTCCCTCAGAGCTACTGAATGAACCAGCCATGACAAAATTGTTTCACCTGGTGTGTAAGATGTATGAGACAGGTCAAGTACCCTCAGACTTCAAGAAAAAATGTTATAATCCCCATCCCTAAGAAAACAGGTGCAGACAGGTGTGAAAACTACAGAACCATCAGTTTAATAAGTCATGGTTGCAAAATAGTAACACGAATTATATACAGAAGGATGGAAAAGCTGGTAGAAGCCGACCTCGGGGAAGATCAGTTTGGGTTCAGAAGAAATGTAGGAACACGGGAGGCAATACTCACTTTACGGCTTATCCTAGAAGATAGATTAAGGAAAGGCAAACCTACATTTCTAGCTGGAGAAGGCTTTTGACAATGTTGATTGGAATAAACTCTTTCAAGTTCTGAAGCAAGCAGGTATAAAATATAGGGAACTTAAGGTTATTTACAACTTGTACAAAAACCAGACAGTGGTTGTCAGAGTTGAAGGGCATGAAAGGGATACAGTGGTTGGAAAGGGAGTAAGACAGGGTTGTAGTCTTTCTCCATTGTTGTTCAATTTGTACATTGAGCAAGCTATAAAGGAAAGCAAGGAGAAATTTGGTGAAGGAATTAAAGTTCAGGGGGAAGAATTAAAAACATTACGTTTTGCCGACGACATAGTAATTCTGTCAGATACAGAAAAGGACCTGGAAGAGCAATTGAACGGAATGGACAGTGTGCTGAAAGGTGCATATAAGACGAACATTAACAAGAGCAAAACTAGGGTAATGGAGTGCAATGTAAGAAAATCAGCTGATGCTGAAGGAATTAGATTTGGAAAAGAAGCAATAAAGGAGGTAGATGAGTTTTGTTACTTGGACAGTAAAATAACAAATGATGGTCGCAGTACAGAGGGTATAAAATGCAGAATGGCAATGGGTAAAAAGCGTTCTTGAAAAAGAGAAATTTGTTAACATCGAATATTGATTTAAACCTAAGGAAGTCCTTTCTGAAGGCATTTGTTTGGAGTGTTGCCTTGTATGGGAGTGAGACATGGACGATAAACAGTGCGGACAGGAAGAGGATTGAGGCTTTTGAAATATGGTGCTACAGAAGAATGTTGAAGATTAGGTGGGTGGATCGCGTAGCTAATGAGGAGGCACTGAACAGAATTGGGGAGAAAAGAAATTTCTGGCATACCTTGACTAAAAGAAGGGATAGATTGGTAGGACACATTCTTAGACATCAAGGAATTGTGAGTTTAGCGTTGGAGGGAAGTGTATGGGGAAAAAATTGCAGGGGAAGACCAAGAGATGGATACAGTAAGCAGATTCAGACAGATGTAGGTTGTCGCTCTTATGTGGAGATGAAGAGGCTTGCTCAGGATAGGGTATTGTGGAGAGCTGCATCAAACCAGTCTCCGGACTGAAGACCACAACAACAACAACAGACTCTGACCATAACTGATTGGTCACGAACTGTAGGTTGAAGCTGAAAAAACTAAAAACTTCTGAAAGGTAGGAAAATAAGGAGATGCGACTCGGATAAATTGACGGATCCACCTGAAGTTCTTAAGATTTTCAGAGGGAACTTTAGGCAACAATTGAGAGGAACCGGGGGGGATAAAACACTAGAGGCGAAAATTACGTTACTCTGTTCATCAAATCATTTATATAGATACAAAATAATAGCTGTCCTGTCACACTCCCCTGGGGCACGCCTGACGATGCACTCGTCTCTAATGAACACGTTTTTTCCATCCTGAATCGACTTTATAGGCATATATTTCTCTAACCCTTTACTTACAATGTATTTAAATTTAGACCACAATTTTTCTACATCCATTGTACCAGAAATAAACGATATCCATTCATTTTCTAAGTCGATGGTAAGAATAGCTTGTCGGCTCTTTGTAACTTGTCTTGTTTTTTATCGAATTCTAACTGGTTCTTTTATATTTATGTTAACATTGATAACAGTCACACAGTGACCGAAATCTAGATCTGGTGAATAAACGAAATATTTATGACTGATTGCTGACCATTCGCTACAAATCATTTATTTGTTGTTATATCCGCCAAGTGGCAAAGTATGGCCGATAACTGCGCTCATACACGGCGCAATGAATTCCTGAGAGGATGACATCTACAGGGTGTTACAAAAAGGTACGGCCAAACTTTCAGGAAACATTCCTCACACACAAAGAAAGAGAATATGTTATATGGACATGTGTCCGAAAACGCTTTATTTCCATGTTAGAGTTTATTTTAGTATTTACGGATGAGGCTTCATTCCAATGTGATAAAATTGTAAATTTTCACTATCAACATGTGTGGGCTGACGAGAATCCCCACGCAATTGTGCAATCACGTCATCAACACAGATTTTCTGTGTACGTTTGGGCAGGAATTGTTGGTGATGTCTTGATTGGGCCTCATGTTCTTCTTCCTACGCTCACTGGAGCTCGTTAACATGATTTTATACGGGATACTCTACCTGTGCTGCTAGAACATGTGCCTTTAGAAGTACGACACAACATGTGGTTCATGCACGATGGAGCTCCTGCACATTTCAGTCGACATGTTCGTACGCTTCTCAACAACAGATTCGGTGACCGATGGATTGGTAGAGGCGGACCAATTCTATGGCCTCCACGCTCTCCTGACCTCCACCCTCTTGACTTTCATTTGTGGGGGCATTTGAAAGCTCTTGTCTACGCAACCCCGGCAATAAATGTAGTGACTCTGCGTGCTCGTATTGTGGACGGCTGTGATACAATATGCTATTCTCCAGGGATGCATCAGCGCATCAGGGACTCCATGCGACGGAGGGTGTATGTATGTATCCTCGCTAACGGAGGACATTTTGAACATTTCCTGTAACAAAGTGTTTGAAGTCACGCTGGTGCGTCTCTCTAGGGAAACTGGCCTCAGTATTCCAGGCCGAAGTCACTGCCATCAGGGCGTGTGTGTAGGAGAATTTTCGATGTGCTACAAAGACCGTAGCATCTATATCTATTCAGACAGCCAGGCAGCCCTGAGATCACTGGCAGCTCCTGCAACAAGGTCTAATATTGTTGCAGAATGTCACAGGGTTCTGGTGGAGCTAGGGGAAAGCAATAGAGTAAACCTATTGTGGGTCCCTGGACACTCGGGGATCAGTGGCAACGAACATGCCGTCAGATTAGCCAGGATGGAGGCAGAGACTCCATTTATTGGACCGGAACCTGTCCTGACAATCACCAAGGCAATGATCAAATTGGAGCTACGTAACTGGCTCAGAAGACAGCACGTAGAATATTGGACCAAAATCTATCAACAAAAACATGGCAAGGTAATGATGCCAAAGCCATGTTTTAAGGCACAAAACATTTAGGACAACCAGACCCGTAGAAATTGTGTCTAATAAAGAACTGGTAAAGGGACTCCTTGCACTGTTCAAGGGCATTGGTTGGCTTTACTAGATATGTTGTTGTTGTGGTCTTCAGTCCGGAGACTGATTTGATGCAGCTCTCCACAATACCCTATCCTGAGCAAGCCTCTTCATCTTCACATAAGAACGGCAACCTACATCTGTCTGAATCTGCTTACTGTATCCATCTCTTGGTCTTCCTCTGCGATTTTTACCCCACACACTTCCCTGCAACGCTAAATTCACAATTCCTTGATGTCTAAGAATGTGTCCTACCAATCTATCCCTTCTTTTAGTCAAGGTATGCCAGAAATTTCTTTTCTCCCCAATTCTGTTCAGTACCTCCTCATTAGTTACGCGATCCACCCACCTAACTTCAGCATTCTTCTGTAGCACCATATTTCAAAAGCCTCAATCCTCTTCCTATTCGCACTGTTTATCGTCCATGTCTCACTCCCATACAAGGCAACACTCCATACAAATGCCTTCTTACTAGATATACAGGAAGCGATACCGCACAATAAACTTAGTTTCGGTACGGGCAGTGGCGGGTTCGACCAAGACTGTTTTGGCTTCCCTGAGAAAATCAAATCAAATCACGCTTGTACGTTCTGTTGCTGTGTGTTTCCATTCCATGGTTAATGTGACTTGAAGAGAAGTAATAAAATGAGCTCTAACATGGAAATTAAGCGTTTCCGGCCACATGCCCACATAACATATTTTCTTTGTTTGTGTGTGAGGAATGTCTCCTGAACGTTTGGCCTTACCATTTTGTAACACTCTGCTTTGCTGGTTTTTAGTGAAGAGTTACATTTAGGACAGGAGACAGCGCGCTGTGGTAAACGGCGCTCTGGGTCTCTGGGAGTGTGGGGCACCTGTAGCGAGTGGAGAGCGCGCAGCCAGCAGCCAGCAGCTAGCCGGCTGAACCATTTGCTGGCGGAGCGACAAGTGGGGCCCCCTCCCCCCCACGCCAGCAAATGGGCGCGGCCGCTTTAGCGCCAGGCCAGCCGGCTGGCGCCAGCAATAACGGCCGCCGACAATCCATCACCGCCGGCGCCGGCGCGTCAACAAGTTTGCACGCGCCGCGGCCGCCGCCGCAGTTTTGCCTCTCGGAGCTTCCCAGGGCCGGCGCTCTCTCCACCTGGAAGACTCGAGGGGGCGGTGGACGAGCCGACAGCGCTGCTGGCCGGGAGTGTCCTCTCAGCTCCCTGGGGGACAAGGTACATTCACTGCGTGTCTTACCGACATAACATTAATATTCATTACAATGGGAACTTAAGGGTTATAAATTACTGCTATTATTTCAAATAAGACAGCGACCAGTGATTTATTAATTTATCCTGGCGAAAACGACTTCGAAAAAGGTACGGGTATGAAGCCAGGTATGAAAATCGACGACGGCCGATGTTTCGGCAGGAGACCACTCTGTCATTTTCAAGGCAAAACTGCAGTGAGAAAGCAATGAGCAACGATCTTTAAATCCTCGGATTTCAATGAATAAACAGAAAAGACAACACACACCCAGCAAGCAAGCAAGCACACAGAGCCGATATGACCAAAGATGAAAACGGTCAGGATATCGATGATAAACATCAGTTCTCGACGGATGAGGTCGGATTAGTTTTGTCCGTCTGTTTTTTGACAACGGAATTTAAGCAAAACCCTCCATCCCTATTCATAAGGTTGTCAGCTAGTTTTATTTTCTATCGCTTCCTTGATAACACAGTCTCAGTAGGTGAAATTGCATACTAGAATTTCCGTTTTGTTGTATTCCACAGGGTGACCTGTGTCAAGACAGTGTTTGGCCGCAGCAGATTTGTTTGGCTGTTGTAAACGAGTGTGGCGTTGTATTGAGCATAAAAGTCACACACGTTTAGAACAGGCAAACAAATATGCTGTTGCTAAACACTGTCTTGACACAGGTCACCATATGGAATAAAACAAAACGGAAATTCTGGCATGCACTTCCAGCTACTGGGATTCTGTTATCAAGGAAGCGATAGAAATAAAACTAGGTGACAACCTTATGAATAGGGTTAGAGGCTTCTGCTTAAATTCCGCTTGGGATCCTGCTCTCTCGCCTGTCAAAAAACAGAGGGACAAAACTAATTCGAACTCATCTGTCGAGAACTGATGTTTATTATCGATATTTTGACCGGTTTCATCTTTGGTCGTGTCGGTGCTGTGTGGTTGCTTGCTCGGTGTGTGTCGTTTCTGTTTACTCACTGAAAATCGAGGTTTTAAAGATCGTTGCACCTTGCTTCTTCACTGCAGTTTCGACTTGAAAATGGCAGGGTGGTCTCCTGCTGAAATATCGGTCGTCGTCGATTTGGATACCTGGCTGCATACCCGTAAGTTTTTCGAAGACAGATTTTACTGTCTACCGGTTTCGGGCACTTACTTTGCTTTTTCGTGTTTGGAACTCTGTTTGAGTCCTGCAGCCCAATATCGGGCCAAGTCCAATTCTTCATCAAGGTTATACCTCGTGGGACAAATGGAACACTGTAGATGTTCCATATCTTGAACTTCATCGCAATCGCATTTGGCGTCTCCTTCTCTGAAACCTCATTTGACTGGATTTGCTTTGACTGCTGCTACACCTGTTCTGATACGATTCAGTGATCTCCAGAACTTCCAGCTTGTTGTACTACCGCTGCGCATTTCTCGTGAAGCTGGGTAGTCCTTCGGGAGTTCATTCAGCTCACTAGCGATGAATCTCATGCGGTTTTAAGTCTGCTGCGTCCGCATGAAGAACCGTGCAGTGGGTGAAAGATCTGTTTGAATTTTTCTGTGTGTTATTACGCAGTTCTCGGGGATTCAGGAGATGACAATCGAGCTTTTTATATATTTTCACCAGTGGTGCAGGTTTCATGCATCCTGTTGTTAGCCTGCATGTTTCATCTAGGACTGTAGAGACTTTCTTGGTATTTGTGGTTGGGACCATATAGGGCATGCATATTCTGCCGTGGATAAGAAGAGTGCTTGAGAAGTTGCTCGTAAGACAGTCGGTCTGGCTCCCCATTCACTGTTCGTCAGTTTCCTTAAGATATTGTTTCCGGCAACAACTTTTTGGCATGTCTTTTCACAGCGGTATTTGTACGTCAGTTGTCTACCCAGCACGACACCCAGGTATGTTGGTTTGTCAGAATGTTCTAGCTTTCTGCCATTCCAGATGACATTTAGGTTCCTGTTTGCTTGTTTTGAGCAAAGGTTGAAAACTCCAACTTGAGTCTTCGATTTGGTTTGATGGACTTCTCTTTATAATATTCGGACATTATGTTTAGCTAACTTTCTAGTTTTTCTTCTACTTCATCGAAGTTATTTCTTTGTGCTGTAATGGCCAGGTCATCGCCGTACAAAAAATGGGCAGTATGTTCCGGTGCTGGTTGATCGTTGGTGTACAGGTTAAATAGTACAGAGAGAGGGAGGGCAACACACTGCTCTGGACAAGCCCGTTGTTTTGTCGCCGCCATGGCTTTTCCTAACGTCCATCAATACACAGAACTGTCTGTTTTGTAGCAGAAATTCAATTATTTTTGTGAGCTGATGATCCTTGAATGTGCTGTAGAGTTTTTTCATGAGAATTCTATGATTCACAGTGTCATATGCAGAAGTTTCTTGCGTCTTCAGGTGGGTAATAATGCCCTATAAGTTCAGTTATAACACGATGGAGTGAAGGAATCGTTGAAAACAGCAATCATTCGCCTTTTACGATGAACGTCTAAGGGTTCCTAAATGTAGGCAATTTTTATTTTTTATTTTATTCCATAAGTTTATTAGCAGATTTTTTTGCGCGACCCGTCGGTAGATACGTGTTTAGTTACGCCGGTATTACACTGTCAAGTTATTGGTCAAAGAACTATTGGACATACTGTAATGGGAATGTCGCCAGTATCATCAACTCTAAGGCCTCGACTTAGATTTGACCAAAGAAATTGCTCATCTCCTGTTTCCTGCATTCAGAAATGTGGTCACTCGGAGCGCTAGCAGTAGTATAGCCTCCTTCCCATTACAGCTGTTTTATTTGGAGGCTAATGTTTGACATAGCGTTCGTATTCGTAAACATGGCTACTAGTGGCAAGTTTGTGTAGTGTTTACCAGCAACAACAAAATTTATAGGAATATGTAAATCAGATGGGGCGTTGTATTACACCCGACAAGGCCAATTCACACTGTCCGTCACGTCAATTCGCTTAGCCCAAAACCCTGCGGTGAAAGTGAGATTATGAGTTACAATCCGTGATGTAAAAAGTTATGATATACTATCGTAATGGAAGTAGTAACATCCCTAAATCTTATTTACGGCCAAAGCAGACTTTATAATGTGTGGTTCTGGTCAACTTGGTTTGCTAAGTGCTGGGAAGTGAAACAACATTCAAAACATCGACATCTGTTTGCAAGCGAAAATATATACAAATAAACACGTCAGACAATTGTTGTAAGGAAATAAATAAGCCTATTTATTTTATCTTCTATGTTTCCGTCCTTACATTGTGAATAACGTAATAAACAACTTAGAGTTTCCTCTTTGTCATTGTTGAATATTTTCCATTTAAATCGTTATTTAATGGTACTTGCTTCATTAACTTACAATCTTACAAGTATACACTGTTTGTGTCAGCTTTTTATGTTACTCTGTTGCAAATTGTGAAGAATGTAGAGCTACAAAGTAATTAGCAATGAATTGCGGCCGGCTGTACTGCCGACAATATAGAAAAGAAAATCCTCCCGTTCCCGTAACAAATGTTACTGAACACTTATTTACCTCGCCGTGAGACCCACTGTTGCATCCAAGTACGTTTAATTTTCTTTTTTCCTCCATCTCTTCTAAATGCAGACACAATGCAACTGTGGTATAAACATCTTAGCACAACACCGCTATTCTGAATCAGCATTGACGAAATTTTCAATGATAGCGTAATACCCTCTTTAGTATTTTATCCAAAGAATAGGATCAAAGAATAGGACCAATATTTATCCAGTTTTATCGTCCAATTCTTTGTCCAGTAATTTGATAGTGGCAAACCGACTTTAGTAACGGCTAGGACGCTTGGCGACAGTAAGAGCCGATTTAGATCCCACGGCAGAGATGTACCATTTTTTTAACTTTTTTATTTTTATGGTTTTATTTTTAATTCCTTTCCAGAAGGAGAAGGCGGACCCATTTTAGAACATTTGAAGTTGGTTTAGGCCAGAGAAGGTAACTTTGTTCTGTGATGCACTCTTTATTTATAAAAAAGGGGGATTAAAACATTTTCTTAGCTAATTTAATTTTCAATATTTGTTTGCTGGAGGTTAACATGCTTATGTTATTCTCCTGAGGGAAAATCCTGCCTTAAGAAAAACCTCAGAGAGGAAAAGTATTACATTATAAAATATTTTGAAATTAGTTAAATTAATTAAAATACTTTAAATAAAGTTCTACTTCTTGCAGATGATGCAGTAACTCATTTTCTTCTAAAACTGCTTCTAAAACATGTTCTCCAGGATATACCATCTCAATAGCCTGAGCTATGGTACTTGGCGGGTATGCATATTTGTAACGAGAACGGTTTAATCTAATCGCTGCTTGCTTGAAGATTTCAGAAGTTTTGGTATCGGTTTTTAATCTTGCAATTCCAAAGTTTGCTGTAAGTCTCAGTAATCGCTGCTCCAAAGGTTCCACATTTGCTCCTTGATATAATTCCTCACCAGTAGTGCTTTGATTTAATTTATCTGCACATCTTAAAATTCGTCTCTCTGTAATAAAGATTTTTGATGAATGTGATATAAATGTTAACCAAATAGGAGCAGCATATTATAAAGTTGGGCTTATATAACTGCAATAAGTATATGTCAAGGCTGGCGTTGAAATACCGTGAACGTTTTAACAAACTTCGTCTTTTTCTTGCCTTCGTTATTAATTCAGTCAAGGTCCATTTACACGTCAAAGTTGAGTCAAAAGTATTTCCAAGATATTTGACTGTATTTTTGGGTGCAATCTGCTTCCCCCAAAGTACAATCCGTAAATCTGTTGTGTCTTGACTTGCGTATTGAGTTAAATTTCTGTGGTGGAACGATATTGACTTTTATTTGCGTTAGATCGTATTTTCCACTTCGACAATCAAGATTCCAATTTCTGAATGTACTCAGTGCATATTCGCTTTATTCCTTCTGCTGATGGCGAATAACACTAATAAGCAGTGTCGTCTGCGTACAATGCAATATAACATAGGCGCCAGGATTGAACCTCGGGTATTCCAGCACTTGAAATAGTATCAACTGTATGAACTGCGTTGGCAGAGGAGGTGGGATAGCGAAAGCTCCAGAAAGCTGCGTAGGCCTACATGGGATTGTCCTTTGTGGCAACCGATCCTCTAAACCGGTGAAATACGAAGAATATGGCGCGAATCTAACAACTTTATTTACTAATCTTTTTTATTTAACGATGCTTAGTAGCAGACTAGGTGTCAACAGAAGTAGGTGATGATCATTTGGTTTTCTTTAATACTGTTTAAACAGATAAATAAATCAATTACCATGCGTCTAATGAACAATTAGGAATACTTCAGAAAATGTACGAAGTTTATAGGTCTCGACTGCGCGCCACCGTAAACAATGTTAGGTTTTAGTCTGGACCTGTCTCATAGGAACCATGCTTTTGGTATCAGCAGTAAACTCATAATTGCTAGCCTCCGAATCTGTTCAAATGTTTGTAAAGCTTATGAGACTTAACTGCGGAGTCATCAGTGCCTAATCTTACAAACTACTTATGAACTAATACTGAAGACAAAACAAACATCCATGCCCGAGGGAGGACTCGAAACTCCGATGAGGGAGGTCGCGCGATTCTCAACCTGGCGCTCCAATCCGTCCGCTCGGCTACTTCCGCGCGGCTTAGAAACTGTAAATGGTCTTGTATTATACTGTGGCTAGTAATGAAGTCCCATAATTGGCATCCCAGATTCTATTTAGACAAAATACCTACATGTAACGAGTTAGTATTTCAGCTCTTTCAATAGCACTTCCACTAATAATCCAGTGTGCTGTGAAGGTACTACGACAAGGAAAGCATTCCTACAAACAGTTAAGAGGAAAGCCTACACGTCGGCTAACAAGTCTGATTCAAAGACCGGTCAGCTTAACTTGTAGATCCCGGATGGACAGTGTCGGACAGTAAATCCGCACACTCCCTTCACCAACTCCTATGGGCTCCTAACTACGCGTATACCTTCAAGAGAGGTTTAGTCGCTAGTAAGGCGTTCTTGCAAATGCTTTTATTTATCTTATCCCATAATAGGTCTCGATATGCCTAGCAAATCATCATGAGACTGTAAGACAAATTGTACATAAAATTTGGTACACGGTGGGATTGACAGATAATTGGTGTCATCATCAAAGATATGGTGGTGTGGTATTTCTCCCAAATTGATTCATCACACATTTTACTTTCCAAACAGTGTGTTGTGTTTATCCTGTAGATGCAAATTAGTGAACTAAAGGGGGTGTTTAACCGAAATGGATATGTGGACATTACCAGCTACTGCAGTTTGCAACAAATACCGTACCACGAAATATTTAATGCCGATACCAATTACCTGTCTGTCCCACCACACACCAAATGCAATGTACATTTTGTCCTGCCACCTGATGAATATATATTAGGCATGTCAAAACGGGTTATGGGAAAAGATAAAATGTTGCACATACTAGACGACTGGTTACTGTTTTTCAAGATGCTTATATTCACCACAGTTGCAGTGTTCCTCGTCTGCGATGGATAAGAGCTTTATGATCGAGCGACACTTAGGTTGATGTCCATTGTCACTGCAACTTGTTCTAATTGAACATACAGACAAAATTACATATCTGAACAAGGGCAATAATAGCTGGAAACCGGCGGAGTATAAAATCTGTAACCATGCTAATATTTGCTGCCTTATTTCAATTAATATAAACACAGTTTGTAAGATGGACAAAATATTAATTATTATACTCACTTTAGCTGCCTATAGCGGTAATTATACATATTGCTTAAATAATGAATAGGACAGAAAACTCATGTGCAAGCATAACATGTTAATTATTGTTGCTGTTTATTCTACCGGAATGTATGGTCGTGGTCGAAGAAACATTTCTGCTCCTAACGTTTCGTCAAGAGCTGCGCTGGACATCTTCAGAGGTGCTTCTTGTAGCGGTGAGTCTTGCCGACTGACGAGTCGGGCGTCGGAGAGCCGCATAAATGCTGCCTAAAAGGGGCGTGGTCAAGTGCTCACGTGCGCAGCAAAGAGAAGCCTTGTCAAAGATAAAACCATAAGTATCGATAGTCGATGCTCGAGGATAAAAGCGTAACTACTCTGAAGAGTCGCTGCTCATATGTCATAGCTTCTTCCTTTCTAATAAAACTATCCCCCATGTTTGTATATTTCGATTACTTCTCTGTACAGCTATGGATAACACTTCGTCGTCGCAGATAAAATTTTCGTTTCTGAAAACTTCACTTCGACCACGACCATACAACCCGGAAGATTCAACAGCAACTATTTCAGTCGGTCGTAAAAGCTTTCAGTGCATGATATTGATTACTATTATTCATTTACTTATTCCATCTAGCTGTACGTACCTGTTATTAAGCATATTTGTTGGTCTTGGTATAAAAAATCTGTTGAATAAAAATGCCACCGAGAGAATGAGCACTGGATAAATGGTGCAGTTCTGCAGTTGTTTGTTGAGGCAGCTCACTCTTCCGTATTCCAAATAACACTGTCAGGAACATCAAAAGCGTCGGATGCAATTGCAAGTACAGGTTCCTTCCAGACATGTTTGATCATGTTGTTGAATATGGATGCAGTGCACTGAACCCGTGCGTTCTGAGGCGCCTTGCTGCGGAGTACATGGCTGCTTCCCAACGGCGGTTCGAGTCCTCCCTCGGAAAGGGTGTGTATGTTGTCCTTAGCATACATTAGTTTATGTTGTTTGTAAGTCTAGGGACTGATGACCACCGTAGCTTTACAAACATTTGATTTGGCACAATGAACTAATTATGGTTTAGTTTATGACATGACAGTGCCCCCAGGCTGATGCCACGCACTTGTATTTTATAGAGCCAACACATCGGCACATTTAAATCGCGCGCGCGCGAACGCGCGCGGGAAATACAAGCTTCGGGAAGTTTGTGACGTAGGGGTTTTTCCGCGGGGCTGGAAAAACGGAAGCCGAGTCGCGTGGGGGAATGGAGAGTCGCGTGGACTGCCGAGGGCGGCGGAGTGTGGTTTGCTCGTCGCGGCATTTTTCTGTAAAAACGTGGGATAGCTTTTCGCGGCTGAAGTACCGTTTTTTCGTATGCCTTTTGAGTTAAATGATTCCGGTGTGTGGGTCAAAGTGCGAAGTTGCGTGGGGGCTCGAGTCACAAAAAACATCTTTATAAATTTAAACACGTGCATAGAAAAATTAAACGTATTTAAAACAACATCTGCGTGATGAACATTATTTTTTCGCAACTCGCCCTGTACGCCCATAAGTCTGTATAATTGGTATGTACTTTTGTTTATCAATTGAAAAATGTATTAAGGCGCACGTGGACGGAACAGCACCAAAGCGGGAATCATTTAATATCATCCCCTAAACGACCACAAAACATTTTTCCACCAGAAAGAGGGAAAAGCATGTTCCGCCCCGTCGCAAGTTCATAGTGGTCAATGACATCATTTTTCGTACTGTATCGGATTTAGTGAAGAACTCCAAAATGTTGTCTGGTCCTGGATTCATTTTGACTCCTTGAATAGGTTCTCCAAACTTTGGATGTATGCGTCTTTTGTCAGTGGTGAAAGAAATATCTAAGAGTTTTTGTGGGCAAGTCTTATTCGGAAACATTGATACTAAACTTCACACTCACTACGCCATAATGACCTTCATGCACTCATTAGTAATCAGTTCTTTGCACCCATATTCAACGATATGGCCAAGCGTGCCTGGAAGAATACTACACTTCCAGTTGTGTGTGATGCTTTCGATGTTTCTGGCGGTGTTATCTGCAATACGGAAGATTCAAGCTTCTCATTGCCCAACTGCAGAACTACATCATTTATTCCGTTCGCTTGTTGTCGATTGTATAGATGTTTAACAGATTTTCATATAAAGACTCACAAAATTGCTTCTAAATATGTACATAAAGCTAAATGGAATTAGTAAATGAATAATAATAATAATAATAATAATAATAATAAAGATATACTTGTACCTGTGTTTCCGATTCTATTCATTATTACACCAGTATCTGGAAGGTAACCACATGCATAATTACTGCTATGGGCAGCTTGAATTGGTGTAGTAATTACTGATTATATCTTAAGTTTTCCTTTGTAATTACCATTATTTCAGTGTCAGTGACAGCGTACTTTGTTAATATTGAGTTGTTACGCTGGTAAAGAGGTGCTGTTACATATGTAAACGTAGACTAGTTGCATGTTGTTTTTGATTATAGCCAAACTATATGAAATAAATAGCCGGCCGCGGTGGCCGAGGGGACTGAGGCGCTTCAGTCACGGTCTGCACGGCCACTGCCGTCGGGGGTTCGAATCCCCCCTCGGGCATGGATATTTGTGCCGTCCTAGTTCGTAAGTAGTTGATAAGTAGTTTGTAAGTTTAGGGACTGATGACCCCGTAGTTAAGTCCCATAAGATTTACAAACATTTTTTGAACATGAAATAAATAATAAAAAATACACTCATCATCGTCAACACTCTGTCTGTGAAAACTGAAAGATGGTGGGAAACGCGGGAGTACCCGACCGGTCTGGAGAGCCACGTTATGGATCGCGTGGCCTCCCGCGTCGGAGGTTCGAATCCTCCCTCCCGCATGGATGTGTGTATTGTCCTTATATTAGTGTAACTACGTTTAAGAAGTTTTGTAAGACGTAGTTTGGTCCCATAGGATTACAAAGATTTTTAACATTTTTTTGAAAGATGGTGCCACAACACGCGAACTTTTCTACAGAGCATCTCTCAAATACTGACATAAGCGTATAATGAGCACATGGCTGTCTTCAAATCATAGTTTCTATCGAACTGAGAGTACGGAACAAAATTCGCAAAGAATGTACGCCCTCTTTATTCTTTTGGCCAGATGCATAGTGAAATCGGGATGGAGCGACACACATGCAGCCATCAACAGCCAAATTTTACGATTTAAAATTTTCTCTCAATACCTGAATGAATACCAGTTTGTCCAGTTCTTTCGTGGTGGTTTTTTCTTTTTTCTTTTTATTCCAGGATGGCAGTAGGTAGAGAAGTTTCTGAAAAAGAGAAATTTGTTAACGTAGAATATAATTTGTTGAGAAATCTTTTTCTGAAGTCTTTTGTGTGGAGTGTTGCCTTTTACAGGAGAGAAACATGGACGATAAATAGTTGAGACAGCAAGAGGATAGAGGGTTTTAAAATGTGGTGGTACAGGGGAATGCTGAAGATTAGGTGGTTAGATAGCGTAACTAATTAGGAGGTACTGATCAGAATTGGGGAGATGAGAAATTTCTGGTATACATTTTCTAAGAGAAGGGATCGATTCGTTGGACTCATAAATCTAGGAATCATTAATTTAGCTTTGGAGTAAAGTGGGTGGGGTTAAAAATAGCAGGAGGAGGCCAAGGCACGAATACAGTAAACAGTTCTTCAGAGGAGATGAAGAGGCTTGCTGAGGATACAGTACGGTGGAGAGCTGCAAAAAAATTAGTCTCCGGATTGAAGACCAAAACAACGACAATAACATACTATAGTGTATGAGTTGACTTTAATAATATTTGACACATCTTCAGTTCCACTTGTGGTTCTCTTCGCTACAGAAAATATCCTGGTTGGTATTTTATATTTCCAGAATTTTCATGGGCTGTTAATATAAATTCGGAGGTGAAAAATGAATTGAGGTGGATTCCACACAAGAATGTAATATTTCACAAGACAGTTGGAAATTAATATTGCGAGGAGTGTGTGGATTTCGAAAAATTGTTATAGTCTAATACTGAAACATTTCACTTATTAAACGGTTTATTCACCATGCGCCGTCGTTTAAAATTGTTTGTTCAGGAAATTATCGTTGAGAATCTACGTTGCTGAAACAGGCTGCAAAGAAAAGTACTTCTATCTTTATTTTTGTAAGGTATTATTTTATTTTGAATACAACTCGTTCTAACCCAGATTTTACCCGGATGTCTTTTCTTCAATGTCGTTTATAAAAGTACACCCGATATTTTGTGAATAAATAATATTAATTTTTAAAGAGATTCCATTCCACCGAGATGTAATTGATAGTGCATTATGTTAAAGTTGTAAATAAAAATAAAAATAGAACGGAGCAGAACTTTGCAGTGAATATTTTCTCTTGATAACACATTACACACGGTTAAATATTCAAGTTGTTTGCGAGTGAAAACACAGTCTTAAGACCCTCGCTCGCTTCATCTGAGAAATGCTTTACATTTAATGAAACCTTCCCCTCACCCTCCCATCCTTCCAACAGAGAAGCAAAATGGAAAATCTAAAGCATTCCACCGAATACCAGGGCAGAGATTATCACCGTTTATTCGCTTAGAATCCATACCGATGTCACACGACGCTGAAAATTACTTCGCTGAAAGGAGCCTCGCGCGTTCGTTGCAGCCATTTCACGGGCCCTCAGTGCCTGTCCGCACGCCGCCTCCAATGAAAATACTCTCCTGGAAGGAACTGTAAAATTGAAAAACCCACAAGGAGTAGTCGACAGCTCCGCGATCCATCCCTTCAATTTCCTGAAGCGTTCTCGTTGCTGCGTCGCAGTGTTGGTTCGAACGGAGATATCTCAGCTACCAGACGCATTACAGCACCACTCCGTTTGTTGACAGCTGAAGATATAAATTCAAAAGTGGTGCAAGTAAATCCTTTTATCAGATTTTAACTTTGCCTCACATATACTTCGTGCTGTCATAAACAAGAACTTGTGTTAGAGATTTTGGGTCATTAATTACTATTACACTGTTTGTATATCTATTTCTACGATTACTTTCTGTTGTGACGACTGTAATTACACGACGATGGTGGTATTATAAGATAAAGCTAAACCCATTACAGGAATCAGTTTATACTTCGAGATATTTTCCATAGCCAATCAGAGTGTTACGTGCTTCATAACTTAAGTCTTTCGTGTTCTTTCTTCGCCCTTTTCTGGCCAAAAATCTTCATCTATAAATGTAATTAATCAATCTGGTATATTAGTGCTTTATCTTTTGTAGTACGTGAATAATTATTATCATCTGCAATGTACAGTATGTTACCAGAAATACTATTATTATAATCTTAATACAAATGGCATTATTGCAATTAATATGATCGTTAGTTCAAGTGTTAATGATTACGAACTCATTTACTACTGAGATTTTAATTGTATGCATCATCTCCATGAACCTATGGTTAGAGTTAGCAAAAGACGTTAAGTCCCTACCGCTACGCATATAAAATTACACTTCAGAAATTTACTATCATCTCTTTGTTTCCTTCGGTGTTTATAGTAATATCACATTTTATTAACATACTTTCTGAACCCGGCCACGCTTCGCTGTGGCTCACTCTCACATGAAATAAGTAGAAAAGGATCTCATATATGTATCTCATATGAACACAGAATCACTGAGAGAATGCTTCAATCATATGAATATCGTTCGTTAGGCTACTGTGCTTATGTAAAACCAAAGTTATAAAAAATATAGGTTCACAGATACTCATTATTTTAAACCCATAAGATATATTACATTTTATGTCGTTCGTTTTCTTCACAAACATACAGATCAGTTTACCGACTCTGGACCTTGTGACGTATAATTCACCACAGTGAAAAGCTTTTCTACATTCTTTACATCTATTTCCAATCCACTATGTCTGTCTCCTGGTCTCCCCTTCATCCTCCCTCGATTTAATGCCCGGCCTCTGTTCATCACTCCCTTTCCTTCCATCCTTCTTCAATCTCCTCCTCCATCGATCTGTATGCACGTATCGTTTTTCGCTCGTCGTATCTATATAAAATAAAGAAATTAAAAATTAGCGAATTGCTTCAAATTATGTGTTATCAGCTGGAAACTATCACAAGATTACTGTTGTATAAAATTAAATGATAACGACGCACATAAATAAAGTTTTGTTCAGAATTCCTTTTTATGGTATACTGATTTCCACTGATAATATCATGATCGATCTTATTGAAAATTAACCATTAAACATGAAGGTATCTAAATGCGTTTCCACGAAAAGTTATTACTTCAGTATCGCATTTTTACCGTAGCACCAGACCGGTACGCAAGGCAGAAGTTGGTACCACTTTAATTTTCGACGCTCACTTATTTGGCAGCTGGAGAATTTAAAGCGTGATCAGAGCCATACGTATGAAAACATTTGTTTTCGTTTGCCTCACTTAATGGCTACATATACACATATTTTTGTTTTTCACACATCTGTGGCAAAGCTCCTTGTATAATTATAATCGATACGTCATTTTTCATGTTGATGTATTTGTATAATGTTTTCGGTAAAATTTCACTTGCAGCAGCGGCTGATGTTGCCAAAATCTCTTGACTGTGACACATAATGAAGCTAGTAATCTTCCGTGTTTACCATGAAATATTACATTAGCACCGAAGGCCGCAGCTGCGGTAAGTAAAATTAAACTTTCATTTCCAAGTAATTTTATGATGGTAAACGACCACTGTCGTCGGCAGGGATTTAAAGAGGCACATTCGATATGTATCCTCACAGGCCCGGCTACTTCTATTACAAACATTATTAGATAGTATCTGGTTCCCGAGAGTTACTCGGGAATGTTGTTTTCTGTAACGCAGTGGTAATTCGAAGGAAATTCTTATCAAACTGAAAATTTGGACCGTATGGTTTTTTGACCATAAAATAACCGCTTAATGTAGTTCCTGCTTTGTCGTTAATACGTTCTTGTACGAAGCACTGTCAATAAATCAATTATCCATGTAAACTGAACATTTCGTTGCCAAAGGCTATTGTTTAGCATTCAGGGGGCCGGTATATTCATCGTGAATCAATTCGTAGAGTAGCATGGTCGTCCACCCAGTCGTTCCACTTAGCACTCAGGGAGCCGGTATGATCATAGTACATCAATTCGTTGAGCAGCAGAGTTGACCTCCCAGTCGTCTCCAAAAGTTCATGATGGAATGCTTTGAAATATTGATACAACGTACTACCGGATTACGCGCAAGTTTTTACATACCTATCTTTTAAATATACCGGATAATTAAACAGTATAAATTTGAAAACTTAATAAGTCACGGAATAATGTAGATAAAAAGGTAAAAATTGACAGACATGTTTGGTGTGATGGGGTTTTATTAGATAAAAAAAATAAAAAAATGTGCGACACATGGCGTTGGACAGCAAAACGTCAGTGACCGCTACCGTGACGGGTGATAGGTACGCCGATATGTTACAGAATCGCATCATCCCCAGCCTGGCTGATAAACACCTGCTGGAACTTACGGTTTTATGCAGGATGGCGCTCCACCCCATATTGCTAGACGCGTGAAAGATCTCTTGCGCGCGTCGTTTTGTGATGATCGTGTGCTATGCCGCCACTTTTTCCAGACCTCAGTCCGAGCGATTATTGCCTTTGGGGTTACCTGAAGTCGCAAGTGTATCGTGATCGACCGACATGTCTAGGGATGCTAAAAGACAACATCCGACGCCAATGCCTCACCATAAATCCGGACATAGTTTACAGTGCTGTTCACAACATTATTCCTCGACTACAGGTATTGTTGAGGAATGATGGTGAACATATTGAGCATTTCCTGTAAGGAACATCGTCTTTACTTTGTCTTAATTTATTATGCTAATTATTGCTTTTCTGATCAGATGAAGCAACATCTGTCAGACATTTTTTTAACTTGATTTATTAAGATTTCAAATTTATACTGAATTTTTGAACACTCGATAGGTCATATACGTATCTATATAAATTTTACAATGTGGAAACGTTGTTGCAAAAAATTGTAAAAGTGTCATATATGTAGGTTATGTGTAATATATTAAATAAAGAGGAATCTAAAAACCTTTCTGTCTTACTGTGCAACGTTGTGACAAATTTTAAGCTCAATGGTGAAGAACTTTTTGAAATTTTCAAACACACACAAACGAACACAACCATTTAAATATAGAGATTGTTTCATGAGTTCAGTTTCAAAGTATAATCCTAGTTGTCCGCGAATCTACTTTTAATGTCAGATTAGTGGTTTTCCTGCGAAATGGGTCCGTCTGCCATCAGTGCGTTATTACTCCTACTGCTCTAATAACTGTGGCTGTACCATCTGTGTGTGTCGCTATCTCTGTTTGAGGAGCAAATCTTTTGGTAAGAAAGCGAGTGTAGCAAATAACTATTTTTTGCTTATAATATCTATGTGGTTACATTACATTGTTGCAGAGCGTCTTAAAATAAATGCATAACCATTACGAGAATTTATTTTTATTGTACTATGTTTAGTTCTTGTTCTTGAGTTATTAAAAAGTTGTTAAAGCCCCCTACTTCGAGTGTTAGGTACATGATCTTTTCGCAGGATGTTATCGGATGGTATGCTCTTACGTGTTTATGGACAGCCCTGCAGGATGCATGGTATAAATTCCCTCTACTTCAGACGTTAGTCGAGTCCACGGCAGGTCGTGCAGCAGCACTTCTGCTTGCTCGTGGGAGCCCTACATGATTTTAGACAGCTGTACCAGTTTCTTTGGCTCTTCAGTGAATTTCTAGTCTTACGCTACACTGTATACAAAACAATGGACGCAAATGGTGCATGACGGCGTTTCAAACCTGCCTCCGGCCATCCTCATTTAAGTTTTCTAACTCACTTCAGGCAAACTACTGGATGACCCAGGAAATATTATGTAACGAAACCAACTTCTGTTTTATGTGAAGAAAATGGATTGATTTATGTCGCACAATATTACGTGTTCATGCAAAACTAAGATAGAGTATGAGCAATACATTCACAAGTGCAGTTTACAGAGTGGCACCGGCCGCCGTGTCATCGTCCGCCAGAAGGCGTCACCGGATGCGGTATGGAGGGGGGCGTGGTCAGCGCCCCGCACTCCGGGCCGTTGTGTCAGTTTTCCAGACCGGAGCCGCTACTTCTCAGTCAAGTAGCCCCTCAATTGGCCTCACAAGGGCTGAGCGCAGTCCGTTTTCCAACAGCGCTCGGCAGACCTGCACGGTTATCCATACAAGTACTAGCCAAGCCCGACAGTGCTCATCTTCGGTGATCTATCGGGAACCAGTGTATTCACTACGGCACTGCAGTTGGTAAGGAAGGATATTTCGTAAGATTTCACATACCGTGATCATTGGTTTGTTCAATGATCGAGCAGTGTTCCATTCACTACACGTTTGAACACCACCACTCTACTCGTCCTGCATTGCTGTGGCCACTTCTTCCACTGACGTCGAGTCAATTCGTTTCCTCCCTCTACCAGGTTGCACACCAAAGGAACCCGTCTCTTCCTATTTCCGGATCATTTTCTCGAGACCCACGACAGTCGTCTGACCAAAGCCTTTTTTCAAACTGTTCAGTGACTAGTGCATAGTCATAATTGTGGTAAAATAATTTATTGTATTGAGGGCCCGCACCACGTTTGATAGCTCTAGCAGCTATGTTATAAATAAATCCAGGTAGCTGCTCAATAACGATGTTTATTATAAGTGCGCGATAGATTTCCGCATAGTATTGCCATTGTCAAGCTCATTAAGCAGTGATCTAATGCACATAACACATCTGGTGTCACTGTCGTTAGAAGGCGTCGAAATATTTGAGTTATTTCGACGTGTCCACTGTGATATTGTGAACGTTTTTAGATAATAACTAGCTGAAAACCCGGCTTTGCCCGGGTGTTTATTAATTTATTCCTGACACTTTTCAGGTATATATTCATTTGTATAAGGGCTGTATGTCTGTAAAATCTCTTGGAAATACAGTTAGTAGTAAAGAAGTAATAGATTAAAACTTGATGCGTGATGGTGCGGGTTTCCATGAACATTTCTGTTTATGTGCTCATATCTCATTAACTACGTGTCGTACTGTGATAAAATGTAGAAGGTACACTCAGCTATATGCGTGTATAGGGTTTGTAAAATTTCCTGCAGCTACAATTTGTAGTGTAGAAATTATAAATTGTAACGTCACACCGAATGCCATAGTTTTACTCCATAAACAACGGAAAAGTATTAAGCGAGAAACATTTTTCCTTTCAACATTTCGCTATGGATGTCAGGGAGAGAACGTTTAATAAAAGTTTAAAATTAAGTTTAAGGTTTGCTGCAAGTCGCTAAGTACTCTGACTCTCACGTAGCGTATTTATAACGTCTCGCCGCAATTGTAGCAGTTTTTTGCTATTCCTATTATTTATGACGTCATATCTTCTGAACCATGTGTCGCATGTGATTCTTAATCCAGCAGCAATTGTTACTTCACGGTAAGGAATGTGTGTACCAAATTTGGTTGAAATCGGTCCAGTGGTTTAGGAGAAAATGAACAGCATTGTCGTCAAATGCAGCAGTTTTCCGCGCATCTCAGTGTTTATGACGTCATATCTCGTGAACTACGTATCTGACGTGATTATTACACTTATGGCGACCGTCCTCTTGGACTGAAGCTTACGTGTACAAAATTTCATAAAGATTGGAACAAAACTGTAGATTTGTATGCAACACGTACACACAAACACGTAAATATACGGACCCTGTGCTTTATATATTAGAAGATTTCGTTCACTTTTATAACTGTGTACCGATGTTTCGTTATTGTCTCTGCTTTACAAGCAGAATGCTATCCTCCACATGGGACAGTCATGGTGAACGTCTCAGAAGCGGAATTTGGAATATTCGTGTACCCGACGTGTTTGTACGAACTTGAATAGCAACAGTACAAAAATAGACCAGAAGAAGGGCACTCAAGCGTCCGAAACCGGTCGTTAAAGTTAAAAATAAATAACCACAAGCAGCTTTGATGCTTATCAAAGGATTAGTATGGTACGTTTAACTTTGCCTTCTGCGGCTATACTTTACGATTTTCTCCTGGTGTAGTTCACATGTTTGTAAAACTACTGGGCTGAAGTGCTATGGTCTTCATTCGCTAGAGTTCCAAAGTATCTGAAGTTGGTTGCACTAAGAACAACACAGACTCACACACACACACACACACACACACACACATTGCAGAGAGAGGACTTGAACCTCCGGCAGGAAAGACCGCCCTTTCTGTAGGATGACGCCTTAGACCACGCGGCCAATCCGACTGGTCCTGTTGTAGTAACCTCAAGTTAAGCTTCATTGTGTTCATAGAATGGTTTAGCAGAACTTGTAAGGTTAATGAATAACACGGTAGTTATACCTGTATAGTTTTTTTAGCTAAATCTATTTGAGTTAATTAAAATTTATTTTAATAAAAACTGACATTTTGATCCCGTGGTTGTGTATGACGTACAGGGTGATTCTTACAATAAAGATGACAGCAACCAATCACATTTGAGTTTGCTATTTTTTTTTACTAAAAAGCGCCGTTACCGGTTTCGAACCTTTCAGTTCATCATCAGGCCGCTGTTCACGTCCACATACATGTCATTTATATGTTGCTTATGCAAATAATTTTGCATGTGGCGAAAAGTTTTTGGTTGTGAGGTAAAAAAAAATTTGTTTGTATGTGTACATATGTGGTTAATCTGCTATGTTGCTCCACATAAGTGATTCAAAAAGTGCTCATTGCATCAATAACTGCATTAATCAGCGATACAACTTAGTGGGACAGACTTTTTGACGGCACCAGACAATCAAAGACTTTTCGCCACATGCAAAATTATCTGCATAAGCAAAATGTAAATGACATGTATATTGACGTGAACAGTCGTCTGATGATGAAGTGAAGGGTTCGAAACCGGTAACGGCGTTATTTAGTAAATAAATAGCAAAATCAAATTTGATTGGTTGCTGTCATCTTTATTGTGAGAATCACCCTGTATTTCAATCAGTCTTTCTGGCACCCTTCCCTTTCCAGCATCTTGTTTAAAATGACGGTCTTCGCAAGATGGGTCTGTTGGCAGCCGTGTTCCCGGCCTTGTATAGCTCTCGGCTGCCCCTGAAGCCAGCGGCCGCTTATAGGCTTCATCTCAGGGCTACGGGTCCATTTGTAGGGGTGAGCGACTGTTTCCGCTGCTGGCGTCGCGGGCGCTGCAATTCATCTCGCGACGCGACGGCTGCAGCGGGCGAGAGACTGCTGCAAGATACACGCGGCACAAGGCAGAAGGCAGAAGGCAGAAGGGCGCCTGGTGAAATGCGGCCCTCCCAGACACTACACGACGGCCTTACTGTCGGCTCAGCGCCGGCACAACGCCGGCAGGGTGGAAACCCCGACACTGCAAATTGTTTCTTTTCTCTCTACCGGGTCAGATACTCAGAATTAGTGATTTCTATTGCTGTGTGAAGCTCTTATTAATATTAAGGCTAGTTTACACGACGACACTACGTTTCATGAAACTGCGCTACTGGCCAATGCGCATGCGCGGCAGGCGTTCACGCAACTCGTTGATGAAACTAAATAGTTTCGGCACGTTCCAACTTTGGCGAAACTGATTGCGCGTGTTTTTAGGTTAAGCTATGACCAATACAGAACAAAGTGCAACATAAAGGCCGGAACGGGAGAAATAATTCGGGTTTTGAACATATATGCGTTGCGTAGGTGTTTGTGCGGTTTTAACGGCGTGTTATTGCTCTTCTGGCAATTATTTGTGAAATTAAATATTGGTGGGTTGACGATTAGTGAATTGCAGACTAAAATATCCAATTCGAAATACCTATACAAACGAAGTATGGCAATTGCGGATTTCGGAACACTGTACAAGTACTGCAGAGACGAATATCTACTTGACAAGAAACGTATTGCAATTTGTAATTTCAGTTCTGGTAACAATACTTCACCGATAACAGTATCTTGTTATTTTTTTTATTATTATTATTGCATTACTAACTTTGTTTATAGGGAACGTGAACTGCTCTGGTGATATTCTAAGTTGATTAAAATAGCTTCTAGGGTCTTCAATCACAATTTCTTTCAGCAAAGTCGCTGAGCATCAGAGCTGACATCTTTTTTTAATCCATTCACGAACCGAAACACGTTTCTTATTCTTTTTGTGTTTAGTCTTATGCAGCGACTTCACACAGACAAGCAAAGCAATAGATTCTGCACAACTCATACAGGTACCAAAACTTTCATCTTACGGCGACTAAGGCACTGAAAAAAAAAAAAAAAAAAAAAAAAAAAAAAAAAAAAAAAAAAAGACCACACACGGAACTGAAGTGTATGGTATTGGAACCGTGTCTACAGACATACACGAAACTAGTTGCGCGCAATTCATTTCATGCAACGGGTTTCGCAACCTAGTGTCGTCGTGTAGAGTAGCCTTTACATTAGAATAGAATGGGGTAAAGGCTAGTTTAGAAGACGAGACTACGTTTCATGAAACTGCGCTACTGCCTAGTGAGCATGCGCGGCAGGCGTTCGCGCAACTCGTTGGCGAAACTAAAGAGTTTCGGCACCTTCCAACTTTGGCGAAAGTGATTGCGCGTGTTTTTAGATTAGGTTATAACCAATACAGAACAAAATACAACATAAAGAGGCGAACGGAAGAAATAATTCGGTTTTTGAATACATATGCGATGTATAGGTTTTTATGCGATTTTACCGATGAAAATTTCAGGAATACGCAGCGCCGTGTTAGTGCTCTTCAAGCAATTATTCGTGAATTAAATATTGATGGGTTGACGATAAGTGAATTGCAGACTAAAATACATTCAATTCGAAGTACCTATACAAATGAGCTATGGCAATTGTGGATTTCGGAACACGGTACAGGTATGTAGACACTTGACAAGAAACGTAATGCAATTTGTAATTTCAGTTCTGGTAACAATGTTTCACACTTAACAGTATCTTCTTTATTGCATTACTAACTCTGTTTAAAAAGTACGTGAACTGCTATGGTGACATTCTAAGTTCAGTTAAAATAATTTATATGGTCTTCAACCACAATTTCATTCAGCAAGGTCGCTGAACAACGGAGCTGACGTCTTTATTTATTCCAGTCACAAACCCAAACACGTTTCTTATTCTTTTTATCTTTAGTCTTATGCAGCGACTTCACACAAAGAAGCAATAGCTCCGCCACAACTCTTACAGCTACTGAAGTGTATAGCCCTGGTGCCGTTTCTACAGACATACACGAAACCATTTGCGCGCAACTCATTTCATGAAACGAGTGTCGCAACCTGGTGTCATTGTGTAAACTACCCTTAAGTCTGCGCAGCTGGCAGTTTTGTTCCAGTCTTTATGAAATTTTGCACACGAAAGCTTCAATCCATGAGAACGGTTGCCGTAAGTGTAAGAATCACGTACGATACATAGTTCACGAGATATGACGTCATAAACAATAAGAAGCGTAGAAAACTGCTGCATTTAGCGACAATTTTGCTCATTTTCTCCTAAACCACTACACCGATTTCAACCAAATTTGGTACACACATTCCGTACCGTGAGGTACAGTTGCTGCAGGGTTAATAATAATATACGACACATGATTCAGAAGATATGACGTAATAAACAATAGGATTTGCAAGAAAATGCTACATAATGCGGCGAGATATTATAAATACGCTATAAGAGAATCAGAGTACTTAGCGGCTTGCAACAAACTTTATACATAATTTCAAACTTTTATTAAACTTTCTCTCGCTGAAAACCACAGCAAAATGATGAAAGGAAAAAAAGTTTCTCGCTTACTACTTTTCCGCTGTTTATTGAGTAAAACTTCGTCTCTCGGTATGACGGTACAATTTATAATTTGAACACTACAAATTGTAACGACAGGAAATTTTACAGACAGTATACAGATATATTCTTGAATGTAGCTTCTAAATTGTATCACAGTACGACACGTAGTTCATGTGATATGAGCAGATAAACAGTAACGTTAATGGAAAACCGCCCCATCACGCACCAAGATTTAATCTGTATCTTCATTACTACTAATTGTATTCTCAAGAGAATTTACAGACGTACAGCCCTTGTACACCTGAAAAATAGCACGAATAAATAAATAAATACCCGAGCAACGCCGGGTTTTTAGCTAGTTTTCATATAAAATTTTGCCTTGCGAAAATAAGCTCCAGCTAAGACAATAATGAGCTCCCGATGTTTAAATTTGTATTATGATGAACCACGGTTTATAGTCAGTCTTGTGATATATTGAAACACAGAATTTCGTGCAAAGCATTTCCATGTGCAGACAAAAGCTTTAGTCCCGTATTGCGGGGCAAATTTACGGTTTTTGGGTGGGGTAAAACTGCGCTGTGCGTAATCTTACCCCATAAGCTAAAAACGTTTATGAACATTACAGGTCGATATTGCACATCGATAGAAGTCTTACAAGAGACAATTTTTTTTCTATTGCATCGTCTACAAAAGAAAAACTGAATGGATAGCGTGCACTCCAGAAATACTGGAAGCTGCAAAAGAGGTCCTGAGAAACGGAAAGTCTAAACGACACCTAGCGAGGGAGTTTCGAATAACTGTTTCTGATCAAGCAAACAGAAAGAAAGGAAAGCAAAACTTAAATACGTCGATGGAAAATCCACGTACTTTTCACAGTTCCGGCTGTGCAGAAAATTACAATAATCCGCCAATAGAAGATTGGATTCAGTGTTTAAAATGCGAGGAGAGGTGGCACGAATCCTGTTCGTGTTATGAAGGTTCTGGACACTTCATTTGCGACCTCTGTTAAACAGCATTATCGTTCAGGTTCTGTTTCACAAGCTCCGCAATTGTTCAATTAACCATATTTTATACTAAAACTCATTATTATATGCCGAGAAACTAGGGGCAATATACTCATGTTACGATTAATTAAGGATTGAGTGAAATTTATGTTTGGAAGCGCATTCTTACCCCACGGTTGGGTAAGTCTGCGCACTTGCATTACGTTTTTTATTAAATACGAAATACAGTTTAGATACATAAGACAAATGGACTTATATAACAGGAAAAAGTCAGATGAATTGCCAGTTAAAATATGATTGTAATTTGTGAAGTTTTAATATATCTCTGACTAAACCTTACGTGTGCAATCTTGCCCTGATGTACTCTATCCATTCCCCATCTCGTAAACTGATCGCCGCGGTGGAGAAGCCGAGCGGTCTAAAGCTTCTCGCTGCGGAGCGCGCGGTTGCTCGCCGTGGAGGTTCGAGTCCTCCCTGGGGCATGGGTATGTGTGTTTGTCCTTAGGTTAGTTTAGCTAGATTTAAGTAGTTTGTAAGCTACGGACTGATGACCACGCAGTTTGGTCCGATAGATTTACAAACATTTGATTTTTTCGTAAACTGATCTCTGTTGACTGTTAGTGAGTGACGCAGCCAACTATAAGTGACTTTAATTTTTTTTTTTTTTTTTACTATATCGATTTCGTTATTCCACCCGCATCATGTTATCTACGATAATTTCCTCTAACCATCCAACTACCTAAATTGATTACCCTTAAAAAACTCTCTGTAAACTCTCTGTAGGGAGATTCTGAAAACTGTTTTTATTCGCTTGTATTTATTTTTATGGCACAAAAGGTTTCTCTGTTTCGCCATAACGCCATTATCAAGCCCACCTCTGGTATTTTGAGTAAGGCGCCCTATTTACAAACACTCTTGGAAAAGAAAAAAAGAACACCATGAATTCGTCGACTTGGCAAAGCGAAATTTTAATGACACATTTTTGAGGAGGTATACAACAGCAGCCGATCACACAGACAGAGCCATTCACACGTCAGTAGAGTCACTAGAGCGTGAGCAATGTGGACTCTAGTACCGTGTTTACACACCTTTTACAGTGATGTAAGCTCCAATTATCCCATGGAGACGATAGTGGAGGTACCGAATGCAGTCTTTCGGAACGGCCTGCCATGTAATTTTTACCTGCTGCCTCAGGTGTGACAGATTTGGTGCCGGTTTTGCAGACATTGCAAGATTACGTTTCATCTGATCCCAAATATGCTCAGTGGGGTACCAGATTAGGGATCATGCTGGACAAGGTAGTTGACGTACACCTTGAAGAGCACGCTGGGAGGTAGGAGTACGTGTGGACGAGCATTGTCCAATTGGAAGAGGATACCACCGCCTTGTTGGTGCATGAACGATAGTAAGACGGGTCGAATGATGGCAGCCTCATTTTTATGGAAGATGGCGCAAATGTAATGAAAATCCCCACAACGAAGTGTTTTCAGAAGAAAAAGAAAAACTAAACATGCTTTCCAAATCGCTCTGGTATATTCCAGACTAAGCACAGTAGCTCTGTCGGATGGAAGTAAACCAACATGCTTAACTTTCTTCAGACTACATAAAGGTATAAGAAAGGAATAAAGTATAGGCAGAGTGTTTCTCTCATGATAACCCCAGTAGATATGTGCGTAGTAATCTTTGATCAAGGCAAAATGCAGTCAACCTCACTGGGGCTATCGTCGATTCGAGGAGAAGTAAACCAACATGCCATCCGATGCACGTATTTCTGAGACCATTCTCGGATTTGATCGGCCCCGCAAGATAAAATCAACCCTCGGTTGACTGAAAACAGTGCATAAAAGTTGTGCAGACTCACTTTTCAAATGTAAATGCTGACTTCATCGACAACTAACTGTGGTGCATAGAGGCAGACCATCCAACAAATCAACAAAGAATACAACGATAGAGCACAATGAAACTGGGTCGTTTACATACAAGGACTAGCTGTTTGTTTGTGATTAGATGTAATGTAATGTAGAATAACATGACCCAATATTGTGAAATTTACGTAAATACCGTGAGCTAAGTAAATAATTAATCCCAAATATGCATATATTCGTGATTCTTCATGACGAAGTTATTCTTTATACCACTGAATCAGTGAAATTCGGCTGTTTTTACATTAATTTCCCGATTATGTTTGTCACTTGATATTTCACTAATACTTATAACGGAAAAATTATACACGTATTTCATTAATTACGTAGAAAAAGAATTACAAACAAATATTACTCATTCGGAAGCTTTCCCATCGCAGGGAGCCCTAGTGTCGTTACTACTGCCGGTTGGTAACTAATTTCACGGCACTGAGCGTTGCGACTGTATATGTTAGCCTGTGAACACATCGTGAGGCAGGTGAAGTGTACGGGGACATTGTAAGTGACAGCGTTGTTCCTCGTCGGTGACGTGCATTTTGTGACGCATGCACTAACGTTTATGATGAACAATGTTGCCGACAGGCACCAAAATAATGTGTAATGAGGTAAGCTGTTATAGCAGTAATTCTTTTTTTTCTTTAGTATGTAAAATAATCACAGCAGCAGCATCCGATGAGTGGCTCTTGATAAACAGCGTTAGTAAGCCATGTAAGACACACAATGTTATTAATTCGGTTATTGCTGGTCGATTTATTTTCCCTTAATTTTTTCATCCTTTTTCTCGTTATGGGCATGACGTCATTCTTCTGCATCGAAAAATCGACGTCTCCTGGAGGTCCGAAGAGGAAGGATGGGATCTTCGCAAAGTGACCTCAGCATCGACGTGGAAGTTTTTTCGACGGAAAGTGGACATCTCCGTTGGAAAGAGTTACAGCTCTGACGAGGACGCCATAAAATTTGATAGTCACATGACCGGGAAAACTTTTGCTGTTGACCTCAAAGACTTAGCGAGCGCTTTGGCGTGTAAAAGGGGAATGTTCTTTCTGAACGCACCATTGAGCTTTCCTTCAGTATTTGCATGTAGGTTCCTCAAATAAATTCTTGTAATCTACTGTACGTATAAGAGGGATATTTGGAAGGAATCTTTAAACACAAAGCATACCTTTGCCCTGAGACGTAACTGTTGATTTGTTGCTTAGATTCAAGTTCAAATGTTCAAATGTTTGTAAACCTACTGGAACAAACTGCTATAGCCATGTCTCCCTAGACTTACAAACTACTTAAACTAACCTGAGGACAACACACACACAAACACACACACACACACACACACACACACACACACACAGACAGACTCGAAGCACCGACGGCGGGCAACCTCGCGCTCCGCAGCAAGGCACCTTAATGCGCTCCACAACTTCACCGCTGCTAGATGTAGGTCTTTCTCCAAGAAACCTATCACAATAGACGCATTTTCTTTTTACGAGGCGTGTTTTTTTAGTAAGTGCCGTTTGGAAATAATAATAATAAAAAAAGACGTGCTAAGATATCTGAATAATTTCATTTTTACTTAATCTACTTTTCTGCATAATTTCCGTCAATATTGAGGCACTTGTTACAACGTTGTACCAGTTTTTGATTACCCTCCTCATAGAAGTCTTCTGCCTGACTTGTTAACCACTGCATCATAACTGTTCTTCGTCCTCGTCTTGCTCGGTCACAATGCCTTACAGAACACTACGAGAAACATTAGGAAAGTCTTCCCGCAAGGAGGAAATCGTAAAGCGTCTGTTTTCTCCCACCTTATTGCCCACTTCCTACACCAAACTTTCATTAACGACCGAAGTTCGTAACGTTGTTCATCATGCACATTTGTGCGGCCATCTTTAAAAGCTCTCACCCACTTTCTTAGCATTCCATCACTCTTGATGTTTTCTCCGTAAACTGCACAGATCTCACGATGAATATCGATCGCTTTTAGGCCTTTAGCATTAAGAAATCATATAACAGCCCGTATTTCACAGTCGGCGGGACTCACGATTATGGGAGGCATCTTAAACACTCAGACACAAAGTAAACAAGGAAGAATCAGACTGTAATGGCGTCAGTGCGTAGACAGCAGATGTAGGTACCCAGTGCGCATAAAATTATTGAGATATCTTAGCACGTCTTTTTTAATTTTAAAACGGTACTTACTTAAAAAAAAAAAAAAAAAAAAAAAAAAAAAAAAAAAAAAAAAGTCTGATGACCCTATTAATATTATCTGCTGGATCGTAAACATACAACAGATACAAAATGACCGAGCGAAATAGGGCTGTGTTAGCACATTGGGCTCGCACTTGGGAGGACGCTGGTTTAGGTTTCAAGTGATTTCACTAAATCACACCAGGCAAATCTGTGATGGTTACGTTGAAAGGACATGGCCGATTTCCTTCACCATCCGTACCCAAAATTCGATCATGAGATTCAAATTTTTGTAAACCTATTGGACGAATCTGCTATCGTCTTCAGTCCGTAGACTTAGAAACTACTTAATCTGACTTACACTAAGAGAAAGACACACACTCAGGCCCCAGCGAGGACTCGAACTTCCGACGGGAACAGCCGTCCAGTCCGTAGCCAGACGTCTTAGAACACGCCGCCATTCCGCGGGACACGAGTGTGAGCTCCGTCTCTAATGACCACGCTGTCGACTACATGTTAAACCCTACCTTTATATACAAAACGAGTCGCAAGGGTCGATCACACCAACCTGGAACACCACGCCGCAATTTACCACAACCTCTGACGATGATTCTCTAAGTAAGAAACATTCTGCATCCTCCATACCAGCTCATGATTTTGGAATAGGTACCCAAATGTGAGTGGCTCGAAAATTACTTAAGTGGTAGAACTTAGTACGTTGTCCTCGATGGCGAGTGTTCATCAGAGATTAGGATATTATCAGGGGTGCCCAAGGGAAGTGTTGATGGCATCGCTATTATTCTCGATAGATATAAGTGATCTGACGGACAGAGTAAGTTGCAATCTGCAACTCTTTGCTATTGATGCTGTGGCGCACAAGAGAGTGTCGTCACTGAGTGATTGAATTAAGATGCAGGATGAGTTGTACCAAATTTCTGGTTGGTGGGAGGAATGGCAACTAGCGCTAAATGTAGAAAAATGTAAGGTGATACAGATGAGTAGGAGAAACAATCCCGTAATATTCGAATACAGCATTAGTAGTGTGCTGCTCGACAGAGTAGCGTCAAATACCTAGACGTAAAGCTGCACAGCGATATTAAATAGAATGAGCATGTAATGGCAGTCGTGGCGAAGGAAAATGGTCAAAATGGTCAACTTAGCTTTATTGGGAGAATTTTGGGTTCAAATGTTCAAATGTTTGTATAGCTTAAGCGACTTAACTACGGGGTCATCAGTCCCTAAACTTACAAACTACTTATGAACTACTTACGAACTAGGACGGCACAAATATCCATGCCCTAGGGGGGATTCGAACCCCCGACCGTAGTGGCCGTGCTGACCGTGACTGGAGCGCCTCAGTCACCTCGGCCACCGCGGCCGGCAGAATTTTGGGAAGGTGTGATTTGTCTGTAAAGGAGACCGCATGTAAAATGTTTGTACGACCCCGTCTTGGTTATTGCTCAAGTGTTTGGTAATGGAAAAGAAGGAAGCTTAGGGTTTTACGTTCCATCGACAACTTGGTCATTAGAGACGGAAGTGTTTGGAATCTCCTCCAGATCGTTTAAAGGAGGTAGTTCAGAGGCCGGCGCGAGGTTTGTAACAAGTAGATTCCATCATTGCGCGTATGTTAGTGAAATGCTTCGGAAAGTCAAATGGGACTTGTTGGAGGGAAGGCGACATTCTTTTCGAGAAGCACTGTTGAAAACATTTAGAGGACCGGAATGTGAGACGGACTGCAGAACGATTCCACTGCCTCCAACGTACATTTCGCGTAAAGACCACAAGAGAAATTAGAGATCGTACAGATACATCCAAGTATTCGTTTTTCCCTTGTTCTACTTATGAGTGGAACAGGAAAGCAAGTAACCAGTTGTGATATTGAGTATCCTTCGCCATGCTTTTTTTTGGGTAGATTGCAGAGTATGTATGTGGATGTAGATGTACCATCTAATAATTAAACCAAACGCGGATTTTGTTTGATACTCCACTTACATACTTCCGTCATCAAATTACAACAAATTACCTTGCATATTGAAAGTACACCCGCTCCACATCTGTAGTGAATTTTAAAAAGGGCCGTCAGGTGCAATCATGCGTCGTTGAAATGTAGTCTTTATCACCGCAAATTCAGATTTCGGCTAGTGACTAGCTATTTTCAGTGAATACGTTTCACAGCAGAATTTAAGATATTCCGTGGTAAGCCTTGTACAACTTGGCGTATGCTTTTCACAGTTCAGAAGACAAATAATTGCTGCTGCTACCCCATTTTACACTGGTCAAAACAGTAACGGGATCATTTTCATTTCATTTGGGCCTGCAGCATTTTGTATTTTAAGGACATTTTATTAATGTAAGTAATACCAAAATGCTGCTTTACTTTGTAGCTGTTAAATATTGTTTATTAATATAGCAATAGGCCTATTTCGGCACTGTGGCCATCATCAGGCTATCTGCGGACAAATATTTAAGGTTAAAATGAGTAAAATAGAGATACTTACAATTTTGATACATTTTTCGCGACATATTATTCCATATAGCATCGCGAAGGTATAATTTATTATAATAACTGCATATAATTGCAGTATAAATGCTCTTTAGACGGTATATAAAGGTATTTTATGCTTTCAAGGTATTAATTCATTACTGTTGTTCTGTCAGTTTGACATATCCTCCAGCGATGCTCTATGGTTACAGTTTGTTTATTAGTGCATATAGTAGGGTCTTTGGTAGGGTGGTGTGATCTTTATTGTGTTATGGTATTGCGATGTATATCTTTGTTTTAATTCGATTCGAAAATTTTAATAAAGTTGCCTAGATAATGTTTGTGTTTTTGTTCGGTCTGTTCGTATAAAATCTCGTCAGGGCTTTCCTTCAAATGTGTATAAATGTCTATCTCTTCCAGGATGTTCATATCATAACCTTTTGGTGTGATGTGTAATATTTTCATTGCGCCTGTAATTTGATCGGTTTCGTGATTTTCCCTTTGAAGTGGTTAAGGAATGCTGAAAGATTTTTGTCGGAATTTGTTGTACGTTCTTTGTATCGAATTTCGAAATTTCTGCCAGTTTGTCTTATACGCAAATCTGACTGTAGTCTTTTTTAGTAATGCGTTCAGCTCATCAGACGTTCGTCCTGTATAAGTGTGTGGTATGTACTAAATTTTTTGTTTTAAGAACGTATCTTTCGATAGCTTAATGTCATTTAGAATTTTATTGGATTTGTGTTTCGTGTGTTTGTCGTGTAGTTTCTTTACTATACTTGGATTGAAATCATTTTTGTGGGCTATATAGGTTAGTATTGAAAGCTCTTTATTTATAACTGTTTCTTCTAACCGTTGATAATATTATCAACTCAAATTCTTGTCATCCCAAGGCACAAAAGCATTCATATTTTAACACTATGATCAATAGACTAATAAACCTACCATTGAGGAAGGAGTATGAGGTAGAGTAAGAGAAGTTTAAAGTTAATAAAAACCTAGGCAAGGCTGGGAAACAGCGTAGTCGTAAATTCCCGTTACAAACTTCTAGGACTTGTAGAGGGTAGTGAGTACATAATATTTTGAACAGGAACCCATGTCCGCAAACGCATCGTTTCAGTTCCACGATTTTCAATTCAGATGTGTAACTCGTCACCATCTGCTTAGGGCCGGCCGCGGTGGCCGAGGGGACTGAGGCGCTTCAGTCACGGTCTGCACGGCCACTACGGTCGGGGGCTCGAATCCCCCCTCTGGCATGGATATTTGTGCCGTCGTTAGTTGTAGGTAGTTCATAAGTAGTTTGTAAGTTTAGGGACTGATGACCTCGTAGTTAAGTCCCTTAAGCTTAACAAACATTTGAACATTTATCTGAACCATCTGCTTAGGGACAGAGAAACGTGTCAGAAGAGATATCAGGTGAGATGGAGGCATTGTAGCAGAACATGCTTCGGAGGTACAATGAGTGGTGACCACACCGAGCCGCTGTTGTAGTGCATCAGTACGTTGCGGCTGGTGCCGTAGATGCTGGGATCTTGTTGTTGTCGATTAATTTAAACAAAGTCAAATGTTTGTATAGCTTATGGGACTTAACTACGGGGTCATCAGTCCCTAAACTTACAAACTACTTATGAACTAATACTAAGGACGGCACAAATATCCATGCCCGAGAGGGTATTCGAACCCCCGACCGTAGTGGCCGTGCAGACCGCGACTGGAGCGCCTCAATCCCCTCGGCCACCTAATATAAATCGTAAGCTGTAAACTGTAATGAAAATGCGCAAGTAATAACGGAACGATTCAGTATTCTATTAAAATTGATTGCAACAATTGTACTTGGACACGCCTAATTACATTCCTCAAGTAGGAGTGGATGAGATAATCATCTGAATTGAAACCGTCGTGGGATGGAAACCATACGTTTCCGGACAGTGGTTCCTGTTCAAAATATTACTCAGTACCCTCTATAAACCCCAGAAGTTTGTAACGGTATTTTCTGAGTGTAGCAGCTGGTGGCAGCAGCGTCAATATTAATCGGGCGGCGGCGTGGCACCTCCCAGACGGCAGACGGGCGGCGCTATCTGGAGGGTAGCGCTGGCCGGTGGTGTAGCGGTGCGGCGGCGGCGTATCTGGCAGTAACGGCCGGCAGATAGGAGCCGCCGCCGCAGCCCGGCACAGATAACCCGCAGGCGCTATCTGTCGCGGCGCCGGCCATAACCCGCGGAATTAAATCGCGCAGAAAAACCAAAAAAGGCAATAAAGCAGAGCGCCAGCCACCAGCCACCAGCCGCGACCGCAACGCACCGCACCGCGTGCGTGCCGCGCCACGGCGAGACTCCAACAACCGACACACGCACGAGCGGGTCCGGCAACGGCTAGGTACACACTGCCGATCGCTTACCAGGGTCGCATTTTTTTTACTACCTGCTTTGAAACAGATGCCGGGATATTTCATACAGACCTGCTGACAAAGGTGACAATCGAAGAACAACAGTGAAACAAACATTTCGATACATAACGCACACATCGTACTATAATGTGGACCTCTCTGTCCCACTCAAAATATATATATATATATATATATATATATATATATATATATATATATATAGGGTGGCCCAAAAGTCCGGAAACACCCTGATAAAATCCAAATGGAGTAGCAAACAAGGAAACAGTCCCAACACATGAAAACCAGGAGGAGGGAAACTCTATAGGCTATGCCAGCAACATGGCGGTCATCTTGAAAACCGCCATTTTGGATTCAACTCTAAAATTTCAAATGGGAATGTGTTCATGTGACACATCAAACAGATTTCACGCCGGCCGCGGTGGCCGAGGTGACTGAGGCGCTCCAGTCACGGTCAGCACGGCCACTACGGTCGGGGGTTCGAATCCCCCCTCGGGCATGGATATTTGTGCCGTCCTAGTTCGTAAGTAGTTCATAAGTAGTTTGTAAGTTTAGGGACTGATGACCCCGTAGTTAAGTCCCATAAGCTTAACAAACATTTGAGCATTTTTGAGAATTTCACCAGAAAAACAATGCCGTTGTTATTTTAAACATAGCTTTTTTCAAAAATGTTCAAATGTTTGTTAAGCTTATGGGACTTAACTACGGGGTCATCAGTCCCTAAACTTACAAACTACTTATCAACTAGCTAACACTAAGGACGGCACAAATATCCATACTCGAGGGGGGATTCGAACCCCCGACCGTAGTGGCCGTGCAGACCGTGACTGGAGCGCCTCAGTCCCCTCGGCCACCGCGGCCGGCTAGCTTTATTCATTCTAGAGTTATGCAGCAGTGGGGCGCTCGGCAGCGTGCGTATTACGTATTGAGAAGTCACAAAATGGTGTTTGAAACGGTGCGAAGTAACTATCCTATACCTGATATGTGACATGTGTTTAAATGTTAGGTATCATTTACTCATGCTAACGTTTTAATCATTGTTTCATTATTTACAGGCTACAAAATTCCTTAACACGTGAAGAACGCATTGAAATCATCTTGATATCAGGAGAAAGAAGCACACAGGTCATTGCTGAGGATTTCAGCGGTCGTCACCCAACTAGACAGCCCATCACTCACAGCGCAGTTGCCAAGCTTTCGGCGAAATTCCGAGCAACAGGTTTTGTAGCAGATAAACCGAAGGCTGGAAGACGAAATCCGCCACCGGGGAAGCAATAACAGTGAGGGTGTTGGCATCATTTAGCAGGAGTCTGCAACGGAGTACTCGTCGCCTGTCAGAAAAATGTGGGGTTAGCCCTACTTCCATACTGCGAATTTTACCGCAACACAAATGGCACCCACACAGAGTTCAGCTGCTCCAATACCTGAACGAGAATGACCCAGACCATCGGGTACAGTTCACAGAATGGGTGACACAGCAGCTGCAGGAAAAACCCTCGTTTTCCCTATCAGGTGCTGTTCAGTGATGAAGCCAATTTCTTGATCAATGGTGAACTGAACAAGCAGAATCACAGGTACTGGTCCAACACAAATCCGCACTGGATTGATGCTCTCAAAACGGTTGACTCACAAAAAGTGATAGTCTGATGTGGTGTGTAGTGTACCAAGGTCGTGGGACCTTTTTTTTTTATTGATGCTACGTTAATAGCCAACGGTTATGTGAGATTATTGGATGAAGACGTGTTTCCCTTGTTGTTAACGGAGGACGGGACATTGCGGAGTTCTTCCAGCATGATGGAACCCCACCACATTATGGGCATAATGTGCGAGCATTCCTGGATGTGCAGTTCCCTCAAAAGTGGATTGGTCGTAGGGGTACTGTGGAGTGGCAACCAAGTTCTCCAGATTTGACTCCTTTGGATTTTTATCTTTGGGGTCATGTCGAAGCACTGTCTTATTCTGTGAAAATACGGGATTTGCATAATCTAAAGCAGAGCATTGTTGATGCGTGTGGTCAAATTGAGCCAGATGTGTAGGTCAAAGTGTATCAGGACTGGTTTCGGAGGACAGCATTAACAATCCAAAATAATGCACAACATATCGAGCCATTCCCATGACTGTTCGTGGTGTCTCGAGACTGTGTAACATCGGCGTAATGTCTCTTCAGAAAATAACACACACGCTGCCGAGCGTTCCACCGCTGCCTCATGTAACTGGCTATAACTCGAGAATGAATAAAGTTATGTTTAAAATAACAACTGCATTGTTTTTCTGGTGAAATTCTCTATATGTCTGATATGTCACATGACCACATTTCCATTAGAAATTTTGGAGTTGAATCCAAGATGGCGGCTTCAAGATGGCCGCCATCTTGGTGGTATAGTCTGTAAAGTTTCTCCCTTATCGTTCCTCGTGTGGAGAGACTCTGTTTCCTTGTTTGCTACTCCTTTTGAATTTTATGAGGGTGTTTCCGGACTTTTGGACCACCCTTGTTCCAGCTATCTTGTCCACCCAAAATATCTCTAGAACAATAACAGCTATTGGAAAACGACTTTCACCGGTATCAGTGTACGGATGGGGCCCATGAATGTACATATTTGGAAACATTCTAAAACGAAAGCAAATGCATTTCACTGTAAGGTTTTAAAAATACAATTTAGCTGCTGCTCAAAATGGCCACTGCAAGCAACGTAGAAAGCAAATGCGTTTTTAACACAAACTTTTTTTTTTTTTTTTTTTTTTTTTTTTTTTTATGGACACCCTATATTTTTTCTCCAGCAATCCATACCAGGACAAATCACATAAACAACGGCATTGATTGCATCGCAATATTCCAATTACATCCGGAGATATTGCGACGCGAAGTTGACGCTTGAAATAAGCGAAACGCGCGGCTAGCGCACATCCTGAGCAGCATGGGGTTCTCGCCTGAGTCTCAGGACGTGCCCGAGCCGCGCGTTTCGCTTATTTCAAGCGTCAACTTCGCGTCGCAATATCTCTGGATGTAATTGGAATATTGCGATGCAATCAACGCCATTGTTTATGTGATTTGTCATGCTATGAATGCTGAAGAAAAAAAATATAGGGTGTCCATTTAAAATAAACATTAGTTTGTATTAAAAAACACATCTGCTTTCGTTTAGAATGTTTCCAAATACGTACATTCATGGGCCCCAGCCGTACATTGATACTGGTGAAAGTCGTTTTCCAATAGCTGTTATTGTTCCAGAGATATTTTGGGTGGACAAGATAGCTGGGACTGTGTGTGTGTGTGTGTGTGTGTGTGTGTGTGTCTGCGTGTGTGTTAGCGTGTGCGTGTGTATGTTATTTCAGAAAGCTTGTAGGTCCAAGTACATAAAGATTTGGATTCTCTGTTGCCATTGTTTCTTTTACACAAAAAACGTTCAAACGTTTGTTAAGCTTACGGGGCTTAACTGCGGGGTCATCAGTTCATAAACTTACCAATTACTTATGAAGTAACTTATACGAAAGACGGCACAAACATCCTGCCCGAGGGGGGATTCGAACCGCCGACGGGGAACGGCCTCTCGCATTCGAGCTTAGCTCCTCAATGCGCTCGGCCGCTCCGCCGCGGCTATTTTATACAGTTAACGAAATGGGAATACCTTCAAGCTGAATTATAACTATCGTAGCAATATAACAAAACAGCGTAATAAAACATAGGGAGGAAGTGTTGTTATTGTTGTGGTCTTCAGTCCAGAGACTGCTTTGGTGCAGCTCTCCACGCTAGTCCATCCTATGATAGCCCCTTCATCTCTAAATAACAACGACAACCAACATTATTTTCTATCTTCTTACTGTATTCATTTCTTGATCTACCTCTCCGATTTGTACCCCACACACTTCCCTCTAATGCTTAACTGTCGAACCCTTGATGTCTCAGAATGTGTCCTACCAATCGATCGAATCTTATAGTCAACGTATGTGTGAAATTTCTTTTCTCCCAAATTCCTCATTAGTTGCGAGATCTACCCCTCTACTCATAGCGTGCGTCTGTAGTACCACATTTCATAGGCCTCTACGATCTTTTCGACTAAACTCATTATCGTTCACCTTTCACTCCCCTACGATACTAACATTTGCATTATTTTTGAATGTCAGCAAATTTATCTTCCTCATAAATGCTTTTCTTTCCATAGTTCCTCTTCATGAACTATCTTCTTTACTTCCGCCATCAAAAGATATTTTCCTTCCCAAATAACGAGACTCATCTACATTTTATTGTCTCATTAAAAACCGTCTCTTACACTACAATCCTTGTTTTGCTCTTTTAAATGCAGGTCTTATACTCAACTTCAGCACACTGTCCATTACTTTCAGCAGTTCTTCGAGAGCCTATGATGTTTCTGACAGATATATCATCGGCAAACAACGAAGCTTTCAATTTTCTTTTCAAAATCACATCTTTGTTAACCTATTAGATTAAATTCGTGTGATCATAAGTCGCTAAACTTACAAACTACTAAAATTAACTTTCATAAACGACAACAGACACACGTATGTCCAATGGAGGACTCTAACCTCTACTGGGAACGGGCGCCCAGTCCGTAACATGCCGCCTTAGACCTCGTGGCCATTCCTTGCGGGTGTTTTGTTTTCCTTGCACTTCCATTTCTTTTCGAATATTCTAGATCCTTTTCTATACAACTTGCTCAATGTGCAAATTGAATGACATTGAGGAAATGCTACAACAATTTCTTAATCTGTTCCAAGCACTACATTCCTGTCTTGTATCTGCTTCTGGTTTTTGTAGAAGTTGAATATAACTTTTCTTTCTCTTTACTTTATCCTTGCTGTCTTTAGAATTTGAAAGAGTGTATTCCAATATGTGAAAAGCTTTGTCCAAATCCACAAAAGCTAAAAAATTTGATTTTCCTTTTCTTAAACTATCTTCTAAGATAAGTCGCAATGTGAATATTTCTCTAAAACGCTAAATGATCTTCCCCTAGGTCGGATTCTCTCAGCCTTACTAATGGTCTGTAAAGAATTCGCTTTTGTTTTTCTCAACCATGACTTATTAAAATTATACTCCTGTAATTTTGACACTTGTCTGCAATTACTTTCTTTGGAATTGAAGTTGTTATATTATTCTTGAAGTGTGAGAGTATTTCTCTTGTCTCATTCATGTTGCAGGCAAGGAGGAATATTTTCTTCTGGAGCAGACTCTTCATGACTAGAAATCCGAACTAATTCAGATTTTTCAGTGCTTTGTCAAACTCTTCTCACTGTATCTTCTCATCTTCACCTATTTCCTCTTCCATTTCTACGAAAGTACCATCAAGTTCACTTCTACTGTATATGCCATCAATATTTCCTTCCTACTTCCTACATTCTAATCTTTGCTTTCTCACTGGATGTCATGACATTAATAAAACAGACGTTTGGAAACAAGAAATCAGATGCAAAAGATTTTCTTGTTTCCAAACGTCTCTTTTATTTTCCTGTATGTGATATCTATCTTTCCTGTAGTTATTATCCTACCGATTTACATTCGTCCTCCGACAATTCTTGCTTAGCCAATCTGAAATTCCTGTAAACCTTATTTCTTAGACACCTGTACTCCATTTTACCTGCTTCACTTGCTGCAATTTTATATTTTCCCCTTTCATTAATTAAGATCAGTACCTCTTGTATTATCGAACGAATGGTAATAGATCTTGTGCTTCTACCTATATGATCCTCTGCGGCCTTCAATACTTCACCTCTCAAAGCTATTTTTCCTTTAGTGTGTTATTTCCTCCAGTTTCAGTCAATCCTTGCTTATTGCTCCTACTAAAACTCTCAAGAAACTTATGTTCATCCAATTTATCCTGGTTCCACCTATTTACTTTTCTATCTGTTTGTAGTTCAAGTGTTAATCTACAGAATATAACCAATAAATTACAGTCAGAGTATATTTGCATCTGGAGGTGTCTTGGAGTTCAAAACTGGTTTCGAAAATAATGTCTCACTATTGGGAACTGCAACATCAAAATTTGCAGTCAGCAGAATTGATACTTTAAACTGTAACGGATCAAGCGATATCAAACTCATTACATATCATTTCTTAGTATTCCATCATAATGTATGCAATTTTCTTATTCATTTCATACCTCACATGTAATATTTGAGATGGAAATTAACTATAGTAATTACCGCACTTGAAGGAATAACTGCACTTCATACGCGATCTACATTAGATGCTAACGCAAAACAGCCTTATCACGCCATTCTGGAAATACTGTGTCACCCTCGAGCTGATTTAAAGATAAACACTGTTAAAACCTGTTCCTGGTGGAATGGGGACCCTTTTGGGAGACGTTAAACTGAGATGATGGGCCATGAGAATAATGGCCTTTCTACGTCCATTTATGACCAACATCTGCGTTCTGCTCTTGTCCATGTGCAATCTATTTTTTGAACATGTTGTGTCTTTTTTAACGCTGCCATAGTATTTTTGTGTTGCGAATAGTGCTAGAAGACCTGGCCAAAATTCTTGCAGCATTGCAGTAATTTCTGAAGCAAGACGCACGGTTAGTCGTGGCTCTGGAGAGGGAAACAAAAGATACATGTGAGTGAACAGGCGTTTTAACGCAGTCTCTTCACTTATGGTTAGTTGCGCCCAGTGGAAAGCGTCCCTGTGTTCCTCTGTGGCAGAGGCAAAGGTACGCGGTACCCAATGGTTAGAGTTACATGTTTCTTGTAGAGTTACACTACTTACGGAGTGAGAAAGTGGACGTTATTGTGAGTCTCTGGGAGAACCAGCCATGACAAAACTGTTTCACCTGGTGTGTAAGATGTATGAGACATGCGAAGTACCCCAGACTTTAAGAAAATATAATCCCAATTCCAAAGAAAGCAGTCGCAGACAGGCGTGAAAACTGTAGAACCATCAGTTTAATAAGTCATGGTTGCAAAATATTAACACGAATTATTTACAGAAGAATGGAAATGCTGGTAGAAGCCGACCTCGGGGAAGATCAGTTTGGGTTCAGGAGAAATGTAGGAACACGGGAGGCAATACTCACTTTGAGGCTTATCCTAGAAGGTAGATTAAGAAAAGGCAAACCTACATTTCTTGCTTTTGTAGATTTGGAGAAGGCTTTTGACAATGTTGATTGGAATAAACTCTTTCAAGTTCTGAAGCAAGCAGGAGTAAAATATAGGGAGCGCAAGGTTATTTACAACTTGTACAAAAACCAGACAGCGGTTCTCAGAGTTGAATGGCATGAAAGGGATGCAGTGGTTGGGAATGGAGTAAGACAGGGTTGTAGCCTTCCTCCAATGTTATTCAATTTGTACATTGAGCAAGCTATAAAGGAAAGCAAGGGGAAAATTGGAGAAGTAATTACAGTTCAGGGTGAAGAATTAAACACATTGCGTTTTGCCGAAGACATAGTAATTCTATCAGAGATAGCACAGGACCTGGAAGAGCAGTTGATCGGAATGGACAGTGTGCTGAAAAGTGCATATAAGATGAACGTTAACAAGAGCAAAACAAGGGTAATGGAATGCAGTCTAAAACAATTGGTTGATGATGAAGGAATTAGATTAGGTAATGAAACAATGGAGGAGGTATATGAGTTTTGTTGCTTGGACAGTAAAATAACAAATGATGGTCGCAGTACAGAGGATATAAAATGCAGAATGGCAATGGGTAGAAAAGAGTTCTTGAAAAAGAGAAATTTGTTAACATATAATATTGATTTAAGCCTAAGGAAGTCCTTTCTGAAGGCATTTGTATGGAGTGTTGCTTTGTATGGAAGTGAAACATGGACGATAAACAGTGCGGACAGGAAGATGATAGAGGCTTTTGAAATGTGGTGCTACAGAAGAATGCTGAAGATTAGGTGGGTGGATCGCGTAACTAATGAGGAAGTACTGAACAGAATTGGGGAGAAAAGAAACTTATGGCATACATTGACTAAAAGAAGGGATCGATTGGTAGGACACATTCTTAGACACCAAGGAATTGTGAATTTAGCGTTGGAGGGAAGTGTGTGGTGTGAAAACAGATTGGTGACTCCATATCGACAAGTACGAAGGTACTGACTGATAAACCTCAGTCTGAAATAGTGAGCTAATTTCTTGTAGAATTTCAGTGTCAGAGGACGCAGCTTGCAGCTGTCTCATTTGGCAGTATTGTGCGTATTTCCCAAGAATTTTCAAAATTGCTTCCATACATCGGCAGCACAACAACAGTACATTATTTCTTTCATTAACATAATAGCATTTAGCCTCTAATGTCAATAGTAAAATGAAGTGTAGGTGCGGAATATCAGTTACCCGCCAGTTTCATAATAATAAATATTTTTGTGGTAAATTATTCCGATTTTATCTTTCTCTTGTTCTTTGAATCCATGAGGTTTTGGAGTGCCGAAGCGACACCATGGATGAGAGTAGGCCCTGTTCTTAAATATCTTACAATATAAGTTTAAGTGCGTTCTTGTTTCATATTTTTCATTCACAACCTGTAAGATTTTTCAAACATAATAAATAAACTAATTAGTCAATGAAACTTTATTTTACTGAAATACTGCTACATACTCCACTCCTGTACCTGCCGAGGTCCCTTACAAGATTTTATTATTGATTTTGTTACAAGGATTGTGGTTTGATTCATTTTAAGTAGCAGCTAAAAACCTCCTTTTGTCTTGAATTGAAACGTACTCTTTCTTCTCATTTGTGGCATTACGTGTCATGGTAGATTTTTTCACCATGCACAGCCTACTCTTTTTGGGTAGGATTTAATGCAGCTCAATCCTTGAACGTAATGCAAGACAAGAGAAGTTCCCTGTTGAAATAGGAAACAGACCAATCACATGCAAACGTGAAACTCGCAGGTAAGTGGTAACCTTGCCAGAATGGGCACAGTCTGTACGAACCCAGATTAGAGACTGTTAGTGTCACCTGTTATCCTGCTAAAAATACTTACAGATTTTTAAAATTATCTTATTGGTGGAGCTGCCCCTATAGGCACAGTCGTATGAATCCAGATTAGAGACATTGAGGGTCACGTGTTATCCTATTAAAAATATTTTAATTTTTTGCGTTGATGTGTCGTACGCCTTGAAATAGAAATGAATTCTGAAATATTGTATCAAAACTTCCTGCTGTCACTGATTTAGCCTCTAAAAGCAGTGACTTCATCTAAAGATAATTCTCAACTTTCAAACACACGCTATGTTCACTGTGCACTCTTCAAAAACAGAACCTTATTTTTCTATGGGCATTGGTGTCACGAATATCATGTTTCTGCTAAATTATAAGAACATTAAATGCGGATTGTAATATACTTGCACACAGTTATGATATACACTTGATTTACTTCGACTTACTCCAATGTGCATGACAATGTAAAATAATTTGGCCTGACGCTGTTTCTCTGAGAACCAGGGTATTCTGCAAAGTCCTAGACAAGTCTCACCAAGGGATATTAAAATAACCTAATACATAATGTGAATTAAAGCAGTTGTGTTTTTACATATTTTAATGTGTAAGTTAAAAGTTTTAACAATTTATTGAACGTCAGTGTAACTAGTTATCAGAAATTAGTTACTGTAGTGCATAAAATTTCTTTAAATTAAATTATGTTTGTAGAAAAATCAAATATTTAGGCAGAACGAGAGAAGACTAGAACTGAGAGAAGCAAACGCACATTCATGGAAACACTTGAACTTTTGAAATAATGGATATGATATAGTACGTAGGATACAAAAGGAAGAGAACGGAAAGAAGAAATCAACATCAAAGCATCTCGAAAAGACTGATAAATAATTAACGGCATATATATTTTAGAAGCATGTTGAGTATAAACTATGCATTGTTTGTACTAATAGAGGATTCTTTATAGATTAACGCTTTTATTTCCTAACTGATGTCTAAATGATCCAATGAATACGAATGGGAACAGTAGTGGAGATGCATTAGCATTCAGTCGCGGTAATACACATATTTTGTTGGACTGAGAGTTCCTTGCTAGCTGACCTTCACGAAAATCTGTCATTTTCATCTCCTTTCTCTCTTGCATTTGAACGTTATTTATGTGAACCTTATCAAACTTTTCAAATTAAAACCTCATATCAGTGTGTTTCAAAAAGACAATTTATCACAAAAAATGTAACTCATATACTGAATTGTATATGTAGTAGTTTTTTTATATTTCTAAATTTTTACAAAAGTATTAACATAGAGAATGAAAGAGCCAGGTAGATGGAGACTGAGATGTAGAGATACAGAGAAAGAATGGGGACATTAATGTAGTTTAAAAGAGAACATCACTTGCAAGTGCACTTCAGAAAGTAGCTACAATGCTTTAGTGGAGTTAAATTAACTCATAAAATTTAGTACAGGGCCAGTATAATGAACTACATCAGATGTGGTTCATCACATCTTCAGTATTAAGAAACACGCCATCGAGTTACTATATATGTAACTGGCATAGCATGCCATAATTCAAACATGTGGGGAAGTGCTCACACGACATTCGAAACTCAGAGGATTTTTTACAGCGCCTTCAGCAGCTACGTATCTCGGACTCAGACATCATGGTTACCTTTGATGTGGTGTCCTTGTTCACCTGGGTCCCACTGAATGACTCGCTTAAGCTCATTGGGGAACAATTCGATGTTGCCATCTTGGATCTGTTCAAGCATGTACTGACCTCGACATACTTCCTTTACGGAGGTCAATTTTATGAGCAGACAGAAGGGGTGGCGATGGGTAGTCCCCTTTCACCAGTAGTAGCCAACCTACTTATGGAGAAATTCGAGGAAGAGGCACTAACATCAGCCACACATCAACCAAAATGTTTCTACAGATATGTCGATGACACCTTTGTCATCTGGCCCCATGGTAAGGAGGAGCTGGACAACTTCCTGGAGCACCTGAACTCACGCCACCCCAATATAAAGTTCACCATGTTACTGGAGAAGGATGGACTACTCCCTTTCCTGGATGTGCTGGTTAAGACGAAGGCAGATGGCACCTTTGGGCACAGTGTTTATCGCAAGCCCACACATACGGATTTGCATCTACAAGCCAACAGTTGTCACCATCCAGCACAAAAGAATGGTGTGCTCAAAACTCTTATCCATCGGGTACAGGCGCTCTCTGATGCTGACAGTCTGATGACAGAGATGGCACACTTGCGGTCAGTATTCAATAGGAATGGATATTCTGCGAGAGACATCCAGAGGGCGTTTCAATCAGTAAGTGTAGTGAAGGAACCGGAAGAGGAACAGGAAGAGGCCAAGAGGGTGGCATACCTACCATATGCAGGGCCAGTATCTGCCAAAGTCAGCAGAATTTTGTCTAAACACAACATTAAGAGCATATTCTGCCCACCCACGAAGATCGGTGCACTATTGGGCAACACCAAAGACCGTGCCAGTGTGGGTTGGCATACATAGGCCAGACCACCAGGACGGTTCAAATCAGGTGCAAGGAACACCAAAGGCACACCAGACTGGGACAAGCTACGAAATCAGCAGTGGCTGAACACTGCCTAGAACTTGGCCACTCCATAGACTACAAGAACACCAGAATAGTAACACAGACGCTGAGATTCTGGGACAGTGTCATAAAAGAATCCATTGAGATTAAAATCAGTGAAAACCTTATCAACCGTGACACTGGATATCAACTCAGTGCAGCATGCAACCCAGCACTGGAGCTTCTAAAATCGAACAAAATACGACCAGGAGAGCACTTGGCACGTTGCAGACAGCAGAGGGAACGCCCAGCGTGGCGCAGACGGTGGAGGGAGCACCTGCAGCGGCGCGGACGGCTGAGGGAGAACCAGGCATCAACCAGACACCCCCTCTTGGGAATGGACCAATCACAGAGCACCTGACTCGGCGCGGACCGCATATGGAACGCCTAACGCCTAGGCATTAATACTGGACGCGTTCCAAACAGGGACAAGTCCCAGGAAGCACCTGAGGCACACAGTCAAAATATTGTGCAAGTTTGACACAAACATCCGGCAGAACACCCGACTACTCCAGAATGTCAACAGCTAACAACATGGAGTGTTGCGGTATCGAGTGCTATACTTTCATTTATCAATCAACGTCTATGGTTGATCTGATATTCCACAACTTGTACCTACGTACAATGATCTTATTGCATAATTGTCTGGGATTTTCCCTCGCAGCTAAGAGCGAGTTCCCAACGTTTCTTCCCATGTTACACTGTAATGAAAGAGTCTAATTGTAATTTGGAATAGAACTCGCCAATATGTGGCTAATTACATCTGACTTAATGTTGCTTTTATTTGTTTGATTTTTGTTCACTTTCGTAAAAGAATAGATCTGTCATTTATCGATCTCACATGGCTTTTGTTTGGGATACAGTAATAGTTTTAGTACCCATTTTCTGGCCAATTTTAAGGTCACAAGTATCATAATACAGCTGACTCATGGACTGGGATGGTAAGGCCACCCACATCTTACGTACCACATTACACAATTACAAAACGACCATGGGTCCCACTTCCCCCCTGCCCTTCATCCACTTCTGTTTAGTGGTGGGGGACATAAAATATACATATTTTCTAAGAAATTCGGTTATTGTATGACACAGTTATATAATGTTCGTTCTAATATGATAGTATCACATTACACACTTAGGTCTTAATTAACACCCATATAAATTGATCAACAGATTACAAAATATCATCATGCCCCTTCCAGGAATTAACTCCCCATTACCAACACCCCTCACCCTGTCAAGCAATGGACTTCCAGGCTGAGAAAATAACTAACTTCCCTTGCTAGTTACATATGAAGTCCTGTGGAATGCTGCAATGAGTACATTTCAAATTGTGTATAAATCATTTAAAACTTTGGTTATAAAATGTAAATAATAAAACAATAAGTTGCAGCTTTTCACAAGTGATTCAACTTAAATATCTATATCTGCGAGTATGCTAAATATGTCTCAGATTTTCTGATTTGATTCCGTCTTTCCTGTCTTGTATGACCAATTGCACCACGTGCTTTTGTAACAATTGTTACTTCAGCCTTCAGCCATGCTTTTGTTAATACTAACTTTCTTCTATACGAATTCTCAAGTGTGCTTTATTCGCTTATTCTAAATTAACTTCCTTTGTAAATTCTATGTAATTCACCATGGTCACATACCACGTGGTACTTAAGAATAGTATGCCACTGCCTTCCCACCCATGAGTTCATTTAGTGCAAAGTATAATTTAATATTTTGTGATCAAGACGCCCGTCATCTCGTCAAGATGGTCTCCCCACATCGATTTAATTGTTATTTTACTGAATAGATTAGAATTTTGAGGTATCAAACCTCTGTTTTATGATTACATGCTCCCTGTCCCATGTTTAATTATCTATTCATTTATTTTTTTAACATTGATTTTGTGATTGTTAAAACGTTGGCTGCTCCCTTACGGAGTGAGCAGTTGGATATATTTCCGTTGCGGATGTACTGTGGCCACTCATAAAGTAATTTAGAGCAACAGTGAGCGTTTCAGCTTACATTCGGAGATCTCAACTGCCCGAGATCTTGCGTTATTTTAATAACAGGAAACTTTCAACATGCAGACATTTGATATACACATAGTTTTCTGTATATGGAGGTGGGGAAGGGGCTCAGGGAGAAAAAACGTGTCCGCCACATTTGAAGATGTTGTTCACTGGTGTGGATGAAATGTTGTGTGGTTTTCGTAGAAATATCCGAAATCTCAACAGACAACCAGTCAGTTTTGTTCATATTGCGTATATATTTTTGGCTCTCACCAACACATTGATTTCTATTTCTTCATTTCATATCAGTATGGTCTTGAAAAATATGAAGGATTTTCCATTCGACTTCTAATAAATGCTGTTCGCTTCTCAAGTAGTTATATGAATTTTCTTCAGTCAGAAATGCCTGTACGTAGCTACTGCAAATGTGTTATTCAGCGCAGTCACGCTATTGGTAGATTATTGATAAACTTGTTGTAACATAATAAATTAAGATACTTTTAACAAAGAAAGTCACTAAATATACTATTAAACAGCTAAGTCTGTAGTCTCAGAAATGTAATTATACAGTAAATCATGCAAAATTAATTGTCCGTTAAATTTGCTAGAGAAACTTATGCATGTGTTGCAAACTGTTTGGCAGAAAACGTGTAGTTGGAAATTCAATAGTTTTGAAACAAATTTTCAAGGGTTATAATATTGCAGCTTCATAAAAATATATCTGCTTCAAAATAAGAAATCATAGTTCTTCACATATAGTAAACACTTCTTGTCAGTTGTTTCATTTTATCCCCTTATACATTCTGAAATATTTAATAAATAACAGCAGATTTTTCAAATAACAGCAGATTTTTGAAATGAGTTACACATAAACATCGGTCTCTTATGTACCATGGTTGTACCTGAACTCATTCAGTAAATTCCAAATCACACAAATATTTATTGACTTTATATTCAAAAATGACTACAGTCGGAAACGACGCACCTGGTATCGTCTTCAAAGACGTGGCTGTCGATACATACACCGTCCTTCACTTGGTTGGGTGGCTGAAGACTGCTTCCGTCGATGAGACTCACATGCGTTGAACTTGTAACACAGGAAAAATTTGCAGTAACCAAGTCTATACACAGGAAATATTAAAGACAGAAACGTAACGTCTATAGTTACCTATTAAGATCTGAATTCTTTTCGGCACTGTAAACTAAAGATCTCGAGCACAACAAATGGTCAGTTTATGTAAATTAGCATATACTGTTCACTAGCAATTGTCAGTACATCTAGATGTCTCAGAACTCCTATATTCACACGTTCTTCCGATATGAAGCTGCGAAAGTCTCTGCAGAACATTTGCGAAGTAAGTGCCTACGGCAAGCGTGGCTAAACTTTACTCTCTCATCAGGCTACGTTGTGAAGTTAGTCTAATCTAGTCGGTATGACAGAAATCCAAAACATTTATTAGTTTCATTAATAAATTAATAATAGACATTTAACATATACAGTATCCTGTGATTAAAGTATTTGTAATCCATCTTTTAATTTTGTAGGGTAGAAAGCAATTTCGACTGATTAACTGTTACCAGGCTACAAAAGTGAATTAAATATTGGATGTTCTAAGAATTTTATGTTAGGGCCTTACAATAATTATTAAAATTAGGATGATATGCACCAAATCCTTAGACAATCAAGAAGATAAACAAGAGCATCTGAACAGCCAGAAATAACATTGAAACAAAGAAGGTTCATTACAGCTTACTATTGAGATAAAAAAAAGTCTTGTTGTGAGACTGATATGATTTATGTAACTATACCGTCACCAGAATGATGCAATTTTGCGCTAGTCTTCAAATTACAGTTTTTGGTCGGGTTAAATTCAAAAATTTTCAAATGTTTGTAAATCTGCTAGGTTATTAGTCCGTAGCTGACAAACTAATTAAACTAATATGAGAACGAAGTCTTTCTCGACGGCACTCTTGTATAAAACATTCTCGGACTTCTTCTCGTGTCAAATCTTGACAAAACTTTAAGTTTTCGGCTTCACTAAGGATAACTACATCACATAAGCCAGATTCTTCAGAGACACTTCGTGTTTGACACATACCTGTAAGAAAACAATTCAGGTGGAGTCAAATTTGAACTTCTTAGAGGCTTTCGTACATTTTGTATCGCTTATCAGTTAATTGTAACTAGTGGTCTGGCTTCCTAAAAGATTTTCGCACACTCTTGTTAACTTAACACAACGATAATGTTTAATGACTGTCAAGCTTAAGGGCCTTAACTGCGGGTTCATCGATCCCTAAACTTACAAATTACTTATGAACTACCGTATATTAAAGACGACACAAACATCCATGCTCGAGGATTCCCCCGACGGGGAACGGTCTTGCACATCGGAACATAGCGTCTCAATGCGTTCGTCCGCTCCGCCGCGGTAACACAACTATATTCTGCAATATTACGAGTTGTCCAAAGGTAACAGCGCTTTCTCTGGAAATTCTATTTGTTCTTTTTCGAGAACATGCCATGAAGTACATACCAACGAATTGTAAACATAGACTTCTTTATCACACGTACATAACTAGGGAGGTACGGTTACAATGACTGTTGTAAGTGACTTAATAATAGTAGTAAATTTGTATATAGATTAAGAACTAGCTTTTCAGCATTACCATACACTTATTCCGTTTGTTATCTTTAGCTGCAAAAGAAAACCTAAATCAGGTTTGAAAGAGAATATTTGCACTTTATTTTAGCGCAGAACAAAGTAACATGAACAAAGTCCTATCTGAACTACAGGAAAGGTAATACAATCTACGTTAATAGCGTCCATAGCAACTATGTCAAAGACAAACATTTTAGTAGACGCGTTGATTCTAATTAATGACTTTCAATATATTCCATAAAAGCGAATAATTGTGTAGAGAAACAAAAATAAACAAGGCAATTTGTTGCAGAAATCTGGATTTCCTTTGCATATGAAACTACCAGTATCAGTGGTTCGGAATATTCATTAGTACAGTATCCTCCCAGTTTACGTGCATATGCTTTAGAAGATAATTATACAATTCGTTGTTACGTATTTCAGGGCATGTTCACGAAATAAAACAAACGCGCATTTTTGAGGGAGCATTATTACATATTCACAACTCTAAATATTGCAGAATATAGCTCTATTTAATTGGTAAAAGTTCCTGAAACCCTTTTATGGAAAAAGAAAAGGAAAGAAAAAAATGTAGTGGTGGTTTCGAACTGCTGACCATATGCATCAGAAACTAATGCCCTGCCCACTTTTATTCATTTTTGTAGTTCTTTTCTTTGCGGTCGCTGATAGTGTTGTGACCTCGTCGCCTTCTGTTGTTTATTTATCTCGGTCTAGTTGTTAGGAAAGGGACTGGTGCAGGATCTTTTGACATTTAGAACATTGATATAGTTAGTATTACAAGATATTTATTGACTGAAACTGATAATACTCAACTTAAGAAGATACGCCTGTTTCTTCTTTCTTTTGCTTTTCGTGGCGTCGTCCGTATGATGCTAGCTGCGCTATGACCTAGTTACTGCTAAGTTCGTAGCCGCGTTCAGACTTATTACTGTCCTAGTTCTGTCTTCGTAGCTGCCTAGTAACTGTCGTATTCCCGAATAATAACTGATGGGCGTCCAGACGTGTGTTGGCCTAGATACAGCCGCTTGTAGAGGGCGCGCACCTTCGGTTACTCCCTCCAGGAAGCGCGGCGTATGCTTGTGATTGGCTTTCTGTCGATCACGGCCTTCTACACGATTGTTCTCTACGTCAGGTGTGTTGCGCTGACTTTACGCCACAACAGATAGTACTTGTTCGCTTATGTCTAACGTGTTCTTGGCTCAGCTTTTTTGTTACAGACAGCGCTGAGCTCTCTGACCGGGCGTGCTGAAAATACACTGTGGCGAACAATTCCGAATATGTTCCTTGTTTCTCTTACTGTTGATGCCAGTTGGTAACTGATGCTAATACGGCAATTTTAAACACTAGATTATCATTTATCGTACGAAGAACGAGGTATTTTCGTTAATTATTCAGTGAGTCATTGGTTTGAAGTGTCAACGCGTAAGTTATAATAATAAAATCTTAAAATACAGAAAGCAAGATGGCGTATGGCAGAGAGAGTTCTGGGCGAGGAATGTCACGTGCCATTTCGGAACGTCTGATTTACGTAAAATCAAGTGACGGTGTCAAATCGCTGTTATTCTTGCAAATATCTCTGTAACGATGCGAGTTACGAAAAAAAAAGAAAAATAAAATAAATAAATAAGAAAGGAAAGTTGTAAAGAATTTTCTTCTTTACAAATTCCTTTGTTGAATTTTCGTGTCAGATAAACGTTTTATTTGCAATATCCTCCTGTCAAAAGGCCATCATAAACGGCCTTTTTTAGTGTTACTAGCCTGTTTTCTGTTAGAAATATTTCAAGAAGGTAGTTTCTGGTACCTGTCGCCCATCTATTATGTGTTTAAAATTTAGTGCCGATCGGGTGTACGGTTCGACCTAAGAAGAGGGACCCTTTACTGACAGACAGATAGACAGACAGACGGACATCTTAAAATCGCCGTTATTTTTGCACATCTCTGTGGAACGATGCAAGATATGAAAAAACACGTAAGAGAGCAAAGTTGTAGAGAATTTTCTCGTCTAAAAATTCGTTTATTCAATTTTATTATCATACTAGTTGAAAACCCGGCGCTGCCCTGGTATTTATTTATTCCTGCAATCTTTTGGTAATACAATTAGTAGTAAAGAAGAAATAGATTTAAAAAAAAAACGTTGTGCGTGATGGGGCCGTTTTCCTTTAACATTACTGCTTATGTGCTCCTATCTCATGAACTACGTGTCGGAGTGTGATACAATTTAGAAGCTACGTTAAACTATATATGTGTATTCTGTCTGTAAAATTTCCTGTCGCTACAATTTGTAGTGTTGAAATTATAAATTGTAACGTCATACCGAGAGCCGTAGTTTTACTCCATAAATAGCGGAAAAGTATTAAGCGAGAAACTTTTTTCCTTTCATCATTTTACTATGGTTGCCAGCGAGAAAAATTTTAATAAATGTTTGAAATTATGTTTAAAGTTTGTTGCAACTCGCTAAGTACTTTCATTGTCATACAGTGTATTTCGAACGTCTCGCCGCATTAAGTGGCATTTTTTACGATTTCTATTGGTTATGACGCAATATCTTTTGAATCATGTGCGTATGTCATTCTTAACCATGCAGCAATTGTTACTTCACGGTAAGGAATGTATGTACCAAATTTGGTTGAAATCGGTCCAATGGTTTAGGAGAAAAAATGAGCAGCATTGTCGCAAAAGGGCAGCAGTTTTTCGTACATCTCATTGTTTATGACGTCCTATCTCGTGAACTATATATCGTATGTGATTCTTACACTTACGGCGACCGTCCTCATGGATTGAAGCTTAAGTGTACAAAATTTCATAAAGAGTGGAACAAAACTGTAGATTTGTATGCAACACGGACAAACATACGAACACTCTGCTTTATATATTAGAAGACGTACGATTAAGTCGTTACTACCGTAACCTAAAGTAGGCCAAAAATTATATGACACGCTTCTTATGTTTGTTTATAAGTGTTGTACATATCATTTTATTCGAAAAATTGCAATTTTATAACGAGATAAAAATCCTAAAATGCGAAAAAAAAATCTCCCTTTCATCTTTCCTTATAGCTTCTATGAGTGGACACCCTTGACGAATACTATAATATCAACACTGTATATTCTTAATTCGTCTTAGTTACACTATAAGCTTATTTCGACTTTAAAGTCATCTTCAGGTGTTACGCCTGCAATACATAAGTTTTCATCACACTTATTACTATGCTGCATACTTGTTTTATACAGAGGGAAAGAAATGATACCACATTCTGTTATGCTGTACATTTCGATATTATTGTGACGTGATTTATTTATTTATTTATTTCTTCTTATATATATAATACTAATAGCACGTAACTTATAATATTGTGTTGTCATTCGAGATATTTATGAAGTTACGTATTTTGACATTTATTTGACAGCTCTACAGAGATGCAGTTTGTTTACATTATTTGCACACAGAATATGTATCTATGAGTGTTAAGAGATAGATTATATAATTCTTTATAAATTAATAAAATTCAGCAACCAGTTGCTTGTTATTATTTATTTTAGACGACTGGTTTCGGACGCTTGAGTGCCCTTCTTCTGGTCTCTATACAGACAAACAAGTGGATTGGTATACAGTAAAGGCTATAAATGTACAAAAGTCGGTTACATAAATTTGAAGCAGTTTGGAAGCAAATCGATTGTAATAAGATATGTTCATATGATGGGATAAAATTAACACTTACATTTTAGTGTTGTACCTTAATGAATGTAGCTACATGCTGTTAGGAGAATCAACACTGAGTGCAGAGATTATGCAATGAATAATAATCAGCTGCTATGAAAGTACCTATGGATGAGCCTCATAGTGAAATAGTAAAATAAATAAGGAAAAAGGCTATGGGAAAACAGTAATACACGATGTGTTGAAAAGAATAATTCTTATTATTAAAATGTCGATGTACGACGTCACTAACAGGGTGTACCCTGCAGGTAACAAGAATACTACTAACTTGCGACGTCACATTTCAATGTGAATTTTCGAGATCGGAAGGGTTCTTGTAAGTCTCTCTACAACCTGTAGACGTGCGCGACAGCTGAAGTATAGCTCTGTACGAATTAAATGACGCTAGTGCGACGTCGGTGGGCGCTATCAGGTGTTACGGCGGAGTGTCGGTGTGTCACTGCAGCGTCGCGTCGCGTCACGTCGGTTCGGTGACGCTGGCAGCTCCCAGCGCGTCCGTCAGCGCGCGCCGCGTCACATCTTGCACCGGGGCCCAGCGCTTGTGATGGCAACAACTTCTGCCAGAGGCGGGGAAACCGAGTTAGAGGCCGCCGTAACAGAATTAGGCTCCCGCCGGCCCGACTCCCGATACAAAGTAGAGCTCTGATTGGCCGCGCCACAAGCGCTATTCAATCAGCAGGAGACGCCCCCGCCGATCGCCCCCTCCCTCTAACCCCCTCCCCCTCCCCTACCGATAGCCGGGGGCGCCGGCGGCTCTCGCCACAGTCGTCTGCATCGTCGAGTGGAGCCGTCTGGAATGGCAAGAAATCCCGCCTCCGCTGAACGACGTGAATTTATATTCATTTCCATGTAAAATGGAAGGGATTGAATAAATCAGTCTCGCAGCGCTGGATTTCCTTCCCCGAGACAATAATCTGCGCGAGCAGGAAGTGTAAATCTGTCCGCAGACGAACGGAAGGCGAGTGCGAAATGCGGTGCTCATCTCGCGCGGCTGACTGCTTACGTTCATCGGAATTTAACTTCGGAGGGCCAGTGCCGTTGTAGTCCACTGTTCATCAGGTGTTAATAAAAGACCTGTCGTCTTAGAGACTGTATCTGCTACGGCTGTGAGACCGGGTATCCTACTATGGATAATTAAAATACGAGTAATCTTTATAAAGGGTGAATCACCTAACCCTTGAACCGCATATATTGCGGAAGCGGAAAGTGCGATTGACGTGCGGGTTCCACAGAATGGGTTGGTAGTCAGGGGCTCGTATTTTTGGCTAACAAACATATTGTAATATTATTTAGAAAGTGTAATTTTATGCAAACATACAGTTTTTTTATTGGAACAATGGTTGTTTCTATCATGCTCTGCAAATTTTGACGCCAGCTGTGTACAAAGACATTCTTATCACTTTTAATTTGGTAGGTACAACCGTTCAAAGTTTAGGGATCTGAGGATTCCATATGTTTGTAAATCTATCGGACCAACCTGCGTGGTCATCAGTCCGTAGCTTACAAACTACTTAAACTAAGGTAAACTAACCTAAGGACAACACACACACTCATGCCCCAGGGAGGAGTCGAACCTCCGACGGCGAGAGGCTTCCATAGCGTAGCTAACTGGCCGAGTTGGTAGCCTCTGGGGCACGGCCCACTGTCTCATGACCATCAGCCAGTCAGCAACGCTATCGTAGCATCCGCCCCCAAAACTTTAAATGCTTGTAGCTGCTAAGCCAAACGTGATAAAAATGTCCTTCAAAATTATTTGCACGTAGCTGGTGTCACATATTCCAGAGCATGATAGAAACAACCATTGTTCCATTTGAAAAATTGTATGATTGCATAAAAAGTACACTTTCTAGAAGTTTTTACAACCTGTTTATTCGCTAATCATGTATATAAAGCAGACTGTCCATATGTTTGTGTGTTTATGTGTTTATATGGTTGTCAGCCAGAAAAATTTCAATAAAGGTTTGAAATTATATTTAAAGTTGGTTGCAAGACGCTAAGAACTGTCGTTCTCATACAATGTGTGAATGAAGTCTCGTACCATTATGTGACGGTTTGTTGCTGCTATATTGTTTATGACGTTGGACGTTGTATCTCCTGAACCATGTGTCTACATATATACTCTGCAAATCACAATTTAAGTGATCCTGTTTGACCAATGCAGAATTTATTACAATTTTCGCATGTGATTTTATAAATTCCTGAGCTGGCCAAACAGGAAGAAATTTCGCAATATGATTAAGAGAACACACCTGAACATCTGAAAACAATCCCTCTACTTTCTCCCAACGTCCCAGAAATAAGAAGCACATGACCACAAATATCGACAAGGCACTACAAATTTTACACATTATCCTTAAAGGTATATTAATGTTTTCATGGAAGAATTGGAAATATTTATCCATATAAACACAACCCCTGAGATGAAATTCCCAATAACCACACAGAATTTGAGCACAATCTTTATGTAGAAAATGTTATCAAAATTTTACGATTAGGTAACGGATGGTCCAAAAGTGCACTATTTTAGTTGCATAGGTAACAAAATTCATAAAATATTCATACATAGCATCTGAGTGACCAGAGACACATAATAACATAGCGAACATTTGTATTTAATTTCCAATATAACATCTTTGTAACCACATAGCATCTATACCATCTAAGATAAATATTAAATCTTAACAAAAATTACGAAAATACTAAAACGGGAATATCAAATGGAATAAAAGTTTTCGTAACTAACAAATTCTATACGAAATATCGACAAAATGTAAGTATTCTTGCCTCAAAGACATCCCTTTCAAACTTATAAAAACGTGCACACAAAACAAAATAACTAACATAGGTTCTTTGCAGGCATCACTTGAGAATGGTATAAGCCGAAACGGCAGTCGTGAAATAATAAAATATTTTCAGCAATTTGGGTAATTCTTATTTATTAAACTACACTTACGTTCTAATTTGCCCAACTTTTAGTTTTTTGCTGTCAATAGGCATTGTTCCATTTAAATAGGTGTGTCTTTGCACAGAAAAAAATACACTTTCTACGCATTTCCAGACTGTTTAATGGAAAATAATACGAGCGAAAACTGCATATCAAGAACATTTTTCATTTCCGCAAAATTTGCGGCGAAAGTTTCGGGTGATTCGCCTTGTAATTGAGCCAACGGCTGATGAGGTGCAATTATTTATCGTTTTTCTGTGCACAAGTGATGGTGGCAAGCAGTCATTTTTGTTGTTCATTTTCTTGAGCAATGGAGAAGATGTAAGAAATAGGACAAATGTAGCATCACGTATGGCAGAACTCATCATATATGTTAGAAGATAGATTAACAAAAGACAAACCAACGTTTAAAGATTTTGCATATTTGGAGATACGTTTTAACAATTTTGACTGGTATATATTAGTTAAAGCTCTGTAGGTAACGGGATCAACTACAGGGAACGAAGTTATAACAAAATTCTTCTCAGCTATTTGCCGCATCATGCTGATAAAATATTTCGACCGTTTCGGTTCCGTTACATGAGCCTTCTTCAGGGAATACTGACTAAGTAAAACGACACTGAAGTTGTGGAGTTACCGGTGGCACGTTTGCCAAACATTAAGGGGATTAGTGAGCGCAATGAAAAGGTCTTACGACGAGCTGACGTCAAACATGTTTCTTCCACCAATAACAGAATTAAAGATATCCTCACATCAACTGTGGATCCCATAGGAAAGCTGAATACTGTGTATAAAAAAGACTGCGAATGTGGGAATGTGTACGTGAGGGAAACGATATGGCATAATCATATACGGATGACGGAATATGAAAGGTACATATGTTTAAATCAGCATAGAAAATCAGTGGTTTCAAAACACGTGGAAGAGTTGACCACAATATTAACTTCAAGGATGTACAAATGCTCTCTAAACAGCCATTTAAAGCCAAGAGAAAAATTCGTGAAACAACTGAGATTAGTCAACACGGGAACAATATGAACAGGAAGACGGATACACACTCTCACCATCTTGGCTCCAAGTTTTGGCACAGCAGTGACGCTTCGCGGAGAGCGATACAACGGGCCCTTGTGCCGCAGATGGGCATGTAAACAGCAATAAGCCCATCTTCCTCCCGTATTTCCACCAATCAGAAACAGCAATGCAAGCGGCACAAAAATGTTATTCCTTCCCTTCCTGCTACCAAATTTCAATCAACCAGAACTACCTGTGGGGGACAGAATTGGCTGTATAAGACAAGCAATGGAGGAAAAAAAGTCAGTATTCCCTGAGGAAGGCTCTTTAACGGATCCGAAACGTTGGAAATATTTTATCAGCATAAAGCGGCAAGTAGCTCAGAAGAATTTTAATATTAACAATAATGACCGCGAAAGCCTACGGAGTTATAACTATTTGCGCAACGGGCATAACAAACACGCAGTAGTTGCATAGGGTCTTCCTGTTCATATTGTTGCCGTGTTGACTAATCTCAGTTGTTTCACGAATTTTTCTCTTGGCTTTAAATGGCTGTTTAGAGAGCACTTGTACATCCTTGAAGTTAATATTGTGGTAAACTCTTCCACGTGTTTTGAAACCACTGATTTTCTATGCTGATTTAAACATATGTACCTACCACAACGAAATCCTGTCTCGTAATCTTGCAGAAAATCCAAAGAAATTCTGGTCATATGTGAAGTACACTAGCGGCAAAACACAAACAATACCTTCACTAAGCGATAGCAATGGTAATACTACCGACGACAGTACTGCTAAGGCAGAATTACTAAACACAGCTTTCCGAAATTCTTTCACCAAAGAAGACGAATTGAACACTCCAGTATTCAGTCCAAGAACAGCTGCCAGCATGCGAAACTTAGAAGTAGATGTTCCTGGAGTAGTAAAACAACTTAAGTCACTAAACAAAAATAAATCTTCCGGGCCAGATTGTATACCAACTAGATTCCTCTCAGAGTATGCTGATGAAATAGCTCCGTACTTAGCTATAATTTACAACCGATCACTCAGCGAAAGATCCGTACCCAAAGACTGGAAAGTTGCCCAAATTACTCCAATATTCAAGAAAGGCAATAGGAGTGATCCCCAAAATTACAGGCCTATCTCATTGACGTCGATTTGCAGTAGGATTTTGGAACATATACTTTGTTCGAATATTATGTACTACCTCGAAGAGAACGACCTATTAACCAATAGTCAGCACGGATTCAGAAAGTATCGCTCTTGCGAAACACAGCTTGCCCTTTATTCACATGAAGTGTTAAGTGCCATCGACAAGGGATCTCAAATCGATTCCATATTTCTGGATTTCCGGAAGGCTTTTGATACTGTACCCCACAAGCGGCTTCTAATGAAATTGCGTGCTTATGGAATATCTCCCCAATTGTGCGATTGGATTCACGATTTCCTATCAGAAAGGACACAGTTCGTTGTAATTGACGGTAAGTCATCGAGTAAAACAGAAGTGATATCTGGCGTTCCACAGGGAAGCGTTATTGGTCCCCTACTCTTCCTCGTGTTTATAAACGATTTAGGAGATAATCTGAATAGCTCCCTTAGACTGTTCGCGGATGATGCTGTCGTTTATCGGTTAGTGAAGTCAACAGAGGATCAAAAGCAACTGCAAAGCGATTTAGACAAAATTTCTACTTGGTGCGAAAATAGGCAATTGACACTAAATAAAGAAAAGTGTGAAGTAATACACATGACCACTAAAAGAAATCCGCTGAACTTCAATTACGCGATAAATCAGTCAAACCTTAAGGTCGTAAATTCTACCAAATACCTAGGAGTTACAATTACGAACAACTTTGACTGGAGAGAACATATAGAAAATATTGTGGGGAAGGCGAACCAAAGGTTACGTTTCATTGGCAGAACGCTTAGACGATGCACCAGCTCCACCAAAGAGACTGCCTACATCACACTTGTGCGTCCTCTCTTGGAGTACTGTTGCCCCTTGTGGGACCCTCACCAGGTGGGTCTGACGGAAGATATTGAGAAGGTCAGCTCGTTTTGTTTTATCACGTTACGGGGGGGAGAGCGTCACGGAAATGTTGCACGAATTGGGGTGGAAATCATTAAAAGAAAGACGTTATTCATTGCGGCGTGATCTGTTTGCGAAGTTTCAATCACCGACTTTTAGTTCTGAATGTGAAAATATTTTGCTAGCACCCACCTACTTAGGGAGACATGACCATCCCAATAAAATAAGAGAAATCAGATCGAAAACGGAACGATTTAGGTGTTCTTTCTTCCCGCGCGCTATTAGAGAATGGAACGGTAGAGAAAAGTTATGAAGGTGGTTAATGAACCCTCTGCCAGGCACTTAAATGTGATTTGGAGAGTATCGATGTAGATGTAGATGTAGATGTAGGTGTAAAATACGGTTGTAGCCTATCCCCAGTGTTATTAAATCTGTACATTCAATGATATTTAAAGTAAAGCAAAGAGAATTTGATAAATGAATTAAAGTTCAGGGAGAAGAAATAAAAAAATTGCTTTGAAAAATCATTCTTATGCCAAGGCTGCAAAATATTTTTATTTTTATATTCTACCGGTTTCTGCAGTTTCTAACATCAACAAACTAAATGGAAGAGAAATAGGTGACAGTTACAATTACACATAGTAGAGTCAAATAAAAAAAATAACCTGAAAATATTGTTGGTAATTTTTTAAAAACACCAAAGATAATTGACATAAATAAAAAGAAGAAATATAATAACTTTTGGCCACTTGATTCTCACTTAACAAAGATGCTATCTTATTGGCTTTGATGTAATATATAAAAGTACCAATAATATTTTCAAAAAAACTTTAATGTGACTCCATGTTTTGTAACTGAAACTGTAATGTATTTCTCTTCCATTTAGCTTGTAGATTTCATGTTGATGGCAGCAACTGCCAGACTTGGTTTAAGAATGTTTTTTTCAAAGTACATCACGGCTGTAGATTGACGCCGAAAACATTATCAAAAATTTTTGCGGTTTTCAGTGAGACTGCAGTTCTGCCGAAGACTGCAAAGGACCTGGAAGAATTACTTAATGAAATCAGAAGTGTCCTGAAGAGAGGGTATAAAACGAAATTGACAAGAACGCCCCTAGGAAATTGCCGTGCGGTCCTAGGCGCCATGCCAAGGACTTCGCGGCCGCTCGCGCCGGAGGTGTGAGTCATCGCTAGGGCATTAGTGTTTGTGTTGACCTTAGGTGTAAGCTAGTTCAAGTAGTTTGCAAATATAGGTACCGATTAGACTTGCGCATAGTAATTCGTCATCGGGAGCGCTCAGAGCCACGAACTAGTTCGTTCTTTTAGTTCGTCCGCTCCCAGTGACGGCTGAGCGGCGTGATCTGCGCATGCAGGTGGAGGGTGAAGTAACCCCACCTATCTGCTCCATGCGCTTGCTGCTTGAGCCGCTAACGATTTCACGCAAACCCTAAGAAACAGTTTGTGGATAACTTCTCGCGTTTAAGTTTAGAGTTATCTCTATATCTTGGCATTACGGAATTTATTAATCAGATATTGCAAAGTGCAGAATACTTAGAAATTTTGTAGCACTGAACTATGTAATCTAGCAAGCAGACGCTCATCTCGAAATGGCTCTCATCAGCAGAAGACAAACACGTGATTTTTAATTCTGCTGAGCGCCCTCTTGCTATTGCCCGTCGGTCTTCGGAAAAGAATCCAACGAACTAAGAAGCGAGATATGTTGGCATAATAGTTTGCGAACGATAACGCGTGTTTTAGTTCGGGACCGATTGCATTTTTTCAGTTCGCGAACGATCGCGCATATTTTAGTTCACGACCGGTAGCTCTCCTTTTAGTTCGCAGCTCGGACGCGAAATAGGTCGCTACTTTTAGTTCGTCCGCTCTTTTTGGCTTTTGCTACCGCTAATAAAAGAACTCTTTCTTTTGTTATGACAGCTTTTTTATATAACGATTAGTGTTGCCCAAGCGTGTGCTATTACCTTTATTTCTGGGCAATTATACATCAAATACTTAAGCAAATAAACCAGTTATTTACACTAATGGGTGATACAATGGTATTCGACTACTTTGCATACAGAGTACTTTCAGTATTTTATTTTTAAAATGGATTTATTTATTTATTTAATAGGTCATTGAAGGAACATTTGTGGCCGTGAACTATGAAACTACAGTTGAGTTGCATCTCAGCTCGAAATGACGGTAACTGGCAGAAGGGAATCACGCGATTCTGCGCGCTCCCGCGACCTCTCACTGTTCGCCGTCAGTCTTAGGAAAAGGAGGGGACGAACTAAGAGGCGAGGGAACTAGTTCGCGTAGTTCGCCTGTGGGAGCGCTCTTCCGAACTAGTTCGTTCGCGAACTGCACTAGTACCGATAACCATTATAGTTTGGTCTCATCGGTTTACAAAGATATGTGCATTAACAAGAACAAAGCAAAGTTAACGGAATGTAGTCGAATTAAATGAAGCAATGCTGAGAACATTAAGAAAAGATACAGTACAGACAGTATATGACTTTTGTTATTTTGGAATTGAAACTACTTCCGATTGCCTATGGCGATGGGAAGGAGATTATTTCTAAAGTAGGAACTTTTGTTGAGATCAAATATCAATTTGTTAAAAAGTGTTTCCTGAAGCCATTTGCCTGGAGTGTAGCATTGTGCACGAGTGAAAAGTGGACAATTAACAGTTCCGACAAGAAGAGAGTAGAAGATTTTGAAAATTGGTGCAGAGGACTGCTGAGTACTAGATTGGTATCTCACGTAACTAGGAAAGTTTTGAACAGAATCGGGGATAAAATAAATCTGTGGCGTACCTTGACCAAAAGAAGGCAGCAGTTGGTGAGGCACATACTGAGACATCACCGACGAGTCGGCGCACTGCTTACATACTCGTGGTAACCCGCGTTCGGAAGGACGTTGGTTCGAATCCACCTCCGCATATACTGATTTATGTTTTCCATTATTTTCCTAAATCACGCAAGCAAAAGCGGGGATTGTTCCAGTGAAAGTGCAAGGCCCATTTCCTACCCCATCCTTGCCAAAACATTCCGAGCATGATTTCCGTTTTTAATGACCACGCTGTCACCGGGACACTCCGTCCTTTCTGAGATATTCCTTGATATCTGAAGGGAAGAGTTTTGAGTGTAGCGTCGAGAGATACGTCAAACACGTCTTCGGACAGAAGACGACAATACAACACAATGATGTCCCGCCGGCTTCATTCATAGCTTTACAAGCGATAAGAAGTGTCACACACAAATAACACCAAATCAGGAGAACGTTCAAGGACGTAAGTGAAGTGAAGGGTGAGTGAAAGGTCTCCTTCGTCAACTTTCATGATTTTCACATTTGACAGTTTAATTAATTTAATTTACTCCATTAATTATTCGATATTATCCACAGATTTGCTTAGATTAATTTTATTTTGAATAGTGATTATTAATATCTCAAGTATTGGTAACAGTTTCTTTATTATGTAGTGAGAGCAGAAGTGAAATGGTGAAACGTGTCTCAGGGAAATATATTTGAGAGAATAGATGGGAGCATTAAGAAGTTGCACGTTACAGTTACGTTATTGTAAAGACCGGAGAGTGAGCATACCACCTATAGCGACCAAACGTTAAAAACAAAAGAAATAAATAAATTAATAATAATAATAATAAATACTTTACTACCGCCGAGGGCGGAAAATACTACAGATTCCTCCTCTATCACGCAAAAGTAGAGCACAAACTGGGCCCACCTAGTATCAGATAACGAAGAAATGCGCTGAAAAGGCAGAAGAAAATTTCTGGATTGTGTAAGTTGGCCAAGAGGCTGTTACCAACCGGGGCAACGAAAACAGCATTTGGAATTCAGGAATGAGGTTTTCATAAATGTGTGACTGTAAATTTTCAAGTCCTTGATTGTCATTTCATAAATATCTTTCTTATCAAATTTAGAACTCGGATAACTACAATCCGATATGTAAACAGCTGTTGAGTCATTGTCAAATTATAAGAAACAATACATGTGAAATAGACTAACGTTCTTTGCTACAGATCCTGTCTTCTTAACAGGGAATAATTTTCTGAATTTTTCTCTTTCATTCCACGCACTTGGGGATTTAATTACATTTGCTAAGATTTTAAATGTTCATTGAAGTATCCTGTTTTTTCTAGATAATTCTTTGGTTTGTGTCTGTTAAATGGAAACTGATTCTCTGGTGTCTTGTCTTTCGTTAAGGTCATATTGATCATATGTCTATCTCACTCCAGTTTCTCCTTACATATTTCTGTATGAGTTATATATCTGTTGTTCATTCTTTATTTAACTGAAATTTTTCCTGTGAACCCAACTCTCAAGTTTTACTTAATCTAGTCTCTACTATTTTTACATTTACTGTAACCTGAGACGTAGCTAGACAGATAGATAGATAGTACATAGATAGAGAGACAGAGAGGTGAAAAATTCACTTGTAAGCAAACTTGTTTATTTCATTCCCTTAGATAAATTATATCACCGCAACTCTCACACATGAATACTATCACTTTAGCATATAATTAGTTTATCTTATGACCTTAGATTATGCAAGAACTAACTATAGTTACGTAAATAACATCAAATTTTATTGATAATAAGTAATAAAAAAGTAGTCAAGTAGTGCAACCTTACAGTCCTTACCTAAGCTAAAGTTATGATTTTTACTAACCTAAGCCAATATGCACAATCACTCTCTTGGTCTGTATTCTTGTATTATCCACAAAGAGTGCTGGTATTCGAGTAGCGTCTCAAATTATTATGTTAACTGATATAACTAATCATTTTCATTTGTTGATTATATGAATTTTAATGTTGTTAATAAGCTGAGTATTTAACTCGCACAGTCCTGTGAAGAGAGATTTAAATACAAGGCAGTCAAGAGAGAGATTACGCAATGGAAGTTTCGTAATGGGGATACAGAGACGGTAAACATAGTAGTCAAGGTGCAAGGAATGGAATTCTAGGAATCTTAGAACAAGAAGATAAAAATATGCCAGCTCCCTAAGACAATCACACATTCCATCGTCTACCCACACTCGTAGGACCCCTTCCTCATAGGTACTATATCGCTGAGGCTGATGACGAACGTCTTTCCAAGCGCAGGGAATGGACATCATCACTTTCTCCATCAAAGGGCCCAGAAATTTGTTTTGGCACCCTGCTATTGAAAGCGAAGTCAGAAAATAATAGCAAGATTAGAAACACCAAATGAATGCACAAACTAATGCAAGAAAACTCTGACACCTGATCCACATCTGTCCAATCCCTTGATGTACGATAGTATGGGAATAAGTTACTCTAAGTAAAGTGCTATCTTCCATTTAGAAATCTCTTTCATGTAACTAGAAGACTTCGGAAGACTAGAAGACTTCCTTCATTAAAAAAACTAATAGCTGTTAATGCCACCCATTCGATAAGCATACAAACATTCACCAGATGTTGTTATGTATAATAGTAAATACTCCAAACTGTTAAAAATGTACTGGTGTATACTCACAAAAAGTGCACCAATAATGATTTATTGAATGTATATAATCATTATTTTCATCATATTTGTCATTATTCGTATCATTCTTAACCACATCATTTATGATTACTTTATTCTTTGTGTAACAGCCATCAACTAGGAGGATTTATAATGTTAGAACAATTTAAAAAACTCAGTCCTACACAACTTTAATCTTTTTTGCTCAAATCACAAACCTCAGACAACTGTTTCCTATTCACTCATTTATTAAATCAGTATATCAAAAGTCTGCGCATACATTCTGCTACAATACTGATTATACCATTCATATGTATTAAGGAAGCAGAACTCTCTCATCTCCTATATATTTCTGTATTTTCCACTTACTCCTACTTCAAGAAGAAGTCCTACATTATTATTAAGTATTTCGTTACTTTTCACTAAACACAACAACCACGTGTTTTTATTTAATACATACTGGATGTTCTGACACTTAATGAGCGTAATTGTAGCTCATCTGAAGTTTAACTTGTCATTCACAGTAGTTTAAATTTAGTACATTCACATCTCTTTACTTTTATTGTTCTATTTGACAATGCATCTGTAGCTCGAAGAGAATTCTGTAAACCATTAAGAATCCATGCACAAAAATCATCCATTATAATTCATAACTCTCGTAGAGATCTAGCCCCCTATAATGACATGTCACGGTTGAGGTCTCACAGAGAATGAAAAGTTTCCAGTATAATTTCACCACGTCGTCTAACATTCACAAAGATCCACTAAAAGAACGTCTAACTATTCATAAAATTAATGTGTGTCACAGTAATTCATTCTCTTGTATCTCTGAATTAAGCTCCAATAATATACATTCCGCGATAGAATGAAATAGAAACATTAATAAAGTACAGCAAAAGAAGTTACTTTATATTATGTATAAACGTATCTCATTACATGCAACATCATAGTTATGTTGAATATACTCTTAATCAGGCATGAGTTTCAGCAGTACTCCACGTTGTGTTAGTAATAAATAAAAAACGTAAAAGCATTGTATATTCCTCTTCGCCACCGAATGAACAAAATATAAGTGTATGGAACATTAGACCTGCGGTGTGACTGCGAACAGGAGAGAAAATGTCATTCCCAGCAAACAGAAGTCTCCCGACGTGAAAGTAATTCACGGTCTAATGCGCGGATGTATTATAGGCCCATTACTTTTGACGATATATATAAATGACGTAATAAATAACGTTGCAGTTTTCATGAGGCTTTTCGCTGATGATGACCTAGTATATCGACAAGTTGCAACGCTGGAACATCGTAATTAAACGTAGACCGACGTCTGGTGCAGGGAGTGGCAATTGACTTCCGTCATGAACAAATGTAATGTACCGCTAATACATAGAAATAATGGGTCTATATCACGTGATTACGGGACTCATAATTTTAAGAATCATATTGAAGTGAAATTTCAGCCATCAGTATTAATTCAAAACACTATTTAGAAACACAATTTATTGTTGTTGTGGTCTTCAATCTGTAGACTGGTTTGATGCAGCTCTCCACGATACCCTGTCCTGTGCAAGTCTCTTCATCTGGGAATACGTTCGTCAACATACATCCTTTTTAATCTGCTTACTATATTCATCCCTAGGTCTCCCTCTACGATTTTTACCCCACAGGCTTCCTTCTAATGCTAATTTGACAATTCTTTGATGTCTCAGAATATGTCCCACCAATATATCCCTTATCTTAGTAAGGATATGCCAGAAACTCCTTTTCTCCCCGATTCGGTTAAGTACCCCCTCATTAGTTACGTGATCTACCCATCTAATTTTCATCATTCGTCTGTAGCACCACATTTCAAAAGCTTCTATCATCTTTTTATCTGAACTCCTTATCGTCCACTTTTCACTCCCATACAATGCTACACTCCAGACACATGCTTTCAGAAAGGACTTTCTAACATTTAAATTAATATTGGATATTAACAAGTTTCGCTTCTTTAGAAACGCTTTTCTTCTCATAGCCATTCTGCATTTTATTTCTTCTTTACTTCGGGCATCAGAAGTTATCTTGCTACCCAAATAACAAAATTCATCTAATATTTTTATTGTCTCATTACCTAATCTAATTCCTTCAGCATCGCCTGACTTTCTGACATTGCATTCCATTACCTTCGTTTTACCCTTGTTAATGTTCATCTAATATCTTTCTTTCAAGACAATGTCCTTCCCATTCAATCGCTCTTCCAGAACTTTTGCGGTCTCTGACAGAATTACTATATCATCAGCAAACCGCAAAGTTTTTATTTCTTCTCCCTGCACTTTAATGCCCTCTGCAAATTTCTCCTTCCATTCCTTCACTGCCTGCTCAATGTACAGATTGAACAACATTGGGGAAATGCTACAACCCTGTTTCACTCTCTTCCCAACTTCTGCGTCCCTTTTTTGCCCTTCGACTCTAATAACCGCTGTCTGGTTTTTTTATAGGTTGAATATAACAACACAGTATCGAATCCAAATGGTATTTATTTGACATGCTGTGATGAGATTATCTTCAGGCCACCCTGCATCAAGCTTTTGGCCTGAAGATAGTGTAGCACGCGCACCTAAACCGGTTACATGTCAAATAAACAACTGTGTTTTTTCAATAATATCTTGACCACGCGATTGCAGAATAATTACCAGAAAGAATTATGCATAAATATTTGGGTGTGTATAAAAGAGTCATTTTAAGTGTAACGATCACATACAATTTGACGTACGTAAGGCAGCTGCCAGATCAGGATACACTGGACGCATACTTAAAAAAATGTAGGTCATCAAAAAGGGCAATAATGTATAAAAACTAATTTGACAAATAACTGAATATTAATCATCAGCGTGGGATGTGTAACAGATAGGAATGACAGCGGAGGTAGGAAAAATTCAATGGTAGGCAGCATGAATTTTCAGAGATTTATTTAGCAAGTCCCCAACGTCAGGGAAATGGTCCACAAACTCCTGTGACAAACATTACAACGGCATGTATGAAAAAATTTGTGAAAAGTCTTGGTCGCAATTAGCTTTATTTCATGACGCGTTTCGAGAACATCATCATCAGACTGTGGTACAAAAGAAGAAAATTACATTTTAGATGTATATAGAACGTAATTATGATATTTATAGGGAGTATAAACCATATATATATATATATATATATATATATATATATATATATATATATATATATATATATATATATATATACTTACAAAAGATTTAAAAAAACGATGGGAATTACACCATTTTGGTATAGATGCCTGATTACAAGTTTAAAATACCATCATGGATGTCTGGTGAAGGTGTTCAACCAGACTTACATGCTCAACTGTGGTGAGAGGGGGGAAACACCGTAACAGGTAACCTAGGCCCCATTCGCCACCAGATGGCGCAGGGTTGGCATTGAAAGTTACGTGAATAAAGCTATACATAAAACATCTTGGGCATACTATACTGTATGCAGTCATAGAAACTGTGAAAGTTGCGTGAATAAAACTACACATAAAACATCGTGGGACAATATACTGTGAGCAGTCATAAAAACTGTGAAAGACATTTCTACAAAAATGTGTTAATTCATATAAAATTATACAAAACACCAATTCAAGCACACTAAAACCATTAAAGGGACAGGGCGCACGACAAGGGAGGCGTGGGAGGGCCAAAGGATAGGATTTGGCGTTGCCAAATACAGCACAAAACACATGACAAATGTTAAAAAATACGCAGCCCGGCCACTGCGACGTTACAGTGACAGCCGCTCATCACAGGCTACAAGCTAACATTGCAGAAAAATCTTTCACAAGTACCAGGTAGAAAATTATATGAAGTGGCAATATGTCATAACATTTATGTGCCATTATGTCGAGACAACTAACAAAGTCCGACAATATGAGTACAATCAAGGTTTAAAACCGAAAACAATGACAAATAGGCAGTATACAGGTGCTATTGAATCACAACAATTTTCGTATAATTGGTAGGTGGATGAGGTGTGATGATTTTTTTTTGTAAGTTGATTTTTTACAAAAAATAATACCTGTTACATAAAACATAATATATGTTGTAAGATACAATGAACAATAGGACACATGAGACATGTCCAGTGGACAGCTGTGTTGAGGCATACATTTGAATAAGGTACAATTCTAAAGACTATAATAGTCTCACATATTGGATGAAACATATGTTGTAAGATACAATGACCAATAGGAAATGTGACAAATCTAGTGGACAGTTGTGTTGAAGCATACATTTGAATAAGGTACAATTCTAAAGACTAAAATAGATCAACCATATGTCATAGATAAATGGCCTGTGTCAAAAAGGGGGGTAAGGAAAACTGATTAGCAGTTGGGTGGTTATAATAAAATGTAAAAATATTTTCAGGTTACAAAATTATACCTATGGTACAGTCATCTGTTAGATAAATTTTGTCATATGTGGAACTAACCAAAATTTGATCACACATAGTCAAAATGGGGGTAAGGAAAATTGACTAGCAGTTGGGTAGTTATAATAAAATATAAAATTTTCATGTTATATAATTATACCTGTGGACAGTCATATTTTAAAAACTATTGTCATATGTGAAATTAACCTTATCTGATCACACATAGTCAAAATGGGGGTAAGGAAATTGACTAGCAGTTGGGTGGTTATAATAAAATGTAAAACATTTTCAGGTTACAAAATTATACCTATGGTATAGTCATCTTTTAAAATATATTGTCATATGTGTAACTAAATCAAATCTGATCATACATAGTCAGATACTAAATATAACAGTATTAAAAAGAGGGATACATAAAATATTAACAATGGATAATACCTGATGGTAAGAAAAATGTAGAGGTGTGATAAATTACAGGTTATACCTGTAGTACAGTTATATTCTTATTTGGTTATAATCTAAACATAAACAAACTGAACATTCATAGTCATGGAATAATATGGCCAGTATATACAAGAATTTTTTTGTACTGGATATTGGATACAACCTTAGTGGTTATAAGGCACTGTGGAAGGTATTATAGGTTGTACCCTATACCTGTGGTGCTCAAGACAAAGAAATATTGAAGTATATATATGTATAATTTTAAAAGTGATAACTTGCCATAAATGAGACATATCCAAAGTTCAGATGGAACAAAATAAAGATGCATGGATACCTACTGGTGTGAGCATGTATAATATACAGACGATAAAGGATATTGAAATGTATTGTAAGAATGACAATATGCCATAAAATGAACTATGTGCAAAGTTGAGTTGGTACACAATGATAAAGGTGCATGGACACCTAGTATGAGCATATATGATGTACATTAAAAATAATAATAATTCAGAGTATCTAATTTAGAGATGTTAAAATAAATGTGTGGGTGTGTCAGATACTAAAGTTACACTAACAGTAAAACTGATTAAAACTATCAATGAGGCTGGCATCTCTTTGTCATTAATATGTTTTTTCCTTTCTGGATATGATTAAGAGGAGATAGTAAAGTAATAAAGAAGGGGGGGGGTAGCTATAGGTACGGCACTGGGTCAGTGATATACAAGTGGGTGCATGGCATGAAAGAGAATCATATGCTGGGTAAAGGTATTTGGTGAAGTGTGGAACCTATTTAAGACCTCTTAGGGTATCATCAAACAACTGAAAATACCAATTTCTATTGAAACCTTCTTGCTCATTCAGCATGTGGTGTGGTTCACAGATTCGGTGTGTATAAATTGCAAACTCTTCCATCACATCAAGGAAGCGACTGGAGGGTGCCAAGTGCAGTATTTTTAGGCCTTGATCAATTTGGTGCAGTTGATGTCCCTTTTTCTGTAAATGCTGACCTAAAGCTGAAGTATTACTTGGATAACCATGTTCTCTATATCTGGTATGAAAATCTCTCCCAGTTTTGCCAATATAAAATTTGTTATTCACGCAACTTTCACAGTTTCTATGACTGCATACAGTATAGTATGCCCAAGATGTTTTATGTATAGCTTTATTCACGTAACTTTCAATGCCAACCCTGCGCCATCTGGTGGCGAATGGGGCCTAGGTTACCTGTTACGGTGTTTCCCCCCTCTCACCACAGTTGAGCATGTAAGTCTGGTTGAACACCTTCACCAGACATCCATGATGGTATTTTAAACTTGTAATCAGGCATCTATACCAAGATGGTGTAATTCACATCGTTTTTTAAAATCTTTTGTAAGTATATATGTATTAATATGGTTTATACTCCCTATAAATATCATAATTACGTTCTATATACATCTAAAATGTAATTTACTTCTTTTGTACCACAGTCTGATGATGATGTTCTCGAAACGCGTCATGAAATAAAGCTAATTGCGACCAAGACTTTTCACAAATTTTTTCTTACATGCCAACGTAAGGTCGCGTGTCCACAAGAATGGAAGGTTTTATGAACCAAGTGATAAACATTACAACAGAGGCGTTTGCATCAGGTTGTGGGCTACGGTACCTCATGTCTACATTTCTCTAATAGTCAACCTGATACATACGACGAGGATAAAATTAGCCCTATTAGAACTCACATTATAACCGGCAGTATTTTTTGTACCACGAAACATACGTGACTGCAACAAGGAAGAGTTACGTTTTTTGTAAACTTGACTAACTTATCAAACGACATTTAACTCCTCTTCTTGATGTATTTTACCCTATGTTTCTTGCAATCTCATGGTGTCATCCTTATTGCCAGTTGTGTTATCTCTACAAATTTCTTAGTTAGTAAATCGATTTCCGGGTTCGGGGCGCTAATGACCTAAGCAATTGGAGCACAAAAAAAAAAAAAAGTTTGTTGAAATAGGACATGAATTTGATTTATATTTTCATTATGCTACTGATGTACTATAAGCTTGGAGAAATAACTGGGCCCTTAATTTCCTGTTGCTTCATGGTGTAATTGATAATAACTGATAATAACTGAAAGTGACGATGTAGGACCTGCGAACTTTTTTGTGGTATTCAACCCCGCAATACTTTTAGATAAAAGCAACGAACGATAAACGGACTAAGTTAAGTTTTTCGGTTCCCTACCTTACCTGATATTTTGATTCTTCATATCTTGAAATAATAATAACAATAATACAAAAGTCTTACAAAGCCTAATAATTTTTTCAATTTCTGATTTTTACATTTGTTACTTGAAATCTACATACATACTCCGCACCATAAGGTGCGTGGCGGAGGATACACTGTACCACTACTAGGCATTTCCTTTCCCATTCCACTCCCAAATAGAACGAGGAAAAAAAGAATGCCTACATGTATCCTTACGAGCCATAATTTCTCTTATCTTGTCTTTGTGATCACTACGCGAAATATAAGTAGGAGTCTGCAAGAACGTACTACACTCAGCTTCAAATTCCGTCCCTCTAAATATCCGCAATATAAATTCACGAAAAGAACGGCGTCTATCCTCCAGCGATCCCCAATTGAGTTGCCGGAGCATTTCCGTGACACTCGCGCATTAGTGGAACCTAGCAGTAACAAACTTAGCTGCTCGCCTCTGAACTGCTTCTATGTCTTCCTTTAAACTGATCTGCTGCGGGTCCCAGACACTTGAGAAATACTCAACACGTGGTCGTACAAGCTTTTTATACGCGGTCTCCTTTACAGGTGAAGTACATCTTCCCAAAATTCTCCCAATAAACCGAAGTCGGCTTTCCGCCTTACTCACAACTATCCTTACATGTTCGTTCCATTTCCTATCGCTCTGCAATGTTACGCCTAGATATTTGAACGACGCGACAGCATCTAGAAGCTCACTACTAATGCTGTATTCGAACATTATGGGATTGTTTTTCCTACTCATGCGCATCACCTTACATTTTTTCTACATTGACAGCTAGCTGCCATTCTTCATACCAACTAGAAATTTTTCCTAAGTCATCCTGTATGCTATTACAGTCAGTTAAAGACGAGACCCTCCCATACACCACAGCACCATCAGCAACTCGTAGTGACAGTAACCGACAATGGTTTTTCTTAAAGAACCGGTTATATTGAGCGGTTTTTAATGTAAGTTGAAAGTGGTGATGAAAACATCCGGTATAACCAAAAGCCGACGTCTCTGGGGGGAGGGGGTGAAGGAGTGTCCTGGGGAGGGGTTGCGTCGTGTCGTGTGAAGAGCCACGCCGCTCCGGCCAGGGAGGCGGAGGCTGGAAGCAACAGGCCACGCGGCGCGTCTGCGCATGCGCGCTGCCGCCGCCGGCGTGCGCCCGCCGCCGCCGCCGCCCACAGTGGCCACGCGGGTTGCCCGCCTGCCAGGCGCACACTTGCCGCCAGACCGCGCGTCTCGCGTCTCCGCCGCTTCCGCCCCGCACTCAGCCACTGCTGCTGCTGCTGCTGTTGCACGTGAGTAGCGCCTCGCCTGCTGCCTCCACCTCTGCGACATTACGTCAGCCTTAAACGTTCTGCCTCGTTGCCTTCTCATTTCGCCTCCAACATCATCTTAATGAGACAATAAGGACGTGAATTGCCACTAATTTTATGCTGGAATATATTTCTAAGTGCCATTCTATTCAGGAGGGAATGCACTACGCCAGAAAACAATTGGACACAATCGACCACTACTCTGTGGCTGTCCAGTTGCGGTTGACGAATTCACTTTCAGCTACAGATGGCGAATGAGTTTCCATTCTTGGTCTGTGCTGTTAATGTGAGTGCCATTTCCTTACATTTTCTGTCATCTTCGTATGTGGGATGATCCTGTTGACTTTATGTGGTTACAGAACATTGTTAAAACTCTTTGTTCACTGTGACTTTTCAAGCTTTCACGGCGGATCTGTTGTAAATACACTTCGCGGCTTTGCCGCGAAGTGTATTTACTCTTTGTTCAATGTTTATCGTCATACGAAGTTACGGTGGTTTTCGTGGCCACTTGCCTATTGCATGTTAATTGGGGTTTTCGGCCGAAGATAATTTAATGTTTTTTTCTAACGTTTTGCCAGAGCGAGTGGCTGTCATTCTGGAAACTTCACCTGCCGTTGGTACTGTCAGCGTCGGATAAAGCTGTGACAATGCCAACTAGAGACAGAAGACAAAAGGTCCATTTTATTTAACGCAATGCCGTCATGGTCTTTTAATATCAGTTACAGATTTGGGAAGGTGTCTGAAATGTCACCTCTGTACAAACATATAAAGATATACCGTTTAATTTTATTGTCAAACTAATCAAAAGTACAAGTATTGGCTTCAGAATTTTCATTGTACTCCATTGAACAATTGTACATATAAATATATTTAAATATATTTTTATATAAACGTAATGGACGAATTATGGAATATAAAATGGAATCGTTATTACCAAGAAAGTCGAGAAGTACTTGAACGATTTAAAATAAAAGAGAATTCAATCCAATGAAAATCTCCAAACGGTCTTTGTCAGTTTACTATTACTTTTTTATTATATTCTTATTTATTTATTTATCTCTAATGAAGTCAACGGTCGTGCCGCAGTTGATACACCGATTCCCGTTAGTTCACCGAAGTTAAGCACTGTCGGGATTGTCTACTACTTGGATGGGTAACCGTCCGGGTCTGCTGTTGGCGTGGGGGGTGGGGGGGGGGGGGCGCACTCAGCCCTTGCGAGGCCAACTGAGGAGCTGCTTGATGGAGAAGTAGCGGCTCCGGTCACGAAGACTGACATAACGGCCGGGAGTGCGGGGCGCTGACCACGCCCCCCTCCATACCGCATCCGGTGACGTCCTCGGGCTGAGGATCACACGGCGGCCGGTCAGTACCCAGTGGGCCTCTCGAGGTCTGTCGAACGGAGTTTTGTTTTCGGTTTAGTTTAATGAAAATACCCACTACCATAATTGACATATCGTAATTTACATTATATACTGCACGCTCACCGCTTGAAGATCTACAGCGAGAGGTCTGAAGATGATCTAATCTTACATCGAAACCGGCTAATTTCTCGAATTAGACTGTTATTTTTATCTGCAAATAATTATAAATTACCTGTTCTTTTCACATAAGGAAACTATGTTTTCCAAACTGATTAATACAAATATATATTTAATGCAGAAATGGGAAGTTGTTAGCAAATATTTCGAACTGTTCTTGACCGATTTATTTCACATTTTCAAACGATATACTAAAACCATTTAGACGAACAAAAGCTGTATATTCTTTTAAAGATAACTGTGAGAAAGAAAATGTCTTGTTTTGAAAATTTGTGGATTCGTTTTCTTGACCACATTTAATTTGAACTACGGTACAGAGCATGTAAGTCATTGGACCAATTATTAATCCTCGAGGTATTTATTCTTCTATGTCTCTTCGAACAAAATGTTTTATATAATAATGCTCTGATTACTTTGTTTCCTTTCTGTCAGTTCCACGAGGAAAGGTAAGTTACGTCGACGACTTAGCGGATGATGATTAGAATGGAACTATGGAATCTGATCCTACCCTTTCAAAGATTAAACGTATGTCAAATATTATCAATAAAGCTACTATTCTCACAAGTCCACCACCTAGAGAGATTTCTATCATACACATCACTGACACAAACCGTATTAGCGACTCATTTTAAGCATCTTCAGTCAACAAAAGCACATCGTCAGAGAGAGAGAGAGAGAGAGAGAGAGAGAGAGAGAGAGAGAGAGAGAGGAATAAGAGAGGGGTGGAGGATGTGGACGGAGAGAAAGAGGGGAGAGTTGATTCCCAGAAAGGGGGAGGAAGAATTTCGAAAGTACAAGCATCCAGTTCCCATCTCTTTTGTGTGTTTGATAGTAATAAAAAACATGACATTATTAATGAATTAGGATACTGTCAGACTGATTCACGAAATTCACTTGTTTCTCAATTAGTAACTCATGTTAACAGCCTATGTTAAACGCTAATCGGCATATTGTTCATTCTACACTAGCCTTTCCATTCGACGATGCAGTTACTCCATCTCCTTCGCTGTCTCACTCTGTCCATCACCTACCCCATCCCCTTATCCTATTCCCTCTGCCATCCACCTTCATGTTTCTGTCCACCTTCTCCATCTTTTCATTTTTTTGTTGAGGCTGGAAGCCACGAAATGTAAATCTCATACACAAGATTTCATACACAATATGTTTACAACAATCTTCCATTCAACCACCTCCTCCTTCTCCTTAGAGATGCTCTTAAGTTTTGACTAATACTACATCTTTAATGAGCTTACTTATTACGCTTAACCTCATTGTAGCTTACTCACTGCATACAGTCGATGACGACGAAGCTGATAAAATAATATTGCATGGTACATGGCAGTTAACTGCGATCATTTAGCTGTATTTTTACATGCTGGGTGGTTTGCAACGAGTGCTACTGTACCGTAAGAGAAATTATCACAAAAAACATCGTACTTCGAGTAATAATAATAATAATAATAATAATAATAATAATAATAACAATAATAATAATGAAGTAATATGGGAGTTTTGGAAGAGTCAATATAGGGGAAATTATAACTAGATTTAATATACTTTTCTTACACCTTTTCAGAAATCATACAATACTTTTAGAGCCATTATGATTAACAGACATGATTTCCATTGAAGATAATACGTTTTCCTGAAAGAAGCAAATTCGGTGTTGTGTGTACTTTGAATGTGAATTACCATTAACAATTTTCCATACTGTTCCTGAGTTCTTACTTTTGATCATCTACAAATATATCACGTATGTGTCCTCATTATTTCTAAGAAAAACGGTAAGGAATCTACGGTAAGGAATCTACGAATTATATAGCGGGAGGGTATTGATACTAGATTTCATAAGATCAATAAAAGTAACTGCAAATTTGCTTTAGTGCATAACTTCTCTACACTGCACCTGAGCCAGGATAGAGAGAGAAAGTCTAATGAAGAAGTGCATCGTGCAACCTGTTGGATCTCATACGGCATGGTTCTTTGACTATAATTGTTCTTCATATAATTAGTTTGTTTTTGTGAGGCCAACGTATGCTAGGCACCGCATAACTGTTCTTGTTTTGAAAATGAAAACTGTGATTTCTTCGTGAAATTTATTTTCGCAGACGCGTTTCATCTTTTACTTGAGGGCATTCTCAGTGGGTTCTAGGAACTGTAGTTTTGTTCTTAGTTGCAGTATTTGTAGATTATAAAGTAATTAAGTGGTTAGTTAAGCAAACCAGATAGACGATAAACTGTAAGTAATCTATAAGTACTACGTCTCAAAACAAAACTGTAGTTTCTAGAATCCTCTGCGGATTCCTTGAAGAAAAGACGAAATGCGTCTTGAAAAAGTAAACAAATTACAGCAAGGAAATTGCGTTTTAATTTTCGAAAACGAATTATTCTCCATACAGACTACAGCTGTTACCTCCTTCGACAGTGAACACTAAAAACCAAAACATATCCACTTTAAAAAGTAAGAAAATCACACTGAAAGAACAATGACAAATAATATCTTATTGACCTAATTCTTCATCTATTTAAATCGTTCTTTCAACACTAGAAAAATCACTTTCTTACGAAGTACAGCCGGTCATGAAATTCTACACAACTTGTTTGAATACCACGTCTGTAGTGGTATTCCATGCTATGATGTAGTAGGCGCATATACTATTTAAATACACTAGTTTGCAAACCTTTCGCATGAAAATAACTTCCGCATGATGTGTCAGTACCAGGTAACAGAGCTCGGTGACATTTGGACCATATAAAGAAAGAACTGCTATGTTACAGTACAAAAGATAGTTCATTTATGTAGTCGAGAAAGTTAATGACACTTTTACTCAGGACTGATAATTACCTTGAAGTCACCGTGGTTAATCCCCAAGATTTGCAGATCTTGATAAGATTGGGAAGCGGTACAAGTTTTGGCGACTTTCTGCACATGTTCAGATATGTGAATCTTCACAAAACGAGGAAACGGTGTACTGTATAATTCCAGTGACTCACAACACATATATATTGGTTCATAAAATACACATGTATAACAGTTTAAAATCTAAGTTATGGAACGATGACTTAGCTAAATTAGGTAACAGGCTCCGGTTCTTTAGTAGAATACTAGAAAACACAGTCGACCGACGAAAGAGATTGCATACAAAAAACTAGTGCGATTCATCCTCAGGTAAAGAGAAAGGACTAAGACTAGCACGATTGATGACGGATTTGACACATGGTAGGGAATTAGGACGCTTATGAAAGAAAATTGATTACATATGTTTGAAGACAGACGCTAACCAGCCCATGACTAACCAATGTGAAGGTACTGAGAACCAACATAAAGTGTTGAATCTATGACCATTCCTGTATAACGTCCCTGTAAAAGTGAGGAAGAACTGAATATACACTGCTCAAAGGAACTAGGGGGTCAGATGAGATATCGTACACAACATTCCTATGGAGACATATTTTATTCAGATATTGGTTACAGCTGTAATTTGTGTATAATGCAGTATGACATTTTGCTCTCTCAACTCTTTCATTGAGGTTTACGTAGCGTTCACCTAGAGCGAGATACCATGGGGTTACCTTAATAATGAAAAAAAAAAAAACTTTCTCGTTGTCCTTTAATATGGTAATTGAACAACTTGGACGTCCAGTACAGTTGGACACCTTCGTGGCATGGACAATCAATCAGCTCTTGAGGGATAATTGGCCATTGCTACATTCAGATCTGCAAGCCTCCATCGCGGGTTCAGAAGATGAGTAGAAGATAATTTACAGGAAGTTTCTACAATAGTGTAGCATTAATTTCAAGTCGGTTAAGATAACGCAGGCGTGCATGTCTTCATATTTTTATTATATTTCTTTCGTGGTCGATGATCTCCCATTTCCAAGGAAACTTGGGCCACTATTAAAATTTTTATAAGGCAACGAAAACGTGTCGTAAAAATTATCTTTCTTCAGTAATTGTGTACAATATACCACAGAGAATGTTCGTAATCTCAGATGCCTGTAAATCTATGGGACTTAACTGCTGTATTTATCAGTCCCTAGGCTTAAAAACTACTGTAACGAAATCAAACTAACCTAAGGACAATACACAGCATTATCCGACGGAGGACGCGAACCTCCGACGGAGGGCAACCACGCGATCCGCAGAAAGGAGCCTTAGAGCGCACGACAGTTCCACCGCTGACTTCACAATTTATAAAAGAAAAAAGAAAAAAAAAGAAAAAACGTAACAATTGGCCGAAGTTAGGCCAGTTAACGGTATCAGTCAACATTGTCCCCTACCTGTGTTCGACTGCACTGTACATGAGCTTTACCGCACGACGTACAGTTCCTATGTCAAATAAATGTCCACATTCCTGCCTCTGTTTACTTAGTTTTCTTCCAGTATTGAAGTAAGATGTAATTTATTTATTCACTGCTCTGAAAAGCGTAAGGACTATAATGTGTTAAAAATCGTCGTATTTGGTTTACGGAAAACAGAGTAATACCCTTTATTTACAGGAATAGCAATAAATAATAAATGACTAAAAATTCAATTCCCCATTATATTTATCGGAGTAAATTTAACATTTTTTCTTCAACACTTCCTTGGATTAGCAGGAATACCACGACGATATTCTGATTACCCTGACGCAATCAAAGAGCAAACTTACAACTGGAAAATATCTGCAGGGGGTGTTAAGCTGTCCTAGTAACATTTTCTCTCCTCCTCCAAGTTGCAGTGGGTGACGCACAACAGTTTGCGTTTGTACCACAATAACAGTGTACGCGACTTTTGAAGTTATTCCCCACTGCCCTGTGTGAAGAGTATAAATTGTAAGGTTGACCAAGCTGACGTCTTCTAAAGCTGTCGTCCCCACGGAGATGGTAGCACGCAGGTCGGAGTTCTTGAAGTGAGGCTGAAATTATTAAAATAATGTCAGGAAGTCATCTAATTACGGAATGATTCTGAAGCTCTTGGGATGTCAATAATTTATTTAAATAATGTAGAAAATTAGCAAACCGCATATATATATACACTTGCCACACATTGTCTTGACTGAAAGTTCAATATATTGTCATTTCCCATTGTTCCAAAATGATTAAACTATGTCTTCTGACCGCCTACATATGCGACAGCTACATGTTGCTCCTATGCGTGCGTGTTCTGGACTGAAGTGTGGCGACTCGATCCAAGGCTGCATTCACTCTACAATTTCGTGCGTAAACATGGCCGTCGTGCATCATCCGTCTTAAATTAATTGTTTTGTTTATTAATTTTGCAATAGTTAATATATGTTATCGAGTCAGGGCATAGCTTGGCTTTGAGAGGTTTTTTAACTTGAGCATCACATTGAATAAATAATTAGTTTATAAAGTATAAATAAAAATATGATTCCGTTTTGGGACGTGACCGCCACTACTACAGCCAATCGACGTTCAGTTCCTGCGCTCGGGGAACGTCCAGGCAGTCTTTCCCATGGGAACACGACCTATTGCACCACCTGTCGTGGTTCTCACCAGCTTTTACCATCTGTCGGTTACTGGTTCTAACCTGCTGTACCGAAGCAATTCTGAAATTTCAATATGAAGTCTATAAGCCAGAAATATTACAAACTGTTTGTTAAAATGTCTGTAAATCCATAGGACTTAACTTCTCCGGTTATGAGTCCACACACACACACACACACACACACACACACACACACCCTCTCATGCCCGAGGGATGACTCGGACCTTCTACGTCAACATCTACATCTACATGGGATACTCTGCAAATCACATTTAAGTGCCTCGCAGAGGGTTCATCGAAGCACCGTTATACTATTTTATCTCCCATTCCACTCTCGAATAGCGCGCGGAAAGAAAGAACATCTGAATCTCTCCGTTCGAGGTATCATTTCTCGTATTTTATTCTGATGATGATTTCTACCTATGTATTTGGGAGTCAACAATATATTTTCGCATTCGGAGGATAATGTTGGTGATTGGAGTTTCGTAAGCAGACCACGCCGCAGCGATAAGCGCCGTTGTTGTAATGATTCCCATCCCAGGTCCTGTTTCATTTCCGTGACGCTGTCTCCCCTGTATCGTGACAATACAATACGAGCTGCCCTTCTTTGGACTCTTTTAATGTCCTCCGTCAAACCCACTTGATAAGGATCCCACACTTGGCAGCAATAGTTCTGTTGCATCTTTTAAGGGTTCTGCCAATAAAATGCAGTCTCTGGTTCGACTTTCCCACGTCATTATCTATGTGTTCTTTCCAGTTTACGTCTGAAGTAATAATAATTCCTAGATGTTTTGTGGAGTATAAAGCCTTGACGTTTGATTGATTTATCTTGTAAAGAAAGTTTAAATAATTTCTTTTCGTAATGATGTGAACGACTTCACACTTCGCAATTTTAGAGTCAATTGCCAATTTTTAGACCATAGTGATATCTTAAAGATCGTTTTGCAGTTGGTCTTGACGGAGAGCAACCGCGCGGGCCCAGCAGCAAGACGCCTTAGAGCGCTCGGTCATTCTGCGCGGCAATCAAATAGCAGGCCCCCCATATAACCGTTAAAGTAGACAGATAACAGGAAATACGAGTGTGGCGTAACGCACGGTACACGCTACACGCGGCGGCAGCGCAGGGTCCACCTGTTTGCTGGAGGCTGTCAGGTAAGTAGCGTCGTTATCAGTAAGGGCCGGCAGCTGCCGGGCGGCCCCCCGGACAACGGCTGCTGCTGCAAATAGGCGTCGTTAGGGGCGCTGCGAGCGCCGCGCCGTGCCCTGCACCAGCGCTTACGGCTGCTTTACGGCTGCCGGCAGCGTTCGGAAGGGGCGCGGGTTAGGTGCTGCAGCCGGGGGCGGCACGCGACAACCCACACCCCAGTCCGTCTTCGTTTGTCCCGACTTACCACGCATTTGTGCCCTTGGTGATAGTATCAAGTAATTGAACCATTTCAAAAATTTTAATGACTGACAAGGAAAGTAAATGGGCTCGAACAGACATATCTGTATGATAGTTTGCTTGTAGGATCTCTACGTAGACCTCAATGTGTTGGTGTGTGTCGTTTTTCTACAAAACTCTGCGATCATGCTCTACATAACACTGTAGATGTAATTGTAGACGCCATACGTAATGCAGATATAACTTATGTAATAATCATCGTACATGTTCTCTAGCGTATTGTCATCAACAGCCGTGATGATGGTTGCAACTTTAACTTTCCTATCGGAAGACTGTTGGTATTCACTGCCACTGCTTCTATCGCCTCTTCCCGCACTTACCATAGAACTACCGCTTGCAATGAGTTGTACGTCATTATCAGCCCTATTATCATTATTATGAGTTGGTAACAACAGTATCTAACTTATGCTCATATTTCTGTACCATAACAGATACGAGAAAGTATGCGAATGATTCATCTTCTACACTAATACCATCTTCACGAAGAATGGTTCTTCGTAACTTCATATCAACAAATCGCAATACCTTAGCAGGATTGATTATCAATCGCCGCTCCATCTGACGCTTCACCACACAAATGTCACAAAACGCAACTTCGGAGGCACACTGCACCGTCCCTACTGGGGAACCTACAGGTCAAAGTGCAATGTGGCAAGGCACACGCAGAGGCCTGTAACGGACGACTGCAGAGTTTTGCAGATGCGGGAGTGTCACTAGTGCAATAAAGGATCTTTACAATATCTCTCGTACGATTTTGATGTATATGTGTTTGTTCGAGCCCAAGTACTTTATTGTGAGAGTAACAAAAAAAAAAAAAAAAAAAAAAAAAAAAAAAAAAAAAAAAAAAAAAAAAAAAAAAACTACTCTCTCTCTTAGGCATAGTGAAAGACGATGTACGCCTCCACAATCAAGGCATATACCAAACTCCCTGGCAGTAGATGATCTGATTAATACAGATAGCGGCCTTCAAATCAGTCAAGCTGCACTGAGCCTAGAATCGTTCCCGGAGATAGAATAGAGGTCTGCGCCCAACGACATCAGCGTGGACACCTGCAGGCTGGAGTTGGGACCCGGTCGCCGCTTCTCCAACCACTACATGCCGCCGCCGCAGCATTCATCAGGAACCATCTGAATTTGGCAGTGTGTGCGATTGCCGAAATATCGTGGAGGAGTTACGATGTAAACCCGGTTGGATGCCCGACAACTGTTAACCATGAGAGGAAGACCCATGTCCCTTGCCAATGCTTCACATTCTATCATGTTGCTTTTATGATACGCTCGTTTAGAGAAAAAAAGACCAACAGAAACAGAAGAGTGAATCTATATTCTGCTACTTATGTAGAGATATGGGTAATAAAGTAGCAAGCATACGTAGTAAATGATGTACACATTTATTCGTTTTAATGGAAGGACAATAATGCATAAATGATAAGATATCTTTGGTTTCTCTTGGGCCTTCAGTACTATAAATGTCATTTAAAGACATTATGCAATAAATCCTAAATGCTGCTTTAAATATAATTATTTTTATTACACTATAGGCATATTTCGGCTTTTAGCGCCATCGTCAGGTGATCTGCGAAAAATGTTACATTATAAATACATCAAGTTTTATGAGTATCGTAATTGTAAATACTATTACGAAATATTGTATACGTCTGTTGGTCCTGACATCCACATACATCGATGGTTTTATTGCTGTCAGTCATTTATTTATTGCTTTGAATTTTAATTATTGCAATATTTCTGATCACTTATCATTTACGTTGTGATGTGACAGCTTTTTGATAACCAGAAATATAATATAGTTACATACTGTTTGTTTGTTATTACGACAATCTTTGCTACCGGTATTTGAGAGATATCTACCAATCATTCATTCAAGAAACCCCTTCCCTCCAAGTAAACGTCGAGATTCGAATTTCCACGAAATTTGACTCAAGATAACGATGAAAAAGGAACTTGCACGGTTACTTAATTTTCAACTTTTACGGCACGTGCTCCATCGTGGTTTGCCAAACGAGCTGTTTCCATTACTCTCTGCGACCGAATGGCGTTGAAAGTTTCCATAATAAATCACCCATCCTAAAAGAATGAGTAACTAGACGCGGGTGATATTGAGCGCATAGTGTGAGTGTAATTGTTTTTTATAGTAAAGTTCAATAGTATTTTGTATTCATTGATGATAACCTAATATCAATTTTTTTATATTTTAATAATTCATGCAAAACTGAGTTCAGGATGAGTAAAGCAAAACTACGGAGAAAGAACGTTATTCTTAGAAATGCTGTGAATGAATTTCCCTCAGAAGTTGATGAGTTCATTGCCCAGAAAGTAATGCACCAGTATTTTACTTACAGCACATAATAAGAATTACACGTATGCAAAAGTAATGTTTCAACTACACAGTCTATTTTTCCACGCAATCCCCATACCCTTCATGGCATTCTTTCAGGGCGAAATTAATGTGTGCATGTCCCCTTGTACCAATCATTGTTTTGTTCACGGGACCATTTCTTCAATATGTGAATCACCTCCTCCTAGTCCTGAAAATGTCTTTCATGAATGACATATTTTAATAGCCGATTTAAATGGAAGTTCGAGAAGTATAGGTCAACGTTGTACAGTGGATGGGGTAACACTGTCCAAACCAGTTCCATTACTTCTTCAGAATTCGCCATTCGTGCTTGGGACCAGCGTTATTGTGTTCAATTAAGATATCTCCTGGAAGCGCTTCTTGAGTTGTGCTAAACTGTTGACATATACTTCGGAAATATGGTACCACCTCTTGGCATTAGATCAATCAGAATCACAACCTCACGGACTAAAAACATAGTGAACATTACTTTAGCAGTAAGAGCAGTTGCTTTCCTCCGGGGAATTCGAGAATGACGCTACTGAAGATTTGGTTTAGGCTCATAATGGGAAACCCACGTTGCATCGAGTGTCAGACTCCGGAACAAGAAGGCCTACGCATCAGCGTCAAACGTTGCAACACTCCTCTTGCTGTTTGACAGATTCAGCGCCAACTGCAAAGTAATAATGCGTCTGCCTTCTCGAATGTCAACATCAGCACGATGCAGCATGTCATATGTGAAAACTATGCTCCTTCCCCCCCCCCCCCCCCCCCCCCGCTTGCGACCACTGCAAACCTAGGGCCTCCTTCGAACAGCCTTTTGATGACGTCACCGGCAGTTCCCAGAGAGTAACTGTCTCTGCCGACGGCAAATTCTCCACAGACTTTGCACAAACGATTTTGTACATTCCCTGCAACCTGTTTCTGAATGACGGTATATTGATTTTAACGTACTTCACATAAAGTCGCCATTTTCAATCGGTCCTGGTGCTACGCTGCCTGTCGGAAGAGAAAGAAATTTTACGCGCGTATTCAGTAAACTTCAAATCATTATTTTGTGAGGTGTCGCATTCGCAGAATTGTTTTCAGCGGAGAAAGAAACTGCAGCGTATTACATTGTGGACAACGCTTCAGGCCTTTGGCCATTCGCGCGCAGCCCTTCATTATTATGCTGATGCGTATGATCGTATTGGTTTTGATTTTCATACGGGTATTCGAGTTGCTATGGATGAACAAAGTAAGAGCATATGGTCTATCAGACGAATTGTGTGATTGGATTGAGGAGTTCCTAGATAACAGAATGCAGCATGTCATTCTGAATGGAGAGAAGTCTTCCGAAGTAAGAGTGATGTCAGTGCTGCCACAGGGGAGTGTCGTGGGTCCGTTGCTGTTACGATATATATAAATGACCTTGCGGAACATCGGAAGTTCACTGAGGCTTTTTGCGAATGATGCTGTATGTAGTATATAGGGTGGTTGTAACAATGGAAAATTGTATTGAAATGCAGGAGGATCTGCATCGAATTGACGCATGGTGCAGGGAATGGCAATTAAATCTCAATGTAGACAAGTGTAATGTGCTGAGAATATACAAAAAGATCCTGTATCATTTAACTACACTATAGAAGCCCGTCACAGAAGTGTATATTACTTTCAAAGTCAGAGATCTTGGGAAAATCTCCATCATCAGCTAGGCGATTATATTTCGTATTTTCCTTACATGAGATTACAACAAAGATAACTAGTTTCAAAACACACTGAAATATATGTAAACAAGTTGTGTAAAATGTATTCGTAGCAAATATGTATTCATGAGTTGATGTACCACTTTTGAAGTAACGTTTGTATTGATGTGGCAAATTTGAAGCATGGACTATTATCTTTACCCTGCTTGTCAATTACATATTTTTGTTAGTAATTTCCATACAAGTCAAGTGTTGGAATTAGTCTCCAGTACAGCTATATATAAATGATAGAGTGAATTCTTGTGAATTTGGTACTGTAAATAAAATTTGTTTGCAGATGTAATTGTAAAATTTGTAACTTGTATAATTCAAAACTTGATATTATTTTTAAAAATAAATTTTGCTGAAACGAGATAAAGCATCCTTATTTATGTCTTTTTAGTGTGATATAAAAGTTTGTTGAATAATTTTCTTTACATTTACGTGAAATTGTTCTATAAGTAATTGCTTCTTTCAAATTCAAACGTTTGTAAATCTATCGGACTGAACTGCGTGATCATCAGTCCGTAGCTTACAAGCTACTTAAACTAAGGTAAACTAACCTAAGGACAACACATACATCCATGCCCGAGAGGGGACTTGAACCGCCGACGGCGAAAAACCGCGCGCACCGCAGCACGGCGCCCCAGTGCGCACGTCTAATCCGTTTTAAAAGAATATTTGTTTTTTTTGGAAGTATTATGGCTATCAATTTAGTTTCCTTGGTGTACTTGTAATGTCTGTTTGGATATATCTCTTTCGTATTTATAAAACTTTGTTTTTGAGTGTTAGTTTCTGTTAGATATATCTGGATAATTTGTAGGAATGAGATAGTACATTATACAGTTATAGGTTTTATTGATATATTTCGTTTTTCATTTGGTAAAAAAAAGACAATACTTTTACTGGAATATATACATGCTCGGAAAGAAGGTTATGTTTGAACGGCTTACTGTAGATAAATTGTTCAAATGTTTGTAAACCTATTGGTCCAAACTTCTATGGTGGTCAGTCCCGGGACTTACAAACTACTTATACGAACTTACACTCAGGACAACACACACATACACGCGCGCCAGAGTGAGGACTCGAACCTCCGGTAGGAACGCAATGGTCATTTCACGCTGCCATACTACCATATCAGTCCATAAATCTGTGACCATTTGAACCTGTTGTTGTTATAGTCTTCAGTCCGGAGACTGGTTTGATGCAGCTCTTCACCCTACTCTATCCTGAGCAAGCCTTTTCATCTCCTCATAAGAACGGCAACCCACATCCACTTGAATCTGCTTACTATACGCGTCTCTTGGTCTCCCTCTGCGATTTTTACCCCACACACTTCCCTCCAATGCTAAATTTACGATTCCCCGATGTCTAAGAATGTGTCCTACCACGCCATCCCTTCTTTTAGTCAGGGTATGCCAAAAATTCCTTTTCTCACCAATTATGTTCAGTACTTCTTCATTAATTATGCGATATACCCACCTAATCTTCAGTATTCTTCTGTAACACCACATTTCAAGAGCCTCTATTCTCTTCCTGGCCGCAGTGCTTATCGTCCATGTTTCACTCCCATACAAGGCAACACTCCACACAAATGCCTTCAGAAAAGACTTACTTACACTTAACTTAATATTCGATGTTAGCAAATTTCTCTTTTTCAAAAATGCTTTTCTTCCCATTGCCATTCTGCATTTTTTATCCTCTGTACTGCGACCATCGCATGTTATTTTACTACCCAAGTAACAAAACTCATCTACCAAATTCATTGTTTCGCTACCTAATCTAATTCCTTCAGCATCGCCTGATTTTCTAAGACCGCATTCCATTATTTTTGTTTTGCTCTTGTTAATGTTCATTTTATTCGCTCTCTTCAACACACTGTCCATTCCATTCAACTGCTCTTCCAGGTCCTTTGCTGTCTCTGACAGAATTACAATGTCATCAGCAAAACGCAATGTTTTTATTTCTTCCCCCTGAGCTTTAATCCCTATTCCAATTTTTTCCTTCCTTTCCTTCACCGCCTGCTCGATGTACAAATTGAATAACATCGGAGAAAGGCTACAACCCTGTCTTACTCCTTTCCCAACTGATGCTTCCCTTTCATGCCCTTCGAGTCTAATAACTGCGGTCTGGCTTTTGAATCTACGTATGAAGAATGATGACTTAATTTAAATACCTAGTATCATTCGGTAAAACTAATTACACTTCAAACTATTTTTACATTCCACCGCCACAAACAACTGCTTCTCTGTTTGTTCTGCTCTTTCTCTCCGCTTCTTTGCAGCATGCACAAAGGGTATTGTGGCAGCTTTTCAGAAGTAATAACACAGGATGGTATCTCTGGAAGGTCAGGCAGAGACATATTATGTAGCCGAGGGCCGCACACTTTCGCGTTGGTTCCCAGCGAAACGCTCAACCTCTTTACCTTGTTTCTCGGTTTTCTTTCTTTGCGTTTTCCCTCTCTGGCTCTCCTTCATCTCTCAGAGAGTGTAGTTTAAAACAGATGAATGGTGGTGCTTCCGTAAGAATGGAGCAGAGTTTCCACGGAATGCGAAGCTAAAAGAAAACTGCGTTCGTGACTCCTAAAATAAACTCCCGTCTGACGTCGAGCACCTGTTTACACGTAGCGCATGGAAGTAAAATTAGGGCAGAATATCTCGTTGACGTTGGGATTATTAGAGACGGAACACAAGTGCGCCGTATTTAAGGGAAGGAAAACTAAGGAACCACAATGAAATTTTCCGGACCCAATTTAGGGAAATGAACGGAAAACCCAATCTTGATGGTTGAAACGGATTTCTCGCGCTGACTTCAAGGCAGACGGTCCAATGTACTGCCATGAGTGAGATAACGTGTAAGTAATTTTATATCTGTCTGTTTTCCCCCAACTTAATATCCTAATCCGACCGACTGCACGCTGTTGCACAGCAGATCGATGAAGGGCAGTAAACATCCAACACCGCGCAAGCATCGCAAGCAAATAACTTATAATGGTAATCGTTGAAACTCTTCCCTAACACGTGCGACAGCGCTCAGGAGAACATGCTAGCGGCAACAGTTGTAAGCCAAGATTGGGAGTTAACAGCCGGTTTGCATTGCGAAATTTAGAAGACTTACTTGATTCGTCGGCTTACTTTACAGAACTATAAATTAGTTTGAAGAGGGAGTATATGTGATTTATATGGCTGCAACAACTACAAACAGTAGGTTCCCGAAAAATGACGAGTGTAAGTGTTACAGTTTAAGCAAGCTACCATTACTCCTCATAAACAGTGTCTTTTACGCATTGATTTACATATTTAAAAATATAAAAATTATAGATGCAGCCATAGGGTTTTTCGTACCGGAAGAGTTGACTTGTATGAAATTCTGAAAATGAAAGATCCAGGGCATCTGAATAAAAGCTACGTAGAACACAGACCACCTTATTGAGAAAGATTTCTGCCTTGCCGGTTTCTTTATGTGGTTAATGTAATAAAACAACAAATGCGTAATGGTAGTTTTATTTTTAACCCCTTTAAGTATGGACAAGACTTTAAACTAACAGCACAAGATTTATATTTTCTGTGTTTTATATTTAAACATAAGTTATATTTTATGAAAAACATGGATAAACAGAAATTTAAAATTATGTCTTACTTACTTTTTCCTTGTCATTTTCAGCATTTACCCTGTCGCTGTAGCTTCTGTTGCGTGCTTAAAATGCTCACGGAAAGTGCTTTCATGTATATGGATAAAACTTATGTAATGTATTGTGTTATTTTCGGTTGGAATTCCGTCCGAATAAACTGCACAGATTATAAAGGGTCTATTCAACTACAGTAAGATGTCATCTTCTTTCAACAGACGCGTTTCGTTTTACTGAATATAAAACATTCTCTTTCGACTGAAATGCGAATTTCTACAATTTAATTTGTTTTCACACTCTTTCAAATTCTGAAATCAGCAGCAGTAAAATATAGGACACGGATGGTTATTCACAACTTGTACAAAAACCAGACACCACTTATCAGAGTTGAAGGGCATGAAAGTCATGCAGAGGTTGGGAAGGGTGTAAGATAGGGTTGTAGCCTTTCTCCAATGTTATTCAATATGTAGGTTAAGTAAGTTATAAAGGAAAGCAAGGAGAAATTTGGAGAAGGAATTAAAGTTCAGGGGGAAGAAATAAAAACCTTGCGTTTTGCTGATGACATCGTAATTCTGTCAGAGACATCATAGGACCTGGAGGAGCAACTGAACGAAATGAACAGTGTGTTGAAAGGAGCATATAAGATGGACATTAACAAGAGCAAAACAAGTGTAATGGAATGCAGCCTTAGAAAATCAGGCGACACTGAAGGAATTAAATTAGATAACGAATCAATAAAGGTGGTAAATGAGTTTTGTTACTTGGGCAGAAAAATAACATATGATGGTTGCAGTACAGAAGATATAAAATGCAAAATGACAATGGGAAGAAAAGTGTTTTTGAAAAAGAGACATTTGTTAACATCGCATATTAATTTAAGCACAAGGAAGTCTTTTCTGAAGGCATTTGTGTGGAGTGTTGCCTTGTATGGGAGTGATACAGGGACCATAAACAGTGCGGACAGGAAGAGGATTGAGGCTTTTGAAATGTGGTGCTACAGAAGAATGCTGAAGATTAGGTGGGTGGAATCTGTAACTAATACGGAGGTACTGAACAGAATTGGGGAGAAAAGGAATTTCTGGCATACCTTGACTAAAACAAGGGATTGATTGGTACGACGCATTCTTAGACACCAAGGAATTGTGAATTTAGCATTGGAGGGAAGTGTGTAGGGTAAAAATGGTAGAGAGAGACCAAGAGATGAATTTAGTAAGCAAATTCAAATGAATGTAGGTTGCCGTTCTTATGAGGAGATAAAGAGGCTTGCACAGGATACAGTAGGGTGCAATCTACATAACTGACGGTTCACTTCTTTCATTTGAACGCTGTAATTCGTCAAAAATTTATATAATTATCTTATTTATCTGTTGAATGGGACCACTCTTGCGCCAAAGGGTTTATGTATTCTCTTAGAAGTCATTCCTCTTTAAGTAAACGTAATCGCATTAATTGTGACATTACTTGTTACGGAGTAATTGGATTTTGGGGTCAATGAAGACCCCATGATAGTTTTTTTTTTAAATAAGTACTGTTTTCAAATTAGAAAAAGACGTGCTAACACATGTCAATAATTTTATTTTTACAAGAAAGCCGGTACCTTAATTTACTTTTCTACATAATTTCCGTCAATATCGAGGCACTTGTCATAACATTGTACCGGATTTTGAATATCCTCCTCATAGAAGTCGTCCGCCTGACTTGTTAACCACACCATCACAACTGTTTTGACTTCGTCATCGTCTTACTTGGTCACAATGCCATACAAAACGCAACGAGAAACATAAGGAAAGTCATCCCGGGAGGAGGAAATCGCAAAGAGTCTGTTTCCTTTCACCTTATTGTTCACTTCGTACACCAAACTTTCATTAACGAGCGAAGGACGCCCACTCCGTAGTTCATCATGCACATTTGTGCGGCCATCTTTAAATGCTCTCACCCAACTTGTCACCATTCCATCACACATAATGTTTTATCCGTAAACTATACAGATCTCACGATGAATATCGATCGCTTTTTAGGCCTTTAGCTCTAAGAAATCTTATAGCAGCCCGTACTTCACAGTCGGCGGGACTCACGATTATCGGAGGCATCTTAAACACTCAGTACACAATGTAAACAAGGAAGAATCAGACTGTAATGGCGTCAGTGCGTAGATAACCAATATAGGTGTCCAGTGCGCATAAAATTATTGAGATATCTTACCCCGTCTTCTTTTAATTTCAAAACGGTACTTACTTAAAAAAACACTTCTCGTACTTACTAGCACATCATTTCTCAATATGCCATTGTGTTTATTGAACTACATATGTAATCTTACAATCAGTATGAATCTATTCGCAACGACCGACATGTTATGACGGCAGAAGAGCTTATGGAGTACTTAGATAATATAGAAAATGAATCTGCAAGAGAAGGACGAAACCAGGAACATCATCTGATATAAGTGATCGTGAAAGTGAACACAGCGCTCATCATGCAGACGCAACAATTTCTGATTTGGATGTCTCAGAAGATGAAATCACTGAAAATGATTCTAGTATTTAGTACTATGCGAAAAACAGGTTCAAAAGGTCGCACAAACCGGCCAGTTGTTCTAGAACGAGAAAATATAATATTATTGTTCATGGATGTTAATTTCCTTACTATGGAATAAAAGTTACATTTCCCCTTTCAGAGATTAATTTAGACCTTAATCAACAAGACAGTTGAAGCAATTACTACAAAAATGAAAAATATGTTGCTATAAAATTACCTTCAATTGAGAATTGAAAAAATGTAGACATTAAAATAACCTTTTCTGTATGAGTGTCTGGCTTTTTTATACCTGAAACTTACATTAAATGAGTTGCAAACATTTTGAAATGAATGTGTATAAAACAATCACCATGAAAAATTGAATCCAAGTAAATGCATATACTAATAATTTTTGGATTAATTAACAACCCCACAATAGTAGTTGTGATAGTGGAAAATGTTGATAGTAACTCAGGGTTAAAAACGTCAACAATTGTGGTAAATAAATCTCCTCCCGGGGGGGAAGGAGAGCCGTATTTATGACGTCGACGACGTACATACGGGACTAAAGCGACGAAAAAGAAGATAAATAAGAAAAAGTTGTAGTCCAGTGTCCTTTTTACATAAAAATGAACGTACAGAAAATCATATTAGGATCTGATTTCAACGAATTAGTATGAAATAGTAGGAATGTCGTGAGTGAATTTGTTTAGGGTGATTATTAGTGTAAGTAAAATATTAAATCCAAGATCGCTGCTTTTTAATAAATTATTTAATAAGATGTGCCGGTTTCTGCTTGAATTCCATCGTCAGATTAAATTGGTAGCTCATCTTATCCTTGTAAGATTGCTGTTTATGTGGTCTGCTTGGTTCTTATTAAACAGATGTTCTAGTTCTTTATGTATAAACTGGCTGTCGCACTCACCTCTTTCACCCCAGATATCACTGAAACTACAAGAGATATTGAGAAACTACTTTCCGGTCATGAACGTATGGCAGATGCTTAATGAAAGTAGTTACTATTATTTATTAAGCAAACATTAGCATGAAAAATCACAAAAAGCGATGTGTGAATTACATCCGGAGTAACTGCTAAGCGAGGTTGACGTTTGAAATACATGATTTGCGGTGCTAGCGCGTGTCACACTCATGCGAGAGTCGCGGTTGAGATACCTGGGGTGATAGAGTTGAGTGGGACACCCTATATATACAGACTGTTACAAAAAGGTACGGCCAAACTTTCTGGAAACATTCCTCACACACAAAGAAAGAAAATATGTCGTGTGGACATGTGTCCGGAAACGGTTAATTCCCATGTTAGAGCTCATTTTAGTATTTCTCTTTAAGTGTAAATTGAAATAATTCGTGCAGACAATTGTCAAAATACCCAATTGTTTCGTTAGTATGTACTGTACTTCCTCGATTCACCGCCAGTTGGCCGAATTGAAGGAAGGTAATGTTGACTTCAGTGCTTGTGATGATATGCGATTCATTGCTCTACTGTACTAGCATCAAACACATCAGTACGTAGCATCAACTGGTTAGTGTTCATCACGAACGTGGTTTTGCAGTCAGTGCAATGTTTACGAATGTGGAGTTGGCAGATGCCCATTTGATGTATGCCGTGGCACGGTACGTTTGTATCGAGACATTTTCAGAACGAAGGTGTCCCGATAGGAAGACGTTCGAAGCAATTGATCGGCGTCTTAGAGAGTACGGAACATTCCATCCTATGACTCGCGACTAAGGAAGACCTAGAACGACCTGTAATGGCCGAGGCAATTCTTCGTGCAATTGACGATAACCCTAATGTCAGCGTCAGAGAAGTTGCTGCTGTACAAGGTAACGTTGACCATGTCACTGTATGGAGAGAGCTACGGGAGTACCAGTTGTTTCCGTACCCTTTACAGCGTGTGCAGGCACATCAGCAGATGATTGGCCCCCACGGGTACAATTCTGCGAATGGTTCATCCAAGAATGTGTCACTCCTCATTTCAGTGCAAATATTCTATTTACATGGAAATTAAGCGTTTCCGGACACATGTACACATAATATATTTTCTTTCTTTGAGTGTGGGGAATGTTTCCTGAACGTTTGGCCGTACCTTTTTGTAACACCCTGTATACATAGGGTGTCCCACCCTCTATATATGAAGAACTAAAACATCAACAGGTTCCTTTAAAACATCAACAGGTCTAGTATATCTCTTAAATAAGAACCAAAGAGATCAGATAAACTACGATCTTACAATTATACCAAGTACCAATTTAACCTGACGATGGCATTCACGCCGAAACAGGTATGCCGTTTATTAAAAAAGGAGCGTCCGCATAACTTATTTTCTTTCTTTGTGTGTGAGGAATGTTTCCTGAACGTTTGGCCGTACCTTTTTGTAACGCCCTGTATGTATAGGGTGTCCCACCCACTATATATGAAGAACTAAAACATCAACAGGTTGCTTTAAAACATCAACAGGTCTAGTATATCTGTTAAATAAGAACCAAAGAGATAAGATAAACAACGATCTTACAAAGATACAGAGTACCAATTTAACCTGACGATGGCATTCACGCCAAAACAGGTATGTCGTTTATTAAAAAACAGCGTCCACATAACGTATTTTCTTTCTTTCCGTGTGAGGAACGTTTCCTGAAAGTTTGGCCGTACCTTTTTGTAACGCCCTGTATATATAGGGTGTCCCACGCACTATATATGAAGAACTAAAACATCAACAGGTTGCTTTAAAACATCAACAGGTCTAGTTGATGTTAAATAAGAACCAAAGAGATAAGTTAAACAGCGATCTTACAAGAATACCGAGTACCAATTTAACCTGACGATTGGCATTCACGCCGAAACAGGTATGTCGTTTATTAAAAAACAGCACCGTTGGATTTAATATTTTACATTGTCTCTGAATGACATATACGACGCAGCGGGCCCAGAAGATTACAAATGTTTGACATTAGTGTGAGTGTTCACAGGTCGACCGTAGTTTGGGTAGTGACCACTGAAGAGCAAGTGAGTAAGGGGGCGGTGGGTGGTGTTGTGTAGCAGCGGCGCGGCGGCTGGGAGGGCGGCCAGCGCATGGCCAGGCGAGGCGAGGCGAGGCTAGCGGAGCAGGGCAGGGCGGAAGGAAATGAAAAATGCGTCGTCGGACGGGCGGCGCAGCGCGCACGCGCGCGGCAGATTGACTTTAAATAGAGATTTATGTGGCTCAAGTGATGGAGCGCCGTATTTACGGGCGGGCGATAAGTTGCGGCGGTTTGCAAGCGCGCGATCTATCAGCCCCCGGGGGCGGCGGCGGCGGTCCGGCGGCGGCGGCGGTGGAGCTTCCAGCGGCGTTGGCGGCGGCGGCAGCGGCGTCTGCATGGGCGACGTTGAGCGATCGCGCGAGCCGGCCCGCCGCCAATTGCTGGCGAGGCCTGCCGACACACGGTGCTATGAGCCGCCACCGCCACCGCCACCGCCGGCGCCGGCGCCGGTAATTGGACACAGCGCCGATATTGCCCGCCCCGTAGACTGATCGCCTGCCGCGCACTGCTCCACCGGCCGACGCTTAGCGCCTGCTTACTCGGTCGCCAGCACCCACTTGTACAGCACGGTAGCTGTGCGTCGTTTTGTCCAGTGCTGCAAGCCAGTGCCAGATGCTTTCAAGTACTTGACACATGATCGCAGAACACAGAAAGCTCTGTGTGACATACCCACGACATCTGTTCCTGGCACTCCCTGGTACTAATGTTGTCGCTTCAAATGTTCAAATGTTTGTAGAGCTTATGGGACTTAACTACGGGGTCATCAGTCCCTAAACTAACAAACTACTTATGAACGACCTAACACTAAGGACGGCACAAATATCCATGCCCGAGGAGGGGTTCGAACCCCCGACAGTAGTGGCCGTGCAGACCGTGACTGGAGCGCCTCAGTCGGCTCGGCCACCGCGGCCGGCAATGTTGTCACCTCTTCTCCTACATCCTCTTGTTTTACTGCTAATTTTGCGACATCTGTTCCTGGCACTCCCAAGTACTGATGTTGTTGCTTGTTCTCCTAAGTCCTCTTCTTGTTACTGCTAATTTTCATAGTAATCTTTCTTTGCTTTTTGTTTGTCCTCTCTTCGTGGCGTTACGTGTTGTGGTACATCCCTGAATAACTACCACATTGCAGTAAAATTAAAGAAAAAAATAATGATTAATTATCGAACTAGGCTGTTGGGTCACTTGATTCAAGGGATTGATTTGAGAACTTAACAGGTTTAACAGAGGATTACCACATGAAATTTAGGTTTATTTATAACAAGACTTGCAAAACAATAAGTTATCAGAGACAATTTGCCTAGGCATGGACACAACTCAGATATGAACAGGAATTGGGAAGGTAATTTCCTGTCTCAGAAAGATTGAATTTGTGGTCATTGGACGATGGAAGGGCGCGGTTCGGTGTGGCGGCACGTCGGAGTCGGCGGCGGCGGCTGTCGCAGAGGCATACCTCACGCCTGCCCGACCCTGCTCTAAGGAAGGAAGGAAGCTTAGGGTTTAACGTCCCATCGACAGCTTGGTCATTAGAGACGGAGTTAACGCTCGGAATTTTGGGTATGGATGTGGAAGGAAATCTGCCGTCCCCTTTACTGAAAGGAGCCATCCCGGCATTTGCCTGGAGTGATTTAGGGAAATCACGGAAAACCTAAATCTGGATGGCCAGAGATGGATTTGAACCAGTGTCCTTCCGAATGCGAGTCCAGTGTGTTCCCTGCTCCCTGCTCTCAGCTCTGCGGCTATGTAAGTCCTAATCCCTCGCCAGCTTCAGCTTATCCTCGAATTTTGCGTCTCTTTGGTTCTGTGATTGGTGGGTTTGTTTTACAATGCCCTCCAATAGCTAATTGCCGTTTTCACGACCACGCCTCTCAGACCCCAGTGGAAATTTTCTGTGGGCTGAGATGAGATTTGCGAACTGGCGTCTTACCCATGTTTCAAGCATGTTGTCTATATCTTCTGCACTCCTTCTTGTTTCGTAAAGTTGAAATGTTTGTATAGTTTATGGGACTTAACTACGGGATCATCAGTCCCTAAACTTACAAACTACTTATAAACTAACTAAGACTAAGGACGGTACAAATATCCATGCCCGAGAGGGGATTCGAACCTCCGACCGTAGTGGCCGTGCAGACCGTGACTGGAGCGCCTCAGTCTCCTCGGCCACCGCGGCCGGCTAGGTTCGTAAAAAACAGTTCTTTGTGGCAGCTGTCTGTGTGAGGCCTGTCTTGTGTGCCATTTATCAGGGTCTTTCTTCCTGGCCAGAAACAGTGTATTGGTGGAACCACTTTATCTAAACTGCAAGCCAGGCTCCCTCCCACTCACGGACGTGTGCACTGTCAGAGATTTTCTTGTATTCTTCCTGTCTGCAGGGGTCCTCAGTTTGTCTGCGATTCCGTCGCGTTTTTAGAAACCTCTGGTATCTGACGACAAGGGTTTTCTCTGCACACACACACAGTATTGTGGTCCGTTGTCGCCATTTATCTACTCGCTCTTAAAGTCAGTCTGGTTTCGCCATGTACGTTCTTATAAGAACGCCACGGTAATTCGCCCAGCTGCTCCCTGGAGAGACAGAATGTGCGCGGCGGCGTGTGGCGAAGGTGAAAATTAGGCTGCTGCCTGCTGCCACCTCTCCTCCACCCAGGCCGGCGGGTCTGCTCTAGGCTGCAGGCAGGCGTGGCACGTTCTTCCATTGGCAAAGTCACTGAACAAAGGCGCCCCTGGCCGAAATATTACAGTATATGTGTTGTGAGTAGTCATCGCCACTATCGCCATAACACTTTCTCCTTCATCTCACCACTGCCGTTGTCCAGCATCATTTCCTCGTCCTCATCATCGTCACCAAGATAGCCCTAGACGTTTTCTGCATCTACTTGCGTTCGCCACTCCGCATTTACCAACGCATCTCCGCGATGCTCCATCGCCAATAAGTCCGAACTTTTCATATTCCTGATTCATCAACCTGAGATGGACGCCTCAACCACCATGATGAATTGCACCACCTCCTTCCTGCCTTCCGGTGTCATTTCATGGTGTACTCTCCTTGATTCATCACCATACATCTATCCAACCTGCCCTCCAGGCTCGGGATTGGCCATGTCCTCTGGAGCGCCACATTATGGATCGCGCGGCCTCCAATGAAAAAGTTCGAGTCGTCTCTCAGGCATGAGTGTGTGTGTGTGGTGGTTTGGTTAGTTTAACTTATTTTAAGTAGCTTCTGACCGTAGATGTTGTCACTACTTTGGTCATCAGTACCTAGACTTAGAACCAACTAAGGGAGGACACCGACGCGGGAGGCCGCGCGATCCGTAATGTGTCACTCCACAGTGACTAATCTGCCTATCCTCTCACAACGACATAAGCTTCCTACTCAATTTCTCGATGATAAACCACCAGAACATAGCCAATTATCAATTTCAGGTTGACCGTCACCTAACAGATAAGGCAGAATCGGTTGATATATTGCTAGGAACATTATTGTCATATATACTTACACACACAGGTCGATGGTTGGGGGTTTTACACACTAATTCACAAGCAAATGATAACTGGTGGAAATTAATGTATTAATAAACATCGAAACTGTCACGGCCTTTGTCTCACAATGCTAATAACAGATGATTCTTCATACAACACCACTTCAATTTGCAATACTGTTTGATAGCACTTGCACGTCACACGTATCTTGTTATTAACCGAATGTTACCAGCGCGGTTGCCACGAAACCGGAGTCTTCTTGATCATAATCTTTTGTAGGAACACTTGACAGATATATGTATATGTTGACGGATCTACCCACGGTGTTGGGGACACACAAATCAGCCGAATATTCCAGCACTTTATTTTACCGCCATAACAAGCTCCGACACCACTTAGACGCTACCAGAATGCGCGCTCTCGTCACTATCTATATACTCCCACTCGAAACTGCCCATTGGAGTTTCCCCGTAAAGGGGTATCGACCCCTTAAAATTTACCACACCCTCCCGCACATAATCATTTCCCTATATTCCTCTTCCAATCTTTTCCACTCTCAGCTGCACAATGCCACTATCTACCAAATACGCTCTCACAGTCCCCAACAGCCATCCCATCCCACAATCACCAGACCAACCACAAACGATCTAGCGATGAAACTAAAGCCGCAACATTCACTAAAACACCACAGACGAACCTAGAACCCACCGAACTACTGTCTCTCCGGCACACACTGCCCAAACTCTTCTCACGTTTGACCTCTCCTCCTACCTCACCCTAGCCCGAAATCGAAATAAGGACATTGTACCCCCACATTCTCATCCCCCACTAACATACTGATCTAATAAAATCATCCAATCCCAACTTACACTAAAACACTCTTCTTATATTCACCCGCATGGCTTTCCGCCACCATGCCTCTCTCTTTCTTTAAAGAAGCTGTTCCCCGTCCAAACAACGGTACCTTCCCCGCCATTCTCCTTTCACTGCTCTTACTGCAAAACTTCATTTCAAGCTTTCGTAGATTTTGACAATGTTGATTGGATTACTCTCTTTCGAATTCTGAAATCACCAGGAGTAAAATATAGGGAACGGAAGGTTATTTACAACTTGTACAAAAACCAAACAGCAGTTATCAGAGTTGGTCGGCATGAAAGGGATGCAGAAGTTGGGAGGGGTGTAAGACAGTGTTGTAGCCTTTCTCCGATGTTGTTTGTAAATCTATCACAGCAAACTGCGTGGTCATCAGTCCGTAGCTTACAAACTACTTAAACTAAGGTTAACTAACCTAATGACAACACAGACACCCATGCCCAAGGGAGGACTCGAACCTCCGACGGCGAGAAACCGCGCGCTCCGCAGCGAGGCGCCTTAGACTGCTCGGCCTTCTCCAATGTTATTCAATTTGTACATTGAGCAATCTATAAAGGATAGCAAGAAGAAATTTGGAGAAGGAATTAAAGTTCAGGGTGAAGAGATACAAACCTTGCATTTTGCTGATGACATTGTAATTCTGCCAGAGACAGCAAAGGACCTAGAGGAGCAATTGAACGGAATCGACAGTGTGTTGAAAGGAGCATATAAGATGAACATTAACACGAGCAAAACATGGATAATAGAATGCAGTCTTGGAAAATCAGGCGATGCTGAAGGAATTAGATTAGGTAATGAAACAATAAAGATGGTAGATGAGTTTTGTTACTTGGGCAGTAAAATAACGAATGATGATCGCAGTACAGATGATATAAAATGCAGAATGGCAATGAGAAGAAAAGCGTTTTAGAAAAAAGAGAAATTTGTTAACATCGATAATTAATTTAAGCGTAAGGAAGTCCTTTCTGAAGGCATTTGTGTGGAGTGTTGCCTGTATGGGATTGAAATATGGACGATAAACAGTGCGGACAGGAAGACGATAGAGGCTTTCGAAACGCGGTGCTACAGAAGAATGCTGAAGATTAGGTGGGTGGATCACGTAAGTAATGAAGAGGTGCTGATCAGAATTGGGGAGAAAAGGATTTCTAACATAGTTTGAGTAAAAGAAGGGATCAGTTGGTAGGACACGTTATTAGACATCAAGGAACGGGGAATTTAGCTTTGGAGGAATGTGTGTTGGGTAAAAACCGTAGTAGGAGACCAAGAGATGAATTTAGTAATCAGATTCAAATGGATGTAGGTTGTCGTTCTTATGAGGAGATGAAGAGGTTTGATCAGGATAGAGTAGGGTGGAGAGCTGCATCAAACTAGTCTCTGGACTGAAGACCACAACAACAACACTGCTGATAAACTGGAAGTTTTCAATTCCTAACGTTTCCTCCACAGCCCTTCCTTCAGTTCTTCCACTGGTCTGTAAATTATACGTGTTTGTATTTTTGAACCATGACTCATTAAACCGATAGTTTTGTAATTTTCATTCCTTTTTTGGAATTGGAATTACTATTTTCATCTTGACGTCTGAGCGTATTTCACCTGCCTCATACATCTTGTACAAAGATGCAACACTTTCTTCATGACTAGCTCTCCCAACGATATCATCAGTGAAGAGGAAATGTCATCTAATCCAGGGACCTTGATTCGACTCAGATCTTACAACGCTCTTACAGATTCTCATTCTGGTATCGTATCTTTATGTCATCTGGATCTACTTCCTACCATTTCTACAACACTACATTTCAATTCTATAAACCCCTATATAATCCGCCCACCTTTCAGTTTTTGTTTATTTCCTTACTATTTATTTAAGTTGCAATTTTCTTTGTTTCCTTTGATAGCTTTGTTATTTATGTTTGCGTCCTTCGTTAGGAATACAGAATTTATTGACTAAGTGATGCTATAAATCAATAATGGAGGATAGATAACAACACACCGTAAAGAGGGTCACTGAGCAGGTTACAGGCACGAAAAATAGAGAATCACATTCAGACAACTTTAAATTTCGGCCATAACCTTCATTAGAAAAAGAAACACATACGCTCACATAGACAACTATACATACACAATCACCATGTCCAGCCGCTCCAGCGCCACAAGTATCTTGACTGTGAGATGGGGGGTAGAGGGGGAGGATGGAAAGTGCCGCATTGCATGATGGATCGTAAAGGTTCTGATAGGCAGGAATGTGAGATGCGACATTGAATACAGTGGAGGGAAGGGGCGGGAAAGGATAAAAGCAAGTGTACATGAGTGTGGGTAAGGAGTGGACGGATTTGAAACAATAAAATAATATGAAAAATTAAAAACAGAAAAAATCAGTTAAGTGGATGTTGTAAGAGACGACACACAATTACAAGGAAGACATGAATTGGAGGGATCCGGTGGCTGGGGGTTTGGGATAATATGTGTCATATGGTGTAGAGATGGCAAGTTACCTTAGGTTGAGGACAGGATGCTTGACAGGATGACTCCCTTCTGTGCAATTCAGAAGAACTGATGGTGGAGTGGAAGATTCAGATGGCTCGGGTAGTGAAGCAGCTACTGAAAGTCAGAGTGCTGTCTTCAGCCGCAGGATGGTCCATCTTGCTTTTTGCCATAGTTTGACGGTGGTCATTCATACTGAAAGACAGCTGGTTCGTTGTCATTCCAATATAAAATGCTGTACAACGATTGCAGCAGAGTTGGTAAATAACATAACTGCTTTTACAGATGGCCCGACCTCCGATAGGGTAGGATAAGCCTGTGACAGGACTGGAATAGGAAGGGCTGGGTGGGTGGATGGGCAGGTTTTGCACAGGGATGGTAAGGTATTGGAATGACAAAGGGATGGATTAGGATGTTATGGAGGTTGGGTAAGCGATGGAACGCCACTTTAGGAGGGGTGGGAAGGATCTTGGTTAGGATGTCTCTCATTTCAAGGCATGGCGACAGATAATCGAAGCCCTGGGAAATGATGTGATTTAATTGTTACATTCCAGGGTAATATTGGATGACAAGAAGGTCACTCCTTTGTGATTGGTTATTAGGGTTGGAAGGAGGGTTGGTGGTCTGTACGGGGATTGCCGATTTAATTCCTGGACCCAAGAAAGCGGCAATATGCGATCTTTATAACTTTCTTTACTACTAATGAGTGCATAAAATAACCACTACATATGCCCCATCTTATTCATTATACATCGTGCAAGTATTTTCATGGCTTTTTTCTCAATCACAAATATTCAGAACTACGTGCATTAGGTTAGGAATCTATACAGAGCCACGAATAGTTCTTTTACATTTTTTGTGGTATAACTAAAGATGTTCCATTAAAAATTTATTTTGAGTCCAATAATTATTTTCTGGTATTTAGTCTTTTCTGTGTCAAATTTTTCAATCGATTCCAAACATTTTCATTGGATTACAGCAAAGACTTGTTCTAGATTTGATGTTTATTTCAGTTTCTCTTCATCTGAATCAAATAATAAATTGCTTCTTCCTGCGTAAAACATAAAAAGAACCCGTGAAAGTAAGATTTAGAGAGATTTAAGCTCAAGTGATGGCCTAAGAGAAACCATTCACCGAGAAAAGCATTTTAGCTGTAATAGGAAAACGGCAATCTACCTCATCGACAAACGACAGTAGTAAATAACGTATCCTTCAGTATACACGAAGTAATATATCGAGCTGAGAGCCCGAGTCCGTCGTTTATCGGAATGTGTGAAGTTCCTTCGTATTTTACTGTACTTCTTTCGCTACTATCAGTGTAGATACAGTGGTTTTAGCCCATAGCTCTTCTTTGCTATAAGTGGAAGAAAAACCAATTATGGTGGCTGACATAATGTAGACACAAAAATACGCCCACAAAGTCCACTACTGCAGTATAAGTGTAGCATAACTCCCTTTTATCAGAGAATGCGACACAGCCTTTTAAAGTATCAAGTTAATTGTTGACACTGCACGGTCTCGAATAAAATCCCAGCAATTGGACTGAAACGCCGATTTTAGAGAAGAGATATGACGTAGCCTAACAATCCGGATATTACTTTCAATGTTGTTACTATTGAGTTTCTATTATTGTACGTCAATTAGTTTTGTTCTACGACACATTCAATATAGATGATGCTTACATGGAGTTGTATGTAAGTGTAAATACAGGAAAAACGCACACAACTATCGAGAATTTCCATACTCACGACCGTTTGCTTTTAACGTGTTCATACAGTATAGGATTAAAGCAGAATACGATCAATATCGAATCTGTCCTAGTAGGTTATAACAGCTCACTAGCTAAAAATAATAATACAAATCTGTACCATCTTTATTTTGAATTGGATCACATGTATCCATCATCAAAGAATATAAGTAATAATATACGAAAAGGTATTTTAGACCTACACTGAACACACTGCTTAAAAATTAACTTGTTCAAATGCTTATTCATCTATTGTTCAATATATGGCTTCTGTTCTACTAGGGCTTAGGAAAGTGGCAATAAACAGCTGTTTTCTATGTACGACTGTTTATACATTTCCGCCGTTCTGTACACAACTGCCCTGACTACGAATAAACAAATACAGAGATATCTATACTGTCTACCTTCTCTACTGCACTGCACACATAAACTATCACTCATGTCTGCTCGATGTTGACATCTTATCTTACGACATACCAGAAATATTTGTTGCATTCAGAGAAAATCCTTTCTGTCCCACTTCATCGCCAGCCGCTATCTCTCCCTTTCATTGACAGGAACCTCATCCCGGAATGACCTCCCTCATTATATTTGAGAACTGAAAAACATTTGTAGCTTCAAAAGACGTTAATGACGTACTTTCTGAAGTAACAATAACGTCTACCTTTGTCCTCTTATGCACTCGTTATCACATTGCTCCTTTTATACAACCACATTTTCCACATTTCCTAATGTTTAATTATATTAATACTATTTTATAGCTATCTGCCATATTAAAATTATTGTTATTAGTATGGTACCTGTAGGTCTGAAACCACGGTAACACACAGCAGAGGACCAGAAAATCGAAATTTAATCCGATTAAATAAATAAATTAATTAAATCAAATAAGTAGTGATCCAGTGTATGCAAATACATTTTCCAGTATGTATGGATAGGTAGTGTAGAGTCATTCATTTAAGTCTCTTTGAAACTACACATTCAATTAAAGTAAATGGATCGTCCACTGGTAACTAGTGTGACATTCGCATATGGAAGCCGCTGTTTTCTGAGTAACGCTGTTGTCCAATTTCTGATAACAGCGATGCATGCTAAATACGCAACTTAAAAGATGCATTAAACGTTCATAATCACTCTGTACCCATGTTGTTAGAGAAAGTGTAGATATCAAGTGAGCATCTCATGATATATTAGAGATTACAGTGATCCAATTCCAAGACAGTTGAAGCCAAAATGCGATGAAATCGGTGCAAAGGGGGAAGACAAATTTATAAAATAGCAAAATAAACGGTGAGAACAGCACGAAGTTGAATCAGAGAATATATAATGAAATTTTAAAAAGGAACATACAACAAAATATATCAGATTATGATGAGTAGTCGCATATCCTACTATCGTGAATCGATAACTTGCAGTTCCGTACTTCTAAAAAATGTACCTTATACTATGCAACGGCTTACAACTTCCCGTCTTATCGTGAATATCTAATACTGGTAAAATAAATTCATTGAAGACAAAATGACGAAGACATCTTGTTATTATGATCTATGGCTGCCTTTCGTTAGCTTTCATAGCCCAATACGGGAGCCGCGCGGTAGTGGCCGAGCGCTCTAAGGCGAATTGCTACGGAGTGCGCGGTTGCTGCCTTTCGCAGGTTCGAGTTCACGCTCCAGCATAGGTGTGTGTGTGTGTGTGTGTGTGTGTGTGTGTGTGTGTGTGTGTGTGTGTGTGTTGTCCTTAGCATAAGTTAGTTTAAGTAGTTTGTAAGTCTAGTCACTGATGACCACTAGAGTTTGGTCTCATTTCTTTACAAACATTTGAATTTAATGATCATCATGTGATGGCGCAGCTCCTGTATCTTCCGTGCTTGCTGTATTGGATTTGTGGTTACATCTGCCTAATGCAAGACACCTTGTTTTAAGACCCAAACATGTTTCGGCGCTTATTGTGCCATATTCCGTGCGTTTTTGTCTTTTATTTTATTATGTCATTCGCAGGATTTGTATCTGCTTTAATTGAGGAATGACAAGTTTTCACTGCTTGTCATATTCGAGCTGTGGTGTTGCTGCTTGCTTGTTTATGGCGTGTTATTACGTTATTTGTCTTGTTGTACGCAAATGGCGATATAAACAGTGCCAGTTCACGACAACAGCCTGACCTACAAGCACTTTCGAGTCTGACACCCCCCCCCCCCCCCACACACACACACCTTCCAAGCAGCCCTTGCTTCCGTTTACAATGTCCTCCTCTTCACCACCTTTTACCCCGACCTGTGGAAGACCTCATATTCTCATGTTCCCCAAACCCGAGAAGCCTCCATCCCAGATCTCGTCCTATCGTCCCATCAGTCTCACCTCAGTGTTCAGCAAGGTCCTGGAAACCATCCGCTCCCGACATATCCATCAGCAACTCCACCGCCACCAGTTCCTCCCACTCTCCCATTGTGGCTTCCGACCCTCCTTCTCTGCCGTCGAACAGCTCCTTCGCCTCACACACTTCCCTTCTGTCCAGCTGATTCCCGTCGCTCCGCTATCTTTGTATCCCTTGACACTGGAAAAGCATAGGACCATGAATGGCAGTCCGGTCTACTTTTCAAGCTACAGTTCTACGCCCTTCCTATTAATTACGACTACCCCATTGCATCCTTCCTCACCCACCGCCCCTCCTATGTCACTGTCTGCTACTCCAACTCCCACTTGTTCTACCCCTCTACTGGGGTGCCTCAAGGCTCCGTCCTATCTCCTCTCCTTTACCTCATCTACTCCGCAGATATGCCCCAACCATAGCCTCCCGTCCATCTCCTACAACATGCTGACGACACCGCCTTCCTGGCCCTCGCCCACTCCCTTGCCCGCTCCCAGGTTTTGCTCCAGTCCCACCTCACTTTCGCCGCATGGTAAAACCGGTAGCTCCTTTCCATCAATTCCGACAAGTACCAGGCAATCATAGGTCGTACCACCCCCTCCTTCCACCTCTCCGAATTCTACCTCACCCCCCCCCCCCCCCATAATCGTCCCATACGCCACACCCGCACCCTCAAATAACAAGTCAGATTTTTCTGCTTCTGTAATGTCTAAAGAAGCAAGAAAAGCAGGCAAATGTACCCAAAGATAATGAGGACCCTGAATATGGTGCAGGCTGTTTCTAACCACTTCTTCGGGACATATCTGTAAGTTTTTCGTAGAACAAACATGTTGTAAAACGTTATGTCTCATATTCTCAAAACTATAAATTCTGCAACATTTGCCCCGTTTTCTCAGAAACTATCAGAGAAACTTTAATCAACACTCCATTACAGCTGTGGAATCGCAGTCACGTTGATTCCATCAGTAATTCTGCTGTAATCAAAATATGCATGACTTTTCTCACAAAAAAATGTAATGCACGGCATTTAAATTAATAAGTATAAGTTACAATACCGCAACGATTTCAGTTCAGTGAGTTGCAGAAAGATCATTTAATTTTCAGTGAAAATTTCAGACAAATCTGATCAGTAGTTTCTGAGAAAATGGGGCATTAATTTGCTTAATTTAACATTGTCTGTGTAGGGCCTACCGTATCACATTAAAGCAAAATCAGATAAAAAATATTTCCAAGGTATAGTTACAAGTCGCCCTAAAGGGGTCAAAGTACTTCATGTAATTGATTTGTTTTGTCAACGATTTATTATAAATACGAGTAGCAGACAGGTCTCTGTCCTTTGTTTGTGCTTCCTTTCTGTTCGTGTCTCCATTTTGTTCGTGCCTCCTTTATATTCCCGTCTCCTTTCTGTTCATGCCTCCTTTACATTCCCGTCTCCTTTCTATTCCTGTCTCCTTTCTGTTCGATACTGTTCCCCTAATTAGGTCAGCTTTATTTTTTTGCCGAGCTTGTCAATTTTCCAAGGCAGTAAATAGTTGAATTAATCTGTAGGAACTTTAATACAGGACAAATAACTGACTTACGAATTCTTTAAATATATGACAGTCTGTGAAAAGATTGTATCATTATGTTAAAAAGTAAATAAATGTGACAATTTTATTTTAAGTTTATTAAATTCTGTGTTATTCATGTTAACTGAACAATTTTAAAAATACAGCAAAATTTGTTAAAGTTTCATTTCATGCATATAACAAAAGATCATCTTTAACTTTACAAACCAATTTCCCATCTGTGGGTAAGAAAGAAGTGTTGGCTTCTCATATTGAAATATTAGGAAGTGATGTCTGTGAAATAATAATCGTTAATATTTTAATTACTTAAAATATTTCATCGAGGGTGAATTTAAAGGAAATATCAGAAACATTGTAATATACAATGAGATCAAAGATTAAAAACTTTTTACAGTCTACGTCACAGGTTAGAACTAACCGAGAATAAATAACATTCAATCGTTACGTAAAATTTATGTTATCACCAACTTAAACCACTCAGAGAACGAAGTCATGTGTTCATAAATTACAATATTGCCAAATCTTGAGCATTAATTTATTAAAATAGAAGAACCAGGAATAGTTTTGAAAAATAAATTTGAAAACCTGGCCGCTACAGACTACGGTAATATTTAATGTAATGAATCAGGAGTACCAACCTACCATTCAAACAGACAATCCAACTAAAATTCAGAGCTCATTCAACCTAGACGGAATAAAAGCTAACTGCAGAAGAAGAAGCCCGTTACAGTATTAATCGCTCTCTTAAGAGAGCATACTAATCACTCTGAATTGCTGTTGTAGGTGTATATCTGATAGCAGACGGAGATGTGACGCTGTATATTTCTCATAAGTCCTGGCAATGTAGTGGTGTAGGTGAGCACGATGGTGAAACTCAACCCGAGTATATAGTTCGACACGCAAGCGTGGAATAACGTCATGATGGAGGGAGCTATATCATTTCTGCTGGTTTCCGAGCCGAAACTGACAAGGAAAGTACATGAGCTCGAACAAACATATCTGTATGAACGTTTGGTTACAGATCTCTACGTACACCTCAATGTGCTGGTGGGTGTCGTTTTTGTGCAAAGCTCTGCAACCATGCTCTAGATACCACTGTAGATGTAACTGTAGACGCCATACGTAATGCAGATATCTTAACTATAACTTATGTAATAATCATCGTACATGTTCTCTAGCGAATTGTCATCAAAAGCCATGATGATAGTTGCAACTTGAACCTTCTTCCCGAAAGACTGCTGGTATTCACTGCCACTGCTTCCATCACCTCTTCCCGCACTTACCGTAGCACACAGTTTGCATCCCTATTATCAGTATTATGAGTTAGTAACAACAGTATCTAATTTATGCTCATATTTCTGTACCATAACAGATACGAGAAAGCATGCAAATGATTCGTCTTCTACACTAATATCATCTTCACGAAGAAGGGTTCTTCGTAACTTCATCTCAACTAATCGCAATACATTAGCAGGATTGATTAGCAATCGCCGCCCCATCTTCGCTTCATCACACAAATAACATCACAAAACGCAACTTCGGAGGCACAATGCACCGTCCCTACTGGCGAACCGACAGGTCAAAGTGCAATGCGCCATGGCACACGCAGAGGCCTCTAACGGACGACTGCAGAGTTTTGCAGATGTGGGAGTATCACTAGTGCAATAAGGGATATTTACATTATCTCTCATACGATTTTGGTATATATGTGTTTGTTCGAGCCCAAGTACTTTCCTTGTGAGAATTATAATACAATGGACGTTTAGAATCGAAAACTTCGAAGTAGCTCATTCCCACAGCGATTATCAAGCACGCGAACAACGTAAAAATGGATAGTGGCTGACTATACGCTTGTAGCACCGCTCTGCAAGTTGGAACGTAGCGTGTTTACTGTAATGTTTACCGAAACGGTATTTGAAGCTTCATGGCATTTATTAAGCACAGAATTGACAACTGGACAGAGATATCGTCAGAGGTTATTCTCACTGGTGATGGAGGAGTCGTAGCTGCAACTCTAGTCTTTCATAGTGTTTCAGTACATAGTACTATTTTCATTGTTCTTATAGTGAACAGGTATAGTTTTTAAGTACTTTAAATTACCTTATGCATAATTGTGTAGTTAGTTTGCTGAAGCATTACGGTCGAAGTAGCGGGCTTTTCAAGTTTATGAAAGGCGATCCTAATGGATGGGTCGGTGGAAGACGAGCGCGTGCCAAGGGCTGTTAGCCGACACTGACGTAACTTAGTTTAAATATCTTACTTAATGCTTTCTCGTTTGCTTATCCCATGCCCGCAACCTTTTTGAAAATATTGCATACTAAACTGTTGAAGGAATGTGGCCAATTTAAGACTGATTTATAGTACCCCTGCTGCAAGTTTGAAGAAATGTGATCTAAAGCCGAGTGAGGAGACTCGACAGTGAGCCACCTAGAAAGAAACAATGGGATCCCGTACTGATAGAGGAACATCGTACGATGTTGTTTTTCTTTCTGTCTTTCTCGTGAAACTGTCTCTCATCCGTTAACCCACAGGCATGCTGAACATGGGTGAACTAATTTTCGCCTATAAATTATGGAACGCTTCCTGAGTATGCAGTCAATTACTTGAAGTTATCCTACGATAGGCATTATGATACCGTTTTCAAAGGAGTTTAGTGTCTGTAATATACTTCTCATAACAATTGCACAACTAGCCGTAATTCAAAGTCATTTACTCAATTCCTCTGTCTTCGCTTAAGCTGTATTCGAAGTATTAAAACTGAATAAATAAATCTGAAACCATTTCAGCACCCAGCACTTCGGCAGAAAAATAATTTTCCGTGTTATAGAGAATCAAAACTTACCTTGGAAACACACTGTTGCGAATATGACTTGTTGTTGTTGTTATGGTCTTCAGTCCGGAGACTGGTTTGATACAGCTCTCCACCCTACTCTATCCTGAGCAAGCCTTTTCATCTCCTCATAAGAACGACCACCCACATCCACTTGAATCTGTTTATTATACGTGTCTCTTGGTCTCCCTCTGCGATTTTTAGCCCACACACTTCCCTCCAATGCTAAATTTACGATTCCTCGATGTCTAAGAATGTGCCCTACCAAGCGATCCCTTCTTTTAGTCATGGTATGCCAAAAATTCCTTTTCTCGCCAATTCTGTTCAGTACCTCTTCATTAGTTATGCGATCTATCCACCTAATCTTCAGCATTCTTCTGTAACACCACATTTCAAAACCCTCTATCCTCTTCCTGTCCGCACAGCTTATCGTCCTTGTTTCACTCCCGTACAAGGCAACACTCCACACAAATGCCTCCAGAAAAGACTTCCTTATACTTAAATTAATATTCGATGTAAACAAATTTCTCTTTTTCAAAAATGCTTTTCTTCCCATTGCCATTCTGCATTTTTTATCCTCTGTACTGCGGCCATCGCATGTTATTTTACTACCCACCTTCATTGTTTCGTTACCTAATCTAATTCCTTCAGCATCGTCTGATTTTCTAAGACCGCATTCCATTATTTTTGTTTTGCTCTTGTTAATGTTCATTTTATACGCTCTCTTCAACACACTTAAGACTTATCATCTTGCTTTGTTGTCTATTTATTAACCATTTTTCAAGTCACTGAAACAACGGATGTCATTGTACGACTATATGACTGACGTTATCGACGAGGAGGTTCTACATCTACATCTACATCTACATGGGATACTCTGCAAATCACATTTAAGTGCCTGGCAGAGGGTTCATCGAACCACAATTATACTATTTATCTCCCATTCCATTCTCGAATAGCGCGCGGGAAGAAAGAACACCTGAATCTCTCTGTTCGAGCTCTGATTTCTCTTATTTTATTCTGATGATCATTTCTACCTATGTAAGTGGGAGTCAACAATATATTTTCGCATTCGGAGGAGAATGTTGGCGATTTGAATTTAGCAAGTAACCCACGCCTCAGCGATAAGCGCCGTTGTTTTAATGATTCCCATCCCAGATCCTGTATCATTTCCGTAACGCTGTCTCCCCTGTATCGTGACAATACAAAACGAGCTGCTCTTCTTTGGACTCTCTCGATGTCCTCCGTCAAACCCACCTGATAAGGATCCCACACTGGGCTGCAATACTCCAAAAATGGACGGACAAGCGCAGTGTATGCAGTTTCTTTAGTAGTTCTGTTGCATCTGTTAAGGATTCTGCCAATAAAACGCAGTCTCTGGTTCGCCTTTCCCACGATATTATCTACGTGTTCTTTCCAGTTTAAGTCTGAAGTAATAGTGATTCCTAGGTATTTTGTGGAGTTTACGGCCTTCACATTTGATTGATTTATGTTGTAAACAAAGTTTAACGGATTTCTTTTCGTACTCATGTGGACGACTTCACACTTCTCATTATTTAGAGTCAATTGCCAATTTTTACACCATACTGATATCTTATTCAGATCGTTCTGCAGTTGGTTTTGATCTTCAGATGATTTTACTAGACGGTAAATGACGGCGTCATCTGCAAACAACCTAAGAGAGCTACTTAGATTTTCCCCTAAATCGTTTATGTAAATAAGGAATAGCAGAGGACCAATAACACTACCCTGTGGAACGCCCGATATCACCTCTGTTTTAGTCGATGCCTTACCATCGATTACCACGAACTGTGTCCTCTCTGACAAGAAATCCCCTATCCAATTGCAAATTTGGGGCGATATACCATAACCACGCAATTTGATTAAAAGCCGTTTGTGAGGTACGGTGTCAAAAGCTTTCTGGAAATCAAGAAATACGGAATCGATTTGCGAACCTTTGTCGATAGCACCCATCACTTCGTGTGAATATAGAGCTAGTTGTGTTTCGCATGAACGATATTTTCTAAATCCGTGTTGACCTTGGGTCAATAGATTATTCTGTTCGAGATAATTCATAATATTTGAATACAGGATATGTTCCAAAACCCTGCTGCAAATTGACGTCAATGAAATAGGCCTGTAGTTTAGTGGGTTACTCCTACTGCCTTTCTTGAATATAGGTGTGACCTGTGCAACTTTCCAATCTTTTGGTACAGATCCTTCTATGAGAGAGCGGTTGTATATGACTGTTAAGTAAGGAGCTATCGCTTCAGCATAATCAGATAGAAATCTAATGGGTATACAATCCGGACCAGAAGACTTGTTCCTATTAAGTGATTTTAGTTGCTGCACTACTCCGATGACATCCACCTCTATGTTACTCATTACGGCATCTGTTCGTAATTCGAAATCTGGAATATTGGTTTCGTCTTCTTTAGTGAATGAGTTTCTAAAAGCTAAGTTTAGTAACTCTGCTTTAGTAGCGCTGTCATCGGCAGGATCGCCATTACTATCACGTAGTGAAGGTATTGTTTGTGACTTTCCCCGAGTATATTTAACATATGACCAAAATCTCTTTGGGTTTTCAGTCAAATTACGAGAAAGAGTTTCGTTGTGATAAATGTTGTAGGCATCTCGCATTGAAATCCTCGCTAAATTTCGAGCTTCTGAGTACAATCGCAAATCCTGGGGATTTCGTGTTCGTTTAAATTTAGTATGCCTTTTCCTTTGCTTTTGCAACAGTGTCCTGACCTGTTTTGTGTACCAAGGGGGATCGCCTCCTTCTTTTATTAATTTATTAGGTATAAAACTTTCTATTGCTGTCGATACCACTTCTTTGAATTTGAGCCACATCTGGTCTACACCTACGTTTAGTGTTAGAAACGAGTGGAAGCTGTCTTTCAAGAAGCAATGTATTTTGTTTCTATCTGCTTTCCTGAACAAATATACTTTGCGTTTATTTTTGGTAACTTTGGGACTTTCGATATTCAATTTCGCTACTACAGCTCTGTGTTCACTAATACCTGTATCCGTTTTGATGCTCATTATGAGCTCAGGATTATTTGTTGCTAAGAGATCAAGTGTGTTTTCACATCCATTTACAATTCTAGTTGGCTCATGAACTAGTTGTTCGAAGTAATTCTCAGAGAATGCGTTGAGTACAATTTCGGACGATGTTTTATGCCTACCACCTGATTTGAAAATATAATTTCGCCAACAGATCGAGGGTAAATTAAAATCACCACCTACTATTATCGTGTGAGTCGGGTACGTTTTTGTAATTAGACTCAGGTTTTCTTTGAACCTTTCTGCTATTGTATCGTCAGAGTCGGGAGGCCGGTAAAAGGAACCGATTATTAACTTCTTACGATTTTCGGGTACAACCTCTACCCATAATAGCTCGCACGAACTATCAACTTCAACTTCGCTACATGAAATACTACTTTTGACGGCGACAAACACGCCCCCACCTATTTTGTTTAATCTATCCTTTCTGAATACCGTTAGATCTTTTGAAAATACTTCTTCTGAACTTATTTCCGGCTTGAGCCAACTTTCGCTGCCTATAATGATGTGTGTTTCGGTGCTTTCTATTAACGCTTGCAGTTCTGGAACTTTCCCGACACAGCTACGACAATTTACAACTGTTATACCGATAGTTTCCGGATCTACATTTCTCCTGTGATCCACCTGAACCCTTTGAGATTGCCCATTTTCTATTTCCCCGAAGCTCTTTATCCTAAAAAACCGCCCAGTCCACGCCACACAGCCCCCGCTACCCGTGTAGCCGCTTCCTGCGTGTAGTGGACTCCTGACCTATTCAGCGGAACCCGGAAACCCACCACCCGATGGCGCAAGTCAAGGAATCTGCAGCCTACACGGTCGCAGAACCGTCTGAGCCTCTGATTCAGAGGTTAGTAATTGACATAGAACATTATAAAATACAGATACAATAACAGGTATTTTCATGATATGAGGTATCATTCAGTGGGTCTAATGTTTACTAGGTGGGCCATGTACTTTAACAGATGTGATTGTACACTATCGAGTCTAATACTGAAGCGTGATTCGATGAAATAACAGGTAATTATAAACAGTAAGATTATATAATAACAACAATGGGAATAATAATAATTGTTATCACTACAAGAACAATACTGTTCCTGTTAACTATTTTTAAAAGCGCTTACAAGTATGAATACGTCACCCCTCGCCATTTAAGAACGTCTATTCATCCAGCCGCGGGCGTCTGTTGCTGAGAAACGGAGCGACCACAGCTCAGATGCTCTACAAAAGCTGCTGACATGCACTGGTGACTGATTGTGCGCCTCGAAGAAGCAGCGCGGCATGATGCCAGTAGGAAAAACATCAACACACAATCTTACTCATATCATTAGCGCCGAAGGAACATAAGACACAAGGTAAAATTTCTTACTGGTTAGTTTTCAAGTAGTATGTGAAAAGACCCATTAAGTTTGTATATTTCTAATTCAATATATGCAGGTCTGTGGAACGGATGCACTGATTCAAAAAGGAATTAATCGGCGGATATTTCTGTAATTTGTGAGCGAGAATTATTTCTACAACATATATCTATTTATCGTGTTTGTAAAGCTAGAATTGCTTTTAATGTAATGGAAAGATTAAATATATTAACTAGCAATTTGCGAGAATTTCCGACTCCAGTTGCTCTTCTTAAGTTCATCAATCCTTTTGTAACTAATGAAAACCTGTGCCGGACCGGGACTTAAGAAGAGCAGCTGAAATCGCAAAATCTAGCAAAATGCGAATTAATATCTGTATATTTAACATTTATAGCTGCGAATCCATCAGCAACTCTGTTCCTTCAAAACAGAAGTATAACGGTAAATAGTAGAAAGTGAAACAGGTTCCATTCGATGCTGGTGGCTGGTACAGCAACAGGTTATGAATTTATCCCGAAAGTCAGTCTCGGTTACAAAATTTTCTTAATGATGAAAGATAGCTCACTATATATAGTTTACTTTATCTAACGATGCCTCAAAAGGGCACAACGCGTCATTGAAATAAATAAAATTTTGTAACTTTGACTGACTTTAGGGATAGCGGAAAGTGTTTAAATATTTATAAAATCGAAACGTAGAAAAAAATGTTGTGGTCGAAAAAGGAATATTGCCCACATATAGGAGAACCGCGATCGATTCCTGGACTGTTTATAGCCCGCCTCGTGTTTTAACTGCTGGTCTTCGACATTTCTCAGCGTCTGCAATGTTGTTAGTTGAAACACAATAAATGTGCCTAAGGGACAACCCTTAGAGTAAGGAGTCGTGAACTACCAGAAAATCACTTCTTGTAGAAGTAACGAGAGAAGCGGATACAGACTTATTGTTACTTGATGTGACTGTCACTCGTCGACGACTATGCGAAGCTGAAAACACCCGTTCTCGGCCGATCACCGACCTTTTTGTCTGTGGGCTTATTTTTCTGGTGAAACTTATGTCAGTAGACAACGTGGCACAACGTAGACTTTCGCGGTGATTATTGTTAAAATTCGTCAGGGAATACTTATTTATGTTGATAGTAGCGTGCAGCACATATTTTATGAGTGTAATTTTGGTTCCGCTGTCATTGAAAAGAATTTATCTGCTCTATATAGTTCATTCGGTTGTTAGTTAGTCAATTCACTAGAGATTTTTTGTAATACGCGTTTCTCATGGATTGTGCGTAAATTTATCCTTCTCTTAATTTTCCTTGTCTCTGCTCCATGTCTAACGAATAACATAAAGTCTTCAAGACAGCTGCTACCTTGTTGCATCTTATCTTGTACCACATATCTTAATTCACCTACTTCATAATTCATTTTTGGGGTTTGAGTTCATAAAAAGTTGTTTCGTTGATTACCAGTTGTGACAGGAAGAAGTCTGCAAAGTAAGTAAATTAATGCATTCAATTTTCAGTGCTTGAAAGATAACAGTCATTTATACAAAATCATATTCAAATTTACAACTGATACAATGAATTGCCTGTGTTGCTAAGATTGATTTGCTATAGAAAAGAACTGGCTGTGAAAAGTGAACAGAAAAATAATGACGATGAAAAGTACGAACGGAATTTTTATAGGACAATACAGATGATGCAGCAGGTTTTCTTGTGTTTTTATTTTTTACAAAGTGTGCGGCTTTCTTATTGATTTGCTCCATTGAATTTTGATGTCATAGCAATGAATAACATAATCAGTGAAGAGAGAAATTGTTGCATAAGCCGTTTTCAAAATAAGTTGTTTCGGTGTGTTTGTCTCATGTTAAAGAATAATTTTAATTATTTCACATACCTGATTCTTTTGCCTCTTGATTGACTGCGCAAATAGGATGAATTAATTTAAGAACACTTAACGAGGGACGTCACATGTTTCCAATTGTAAAGAGACTGAATTTTTCTGCTATTGAGTTAACAATTCTCTCTCTTGACTTGGAGAGTGCACAGTCACAAAGGCAGCTATTTTTGATTATGTGTACTCCATCGCGTCATATGATTTCATCTTTTGCGAGAGTTGTTTCCTTTCTAAACGGTTGTCAATTTAATTTTCTATCATCGGTTTCATGTTGTAATTCCCTTGGATTCACATTTCACTCAAGTTACCAAAATTTCCAAATTCTGAGACGGTGTGCTTGATCCCGAGTCACCGTCCTGCAAAGCCGTCCTAGTAGTGCCATCATACTTGGTGTGGTCAGAGGATCTACGATTTGTGTTCGGTGAGCACTCCATTGATTGACACAGAATGTCTTAGCATCATCGCTTGGAGAATTGGCTATGAAGTTATCCATTATGATTATGTTTTCTCAACGATTGCCGTATTTATACAGGAAAAGATTATTACATGTATTTATTGCCCCTCCATTTATTGAACACAATTTTAGACAACTACACGCCTAACTGACTTGCGCTATAGCAGTCCGATACATAGAATACTATTTCAGACATACATTACGATATCAGAAATAGAAGAAGATGTTTAAACAGTATGTAGGTGAATCGATCTTGTATCTTATTATGGAAGCGAAGATGAAAGTCTAATAATCATTACATTTGAACGCCACAGTCGATAAAGAAATAGAACAAAGAGATCACGGGCATAGGAATCAAGAGGAGATCCAGTCTTTCAATTTTGTTATAAATTTCAGCTGTTACTAGAAAATCAGTTGAAAAATCGCACTGACGTGTTTTATGGCTCACTTTAGATTTGCTTGTAGTTTTATTATTTTTTTGGAAACATTTCAGACAAAAATAATAAAAATAAAAATAATAAAAAAATTATGGGCGATATTATTACAACTCTACTATTGTGATAATATCTATGCACCCAACACGTAATATTCTTGCTGACCGTATTTTAACAAACAGCAAAAATTATTTGATATCTGAGTTTAGCTTTGACAAACGTACTCTTTGTTCGAACTTTTACCTCTTTAAACCATCATTTTAATATATCTCCTACATTTTCATTATATTTTTCCGTTAAACTATTATCACGTGTCTTGTTTTGGTAGTTTGTTCAAAGTTTGTTTTCTTTGCCTGTACTGGTTACGAATGACTACAGCCAGGAAGGAACGTAGCGTACATTTGACTTTCGGGCGAGTGACTATAGTCTGTATGGAACACCGCGCACATACGCCATCTTGCTTTCTGTATTTAATGATTTTCTGATTTTAACTCAAGCGTTGTCATTTCAACGCAATGGCGCACAGAAAATTATCAAAAACACGTCGTTCTTAGGACAATGAATTATAATCTAATGTCTGAAATTGCCATGTTAGCAGTTAACACCTGCCATTGATGGTACGACGATTACGGATTACTCTCGCAGCTGTTCGCCGTAGCGTAATGGGCGAAGAATTAGTTTGTGATGTACAAACGTGTTAGACGGTGGTTCGAAACTCGCTAGGGCGCGGTGGCTCAGTGCGCTCGGTCAGAGGGTTGCTGGTATGGTAGCTCGACGCCCTCTGTAACGAACAAACTGAGTCAACGAAGAAACGATCAAAATAGAACAAAACAAACCAACGTTCACAAAGTGTCGATCAACCCGAAGCCTAAGGGTATTTCCAGGGAGCAATCAGTTCATAGAAATTTGACAATCTTGAAAAGAAAACAGTTAGGTAGTCTTTTAACCATATTTATTGGTTCAGATAGTCACGGAACAGTTAAACATCTAAGTAAGAACATTGTACAGTTTGTCTTTACTCTCAGATCCTGACATTTGGCTCTGTAGTTAAATTTAATGACAATGAGCAAAATTATAGATTAAAATCCTTTAGCCTACAAGATCTCTTGTGCAATAAGGTAGGACTTGCATCTCTACTATAAAGGGGAAGGAAGGATATTTCAATAATTTGTAGCCTAGAAACCAATCACATGCAAAATTTACCGCGCGCGTTACAAAACTGCTATAGAGATATGTTAGCTTGAGAACAGGTTAATATCTAGTGAACAGGACGACATACAGTTAGATTTGCTAAATTAGCATCTCTTCCAAAATACTTTGTCAAAATAGTCTTGTAATGACAGATAATCTGAACTACTTACAACTTCAGTGAAAATTCTATGTGTAAAATCGCGAACAGAAATATAAACTCAATCAACAGGCTTTCTGACCACAAAATAATTATTTATTATTAAAATACTAATCTTCAAGAAAACCGTTACACCTTTGTTCAGTACCAAACATCTTAAACTAATTAATTTCGTCAACCACAATACTGATAAATTTGCAGGAACTTGAATTTCTTAAGCCGTTACAACAAAGTTTGAGCTGACGTGGCTAATTATGATTAAAACTTCCGTACTTCACCATAGTGGAACCAGCATCTGCCGCACTCTCCAGTCACGTCCGTGTCCTCCATATCCCCGAATGGTTTCCGCGTGGAGCCCTTCTTCGCACGCCAAACCGAATCTGGTTTTCACGTTTACTGCTCCTATTTGCTGAAGGACTTTCTGCCAAAGCTCAGTGCCCAATGCGCACCCGACTAGCTAGCTGTGTCTGCGCGAGGCATTAGCTCTTCGAGTTCCCAAACCTATCTCTCAGCTCTCCAGTACCAGTTCTTTGACACTTGGCACCACCACCACATTACAATCCAGCATGCCCTCCTCTCGTCCTAGGAAAGGTCGGGAAGGATAAGGAAAGCACGATGCAAGTCAGAATATATGATGGAGAAATAAATTAAGCAACTTCCATTCTCATATCCTTGGGTGAATGAAACAAGTTAAAGTAAAGGGCACACGGCCGACTGATCAACTAAATAGGCGCCACTTACAATGGCAAGTGAACAAATTTGATTTTAAAACTATTTAAAATCGTGAAGCGGAACGACAGCACCGTTTCATAATTTAATTTATTTTGGGACATCGCACCGGTTAAAACATCTAATTTTCGGGGCAGCATGATTGCAGTCCCGACAACCAAAAATTCGGTGTCCAAATTACTCTCGTATACTCACATACAAAGGGACCACCAAACTGCATGATCAAGCCCCTTCCTAGTGTTGATGACCTAGCTGATTAGTGTCCTATAACACCAATAATAGTAATAATAATCATCGAGCTTCTACCTGGAGGAAAGAACACAAGTACACGGTATATTTTGCGTGATATTAAAAACCGATATTTCAGTTTTCAAAACATGTTTGTAAATCTATCGGACCAAACTGCGTGGTCTTCAGTCCGTAGCTTACAAATTACTTAAACTAAGATAAACTAACGTAAGGACAACACACACACACACACCATGCCCCAGGGAGGACCAGAACCTCCCACGGCGAGCAACAGCCTACTCCGCAGCGAGGCGCCTTAGACCGCTCGGCTACTCCACCGCGGAATTTCATGTTGATGTTGGCGTGTTTATGTAATTATTTAACTCCTTACAGTACCTATGCTTCTGGTTATTTTAGTGGTGTAAAGCAAGAGCAAGCACATATTACATTACTTAAAGATTGTTCTCGATTAACAAGTTGCGTTAATGCCGGTGCAGCTCTTGTGATTTTCGATGGCTACCTCGTACATCGTCGCCAGAAATCTATGACTACCAGGGTGGCGTCGGAGGCTTCTGCAGAGCCGTTTCCTATCGTTCTTTTTGGTGCAGTTAATAGGTTGGTGGGACACATTCTGAGACATCAAGGGATTGTCAACTTAGCATTAGGAGAAAGTTTGTGGTGTAGAAATCGTAGAGGGAGACAGAGGGGCGAATACAGTAAGCAGATTCAAAAGGATGTAAGTTTCCGTACTATTCTCACATGAAGAGGCTTGCACGGGACAAATCAAATGTTTGTTAAGCTTATGGGACTTAACTACGGGGTCATCAGTCCCTAAACTTACAAACTACTTATGAACTACTTACGAACTAGGACGGCACAAATATCCATGCCCGAGGGGGGATTCGAACCCCCGACCGCAGTGGCCGTGCTGACCGTGACTGGAGCGCCTGTCACCTCGGCCACCGCGGCCGGCTGCACGGGACAGGGTAGCGTGGAGAGCTGCATCAAACCAGTCTGCGGACTGAAGGCCACAACAACGATTACTCAGAGATATTATCTGCTGTATGGAATGCAATATTGACTTCTAAGGATGTTATTTATCTTCATGAGTGCCTTATTGAAATATGAATAACAATTGAAGACCTAATATTCTAAATGTGCTAAGGACCGAAACTAAAGTTCTGAGATATAGCAAAAAAACTTTATTGTTTATCGTAGGAAATTAATACACACATTTTATAGTATTATACCGTTTATTATCATCCATTTAACACAAACTATACAGCAAGTCAAGAGAAAATTGCATAGAATTGGCGAGAAGAAGAAGATGAAAAACGTGAAAGCAGAAGGTGTCTTGAACATTGCGTTATCCAGACTAAATGGACTAAGTCCAACAGAGGTAACAAGCTGTAGCGCTTGACGAAACATATCTAAAAATATGAAATGAAACAATGTGAAACAAATATCTTCAGTTTGCAGCATCATTACATAAATCAGTAAGAAACTGACGATGATGATGTGGTATAAAGGATATCGTAGCAAGCAAGTCCTTTTTTTCATCAGATAATAGTGGAACACACGGCAACACTGAAAGCTGTGTATGAATGACATGGTTTACAGTTTTGCCTTTCTGTAAAATGTTTACAATTACCCACTATTCAGTTTCACTGACTGTCCTTTCGATGTACACTATTCCAGGTCACGCGATTTCAGTTTGTGCAGCAGAACTGATGTATAGTTTCGCTGTGGTGATCACTTTATCAGCAGCAGCCTGGAAGTCAAAAAGTCCTCTTCTTTCATTCCAAGTGTTTTGAATTAGAGAGAATGGCGTGCTGAAGTAATTACTTCTTGTAAATCATCAGGTGCGTAACATTTGACTACCTTCTTCCTGTGGCCCGAAACCAGATACTTACGCACTGTACCGTCAAATAGACCACAAGCTGCGAACATATACCTACATATATATAAGTACATGGGTTTTATTTTGTCCACAGCATTTGTCACTCCAAATCACAAGTTTCCTTTTGTTACCAGTTACACTGACAGTACTTTTAGTGCAATTCAGGACATTGAACACATATGATGCTATGGTGTTAGCTTTTCGAGACCCTTCACCCTCATGCAATAAACACATTATTGCTTCACTGTTGTCATGAGCATGAACACAGAAGTTGATTATCAAACACATTTAGAACAAAGAAGGCTGTGGAGTTAACACCAATGCCATATGACGGTGACTCTAAGAACCTCTTACATTTGTCATACGCCAAAGCCCTTTGAGTATAACATACTCGTATTGATGTAGCACCTTTAGCGCATTTAGAATGTTAGGTCTTCAATTATTCCTCATGTTCCAACTGCCCAACCAATAGGGCTACCAGCAACTTAAACTGGAGTATTGCTTGCCGTCGTAAGTTCGTGATTCATGTGTATGGTGACGAACGCTTCTTATGCTGCAACTTCGCTGCGTGTTTCTAGAATCTAGCAAGCCGTAAACTGTGAAGTAAAATTCGTCGGAGATCTTTATTCTGGAGACGTTATTTAGGTTTGTATTGGCTGCAGAAACGACACAAAGAATCAGTTATATTAACGCAATGCGTGTTACAGAATCTAACTACGTACCAGTGGTAGTACAAGGATGCATAAGACGTCTCATAGACCCCATACCAACGTCAAAATGAGAATTTGTTTCTCATTATGTGTCATGTACATTATTGGAAAAACCAGGTGTACCAACATTTATTACGATAATGTATGTCTCAGAACTTCGTTTTCAATGTGAAAGGAAAGGAGGGATTATTTTAAAGACGTTAGTGAAAATACAGACAATGCATACAAGACAAATATTACATTTTAATTTAGGCTGGTGGTCAGATCAAAGATTTCATCACATTTGGGTAGCGTCATTGCAGGAAACGTCCCCTTCCCCCATTTTGGACCTCTAGTATCCCTTCTCCTGGATGTTTACCTCTTATACAATTTATTGAGATGGAACAGCTGCTCCTTTTTAAAAGTTCATTGGAAAGAAAGAAACTATCCCAAATGACGTTGGCAGAATCATTGATACACAGCGAGTAAATCTCTTTTTTTATTGCTATCAAGTTGGCGTAATTCTCAAAGCACAATTTCTCACATTAATTTTCCTGACACCGCTTTATTAGCTCTGTTGTCACAGAAACTTCGCTTCCGCTGTTGAGAACTTTGACTCCAAACAAATTATGCTTCTGTGAGACAGCTCGAGTCCTCGGGCGCTTTTCTTTGTCCCCATTTAAGGTTTCCTCTTATTAGCAGAAAGAATTTGTTTCTTAAGCTCTTTGAAGAGACAGACACTGTACACTTTATCGCGCAAGGACGCTTAAGGAAGTAAGTCTTTAATGACTATAAGGTCACTTTTCTACGTATCTCCTGGTCTTAAAACTTAATAACTCCATTGTTTGCAATAATAATAAGTAAAAAAAGTAATTAAACTTGGGTGAGGTAAACAAAAACTTTAAACCAAGCAAATAATCTTTAATATGTTCTACATGTAAGTGTTAAAGAAATAAAGGTAGGTATATAAAACGGGTGGGATTTTATGTAGTGAACTCCACCCTAAAGTATAATTGCAGTTGCTACATCTACATCTACATCTACATGGGGATACTGTGCAAATCACATTTAAGTGCCTGGCAAAGGGGCCGCCAACAGGTGAACAGCGTCGTATAGTGTAATAGGCAGGCGTGTATTCACACCACCAAATAGTAATTCCAGACTGCATCAGCATCCGCTCCAAGAACTATGACAGGTAGGCAGGAGGTAAGAAAACTTGGATTTCATAGTCGAGCGGCTGACTGTAAGCCACACATGACGCAGATCAATGCCAAATAACGCTTCCCTTACAGAAAGGAGCTCAAATGGATGAAGAAAACTAAAAAAAAAAAAAAAGTTGTGTAGAGAGACGAATTAGGGTACACAATGTGGCGATCCGATGGTTGGATGTTGGTATGAGGAATACTCGGTGGACGTCATCTGCCAGCTTGTGTCAGTAAAATTTGGAGGTGGTGGTGTTGTGGTGCGGGGACTTGAACTCCTTGTTGTTTTGCGTGGAACTATCAAACCACAGGCCTGCATTGATGTTTTAAGCACCCTCTTGCTTCCCACCGTTGAAGAGCAATTTGGGGATTGCGATTGGATCTTTCAGCACTATGTATCACCTGTTCATAATGCACGGCCTGTGGCGAAGTGGTTAAACGACAATTACACCCCTGTAATAGACTGGCATGCACACAGTCCTGACTTCTGCAGAACAGCTTTGGGAGTTATGGAACGCTGACTTCGTGCCAGGCCTAACAGACCTAATAGATGCCTCTCCTTAGTGTAGCACTCCGTGAAGAACTGACTGCCATTCCCCAACACCAATTCCACCACATAATTGGACTTATGCAGGTGAGAGTGGAAGCTGTCATCAAGGCGAAGGGTGGGCCAACATGATACTGAAATCCTGCATCACCTATGGAGGGCACTATGAACTTGTAAGTCATTTTCAGTCAGGTGTCCTGATACTTTTGATAACATTGTGTATACGCCATGTACATCACCGTAAAAAATTTATACGGCGAGTGTATTTGGTTTGTGTGTGGACCGAAGTAGAGCAGGCACAGTTGTAGGACTACGTTCTTTAAGAACTATTAGGAGCGATTAAGAAATTTCCGTTTGAGGACGTAGCTGCAGCGTATATGCGACGTTGAGAGCACGGTATTGTGTAAGAATAGACATGTAGGCAACGAATCAGTGTGGAATTCGTGACTTTCCGACACGGCGACGTTATTAGAGATGCTTTCAAGTAGGGCGAGTATACCATTGTTCTTTTCTTGGCTGCCTAAGGACGAACTCTGCGAGACATACGCATACATCGGAGAATGGAAAAAGAGTACGTGGCAGCAAATTACATCACCGTAAAAAATTTATACGGCGAGTGTATTTGGTTTGTGTGTGGACCGAAGTAGAGCAGGCACAGTTGTAGGACTACGTTCTTTAAGAACTATTAGGAGCGATTAAGAAATTTCCGTTTGAGGACGTAGCTGCAGCGTATATGCGACGTTGAGAGCACGGTATTGTGTAAGAATAGACATATAGGCAACGAATCAGTGTGGAATTCGTGACTTTCCGACACGGCGACGTTATTAGAGATGCTTTCAAATAGGGCGAGTATACCATTGTTCTTTTCTTGGCTGCCTAAGGACGAACTCTGCGAGACATACGCATATATCGGAGAATGGAAAAAGAGTACGTGGCAGCAAATTAATCTCGGAAAACTACCCTTGTGGAAAGTTGTATCAAATATAGCGCTAATCGCGATTTTCGACACGAGGTGCCGATCAATGTGGGATGTCATTCTCCTCTATTACAAAATTCCATACACTCGAGTACTTGTCCTAGGCCCTATCTCTCCCCCCATGTGATTGTTACGACTTCGATCCCTAAAACAGGCCAACAATGGTCGATCATTCATATCGGAGGAATATATAGTAGGAAATTACGGGCCTGGGGCCTGCAAGAAATTTTTTGTAATTGCTAGTTTGATTAACCATCAGCTGCACTATTTGTTGATGACACATGAAAATTTGTGCTGAACTGGTACTAGAGCACTAACTTCCCAGTTTTCGTCAGCGGTCGCCTTAACCACTTAGGATCCTGGCACGTCTTCCAGACCGATACAGACTTTCTTTTGTCACACATAGACTACTTACATCATATACTTCTCGCATAGTATTTCAGAATCCCGCACAGAGTGGGGCGTTCATTTACTGATTCATGCGTTTGCTTTGTCTGGATATAGATAGGGGAGTGTAGCGTTTTTACGATCCAGCCAATGAAAACTCTACCAAATCTTCTGTTGAAGTTTACCTACGCACACCATTACAGATAACCTCCGAAATAACAAAACTGTTCTCAACTTCTGCCTTGCCTACTGCTTAGGTTTTACGGTATAAATTCCACATGAAAATAACAGTTTTCGTGAATCGCTTTCAATGGACTTTCATGTGAACCTTCATATTTTCACAGCGTAGCCATTCATTTCCTTTTGCTAATATTTCGGCTGTAAATCGTTCAGCCATCATCGCAGCGATTCTGTAGACTAGTAAGACTGTCGGCAGAGTGTTTCCGTCCACCATATACACTGGAGAATAATTTAATTAATCGAGATAAGGCTTTAGTCTTGATAAAATTTGGAATCGGACACTCAACAATTGTACACAAAGACAAGGGCACAGTCACGAAGACTTTGCATAGATGGTGTTATTGCTTTGTACCTTCGACCACAGATATGGATAGACTGGGTATGACTTCATTTTCATAATACCAACATCAGTGCAGCAATACCACATGACCGTTGAGAAAATAGTGTTTGTGATCAACTGTGATTACGATTGTACAAAGGTTTTTTTTGCGGAGGAGAGTAAGATTAAATTTCACATGTAAGTATTATTAGTTTAAAATAGTGCCATTTCTTGAAAACTGCTAAGCTACTGTCTGAATCCTGCAAATATTTTCCAACAGTCGGGTGGTTGTATGTTGCTATCAGGCCATGTGTATAGCCCGAGAATGTTAGAAAATAGGGAGACGCCCTTTTCCTGAAAATGTGAAACAAGTCTCCACCATATTGCTAAGTCTTGGAGAAGTGTTCATATAGTAGAACTGATGTTTTATGTCAATTAAAACAAGAATAATTATACGTCCGGCGGTTTTGGCATGATGTAGAACCTATTCAAAGAGTGAAAACTAGCGGTAAAAATTAATGTTTCAAATATCTTATGATGAGTAGTTATTAGTATTAATTCAAGAAATCATATTGTTTGAAAGTACATACGTTTTACTGACTGTCAAATCAATGCATTAAGAGTAAGATGCCCGACTTGATCCACAGTTTCAACGGAGAAACAACATTCCACAACTAAACCAGATGGCTGACAGGCTTCAACTGACCTATGTGCAGGGCATAGATGACGTCATATCCCTTTATTTCAACCTCCTTAGTATAGCCGCTCTACTGGTTTGTCCGGTCAACTAGTCTCTGTGGTCGAAGCTCCGTACTTCTCTACCGTCAAAGTAAATCACAGATTTTGATTATGTATAATCCTCATGCAGGACACTTCCGCCTTATACGTCTTTGCCGACGATTTGTTGCGCTTACACAGTTCAGGAGATGATGGTAACACAGTCAACTAGTCTGCAGAATCGCTCCGACGATAGCTGAACGACGAACAGCTGAAATATCAGCATAAGGAAATAAATGGTGACAGCTGAATACCCTTGATTTATTTAGTGACATTCATGTTTAAACGGGTAATGAGTAGTAACACACACATACCAGAAAGATACATTGATACACGTGCTAGGACTATGATTCTGTCATCAGTGGAAAAAAAATCTGTAAATGACGTTGTTAATTGGAGTCGTTATTTCGATTAGTTTTCTTTACATTAAATAATAATTTTCTGGGGACACATCACTTGAATGAAATACTTTACAAGTAGTGTCTATATATTCAACAAATATTTTAATTATTTTCCCATTCATTTCACATCAGACTAACCCACAGCGAAAAAAAGTTGTTATAAACTTACGAGTACTACGAAGGAGGAAAATGCAGTTTGGTTTCCAATGCAATTATTCAGCCCGAAAATAACACGCGACTTCTCTAGTGGTAAATGCTGATAGATTTTTATTGCAGGCTATAAAATCAACACTGCCAATAAATACATGGCTATTCAAGATAAAGGAACAAATTTAAAATTCACAGGGACTTTCGTATCATCGTTTGTGACAATTGTTGAGACATGAAATGGAGCGATACTCAGCTCAATTGAAGCACACAGCCAGTGGTCAAAGCAGAACCCTGAAGCGTTCTCGGCGCCCATGGAATTATGGCGTCATCATTGTTACAATGCTTAGAACTGGAGAGAGATTACGTCGAGAAGTGCCGAAGTTTTCAGTTTGCATGTGACTAGTTTGTAAGGAAAGAAACTGGAAGTATTATAGCTTGAATGCAGCCCATAGATCACGGTGATTTACAAGGATGTTACGACTCATCTTGTAAGAAAGATTAATGAAAGGCAAACCTACATTTCTATCTTTCGTAGATTTGGAGAAAGTTTATGACATTGTTGAATTGAATAGTCTTTCAAATTATGAAGTCAGCAGGGGCAAAATATAAGGAACGGAAAGTTGTTCAAAACCCAAACAGCAGTTATTCGAATTGAAGGGCGTGGAAGACAAGTTTTGGGTGGGAAGGGGGTAAGATAGGGTTGTAGCCTTTCTCCAATGTTATGTAATTTGTACACTGGTCAAGCTGTGAAGAAATGCAAGGAGAAATTTGGAGAATCATGAATCAATAAACACATTGCGTTTTGCTGACGACGTTATATTTCTGTCAGACACAACAAAGGACCTGGAAGAATGGTAAACGGAATGAACATTGTGTAGAAAGGAGCGTTCAAGATTAATATCAACACGAGCAAGACAAGGGTCTTGCGCATGCGCAATGCCTGCTCGGCCCCATATGTTTTCAAATAATAAAATATTTTTTTAACGAAGAGTATAATGTCATTTACCCTCAAAATCACGACACATTTGCCAAAACGTCCAAAGATATGTGGCAAGTAACAATACAAAAGTAATTGTTGTTACAGTATCTGTTAAAAAGAAGATTGGGTTTTAAAAATTGCTTGCAGTTGGCCTCAAACCCACTAACTTCGACAGCGCAGCGCGATGCCGCTAACCACACAGCTATATTTACAAGGTGGAGACTAGTGACTGTATTATTATTCATCATCGGATCTACTGAAGGCTTTTACAGTAGACGCTTATTTAATTTATAGTTAAAAGATATTTTACCAAATATGACGTGATTTTGATGAATCTTCAATGCGCCAAAAACAAAGATGAAGGGCGGATGTCGCTTCATGGAGGATTTGCGCATGCGCAAGATGATGTGCGCAGTAGCTCCATTGTCTTTGCTTCGTACGGAGTAATGCTCGAGTAGCCAAGAGCTGGTGTCTCTGCCAGCTCCAACGCCAATGTTAACAGCGGCGTTTCTCCTCGCCCCTCCCTGCCGCGGGAGCGCCCACATGCTGCCACCAGAGGGTTCAAAAGAGGATTTGAACCTCAGCTGCGCGTGCACATTGCAACGCTGCGGTCACTGCCGCCTACATAAAGCGGTCGCGCTACGACTTGCATACGTGCCTATCCAAAACAGGATTCTGCGTCTCGCACTCCACGTACCACGCAATTTTCCGACGGAAGATCTCCTTCGAGTAACAGAAATACCACCGATGAAAGCCAGATTCCGGCAGGCTGCGAGGCTCTTCTACATGAGGGCTGTTCGGTCGCCGAACGCCCTTATCCGCGCACTTGGTCACAGAGTGCAGCAGGGGACTGATCACCTAGCTATTTAGTCCCCTCAAAAACCACCACCACCAACAACAACAACAGAGTGCAGCGATTGAATGCCACCAGGTAGCCCCACCTGCTCCGCTCCGATTAGGAGCTGTATGCACACCTAGGACTACCGATTTGAAGACGCAAACAGCCAGGACAACCCAAAAGCCAGGATAAGGACTTCAATACCCAGCTATTTTGGAGGCATAGCACACCAGATTGGACTCACCGACCATCGTAAACACATATGTTTCCGTCATTGCACGAGCAGCACTCGTATGCGTGTCGTCTCCGCGACGTAAATCGTTTCTCAAGCAATAAAAATATTTTGAATGTGCGTATAAAGTGTTCTGATGGAAGAAGGAAACAACTAATGATAGTTTAATAACAATTTTTATTTAATTTATTTTTTTCCCACGACGAGCTTTTTTCCGGGGGTTCACTGCGTCAGTGAACACAGAGGACGCGCCGTCACTGGAAGATGATGACGTGTAAGAAGCTAACGGTCCTGCGTCGGCAGAGGCAGAGCAGAGTTCATTCATTTGGGGGCCTTCTGCTAATGTGTAGGGCCGCGGTGCGGCAGCGCAGCGCAGCGCACAGTGTTTCTGCGCGGCGCGGCGGCCGTTTAGCATTCCGGCAGCGAGCTAACAGTTTCCAGAGAGGCGCTGGCGGCGCTGGCGGCCGTTCATTAGGCGCCGAGATGGCAGCACCGGCGCGGCTCGGGGCTTCCCCGGCCTCTCATTGCGATGCAGCGCGCGCCGCGCCGCGCCCCGAGATCTCGCGGGCGTAATGGCGCGCGATCGCTCCTCTGCCCTCTGCCCGCGCGCCGCCCTTCTAATGTCCCGATGACTTCGCAGGCGGCCGCGCCGAAACACATTCTGAGCCAATATTGGCCGACGGGGGCAGCCCTACCACCTGCGGGGCAAAGAGCTTCTCGGCGGCAGGGCTCCACACTTTTATTTCCGCAGATGGGGCAGATAGCGGCTGGAAGAATTGCAAGGGATATGGAGACGATACTGGAACAAGTCCTTTTCGCAGCCACAGAAAATGACCATTGCATTTTGTGTTGAGCGCCGCACAGTCGTCGTCGTACAACTCGACTGCGCGGAGTAGGTTTGTAAGGTTTTCAAACGGAAATTACGAGAATTTAGGAAATTGCGGCCAAAATAGTCACATCGTGACAGCAGCAACATGTTTCACGTTTAGGAGGACGTAATATATTTTGTCAATGACAAGCCTTGAATGTGATTTAAAAAATCGTACTGGCGTGTTTTACGGCCGATTTTAGGTCTGCCTGTAGTTTTATGATGTTTTGTAAACATTTCGGGCAAAAATAATTATAAAAAATACGGATGATACGATTACTTATGATAATATCTATGCACCCAACATGTAAGGCTTGATGACCTAGCACTCTAGTCCCCTCTAAACATCAACAACAACCCAACATGTAGTATTCTCTCTGACCGTATTTTAACAAACAGCCAAAAGTATTTGAATTTAACTTTGTCACAGGTATGGAACTATTTTTGTTTTTACTTTTTGCAGCTTTCCGTTGAAGTACTATCACCTTTCTAGTCTTGGTAGTTTGTTCTCTTTTTCAAGTTCATTTTCTTTGCCTGTACGGGTTACGAATGACTGTGGCCTAGAAGGAACGTAGCGTACATTTGGCGTTTACCTATAGCTTGGAAGGAACTCAGCGTAGATCTGGCGTTAGGAAAACAGTCACCTGACATCCCTTCCCGAAACGTTGCCCGTAACCCCCACTTGCCATCGTGCTAAGAAGGCACTTAGATTATAATTTATTGGACTAAGAACGATGTGTTTTTGATAATTCTCAGTGTAACATTGATGTGAAATGACAACTCTTGAGCTATAATGAGAAAATCATAAAATACAGAAAGCAAGATGGAGTATCCCTGAGACACCTTTGGGCGGCAATGTCATTTGATTGATTACCGAACGTCTGGTTGACGTAAACTACAGTGACAGCATCAAATCGCCGTTATTTTTGCAGACATCAATGAACGATGCGAAAAAAATAAATAAGAGAGCAAATTAGTAGAGAATTTTCTCCTCTATAAATTCGTGTATTCAATTTTTTTTCAGATACACGATTAAGCCGTCATTTCCATTTAAATTTCAAGCTATCAAAAGGCGATCGCAAAGGCTCATTTTAATTGTTTATACAGTACCCTAAAGTGGGCAAAAGTTACATAATTTCAGAACACTACAATGATCAAAACTATTAGCGGATCAGTTGTACAGTCATCAGTAAAATGACATAAATGGTACCACGTCCATTTGTCCATTCTACTAAGTGTATACAACATTACGGCAACCAAAATGGCGGAAATAACAAAGTTGCTACTAGTGTTCAGTTTTGTTTACCAAACGAATTACAAGGAGATAGTTTCAGATAGTGCAGTGAGCAAGTACTGCAATGCAACAACGTCACTTACCGAGGCTATGGTATAAACAGCAATGGGAAATTTGGAAGCGGGACAGACACAGACGGAGTTGGTTGCAGCTGTTGGAATGTCCCAAAGTGTAATTTCCAAGACCTGAACGGGGTTTCAGACAACAGGAACCTTTAAAAGAAGGCAGGATCACATCTATTTGACACTTGTGCAGAAAGGCGTGCAGTATTTTGCAGCATCCATTTTCATTAAGCTGTCACTAGAACTCAAGAGTCTTAGTACTAACCCACACGCTTTCATCTCTAAAGTCAAGAGTTACCTAATGACTCACTCCTTTTTTTCTGTCGAGAAACTCCTGGAAAAATATAAAAACAATGAGCTAATTCCTTTTATTCTTTACCGATTCTTTTTATTTAGGCTACAGATTGTCAAGTGCATAGGACTGCTTTAAGTTTTTCTACTACCCTTCTTCTGTTAAACTTCATGTACTGATTTGTTCCATGACGATGGAGTCTTACTTCTCAATTACATCCTGCGGAACACAAAACCATATTATTGTTATTATTATTAAGGCCAAGATCGTCCACGGGTAACAACACCAGCAAGAGACGACCGTGATCTCCAGTTAACAGGCAGTCGAGACAGGAGACTGAATGCAACTCTGCTGCAACGCAACCATCAAGCACTAACAAGACACGAAATACGACACAAACAGTCCGAAACCGTCTTGTGCAGGAGGGTTATTTGTGGTGAACGATAACGCTTGTCCCCTAGAGATGCACTATTGGACAACATGCTGAAAGATTACTGAATTGAACGAATGGAGTGGCCAGCTTGTTCACCGGAGTTAAACTTGGTTGAGCATGTCTGGGATGCACTTGGCACACGCAATGACGTCAGACCGGCACCTCGGACAACGGTTGCAGAGCTGGATATTGCACTCAGGGAAGAATAACCAAATATCCCTCAAGAGCAGCTTGGTACCTTCATACTGCCCATGACCCGCAGGTGTGTAACTGGCCGAACGACGTGATCACATCCCATATTATTGAGAAACGAGATTGACTGATTAAATATTATGGTAGCCCCTTGGTTCCTCGCTCTAAGTAATCTTCAAGTAAAGATCTGAGGCAGCGAAATTTCTCACTGTATCTCACAAAAATTACAATTGTAACCAATATCTGAATAAAATACGTCACCATAGGTATACTGTGTATGTCATCTAACCTGATACCCTAATTGTTTTGAGCACCTGCGTGGTTTGCCTTTGACACCAGAACGCCAACGCCGACGTATGGAGTGGTGTCGTATGCGAAAGGCATGGGCACAGAACAAGTGGCGTCGCATCATGTCCAGTGAAGAGTCCGGCTTCTCCATGACAACCGTGTTCGGGTTTGGCGACGGCAAAGGTGGTTGGCACATCCTGCTGTAACGATATGCTCGTTTCGGTTACATCGATATTCATTCTCTAAGTCTCTCTGTTAAACCACTTATTTATATCGCCCTTCTTTTCTGTTACCATGAGCGAGAGAGTGTTACAAGAGTCTTTTTGTCATAATTCTAAAAATGTTCAAATGTTTGTAAATCTATTGGACCGAACTGCTATGGTAATCAGGCCCTATATATATAAAGAGCCCACACACACACAAACCCCAGGGAGGACTCGAACATCCGACGGCGAGCAACCGCGCGCTCTGCAGCAAGGCACATTATAACGCTTGGCCATTCCACCTCGGTTTCATAATTGTTTTCAGTTGTTTCTTCCTAGTATCATCGGAAAGATACTGCTCCGGATTCCCATGAATTTCTTTTCCTTATGCGAGTTAAGCACGGTTGCAATTCAGGTATGGTTGGACCCGTTGGTCTTGGGGGAAAGTGCTCGAATGGAAACCGAAGAGTCACGGGTTCGAAACCCAGTCTGACCTGGCATTTTATTCAGTCTGTTCTTTAACCCATCCTTCACCTCTCAACGATGTGAGGAGTCGCCAGAAACGACACGTGGTTCGGATTCCTTTTTAAACTGTAGGTCCCCTTTCCCCGGTTGTATAACTGGGGTAGGCTAGGGACACGCAAGTCGCCGAAGTGGCGTCCAATAGAAAGATTTGCACCAGGCCAATGAGCCACACGGCATTATTATTTAGGAATTTAAAAATTGTAAATCCACCACTATGTTCTAATGTGGCAATCCCAATTTTACGTAAAAATCCTTAGTGATACCGTAGAAAAACAGGTTTTGGCACACGGACGCCATTTTAATGGTTTAGCTTAGTTTTGCCATTAACTTTTATATTCATATGTCATACTATAATTATTCGTTGTTAATATTGGGTACCCTAAGCTGCAGCTAATTATCTTGTTAATTTTACGAAGCCCGATTTCCCATCTGCTACTCAAGATTTTACGTAACTCGTTTCAAAATTGCTAACATGAGTATCACGGTCTCAGGTACTAAGTAAAACTGTCTCTGTTTCTCAGACTGGTATTGAAATCGCCATCTCGACAGGATATTGCACAAGCTGACGTCCTGTACCAGAATGACCAGTTTTAATACCGCACTACCTCCATAAAATTACAGCTCAAGTAGGTGCTATCTTGTCAAATTATAGTGCTATCTGCCTTTCTATATCTATCTGTACTGTATTCACAATGTTTGTTAAATTTCTTTACGACAATACTTTGTGATTTCATTCCTACCATTTAATTTAGAATACGTAAACAGTTAATACGCGTTTTCAAGCAGGTAACATTAAACTGCCAGTATTGCGGAAGAACACCCAGGCACATCCCTGGTACAGGCACGCCCCTAGCAGTATTGTATGAGGAGCCATAGGATATGCCTTGACGTCACCTCTAATCGTGCTTGAGCATTCACTGACGGCGCAGGGATATGTCCCAGACATACTGTATCTGCACGTCCTAACACTCATGGCGTGGGATAGTAAACCAACAAGATGATCCATTCTCATGCACCGAACGTGTGTCTAGGACTGCCTACAGCATGTTGAGCTTTTCGAATGGTTAGAAAAGTCCCCGGGGCTCTTCACCGTTGAGGTCATGTCGGAAACGTGTCTCAAGGGAGCATCAAAACGCTTCTTGACGCCATTATGAGTGACATAAGGATATGCATTGTCGGCAGAATGGGTGCGACACACCATTGACCTGGCACCAACGTTTAACATGTAACTGCCAACGGACTTGTCTCTTTCATCCCATAATGCAATCAGTTCAATAGAGTCATGTGGTTTTCGAAAATATATAAGTTTCATTCACTTCCAACCACTCCTGGGTGAATCACTTATTTGTCAGAGATTGGCTGTGGGCACATCACCAACACGACTTACCAAGAGAACTGTAACATACATAAAAGAGTTCATATCAACACCACCATGGATCACACAAGTCAAACTGGACCTAGAAGCATTAAAAATCGACCGAATAGAAGCTGATGACGGAAATGTGTACAGAGACAAGATATAAAAGTCGGATTTTAAGTCAGAGAATGAAGTTGCAAACAAACCAGAGACAAAGTGGATTAAAGATAGATTTCATTGAGAAACAATGAGATAATCGAGTAAAATCTGAAAGAAAGCTGAAATGACGCAGAATGCTTTGCGTAATCCTACAGGGTCATGAAGCAAATAATAATAATAATATGAAGAAGAAGAACATATTGCTTTGTTTTCAATTCGGTTAAAACAGGTAACATGGCGAGTGCTTCACGGTGCGGTACCACGTTGTGCCTTCTTTGGCTGATGCCGATAGGAGATCGAGAAGTGATGAGGAACTCATGCTGTTGCACTCCGTTTCAGTTTGTCTTAAACATGCCTCTTTTTCTTCAAAGTTATATATTTTTTCCTTGACAGATGTTCTACTAAATTTAACTTAAATTTTACATTGAATGGTAGAAATAATATCAATTTATGCTAATATTAAAGTAAGCCTAATAAATATCAACGCTATATATTTGTGGTGTTAAGACTACTATTAATCTATTCAATACTGAAGTGGGTTACTATAGAAATGGTATAGTTTAATTGAATGAATATTTATTATGTTATTATAGTTACACTGCTATTTTGCTCAGAGGTAGGTCACGTAAATTACTATTTCTCTCCTCCAAATCTGTATTCCACACCATTAGATGGGTTATGACTGCTTCAGTTAATTGATAGATATGAAGCATTGAATTAAAATTTGTGGTGCGGCCGGGAATCGAACCCGGACCTCCATGCTTACTAGGCAGACGTCTTAACCGTTAGCCTACCACACCACTAACGATTAAGGCGCCTCGGAATAGTCTATGTACGATCTCCCTCCACAACACAAACTTTAATTCAGCTTCTTTGTTCCAGAGATAATTGCCACTACTGCCAAGGCTCTCCATGCAGCGGAATAGCACCTCAGCAATGGACATGGTGGAACAATCCTGTTGTGGTGATATAAATATCAATTAATATGAATAAATAATCCCTGAGACGCATTTTCGTCTCAAATATGTCAAAGACATTATTGATAGATATGAAGCATTGAATTAAAATTTTATTCATATTAATTGATATTTATATCACCATAACAGGATTGTTCCACCATGTCCATTGCTGAGGTGCTATTCCGCTGCATGGAGAGCCTTGGCAGTAGTGGCAATTATCTCTGGAACAAAGAAGCTGAATTAAAAGTTTGTGTTGTGGAGGGAAATCGTACATAGACTATTCCAAGGCGCCTTAATCGTTAGTGGTGTGGTAGTCTATCGGTTAAGACGTCTGCCTAGTAAGCATGGAGGTCCGGGTTCGATTCCCGGCCGCACCACAAATTTTAATTTAATGCTTCATATCTATCAATAATGTCTTTGACATATTTGAGACGAAAACCCGTCTCAGGGATTATTTATTCATATTAATTGCTTCAGTTAACTTCTCCAATAAAAAAAAAAAAAAAAAAAAAAAATAGAAATACAGCTTCTTGTCGTAACAAGTTAAAACACTAAACTGAGCTATAGGGAGTGATGTACTCATGCGCGTGGCAGAGTAATGTGATATTGCGCATGCGCGGGTCCACAGACGTCGACAGATACTTCGACTATTCCGTATTACGAAAGCGACTGAACTATAGTAGACATGATTTTTTTCTTTTTCTCCTTTCTTCCCAAATTGTCTTCATACGCTGGCTTTGTTCTTTCTTGTGCCCTTCTGACCACGTATTTTCTGTTATTTTTACTGTGTATGTTTATTTCTGAATCGATCTAGTTTGTTTATGTTGTCCTGTATGATTCTCAGTTATTTAATTTCTTCCTCTGTTTAGTCTTGTTTTTGCTACTTTTAACTATCTGAAACACTTGCCTTGTAAAGCCTGTTCTTGCCCATCTTGCTGATATGTCCGGCTATTATATTCAGTCATGATGGTTGGATAAACTCTCCTATATATTTCAAGTGTGTTACTTGTGCCACTTTGCCATACCGTGTTGTAGTGGATAGATTGTTTGCTGCCTCGCTTTCCAAGTACGTAGTTTTGTCATAGTAAAATTGTAGAACAGCTTTCTGGGCTATTTCGTGCAACTTCTCCAGTGCAAGTTAGGCTCTTTCTTGTTGGTTAGGATGACAAGATCGTCTGCGACAGCCTGACACTTCACATTTATTCTTTGCTCTATTTTAATTCCGAGTTGAGTTCTTTTCATTTCCTTTTCCCTCTCTTCACAATTTTGTTCAGAACCATGTAAATAAATGGGAGAGAGTCCATCTTCTTGGCGAACACCGGCATGGATATGAAAGGCTTCCGACGTTTCTCTCATAAATGTAACTTTGGTTGTGGTATCTGTTAATGAATATTGATTATAGACCTTATTTTTCTGTCAGTCTGCAATTTATCTAAAATATGGTGTAGTGTTTGTCTATCATTGTAATCATAACTCTTTTGAAAGTCCATAAAAGTAAGCCGGCCGCGGTGGCCGAGGGGACTGAGGCGCTCCAGGCACGGTCTGCACGGCCACTAGGGTCGGAGGTTCGAATCCCCCCTCGGGCATGGATACTTGTGCCGTCTTTAGGATAAGCTAGCTAAAAAGTAGTTTGTATGTTTATGGACTGATGACCCCGTAGTTAAGTCCCATAAGCTATACAAACATTTGAACATAAAAGTAACCTTAGAATTTTGGCATTTTCTTATTCCTAAAATTGTCTGTACGTTCCGTATCTGTTCTACATAAGATCGACCTTTGCGAATACCTTCGTGATACTCTCATATTAATGTGTCAGCCTGTTCTTTCAGCCGACCTGACAAGACTTTTGAAAGGATTTTGTATACTACTGAGAGCAGATAGATTCCTCTGTAACTCCATCGGTCAATTTTATCATATTTTTAAGATGAGGCTGGATTAATGTGCATTTCCACTCGGTAGGTAGCTGTTCACTTTAATAAATGTTTTATAGAATTCCGTGGGTTGCTTGTGTGAGTTTGCTGTCATTTAATTTCCATATTTCTGCTATGATTACGTCTTCCCCAAAAGATTTGTTGTTTTTCAAAGAATTGATTATGTTAGTTTCTTCCTTTAAGAGATGATGGTTTTGAATCGGGATTGGATGGAGGCTTTTCACAATATAGTTGTACTATGTGCCTCTCACAATTGATGAGTGGCAGAAAATATGAGAGTTGGAACTTTAATAGTGAAAACACTGCCGTGGAGACACTATGCAATGGAATCTACTATTGGCGCTGATAGCACACATTGCTGACAAACCTACCTTACCTCCGAGCAAGTAGACTCATCCGTCCCACGTCACCGGCATGCGCACAATCGAGGGAAAAACAGTCACTTGTGAGCGAGCGGTCTAACGTAGCAGTGCCACTATGTTTATCGAAGCAGGAACAATGGAGCTGGATCAAGCATGAATGTGCCAGAGATCCTACAGCACGACGGTGTCATCGAGGTCTTCAAGAGGCGTGCGGAGAATCGCCATTGCCGAATAGACCAGTGGTACGATGGGTAGAAGCACTCAAGGAAGGTCGGCAAACGGCGGCAGACATGAATCGGGCAGGTCGTTCTAGCGTCACTGATCAAGAAGTGCATACTGAAAGTCGAAAGTACGACAGATTTGCAGTATGCTGAATGATGTGATTCTCGTGTACGACTGTGATGGTGTTACCCTAACGCATTGCATTCCTCCACTGTAGACCGTCAATACACAGTATTACTGTTTACTTTCGGAAAATCACCTGCGATCACCTTTGCGAAAAACGCGGCAACATGTTCTGCGCAACCAACCCATCAGTTTGCACGCCAATGCGCGGACGCATACAGCGCAAGTTGTGGCTGCTCTGTCCGGTCGATGGGACCGGGAAGTACTGTACCATCCACCACACTACCCGGACTTAAGTCCTTGTCACTTTGACTATTTTACGAAGATGAAGGAACAAATTCGTGGCATTCGCTTCAGAACTATTCCAGAGATTTGTCGGGCAGTAGACCCCTCCATTCGCACCATCATCATAACAAGCTCTGCCAGCGGTATACTACGCCTTACAAAAATGTTCAAATGTTTGTAAAACTTATGGGACTTAACTACGGGGTCATCAGTCCCTAAGCTTACAAACTACTTATGAACTAGCTAAGACTACGGACGGCACAAATATCCATGCCCGAGGAGGATTCGAACCCCCGACCGTAGTGGCCGTGCAGACCGTGACTGGAGCGACTCAGTCCCCTCGGCCACCGTAGCCGGCCCCACTACGCCTTACATATCGCTGGCAATGGATTCCACACAACACGTAACGCTTTTTTATCGGTTGTAAAGAAATAGGTGCCACATGATTAAAATGTGTCAGTTGTATCTGGTGTTGGTTTACAGAGATCCATCCGGGCGGCGAATGCACAAGTTAGGTGACTGATAACCTGTTAGGTTTTCTCATGAAACTTTGTAACAGTTTCTTGTGTTGTTCTTAATAAATTGTTGTTCAACTTCTTTAAGTCGGTTTTTGTCAAATCTACGTTTCTCTCTTCGTGTAACTTTGGCTGATCTTCTAATTGCTGCCACTTTTCTGGAGTTTTGTTGCTACTAAAAAGTATTCCATGCTTGTATTTTCTCTTCTACTGCTTGATCACAGGTACCTTTCCACCAGCTGTGTTTTCTTTTTCTTGGAAGTTCGCCAAATTTGACAGTATTTTTCAGTACTTCTGCGAGTTCCTCCCAATTCGTGGTTTCTTACTGCTTAACTTCCTCGAGAATTTCTCTCTTGGAGGTATTCTGGATCAATTCTGAATGTTCTCTTCATTTGTGGATTTTTCCTGTTGGACATAAATTTATCCATGTTATGTGGATTGTTCTGATTTCTGCGAATGTATTATAAGCTTCTTGAAATAATTTATACTGCAGCAGTCACTTTTTACTAATATTTTTATTAGCACGACGCGTTTCGGCAGCAAGCTGCCATCATCGGGCGCGTTTCACAGTTACTGGTACATTGTTGTTTTATTATGTTTTGTGTTGTGAGTGCCAGTGAGGTCTGCGTCGTGCTAATAAAAATATTAGTAAAAAGTGACTGCTGCAGTATAAATTATTTCATAAATGTTTTCCTGTTGGGCTGAAATCTAATTTTTAGTTGCAGTGTATAGTGATCCGTCTCATGAAATCCCTTCCTTGTTCTTACATTCACTATTTATTTGGTATTCGTGTTGGATATACCAACATGGTCTACCTTAAAACCACCTGAGCTAAATTTGGTGACTTTCAGATTGTAGGTTTCTTTGCAGATTTTAGGAATTGTGTGGATATGACCTGAAGATTAAAATTTTTGGAGAAATTTATTAGTCTCTTCCTGTTGTTTTCGTTTGCCAAGTTGTCCATTGAAATCTTCCAAAGTAAATTTTATATGATGTTTAGAAATTTTATTGGTGGTTTCTTCCAGTAGCTCCCAGTTTTCCTGTTATAGTCGTTTGTGGAACCATGTGTATTAACTTCGGTTAGTTGAATAGTAGTCTGGAACAATAGACTGAAAAAATATCTACACTGAATACAGGATCATTATATAGGAGTTAATAGATCATTCTGGCACGCTTCGGACTATCACAACTAGTCGCTGAACTACACTGATTAGCACCAACAAGGTACACCTTTCACCTCCAATGCTCGGAACTGGACGAAACCGTGCTTCGAATAACAAGCAATCATAAACAAAACCGTGGTCTACGTCATTTCCATGAAAAGCGCCGCACTTGTCTAGTAGCACCACTAGATGGTGGCATAGTGTAGGTGCACTAACCAGCGCTCCAGTTGTGTGAGTGGTACAACTGCAGTACGTATTTGTCTCTTGGAGTGTTCGCAAGCGCGTTATTGTGTAAACAGTGTACATAAAAATGGCAACTTCGCAATATAAAGTCTGTATCAGAAAGATTACTGATTTTGTAAGACTACAATGTGCCAGACCAAAAGTGAAGGTACATGATCGTTATTTCATGGTGAAACATTATTCTGTGAATTAAAATCAATTTGCTGCACCTATGTATTACCCTACGTTGCAATATGCTTGGCGAAAGCCAGAGTATGACATTGACATAGAACCATCATCATTTTAAAACGTAATTGGTGTGGCTTTTGATATTGAATTGCGTGATTTGGAATGTGATAACGTGGCTTTAGTGAGGTGTCCATATTGTTCTCTCTCACATCGTTTTAACCTCTTCATCGAAATCCCGCATCTACACTTTGAGGACTAACATAAGCACTTTCAGGTGTTTGGTACTGCAACATATGTCTGTTTTGTGTTATTATAATTACTTTTAGAAGACTTTTTTAGCACTGCTGATTGAATATGTAATGATACACTCACGCCACTAAATTACATATAATTTTCTTCCTATGGACTCGATATCGCTTTTACTTCAGGTATAATACAACGTTTTGCATGAAAGTGCGCACACCACTGTCCTGTTTAGGATTGCCTGTTATTCTAAGGATGGTTTCTGCGGTTCCGAGGTCAAAGGTGTCCCTTGTAAGAGCACGGAGCCTGCTTGTCCTAGCTAGTGTCTAAAAGTAACGCAGCACAGATAAGGGACTGATTGGCCTTTTAAAACCTGGCGATGCGGTGTCGCAAAGAACTATGCGGATGCGTGGCCTAGTGTGCTGTAATCATTGGTAGGTACACTTCACGCGGATACGTCGATACTCAGTCTCGATCGTGTTGCCAACTATTGTAATGTCACACGGTAATACAGTACTTATCAGAAGCGAGCTGCATTACGCCCGTCATTGGCACGAAGAACGCGGCGACAAACAATAAGAAGTAGCTGTGTAATAGCTGACGGCGTTGGTGTAACAAGAAGGGAAGCGAGCTGAAGGGAAGTGGAGCACTTGGTCCAACTCGATTCCTGAAACTGATAGCAGAGACGGCGACGGCGAGAAATTCCGGCTCGCAGGGTACACACAGCGCTGAAACGCGGCCTTCTTAGACTGCTCGGCGCTTGTAGCCGGCCGTGGGTTCAGGGGGAACCAGATATCCCGGCGAGTATTTCACGATCAATCGCCGACAAATTGAACTGAATCTGTAATAACACTCCGGACTCATAAAATATACGAGCTACAGCACGGATCTGCGCGCACGGCCGCGCGCGCCCCGGTCGCGGCTAAAAGTTACAGCGAGGGCGACGCCGTCGGCTGCGAGGGGCACTGGGCGGCGAAGGTGGGGAGAAAGAAAGGCAAGAAATAACAGACATAAATTGGAGGCGACGGATTAGAGCTGGCCGGGCCGTGTACTGCCGCCCACATATCTCACGGCCGCTGTCGAAGGGAACTGCCGCCAGCCAATTCCCTCAAACTCCCGCCGAGCTGCGCGCTGCGCTGCGGGGAGGTCTACACGGCAGGCGCCGAGCGGAGAAAGGAAAGTCTACTCCACTCTGCTGCCGCACCGGCGTCCGCTTCACACGGCTAGAAACGATCTTCGGTTCTTGCTCGACGTTTTACACTCATTCGTGAAATCTCTGTATACACCCGACAGCTTATGCAGGATGTTCCGCGAAGAATAATAAAATATGCAGTTGCTGGTAGTAGGGCCGAAAAGCAATAAAATTCCTAATCACCGGCCGCGGTGGCCGAGGGGCCTAAGGCGCTCCAGTCACGGTCTGCACGGCCACTACGGTCGGGGGTTCGAATCCCCCCTCGGGGATGGATATTTTTGCCGTCCTAGTTCGTAAGTAGTTCATAAGTAGTTTGTAAGTTTAGGGACTGATGACCCCGTAGTTAAGTCCCATAGACTATACAAACATTTGATTTTGAATTCGTAATTGTTGGGCCTGCAGCATCATATATGTCGTAGAAAGACATTGCAATAAAGTTCCGGATTGCTGCTTATGTTTTATTCAATATCGTTACAGCTGTTTCGACAGTTTGTCATTCTCAAGCGCGTCTACGATGTTTGGACGTTAATTAATGTTGACATCTGGCGTAACTGTTGCTTTAACTGTCAGGTATTATGCAGCTTTTTATATCGTAATTAGCAACAGCTTTGCATTTTTTTGCAAATTTGCAACTGACTTTAGTTGGGAAAAAAGAGAAGTAAAGTTGATTGTTCACGCATAGCTTTCTCCAGAATCAATCAATACAAGTGTTTAAAAGCGCAAATGAGACAGCTTGATCCGCTGAGTGTTATTAGGTCAAAAAGAATTGCGTACTTCAATTAATTAGCTGTTGCTAATTGCGATATAAAAATCTGCATAATACCTGACAGTTAAAGCAACAGTTACGCCAGATGTCAACATTAATTAACGTCCAAACATCGTAGACGCGCTTGAGGATGACAAACTGTCGAAACAGCTGTAGCAATATTAAATAAAACATAAGCAGCAGTCCGGAACTTTATTGCAATAAAATTCCATTCACCGTGTGTGCAATTTTTACTGACTACAGAGATTCAGCTTAATTATTTTGTCAAATAGGCTCAACTACAGAAATCGTGAAAAAACACTAAAATATGACGCTATTCAAGGGTCAAGCCTTCATCATCAGATACTCTGTACAAGAATCTAGCACAGATGTTGTTGACTCCGTGCATTTCGTGTTGTTATGCGCCGCCAGTGCTCGGGTCTGATTTGAATCCTGACGAAGCACAGTATGCTGAGGACCTTTCTGCGTAGACATGGTTACAAGGGATGTAACCACGTTTTCTTTTGTTACGTTTTAGATTTTTATTATCTCAGGTTTTAAGATTCTTGTACAGATTATTTGATGATGAGGGCTTGACCCTTGAAACGCGTCATATTTTAATGTTTTTACACGATTTCTATGGTTGAGCCTACTTGACAAAGTAATTAAGTAATATAACCGCGACCTCACATCCATTATGTATATAATTAAGAGATTCAGTTGTTGTATGTAACGCATACAAAATTAATCCTCGGTTACTCTTACGGATTTCAAATGTGCTATACTGTCATTCCAAACGTTATTTTCTTACTGTAACAATGTAACAATGGAGCTTTTTTAATTTTTTTATTATTATTGGTCTTTGAGTAGTCCACATACAGCCATCCACATAAATGATCATAACTAGACGGCACTTGCGAATACTTCGCACCGTTAGTGGAATGAAGAAAAGTAAAATGTTCAAACATAGATTTTGTCAGAATCAAATAATGCAAGTCATTAAAAGCGCAAATGTAGGGACGTGATCCACTGAGTGTTGTAATAATAATAATAATGAAATATTCAGTTGGTGGTAGTATAGGCGAAAAACAATAAAATTCCATTTAACGTGTGTGCAATTTTTACTGACTACAGAGATTCAGCTGTTGTATCTAACACAAACAAAATTATTCCTCGGTTACTCTTACGAATTACAAAAGTGCTGCACTGTCATTCCAAACATTATTTTCTTACTGTGAGTAAAAATGTAACAATGGAGCTTTATTAATTTTTTTATTACTATAGGCCTTTCAGTAGTCTACATACAGCCATCAACATAAATAATCATAGCTGGAAGACATGTGCGAATACTTCGCACCGTTAGTGGAATGAAGAAAAGTTGAATGTTCAAGCATAGCTTTCGTCAGAATCAAACAATGCAAGTGTTTGGAAGTGCAAATGAAAGAGCTTGATCCGTTGAGTGTTATTAGGCCAAAAAGAATTGCGTACCTCAATTAGAACCGAAGATATCGTAAAACAAACCGATTAAATTATTCAATACAAGGACAGAAGGATATCGCGTTTGAATAAAAATAAAGGAGAGAGAGAGTTAAATTAATTCTGACACTTGATGACAAATCTGCGAAAATGAAGGAAATCGTTAGGATAGAATGGCCTGACCGACTGACTTTAGTTTACAGCCAGGACAATACAGCCAGGATATACAGAAGAAAATCGCGTTTGAATATAGAAAAAGGAAGGCGAGAGTTATGTTATTTCTGATACTTGATGACAAATCTGTGGCAGAATACCTTTAATATATAAGATGATATACACTGGTACAGTTGTAAAAGCAACTTGGCAAAAGCAAACAAAAAAAAAAAAAAATAAATAAAAAAAAATTATAGATAAGACTATAAGGGAAGCTAAAGATGGATTGGTGTATAGATCATTGAAATTAATTTTTTATTTGATAAGTAAACATGTGTTATGTGTAATAATGGTTGTGTAACGTATCTGACCTGATCTTAAACTCGTTGTTAGCTATGTGTAAACTCGTAAATAAAATGTCAAGTGAATGTAATTAAATTTTGATTAATTTACAAACCAATTAGTGTAATTAACAAGGCTATGGCCGGATCTGACAACTTTACAAAAGATTTCACTCACATTTAACTCCCTTACAATCTCCTTTTGGAGACATGAACACACCAGATAACTGAAAATAAATCTACCTCGTATATGCAATGCGTATTTTGTAATTTGCACGTGTATGATAGCAATAATTTTGAATAATGACCTATTCTATGATAATCGAGGCGACGTGGTTGGTTGGTGGATGCAAACCAACCACTAATCTTAATATTTTATAAATAGCACTTCTTTTGGTAAAATTGCAAGTTTTACGTATGTTAAGCTTTGAAAATATTTACATTTGTTAATTGAAAAATGATTGTTTCTGATACCATAGATTTTGGTGGTGGTAAGAATTGTTGAACTCAGTTTTCAGTGAGCATCCAATCATTAACATTAAATTACCCAATTAATAAAATTTGAATTATTATTATTTTGAATTAGTGTTTGATCAACATTAATGATTATCAAAGTCTTGTCCAAGTTAATTTGCTGATCATCAATAGGTATCGTAATAATGGCGTCTACCATTCGAGTGCAGTTAAGGCAATCAAGTTTCACAGTCAAGATATCCATTCATTACTGAACCTGCATTCAAGTTATCTCTCTCTTTTTGTAAGGAGAGGAAGATTGTGCTACTGTCGTCAATGTACTTTATTTCTTAGCTCAAGAATGGGGTTATTATTCATTACAAAAAAGGAGAAGTTACATAACTTTGACATTATATTTGAAAATCTTCAATTCAGCAAGCAGAGTTACATTTAACATTAATTACAGTTAGTTTGAGATGCATATGCAGTTGCTACTTATCTCAGTTAATTGTCCAGCGATGTCCATTACAATCACATGGACAATGTTTCTCTCCAATACAATCATCAGCTTACAAGATTTCTCAGTCACACAAATTTTGCTTCTTTCACTTTTAAGACTTGTAATTGTAATACTTTTCACTTTCAAAATAATACTGTTTCACTATCAACTTGAGCACTCCTCGAGCAGCGAGACGTACGTCCGACAGTTGTCACCGGACGTATGATACTGCTGTGCTGCTCGCGCTACCACTAACGAGAGCCACAGTCTAACATTTTCTTTGGTCTGAGAGGAGCTGCTTTATGCAACTATCAATCTTTGAGTTTCCACACAAAGCAAAACATTTTACATAATTAAACAAGACATCATAAATAAATACAACTAGTACAAAATGCATTTACATAACAGTTACAAAAAATTAAAATAAACAATGTCGGATACGATATACATTATACTGAAAAGATGACAACAAATCATTACGTTTACATAGAGTACACATATTATACTGTTCATCATCAAAGAGGTGACAATTATGCAACATACAAATTACGGAGATATTTCACTAATTTTAAAAATCTAGTTTTCATTCGCTTAACAAGTAAGGGTTACCTTGCAAGACAAACAACAAAGGCAAGAGCGATGTGAAAAGACGCATTAAGATTATACATGGTTTTATCTTTTACATACAGTTCATAACTCTTTCTTCGCCGGCTTTAGAAAGGAGATTAGTTGTTTGTACCCCGCAAAGTTCGTGGTTGCCAATAATATTGACACAGATGTTGTTAACTGGCAATTCCTGCTCACAATATACCTTAGCAACTGTGATGTGAGATCCCACCTATTTAAGCATAAGAAAAGTGTTTTATATCTTCCACTTCGTCGCAGTCACAAACTGGAAATATCACTATGCCGATGCGATGTAGGTGCTGCACAGCTCGACCGTGGTTGAACTTCAATCGCGGAATGGTGACTGCATGCTACCGTGAATACCTAATTCCATTGTCTGGTTGGTAACACTGGGGTTATTCGTGCATAGTATTTTCCATTAGTTGTCTTGGAAGCTTGCCATTTTTGTCCCATTCAGTCCGATTTCTCCTCCTGTAATCTGTTAAAAGATCCTCGCTGGAACGTATTCTTCCGTACCAGTGGTAACTGCTTCCTTGGCAAGTGTGTCAGACATCTCGTTTCCCAGAACGTTCTTCTGTGCTTGACTCCAACACATGGAGACACCGCGCCCATTCCTTTCGTGGTAGTTTCTTTGTGTCATTTTCTCGTAGGCTATTGGGTTGGTTTTATGCCCTCGACGAAAATATTTGAGAAGTATGAGCGCAGTTTCAGAGTAGGAGAAGATGACTATATGTTCTTCCAGAATCGTAAGATAATACTTGAGGGATTCCAAGATAGGTGTGAGTTTAGCTGTCATTATTGTCAACTCATTTGGTAGTTTATGTTTACATCCTGTTGACGCTCCAGATTTGAGGACACCGGGGAATCACATCTCACGTCTGGTTCAACGACAGTAAATAAGTAGGCCTATCTTCGTCCAAACATGAGCAGTCGTCGATTTGAGGTGGCTAATGATGCTGAAATGCTCAGAGTAAAGCTGCAGTAATTAACGTGCTCAAACCTCCACCGATCTTCTCGTATGAAAGAATTAAATCTTCGTAGACGTGTTTGAAGTACACATGTATTCCAAGCTTATATCGGTGCACTCATTTTTATGTTACACAAAAATTTACATTACACTTGAAATTTTTTGATGATTGTAGCGGTATTAAGTTACTGCCAGTATTTATGTGTAGTGGCACATCGCACTCCTGATTAAAAGTTTTGGACGCTGCGGTTGGAAGAAGGACAGCACATCATGATCCTTCCGACTGTGATTATGACTTAAGAGATGCAAATACTAGTGAGGAAGATGATTAACCAGACGAGCAAGCTGTAAATATGAATTGGAAGAATCAGAAGAAGAAACAGGGACGTGGAAGAGAACATCAACAAGCAAGTCGAGATGAATCTATTATTTTGGAAAAGATGAAACAAAATGGAATAAGTTACCGAGAGTCTTAATGTTAAGACAAAATCCAACAATATCGCTATTCCTGTTCCTGGTAAAAATAAATAGATAAAATAAAATTAAATTACATTAAAAAAATTAAAAATACTGAAATCGACGGCATTAACCTGATAATACATGACATAATAACACGATTGGCTATAAAAAGTACCAATATATACATAAATAAAAGCAGGCACATGTGTTCTAGACAGCGAGATTTTAATATACAAATGAATGTAAAAACTTAGCCTTCTTAGCATACTTGTTTCCACTAGTATGATAAAATCTTCCATATTGAGTACTCGCGAAATATAGCACAATGAGAAAAGCTCTGAGATTAAAAGCGTCTATTTGACTCTGTCAAGGAGTAGATTTCATTGCTCCGGTGCCTTAGATTTGATGGCGTTGACATCTGAAACGAAAGAAAAAAGATGGGGAAATTGGCAGAAACTGGTCAACTGCTGGATTTTGTGTTAGAAAACTTTCATTGTGGCTTAAATATGTTTGTATTGATGGATTGTGAAAAAATATATACCGTTGTTTTGGGAAACAGCCAGCAGGGCTTTTTGATGTGAGCAATGCAGCAAATAAAGTCGACATGACCATTTAGAAACCAGCTTTAGGTACAGGACGTAACATCACGAGCTTTAATTAGTGTACAAGCTGTCCTTCATTTCAAGAACTAATTGGAAAGAAGACCAAAATACAGAATAAATAATACAGAATAATACCTTAGCAATTTTTACCTAGCAAAGTTCGAGCAATGAACTCCCCTCCGATGCGCGAGGCCGTTCCCCGTCGGGGGTTCGACTCCTCCCTCGGACATAAATGTTCGTGCCGTCTTTAGTATGAGTTTAGGGACTGATGACTCCTCAGTTAAGTCCCATAAGCTTCACAAACATTTGAACATTTATTGAACTCGTATGTTTACGGCTGTAGACAATATACACCACATTTATCCTTCTTCGAAAGGACAATAAAGCAGTGGTTCTACTTGCAAGTATTTACAATGACGTGGTGATTGACGAGTCCACTCACTCTAAAAACAAACTAGAAATCGTTAAATTCTACAATTTAATTTCAAGTACTTGATCAACTTTGTTCAAATTACAACGCAGCAATTGCCCCACGACGATTTCTTAGGATATTTTAAATATAGATGCTATCAATGATTTATGCATTTATTCAGCAAAGAAGGACTATGAAAAAGTCAAAAGAGCTAATTTCCTTGACGAAATCAGAATGAATGAGACTGTCTTTGATGCTCATACAACTAAGAAATCAAGGAATAACGTTGTTAGGAGATAACACAGAAGTAAAAACAGGGTGAACTATAGAAACAGGACAAAGGTCATTTTGTAGCTGTGTGGCAGATTAAGAACTAAATCTACAAGAAGATGGTGTGCAAAATGTAATGAATGAGTGTTTGTTGAACAGTCGACAACTGAAATTGATTGTAAGAGTTTTCAATGATTTCGTAACTTACGTATGTACTCTGAGTTTTTTGTACGATCAATTTCTTCAGTATCAAGTCTACATGTATAAATGAATTAGTTCCTCTATAATTTTTCATGTTATGGGGAGGAAATAGATGATGCAACTAAAACTCATTTTACATTTCAAAGTGATGTGTATAATATCTTCCCTCGTTTCCAAAGCGTGAAGGACATAAATTAGTCATGCATCGAAAAAAAAACAAGTAAAAACAAAATATAGAAGGATTAAATAAAAAACTTACACAATTTTGAGTAATAAAATGTCTGCAGTATTGTACACCGGAGTATTTGTATCTTTGAAAACCGCGCGAATACCAGAAAGTTAAAGTACAGGATGTTCGAAGTTGACTTTCAAATATTCCACCACCAACTTCAATACACTATTCACTTTTCTCGGTAATAGTACGTATAGCTCTTCTGTGATCGTTCTTTTCTGTGAACAGCAATATTCATAATCCGAAAGATCAAAGCGGCATTCGTGTTTACATTTTCTTTGTAGACGTCACCTTTCAACCATCCATATAGGGAAAAATCATGGAAGTTTATCAACGGACGTTATAACAGTCAGCACGTGAGGTAACACGTGATGTTATGTGTAAGAATGAAATTAATTACAAAATATATTCGTATTCGTACACTATTAACAGATGTTTACTCTTTACTATAAGAGATATTTTCTATGTGTATTTATCATGCAGTAAACATATCAATGAACACAGCTAATAAATTGGAGTGGGTGCAATACCAGAAAATATTATTGAGGCTCCCAGAAATTTGAATGCGTTTATTCAGTAGTTTGCTGCTCCCTGGTGTTCCTGTTTCTCATTACGTACAAACACAGAGTGTAGCGCAGTTCCACGGGATGTGAATGCGCTCCTGCCGACTCTGTGCTTTTGAAAAGCCGGTCCCCGTGGTTATCAGGCCACCAACATTGCTGTTATCGCTAATTCGCGCGCGTGGCTGGCTGTGCTTTTAACGCGCAACGTTTCGCATTACACGAATTGTCTTTTCTCTGTAACCGCCGACCGTTACAATGTACCTTGCCATTACGTGCTTCTAACTTGTGAGTCTTGTGCACAAAAATCATAGATTCCATTTATAGCGATTTTTGTGCAATGAATATAAAGAAACTAAATGACTAAAATGTGTAGACATAATACTGTAAATGTTAATTTATCTACTATTGAACACACCTTAGAAACTAGGGATGCCAAATAGGGATGCCAAATTCTCTAATATCTGTTCGTGGCACACTGACGAAATTTTAGCGTATGTTGCAACCACAGACATATTATGAATAAGGCAGTTACAATCTATGAAGCCTTGGATGACCAAAAAACTATTTCAAAGTACAAATGGTAGTGCTGAATCGAGAAAATAAAGAGGGCTGATCATCACAGCAATTACAAGAAGATAATAGCAAGGAAAGTGGATGGGCTAAATTATCTGTGAAACAGACAATTGTCTTAGAATTGGGAAACAGTAATGATAAAATGAGAAGTAAATTATTTACAGCGGTATCTAAATATTGTGAACAGGGTATCACACGATCTGCCTTCTCAAAAAGTAGATCTATTCCGCTATCCAAGAGGGTAAATGCAAAGAATTTTAGAAATTACGGAACACTAGCCTTTGTGTTACATACAACAAAAATATTGTTTAAATTGTAAACTTTATGTTACTGCCAAGATCGCATATTCAGACCTTTACTTGGTTTTACCGGATTCAGCGGATCTTGCCGTCATCATCAGAACTGTCGTAAAGTGATTGCCCAACTTTTCTGCATACTTCAGTCTGTAGGTCGTGCGGTGGGTTTGTCAGTTAGGTAAAAAAATTATATATATTTTTGACAAATTTCAGCGTTCAAATGAATGAAATAAATCGCAATTTGCGATGTTATGGCTTCACTGTATGAGGTTTAGATGGAATACCAAACTGTAGCGAATGAAAATTTGTGCCCGGCCGAGATTCAAACCGGGGATCTCCTGCTTACTAGGCAGACGCGTTGACCATACAGTGAAGCCACAACATCGCAAATTGCGATTTATTTCATTCATAGGTAAAAAATTGTTCGTCAGTTGATAAAATATACGCAATATTACCCCCACAACATCTCTCACTATACAGATGATAAAATATACACAGTATTGCCCCCAAAACAAATGTTCAAATGTTTATATAGTTTATGGGACTTAACTACGGGGTCATCAGTCCCTAAACTTACAAACTACTTACGAACTAGGACGGCACAAATATCCATGCCCGAGGGGAGATTAGAAACCCCTACCGTAGTGGCCGTGCAGACCGTGACTGGAGCGCCTCAGTCCCCTCGGCCACCGCGGCCGGCGCCCCCACAACATCTCTCACTATATAGTGATTACTAATTTGGGGGATTTGCTACCAGTCTGATAACGAAGTTAACGCATCTGTTATGATAACTTAAGCGGCTCGGAAGAACACATTTGTGAGCGTCACTGGCGATTACTTTGCATTATAGGACAGTGAATGCAGCCTACGAGCTGCAGAATATAATATACCTGGAAAAATTATGATTGCCGTCCACAGATAACTTGTTCAAGGTGTATTATATTGTGCAGCCGATAGACTGCATTTACTGCCCTACAAAGCAAAACACTTTGAAGTGGCAGTTACCATTGTATTCCCCAGAGACGCTCATTTTATAACTTTTATTTTTTATTTATTAATTTTGTTTGTGTAGGGCCAACTCGTGTAGATTAATACATGTGTTTCAATGAACATTTTTCGACTGAGTTATCTGGCGTTGCCTACAGCATTTGCAAACGTTAGAATGAAACCTCTTTTATTCATTAATCATTTATCTTCATTTTATATTTCAGTATTCTTTCACAAATGGTAGCCTATGCATTGGGAGTTCCACTGTAGGCTCAGCGTTTCAAGACACTATACATAGCTAATGTAGTTGCTGGGCATGAAAGCAGACGTGCACGGTCTGACCCCGAGACTACATCGAGGCGTATTTTTAAGCAAAGCCGTACATAGCGCAATACGTGTAAGTTGTGTTTGGCCAATACAGCATAATTTGGTCAACACATGAATATAACGTCAAGTCACACTCTGTTTATTCTTTCTCAACACAAGAAACTTAAATATGTCCACAAGTCAAATGTTTGGTGAGAATTCGGAGGGAAATGACGGAAACTTAGTCTTCAATGTCCCGCCGACATCGTGGTCATGAGAGAGGGAGCTCACGGTCGGACTGTTCGTTCAGGATAGGGAAGGATAGCGGTAGTGCTCCTTCAGAGGAATCATCGCGGCATTACCCTGGGGTGGTTCAAGAAAATCGTGGAAAAGCTGAAGGTATGAAACTTCCTGGCAGATTAAAACTGTGTGCCGGAATCGGGACTCGAACCTGGGACCTTTGCCTTTCGCGAGCAAGCGCTCTACCGACTGAGCTATCCCGACACGACTCACGATGCCGCCCCACAACTAAGCCACAGCCTTCACTCTGCAACGTAGTGTGCGCTGATATGATACTTCCTGGCAGATTAAAATTGTGTGCCGGAGGCGAGGTACTGGCGGAGGTACAGTTGTGGGGCGACATCGTGAGTCGTGTAGGGGTAGCTCAGCCGTTAGAGCTCTTGCCCGCGAAAGGCAAAGGTCCCAGGTTCGAGTCCCAGTTCCGGCACACAATTTTAATCCGCTACGAAGTTCAATGTCAGCTCACACTCCGCTGCAGAGTGAAAGTTTCATTCTGGAAACAACTCTTAGGCTGTGGCTAAGCCATGTCTCCACCATATCCTTTCTTCCAGGAGTGATAGTCTTGCAAGTTTCGCAGGAGAGCTTCTGTGAAGTTTGGATAGTAGGAGGCGAGGTACTGGCGGAAGTAAAGTTGTGGGTCGGCATCGTGAGTCGTGTCGGGATAGCTCAGTCAGTACAGCGCTTGCCAGCGAAAGGCAAAGGTCCCAGGTTCGAGTCCCGGTTCCGGCACACGATTTTAATCTGCCAGGAAGTTTCACATCAGCGCACACTCCGCTGCAGAGTGAAAGTTTCATTCAAGCTAATGGTAGATTTGAACCACCGTACCTACTCTCGAATGCGAGTCTAGAATATTCTTACCACTGCGCCAACTCTCTCGGTAGGAATGCGGAATGTGTACTGAGGCAGCTGGCCCCCGCTGACCTCACCGTCTTTTCAACACGAAAGTATTCGCTTTTTTTGTGTTCTGACAGAATTTTTCAACCACTTCCTTCCTTTCTCCCTGCTACAGCAGAGTCTGCTGCTTTTAGACAATAGGTCTGTAGCTCCGTAAAGTTTTGACCATTTATTTATGTAGGATGTTTCAGGAGATTTTATGAGATGTCTACATCTACATCTACATCTACATGGGATACTCTGCAAATCACATTTAAGTGCCTGGCAGAGGGTTCATCGAACCACCATTATACTATTTACCTCCCATTCCATTCTCGAATAGCACGCGGGAAGAAAGAACACCCAAATCTCTCCGTTCGAGCTCTGATATCCCGTATTTTATTCTGATGGTCATTTCTACCTATGTAAGTGGCAGTCAACAATATATTTTCGCATTGTGAGGAGAGCCCACTCAGCAGCGATAAGCGCCGTTGTTGTAATGATTCCCATCCCAGATCCTGTATCATTTCCGTAAACCTGTCTCCCCTGTATTGTAACAATACGAAACGAGCTGCCCTTCTCTGGACTTTTTCGATGTCCTCCGTCAAACCCACCTGATATGGATCCCACACTGGGCAGCAATACTCCAAAAATGGACGGACAAGTGTAGTGTATGCAGTTTCTTTTGTAGTTCTGTTGCATCTTTTAAGGGTTCTGCCAATAAAACGCAGTCTCTGGTCCGCCTTTCCTACGACATTATCTACGTGTTCTTTCCAGTTTAAGTCTGAAGTAATGGTAATTCCTAGGTATTTTGTGGAGTTTACGGCCTTCACTTTTGATTGATTTATCTTGTAAACAAAATATAACGTATTTCTTTTCTTGACACTATAAACTAATTGTAATAAATGAATCCGACGCCGTGGGCGTTTCTATCGAATGTCAACAGCAGAGTGTTGATATTGAAGTATTGAAGTCGTGCTTTTGTTTACATTCAAGTTTTCATTGTGGTTTGTTGATCTACTGTACTGTACCGTGTAAGCTTGTCGCATGTATTTATACCTGCTGAGTATGCCCATATGGTATGGACACTAAGTCCATTTCGCTATCACTCGGCACGAAACAATAGTTTAAAATAGTTCAGATCTTAGTCCGACAAATGACGTATCAACTCTCGTAACATCTAGTGTAGAATCGCTTGCACTGTTCAGTTAAAATTCCATAAAGTAATTGTAAAAGTTATGAAAGTGCCACTCATTATCCATAGCTAAAGTTGACGTTTCAACAAATTGACCGCTGCCTGCGCAGATTCTTACACTGAGCATTTGATCTGTCCTGGCAGATACCTCTTCTTCCAAGACGAGACATAAAATTTTCTTATTAGCTCCAAGGAGCTCTCCACACGAACAGTCCAGGTACTTTACTTGACTATAGCAGTGTTCTGCCTTAGCCACTCTCTCAATGCGCATCACAATCCCCTTTGAAAGTCCCTTATTTCTTAACATGAACGATTTGTTCTGACTACTTCCACACTAAATTTACATTTTGACAATATTACAAGGATAAGTTATGAACAATTAGCGACATTCTCCATCTTATCATTAGTACCAATAATGAGTGAAATAAATAAATAAACCAATATTCATGAGATGAGGACAAGAGGGGTATATCATACTGTTTGCAATTTCTAGCTTACTGTGGAGGATACAATTATCTTCTTCGAAGATGATAGCTTGAGCTTATAATCTGTCATCTAAAACACAGTTCGCTAAAATGGCATGATATATTCAAAAGTTTGAAATTTTAAGTTTAATTTTGCTACAATCGGAAATTGTTAACATTAACTTTTGAAGTTTCCAATATATTATAAATATTGTTGGTTCATGAGAAGCACCTAATTTTTCTGACAAGGTTTATGCCTTCAAAATTGATGGCACATTGTGATTTATTATTCATTTCTGAGGTAAGAGAATGTCTATATTTTTAAGTATCCATTAGAGCGTGCATTCATACACCTCCCTGTCGTTGGTGATCACTGTGTAGCTCCTCTTGTGCGCGGGTTTAGCCATTTTATACATTTTCTGCTTTTCGAAACTGTCCAGCAGTGTCTGAGCGGTTCGAAGCGGTTGCTGGGGTCCAACCCAGACTACCATAATAGCCAGTTTGGCCTTTCAAAATCGTTAGCTGTCAGCCTCGCCCGCCTGCACGAATTTCTCCCTGCCGTCCATACAATACCAGAATTAGAATAATTACTTAACATACAGAGTATTTATCCGTTAAGTCTCAAAAGAGACGTGGACGGCGGAAGAGAGAGCAGTCACTTTGAGTGAATGAGAGGCTATAGATTCTATGAGAGAGCTAACCACAGTAAAAGAGAAAGATGGATGGATGAAGATAATAACAATCGGGTAAAAGAAAGAGGAGACAGTGAAAATGAGAAAAAGAGACGAGAAGATACTATACATGATAACAGGAGGTCTGAACTCCCAGTATGGACGAACTTTAACCAGAAAAACGTTTCCCGTATTCTCCCTTCCCTTATACCGACTTGTTTAAGTTCACTGGTCTGTGGGTTATGGGTCCGAGCATATCATCCACATCCACAACGACATATGTAGTAAGGAGACAACGGTGACGGAAGAGAGAGACAACAGACTGTGCTAAAGACAGATTCAATGGCAATAGGACAATAAGAGTGGAAAACATTGCTAGAAAGACAATGGAAGGAACAGTGCAAGTCGCAAAACAGAGACATTGATAAGAAATATCGACAGGAAGGGATGTAGGCGGTGACAGTAAAAGAAACAGAAAGGAGATAGTGATAATGGGAAAAAAATTAAACTGTCGGGGAGAAAACAAATGTAGATCGAGTGAGAGGGAGATGCTGACTATGAAGATTTTGCTATAACGGGAGACTGGGTAAGAGTGTTTAGCGTGTTGTTTGTTATATGTGAGCGAAAAAGTTCGAATGGCAATGGTATGTTGAGGATGACGGAGGGAGCACTGAGGCGCCGCGGTGGAATAGCCGTACACACTAAGGCGCCTTGCTGTGGTGCGCCCGGCCATTCCCTGCTGAAGGTTCGAGTCCTCCCTCGGGCATGAGTGTGTGCGTGTTGTTCTTAGGATCAATTAGTAGTTTGTGAGTTTAGGGACCGATGACCACTGCCGTTAGGTAACATAACTTTACAAACATTTGAACGTTTTAATACTAAGGCAGTTAATTGCTCACTTTTCTCCTCAAAGTCTTTCATGAAGCCACGTATTCGCCTTTTTGTGCTTTGAGAGGCGCCATTTCCAGCTGGTTACTAATTACTGATCACGACATTTGTAGCCGAATTTAGGTAACGAAAACAATCTAAATTATCTATTTAATTCGAGAAGTGGTAATTTCGAGTGGAGCTGAAATTTAAATGAAGACGATTATCTTTTGGAGTCACGTAAGTTTCAGAGAAATTAGTAGTATTCTTATTTCTCACAAATACGCCCGACAGGTAACCATTCGCTTTGGGGAGTACTTGTTGTAAGTAGAAAATTACGCCTCGTTTGGAGAACTGGTATCGTCTGAAATCCACTCTGTTTCTCGATGGATGCAGGCGATACACGTGACCGCTGCTGAAATTCACCGTTGGCTGGTCGAGGTTAACGGTGAAACTGTAATGTTTCATAAGCTCGCTGAACGGAGACTGGAATTAGCGGCCCGCACAGAAAATATCAGCGACGAGGATCGCATTTGGTGCGCAAGAACGGTGCCCGAAGCTTTCAACACAGCTCTGTAACGAGTTGTTACAGGACAATAGAAGGATCGCGTTACGGCATTGACGCTTGTTAGCGTCCATCACATTATTCAAGATATTATTCAATACTGTTAAGATCCGTAAGATTTCTCCAGACTGGTTTTAAGAAATGTGACCAATAAACTTAAGGAACAGCACAAAGCGCAAGCCTACATACATTGCTGCTGTTTTGCACTGGAGGAAAGGAGGAAACAGACTCCTTCGCCCCGTTATTGTGGATATCAAAAGTGGTGCTACCTTCTGGAGAGCTAGTAGCACCTCACAAAGAAATCCAGCGTCATTTTTACCAGTGAATGATTCTGCAATGAAAGAAGGACCTGTCACACCGCCAAAAAAAAAAAAAAAAAAAAAAAAAAAAAAAAAAAAAATCCTGCTTCAAACGTTCACACTCTAACACCTCTAGTGTTCAATCTTCCCCAGGCAGTGAGATTCTCTGCAGCCCAGAAATTTATTTTTCTTACGCTTAGTTGTCCAATACCTTATTTTTCCTCCGCAGATCATTTTCTTCCACAATGCTCACTGCCCCCTTATTGAACAAATGTTTGTTCTGTGTATTCATCATGGTTCACTTATAAATAGTAATTCAGTGAAGTGTTGTCAATAGTTACATTTTGAAAACTTTTCGTATAATAATCGACTTTACCGTTGAAATATAGTTATTTTTCAGTTTGTACTTCAACTAAATGAACGATGATTGGCTATAGAGAGAAAGAATGATACATGCTACGTGGCTAGAAGTGCCGTCAATGGGGAAGTTTACTTACTTCTCTGTCCGTCCTAGCGAGATACCGCGCGCGGATTCGGGCACCCTTGCAGAAGTGTGTGATCACCTCGGACGGCCAGTACAGGTGCACAAATGCGTGGCTTGAACAGTATGGCGTTGTCAGTCAGCCCTTGAGGGATATTTGGTCACTCATCAATGAGTGCAACCGTTGTGGGAGGTGATGGTCTGGCTGCAATGAGACTGCCAAGTGTATCACCGACATGCTCAATTCGGTTTAAGTGAGGTGAACAAACTGGCCACTCCATTCGTTCAGTTCCCTCAGCTTCAAGCATTTTGCCAACCTGTGTAGCTCTGTGGGGATGACTGTTATCGTCCACCAGAAGGAACCCATCTCCTGTGGCCCCAGCGTAGGGCAACACAAAAGGTCGAAGGATCTCGTCTCTATAATTCTGAGCAGTCAAAGCAACATTCTGAAACACTCAGTGGAGGTCCGTACGATTGCCAGTATTGACTCCTACCCACACGATTCGTCCACACTCATGATGTTTCCTACACATAAGCAGGATTATTCCAAGTTCCAAATTCTTTCCAGATTATTGAACGACGATTGCCCAAACAAAAAATCTTGAATCATCTGTAACAAATCCTGATGTTCTCCCGCACAGTCTCTGTGAGCTAAACGGTACCATTGTTTTAAAACCATAGATATTTTTGCGTAGAGACCACATTACCGAAGGCGAGGTCGGACTGTTTGTGTTGATATTGCACTTCCTGTTGCTGCCTGGAGGGTGTGTTCCAGCTGATTTGCATTCAGCTTCCTTTCTCCACGGACAGTTAACCGGAGATAACGGTCATCATTTGCTGACGTTATCAGTGGACGACTTCGGCTTTCCCTTACTTTAACGGTTCCTGTTATCTAAAATCGTAGCAACCAGTTCCGCTTCCAGTATTCCTATGGCTCTCCATGCCGTATCTTCGAGTACGTCAAGTTGCTGTCCAATGCACCACTTGTTCCCTAGACACAAAAAACGGAAAGCTGATTTCTTAACTTTATCGTTTAAGTAATCGTCCGCCGTTGTTTGAGCATAGCACAGACTGCCGCATGGAGGACACTGAATAGGCAACTCTTGTGTTGAGAAGCAGCTGACAGAATTTGTATAAAGTAAGTCGCCACGTTTGGATGGAATTCCAGTTCCGTAAAGTATTTTCTATATGCATAGATGATCTGACAGACTGAATGACTAGCAATCTGCAACTATTTGCTGATGATCCTGTGGTGTACGATGGAACTGTCCCCTTACTTAACTTTCATTTGTCGGAAAACTTTGGTTTAGTGCTAAGTCGCATGTGAGTGGGTAAAATTGAATGTGTTATAAGAAAGATATAAGAGCGCATCTGCAAAATTATACCTCAATCGTAGAATTGTCTGGGGTACTCCTGTCAATACCCTTGTCTTTGATGAACAATCGCCGCCGAGGACAAGTTACTGGGCTCTTTTCGCACGAACATATCACGAGTGCACCGTGATTTTCGGAAATCAGGTAGAACATCTAGTCTCCGATATCATTTCTGCCGGATAAAAAGATCCTGCATGCACGGCACCGAAGCGACTGAAAATAATCGTTCAGAAGTGCAAGCCTTCCGCAAATGTTTGCGAATTTCCAAGCTGGGCTATTAACAAATGTCAATGTGTGTGAATATGAGTTTTCGGAGCCGAAGGCCAACTCACGTACAATTTCTGACACAAAACCTTACGCCTCGCCTCGTCCAGTAAACACCTACATAGGACTGTTGATGACTGGAAGCACTTTGCCTGGTCTGACGAGTCTCGATTCCAATCGAACGAACGGACGTGTACGGCCATGAAGTCAACCTTATGATTCCGTAGATACTGCGTGTCAGGAAGGGACTGTTCAAGCTGGTGGAAGCTATGAAATGGTGTGGGGCATTCGCAGTTGGAATGATGTGGGACCCCTGACATGTGTAGATAAGACTCTGATACGTGACTCGTACGTACCAATCCTGAATGATTACCTGCGTCCAGTGATGCCCATTATGCATTCCGACGGACCTGAGCATTTCCAGCAGGACAATGCAACACCACAAAAGTTCAGAATTGCTTCAGAGTGGCTTAAGGAACACTCTTCGGAGTTTAAACACCTCCGTTGGCCGCCAAACTCCCCAGACATGAATATCATTGAGCAATGTGCGATGCATTGGAACTTGTTGTTCCCAAGACACCCCCACCCTGTCGTACTGTAACAAATTTGTGGCCAACCATTCAGCACTACTTCTAGTTCATGTCACGTCGTGTTGCGGCTTTCCTGTGTGCCTCTGGGGGTCCTTACACGATATTAGGCAAATTTACCAGTGTTCAGTGTACCCATGGTAGAGTGCAGAGTGCTCTAAGGCGCCTTGCTGCGGAGCACGCGGTTGCTCGCCTACTGAGGTTCGATTTCTCCCTCGAGCATGGGTCTGTGTGTTGTCTTAACATCAGTTAGATTATATAGTCTGTAAGCCTGAGGAATAATAACCAGAGCAGTGAGTTCCTTAGATTTTCGAACATTTGTTTAACTGTTCAAATGTTTGTAGAGCTTATGGGACTTAACTACGGGGTCATCAGCTCATAAATCTACAAACTACTTGTGAACTAGCTAATACTAAAGACGCCACAAACATCCACGCCCGAGGGGGCATTCGAACCCCCGACGGGGAACGGCCTCGCGCATCGTAGCATAGCACCTCAATGCGCTCGGGCGCTTCGACGCGGCTGTTTAATTGTTCAGTGCATTTCATGTGTGTCACTCTTTCCTGTATCGCTGCGGTGTAACAAGCCGATTCCTTCTTATCATATGTAAGGTACTGTCTTATTTTCGTATAAAATGGCCATCTTACGCAGGAAGCATCGATCGCATCCAAGTTCAAAGCAGATAGATCATAATTTATAGTTATTGTAAGTAACGAGAAACTAAAACATACATTTAGAACAGTGATACGACGTTAAATTAATCTCTTGTGGAACTAAGTTACAGGAAGAAGAAACTTTTGCAGTTTCAAAAGGAAAGTTAATATTTCTATACTTAATAGAGCTGTGGGAAAAGAAGGAAGATTAATACAGCTACAAAGGGTGTGTATAAGTCATTTATTGAGAATGGTCTCTATCTGGGCGAAAACAAAGTTATCGTGTCTTATACAATACTGAGAATACGAGAGAATGCTGGGAGCAGAAGCTTCGCGTTTTTATTCTTTTCTAAATATCTGTTCTGTTTTAAGGAATCACATCTATTATTCGGTCGAATGTCCCACTCTAAACCTTCCAATTTTATCCTCATGGACTTTTCGTGTGATATACGCAGGAGGAAGTAATCTGTTGGTTGCCCTTTCCACAAACGGTACGATCTTGTAACTTTGACAGAACCACCTACGTGACGGTATTGCGCTTGCTGAATGAACCTGTCATGATACGTGCTGCCCGCCATTTCATCTGCTCCATTTCTTCTACCTATCTGATACGAACCTCGCACTGATCAGCAGTTTTCAAGTATTGGTCGAATGAGTATTTTGTAATATATTTTATTTGTTCGTGGGCTACATTTCCTGAAGAGTCTTCGAATGAATCTCAGTCGCGCATCCGCCTTTCCCGCCATTATATCTGTTGGTTCGTTCGACTTCAAATACTTACTTGTGCACACTAAAAGATTTTTTAGAGATGTACTGCTTCCACTGATACTTCTGAAATTGCAATGTAAGGATCTTCCTTGCTAGGTACTCACAAATTTTAATTGTGTTTATGTTGAAGAAAAATTATTACTTCTTACTCTAAGCGTCAGTACACTACAAATCATCCTGAATTTTACTATAATATCCCAGTATACTATAGTATCATCCACGAAGGTGAATCATTAAACTTCCTACGTTTTCCACAAGACCATTAATATAATGTTGCGGTCTTCAGTCCAGAGACTGGTCAGATGCCAATCTCCAACCTATTCTATCCTGAGCAAGCGTATTCGTCTACTCATAAAAACGGCAACCCGAATACATTAAACGTTTCTTGGTCTCATTCCTCAATTTTTAAGCCAATTCTCCTCTCCAATGTAATTCACGATTCCTTGATGTCCCCTAATGTGTCGTACCAGTCGTTTCCTTATTTTACTTAAGATATGTCAGAGATTTCGTTTTTGTCCAATTCTGTTCAGTAGTTCCACATTACTTATGCGATCTTATTACATAATCTCCGGCATTCGCCTGTAGTACCTCATTTCAAAAGCTTCAGTCTCCTGGTCGGAACTATTTATGGTCCATTTTTCACTCCCGTGCAAGGCAACACTCCATACAAATACCTTCAGAGATGATTTCTTAACAAATTAATATTCCATGTTAACATATTCCTCTTTTTCTGAAACGCTTTTATCCCATTCGTATTATCTGTACTGCGACCAACGTAGGTTATTTTAATGCCCAAATAGCAAAATTCAACTACAAATTGTCTCTTTACCTAATTAATTTCTCCATTCGGTTCAACTGCTCTTTAGTTACTTTGATGCATCTGACAGAATTACAATGTCATCGCCAAACAGCAAGGTTTTCATTTCTTCACCATTAACGTTACTTTCTTCTCCAAATTTACCCATACTTTTCGTCACAGCTTGTTCAATATAAAATATGAACAACATTGAGCCATTTCACTTAAGTTTTTCTGGATTCACGACAAGTCTTTCCGGGCCGGCGGAGTCCTATGTACCATATGTTACCACATGTGCTCTTAAAATATACTCCGCTACATTAGTAATCGCTTGCTGAGTGTAAGGAACGCCTGACACATTGTGGGGCCAACTAAAGTTCTCCACTCGGTTGGTGGAAGTCAAGAGCTTAGGATCCACGACCGCCATAGAATCGTTTAGTGTCTGAGTAGGCCCCTAGTTTAAGTCTGGTACGCCCGGTTCTCTCTATTGCCACCGGAGGAGCTTCCTCCAAGTCTCGGACCAGACTCCCCCAGCAAGCAAAGAGAGTAGACACTGGCTTTGTTTTCAGTCTGACGACTATTTCCTTCAGGCACCACATGACCCACTATCCACTTCTAATGACGCAAATCCACACTCTGAGTCTGTTCGGACCTTTCCGGAAGATCGGTCGCTGCCATAACCGATCTACAACGTGCAGTGGGCAGTACTTCTAAAATTGTTACGATGAATAAGCGGACAGCCTTGCCTTTGGTACCTACTTTCATCTTCCACCCAGAGACACACCACTCTGCGATACTATCCATCAAGAAAGTGTCGACAGGCAAGGACATGAGACACGGAACGAGCAGTGGTATTACGAATTCCGGGTGGCATTAAAGCCTCCAGACGTATCAAGGCTTTCGCTTGAGATGCCCCTTAACCTCTTCAGCACAGAGTATCAGCCTGAAACCCATCAATTGTGATCAACATAGATTCCACCTGTCTAAAGGCTGTGGCCGCTTCCTATTGCAGTCACGCACAACAGGGAAAGTCCGTATCTACCTTTAACCTGGTGCCTTTTGTCTGTATCGGACGAACTGTGTTGCAGCCTACAGTGAACTGTAATTCTTACTGTATTCCACACTGGTTACAGTAACAGAAATGCAGGAATAAAGCCCTTAAATAAACAAAACACGTAGCAGTTTAAGCATTAAATATGAGACATAAATCTGAAAGAGTTAAATACGTAATTGCTGTATAAGTCTGTCCTAAGCTGCAAGTCAGCACGAGACTGTATTCAGTCCGGACCTGGCCTCTCCAATTTTCATGTGTATCCAAAAATTAAGAAAAAGAAGGAAAAAAGAACCAAAGACACCTTCAAGAGTTTTGATAAGAGAAATGGTGCAATTACAGCTACCCTTGTACCTCTGTCCAGAAAGTTAAATATTCTACACTTACGCTATGAAAATAACTGAATAAATAAACACACAAAAAATCGTCCTTCTTTGGGAGAAATGTGTTCGCTGCCAGGGCGTCTAACGTAAAAAATAAATAGAACACATTGTTTAGCATGAAGATAAAGATTTAGAACGTTAATAAGCCTTGTTTTCCTTAAGATTTTACATACAAATTAGGAGCATTAGTGTTCAGGAGTGAGACAGTAAATACAAAGGGAAATTTAGATACATACCTGGTTTAGACAATAACGACTTTCGTTTGTTAGAAAATATTCAACAGTTACACAGAGACTGCGCATTCATGCATGTGTTACCATCAAACTTGTATAAATTTCACATTCAAACTACATTCTCCGCTATGACTCTCACATCCCTGAAACTGTTTACGTCAGGTGATACAATCTTAGCTACATCTTTGATGTACCTAGCAATGGGACGTTCACACACGTAAATTTTTTAGATGCCCTCCGTCGCCGTGTAGAGCCTTTCCACCGGCACACTGAAAAATAAATGTGCGACGAGAAGCTAGCGAAACCACTGTTTTATCCTCGAATTATCACACAGAATGAGGAAGTAAGGTTCTGAGTGGTAATTAGAACCTTTTAGCCGACTGGCGAAGTGCTTGCTGTATCACATACATAATTCACCTATGCCACTGCTTCCATGAGCACAAAATTCATGTGCCTTAACGCGTGTGGTGAGCACGTCTCTTTGTGAAACAGCGCATCGAGAAATTCTTTTTTATTACAACTCTCTTTCGTTTCGCAACTCTTTTTTTACATCGTGGTGCAGACGCTTGTCTTAATAAATATATCATGCATGATCGACATCATTACGATGTACTGTACTATTTATAAATAAATCAGTACTTACATATGCACTTTTGAAGATAATTATGAGTGTGATATGGAATACTTTATATACAACTTCACCCAATGTGGCTGCTGTTCTTGCAGACAGTGGTCCGTTGAGTCCTATCATCCAGTCAAATACGTCTCTGCGTCCTGTGGATGCAGAGACAAGAGCGCCACTCCAGCTGTCACATTAATCTGCTTTACGGTGAATCTGGTGATCCCACAGCATCAGGCTGGAGTAGTAGAACAGTCTATGATACTAATAATAAGGTTCTATGCCCACACTACATTCAATAACAGTACGAAGTACATGGTATTCCAACCCTTTAAATGGCAATGTTACTCTTAAGAAACATAAAACCTGCACACTGTTGTCTGCAACATGATTCAAGTTTCATTCTCACGTGCGCAATGGTATTTGCAACAACTTTCAACCTCTCATTTACAGAGATGTACCGTTATCTTCTACGAAACATTTCTCAGTAGTCGGCATCTTTAGCAGTCACAGCAGTGGTACTTGAGCGTAGGTTACTGGTGTAGGACTTTCTTTCCATTTTCTGGTGCAATTGTTTCCTTATTCAAGTAAATCTCATTATAAAGAGTAATAGGAAACCCTAAGACGAGTTATGCATAAATATTAGTGGATGATTATCTGCGACATTGCAAATAGATTTATATTTACTGTAAATGGGAGGTCCAGCAGACCAGTACTGAATGGATAGTCAGTCCAGAAGAGGAAGAATATAGCAGCTCCTGTGTCCTGTTTTAGTGGATTATGTACTCTTTGACGGTTTTCATCACTGACCAGTTTATGGGACAAGAAGAAAATGTAGGTTTTGCATTCACAGGTACGTTACTGTCAAACTTGGAAATTGTGAGATTTCTTCGATTTTTCCCATTAAGGATTTGTTTTCAGAGGTTTCACATGAAATACAATTTATCCAATCATAAGAACTATACTGTAGCGTTTATATTATAACACGCGTGCGTCTTTTACGGACAATGACACTTACAGGCGAAACATTCTTTTCTGAAAAAAAAAAGAAAAAAAAATTAAAAGAAGTGTAAAATTTTCCTCGTGGGCACAAAAACGTTAATTTAGTAAATTATTAGTTTTTCTTCGCACATTTTCTAAGTGTGACAAATAAAGTGTTACGTGTAACATTGTTTGCACGCAGCGTCGAAATATTTACTGCCTACAAGCCATTGTATCAGCTACATTCTGTTCATTCTCTCAATAATCTTTGTAAGGTGTGATCAGTAACTACAGAATATTGCTATAGTTCTCATCCACAATATCGTATTACACTGATCGGCCTCAGGTCTTCAGCCACAATATTATAATCACTTTCCTAACAACCGATACGTCCACCTTCGCGACTGATAACATCGGTTACTCATCTTGGCAAAGAAGCAATGAGGATTGAGCTACACACATGAGCCACCTACTTACTGTGGAAGCGAAAAACTCTGATGCTACGTTGAACCACATCCCTGACGTATACGCTCGGGTTTAGTTCTGGCGGATTTGGAGGCCAGCACAATTCCTCGAACCACTCCATCACTCTCCTGGCCCTGAGTCATAATTATCTTACTGGAAAATACCACTGCCGTTTGGAAACATGATCGTCTGCATGAGGGTGTAGGTGGTCTGCAATGAGTCCAAGACACCCAGTGGACGTCTTGGAGCCTTGCGTGAATATACCTTCGAGCATATTTCTGCCATCATCAGCATCCACCAGTATTGGTGTCTGGTGTCAAGGGAGGTGTGACTCTGAAAGACGATGGATTCGCACCCTCCCAGCGGCTGGATGAAGAAGGTATCGGAATTCTTCAGACCATACAACCACAGTCTAACATATACAGTCCCGACACTCACTACTGTGAAAGTTGTTACCGACTGACAGTTGCAACGACACTAGCACTCACAGTGATGGACACGCTGATGAAGGATCAAGTTTTTTTAATAATTATTTGTGTACGTAATTAACAAAATAGTTAGTAAAATTTTTGGGTTACAAGAATAGTAAAACATAAAGAGACATAAATAATACTGAAATAAATCTAAAAACAACCGAACTTACCGGATTCAGTGATATAACGAAGATCATCGTCATGAACCAATACTTAAGGGATTGTGCATATTTGCAGGTTATTCCGCTGAAAGTGAGGAGAATATAAACATAAGAGAAACATAAATTTCTATTATGGTCTGTTCTTACCATGACAAAGAGTTTTTCTTGAAACGTATCAATTCGGTATGGAGTCTAATGATTCGCAAAATTTTATGCTTCACTCGTTTTTCTTATACAGCTCATATTCTTTTGAGTGTGATTACTTTAGCTTAAGAAGACAATATCTTGAAGATTCTTGTCGTTGCTGTAGCAACAATTATGGAATTGGATTTTTCTTTGTTGGTAACAGTTTGATTGCGTTTTCAGTTTTCTTGCCGTGTCTATGACATTTTTTTTTCAGCTACAGTTGCTGTGGCTGATTTAGTATGTTAAATACAATAGTCATTCCATTTTATATACATTTCCTACGTTTCACCCCCACCGAATTTACTGGAATTAGAGTGAAGAAACGTTTACGTTCCCGAATAAAAAAGCTACGACTTTCTGCCAAAGGATAGGTCTTCTTGTGTTGCCTAGCCATTTTCACAATGGAAATTTTCCATGCAGCTGTGTCCAGTTACAAGTTGGAAGCACTGACTAGTTTAGGAATGCTAGGATGTTGAGAAAATTAGGTCTGATGTTATTATTATTATTTTTAATGCTGTTTGGGAAAATAATGACAGAGAAATAAGAAGGTCATAGAGGAAGGGGTAGATGTTTTATACTATTTTGGATGATTATGAGGAGTTAGGAACCTGAAGATATACAACAATAAAGAAACATCCTACATTACTGGCCATTAAAACTGCTAGACCAAGAAGAAATGCAGTCGGTAAAAAGGTATTCATTGGACAAATATATGATAATAAAACTGACATGTGATTACATTTTCATTCAATTTGGGTGCATAGATCCTGAGAAATCAGTACCCAGAACAACGACCTCTGGTCGTAATAACGGCCTTGATACGCCTAGGCATTGAGTCAAACAGAGCTTGGATAGCGTGTACAGGTACAGATGACCATGCAGCTTCAACACGATACCACAGTTCATGTTCATGTTTGTTCATGGTATTATCGTATTATTCATTCATGGTTTGTCTAATGTTCAACATATTGTTCTGTTATTCGTCTATAAGTGTTAAAGGCGAATAAACTGATTTTAAGAAGTTTCTCAGTAAAATTCAGATTTTCTTTATATTTATTAAGAACATTACAATTGAACAATTAAAATCAAGAAGTTTACAATTATAATTGCGTGTATTGAAAATGACAGATGCACAGCTGAGTGAATGCAGCTACGTTAAATTACGTGTTTAACGTGGATGGAAGTGACTTTCAGTATGGAAGTGTTGATTCGCCGTTTCCAGAATATACTTTAACCAAAGTCCAGAACACTTCAAATTATCAATTTGGTATGGGGTCTAATGATTCGCATTTTCAGGCTTCACTCGTCTTTCTTATACCGCGCATATTCTTTTGAGTGTCATTACTTTGGCTTAAGAAGGCAATCTCTTGATAATTCTTACCGTTTGCGGTTCAGCTGTAGCAACAATTGTCGAATTTGGTTCTTTTTTGTTGACAAAAGTTTGATGTTTTTTCCGTTTTCTTGTCACGTCCAGAGGCGCAGCCAGGATTTGGTTGCGGTGGGAGAGGGGGCCTCATTTTTTAATAATAAAGCCTATTGAACCTATTAACCTATACATATTTTACTCTTTTTATAATATAACCAATAATACTACGAAAACAATGGCTGAAGAAATAAAATGATTAGGATCTCATAAATTTCTAGTACCATTTGTACCATGATGATTCATAGCACAATAGAGAAGATTTGGTAGAACGAGTGACTGCACTAGTTTCCATTTTACATCTTGTGGAAAGATGTTACGAAACTGGGGGGCCTTAATAGTAAATTTCTGAGAGCTTTTTAAAGTTTCTCGTTTCTCCTTCTCTCTTATAAAGTTTCCGTCTGCTGTGTGTTTGAACTTGTCCTAGCCGAATGCCTTTGTACAACGTTATGTTAATCTGACTGCGTATTTTTAACTGTATTCTATGTGAATGTAAAGGTATTGCAAAACCTTTCTGACTGTGTAATCTTTATTATAATGAGATACAAACTGATAATTGTTTCTGTATGAAAATGTCGTAAGAAAGTTAACTGTCTGAAAATTACTGATAGTAAAAATCACTGTGTTAATAATTCTGGCCCTACAAACTTGTTTCTGACTGAACTAACAATATTTAACGAAATGTAACGAACACAATATTTGTCAATGCAATCTGACTCAGTGCAAACACTTGTTAACCTGAACACTCTACGAGTTGTCCTACACTGAAATCTGTAAATCATACTGAACTGTAAGCTTGACAAGAACTGAATCTTTGTCACCTTCACTTACTGCATAAATCTGCGCAACACCAAACTGCTTCCTGCTGTACTAACTACAGAAAACATCTATGGCAATTTTAATAAAAATGTGAGGAGGGATAAACTGGTAATCTGTTTAAGAAACTCGAACTAATTATTAAAAATGAAATATCTGATTTATATCTAACTGATGTAACTTTATAAAAATTACTGACAATTTCATGTTTATGATTTTAAAATCTTTCAGAGAAAAATATAACTCAGATATTTAATATGCCTACAAAATTATTTTTAAACAAAGATAAACATTTCTTTACTGTTAATAAATTTAACTCGATTTACACAAACAATGTTACAACAATACCATATTTCAAGAACACTGCCCATGAAATTCATATTTTATAAAAAATGCAATCTAAAAACAAAACTATAACAATAAATATTTTTCCTAACACAGAAAGGGGTCCACTAGCATTAATCGTGAGACCACAAGCTAACAGCAAGATTTTTCCCGACCTTTGCTGTTACCTGTTCATGAGAAACTTTACCTTATAAAAACTTCAAAACATCGTTTCTACAACGTCATTTATTCCTTTTCGTCTCCATATCTTAAACAAACAGCTTGACTCAGCATTCAAGTCTCAAAATCACATCTCCTCGGCTAGCTCGCCGGAACGACAACTGCACAAACCCACGGTCCTCACGCTTATGCAATCTCATCCGCGCGCCTAGCAAAGTCTACAGTCTCAATAATCATAACCTTACTTCCCGGCAACAATACTATCACCGTCTCCATTATCGATAGTACTGCCATAGAAAAATAAGCCTGCAACCAAAGATAAATTACCCATGCCCCTTGTGCTGTTACCAGGGATGAAGTGTTGGGGTATCAGAACAGTAGGAAGCGAATTTCTATTTTAATTTCATTTTTTATTATTAAAAAAAGAAGAAAAAATGATGATAAAAATAATAATAATAGACAATTATAAATTAATGTTGTGAAGAAAAAATTCATCTGTGGAATTAAAAGAAAAAAGTGGAAGAGCAGTATCTTTTGTTGGTAATTAGCAGTCAGTCTTGTCTTGTCTTCTCGAGCAGTTAGAAGTGATGAGCTGTCTCGTTTTTTTTTCTCTCCTTTTTTTTTTGGTATACTTTCAGCTGTGATGTAAATGTTTTTAGAAAAATACAGATCTTTCTCAAGAGTGAAAAGTTTCGTCTTAGTTCATTACTTAGGCCTTAAAGTGAACCACATAATGACCCTGAGATTTGATGAAGCAATCAACAATAAGAAGACTTTCAGAAAACTGTCGGTATTTTTTTTACATGAGTTTATTCTAAAGTTTCTATGAAGTTTATTAATATTGACTGCAGTTGCAGTTCTTCTTTGCTAATTTTCATTAACAATTTTTAAAATACACACACACACACACACACACACAGACACACACACACACACACACACACACACACACATATATATATATATATATATATATATATATATATATATATATATATATATATAAAATGATGTTTCACAACTAGCTTGACAGTGGTCTCATATTCGCGGTACATTTGAATGTGAAATCTATACCTTCCCATAGCAGGTATTTTACACGTGTTGGGGTTAAAAAATGTTCAAATGTTTGTTAAGCTTATGGGACTTAACTGTGGGGTCATCAGTCCCTAAACATACAAACCACATATGAAGTAAGTTATACTAAAGACAACAGAAACATCCGTTCCCGAGAGGGAAGGGGGGGGGGAGATTCAAACCCTGGACGGAAAACGGGCTCGAGCATCGGAGCCGCGGTGGAGTAGCCGAGCGGTCTAAGGCATCTCGCAGCGGAGCGCGCGATTGCTCGCCGTGGAGGTTCGAGTCCTCCCTGGGGCATGGGTGTATGTGTGTTTGTCCTTAGGTTAGTTTACCTGGGTTTAAGTACTTTGTAAGCTACGGACTGATGACCACGCAGTTTGGTCCGATAGATTTACGAACATTTGAACATTTTTTTAGCATCGGAGGATAGCACCTCTATGCACTCGGCCACTCCGCCGCGGCTGCCGGGGTTCGAGTCCTCGTCTGTCGACAAGCAGTCGCACTCTACCGGAGGGCCCCGCCAGCTGGAAGCTTTCCCAGCCGGCGGCGGTTTCAACAAGTGCCGACCAGGGGGGGAAGTTGCCCGAGCGCCGATGACGGCGGGCAGGAGGCCCACGACTTGCCGACGCCTCCGGACTCGGCGGCTGCGGTCAGATTATTTGCCAGCGGCGGTAGCCCGGAGAGCGCGTTATAAATCCCAGCGAGCTAATAGTGTTGTCCGAGGGGCGGCAGGGGGGGCAGGGGGGCGAAGCAACAGGAGAGGCAGGCCGCGCATGCGCAGCGCAGCGCGCCGCCGCGCCGCCGGCGTCCGTCCGGCGTGGCCGCGCCGTAGTCGTGCGCCGCGCGGCCCCGCGCACCGCCTCTACCCTGCCCTGCCTCCGCCTCCGCCACCGCCTCGGGCCCTCCGGCCCGGCCGCTGGTCCTCCGGCAGTCGTCTGCGGGCGCCGCGCCGTCTGGCACTCCGCAACCAGTCGCGAGTGCGTCGCGTCGCTGGCTGCCACGCTCCGGCTAGGCTCGCGGTCCGCTCCGGTCTGCCGCCGCTGCTCTTGCCACACGGAGTAGTCTACCACGGAGGAGCCATCCTTGTCTAGTAAGTCCTCTCCACCGTCAAGTGAAACTACTGTACATTGTTCTTCCACCTGCGTCTCACTTCTACCGGCGCCTTCAGCCAATGAACTGGCTGACAGACTTCATGACTTTGCGAATGAAACCGCGTATGGTCCTATTAAAATTACTAGGTTGTTGACACTTCGCGCGCTGGAGTTGCTTCACTCGAATTAGACCATCTTCGGAAAAGATCGTTCGTTCCGTTTCTCGTGCAATATCTTGCGACCCACGGATTTTAAGGCAAAAGGCAGACTGCGTATTCTTTATTACCGCTGTAGTTTCCCGCCACTGCTATTGCCACACGGAGTAGTCTACTACGAAGGAGCCATCCTTGTCTAGTATGTCCTCTCCACCGTCAAGTGATACCACTGTACATTGTTCTTCCACCTGCGCCTCACTTCTACCGGCACCTTCAGCCAATGAACTGGCTGACGGACTTCATGACTTTGCGAATGAAACCGCGTATGGTCCGATTAAAATTACTTGGTTGTTGACACTTGGCGCAGTGACGTTGCCTCACTCCAGTTAGACAGGCTTCAGGAAAGATCGCTCGTGTGAAATAAAGCTAGCCCGTTTCTGGCGCAATATCTTGCGACCCACGAATTAAAGGCAAAAGACAGACTGTATATTGTTTATTACCGATCCAATTTGTCGCCGCTGGTGTTGCCACACGGGATAGTCTGCCACGAAGGAGCCACCCTTGTCTAGTAAGTCTTCTCCACCTTCAAGTGATACCACTGTTCATTGTTCTTCCACGTGCACCTCATTTCTACCGACGGCTACAGCAACTCGAAGAGAACGACCTATTCACCCACATTCAACACGAATTCAGAAAGTATCATTCTTGTGAATTACAGCTAGCTATCCCGCAAGGCATCTCCCGGCCAAGAAAGCCATACGCTCATTTCCCTTTACAGCCATCTCTTTACTCGCATGATGTAATGAGTGCTAATAGAAAAGGGATGTCAAATAGATTCCGTATTTTTAGATTTCCGGAAGGCTTTCGACACTGTACCTCACAAGCGTCTTCTAACAAAACTGCATGCTTATGGAATACCGTCACAATTGTGCGATCGGATTCGTGGTTTCCTTTCAGACAGGACACAGTACGTTGTAAATGACGGAAAGTCATCGGGTGGAAGTGAAGTCACATCTAGTGTTGTAGGGCCCCTACTGTTCCTCATTCTTATAAACGATTTAGAAGTATCTCCCTTAGACTGATTGCGGACGATGCTGTCATCGGTTAGTAAACTCACCAGAAGATCAAAAGCCACTACAAAATAATTTACATATCAGCAAGCTCCAAAAATTTACAATTCATCCTTAATAATGAAAAGAGTAAAGCCATTAAACTTCATTTACACGAGAAATCAGTCATAACTAGAAGCCATAGATTCAACTAAATACCTAGGAATAACAATTACTAAGAACTGAAATTGGAAAGTTCACATAGAAAATATTGTAGGGAAGGGGAACCGAGAACTACGTTTCGTTGTCAGAACACTTAGAGGTTGCAAAAGTTCTACTAAAGAAACTGCCTATACTACACGTGTGCGTCCTATTTTGGAATATTGCTGCGCATTGTGGGATTCTCAACAAGTGGAACTGACAGATGATTTAGAGAAAGTTCAGAGAAGGGCAGCTCGTTTTATACAATCGCGATATAGGGGAGAGAGTGTCATGTAAATGACGCACGAGTTGGGGTGGAAATCATTAAAAGAAAGGCGTTGTTTGTTGCGACGAGATTTATTTGCGAAATTTTTTTCTCCACCTTTCTCTTCCGAATGCGAACATATTTTGTTACCACCCACATACATAGGAAGACATGATCACAGAAACAATATAAGGGAAATCAGGTCGAAAACGGAAAGGTTTAGGTGTTCCTTTTTCCCGCGTGCTATTAGAGAATGTAGCCGTATGGAAACTTGATAAAAACGGTTCGATGAACCCTCTGCCATGCACTTCAATGTGGCTTACAGGGTATTTATGTAGATGTATATGTGAATGAAACCGCGTAAGGTCCGATTAAAATTACTTGGTTGTTGGCACCTCGCACACTGGAGTTGCTTCACTAAAGTTAGACCGGATTCAGAAAAGATCACTCGTGTTAAACAAAGCTAGTCCGTTTCTATCGCAGTATCTTGTGAGCCATGGATGAAACGCAACAGGAAGGTTGCGTATTACTTATTACCGAAGGACGTTTTACTTATTACCGAAAGACGAAGTTCAGTCATATGTAACTAGAGGACCCGTGCGAATACTTCGCGCCGTTATTGGAATGACAAAAAAGTTGGGGAAAATTAAAAGTATAGGTGAATGTTCACGCATAGCTTTCTATAGATTCAATCAAGCAAGTGTTTAAAAGTGCAAATAAACGAGCTTGATCCGCTGAGTGTTGTTAGGTCAAAAAGAATTGCGTATCTCAATTAGATCCAAAGATATCGTAAAACAAACTAATTGAAATATTCACTGCAAGGACAGAAGGATACCTCATTTGAATAAAAATAAAGTATGGAAGACTCAAGTTAGTTCTGATAGTTGATGACAAATCTGTAAATGAATACCTTTCGTTTAAAGCAAAAATGAAGGAAATCGGTCGGATAGAACGGCCTGACCGACTGACTTTAGTTTACAGGAACGATATCCCCATAAGAAATGTACAGAAGGAAATCGCGTTTCAGTAAAGAAAAAGGAAGGCGAGTGTTAAGTAAATTCTGATACTTGATGATGAATCTGCGGATGTATCCCTTTCGTTTAAAACAAAAATTAAGGAAATCGGCCAGGTAGTTTGGTCTGGCCGATTCACTTCAGTTTTCGTAGATTCTTTTATTAAAAAAGAGAGGCCTTAATTCTGTCCATTATCATCAGTTATTCATTCCTGTCTATTTTACTTCTGTAAAATAAAACGAACTCGCCTTCAGTCACAAAAATTGTGTTTTATTTGTACACAAAGCATTTCGAGCTCTAAGGGCTCGTCATCAGGTGCCTCTATGGTTCCTTACACATATTTAAGGACAGTGGTGAACAAACAAGTCTAGTGTATATGGCAATTGTCTGACCTCACGCATATCTGCAGGTATAAATAACCATCATTAATGTGATAATGTGCTTCAAGATGGGAAGTGTCAGTGGTGATGGTTACTTATACCTGCAAATGTGCGCCAGGGCAGACAATGGTCAAACTGCGACAGTCTTGTTTGTAAACCACTGTTTAGAAAGCCCTTGCCTTTAAATATGTCTAAGGTATCATAAAAGCACCTGAAGATGAGCCCTCGGGGCCCAAAATGCATTTTCTATCGCTCGAAATTTTTATGACTAAAGGGGAGTTCGTTTTATTTTGCATATGTAATAGGATGCCACACTCGTCAAGAGCGAGTTTTCATCAAAGGCAATGGTATCGTCCGGAAAGACGGAAGATTAGAAGAGTTCAACGTCCCGTGGACAGCTTTGTCATTATTGACGGAGGTCAGGCTCGGATAGTTTGGCTAAGGACGGTGAAGGAAATCAGACGTCTTCTATGAAGCCGGCCGTGGTGGCCGAACTAAGGGACTCAAAAAAAAAAAAAAAAAAAAAAAAAAAAAAAGGAGACTGAGGCGCTTCAGTCACGGTCTGCACGGCCACTACGGTCGGGGGTTCGAATCCCCCCTCGGGCATGGATATTTGTGCCGTCTTTAGTATAAAGTAGTTCATAAGTAATTTGTAAGTTTAGGGACTGATGACCCCGTAGTTAAGTCCCATAAGCTTAACAAACATTTGAACTTTTTTTGGTTCTATGAGAGGAAGTGTTTCATGTATGTCACAGAGAACCTAAATCTCGAAAGCCGGTGGTGGATTTGAACAACCGACCTCCCGCATGTGAGTACTAACCTATGTACCAACTCGCTTGGTACATCGTCAGGTGTGCTCATGGAAGTGTGACAGGACCGTTCTTGTTTTCCAATTACGTGAATATTTGACGGACAAAGTGTGTAGCAATGTGATGATATGTACGGAAAGGTGTCGTCTTTTGCTGAGTGTAATGAGACACAAGAGACTTCCGAGGAGAACCCGGCCTAAGTAACTTACTAACACAGTCCGAATTTCGCAGGCTGAAAATGACGAGTAACGTGCTTGAGAACTCTTGATACTTTCGGAGAAATTAACGAACAAAATTTGAAAACCTTAGAGTTGTGGGATCGCTAATAGTTCTAAACTACAAAAAAGAACTGCTGGATAGGGTGTGTAACCATCTTCGGTTGTTCGTTGGCGATGTGTCGTGTACGGAAAAAATTGTCGTTCACTGAATATAGAAGGATATAAGAAAAATTCCGAGTAGACGTCGTCTTAAGTAACTCGCAAGCAGTCGAAATTCCGAAGGATGAAAAAAGATTGAAAATGAAAATTGACATGTTTTGACTTAAGTGCCAATGCTTATTACTTTTGAAGACAGTAACAAAGTGTTTACAAAAAGGAGTTTAGGGTGATAAGGATGATGACTATAATAAAAGAGTCCTAAACATAAAAAAGGCGAAGCCCCACGAGTAACGTGCGAATGCACGTGTGCCACAGTCTTTTTTTTTTATTGTATGAATGTCATTTGGAAATGCAAGCTCGTTAACGTTGCTAAATTCCTCGCGATTTGGTGGTAATTTTGCGGTTATTCCAAGCCTATCTGATCATTTTCTCGAACACGGCGGGAGGAGGGGGCTGCAACTGATGGGTCCGAGCGTGTATTTTAATTATATCAATTGTACTTGAAATTTGCCTTTGCTGTGCGATGAAAGTAGGGCACTCCCGCCGCAGGCCTCACGTAATGACGAACACTTTTGTAATAAAAACGCCAGAAATCCCATGTCACTCACAAATAAAATTTAAACACTGATGTATTAAGTTACTGTTAATTGAATAGGGTTAAATAGATTGCAATATACTTATTTTACAGTATGAAATGCAGTTGCATTTTAAGTTGAAAACAATTACAATAAAAAAGAACAGTAAAGCACCTTTTGTTGGATTTGAATCCCCGACCGCCAAAACTGGAAGTCAGTTATCTAATCCGTTGTCCGGAAAATGTTATGAACATGTTTCTGCGTGCGTAGCTTGACAACAGCTTCTAATCATTGTTCAACTTAGTTATTTTCGCCGGCCGCGGTGGCCGAGGTGACTGAGGCGCGCCAGTCACGGTCAGCACGGCCCATACGGTCGGGGGTTAGAATCCCCCCTCGGGCGTGGATATTTGTGCCGTCCTAGTTCGTAAGTAGTTCACAAGTAGTTTGTAAGTTTAGGGACTGATGACCCCGTAGTTAAGTCCCATAAGCTTAACAAACATTAACATTAACATTAAGTTATTTTCGTCGAAAGTACAGAGCATTAGCACTCAAGTGAAAACCAAGCTTCCCATCTTTCTCTCTCTTTTTTCATGGTGTGGAATTTTGACTGTATCGTTGAGTTCCACGGACACGTTTCTCTTGTTGGAGAAATTTTGTTATTGGTGTGATGAATCACTGCTATCTATAAATGTAGACAAATGTTATGTGATGCAAATGAATAGGTAAAACAATCCCATAGTGTTCAATTGGAGTGATAGTAGTGAGCAGCTTGACAAATTGCATCGGTTAGGTACCGGGGCGTAACGTTGCAGAGCGATACGAAATGGAACAAACAAGTAAGGACAGCTGTGGGGAAGGCGGATGATCCACTTCGCTTTGTTGGGATAACCTGAGAGGATGTCGTTCATTTGCAAATTAGATAACGCATGAAACACTAGTCCCAACCATGCGTGAGTACTGCTCAAGTGTGTGGCTTCCCCACCAGATCTGTTTACAGAAGATACAAACAGGCTGCAAGATTTTTTAGTGGTAGGTTCGATCAGAATGTGAGTTTTACAGACATGCTTCGGGAAATACAGTGGGTATCCATAGAGAGAATTTGATTTTCTTTTCGTGATGTGTTACTGAGAAAATTTAGGAGCCAATACTTCAAACTGAATAACAACCGTTCTGCACACTATTACTACAGTTTTCTGGGCTATTACGGCGTGGTCTTATTCATTTATTACTGAACGCAGGTTTCAGATAATAGCCCGGAAAATGTGAATAATATTGACCTTTCCGGGCGAGAATGTTTACATTTTACAACGGTTCTGCTTCCACCAAATTAAATTTCGCGTGAGAACCATGTAGAAAAGATAAAAGAAATTACAGCTCATACGAGGGCATACAGTCAGTCAATTTTTATCTTGTTTTGTCTAAGAATGGAACACAAAGAGTAATGTCCGGTAGTGGTTCAAGGTGTCCTCCGACACGTACCTTATGGTGGCTTGCGAAGTATATATGTAGGTGCAGAGCGCTCAACGTTACGATCGGACCGTCCGCCGTTGCTAGACTACCAATACAACCCTTCAGTTAACTTGCAATTCCTTGTCCCATCTTTTGTCTCTTGACGTGCGTTGATCTCGAATTAGAGGTCTGGCTCTTTTATTTCGAATTTCATCTCAATGATAACCATCCAAAAAACAATACAATTATAACGGTTGTTTCATAATCAACACTCACCAAACGCTCCTGTATCCTTTCAAGCCACGATTTTCTCACTTAAGCATATACAACTCAGATCGCCTTAAATTAGATGAGCATAAAATGTAACTTTTCCACGGGTGCATTTCGGAGTGTCCACAATCATAAATAAACTGAAAACGAAATAGCACCATAGCGCAAACGTTGAGGTAGTAAAGGCATGCAAAAGGCTACAGATTCGAACACCTTCAAGAAAAATAATGTATTTCGAAATAATTACATGTCTTAATATTTGTTTTAATATTCATATCTGCCATCTCTCTGCAGATTCATGTAGTACTTGAAGAAAATGAAACATTCTGTCGGATGTGATGGTTTGCACCGTTTACATTAAAAATAAAAAAGTTGGGGGTTATCATTATTTACCCTCGAGGTCTTCAATTCATTGAGTTTAATTATGTCCAACAGTTCGGTCATCCTTTCATAAGCGCACAGATTTTTTTCTGTTGTTTCCTCTAATTTTCGCCCCATTAATATTGTTTCGCTTGCAATCTGTCAGTGACGTCTACAAGCTGTAACTAAATGCCAAACTAAACGTTTATCGCTTCGGCTCCTCGTTTCACCACTAGTAACTACGATAATATAATGTGGTAACCAAAGATAGCGAGAAATTACAGATTGAATTTACCGCTGAAACTTAATTTAATTTGGTCTTCAGTTTGCTGGAAGGGGTAAGTTGTAAGTGTATTGCAGGAAGCAGTCATGTATCTAGTTTTGCCGTTTTGTCGGATACATATAATTCGAGACTGCTGTTAGATCAGAAAAGATACAGAACGTTTCGTCTGGTACAGATAAGTCACTGATCGCATGAAGTCAGGTGTCGTTCGAACATCTCACATCCCCACCCTACCTGTCGGCGGCCGTTTCCAGCGTTACCCCCTAAAGATTAATGTCACTCGAGAGATGACGCGCCGCCTTTACGACGCCTATAAACAAGTGGTAGCCCTCGGCCCATATAAGCAACACTGTAGCGTGCCGTGACATACGCCAAGTAGCAAGTAATTTTAAAGAGACATCTTATTTCTCTTCCGTCTTTTTTCGCACTTGCTGGATCGGCGAGATGAATAGGATGTGACGTGATTACGTTAAGGGTTAGACGGATGCCCTTGGTGCCGCCACCACCACAATACCGTTCCTCCCTCTCCGCCGTGAGAGGAAAGATGTGTGTTCGAATGTCTGGGTATAGTATTATAGTTATGTAACAGCTCGGTATTCATCTAGCGGGATGTGGTGAACATCGTGAAAACCACATCCAGACTGAGCAGGAACGTAAATCCACGTCGTTAATTTTCCCGGTGGATTCTAACCGGGGCTGGCACGCCTCCCAGACTTGGAAAGAGGCGCTTTAAACCGCGAGGCTAAGAGAGCGGGCAGGTAATTTTAATCGAACTACAGAGCGCTCAATTCTTCGACTATCCTCTAGAACAGATTTCGAGTTGTCCGGCTGAGCTGTTCCTTACGCTCGACGAATAGCGCTTCAGCATGCAGTCTGCAACATTCACAGTTTCACATAATCCAATCAGCGTTGCGAATCAGTCGCAACGGCCCTCCTGAGAACTGCGTATAATTTTCTGACGAGTGGGTGTTCAGAATAATAATTAAACAGACGAACAAATATGTTGAACAGTTTGTACGTTCATTGTACAATCGCGTCTGTACAAATGGGTACTAACAAACATATGCCAATTGTTTTCTTTGTTCGTGATGTTATTCCTGCACGGTTTGGTTCAGGAAACCAGAAGTTTGATCACTTGCCAATAACATCAAACGTCTGACAACAGTGACGTAGCCGGGATATTGTCAAAGGAGGGGGGGGTCCGATTGGTTAAAGAGAAATTGACAAAGGCTCCTGTTTTTCATTTATTCTAAAAACAAACTTTGGCTAACATATTCTTTTATATTTTATGCAAATAGTTTCGTTTGTAAGACCTTCGTACAAATACTGCAATATTTTATTTACAAAATTGAGGAAAACATTTCTTAAAAATTGTTTCAATATACCCCAGCAGAACCTTCAGTTGTTATTCTAAACGAAGTCAGGTGATCAGAATGATAACTGTTTCTTTGTATTGAACATTGGCTGTAGCTTGGTGTTTCCCAAATTCTGCATTAATTTTTGCATCATTGTAAATACCTTGCATATTGATTTAGGAAGCGTAAGTCTGTAATTTTATTTTCAAGATTATTGGTTCTTTTACTCTTGTTGGCATTGCAACGTATCCATCTTCCAGATAAAATGATACTCATAAACCTAACTTTAAAATGTATTACACATACTGAGTGCGGTGCCTGATGATACACTGAAATATTGCCACTCCAAATAACCACTCCATTGCTGTAAATAGATGAAGAAGCTATTACACCAGTACGTATTACAACCTACCATAACGCTAGTGGACTAATGGAAGTAAGTTTTTCTCTTTTTCCTTGTTATGAACTTACTCATAACTGGAAACTTACGTTATCAATAATTAAAATTTATAGATGGCTTTGCTGACAGTCGATTGTGCGTATTCCCTTTTTCGACGTATGACTGATAAAAATATCATTCAGTTTCACTACACGGTAGCTAGGTCGTTTCCTATTTCATTTAGTCCCTTAGGAGGTTCGTTTCCACCATCGAGCATGAATGTGTGTCTTGGCCTTAGCATACGTTTGAGTAGTATTTTATCGTTTACGTGATGGGGGGAGGGGGGAGGGGGGAGGTCCGGACCCCCAAGACCCCCCCTTTGGTTACGTCCTTGCTGACAAATAACCAACTAGCATTTAAAAATAAATTAGAAGAATTTCTGAATTGCAATTCCTTCTACTCATTAGATGGATTTTTAGATATAAATTAGTAAATCTTCAAATAAATAAATAAAACAAACAAAAAATTAAAATTTTAAAATAAAAATAAATAATGCGTCATGTAATATTTTGCGTTAATGTAATATGTTATAAAGACACCAGTTATTAACCTGACACGTTCCACATTATTACGATGCTTCATATTTATGATCTATGAAACCAGTACCAATCAAATCTAACCTAATTTAGTCCAGCTGATTTTGATGTCGGCAGTGTGAGAACATCTTCGCCACGCACTTGTTTTAGAAAATTTTAGGACACTGTTGTGCTTTTGTGTCGTTTAACGCCAGTTTATCGAAATTTTGCCAATCCTTCTTCGATAATTTTCTAGGTATTTCAGGTCAAAAGAATCATGATCCAATTTCACACTCGAACGCCAATTCTCATTAAGGTCAGGTGCCACTACTGGGAAAGTCTCTGCAGGCACCATAACTCCAAATAAAGTCCTCAGTGACGGTGTTAAAATAAATAAGGTGTAGCGAGGTTCCTCTGATAGTGTACCGCGGCTGCTGAGAGCTTCGAAGTGTTGGCAACATGAAACGCTACAGCCACTTCATTTGAGATGCACGCGGCAGAAAGTGTCAGATGACGCGGAGTAGCAAGAAAGCGCCGGGAGACTGGTAAATAATTAGTGCGGCGGGGCAGACGGTGGCGCAAGAAACAGTCCGGTCAGGGGTTAATCTGCGTCTCCATTTGTAACGGCGTTTCAGCACTTCTCATCATCAGGTCAACACTTAGATGTTACAAAACGAAATTCAGCGTCAGTGGCTATCAGTTTACAGCTGACAGCTGACACTTCTGCCAAGTAAAGATTTCATTGATATTGACACTGAATCTTTTTCTACATGCTCCAAGTTTTTATCTGATCATGAGGGTTGCCCAAACAATGTTGTAAACAAAGAGAACGATTAAGATCTATAGACATTTTTACTCAAAAAATACTCATCAATGTTTGTGAATCGCACAGGAAATTCAAGAAAGATCGTCTACAAAACATTATTCTATCGCAACTGGTTGTTACTCGGCACTGCAAGGTCATCAAGAACTGGGACAATAATCAACAACCTCCCATACTGACGTAATAGAGGACTGAATCAACAAACATGCTTCCAAGGTCAGTGCATTATATTAGCTATATTCTATGGACAGATGTATGTCCACCAGTTTCTCTAGTAAAACAGACGCTATTATTGTCATTTGGGAACCTGGCGGTGGCGCAGTGTGGCATGGAATAAAGTTTTTTACGATGTATAGCTGAAGCGTTCTCTGTTAATCTTGGTATGTTGACCTGCCGCCCTTCCGTTCTCCAACTCCCAACAATAAGTAATAAATAAATAAAATAATTTAAAACAATTGTTAAGTTGCATACAATATAACACTTCTTTCATTCCGTCATTGTAAAAATTCATCCAAAAATTCCACAGTTTGTTGTAGCTCTATGTCACGTCACGCGACGTAAATCTGCTACTCACTTTGTATGTCACGTGAAAACATAACCGTTTCATTTTTTCCTTTACTTCTATTCTTTATTGCTAAGCATCTTGTCTTCACATACACGACTTCGTGTGTTCATAGGTGTAGTCAACAATAAGGAAACTAATTTTCGCACAAACAATTTTGGAGATTTAATCATACAAGTATTGCCTGTGGTCGAAATTCTACCAGTTGTGTTTGCCTGTGGTCGAAATTCTACCAGTTGTGTTTGCAGCCATGAAAAAAAAAAAGAAAAAAAATGAAAATAAAAAAGAAAAAAGTGAATACATTAATACTGCATTTAAAAATTTAATTGTTTAATTATATTTAAAAAACTATATTTAAAAGTTGAGAAGTGAACATTATGAAGAATTTGACCTATGGGGGACATTGGGAATCGAACCCATGAACTTGAGACTGGAATTCTAAGCGCAAATTGACTGAGCTAATATTACCTGTACCGCAGTAATACCGGCATGTCCTATGCTTCGTTACGTCTTGGACCCTTATCTTCTGATATCCCATCAGTACCATCTAATGAAAACATTATGTAAATACGGTAACACGGAACTGCGGGTACAGATTTTTAATATTAATCCTACAAGGAGGATAATCAAACGTACATCGTTCGAAAGGTGGTTTATCATACATGTTACGAATATAAAAATTATGTACACACTTAGCCGTTAAGTGTGCTAAAAACAAAAAGAAATTTTGGGATGATACTTCAAATTCCCCGAACGTTTTGCCACTATATTATAACCCTTTGTATGTGCATATTGGTACAGGTAAAATTAGCTCAGTCAGTTTGCGCTTGGAGTTCCAGTTTCAAAGTCTTGGGTTCGATTCCCACTGTCCCCCATTTGTTAAATTTTTCATAATGTTCACTTCTCAACTTTTACATATAGTTTTTAAATATAATTATACAATTCAGTTTTTAAATGCAATGTTAATATAGTCAATTTTTAATTTTTTCATTTTTATTTTCATGACTGCAAACACAACTGGTAGAATTTCGACCACAGAAAATACTTGTATGATTAAATCTCCAAAATTGTTTGTGCGAAAATTAGTTTCCTTAATGTTGAATACACCTATGAACACACGAACTCATGTTTGTGAAGACTAGATGCTTAGCAATAAAAAATTGAAGTAAAGGAAAAATAAATGGTTATGTTTTCACGTGACATACAAAGTGAGTAACAGATTTATGTCGTGTGACGTGACATAGAGCTACAACAAACAGTGCGTTAACTAGCCTACCAAAAATTGATATACAAATAGTTTCTCATCAACTACAGGTAATTGGGATACTAGCAAGCAATTTGTACAATAGCAGGATATTATAATAAATCTAATGAGGTTGGATAAATTATAAATTACGTTCGACTTCGTGATTGATGACCACTTTGTTTTCATTTCGGTATAAGGCCCATGTGCTCTTCGGTGTTATGCATCAGAGTAGTTATATTTCGCTTCAACGATCTCCGCAATTATTCCACTCCTCACTTCCATTTATCTTTGCGTCGCTATTTCACTAAATCTATTTTAACGACAGTACAAACATCAACTGAATATCCTAGAGTCTGATTCGAATGCTAAATTGTTTCACTCTGTTCACAACAGAGCAATCTACGTTAAGCCCCGCTTTCAAGCTTGCAGTTAACACGGTATAGTGCCAAAGTTTCGAGTGGTTACCTAATTCCGGGTTGCTTCGCGATCCACTCTGAAACTCGTTCCGGCAACCAGTAGCGAAAGTAAAACGGATACACCAACGTGCGTTTGCTGATTGCGCCGTGAACTGTATCTCCTCCACAGCAGTTTTTGTGTTGTGGTCAAGACAAACAGTTTCTTCCAATTTCTATACAAAACTGTATAATTCTGGAATGAACATTTGGTGTGAATAAAGACTGTGTTAGTAATACATTAAATATTACAAAACTCGAAAACCCTAAATTAATTTTAATTATTGTCCTCCCGTTACTGAACGAGTGAGTATTAACAAAATTTTTTGGAAGATTACAATTTAAATATTTCCTAATAATAGTAACTCTGACGTTCTACAGATTAAAGACTGTTAGTTTGCCCGTTATCTTAAATTAAATTAAATGTACCCGATATTAGGGTGCTTCACTACTCGACCGCAACGCGGGTTTGTCTTCTATCAGTGCACCTGTATGTTGTGAGTGGTACACACAAGTATGAATAGGTTGACGGACGAAGAGCTGGACGAATACGTATCTCGTTTACGTGTTTCTGTGAATAACAAAAGAGAGGCTCTTGTTGAAAAATTTTCACAGTTTTGCACACAGACAAAGACCACACTGGATTCCTCAGAACAATGATTGCATATTACTCAATTTTCCCTTTTGTGAAGGTATATATATAGAGAGCACTGAAACACTGTGCCAATATACCCAGAAAATGTACATCAGCGACTTCGGATATATCGTTTACCACCACCTTGTATTTCCTGTAGGTATTAAAATATCGTTAATATTTTATTTTACGTTTCTAATCAGAATAATTCATTGAGAAATTATTCTGTTCCATTATAGACATAACACCAATAAACGGATCTAATAAACTGGTACTGATAGTGTGATGTTTGCAGTGAACTTAGAGTAAAGCAGCTTCTGACAGTGTAAAGGTTCGATTGTGTTTACAGGCCACAACTAAACACTTCGGCGCAAGTCAGAAACAAAGAAAAAAGGGAGATAAAAGTCTAAATACAGATAGTAAATCTGTGATAAATGAATTACAAACGATTCATGTAACAATCCTCTAATACTTCACATGGTTGACGTTCAGCGACCTCATTTAGATTTTAGTGACGTTTAAAAACAGGAAGACTTCTGAACAAATTATATTGCATTAACAACTATGGTACCTACATAAATTAGGTTAGAGATACAAAAATTCACATATCATGGAAAAATATTAAAGCATGGCAACTAAAAAGCAAACTCCGATTTTCATCTTTTTTTAATTACTTTTTTATCAGAACACATTCTTTCTGCTTTTACTTATAAGTTAAAATTTTTCTGAGATCGTAAATTCCCTGTCATGATCCATTCTTTTGGTGATTTATTTCTCGAGTTGAAACCTCAGTCCTTCAGTATATTAAAGATGGCTGGGAGGAAGAAACTGTAATACCAGTCCATAACAAACCCCATTTTTCGATGAGATAGGATGTTGAGTACCGGCAAAAGATCGATTACATGAATGTGCTTTGTAGCGGCAATGATATGTATAAACGTAGCAAATACAACACTGTGACACCAACGCCTCATGAAATACAAGAGATACAACTACTTACTCGATTAGTTTTCCCACGTTTCTTTCCATTATTTATAATATGCCAATCAATTTTTTCATTAAGATTTATCAGACACTAATACAAATAAAATATTTTCTAATCTTTGATGTAACTTAGATTATTCTACTAGAAATATCCAGAAAGAAATGTCAGAAAAATCGCAATGACGTGTTTTACGGCCCACTTTAGATTTGTAGTTTTATAAGTTTTGCAAACATTTTGGAGCTAAATAATAATCTAAATAATAAAAATTTAATTAATAAGAGTGTCTGAAACCCTTCAGCGTCACAATCCAACGCGCTACCCACTACGCTACGGACAACAGTTACGAGTTGTATTCTTTAATCTCATACTATTGATGTTAACTGATGCTAATATGGCATTTGTAGACACTAGATTATCCTCTATCGTACGAAGAACGACATGTTTTTATTAATTCTTCAGTGCGCCATTGCTTTGAAATGACAACTTGTAAGTTACAATGAGAAAATCATCAAATACGCAACGCAAGATGGCGTATGCCACAGAGAGTTCTGGGCGAGGAATGTCACGTGACATCTACGAACGGCTGGTTTTCGTTAATTCAATGGAGAGTTTCAAAACTCCGTTATTTTTGCAAATATCTCTCAAACGATACGAGATATGAAAAAGCATAAGTGAACAAAGTTGTAGAAAATTTTCTCTTCTACAAATTCGTTTATTCAATTTTCGCGTCAGATGAACGGTTTATTTGCAATGAAAATTACATTACAAGCGGCGTTTTTGGTATTACTAACGTATTTCATGTCCGAAATATTTGAAAAAGCAAGGTTCCGGTCTCTGATAGCCAACAATTATGTTTGTAAAATTTGGTGCCGACCGGTTGAACGGTTCGACCTAAAAAGTGGGAACACTTTACAGCCAGACAGACATCGTCAAATTGCCGTAATTTTTGCAAATATCTCTGCAACGATACGAGATATGAAAAGAACATAAGAGAGCAAAGTTGTAGATAATTTTCTCCTCTACAAATTCGGTTATTCAATTTTCGTGTCAGATGAATGGTTAAGCCGTTATTTTCATTTAAATTTCGAGCTGTCAAAAGACGATCGCAAAGGCCCACTTTTGTTGTTACTAATGTAACCTAAATTGGGCCAATAGTAAATCAGAAATTGAACTGTGCTGCTTCCACAGAATATCTTTTCAAATACCGAAATAACAGTTCCAACAAACTAGACGTGGTAGTTGATTTCATCCCAGTGAAGGTGATTTTTCTAATCGTCGATATACGACTACAGTTATCTGTGATTGTTTCATTAAAGGTTCACTAATGAATTGAATCACCAATAAATTCTTTTTGATTATGGGTCACGACAGTAAGCCATTATCCAAACACAAAGCTTTGCTGTCAAAAATCATATTAAACGATATTTCCTATGACTACCAATGTCACGAATCGTCTTATTACAATAAGTAAATAAATATTCCTATTTCTGCAACCAGTCACTTTATTTGTTAGTGTTTAATCTCACACAGCCCAAAGCGTTTCGGCATGTTTTTGCTCATCATCAGACGCGTATTATACATACAAAAATGCTTGTGTTACTTATAAATTACTTATGTAAAGACCATTTGTTATTATTGGTGCTTGGGGGTAGTTGGGTGGGGGCATTGGATGTCGGTTATCTGAGGTAGTGCTGGTAGATTACACCCAAACAAATAATGTGACTAGTAGCAGAAACAGAAGACAGCACTACCAGCGTAGTTTATGGCCATCCACTGCCCGAATATAACTACCCCCAAGTACCAATAATAACAAATGAACTTTAAATAAGTAATTTATAAGTTAGACAAGCATTTCTGTATGTATAATAAACATCCGATGATGAGAAAATATATGCTTGAAACGCGTTGTGATATGTTGGATTAAACTCTAACAAATAAAATGACTAGTAGCAGATATACGAATATTTATTTATTGTTTATGTCATGGTTTCTGAACTTAGCAATCATGGCTACAATTAATTCCTATTACCAATCACGTTAGTTGGAAATAAGAACTGTAACATCTAGAGTTTGTATTTTGTTTCTATACCGACGGGCTCTCAAATAATTTCAAATATTTAATAAAAAATCGTGTGGCTTAATTAGAATGTTCACTTCTTGTAGGGAGAAGTGATGCTTTAGTTGCCGACTGTCGGCCATTCTTCCTGTGCACGGCTACATGTCAGTGTTTCAGTGCGAATGACATACAACCCTGCAAATCACGTCTGTTGTCCATCACTCACTCAAAACGCCGGAGTTACTGAGATATTTATTCATTCAAATCGCTGATTAACTTACTCGGTGATGAAAATTTATTGTCCAGTCTCGCAGAATATTTTTGCAGCTTTTCAAAAGTCAGTTTCATCTTCGACAAGAGTCGTACAAGGAAAATCGGTATTATTATAGAATAATGTCTTAAGAACAAATTAAATTAATTTGTTGCAGATAATTTCGACGACAACGTTTTATGTAATGAGTAAGTTTATATAAGTTATAAATTTACAGTGATATTAAATATTGTAGGCAAACTAAGTTCACTATACAGTGATCGTATGTCATTATTTCAACCGTCATGTTACTTCATGAGCTTACCTCTTACATCAGAATAAGGAAATTTCCATTTCGCATTTGCTACTCATTTTCTATTAACAACAGTAAGAACAGATCTTTCGTGCTTATCCATCTTCCTCGTGTCTCAGTTTGAAGTTGGCTATAATGTTACATTCTCTTGCTATCGTTCCCGTTTACACCATTATGCTCTTCTACCTAGACACAAATCATGCGTCCCGTAATATAAAATGTTTATTTAAAGCAGGTATTCATGAGTTCCTGAATTTCTTTAAAATAAAAGTCTGTCACGGCAAATTGTTAACATCACTTCTTACAATGGCGTCGTTACATTTACGGTAGTTCACTTCGTTGGCCGTCAGATTTTACCACTAACCGTATTTCTTCTCAAATATGTGAAAAGCAATAGCATTCGTTTATTTCGACTTCCAGAAAACTATTTGTGTAGTATCATTACATTTTGGCATTGTGACGCATTTGTTAGTAATTGGTCAATCGAAAAGTTAACACTTATGAAATTCTTATATCTGAAAAAAGAAGTGACGAAATACTTGTCTTGAAAAGTTTGAATTACGCAAACTGTTCCTTGCTGCTGACGCTTTTTGTAGTTCTTCTTTTTGCCTCAACGCTGTCGTCGATAACTTCTTAGTTCCAAGAACTCCAGTCATTGCTCAGTACAACAACCGATGCCGGGTTTGAAAAGGAGTTTAACAGTAAATTAAGGCATTTAGCAATCACGATCCTGAATTAAGCAATGCTTCTTATGCAAGAACGGTCCAGAAGAAGTCAACATTATTTGGCTGTCATAAAATTGTTTGTCAAATTCACGTTCAGCGATATCTGTGTTTCATATCATCATCTTCATTATCATCATCATTAAATAGTGACTATGCCTTTCAGCGTTCAATCTTATAAAATTCCTCCAGGCTCCTCTGTTGAATACTAACATTGAATCATCGCCTGTTGTTAAGTGTGATACAAAATCACTTACCATCAATTGGATGTACTTTCTCCTTGGTTTACCTGGAATCCTCTTACCTTCTACTGCCGAAACCATGAGTGTGCTAGGTTATCTTGCTTCTATATTGCCTATTACATAACGCCACCAGCTTAGCATATTCGCTTTAACTACTTCATCTATGGTGTCTTTGAGTTCCTCATATGGAAACCCTCCTTCCATTGTTACCATTTATTATTACCAGCAACCTTCCTTGATACTTTCATGTTTTTGACCTCTACCATATTAATAAGGTAACCTGTATTCACCCAGAATTCACTCCCGTACAACAAAGTTGATCAGAGGTAGAACGATGTGCTGATAAATTAGGTTGTCTTGACACTAATAATATTGTGCAGTCTTGATCTATTATTTTATTTGATTTCCACATAACTGGTTTCTTTAAATATAGCTGTCACCATTCGACTTACGTTTCGGAAACATTCTATAGTATACATCAATCTCGGTCCCATACTATAAATTAATTTCCATATGGTGTAAGGAATGAAATATTCGTAGAATCCAACTTCGGTCAAAATCAGTTTGGATTTAGGTGAAGTGTAGGAATACGCGAGGCACAAAACTCACATTACGACGTATCTCAGAAGATAGAATAAGGAAGGGCAAACCTACGTTTTTAACTTTTGTAGATTTGGAGGAAGCTTTTGAGAATGTTGAATGGAATGCACGAAATGGATGCAGTGTTTGGGAGTAAAGTAAAAAAGGTCTGTAGCCTTTCACCAAAGTTATTCAATCAGTACAATGAGCAGTGTGTGAAGGAATGCAACGAGAAATTCCGAAACGGAATTAATGTTAAGACAGATGAAATGAAAACTTTACGATTTGCTGATGGCATTGTAATTCTGGCAGACTACAGAGGACTGGGAATAGCAGTTTTTTAGGAGAGATTTTGTCTTGAAAGGATTGTGTGAGGTGAACAAGAGCAAATCAAAGGCAATTTAAATGTAGTCGAGTTAAATCAGGCTTTGATAAGATTATTATGAAACTAGGAAACGAAAGTAGTATATGAATTTTGTTACACGGGGATTAGTATACCTAATGGTGGTGTGAGTAGAGAAGATTTAAAATGCAGTATGGCAATGAAAAGAAAGCATTTATAAAGAAGAGATATATATTAACATAGAAAATTAATTTGAGTACTAGAAATCTTTTTCTGAAGTTATTTGTCTGGAGTGTATCGCTGTATGGGAGTGAAATGCGTCAAGAAGAGGATAGAAGTGTTAGTTATGTGAGTTACAAAAGAAATCTGTGACTAAATTACGTAAATAATGAGAAGGTACTGAACAAAATTACGGAGAAACGAAATTTGGGACATATGTTGAATGAAAGAAGGGATCTATTAGTAAAACATATGCATATCCATCAAGCAATGGTCAATTCGAAGCTGCAGGGAAGTGATTGTGTCTATGTGGTGGAAGGGGTCGACGGCGGTAAAATCTGAGAAGAAGACTAAAACTTTAATGTATTAAGCAGGTTCAAAACTTATGTGGCTTGCCGTTCTTACTCAGAGATGAAGAGGCTTGCACAGGATAGAATGGAGGAAGAGCTCATAAGACCTGTCTTAGAGCAGATAGGACGGAAGACAGCCACAAAAACATAAAAAGCATGAAGATGAAACCTAGGCTCTGTCTAAATCAGCCATATGGAAGTAAATAAAGTAAAAATGACACAACTCGTGAGCTACACTGAAAACTATTTTTATTACTGTAAATAACAGATCGCACCAAGCAAAATGTGCAACTCATATCTTTTTCCCTGTTTCGCTTTACAGTTTACATCTAACAGGCTCGTTACTTAATATTAAATGCATTTAAATGTAACTTATACATATCTTTCAAGTTTTGCACAATGAGAAGTTTGCTGGATTTCTTTGCCCATCAGACCCACGACTCGCCTTCTTTCACCTCCAAATCGTAGTCATCGCTGGCGCTCTGTATCAAAGCCAGTCGTCCTCTAAGTGGTAGCACGCGCTCCTTATATGCACAGCAAAATTTTGAAGACAGTGGAAATGGCCCATGTGTATTTTGTGGGTAGTATACTCCAACAATAATTAAGGTTTTTTTACCATTTTATTGCATTTTTAAGAAATATGTATGTAACACTACCATTTAAAAAAAATAGAAGTCAACTTATACCTGCTGTTTTTGTGACCTTCTACGTAGAGCAGTGTGAAACAATCACCCTTAAGTAATGTTTCATACAACGTTTTCTGAGAACGGGTCAATGGTGACTCAGACATTAGTAATACAGGTGGCTGAATTTTTTACCAACGAGCTGTATAAAAACGTTTAAAACAACCATATGGTTGTATGCCGACTGATACTGGACCTATGGGAAAAGGTTGAACAGTTTTTCACTCCAACAATAATACGAGCTGCTATTAGATTTGTAGAAATACTTCAATATAAAACGCATCTTAGATACAGGGACGGAGAACACTGTAATTTAGATTTATTTATTAATTTCCTGGCACAACTTTTTTTTTTTTTTTTTTTTTTTTTTTTTTTTTTTTTTTTTTTTTTACAAAAGTGTAGGATCATCAATGACGCATACTGGTTGTGAGTGAAATTAATTTGTGTTATTGGTGATTTATTTTCAAAATTATGCACTGAAATTTCTGTGAACTCCTTTTACAGGAAGTTCAAATTAGCACATAATTTTTTATTGCTAAATGCACCATGAAGATCTGATAGAACCTCAGTTACATTCATTGTTGTTCTACTTCTTCTTGCTTATTGACCTCATTTCCTAGACGTACTGCTGAATAATTTTCCTTTTAGTCATCTACAGGTATGTCTACGAATTTTAACTTGTCTTACGGAGACCTTTTCAACATGATCCCTACCATTCGGTTTTCTAGGGCTTACATATTTATTTTCATCTTGTACACCACTCCGCTCTGATCCTTTTTCAATTCATTTGTTCTCTTGCTGCATCTTTGGACGTGTCTTCATTTCATTTGCCGTCTATGCTTTTTATCTTTTCTAAATTGAAGCAAATTAACATTAATCATTAAAACATTACTAAATGATTTACATTGATACTTTAAGATAAAATATTCAGCGATGTTGAAAAAGCATACGAGTTACTTTTGTTGTCAGTATTTCTTGTTGGTTGTACGAAGAAAAGAAACGCTTTTTTGTTGCAAAATGCAATAAGTTTCACAATTTTTACATTTGCACGTTTACGAAAGGCTGCTGGAAGACCTTCCATCGGTGATATAACTAACTTACAATCAAATGGGTCCACGGCGAAGTAACATCACCTAGAAATGTTGTGAGTATTTAATAAAACCCAGACTGAGACTACATTTCTTGTAGATGTATTTATTATGATGCATCCGTTTCAGCTGGAATATCGTATATTTTATATCACCAAGCGAACATTGTTAGTTTCTATTGTATTACAATAAGGTGAAGGATTGAGTAACATTCTTGTAAGTAACAGGAGCAACCAGAAATATTTTCTATAATATGAGTGAGTTATGATTCTTCACCTTATTCCACTACAATACAAACTGAAAGTTCTCACTGATGGTATATGAACGTAAGTACTAACATTTGTATATTCAAATGTATCATTAAAAATATTAAACATCATATAATTGAATGGCACCTCCGTTGCACAGTGGTAAGTGCCAGACTACAAATCCAAATGTCGCGGGTTCGTACCCCGCCAGGTATTACGATTTTTATCTGTCACTTTCCATTTCTTTCACCTCTGGCAGTATTGCTCATGTGAAAATACCGAGTAGCACCGTGGTTCGGAACCAACGTTAAATTGTAGGTCCTCCTATAACTGGTTGGGTAAGTCAGTTCGAAGGTCGGAGTAGGGCAACGGCATACCACCTTCAAACAGGACCATGCCTAGTAAAGCACTGTGGTGTCCAAACCAATCTTTCGATAGTTACTGCTTTCTTTTTATAACTGAATTTAAATTTTTAATGTTCGCACATGATGTGAAAGCGCCACTCGAATCGAAATCAATAAATCACAATAAATATATCTACATCAAAGTTCGCAGCAGCTTGATCTTAATAAGTGTTTCTAAACTTAAGTATCACCTTTCTGTCAGGGTATACGAAGTAATTCGCAGTTGAAACATCGATGGTCATTCTCAAACAGCTGTTTAAAGACTTGGTTATAGTGATTATTAGTGCCAGTGCACAAGATATCCAATGCATTTTACATAATAGATAGTATGTAGTTTAATGTGTCTTCTACGTCAATTTAGCACGAGAAATTGTTTTTCGACAACTTTTAGAAACACCATATTACCAGTGTAGTTTGGAGTTACGCCACGCACACAGCGCAAGAAGTAAATAAATAAATAAAACCGGAAAATACCTTCTGAAACATTGCGGGGGGAAATATATAACTATTGTTGCCAAATGCAAATTACATAATGCATTGTGGCAAAATCGGGTGTGTTAGAGCTCCAAATGTTATATGGAGCCCATGTTTCTTTCCGCCCTCAATTCGCTAATGGAGTACGGAAAGGGGCGTTGTAGTGGTACCAAAGCCAAAGTGACTCTCCTCGTCACAACTGAAATCTCGCAATGTCAATGAAAAAGAGGCAGTAAATACCGGTATGATAATCTCCTCAGGAACATTACATTAGATTGTTTCCGATGAAAACGTCTAGTAGATTCCCAATGCATTTTACATTTATCGACTGAACTTAGCAGAAAAGAAACATAAGAAGGAAATAGTAATATTTGAAACTTCAAAGTGATTTTCAAAATTTCAGGCACAGCACATCGGTAAGTACACATCGGCTTTTCTTTAAGTAGATTGTCAGTTGGAGAAAACAAAAATTAACAAAAACGTTTCTCTTTAAGTAGACTGTCAATCAGAGAAAACAAAAATTAACAAAACCTATTTTAAAATCTTCTTTTTGTTTTTGGTCATAAGTGTCCACAATATTGAAAGTATCTTAGGATTGCTACGATTAAAGTAAAATATATTACCAGGTCACGACTAGATTTACGTGTCATTAATCCTTAACCCATACAGTATATCGGGAGAAATATGGCGCATACCATTTCCTATTTTTGAAAGCCATATTTGACCGTGTCTGTAGAAACTGCATGTTGAGACGAAAATGGTACACAGTCATGAAGAGCAGCGCGAGTTTGCATACGATATGTGATGTTACACTGGGAGGGAAAAGGTCAACTGTGAACGACAATACAGAGACAAATGAGAAAAATCTTGCAGTAAAGGGTTAAAAGTTATATTTCTATGATAAATAAACAATAAATTTTGTTATGATGAATAAACCATAAATTTTGTTCAATTTTGTGTAAGTTGGATGCATGTATTCCCCCAGCCCCCACCCCCTTCCCATTTCGCAATACGCATTACGTAAAATACGTTGGTATTCAGAGGATTAACAAGACTTGAGGATATTTAGTTGCGTCTCTATTAGGATATTTGAAACACTGTTTTTTGTTTTTATACTCATACATGTTTCACTACAGTTGTAGCATCTTCAGTGCGTCTTTTTATTGCTGTAAAATTGGACAACAGAAATATATTTGGCTTATTCATGTTATTATAAGTTGGCATTGTTAATTACGAATGTGTACATGAATTTTATATATGTATATATACATCTATTTATATAGTGTATTGCGGACGCATTAACACGTTCGATCCCTTGCGGAAATCCAGTATAGACTGCGAGCAAGTGCAATCAAATGCGCACAAATGTAACACACTACAATCGTAGTGTGCTACAATATGTGAGATTGGGTTGGAAGGGAAGTGTGCCTGGATAGCCTAAAAGGCAAAAACGACCTCTGGCCCAAAGCGGAAAATCCGGGTTGGAATCCCGGTCCAGCAAAAATTTTCATCTTTGCCACTGTATTTATTTCGAAGCCCTGAAACTGTCGAAATGTTTAAATATTTCGAATTCGTAATATTGTAGGAGTTAGTACTATATATGAATTGCAATAAAATGCCATAAAATGCCATATAGACCAATTTTTACTGAGTACAGCGACTCAGCCGGCTCAGTTTCTTTTTTTTTTTCTTTCTTTTTTTTTTTTTTTTTTTTTTTTTTTTTTTTTTTTTTTTTTTTTTTTTTTTACCGGTTGCTACGGGCTATAGTCTGTCAGCATTAGAGTGTTGATGTTCATGCTGTGAAGTCATGCGTTAGTACTCATTTGTTGGCCAATTGTACCACAGTGTATCGTGTAAACATGCAAATATGATATTTGTGTACGGGTTTTGTAGTGTAAACGCTAATGCTGCTTGTAGAAAATACGTGCATCTGCAACTACATCTATATCTACAACCATACTCCGCAAGCCACCCGACGGTGTGTGGCGGAGGGTACATAGAGTACCACTATCGATTTTCCCTTCTATTCCAGTCACGTATTGTTCGCGGAAAGAAGGATTGTCGGTATGCCTCTGTGTGGGCTCTAATCTATCTGATTTTATGCTCATGATCTCTTCGCGAGATATACGTAGGAGGGAGAAATATACTGCTAGGCTGCGCATAATAGCTCGTGATCGGGAGCGGCTCTGCCGCGAACTAGTTCGTTGTTTTAGTTCGTCCGCTCCTAGAGACGTCTGAGCGGCGTGGTCTGCGCTTGCAGGTGGAGGGAGAAGTTCCCCCACTAGCTGCTTCATGCGCTTGCTGCTTGAGCCGCTAACGATATTACGCAAACCAAAAGAAAGTTTGTGGATAATTTCTCGCGTTTAAGTTTGGAGTTATCTCTATATCTTGGCATTGTGGAATTTATTAGTCAGATATTGCAAAGTGCAGAATACTTCAACGCAGAAATTTTGTAGCACTGAAGTATGTAATCTAGCAGGCAGACGCTCACCTCGAAATGGCTCTCATAAGCAGAAGGCAATCACGTGATTTTTAATTCTGCTGCGCGCCATCTCGCTATTGCCCGTCAGTCTTCGGAAAATAATCCAACGAACTAAGAAGCGAGATACGTTTGGCATAATAGTTCGCGACCGGTAACGCATGTTTTAGTTCGCGACCGATTGCACATATATTAGTTCGCGACCGATCGCGCATAATTTAGTTCGCGAACGCTCGCGCATATTGTAGTTTGCGACCGATCGCGCATGTTTTAGATCGCGACCGATTGCACGTATCTTAGTTCGCGACCGGTAGCTCTCCTTCTAGTTCGCAACTCGGCCGCGAAGTAGGTCGCTCTTTTTAGTTCGCCCGTTCTTTTTGGTTTTTGCTACCGCTACTAAAAGAGCTCTTTCTTTTATTATGACAGCTGTTTTATATAATGACCAGTGTTGTCCAGGCGTGTGCTATTTACCCGTAGTTTTGGGCGATCGGACATCAAATACATAAGCAAATAAATCAGTTATTTACACGAATGGGTGGTACAATGATATTCAACTACTTTGAATACAGAGTACTCGTAGTATTTTATTTTTAAAATAAATTTCTTTATTTTTTTAATAGGTCATTGAAGGAACATGGCCTACAAAATATGCTAAATGCGTCTATTTTCGTGATTAAAAATGCACTTTTCAGTCCTCTTTACTTCTTTACACATAGGAATGAAGTTTCCGGGTTATATTTAGACACTGCTGAATAGCTTAGAAAAGAATTTTTTTTTTGCAGTGAACTATGAAACTACAGCTGAGCTGCATCTCAGCTCGAAATGACGGTAACTGGCAGAAGGGAATCACGCGATTCTGCGCGCTCTCGAAATGTTTGTATAGTTTATGGGACTTAACTGCGGGTCATCAGTCCCTATACTTACAAACTAGTTATTAACTAGCTAACCGACCTGCCCAAGGACGGCACAAATATCCATGCCCGAGGGGGGATTCGAAGCCCCGACCGTAGTGGCCGTGCAGACCGTGACTGAAGCGCCTCAGTCCCCTCGGCCACCGCGGCCCGCTGTGCGCTCTCGCCCCCTCTTGCTGTTCTCCGTCAGACTTCGGAAAAAGAGCGGACGAACTAAGAAGCGAGGGATATGCGAACTAGTTCGCCTGTGGGAGCGCTCTTCCGAACTAGTTCGTTCGCGAACTACACAAGACTACTATATAGTACTTGTATACAAAACTCTTTTATATCAAAACATTTAATCAGCTTTTTTATTTTATTGTTATAGTTAGGTTTAGTACTATTTAATTTTAACTGAATGGCTATCCCTTTGTGTGTGTGTGTGTGTGTGTGTGTGTGTGTGTGTGTGTGTGTGTGTGTGTATGTGTTTGTTTAATCTTTTACTTATAAACAATATTCACTTTACATGTGCTGGTGTCTTTACTGGCGGAAGAGTGAAGGAAAGGAGTAGTATTTCGGTGTTCACTGTCACCATTTGGTAACTGTTTAAACAAGATGGACTGAGTACATAATTGACAGACAAAACAACTGATCGATCAACAAAAGATTTAAAGTCATTTACACTAGAACGCCCATAGGAGTCAAAATCACCCATTCGGTTTTTAAGTGAGAGCTGTGTTTTGAAGAATTATTATGGAACTATTTCTTTTCATGACATTTATTGATTTGTCATGTACTTTCATTACACTAAAAAACGAAACAATTCACCCAATTTATTATCACTTTCTTCCAGTTTTACCTTTAACGCCCCGAGGATTCATATTGACCCCTTCCGATAAAACTACATTTTTGTGTTTTGATACGTCTTGCAATCATGTTCATTCTGAAGTGTCGCCGCCATATTTTGTGTTGCTATAATTTACTTTCGATCATATTATTGCCACATGAAATGACAAAAATGGAATCATTTCGACATTGCTTGTCATTCCCTTGTAAGAAACTCTTTCAAAGATGATTATAAGGCGAAGACTGAAATAAACTGGCAATAGTAGTTACGTGATGAAGGGATTATTGCAGGGTTACAACCTTTTCCTGACTATTCAAACGAAGTGTACAACTCATTACAAACCTGTAACTGACATAGCAATAGATGAGCAGCTCTTCCGAAGTAAAAATAGGTGCCCGTTTACAAAATTTATCTCTTCAAAGCCTAACGAGTATGGGAAAAACACTGGATGGCTGTGGACGTTCAAAGTATCACTCAATTTCACTCAAAATAGTCAAAAAACTGAAAGAAAGATCAACCTCCACTGTAGGAACAGTAAGAGCAAGAAGAGAAATACCACATGCTCTGAAGTCTTTGAAGTGTCCCCTGAATTCATGATGATATTTCGTTGGCAGTCTATAAAAGAAGGTAAGGAAAAAAAAAGGAAAAGAAAAAAAAGTGCTAGTAATGTCTTCCGCTAACCGTAGTGCTACTATAAATACAACCTAGAAAAAAACCTCCAGAGAGAGTAAGTTATTACGAGAAAACAAAATTTCGGTTTGACATGGTAGACAAAGTGGTCAGGCAGTATTCAGGCAAGGCTGCCTCAAGAAGATGGCTTGTACATTCCTTCCACCATATCCTTGAACTAGCAGGACTTAATGCATGTACAATATTCAGGGCTGTTACTGGGAATAAGATCAAAAGAAGTCATTTTATTCAGCAGCTTGCAGATGAACTGTGCTCTGAGCATTTGAAGAATTGCTTTCCTCATATGACTGCAGAAAATTATGGAAATAATGAAAATGAAGACGAAGACAAATCGTCACGGAAATGCTGTAAGTGTAAAATTCTGTAAATGTAATAAAACTCTTTTCGAGTACAATGTTTGTAAATAGATGGTTTGTAGAAATATACAAACAAAACTAAATCTGCGTCAGTTATGTAAAACAATGAAGTATATAAAATTACTATAAACTCGAAAATGTCATTTTTGATTCATTTAGAAGAACGAAAAACCTGTCACTTGCTTACTCGTTTGGCTCCGTACCAGTTTCATTGAAATTCATTTATTCGTCAATAAAAAATATTGATAATCAAAATATTCGCGGGTGTACTGCCGGTCTATAGTGTCCAACGGGCAGCCGTAGCGTGCGGATATCCGTGCCGGCGTGTTTCCAGGAGCTCAGTCCGTCAGTTCACCTGATGATGGCGACATGTATGATCGCCGAAATATTGTGCCCGTTGGACACTATAGGCCGGCAGTACAGCCGTGGTTACTTTGATTATCAAATACGCTGGGAGAAACTGAAGAATCAAATAACATTGACATTCACAATTCTGTTTTTGAACATGTGTATGTATTTATTATATTTTAATACTAGCTTATATGCCCGTGCTTCGCAACGGTAGTTAAAGAAGGTCCTGTGTATATAATGGTTTTTTGGGGTCCGGGCGTAGGTCAGAAAAAACACAATCCTTGTTGGATCTCTCTGTCAATAAACTCAGTTCTCCTAGCCAAGATGCCAAATTTAAGTAGATGTCATTGTAGAAAACGATGAATGTTCATAAAGTTTTTCATACTAAGAGTGAAATTAATTTAAGTCCGTGTTTCGGAACAAAGTAAATTCAATGTTAGGTTGTGGTCATAAAGTTACACATTGCAACAGTAGCGCCGAAAGCGGCTGGCAAATTACATTTCTGAAAACGATATTGGATAAGTGCGAATATTGATTTGCAACAGTTTTCACAAATATCTTCTTGAATAGGAATTTGGAATGAATTGTAAGACTCTGTGAATCATCAAACACTATACGAAAGAGTTTCGCGTGAAAGTGCTGGTCATAATGAGATGTGACAACAACGGATGTATCTGATTCGGTAAAATTTTACTTTCTATCCTGGAGGCCTCGCGGTTTTATGTTGGCAACATGAATAACACGATATAAAATCGTTGCAAAGATGACCGAACCACATAGAGTGTAGATAAATACTGCTGTTCCTGCTTAATGCTTGATTTCACGACAAAATATATGCGTGTCACGCGATTGGCTTATGACGATGTCACATGATTCTCGTTATTCAACATCTGTTGCCAACATTATCACAGGAGGCCGCCGGGATTTGAGTAGGACTACATCGCATAGTTTTTCTTGACCCAGCTGTCAAACGAAAACACCTTTCACAGCAGAGAGTGTCGCGGTTATATGTATCAGAGATCACTGATTAGCACAGACCAGTGAGCTTACTGGCACAGGCATATCAATATCTATGGTCTAAGAAACATTCATTAATGTATGTCTGTGTTTCCACCACGCTTCCACGACAGTGATCAATTTTCCACGAGTATTTTTATCTTTGAGTCTATCTTGATTTTTATCTTTGTTTTGTGTCTCCGTTCATAGTCGGTAATTTGTGGTGGACGGAAACATGTGATCTATTTAAAAAATTGCGTGTTTGATATTCCTCTCCGTTATTAAAGTCTGAAAGGACCGCATTGTCTGACGATTGAAACAATAAACAGATATTGACTCGTACCGTAAAGTTCGTAAGTCAGAGTATATAGCTTTTCCTAAGAGTACTTATTGCATATTTTGCGAATTTTTGCTCATCACATTCACCCACTGCCACGCACCGCGACCAAACACCCTTACTAACATCATTAGACCAAGGGCTATCTACCACCACAACCACGAGTGGGTGGCAGTATGTGGTCATGGAGAAAAGTCTGTCAGCACGTACACACACAAGCCTTTTATATATATATATATATATATATATAGATTCACACGATAGATACGCATTTGTAATTAATAGTTCAGAACAGTTTTGTGAAACTGTAGGGTCAAAAATGGTCCCTCTGGGCGTTCGAGGGGGCAGGGAAAGTCTGGGCGTCCGAGTGTTGAGACTTAATCCGTGGGGCCCATCAGAACAGTAATAAATGTCACCTCCATCCGCTTCGTTTGTAGGCTTTTGTTCCGCGCCGCGGCATTTAAATCGCTTTCCCAGACGGACAAAGATCCGTAGTCCCTCGCGCTCGCTCGGCCGGAATCGTCACTCCGGCTCGACACCGCAGCTGCCGCTGCTCGGTATTATGCGCCACCGCCCGGCCCGGACAAAACTCGTCGAGGTGACGTCCAGCGTCCCCATTTCGGCGATATCTGCGCGGCCGCTCGAGATTCCGCGAAATGGAGCGAAATTCGGCGTGCGCGAAAAGACATTAAAGCGGCGGCGAATAAAAGGCCGGGCCCGGAAATTAATCTCCGTCCGGCCGCTAATGAAGAAGAAGTTTGCGCGGATCAGCGTGACGCGCCGCCCTGTTTGCCGCCGACTCGCCGATTAATCACCCGGGCCACCGCCACTGCCGCGTCTTAATCTAAAGTCCGGCCGGCAGCGCCCGGCCAGGGGCGGCGGTCAGCCGGAAAACTACTCCGTGTCTCAAGTTGTCGGACCTCGATTTCGCGCGCTTTTTTGCCTGCATAGCCACCCGCGCGGCTCTGCTCGCTCTCCAAGACGAATGGCTACCTGTTTCCAGCACCGAGGAGCTCTGGAAACTCCACTGATGGGCCAACCGTTTACTTTCTTTTTTCATAAATGGGCCTGCAGCAGTGAATATATCGTAATACGACGTTTTAATAAATATAATCACCTTTACTGCTGCTTATAACTTTATTTAATTGTCCACTACAGCTGTTTCGCCGTATTTGGCATTGTCAAGTGGTCTGCAATAGGTAAATAAATTTTGTGAAAATATTTTTTTCGATCAAATAGGGAGCATATTATACAGTTTTAAATTTATTACTTACTGTCTATTTGTTGCCAATATACACACAGCATCTGTACCTCTATATGGTTTTAAAAGGTACTTTCTTAGAAAGTCGTTTCTTTAATAATTTTTAAATGAATGACTTTCTTGTTTGACTGCTATTTTGATGCTATGTGTTTACAAAGATGTTCTATTGTATTATATCTTTGGTAAAGATCTAGCTTCTCTGATATGATTAATTTCAAATTTTGTGATATCTTTGTTACAAATGTTTTATACGTTTGCTTTTCTAGTGTCTCCGATTATGAAATAGTGTGTCTCTTTGGTTTCTGAGGTATTGGTTGTCATTTCGAATTTTGTAATATCTTTGAGTATGAAAATGCTTTTCTCTGGTGTGTGAGATATTGTATGTTAATCGAAATTTTGCGTTATCCTTGACTGTGGATAACTTCAGAGATGTAATGTTCCACAGTCAAGGATAATGCAAAATTTCGATTAACATACAATATCTCACACACCAGAGAAAAGCATTTTCATACTCAAAGATATTACAAAATTCGAAATGACAAGCAATACCTCAGAAACCAAAGAGACACACTATTTCATAATCGGAGACACTACAAAAGCAAACGTATAAAACATTTGTAACAAAGATATCACAAAATTTGAAATTAATCATATCAGAGAAGCTAGATCTTTACCAAAGATATAATACAATAGAACATCTTTGTAAAAACATAGCATCAAAATAGCAGTCAAACAAGAAAGTCATCCATTTAAAAATTATAAAAATACGACTTTCTAAGAAAGTACCTATTAAAACCATACAGAGGTACAGATGCTGTGTATATATTGGCAACAAATAGACAGTAAGTAATAAATTTAAAACTGTATAATATGCTCCCTATTTGATCGAAAAAAAAAATATTTTCACAAAATTTATTTACCTATTGCAGACCACTTGACAATGCCAAATACGGCAAAACAGCTGTAGTGAACAATTAAATAAAGTTATAAGCAGCAGTAAAGGTGATTATATTTATTTATTATTAAAATGTTTACTTTCTGTTCTACATCTACAGCTACATACATACTCCGCAATTCACCGTAAGGTGCATGGCGGAGGGTACACTGTACCACTACTAGGCATTTCCTTTCCTATTCCACTCCCAAATTGAACGAGGAAAAAAAGAATGCCTATATGCCTCCGTACGAGCCCTAATTTCTCTTATCTCGTCTTTGTGATCTTTACGCGAAATGTAAGTAGGCGGCAGCAAGATCGCACTACACTCAGCTTCAAATTCCGGCCCTCTAAATTTACTTAACAGAAATTCACGAAAAGAGCGTCGTCTTTCTTCCAGCGATCCCCAACTGAGTTGCCGGAGCATTTCCGTGACACTCGCGCATTGGTCGAACCTACCGGTAACAAATCTAGCTGCTCGTCTCTGAACCGCCTCTGTGTCTTCCTTTAAACTGATCTGCTGCGGGTCCCAAACACTTGAGCAATACTCAAGACGTGGTCGTACAAGCGTTTTATACGCGGTCTCCTTTACAGGTGAAGTACATCTTCCCCAAAATTCTCCCAATAAACCGAAGTCGGCTGTCCTCCAAACTCACAACTGTCCTTACATGCTCGTTCCATTTCATATCGCTCTGCAATGTTACGCCTAGATATTTGAACGACGTGACAGCATCAAGAAGCTCACTGCTAATGCTGTATTCGAACATTATGGGATTGTTTTTTCTACTCATGCGCATCACCTTACATTTTTCTACATTGAGAGCTAGCTGCCAATCTTCACACTAACTAGAAATTTTGTCTAAGTCATCCTGTATGCTATTACAGTCAGTTACAGACGACACCCTCCCATACACCACAGCATCATCAGCAAACAGCCGCAAATTACAACTTACTCTGTCCATCAGATCATTTATATAGATAGAAATAATAGCATCTACTTGCTTATTTTTGTATCTTTGCTTGTATTGCAGGCAAATAATCTAGGAATTATAATTAAAAATAACATGAATGCATTGTTTCGCGGCGAGTAATGCTGATAAAATCACTTCATTTGGTTTACTATCCCCGACGTTTCGGCCGAGATCTCCTCGGCCATTGTCAAGTTCTTGACTGTCGAATGATTGCTGCTGTCGTCTTTATATAGAGTGTTACAAAAAGGCACAGCCAAACTTTCAGGAAACATTCCTCACACACAAAGAAAGAAAATATGCTGATGCAATTGCTCCGTACTTAGCTATAATTTAGAACCGATCACTCAGCGAAAGATCTGTACCCAAAGACTAGAAAGTTGCCCAAGTTACTCCAATATTCAAGAAAGGCAATATGAGTGATCCCCAAAATTACAGGCCTATCTCATTGACGTCGATTTGCAGTAGGATTTTGGAACATATACTTTGTTGGAATATTATGAACTACCACGAAGAGAATGACCTATTAACCAATAGTCAACACGGGTTCAGAAAGTATCGCTCTTGCGAAACACAGCTTGCCCTTTATTCACATGAAGTGTTAAGTGCCATCGACAAGGGATCTCAAATCGATTCCATATTTATGTACCCCACAAGCGGCTTCTAATGAAATTGCGTGCTTATGGAATATCTTCCCAATTGTGCGATTGGATTCACGATTTCCTATCAAAAAGGACACAGTTCGTTGTAATTGACGGTAAGTCATCGAGTAAAACAGAAGTGATATCTGGCGTTCCACAGGGAAGCGTTATAGGTCCCCTACTCTTCCTCGTGTTTATAAACGATTTAGGAGACAATATGAATAGCTCCCTTAGACTGTTCGCGGATGATGCTGTCGTTTATCGGTTAGTGAAGTCAACAGAGGATCAAAAGCAACTGCAAAGCGATTTAGACAAAATTTCTACTTGGTGCGAAAATTGGCAATTGACACTAAATAAAGAAAAGTATGAAGTAATACACATGACCACTAAAAGAAGTCCGCTGAACTTCAATTACGCGATAAATTAGTTAAACATTAAGGTCGTAAATTCTACCAGCTACCTAGGAGTTATAATTACGAACAACTTTGACTGGAGAGAACACATAGAAAATATTGTGGGGAAGGCGAATCAAAGGTTACGTTTCATTGGCAGAACGCTTCGAAGATGCACCAGCTCCACCAAAGAGACTGCCTAGATCACACTTGTGCGTCCTCTCCTGGAGTACTGTTGCCCCTTGTGGGACCCTCACCGGGTGGGACTGACGGAAGAAATTGAGAAGGTTCAGAGAAGGGCAGCTCGTTTTGTTTTATCACGTTACGGGGAGGAAAGCGTCACGGAAATTTTGCACGAATTGGGGTGGATATCATTAAAAGAAAGACGTTATTCACTGCGGCGTGATCTGTTTGCGAAGTTTCAATCACCGACTTTTACTTCTGAATGTGAAAATATTTTGCTAGGCACCCACCTACGTAGGAAGACATGACCATCCCAATAAAATAAGAGAAATCAGATCGAAAACGGAAAGATTTAGGTGTTCTTTCTTCCCGCGCGCTATTAGAAAATGGAACGGCAGAGAAAAGTTATGAAAGTGATTAATGAACCCTCTGTCAGGCACTTAAATGTGATTTGCAGAGTATCTATGTAGATGTAGATGTCGATGTATCGCGGCGATTAATGCTGATAAAATTTCCTCGGGTTTCCAACCGCGTCATTTGCTTTACTATCCCCGACGTTTCGGCCGAAATCTCCTCGGCCATTGTCAAGTTTTTGCCTGTCGAATGATTGCTGCTGTCGTCGTTATACAGAGTGTTACAAAAAGGCACAGCCAAACTTTCAGGAAACATTCCTCACATACAAGGAAATAAAATATGTTATGTGGACATGTGTCTGGAAATGCTTAATTTCCATGTTAGAGCTCATTTTAGTATTTCTCTTTAAATCTAAATTGAAATAATTCGTACAGACAATTGTCAAAATACCCAATTGTTTAGTTAGTATGTACTGTACTTCCTCGATTCACCGCCAGTTGGCCCAGTTGATGGTAGGTAATATTTTTTGTTTCCCATCCTCGTCGCCACTTTTGTGTCTCGTTTCCGCCGATTGTATTGGGTGTCGGTGGCCTAGTAGAAAGAGACCGACACAGGAATAAAGGATGCACGCGTGTGCAGGTACGGAGGTGAGCAGCCAGTGGGACAGCAGAAACTAGAAACACTAGAGTAAATTAGAACGAGATATATATTTCATAGAGACTTAGTAATACTTAACTTTTACATAGTTCTTGACTGCAGAATGCTGATACATAGATTAGATAGAGGCCTGCCTACTGATGATTCCTAGTGCCTATCCGATAGCCAAGTCTTAACTGGTGCCTATCTCATTCCCAAGTGTTAACTGGTTCCCATCTCAGACGCAAGTGACCGATGCAGCAGTCGTGGCCACGAGCGGAGTTGCAGCAGAGGGCGCTCGTGGCTGACGTCGTAAGAACGCCGCGCCGTGCGTGCATGGCGGCGCGCGGCGTAAGTAGGTGGCGCGCACTTCATACTTGTGCGACACCACAATATTGACTTCCGTGCTTATGATGACATGAGACTCATTGCTCACTGGAGCACGTTATCATGCTTTCATACGGGATACTATACCTGTGCTGCTAGAGCATGTGTCTTTACAAGTACGACACAACATGTGGTTCATGCTCGCTGGAGCTCCTGCACATTTCAGTCGACGTGTTGGTACGCTTCTCAGCAACAGATTCGGTGACCGATGGATTGGTAGACGCGGACCAATTCCATGACTTCCACGCTCTCCTGACCTCAACCCTCTTGACTTTCATTTATGGGGGCCTTTGAAAGCTCTTGTCTACGCAACCCCGGTACCAAATGTAAGAGACTCTTCGTGCTCGTATTGTGAGCGGCTGTGATACAATACGCCATTCTCCAGGGCTATATCAGCGCATCAGGGATTCCATGCGACGGAGGGTGGATGCATATATCCTCGCTATCGGAGGACATTTTGAACATGTCCTGTAACAAAGTATTTTAAGTCATGCTGGTACGTTCTGTTGCTGTGTGTTTCCATTCCATGATTAATGTGAATTGAAGAGAAGTAGTAAAATGAGATCTAACATGGAAATTAAGCGTTTCCGGACACATGTCCACATAACATATTTTCTTTCTTTGTGTGTGAGGAATGTTTCCTGAAAGTTTGGCCGTACCTTTTTGTAACACCCTGTATAGCTGTCCTGTTGTCTGTGACGTCACTGGTGCTTGCGACATGACCATAAAAGGGAATGTTTTGGTAGCGTTTTTGCCGCGCCCGCTTCAACCATGTGGTCGACGAGTTCCACACAGCGCTGTTCAATAGAGCGCACTGTTTTTTCTACGTAAAATTGTTCACAACGACTAGATATTTTATATACTCCCGGTGTTCTTAGGCCTACATCATCCTTAACAGGTCTCATCAACTGACGCACTTTTGAAGGAGGCGTGAAGAACAAGTCGACTCCTTAAAAGACAGAAGTTCCAATCGGTCTTCAGCCCTGTTTCAAAAATACTTCAATTGATGAGAGCTGTTACGAATGATGTAGGCCTATCTAATGGTTGGTGAAAATGTTACATAGAAAAAAAAACAGTGCGCACTATTGAACAGCGCTGTGTGGAACGTGAAAGATGTTATCGTTCACGTTATCCCGAAAGGTCAGCAATTGTGGAGCATGCACTTGAAAACAGACATTGCATTTCGTTTGAGGAGACATCCACAATTACAAGAACGAACAGTTTCTGGAATAGTGTAACAAAAGAGGTGGTTGAGATCAAAACAGCTGACAGTACTCTTAATAGAGACGGCGGCGTGCAGCTGTCGCGGAGCACCAGTGACGTCACAGCCTGCAGTGTAGCTATATAACGGCGACAGCAGCAATCACTCGACAGTCAACCACTTGAAAATGACCGGGCAGATCTCGGCCGAAACGTCGTGGATAGTGAACCACACGACGCGGCTGGAAACCCGAGAAAACTTTACCATAAATGACATAGCTTATAAAAACAAATTTTAGTTCGTTAGTTGTGGTCTTCAGTCAGGAGAGTAGTTTGATGCAGCTCTCCCACCTACTTATCCTGCGCAAGCCTCTTCACCTCCTCCTAAGAACAGCAACCCAAACCCAGATGAATCTGCTTACACTACTCGTCTCTTGGCCTCCTGCAATTTTGAAGGAAGAGTTGTGTTTGTGTAATCAATACAACAAATAGGAAGAACGTTTACAAAGATTTAAAGTTAGTTTCATTTGTTCAGAAAGATGTCAATTATTAATGAAGATATGTCCGTATGCAGCATCAATAAAAATTTTAACCATTAATAAAACTCACCTTAAGAGGAACGTAGCAGTCAACTCATTCCATTCTAGTGATGATTTTCCTTAATAGAACTATCCGACATTACTAGTACTATCAATCAACGCAAGTGTTAGAAAAGTCATACTTCTTTGCAGATTCGGTGCAGTAACGTGATCATTGTACATAAGTCTGCAAAAAAATTTGTAATCAGTTGATAATACGATGCTACATATAGGAGAAGTTTACGAAATTCACCTTTAGGTATTTGACATTAACGTAAATTAAGTAAGGGCATTCGAATACAGTCGTGGTTTAGCGTTCAGCACTACAATGGGTAAAATGATACATTATAGGACCACTTAAACAGTAAATTCCTTTATACTAGCCCATCAGTAATAAATAGAATTTATTTAAAGATGAAAAGAAATTACGTTACTTTTTAAATGTACAAACCAAAATAATAACTTCCTACAGTCTGGCGAAGTGAATTCAAAGTCAATTTGCATTCTTAATCACAATATTGTGGCACCTCAAGCTTTCACTGTACTAAGCTTCAAAAATGCTGTTATCACTGACTGTGAGCTAATAAATGTAACAGTGCCATCTGTTGGTTCTTTGGTGTGTTACGAAATCAAAAGCGCCATAATTTTATTGTTTCTTGGGTGAACTGCACGAAACTACTAAACAGAATGAACCCATAAAATTTTTAATTATGACCTTTTCTATTCCCCTGTTCCTATTTTGATGAAATAAAGCCTGTATGTTGTCCCAAAATACGCTCACGTTACCTGTGAAAACTCCGTCGAAATTTGTCTAGTAGTTTAGCAGACTGTTGGTTTCGTTGTGGTGTTCAGTCCGGAGACTGGTTTGACGCAATTTTCTACCTCACTCTATCCTCAGCAAGCATCTTCATCTCCTCATAAGAACGGCGACCCAGATCCCTTTCAAACTGCTTACTGCAGGGGCCATTCGTCTCTTGGTCTCCGTATTTGATTTTTACCTCACACAGTTGCCTCCAATGTATAAGAATGTGTTCTACCAATCGATCCCTTCTTTTGGTCGAGGTATGCCTGTAATTTCTTTTCCCCACAATTCTGTTTAGTACCTCTTCATTAGTTACACAATCTCCCCACCTAATTATCATGTTCAAAAAGAAAAACAGCGACTCAAGATGGTCACAGATTAAAAAAAATAATAATGTTCCCACAATTTTGTCAACATATGCTTGGAAACTTCATGAAGATTCAGTTAGTAGTATTACAGATTAATATGTGGAAATATACATACAGAAGACGGATGGAGACGACAATTTAAGGTAAAATAAACCTCTTGCTTTGGCGATGACCGTCAACAGTGATATGCTTTACGAAGTGCATGTTATTTTACTATCAGTTTAGTTTAGAACCTATCATCAGGAGTGAAAACGTTTTGGTAGACACATATCATACATTTCGTCTGTCAGTATCAAAGGAGTGAAATATCATAGTGCTCCTTTTGTCATTTCCTTTAAACTGTCTTATGACAAACGAAATGTATTATATGTAATAGCCATGATGATGGTTTAAAAGTGAAACTGGTCGCAAAATAGATTTATTTTAGACACAAAAGTACGAAGAACTTCCTAAAAGAAAGTAATTTCATTATATCACGATATATTGTGCTACCGTCATCCAGTGATGAGCTAAGTACTGTATGATGCTCACAGCTACGCTCAGTCACCTGTAAGTTTAAGAGTTTAGCGTGTTCAAACAAACAGATAGACTCGACAATTATAGACAGAATTCCGAATTACGATAGTTTCAATCCTATCTGATTTCTCGTGTGAAATTCCAATGTAAATTCTCTTAGTGGTTCTGCAGATAAGTGTGCTCAAACAAATTAACGACAGACACGACAGCTTTACATCTTTATCATAGCATATAAAATGGTTTGTCACTAATTCCACATCTATGAGAACCATTTAAGTAGTCATTTGTGAAGGGTACTTTACAATATTTATTTTCTTTTGTAAGTATTTGTTGTGCATTTTAGTTTATCTGACACGTTTTTCATTCTGGAGAATCTCCTCAGTTTAGCCCTGTAAGAACGAAACATAAATCTAACCTAATCTGACTTTCATAACCCTTGTAATCTGCTCCTACAGTTTCATAATTTCTCTATTATCTTCCCGAGGACGCCGTTCCTGCATCTCTGATTACATGCAGAAAGAACAAACAGCGTTTTTTCTGGTGAATGTACATGCCTGAGCCATTTACTTGTTGGACTTTGTCATTAGAAGCTACTCTTCAAAATCCAGTAACTTAATGTTTTTTATTTATTTATTTTTTGTTTAATTTTATTTTTATCCTGAAATCTTTATGTTTCTACATAGTGGCTTTGTAAATGGATAGACAGTAATATAGTGTCAATTTTGAGGCTTCAGAGGAGTCTTTTCACGACATACGAGGTTTTTGTCACAGTTTCCTTTTCACGAAGTAGGTCTTTCGTTAAAGTTACGTGTGATGATTTCACCTAATATTTGAATGTCTTTATTTTTACAGTTTCACAGTATCTGTGAGCGTCTACCGAAATTAAATATTCGTGTACCTCTATCTCCACGATTTCTTTTCTTCCGGCTGCTTACCTGAATGAACTTTGCGTTTCGTACATTCCAGTACTTCTTAGATTTACATTATTGTCGTTTTCTTGGAGGTCTCCATGCTCGCATGGCCATACCATACTAGTGGTTTACTGATCCGTAATTGGGTTCCATCATCCACGTAATTTTTCGCTCTGTACCTATAAATTGTAGTGATTTAACAAAAACATCTCTGCAACACAGTACCCATTAATTTATTTCCACTTTTCATTTTTTCGGTCCCATAGAGCTCGGTTTGTTCCACAAAGCTTTTATGCAGTTACTTTTCTGCAGCTTTTGAGAAACGGTCGTTGTATAATGCTGAATGTAACTTCTACATACTTACTTTTCCGTTTCTTATTTTATTCTGTACGTCATGAAAACTCTACAGTCTGCTGTAAGTTTCACACAATGTACTTTTAATATTTTCTCACGTTTTGTAAACTAAGCCCTTCCGCAACTAACAACATATAGAGCCTTTTCCAAAATTTATATTCATATCTAACTTCTCGTTATGTTCCACTAATTTTGTAAGCTTCATTCCCGGCAACAGTTCCTTGGTCTCTCAGTAGCACACTATTCATTGCAAGCCTCATTTATCATGATCACCATAAACACTTTTCATGTCTTTCAGAAGCAAAGCAAAAAGTATCCACAAACTGTGGAACAGGTTTTATGATGGTAAACACTAACAACATGGTACATCTTGAGGATGGGGGCTTGAAGTCGTTGGTCCCTCATCGCCTCTCCATTCTGAATCTTCTACTGCTAACAGTGGAACATAAATCAGCATAACAGCGTGTTCTGTAACATCTTCTCCTGACCAAGATATGAATAGCTAACAACTTCGTGAAATGGCATATCATACTTTTTATTCACTAATATACCGGGTGATCAAAAAGTCTGTATAAATTTGAAAACTTAATAAATCAAGGAATAATGTAGATAGAGAGGTAAAAATTGACACAAATGCTTGGAATGACATGGAGTTTTATTAGAACAAAAAAAGTTAAAAAAATGTCCGACAGTTGGCGCTGGACAGCAAAACGTCAGTGACTGCGCATGAAAACCGTGTATAAAAGGAGCTGTAATGAGATAGAGAATCAGATGCACCAGCAGTCGCAATATGTTAACGCTACCTGAAAAGGCGCTTTTAGTGAAGCTGTATTATCAGAATGGGGAATGTGCTATCTCAGCGTTACGATCCTCTCGCCATAGGAAGGGGATTTAAACGAGTAAAGGTACGTTGACAAATGCAGTTGTGGCGACAATGATTTCGAAGTTCGAAGCCACGGGTTGTTCAGGCGATAGATCCCGTAGTGGCCGACCGAGCCCAAGGCGTAATGCTGCTGAGACAATTCAGGAAGACATGGAGACTGTAACGGGTTCGTCTATGCACGGGGAAGTCAGCGCTCGTGCATTCACACGTCGCACCGGCATTGCATACACTACTGTTTGGTTGGCGCTTAGGCGTACCCTCGGTTGCTATCCTTACAAAATCCATCGGCATCATGAACTGTTACCTGGCAATTTAGTGAAGCGGAGAGCATTTGCGGTGTGGGCGTTTCAAAAGATGGCGGAAGATGGCGATTGGTTGAGTAACATGTTATAGACCGACGAAGCTAATTTCACGCTCCGAGGGTCTGTCAAGGCTCACAACGGCAGAATTTGGGCTACCTAAAATCCTAGAACTGTCGTGAAAACTTCATTGCACGATGAGAAAGTCGCGTTATGGTTTGGATTTACCACATCTACCGTTTTCTTCGAGGGACTGCGTGATTCTGGCTTTGTAACTGCTACCGTGACGGGTAAGAGGTACGCCGATATGTTAGAGAATCGCATCATCCCTAGCCTGGCTGATAAACACCTGCTGGAACGTACGATTTTTATGCAGGATGGCGCTCCTCCCCATACTGCTAGACGCGTGGAAGATCGCTTGCGTGCGTCGTTTGATGATGATCGTGTGCTCAGCCGCCAGTTTCGTCATGCTTGGCCTACCAAGTCCCCAGAACTCAGTCCGTACGATTACTGGCTTTGGGGTTACCTGAAGTCGCAATTGTATCGCGATCGACCGACATCCGACGCCAATGCCTCACCTTAACTCCGGACATGCTTTACAGTGCTGTTCACAACCTTATTCCTCGACTACAGCTATTGTTGAGGAATGATGGTGAACATATTGAGCATTTACTTAAAGAACATCATCTTTGCTTTGTCTTAATTTGTTACGCTAATTATTGCTTTTCTGATCAGATGAAGCGCCATCTGTCGGACATTTTTTGAACATATTCTATTACTTTTAACCTCTGTTTGTTTTATGACAAATATGTGTAACCCTACTAATGCAACGCAGGGATTTTATCATGTCAACCGTTAAACTGTGATATTTTATAATAGCTGACAGTATCCGTCAATTTTACTCTCATTTGAATACGTCCTGGTCATATTTTATTACTTTTAACCTCCGCTTGATTCATGATATATATGTGTAACCCTACTAATGTAACGTAGGGATTTTGTCATGTCAACCGTTAAATAGTGGTATTTTATAATAGCTGACAGTGTCCGTCAATTTTACTCCCATTTGAATACGTCCTGGTCTCCCGCCTTTCTGTCCTCCCCATGCCATGGGGCACCACCATAGGTGTCTGAGTTTAACAATAAGAGCTGCATACAGTTGTATTTTATTGTCCCGTTCTCTCCATTTCAAACTTAAATATTTGTTGGATTACTAGGTTTTAATACTTTCTATTTGGTTTTGTATAGTTTCTAATTTTCTTATCTTTTGTCATTTACACTAGAGCCACCTGGTGGCGTCTACCGTTTACTTTGACGATGCTGGGTGATTTGGCTTCAGTAATGTTCAGCAGGGCCTTGACGCCATACAGTTTTATTATTTAAACGCCCCTCCACGGTATGTACTTAAGATATTTGTGTTTGTAATGTACTTTGGTATCTTTTTGTGACACCAGGCTTACTGATGTTTGTAACTTTACAGATTCTGAAGATGATTTAATCGAAACGCGTCCATAAACGTTGCCTACATCATAATCTGTGGCCCTATAGTTTTACACAGCGTCCTAATAGCACTGTTTATCAATTAATACTGATATGGACGCATACCTCATCAACGACTTTAAGTCGCGTCTGGAAATAGGGGACTGGTATATATAACACAGAGGAGATATGTCTCTTACCGCTCGGAATGGAAATATCGACACTAACATAACCAAGCTGTTGCTTATCATGTCAAAATGTCGCCAACTGTTGAAGGGAATATTTGTATTTCTATCTGAGGCAGTATTAAACATGAACAGTCTTCATAAAAGATATTTCACTACAAATGTAGTAATTTAGCTTAATAATCCTATAACTGTGTGAGTTACCAGGAAATGAATAACAAAAAGATTGCAGGGCCTGAGAGGCACCTACATAAATATATAGAGTTGAAGCTACCAACTGAATTAAAATGGGATTAACAGAATGGAGAGGGAAATATTTCAAATGCTAAATTTATTTTAATTTCATTTTTCATTAAATTATATGAATATAATCCAATAAATTTCGGGCGTGCAGCCATGAAAATTCTACGTCTTCCACTAATATTTCGGCCGCGTATCGTCCGGCCATCTTCAGAGTGAGTCAAGACTGCCGACAAGTTCCCAGGCGCGGCCTTGTATGCACCATCGCGGCGGCACTGCGCGTGCGGGCCTCAGACGCTGGTCGGCGGCAAAGAGGTACACTTAGCTCGCGCGCTACCTGTGGCGAAAAGAATCAGAAGTTCGATTCTGCTATCGATATAAGTACCGCGGTGGCAACACCTTGTCGACATCTCTTTGCAGTTTTATTAGATTAAGTGCAGGATTCCACGCCTTGTCCAAATTAAAACGATTACCTCTGTTTATTAAAACATTGGTGCACAGAGCACACTGTATATCTGATGCCGTGAACTTGGAGAAAGAGCTCACACATCTCAAGGACATCTTTAAAGCTAATGGATATTCTCAGCAACAAATTCGTGCAACATTCAATGTTAAATCGAGAATGCAAATACATGACCTGGAGGAAAAAGATAGCGTAAGATTGAGAGCGTTATTGCCCTACGTGGATGCTCTTTCTTCAAAGACAGGTCGAATTCTCCAAAAACATCAAGTTAAGGTAATCTTCCGGCCAACTATGAAGATCGCAGCCTTAGTCGGATCTGTGAAAGATGATATGTTGCTTAGGAAGTCTGGTGTGTATCAGATACCACGTGCATATATAGGACTGACAACCCGCACTGTTCACGAAATATGTGTTGAACATCGAAAATACACCCGCTTATTACAGTCAGAAAAGTCAGCTGTGGCAAAACATTGTTTAGATACAGGGCATTCAATGAATTACAGTGATCTGAAGTTTTTATGTCTTCATTTTGGGACGCCATTTTCAAAGAAGCAGTAGAAATTACTTTTTTCTGAAAATTTAATAAACAGAGATAATGGTTTAATTTGGACAAGGCGTGGAATCCTGCACTTAATGTAATAAAACTGCAGAGATTTCGACAAGGTGCTTCCCCCGCGGTACATATATCGATAACAGAATCGAACTTCTGATTCCTTTCGCCACAGGGGGCGCGCGTGCTAAGTGTACCTCTTTGCCGCCGACCATCATCTGAGACCCGCATGCGCAGTGCCGCCGCGATGGTGCATATAAGGCCGCGCCTGGCAACTTGGTGGCAGTCGTGGACTCATTCTGAAGACCGCCGGACGATAAGCGGCCGAAATATCAGTGGAAGACGTGGAATTCGCACGGCTGTACGCCCGAAGTTTATTGTATTACTCCTTACGCCGTGAAACGTTGAAAATGCATATATGAATATAGTTTAATATGTGAATGTTATGACTACATATATATTTGGCTACGTATGTGTGATATCCCTAATAGTCCATAAGGAGTTAAAACTGTTGTTTTGTAAGGATAGAGTACTTTATCGTTTGAGCCATATAGTACTTATTGATCTTCTTATGTACTGTATTTTTCTTTGCGCTATACTATTTCGCACGCAAGAAATGGGTAGTGGAATGGCACTTGATAATGGAGTCAGTGACACTTTTACGTAATAAATTAGGGGAACAACGAACTGCTAAGATACAGGTGTTGCGTAATTTCACCATGTTATGTTTGTGTCACAGTGGACAATGGAGGGAACAATCCACTGCTTCACATTTTAATATTTACAAATTTTGAATAAGTAAACTTATGCCATGTGCTTTTTCAGAGAAAGACTTCCTGGCCCGCTTAAAACTGGGTGCCAGGCCACTATTCGAAACCAGGAAAGGTTTCTAGGAACTTTTTCCAATAACTCGATCCTTCGTGGGGTATGATCTTGTATTAATCTGCCAAGAAGTTTCATGCCTGACAACGGAGTGTTCAGACTCGTCATGCCGAAACTGTATTGACTTTTTTAGCACTGCTAGTTAACATTGAAGGAAGTCTGTATGGAGAATGTTAGCTGCTTACATGACCTAGAAGTAAAAAAAAATGAAAATGGCAATTTTTCCTGCTTGGCGCTTGCGGTGACGCCTGGCCACACCTGGAAATGGCGAGTCGCGAGCTGTTATGGTGAGCGTTGTGCGATGGTCAGGAGGTGCGGCCGTCTTATCGCGGCGTTCACTAAAGAGAAATATCGTAGCAAGGTTTTGGTGGAAAGGGGAAACGAATATTCGTTTCTGTGGCATGCACTTCCTTTTCATTTCTGGTACGTATTTCGAAACATACCGTCCTGAAACTCGTTAGAGATGTGAAAGATATTCTGTACATCTACATCTATACTCCGCAAGCCACTTTAGGCTGAACATTCAATCTCCCCTCACAGGTGATGGCAAACCCCGTAAAAGTTTTGCTGCTTGCCATGGAGATATAACACAGACGCCAAATGAAGCGATGAACAGAAAACACGCGTGAAGACTATGTGATGTACGATATGGTAGTTAAACTTCTAGACGAGCATGTAAATAGCGCAGACATGTGGCTACAAACGACTAAAACACTCGATATTGTAGACTGTGAATCTACAGACGGCGAAGAAACGGAAGAAAGTTGCAGACATGAAGACTCCTCGACTGATAGTGCCACGTACCATCATCAATTATCTCCGAAAGCAACACCACCAACTACAATTACATTATCAGAGAAAGAAAAAGCGCTGAAATATTGGTTGAACGAAAGTGGTAAGAAACGCCTACGTGTCAGCACTGTTCAAAATAGGTATCGTTTGTTCGTTCTGAACGTGAATTGTATAGATGGAAAAAGGAAATCGCTGGACGACGTAAGAGTCGACTGGAAATTGCGACGGAGATAAATGCGCGACTTATTGAGCAATTTATCGATGCCAGACGACAGTCATTGAGTGTCAGCGACACAGCTTTGCGTGATTGGGCGTTAGAGATTGGCAATGCGATAGGCGCTAAAGAATTTACAGCTTCTCAGAGTTGGATTAGTCGCTTCAAAAGATCACATAAAATTGTGGCACGAAAAATAATAAAATTTTTATTGAGAAACAGGTCGGAAAATGAAATGACTCAAATGGAAGTGATAGAAGCTTTTCTTACGACTGCAAAAAATAATATCGCCAGTTTTAGTGAATCTTACGTTAACAATGCTGATCAGTCAGGTTTTCAAAAAAAAAAAAAAAAAAAAAAAAAAAAAAAAAAAAAAAAAAAAAAAAAAAAATGCGTGCGAAAAGAACACTGTCATTTAAAGGGGAAAACATATTGAGGCAATTGCGTAGTCTACGGCTGCACTCACCCATTCATACACCATAATGCCCATAATTAGTCTGGATGGTTCATTGCTGCCTAAACTATATGTCTGTCTTCAAGAACCAATTGGACGTTTTGGACCACGTGTCAAACAAACAATGTTCTACGCAGACAATCTTGTGGTAGACGCATCGAAGTCTGGAAAAATTGGAAATGATAACGTTACACTTTTCATGTGTCATTCTTTTCTTCCGTTCTGCGGGAACAAATCTCTTCTCCTTCTAGATTCATGGTCAGGTCATAAAAGTTCTTATTCATTAATAGCTGTATTTCCAGCTCACCCCGACAAAGAAGTAGAGATACGACGAATGTAATTCAACCGTTAGACAGAGAATTCTGTCGCCAGTGGAAGGAATGTACAGAAAACTAACAGAAAAAATTATTTTGTGCAAATCACTGCAGTTTCCTGTCTATCACCGTGACAATATTCTCAGGTTACAAACAGTCGTATATTATCACTTTTCCTCCCCACGGTTTCAATATGTGATTAAATATGCGTGGCACGATTCGAAACATACTGATGTTAGGCCTTATCCCTTCCTAACACCGGCCGAGTTTTGTCTACGGTCGTCTAACAACGTCTGTGATTCGCAGGGCTGTCATATGTCGTCGTTGCTTGTATGTTCTTGGTGCACAAAAAACCTATGTTTTGAACATTGTATCAATATTTCGCATTTTTGCGGTAATTACAAGAAATAAAAATTTGACGTGTTATAAACAGTATATGTATTTGCGTCTATTTCATAGCTATATGGACTGCCTTAGGCCAGAGTGAACCAACTACAAATTTCACGTAATCCTGTTTTAAACATCTTTGATATAATCGATACTCTATCTTTCACATGCCACAGTGACGTAGTGTTCCAGGCATTGTAGCCCACAATATAGTATGTTGGCACTACTGGTGCACGAACAATTGACAAACACTTCATTCAGCAGAGTGAACTAAGTCAAAATGGCTTCCCAACATGTTGACTTCGTGCCAGAAGTGCTCAATAACAGTGATCTGGATGTAGAAAGTGGTTCAGGTGATGATTATTTGCCCTCATCCGATATTTCAAGTGGTAACGGTATGTAAATTCATAGGATTTCTTGAAATTTTGTTGTTAAATAATGTAATATAGAGTCTAACCTATACTCATAATTTTCACATATTGCCATATGCCACAATGAACCAAATACTCAAAGCGTTGAGGTGCTGCCATCTATGTCTTAAGCACACAACTAAGTACTAATCTATGAACTGTGCTCTCTAAAGGGCATTATGTGATGGCCAGTGAAACCTAGCGTATTTAGACAGACGTGCTAATGGAGTTGGTTCAGTCTGGCATAAGATAAATCTTATTATCTTCTGTGATAGCGTGAATTTAACATTAAGTTTTAACTAATAACACAGAACTGCGCATTGTTAACTCGCTTATAATATGTGACTAGAGCTGTTGTCATCAATGATCTATCACGAAATATGAGTGCTGGAATAACATTAACAAAATTAGTTTAATTTTCGATCTATTTATTTCAGGAGATGTAAGTAAATCCAGAAAAAGAAAATTCAAGAAGAAAGGTAACCCTGCGAAATGGAAGAAGAATGAAAGAAAAATACGAAGAAACAGTGGGAAATTGTATGTTTCAACAACAGGAAGAAATATCCCTGGAAAAAGATTTAAAGAATTCTCTTGCAATTGCAAAAATAAATGTTTTGAAAAAGTTTCTGTGGAAAATCGAAGACGATTTTTCGATCTGTATTACAAAGAGGGATCATTCGAAACACAAAGTACAATACTTGGACGATCTGTGAAATCAATGCCAGTAATGGTCAGACGGGATAGTTCTGAAAACTTCAAAAGACATTTTTCTAGAAATTATTTTATTCCTACATAATCAGGTGCTTCGAAAGTGTGTAAAGATATGTTTCTCAACACACTGTGTATTGATAGTGCTAAAGTACATAGATCCATTCAGAAAGTTAAACCAGGTGATAAACAGGATAAAAGGGGTAGACATGAACCACATAACAAATTTACAGAGGAAAAGATCCAGCATGTTAAGAACCACATAGATTCATTTCCTCGATATAAAAGTCACTACTACAGGAAAGAGAGTCCAAATAAACAATATTTGCCACAGACTTTAAATTTAAGTTTGATGTACAGACTCTACAAACAAAAGAAGAGAATTTAGAAACTGAAATTGTGTCTCAAGCTTTTTATGAAAAAGTTTTTAGAACGGAATTCAACTTGGGATTCAAGCCTCCTCATAAAGATACTTGCAAGAAGTGTGATATGTTTGAAATAAAATCATGTTCACTTATCGCAGAAGAAAAATATTAAAAGCACTTCAGGATGTACAAACAGAGAAAGAATATCATCAGCGGCAGGGTGATCTTGCACAAGAAATCATGAAAAGAGTCATAGAAAGGGTAAAGAATGGAGAATGTACTGTGCTTTCTTTTGACCTCTAGAAGACTTTTTCTCTTCCAAAAGTGCCAACTGCTATTGTATGCTATAAACGACAGCTATCTTGTTTCAACCTCGGCATACATGACTTGGAAACATCCAAAGGCGCAATGAATATCTGGCATGAAGGCATAGCAGGACGAGGACGTGATGAAATAGGTTCCTGCATTCTGAAGTATATAAATGAGCATAATATGAAGGAAAAGGTTATACTGTGGTCTGACTCATGTAGTGGTCAAAATAGAAGTATAAAACTAGTAGGCCTATTGATGCATTTCATACAAAATCCTAACAACTGTATCAAGGAGATTGTTCAAAAATTTAAAATTCCAGGACATAAGTTATTTGGCCAACGATACTGACTTTGACCATATTGAGAACAAAATTAGGAAGCTTAAACATATTTACCACCCTAGTGAGCTTCAGGATATAATAAAAACTTGCAGAATTAAAACACAAGCTTTTCGAGTGTTAGAGATTGAAACAAAAGACTTTTATTCTTCAGACAACGTGACATAGGCATTAACCATTAGGAAAAAGGTTGAAGGTCACCCTGTGTCGTGGATGAATAAGAGATGTATTCGTGTCTGTAAAGAAAATCCAAATATTATGGAACTGAAATATACTCACAATGAGGAAATGGAATTTCACCAGGCCAGCTTTACAAAAAGGATTAGAGGCCGATTAACTGAGCTTCAGAACATAGATCTAAAATTAAAACACCCTGCAGGAAAACCATTGAGTGCTCAAAAGCTAAAAGACCTTAAAACTATAGTTTGTCTAATTCCTCCAATATACCATCCATTTTATAATAGTTTACCAAGCAGCAGCCAAGAAGCAGGAGACTCTAGTGAGGATGACTATGTGTATGAAGTGTAAGACCATGTTTAAGGAACACTTCGAAATAATATGCAATGCATTTAATAAATTACTATTGGTTTGAAATGTTTACAAATCAACATATTTTGAAAATGTTGTGATTACTTAAATTTGTAAAAGGCTAGTATTAAGACTGTTCTGTAAGGAAACAAATAACTTTAAAAAATGTATACCAAATTCTGTTTATCAACTACAATAAAAATATCTGTAATTAATTATTTGTGCTTCATGTTTGAAAAAGCAATAAATATTGAGAAATAGATATAATGAATGTAATTTACTGCAATTTGAATCCCAAAGTAAATAATCCGATTTACAGTAGTGTTAGTAACTTAAAACTCAATTACCTCAAATCATGAATTTTGTAGTTGGTTCCCTCTGGCGTAGGACCATCCATATAACATATCAGATACATTTGTCAGCGAATTTATTATTATTGTATTTGTTGCCGGCCGCGGTGGCCGATCGTACTGCGTCGCGTCATTCACAGTCTGCACGGCCACTAGGGTTCGGGGTTCGAATCCCCCCTCGGGCATGGATACTTGTGCCGTCCTTAGTATTAGCTAGTTCATAAGTAGTTTGTAAGTTTAGGGACTGATGAACCCGTAGTTCAGTCCCATAAGCTATACAAACATTTGATTTTTTCGTATTTGTTAATTATCGTACGATCGCTTTCACTGGTCTAATCAGCTCTCTCACTGCTGTGGCAGGAGAGAAGCGCGTAGCTAACGCACCTTGTCCCTAGATGGCGTTGGTACAAAGTAGCGAGAGAGGTCAGAGTTGTACAACAGGCAGTTATAGGCGCGAAAACCATGCGACAATAATGTCATACTTCCTTTAATGTTAACTCACGGTGGTAAAAGTAGCATCACAGGTTTCGACATGAGAAGTCTCACCATTCACTTGTGAGAACATTCCGCTGCAGAGTGAATGTTTCATTCTGGCATTTGATTGATATTAAGACCAATATATGGGCATATTCGCCGTTAAAGTTACATCGCGCTTTTAACAGATTGATAATAATTGCTCGAATATTTTAGTAGAAATGAAAAGTCTCATAGTCAACTACACGTCGAAATATACAACTCTTTACTTATAGACTTTTCTTAAAATTCACTATTTGCATATGTAGATGCTGTGGTGCTCATGTTACTTAGTACATATTTAATATATCGATATTTCTGCTTAGAATCTTACTAATATATCCATGCCGACTCCTAAGGGAAGATTCGGGAGCAACAGGACAGGGTGTGCATTTTGGACATCTTCGCTCACTTAAGGCGAGGTAATGATCACTGCACCAAGATCTATGATGTGTCCGTCCTTTGCAAAATTGCTGCTGGATCTCCTGCGCCGCTGTGAATAATTTATGTAACAATGCCAACTATTGCTCTACCATATGCTTTCGCTGGTATTTAATCTGACATCCTTACTAACGTCATAATTTGCAACTGGATTTTCTGTGTTAGCCTTCTGTTCCGCGATTCAAGTAATGTACACCCAATGCAAGAAACGTGCATTTAGAAGTGTTATGTAAATAACGTCGTATTCAACTACCGTAAATGAAAACTCAGCGGTCGCCAAATTGCATATTGTGTATATCACGTTTAATACCAAACTACCTTGACACAATATTACCAGTGGATCCCAAATATCGATACTTCACGTTCGCGAAATGGGGAAAATTTTCAGGAAATAGCACACTGCCTAGCATAAAGGCAACAAAGCAGTTTTGTTTCAAGAATTCCAAGTAAGTCACAGGAAACTTACATCAGAAACACCCTATGGCGATATGGATAGGCTCAAGATATGGGGAGTAAGCGCCACTTTGCGTGTTCCAATACCATTTTTATAAATTTGCCTATTGACATGCTTATCCAGTTATTGACTTTATTTCTATCAGTACGTTTTTAACTCCGCAACATATGGTACAGATGCAACCGATGATTTTTCCCTCTGTTGTAATACTCATATGACGTCAGCGCATTTTGTGAGGCATATGTATAAATACTGTCGAATTATGTTCCTCTTTCGTGAAAAGTGTAATCGAAATCTGACTTCTGAGTAGTAGTAGTAGTAGGTCAAACGAGGTCTGTCGCGGAAGAATTGAGACTGAAGCTATAAATTCTGTGTTGGTGCAAGTTAGTCATTAGTTTTAATAAGCCGGCCGCGGTGGCCGAGGGGACTGAGGCGCTCCAGTCATGGTCTGCACGGCCACTACGGTCGGGGGTTCGAATCCCCCCTTGGGCATGGATATTTGTGCCGTCCTTAGTCTTAGCTAGTTCATAAGTAGTTTGTAAGTTTAGGGACTGATGACCCCGTAGTTAAGTCCCATAAGCTATACAAACATTTGAACATTTTTGAGTTTCAATAAATAGTTCTTTCTCATCAATAAAGGCGCAGTTGAGTTAATATTTGGTGTAAATTCGTTCCATTTAAATGATAAAAATATTTTTGCAATGCGTTTGCATCTAATTACAGCACGATTTTGAACAAATTTCCTGTTTCATTCCGTTCTGTCAGTAGATGGCCAAACCATCAAAAATAGTATAGTAAAAGACATTCGTTTCATCTCTTTACTATCGGGCAAAGAATCATCCAGGACTTTCTGTTGCGAATCGTAATGATCGTATTATTCTAGTATCTTGGACTACAAATGTAACGAAATATATGCTCGCACTACTTTTAAGAGACCCGAAAATGTTAAGGTTTCTATTGTAGTGTAAAACACTTAAGATAATTTTAAGAACTTTTGATAGGCTTTTCATTGTTAGCATTATTCCCTTTTCTCTCAATAATTATAGTAACTGGTTTCCATAATAACTTCGTGTATATTTGTTTTTACTTCCATATGCATTGACTTGTTGTGAAAGGTGCACGATCCTTCTAGGATGAAAACGTAAAATGTTTGTTATTCAGTAATACAGATGTCATAGATAACGTAACATATTTATTTTTGTATTTTATTTTGATGCAACACTTTTCCGTGACAGTAAAGAAACAATCTTCGAAAATCGTCAACAGTATATAAAGATTACCTACAACCGTTAAGATGGCTGAAAAACTATATTAAACGAAATACGCATTTTATCTGTTGAAAAATCGTATTGTAGAAATGTTCGCGTTCGAAATTCTGAATTAGGGGTACAACGTATCTGAAATCAGTTTGGTGGTAAACAGGTTAACTCCACTGTTGCATCGGGCACTCAGTTTTTTTTATCTGCTGTGTACTTTGGCATAGATGGAGTTGTATTCATTGCTAGCTGCGGACGTTGCTGGGCTGATGAATCTAATTAAAGCCCAGATGCTGTAGTTCCAGCGCCAGTGATGGATCTAATTTTGTAGCAAACCGATTTGGAAGTTGACATGTACATTTTACCAAGGTCTTCATTTAGAACTCTAATTACAGTCGTATGAAAAACGTAATAATCCATTATTTTCGATACCATCTCAAACGAATGTGTAAAATATAAGCGTAGTTTAAACGTTATCAATATTTTAATATTACACGAAATTGGAATCATTTCTGAAGGCTTATTACCTGAGTTTGTCAGTGAAGGATGTAAAACATAACAATGGCGATAATGGCGGAACATTTGCTTCGCTTTGGTGAAGTGGGTATCTAAACGTCAGATAATGTATCTAGTCTTACACGGAATAAGTGTAGCTTGGAGTGAGGACAACTTTATGAGCGGATTACTCAAGCGATTATATGGTCACGTAAATGTTAGCTGTGCTCTTTGGAAGAAAGCTACAGAGAAAATGTAGAAAACGATCTGAGTTTGAGAAAATAGACACATTTGCTTTTTGGCCTGCTTCAAATACCTTAGAAACATGTGAAAGTTCATAATGGTGACTGGTGAGTATTGCAGTGAAAGATTCCGTCAATATTACTCAAGGACAAAAGTTCCGTTATAGTATTAACAATAAGCTACAAGTTTGTAACTATAGTCAGTTATACCTTTAGATTAACGTAAGATTTATATGAGTTATTGAATGTATCACAGTTTTTGATCAGTGTAATAATTGAAAGCCTAGTTGTTTTCAAGGAAATTAATATTCTGCAAATAATACTTTTATTTGAAATTGGAAAGGGCAACTGGTCAGTCCTTTAAAGTCAAAACTTAAATATTATTAAAGTGACACTGTTTTACGTATCACAGGGTATGCCTCATTTCTTAATGAGGTTTGATGTACAGTTTCAGGCCGATAACATACAAAGGTTAAATTAGAGCTATTGTGTATCGCAATATACATGTTTGTTGTAATGAAAATGAAATCAAATCTTTATTTACAGAAGACACGAGAAGTGCCTTATGTAAATGGTGCACATAAGTACTTATTTCGAATTAACACTCTGTTAATGAATTTCTATCTTATAAATACCTCAGTATTGCAATATTAACTCGGACTTCGTTAGTCATAAAATTTTTGTTCGTCGCATCTTTAAGTGGGCTTTTTTCTTTTCCTTTCCCTTTTTTCCCGCTTGGTAAAGTTCTGCAGCCATATCATCGCGCTCTTTTAAGTTTTGACAATACTTATTAATTCTAGGTATACAGCTATTTCGACTGATGCTTTGTATTGAAGTATATTCAGACGCGAATTGGAAAATTTTGCTTGACCGAGATTCGAACCCGGATTTACCACTCCGGGTTGTCGATCGCCATAACCAATTACGATATTCAGGCACGCTTACCGTCCCACCGAAATTCTCAACTACGATAATAGCGCCCCCTGCACATTTCTACCTCTTGCTCGCACTCTATTATTTCCGCAAGGGATCCGACGTAAATGAGAAATTTCCTATGGGAGATATATAACTGTTGGCAATACTTATGGTAGACTAATCTCGTAAATATAGTACAATGTTAAACTATTTTATAATTTTATTTCAAATTCAAACACTACAATTTAGTAAGTAATAATCAAAACATGTGTATACTATTTTCGGTTCTTATTTCTCGAACTAAGCGCACAGGTGACATTCATTTGATGTTCCTTTTTTTCAACAGTTGAAGTAATTTGTGGTAGTGCATTGATTCCTCCTTTAAATTGTTTCGCTCTACGAATATGGACTATAGAAGATTTAGTCAGTAACTGCAGTTTTACACTGATCTGCGAAGTCATTTCAATAATTTGATGTGGTCCATTGTATTTTGTTTAAACCTTTTCTGTTTTTCCCTTAGGAGTTTACTAGTTAGCTAGTAACACCCATTGCCTACCCCGTACTGTGGTAGTTTACTCGCTCGTTGCCCAATACGTTCTCGCTTTAGCGTTCACGCGTCTAACTTGCTGCCGTACCTCTTTTAATTTTTTGACAGCACCTTCACTGGCTCACCCATTTAGTAGCCGCTGAATGTTGCCGGAGTATTTTTGAATCCAAATGGCTTTCTACCATACTGGATATGTCCTGAAGGTACTGTGAAAGCTGTCTTTTGTGTACCTTGTGAATACATTTATATTTGGCGATATCCACTTTTGAGATCTAAGGTCGAGAAATGTTTACATTTACCCAAGTTATTCAATGTATCCCTGATGTTCGGATATGCAGCCATTCTTGTTCGCGCATTTAAGTAATAGCAATCACAACACATTCGATATTTTTTCGTACCATCAGGCGATTTTTTCGCAATTATCACGATTTTTGCAAACCAGGAACTGTTACTATGTTCAATAATTCCTTCCCGTAAATGTTGATCTATAAATTCATCTAGTATGGTTTGTAAATGCTTTGCTAATCTGTGAAGCAAATACACTGCTAGATTATTACCTGTCGGTATGGAATGTTCGGTGATAGGAGTTGCTGGCATTGACCGATCTGAATTAAACAAGTCTATTATACCAATAAAGAGTCTATGGGTTCCCGTTCACTATATTTCAAGCGACGAACCTTACTGTCTTTCGTAAGGCAGTCGCACTGACCGTTTGCTTGATGAGACTGGATCTTCATGGAATCCGATGAAAGCTTCATCTTTGAGTACCTCTAAACTCAGCGCTACCAACCCTTTCGTGAGTTTCACTTCATCTTTTCCGAAGTTATCTAAACTGACTGGAATCATTAGTTCACCTTTTACGTTATTTACGCGTGTAACGCTTTTTAGAATAAACCAATGCATTTCATCTAAAGTCTTTTTATTCTGTAGATGCTCTACAACACACAGTGGTAGTGTCTTTTCAACAGAGAAAAGCTCAAAATGAGGCTTTGATGGTAGATTGTTAAAGGATATTAACGACCGAACACTCATCGCGTTTCGTTATAATTTTCTCCGCGTACACCGCATAATGTCCCTGAGATTTCGATCGTTTTTTATTTCCTGTGTGACTTCTGAATTTCCTGATGAACACCATACATTAGATATTAGATAATTCTGGCGTTTGTACTCTAACAACAACATAGTCGCACTGCCTACATCATTCTGACGCAGGCCTTCGCTATAATGCGCCGAACTATTCGCGCTGCAGATGATATCAGGGTCGTAACCACCATCAATTGACGCATACCATACAAACCATTTAAATTTTATACGTATCATATGTCTCCTATTATTACCGGATAGGAGACAGGTAGATACGTATATTCCCGTATGTCTAGAATAAGTTTCAAGATATTTTACCGGCGGTGGAAACTGCCCCTCCTGATCAACTCAGGGAGGTGGCAGGCGCGTCGGTCGAACCTATGGACCACGACCCTTTGCCCCTGGACAGCGATAGCAGTGCTCCCTCGAAATCCGGTCCTCAGCGGCCGTCGAGGTGACCCCGCTCGCTACTTGGTTTTTCTCCTTATTTCTTCTCTCATTTTTATCATGGCGCTCCTTCAATGGAACATTCGCGGCATTCGTTCTAATCGGGAGGAGTTAAAATTACTCCTTCGATTGCACTGCCCGCTTCTAGTCTGCCTCCAGGAAACTAAGTTGCGTCCACGTGATCGTGCAGACTTTCCACACTACACCTCTGTGCGGTTCGACCTGCCACCCGTGGAAGGTGTCCCAGCCCATGGAGGGGTTCTGATGCTCCTTCGAGACGACGTCTATTTCCATCCCATTTCCTTGCACACTCACCTACAGGCAGTTGCCGTCCGCATCACCTTATCCACATTTACCTTCTCCCTCTGTAATATATATTCGCCATCGTCATCTGCCCTTACTAGGGCAGATGTGCTAAACCTTGTTGACCAGCTCCCTTCACCTTTCGTGTTGGTAGGCGACTTTAATGCCCACCACCCCCTATGGGGCTCTCCGGCACCTTGTCCGAGAGGCTCCCTTTTGGTGGACCTTCTCCAACACCTCGATCTTGTCTGCCTCAACACCGGTGCACCGACCTTCCTTTCTGACACAACACACACTTATTCCCATATAGACCTCGCAATATGCACTCCTCAGCTTGCCGGCCGGTTTGAGTGGTATGCACTTTCTGACACGTACTCGAGTGACCATTTCCCTTGTATCATCCACTTCCTACATCACTCCCCATCTCCACGTCCCACCAGTTGGAACATTTCTAAAGCCGACTGGGGGCTTTATTCTTCCATGGCGGTTTTTCACAATCAGCATTTTCCCAACTGTGACAGTCAGGTCGAATACCTCACAGAGGTTATTCTCACTGCTGCTGAACGTTCCATACCTCGTACATTCTCTTCTCCACGTCGTGTGCAGGTCCCTTGGTGGACTGCAGCCTGCCGCGACGCGCTTCGAGCCCGACGCCGTGCCTTACGCACCTTCCGCCGCCACCCAACTTTGGAGAATTGCATCAATTACAAACGTATGAGAGCGCAGTGCCGTCGTATCATAAACGCCAGCAAGAAAGCTTGCTGGACAGCTTTTACTAGTTCTTTTAACCGTTTTACTCCCTCCACGGTTGTCTGGGGTGGCCTACGCCGTTTTTCCGGCATCAAGGTCCACTCCCCGATTCCTGGCCTGACCGTGGAGAACGCGGTCCTCGTGGACCCAGCTGATGTTTCAAACGCATTGGGTCGTTTCTTTGCGGAGGTTTCGAGCTCTGCCCATTACCACCCTGCCTTTCTCCCTCGCAAACAGGTAGAGGAGGCACTGCCGCCTTCTTTCCGCTCTTTTAATCGTGAAAACTATAACGTCGCCTTCACCATGCAGGAGCTAGACCGTGCTCTCGCCCTGTCCCGGTCCTCTGCTCCCGGGCCCGATTCCATTCATATTGAGATGCTGAAGAACCTCTCTTCTGCGGGCAAGTGCTTTCTTCTTAGTACCTACAATCGCATATGGACTGAAGGTCATGTTCCCACAAGTTGGCGTGAAGCCATTGTTGTCCCCATCCCCAAACCAGGGAAGGACAAACACCTTCCTTCCAGTTATCGTCCCATTTCTCTGACGAGCTGCGTCTGTAAGGTGATGGAACGCATGGTTAACGCTCGGTTGGTCTGGCTCCTCGAATCTCGCCGCCTCCTGACTAATATACAATGCGGTTTTCGTCGACACCGCTCTGCTGCTGACCACCTCGTTACGTTGTCGACCTTCATTATGAACAACTTTCTAAAGAAGCGTCAAACAGTAGCCGTGTTCTTCGACTTGGAGAAGGCATACGATACCTGTTGGAGAGCGGGTATTCTCCGCACATTACACACATGGGGCCTTCGGGGCCGCCTTCCTCTTTTCATTCAAGCGTTTTTGGCGGATCGCAAGTTCCGGGTACGGGTGGGCTCTGTTTTGTCAGATACCTTTTGCCAGGAGAATGGGGTACCACAGGGCTCCGTCTTGAGTGTGGCGCTCTTTGCCATTGCAATCAATCCGATCGTGGACTGCCTTTCAGCCGACGTCTCCGGATCTCTTTTTGTTGACGATTTCGCAATTTATTGTAGCGCCCAGCGGACGTGTCTCTTGGAGCGTTCTCTCCAACGCTGTCTTGACCGTCTATATTCCTGGAGCATCGCAAACGGCTTCCGATTCTCCACTGAGAAAACTGTGTGTATCAATTTTTGGAGATACAAGGAATTTCTTCCACCTTCTCTACGTCTCGGCCCTGTTGCTCTCCCTTTCGTGGAGACTACAAAATTCTTGGGACTCATGTTGGATCGGAAACTCTGCTGGTCCACACACGTGTCCTACCTGGCTGCCCGTTGTGCCCGATCCCTTAACGTTCTTCGTGTCCTCAGTGGCACGTCATGGGGAGCGGATCGTACCGTCCTGCTTCACCTTTACCAGGCCATTGTTCAGTCGAAGCTCGACTATGGAAGCCTTGTGTACTCTTCAGCACGGCCGTCGATTCTCCGCCGTCTCAACTCTATCCACCATCGTGGATTACGTTTGGCGACCGGTGCATTTTATACCAGCCCTGTTGAAAGTCTGTATGCCGAGGCTGCTGTATTACCCTTGACCACTCGACGTGACATACTCTTGTGTCGGTATGCATGCCGCCTACGGTCGATGCCCAACCATCCCTCTTACAGATTATTTTTTGACGACTCACTCGATCGCCAATATCAGTTGTCTGTGATAGCCTTGCTTCCACCGGGAGTTCGGTTTCGCCGCCTGCTACAGCGGCTCGATTTTACCCTTCCTTCCACCCTTCGGTTGAGCGAAAGCCCATTGCCACCGTGGCATCAGGCCCAGGTTCACACACACCTCGAACTTAGTTCGCTCCCCAAGGAGAGCACTCCGGATTTGGTATACCGCTCGAGGCTTGTCGAACTCCGTTCGCGGTTCGATAATGCCGTATTTATTTACACTGATGGTTCCAAGAGCACTGCCGGTGTCGGATCTGCCTTCGTCGTCGGGGACAACCGGTTCCAATACAAGCTCCCTGACCGGTGCTCAAACTTCACGGCTGAGCTTTTCGCCCTCCACCAGGCCGTTTTGTATACCTGCCGCCACCGCCAACCTTTCTATGCCATATGTTCTGACTCCCTTAGTGCCCTGCAGAGTCTTAAGGACCCTTTCTCGAACCATCCTCTCGTGTATCGGATCCAACGCTCCCTCCAGTTGCTGGCGGATGACAGCTGTCACGTTTCTTTCCTGTGGGTCCCTGGCCATGTGGGTGTGCCCGGGAATGAGGCCGCCGACACAGCAGCCAAGGCAGCAGCTCTTTTACCTCGCATGGCTACCTTTTGCGTCCCATCGGACGATGTTCAACGGGCTCTTCGCCGGAGTATCGTGTCGCAATGGCACAGTGTGTGGCTTTCACTGTACAACAATAAATTGCGAACTGTCAAACCGATCCCGACCGCTTGGAGGACATCCTCACGCCCCTCTCGGCGGGAGGAGGTCATCCTGGCTCGGTTGCGGATCGGTCATTGCCGTTTCAGCCGCCGTCACTTGCTATCCGCCGAACCTGCACCGCTATGCTCCTGCGGTGAACTGTTGACAGTGCGACATGTTTTACTGACTTGTGTTCATTTTAATCATCTCCGTGTAGTCCTTCACTTTCCGTCTACTCTGGAGGAAATTTTAGCTGATGACACACGAGCAGCTGCTCGAGTTTTGCGTTTTATCAACTTGACCAACTTATCCAAGGATATTTAACCCTTTTAATTGTCTTTTATCTTTCTTTTTTAGCCTCTTGTTGATGTTCTGACAGTCACCTTTTTTATGAGATAATAGCGAATCTATGTTCTTGGCTGGGCGCTAATGACCATAGAAGTTGTGCGCCCTAAAACCACAAAAAAAAAAAAAAAAAAAAAAAAAAAAACAGATATACAGAGAAAAAATTCAAGTTGTCTATTGATCATGAAAACAGAAAGTGACAAGTTATACGACTGTAATGACTGAAATTTGACATTCACTGTACACTACTGTGGATCTTCTAATACTGAATTCCCTAAAGAATTCCCAAGTGGAATGTTCCACGCGTCTAACTACTAAAACCGTTTCGCTTTCACAGTCTGTTAATTCCGGTCGTGCGTCCATAATTACGTCGGAATTATTTTGACTTGAATCACTGGAGTACCGCTGACAACTCGTCCACAGAAACGTCCTTTTATACGTTGACTTTGCGATTATACCGACATATCTGACGTGCCAGTGTAAACGAATAAAATAACTAAGTTTGTTAGAGAAAGAATATAAGCCAAAAATAAAGACAGAGTATTTTAACCAACGAAGAAATTAAATCACAAACACTGTTGCTGAGAGGGCCCTGTGTCCTTTTTTTGCCCCAGTATAATGTCTTTTATAACACGTGCACTGAGCTATTCAGAACGAAGGGGCGAGTCCCAAGCGTCAACTGCAGACGACCCCTACAGAGAAACCCGGCGGTGCTTCCACCCCTGCGCGGCAGCGGGCAGCCTCGAGAAATGATAAAATGTGCAGCAGATAGGGCCGCGAGACGAGCCTCTGAAAACGGCGAAAAAATTTATTCCGCTACTTCTCATGCAAAATTGTTACTTTTAACATCGTACCATAGAATTAAGTTTCGGGTGGATGTGTGATATCTGGCACTCACATAAACCGCAATTCACAATTTTTGAGCCACGACCTGTTTTTGAATACTATTTTTTATCTTATTATACGGGTCATTACGTCAAACAACAAAAAAAAAAAACCCAGTAAGTTCCGACTGCAGCTAATAAAATAGATACAGATTCAAAACGAAATTAATTTACAGCAATAGAGCTACATACTCTTTTCAGTATACGCACATAACTAACGCCTCTCAAAATAACTGATATGTACCGGTGAAATGGATAAAATGACAATATTAATGATTCAATATTCCTTACAATAGCAGTGTATATGAGTGTATTGTTCAATATTTGTTGACTCACAGTGATACAACAGCTCTCCGAAAGCACAATTTATTGAAGTTCCCGAGAAATAGGGCAATATATAGCTGGCATGTTTTATATGAAAACGTAAACTGTCATAACGAATGAGAAGAAATATAACGTTTCCCGTTAATAATGTATGGTAACTGTAAGAAAATTTCAGGAGAGAAATTTAGGTAAAATTTTATCAAGGTTTGAACAACTACAATGAGTATGAGAAATTCCTCCTCGAATGAGAAATATATGGTAAAGGATATAGGGAATTCAAATGTATTAATATAAAACATATTGTGCAATGTATTGAAGGCCGTAGGGCCGCGGCGGATTAGCCGCGCGTACTGGAGCACCGTGTTGCGGTGCGCGTGGCCGTCCGCCGTCGCGGGTTCGAATCTCCCCGCCCCCCTAGTGAATGATGTTTGTGTCGTCTTTAGCATACGGTAGTTCATAAGTAGTGTTTAATTTTAGGGACTGATGACCCCGAAGTTAAGTCCCTTAAGTTCTACGAACATTAAACATTAGGAAACATAAGGGTTTGAGGTACCAAGCTTTTTAAAGACAGGTTAAAAAATATTGTAAACGATGAAGGCCGGTACACGATGAAAGCCGCCTGAAATTGCCCCTGTGGTCTAAGGCATCATGCTACAGATTCGGCGACGGCCCCCGATGGAGTTTGGAGTCCTCCCGCGGGCATGGGTGAGTATGTGTGTTGACCTTAGTGTAAGTTAGTTTAAGTAGTTAGTAAGTCTAGGGAATAATGACCATATTAATTTGGCCCAATAGGTTAAGAAACATTTGATTTGAGTCGATGAAAAATATTCTTTGCTTGTAAAACATGGTAACAGGCTTCATGCATACCACTTAAGAGCGTAGGACGGTTCTGCGACCGTGTAGGTAGCAGATTCCTTGACTTTCACTATCGAGTGTTGGATTCTGGGTTCCGCTGAATAGATGAGGCGTCCACTGCTCACAGGAAGCAGCTACACGCTGTGCTGTGTGGCGTGCCGTGCCGGTTTTTTACGTTAGAGGGCGTGCAGAACACAGATAAAGGTATCAACAAATAATACAATTTCTTGAGACAACATTGTCTCGTTATACCAAAGGTATTAAACTTAAGGAGAGACATTGAATTAAAACTTGTACTTTGACTGGGATTCGAACCCGGGACCTTCTACTTACCAAGTAGGCGCTTTAGACCACTCAGCTAACACAGAATTATAGCCTTATGTTTAATACCTTTGGTATAACGAGACAATGTTGTCTCAAGTAATTGTTTATTTGTTGATATTTATATCACCTCGGCCTGAGTAACAAAGTGGGATTGTTCCTATTCGCGTTCTTTGCTGGGGTGCTACTCCAATATAGGAGAGCCCTGGCAATTTGATATGCATTTCACAGGCAACATGAGACAGAATTAAAGTATGTGGTGTGGAGGAGACGTGCTTTAAGACAGTCCGTGTAGGCGCTTTGGCTAAAATGCTGGCCGGCCGAGCGTCAGTCACAGTCTGTACGGCCACTACGGTCGGGGGTTCGGATCCCCCCTCGGGCATGGATATTTGTGCCTTCCTTAGTATTAGCTAGTTCATAAGTAGTTTGTAAGTTTAGGGACTGATGACCCCGTAGTTAAGTCCCATAAGCTTAACAAACATTTGAACATTTTGGATTCGCGATTTCCTCTCAGAAAGGTCATAGCACGCACTAATTGACGGAAAGTCATCGAGTAACATGGAATTACTATCGGGCTTTTCCAGGGAATTGTTATAGGGCCCCTACTTTACCTTATATTTGTAAACGATTTAGGAGACAAATTAAGCAACTCCTTTATAGTGTTCGCTGATGATGCTCTCATTTATCGCTTAGTAAACGTCATCAGAAGATAAAAAGTAACTGCGAAATGATTTAAATAAGACATCTGCATAGTTCAAAAATTGGCAATTGTCCCTGAATATTGCCAAGTGTGAAAAAGTCATCTATATGAGCACTAAAAGAAATCCGATAAACTTCATTTACACGATAAATAATTCAATTATACAGGCCGTAAATCAACTAAATGCCTAGGAATTACAATAAAAATCAACTTTAATTGAAAAAGACACACATATGATATCGTACGGGAGGAAAACTAACGGCTGCGTTTTATTGTCAGAACGCTTGGAAGATGCAACAGTTATACTAAAAATTCGGTTTGTACTATCTTTGTACGCCCTAATTTGGAGTATTGCTGCGTATTTTGGGATCCCCTCCAAACGGGACTGCCGGAGGATATTGAGAAAGTTCATAGAAGGGTAGCTAGTTTTTTATTATCGTGGTTATGCAATAGTTGGTGTTGGACATCATTTTTTATTTCTACTGACGCAATGAATTCCATTGTTGATATCTAGTCACCTACATGTAAGATATATCGGCACACCCATTCAAGTGGTCATTTATTCGCTGGATGCACTTTGAGAAACAGAGACCATTAGTCATGTTAGTGAAGGCAACATTCAGTCGCGATTATGAATTATTGAGGTAGATTTTCAGGAAATTCTAAAAGCAAGGCTGCCTACTGTCAAATTAGATCGACTTTATCAAGAAATCCTTATAATTAAGTAAGCAAAGTGGAAAAATCTCAGGGACTGCTACCTATGATTCCTGCCATATCTCAAGAATTTTATACATCCCTGATACATGATGGAAAAGCAAAAAAAAGTACTGCAGCTAGCAGAGGTAGAGGTAGAGGACGTCGGCGTAGATCTACGCCGGGGAATGAATGGCTACCGATGAACTCTGACAATGACTGCTGCAGTACTGCGCTTGAAACGGTCAGCGAGTAGTGTCTTCTGTAGCTTGACATAGCGCAAACGGTAAGAACAAGTTCAATCCTCGGCACAGAAGGTTCAAGAACAGCAGTGAAAAATAAACATATTACTACTTTGTTTCATTTAGTGCACTTGTACCATTTTTATTCCAAGTAGCTAATACTAGTGTTAATAAGTAACTGTTATAGGTTTACTCAATAATAGTTTAATTGTGAGGTGTTTCATACACTCTGTATTTGTGTTTCAATCAAGTATCACCACTGGAATTCATTTTTATAGTGTTGTGATTTTTTAATCTCAAGAAAACGTGACGTGTATTTTCCTGGTATATACATAATTGTCACTTGTGCCACTTTTTTCTGATCCTTCACATGAAACAAACAGTTAGTGCGAAAGCGGCTGTAAAATAATTCGTTTCCGTGATTGTAAAGTATGCAAAATAATTTCAGTTAAATTCCATTAGTTGTAATAGAAAATTTGATTTAAATTTTTATTTCGGCCTTGAATTGAAATACACTGAAAATGTTAATGAACTTTTCAATTATTTGGCGGGACGCTATATTGCGGCAACAGTGCGCATTCTGTGTAGTTCCGTGCGATGTATTGTGAAACTGCTGAAAAGAATGCACATAATTGAATAACCTTCTTGCGTGCTGGTACTCAGAACTGCCGTTAAACTTCTTTTAGAAGGTTAAACTTTGTAGGTGCAAGCGCGTAAATGCTTTTGAGGGGTACAACACAGAAAGATTAATTCTTTTTGACCAGCACACTTCGTAGAATTCAAACTATAAATAGATGCAGGCCGGGACACTGAAATGAATGAACACTTTATTAGATTAAAGGTAAAATTAGCAATAAAGAAAATAGCGCTGTCTAGTTCAAACTCCGAAACAATGACGACGACTATACAAGCGGCGTCATTGTTCCATGACGTGAGCTGGCCTGCAGAACATTTTAAAAGAAATTCATTAGTGGTGAAATGAACGATAATAAAACTGATTTGCCCTAAAAATGCTATTAAATATTAACCTGACAACATACCAATAGAACAGAATCCACAGCAGCTGGAGACTGGAGGTGACACAGCCAGGTTGACTTTTATACTTCTACAAGAGAAAGTGGATCATGAAAGAGAAGGTACCAAATGAAAATCGTCGAAGTGTATCTAATAGACATTTTTAAAATCTTATCTGTGACAACGAAATTAGAATATCATGTCGTTCATGCTACAGAGTACAATCCAATACTACCCCAGACCATAAAATATGGTGTAGGACTATGATGGCGATGAATAAAGCAGTACTTCAACAGTCTGTTAGTACTGTGTCTATAGACTGTAAAGCGAACTTCGTGGTGATTGCCCTTCTCGTTCATGCTGCGTTCAGTTCACTGATCTGAGTTGATGATTTTCCTGGACCACGCGCTGTTTGCTATGCAAATCCATCCTTACGTCGCGCACGCTGCTATCTATATTAGCAAATGCTGGCGCCGACTCACTGAGTATCCTTTAGACTCTTTTAGCAATCCTTCAGCCTGACAAAAACTGCCTTTCTCATGGAAACAATCAGCTTCGCCCTGTATCTGTAATGTCACAAGCAGAACATGGAATCGGTGGGTTCAGGAGGGCAATACGAAACTCCGTGCTGAAACCCAACGGCCTCGTATCACAAGCAGTCGAGATGACAGGCAACTTATCCGTATGGCTGTAACGGATCGTGCAGCCACGCCTCGATCTCTGAGTCCACAAATGGTGACGTTTCCAAGACAACAACCATCTGCACGAACAATTCGACGTTTGTAGCAACATGGACTATCAGCTCGTAGACCATGGCTGCGGTTATTCTTGTCACTGCATCTGAGACAGGAGGGCCTGCGATGGAGTACGCAACGACGTACCTGGGTGCACGATTGGCAAAACGTCATTTTTTTCGGATGAATCCAGGTTCTGTTTACAACATCATGATGGTCACATCCGTGTTTGGCGACATCGCGGTGAACGCACATTGGAAGCGTGTATTCGTCATCGCCATACTGTCGTATCACCCGGCGTGATAGTATGGGGTGCCATTGTTTACACGTCTCGGTCACCTCTTGTTCGCAACGACGACACTTTGAACATTGGCCGTTACACTTTAGATGTGTAACGACCCGTGGCTGTACCCTTCATTCGATCCCTACGAAAACATACCTTTCAGCAGGATAATGCACGACCGCACATTGGAGGTCCTGTACGGGCCTTTCTGAATACGAAAAATGTTCGACTGCTGCCCTGGCCAACACATTCTCCAGATCACTTACCAATTGAAAGCGTATGGTCAATGGTGGCGGAGCACCTAACTTGTTACAATACGCCAGTCACTACTCCTGATGAACGGCGTTATCGTCTTGAAACTGCATGGGCATCTGCACCTGTACACGCCATCCAAGCTCTGTTTGACTCAATGCCCAGGCGTATCAAGGCCGATATTACGGCCAGACGTGGTTGTCCTGGGTACTGATTTCTCCGGATCTATACACCCAAATTGTGTGAAAATGTAATCACATGTCAATTATAGTATATTTGTCCAATGAATACCCGTTTATCATCTTCATTTCTTCTTGGTGTAGCAATTTTAATAGCCAGTACTGTATAACGATTTCATTGGAGAAGTAAACTTACTATATGGTCTCATCGTCTATTACTCTCTAAGATCAAGGAAGATTTATTTGAGATTTTTATTTCACTTTATCGACATAGTTATTGTCAATGCTTTGTTTCGACGAGACTGCAATAGGAATGGTATTCCTACTCAGGGAGAAATGGATCTGCTAAATCTGCTAAATCTCCGATGTGAAGTCGACGAGTCTCTTTGTAACTTAGCAGCCGATTCAGTAAAAAGCTGAAGGCCATCAACAGACAACGAATTTTCTAAGAAAAAGAAGAAACACCCATGAGTGTATATCCCTCGTCGTGATGTTAGGAGAGATAGTATTGGATGCAGGCCAGTTGTTGTTAAAGCTAGACAGATTTCCATTAGTAAAATACATATACCTCTCCGATATACCTGTTCGTAATTTTTTGTGACATAGTTCTAAATAAATTGTCAGTATAAGATATGTACTATCAATTTTAATGATATTTATTTCTTTTTTCCCACATCTCCTCTTACTTTTAATCTTTTTCCTTTACTGCCCAAAGTGCACTTACTTGAAATTGGTCCAATTACTCTCATTTCCCGATGTGCCAAATTTGGCTGGTAACGAAAAATTGTTTAAAAAATAAAATTAAAAACCTGAAAAAAAATTACATGGCATCGAAGCACCATTTTGAATAACTTCCACGAAAACTATTTTTTTAAAAGGTATTGATATAGCGGGTATTAAGAGGTTAAGTGCGCAATACTAGAGGGATGCGTCGCTACAACAGCCCAATTCGGCAATTCGGCGGAAGCGGACCTCCAAACAGGTAAATCGCCGGGAAATGGATGCGCCGACTGGATGGCGAGGTGCGTTGTTCTTCTGGTGAAGATGTCATGAATGTTGCGGGTGTAGAAATTGTTGTTTCTCGGGCTGGTAACAAGTGATGTTGCGTCCGTAGATTATCAGCAGCTGGCGTTACTCGGTCAATCGAGACTGTAGTGGGCCTCTCGTGGACTAAAACGCTCAGTGTGGGATTTCCATCTTGAGTACCAGTACCAATATTACGGAGGATGCGTCCAGCTCGGATCTGTAGATGTTTCGCAGTCCCAGTAAGAGCACTGGATGAGCTTTCCTCCATTCAGCTTCGAGACACATCAGCGCTGCTTTCAGGGATCTGTGCCAACGCTCAAACATCCCGTTGCTGGCCGGCTGATAGCTGGTCGTTTTATGGTTGTACGTTCCACAGAACGTCGTAAGAGTGGCAAGTAGATCAGACTCAAATTGTTTACCGCGGTCTGTCGTTATATGGAGCGGGCAACATAACCGAAAAATCCACTTAAGCATGAAGTAGCATGCCATGGTTTCCGTCGAGATGTTGTCAATTGGCACCGTTTCTGACCACCCCGTGAAACGGTCCATCATGGTTAACAGATAACGCTGATCATTTGATGGCCGGAGAAGTCCGACGATATCAGTATGAATATGTGAAAATCGGGCGTTAGTGTCCGGATAACTTCTGACTGGCGCCAAGAATGTGTCATTCAACCTTGCTGTCCTGAAACTGGATGCAACCTCTTGTCCACTCGCGGCAGTCTTTCTTGTGTCCCGACCATACGTATCAGTCCGTGGGCTGCGCACCGGGATGACAAGTAGTGCTATGTTTCAAATGTTCTTTTCCTGAAGTCTATCGGCAGATGTGGTCTGAGTTTTTCTTAAGACCCATTGTAGTTAAACGGCGGTTCCTGGTATACTAATTAATTGTAGGTTTAATGAGGGTGTCGCTCCTTGTAACATATCTTGACACCCGCGGTCCTCTAGTTGTGAATCAGCGAGCTTCGCTCATTGTATTGTAGAATCACTGCCAACACGGCAGAGGGCAATCTATGTCAACGTCCTGAATCCCGAATGTATGCCGTATGTATATGCAGAACAGCGCGATGTACACAAGCGGGTTAGGCTGCCTCGGCGACTAATGAGGTTGTTCTGGAGGAAAACATGTGTCAAGATGATAAAGTGCTGGGCTTCTAACTGAGGACGGAAGTATTTAATCGCATCGTGTATTGATCATTCCGTTTCACATCGGACACTAGGAAACCATTCTTAGTGGAGTTTCGTTTTCCTGTCATAGAAAGTAGACGTTAAGTAAATATTTTTGACAAACATCCGTGATAGTCAAACGCTTTCGGTTGTTATTTTAGAAGTGAAAGTAACGTAATTTCTCTAAATTTCGTGAGTATAGCTCATCGCTAGGAAACTGTTCAAGGGAAACTTTTTTCAAATAAATTACAAAATGAAGGCAGTTACGTATATACTAGCTGGTAAATCCAGTATTGCCCGGGTATATAGGAATTTTTCCAGTCTTATATTAGAAACGGAAATAAAAATTGGGAAAAGATTTCATTTTCATGTATTCATGTAAACTGCTTAGAAATTGTGAAACAGTAAAAGAAAGAAATATGCATAATGCTCAAAATTATAAGTGCAGAATCCAAAGAACGAAAAATAGTAACTAAACACAAATGACGTATGACATTAATTCAAAATTTGACTGAGCTAGAGTAAATAAATTCATCGGTCATTCCACCTTTGAGAAGACGACGTAAATTTGTCATGGAGATGTCAAATCCACTCTGCACTATTTAACAGATTGTCCTGTGCTTTTTTAATCGTAATAGAAAATGCAAGCCTCCCTGAAAACTGCAGTCTCTTGAAATTAAAAGGTATACCTGTCGGAATAAAGGGTATTCGTGGGATGTACACGTATTTATTCCTTTCTTATCTCAGTGCATCCTGCTTTTCTGTCCATCTGCTACTACCTTACTATCTGTCCGATTTGGTTTCGTTTCCATGCAACTCAATACTTATGACATCATATGTGTTCTACAATAACATAATTTTCCAGATTTGTAGAGAGTAATATTAGGAAACTGTCTGCGATGAATGAATAGTTGATGAATGAAGTCCAGTAAATCAAGCGTCGCCTGATGGGAAAGTTTTTGTGACTTATTTCTTACGACGTCATGTGTCCTGAACTATGTGTCGTAGGTAGTTTTTAACCCCACAGCGATTGTTGTCTGATAGTAAGTAATATTTACACCAAGTTTAGGTGAAATAGATCCATTATTTTCGGAAGAGATGTGGGAAAATAGTGCATGATGTAACAGTTATTCAGAAATTTCATTGTTCATGCCGTCATATCTCCTGAAATATGTGTCGCACTATGATGCAAATTGTACGGTTCTTCCAGTGGTATATGCACCTAATATCTGCAAAATGTATCGTGAATGGTGTTAGCAGTAAAGACGTAATATATCGAAACCTAATGCCTAATGATGCGGTTTTTCGTGAATCAAATTGTTGATGACTTCATATCTCATGAATATGTCGCACTGTGATATAGTATCGAAGGAACATTTAGTGGAATGTATGTGTAGAGTCTGTGAATTGTCTGACGAATACATTTTACAGTGTAGAAGTAATAACTTTTATTGTCATGCCAAGTGCCATATATATACACAATGAATATCGGAAAAGTAGTAACCGATAAACGTTTTCCCTTTCATCATTTTGTTGGGGTTGTCAGTGAGGAAAGTGTTTCGTGAAGATTAGAAATTATAGTCATAGTTTATTGCAAGTCGACAAATGCTCTCATTCTCAAATAGTTGACGAATAAAATCACGCTATCACGCGCCGCAAGTTGGGACAATTTTGTTTAACACATGATAACGAATGAACTGTGTATCGTAGGTGATTTTTGCAACCATATCAAATGATTTCTAACCTTAAAGAATATGTGTACCTTTAGTTTAGGAGCAGATGTAGAATGTTATCGCATGATGCGGCCGTTTTTCACGACTGTCATTGTTTACATCATGTCTCTTTACGTATGTGGTTCTTACCCCGACAGCGATTGTTGACTGACAATAAGGAACTTGGGTACCAAGTATGGTTGAAATCGGTAGATAGTTTCGGAGGAGATGTGTAACAACATACATACCTACATACACACATACAGCCTATTTTATAAGACGTATAGATAGATTGATGTGGTAATTGTGCAATAATTTTAGAATTGAAATTTCATGTACTTTTTTTCCATCATTTGTCATCTTGTATATATAAAATGCATTTTAATTGTATAAAATGTATACCATATTGTTCGGCGTTTGATTTAAAAACAGTATCAGTAAACAGTCTTAGCTTGTTTTGAATAGAGAGCTGTACAAAAACTAAAATGTATGCAGAAATTGCGCCAAATTTGCCGTCTGCACTACACGGCCACTGTTGACTGTGCCCATCCCGCCGAAGTCTAACTTGTAAGTGCAGCGCCAGCTTACGTATTTATTACGTAATTATTTTTTTCCACGTTGAAGATACGAAATTCCATCATACTTAAAACTCAACGTGTAAAAAATGGAAGTTCAAGATAATGCAAGTTTAATCCTTATGAAACAGCCTTTAATAAATGATAAAGAAGGGGTTTTACAACAATGAATAGATTGTTGTCATGTTATTGTTATACACCTACATCAACTTTAGATATTTAGCTTCAAAATAAACCATAGTTCAATGAAATCCGGTATTCGGTTATTAAGTTACACGGCACAGATACGGCCGCGGCGGATTAGCCGTGCATATAGGAGAGCCGAGCTAGGGAGCGCACCGTTCGCCGTCGGAGGTTCGAGTCCTTCCTCGGGCATGGGTGTTTGTGTAGTCTTTAGGTTAGTGTACCTTAGTTTAACTAGTTTGTAAGCTACGGTTTAATGACCAAGCAGCTGATTTGATTTGATTTCATTCTTTCAGGGAAGCCAAAACAGTCTTAGTCTAACCCGCCACTGCCCGCACCGAAACTAAGTTTATTGTGCGGTATACCAAGCAGCTGAGTCCGATAGATTTACAAACATTTGAACAGTTTTTTTTCTCTTCCTTTCTTTTGGCACAGAAACTGACGCGTTCGGAAAATAACGCTAACTTTACTAAGATTTTACGGATATCTTTTAGATAATTTGGATAGATAGTCGCATTTCTACCTGCTTATTCCTTCGATGCTAAGTTGGAGTATGGGAATATATGGTCCAGTTCTACGAACTTGTGCGTTCTGAAAAGGATTTCTTAGTTGTTTGCTCTGCATTTTTTGACCGGGAGGCCTTTTCGGGCAGTTCGGTCTCATCTTGTTGCTGTTACTCATTTAGCACCACCTAGGGGGCACGTGTGACTTAAGGAATGTCACGGACGCGAGTAACCTTGACATCCACCATGCAGTACCTGAAGGGCTCAACCGGATCACCTGTTTGGACTTAGAATTCTAAGAACTTGTGTAATGTGTACATGATGTAATATAATACTGTACATATGATCCTGTACATATGTTGTCCTTGTCATACATATCTTACACTGTATTCAGTTAGAACTAACTACCTGAACCAAGCTCTGTATCATCATTCGATAAATAATGAAGCGATATCTTCATTATTTTCTTTTTCATTAATTGGCACATGTAGAAATTATTTATTATTAAAAAATACGAGGTATATTTTCTCATTTTTCGTCCGATTTCAATTGGAATAGTCCTTAAAGTTAGTAACTCGCTTTTGTACGCGCTCCATTTCTTGCGACGTCGACTATTTATGCGTAAAAAAAAAAAAAATAAAAGAAAAAAAGGAATCAGATTGCCACTGTCTTTCTTGGCTGTTAAGTCACCTCCCTCACAGCTGAGTGGCTGTCATCTATCCATAGCGCTAGTGTTGCTTTTCGTTCCGAGCACGCTATAATGGTAGTGTCCGCTAGTCCTTGCTTGGATTTTTCAAACACAGCAGTCATACGATCAGTACATGACATTGCCGTGTTCTGTTTGCATTTAGGACCAGCATGTGCAGCTTTTATCGGTTATTGTACCTTAATATAGAAACAAAAAATTGTTTCCTAAGTGGTAAATACAATCAACAAATTTATTTTTCATACTCAGAGAAACGAATAATTTTTCTATCTCTTATTAAAGATTTGTGTTACGTCTGACTTGCAGCACAGCTAGATCAATACGAATAAATTACCGATTCACTCAGAATGTGGTCGACTTCGTACGTAGTCCTCATTTATCATTCGTCTGAATGTCATGCAAATGTCAAATGGAACATACGGAGGGCAACTGAAAGCTAATCGACTCTCAGAAAGATCTCACCTCCATCATACGCCACGGTCTCATGTTGTAGCCATAGAACCTCTATTGGGTCATATATATACAGGGTGAATCACCTAGGACGTAACACCACTTTTATTACGTGAACGATTAGATTTCGAAACGCGGTTTTAGGCACATGCTAGAGCATTTAAGGGGCACATATATGTCAGTTTGTGTGAACGTTTTTAGCAGCGGTATTAACTGTTATATTAAAGCAAGTACTTTTTCTTAATGGAAACGTTCACTTTCTGTAACTGAATTCCATTCCACTAACGTAAGAGCGTATTTTTGATGGTGCTCTTCACCGATTAGCCTATTATGGCGTAAATAAATTTACCTCAGCAGTGAATCAAATATTTACCCCGGTAGTAATTTGCTTTTTCATTTTAATACTCTCGACTGGAAGTTACCGATCCTTACTCTCTTAGTAACTTCTAGTACAGTTTCAATTACGCTTGGGTGGTGCTCGCCCCACTTATAGCACACTTAGTCTAACTACAAAACCCTCCATGTCAACGGATTCTTACAATCGATCAATGAAGAGCATCGTGCTGAGAAAAAATAAGACAATAGCTAGTAACGTCACCGCATATCTGTGCATCGTACTTTCGGACCCTGTGTTCTCTTCATGCGACCAAACGGTCCATCAGCTAGGGATTGTAGGTGAAAGTTGTGTAAATTTTGTTAGCACCCACCTACTTATGGAGTCATGATCATCATCATCATAAAATAAGTGAAATCAGATCGGGAAACAGATTCACGTTTCTTTTTCCGCGCGCTATTAGAGGATGGAACCGTAGACAAACTTCACAAAGCGGTTGGATGGACCCTCCGCCTTGCACTAAACTGTGATTAGCGGAGTATTTATGTAAGTGTGGATGCATTACGTAATTATTTTATTTTTATCATCACAACCCAACACAACTTTCACCTACAATCCGTAGCTGAAAGACCTTTTGGCAGCAAGAAGACAACACAGGCTCCGAAAGTAGGTTGTACATATATGCAGTGACATGTTTAAATACTGCCTTCTTTTTTCTCAGCACGATTTTCTTAATTGATCGACTGTCAGAATCCATGAACGTACACTTTTTTCGATATTCTGACGTAACGGATGACAGTCTTCCGGTGCCGGCCGCGGTGGCCGCGGGGACTAAGGTTCTCCAGTCACGGTCTGCGCGGCCACTACGGTCAGGGGTTCGAATCCCCCCACGGGCATGGATATTTGTGCCGTTCTTAGTATAAGGTAGTTCGTAAGTAGTTTGTAAGTTCAGGGACTGATAACCCCGTTGTTAAGTCCCATAAGCTTAACAAACATTTGAACATTTTTAGTCTTCCGGTACATTGGATGCACTGTAAGTGTGGCGAGCACCACCCTAGAGTAAATGAAACTGAAGTAGTAGTTACTAGAAGAGTAACCAATATGTGACTTCCAGTGAAGAGTACTAAGCTGAAGGAATAAATTACTACCGGAGTAAATATTCGATTTAATCCTGAAGTAAATTTATTTACGCCATAACCGGCGGAGAGCAGCATCAAAATGCGCTTCTACGTTAGTGGAATTTGAACAAAAGATATTTTAAAGCATCTTGTGGTATTTTCAATTTTATTATATTTGAGGGATATAACTTCTTGATTTTAAATGGAATAGGTGGAATCGGAGGACAGGACAAGACCGCATACATTGATAAAGATTATATTGGATGTATTTTTACTTTACTCTTTACGTGTCAAAGTAATCTAGATCTACCTCTACATGTACGTAAATACTCTGTAAATAACACTGGAGTGCACTGAAGAGGGTTCATCGAACCACTTTTATATTTCTCTACCGTTCCGTTCTCTAATAGCGCGCGCGCGCGCGCGCGCGCGCGAAAAAGGAACACCTGAATCTTTCCGTTATCGATCTGATTTATATTATTTTATTAGACTATGATGATCATTTCTCCCTGTGTAGGTCGGGTGCTAAGAAAATATGTTCACTTCCGGAAGAGGAAACTGGTGAAAGAAATTTCGCAAAACAATCTCGCCTCAACGAATAACGACTTTACTGATTTCAATTCCAAGCAGTGCATCATATCCGTGACACTCTCTCCCCTATATCACGACAATACAAAACGAGCTGTCCTTCTCTCAACTTTCTTTACATCTTCCGTCAGTCCCACTTGGTGGGGATCCCACAATGCGCAGCAATAGTCAAAATTATGACGCACAAGTGTAGTGGAGGCACTTTCTTTTAGGAGCACTATTGCATCTTGTAAGTGTTCTGTCAATGAAACGTAGCCTCTGTATCGGCTTCCATAAAAATGTTCGATGTGTTCTCTTCAATTTCAGTAGTTCGTGATCGTTATTCCTAGGTATGTAGTTGAATTTACGGCCTTTCGATTTGAGCGATTTATCGTGTAAACGAAGATTTAACGGATTTCTTTTAGAGCTCATAGGGCTATTTCAGTTGCCAATTTTTGTACTATGCGGATGACTTATCTAAATCATTTTATAGTTGCTTTTGGTATCCTCGTGACTTAACTAACCGATAAATGACAGCATCGTCCGCCAAAAGTCTAATTAGAGAGCTGTTGACGTTCTATTCTAAATCGTTTATCAAGGAAAGGGAAAGTAGACGCCCTGTATCACTTCTCTGGGGATCGTCAGATATAATTTCTGTTTTACTCGATGGTTTTCCGTAAGTTTCAACATATTGTGTCCTTTCTTATCTACGGAATGTATGACATTAACTGCGATTGCGTAAAGATGAAAACGTGTACACAGCCCTGATTTGAACCCGGGACTCCTGCTTTCTAGGCAGTTGCGCTTACCCCTATACCACTGGAGATACAGGTATCACCAAACTTGCATGGGTTATTCAAGTACGTCTCCCGCCAGATACAAATTCTCAACTTCATTCTATCTGCTATTTCTCAAACTCATAGTTTTGTAAATTATGTCCGAATGAACAGACGCCACTTTAGATTCTGCATTAATTATCTACTCACATCTACGGAATGTATGACATTAACTGCGACTGAGTAAAGTTGAAAATGTGTACCCTGCCTGAATTGTAACCCAGGTCTCCTGCATTTACTCAGTCTCAGTTAATGTCATAGATTCCATGTATATGAATAGGTAATAAGTGCAAGATAAAAAGCGACGTCTGTTATTTCGTACATGTCGGAAAGAACAGACATCAAATATATATATACCTCTCTGACAGGAAATCATTAATTCAATCCCGCGACTGTGGCGATATTCTATAAGCAGTTTTATTAAAAGATGCTTTTGAGGTACAGTGCCAAAAGCCTTCCGGATGTCAAGAAATATGGAATCGATTTGAGATCCCATGCCGATAGGTACTGATTACATAATGTGAATTGAAAGCAAGAACGACAGTTTATGAATCGTTGTTGACTGTATTGTTCTCATTATAAAGTTACGAGTTGTTAGATCAGGTTGACTGATGTGAGAGGTACAGATATGAGGGAAATGGGGAGGACAAGGAAGGGGGGTGGATTGGCAGCCTCTTCCAAACAATTACTGAATTATTCCCTAAAAGAGATGTGGCCTCTTGTCAAACAACTTTCCACCAAAATATAATGAAAAATGATGAATCTAACTACTGAATTAGATCCTGGTTCAGTTAAAAATGTACTTAATTTATTTCACAAAAAAAAAAAAAAAAAAAAATCAGTATCAGGATAAGAGCCATTAAACGACGAAAATAGGAACAGTTCTCGGAACTCTAAAAATATCAAACAATTTCAGATTACATGAATAAATACAAAAATTACATTAATAAATGACTAGCAAGTTCCTGTAATTTCGGACAGCGACAAATAACTCACGACACGAAGGAGACCAAGGGAGCGAGCTATAATTATGAGTGCTTCACTCACAAAAAAGATGTTTAAGAAAACCGTCAAAAAAAAAAAAAAAAAAAAAAAAAAAAGGAAGAATTCTAATTCTCGCCCAGATAAGCAGTTGCAAGCAATACTCGACCAAATGCTGCTGGAGCCGACGTCGCAGGAACTGGGACGGCGGCGGCAGTGCGATGGAGTGCTGCAAATTGCGGTCAAATCGAAAAAAAAAAAAAAAAAAAACTTCTCACGACAGTAGCGTGAATGCCCTACTCCCAGCCTCTGTGTCCACGGTAAGCACGCAGTGTCTAACAAAACCACAGACTCGGCTATGTCTTGGCAACTCAGACTATGTGTACAAGGCACAAGATAGTCGAGTACTCAATCGGCACTACAGCTAGGAATAACGTTAACAGCGCGTCGGTGCTGCTAATTGAAACTGGCTGAGCCTATTCACACCATTATGATACTCAGGTCGACAGACACAAGATTCAGATGGTGTCTGAAAAGTGAATGAAAGTCCACAAAGCGCAATAGGTGGAAAAATAACCGAAGTGTCAAAACACACACAAGGAAGCACGAAAGTCGAGCCGAACGCACTACTCGGCTGCCTAAGACGGAATCCCTCTGGAGCGCTGGTCTGAACTCTACCCCTAAAACGCGAGGCTACCCCCCTCAATAGAAACCAAGAGCCAGTCGCTCTCTAGGCAGCAATTTTCCTCCAGTGCGCGGACACGGCGCCAAGATAGCTTCGAACAACTGTCCTCCCGCTCAGTGCAATCCAATGACGACCGTTCCCAAGCGAGACGCCCACATAGCTGTTTGCGCGAAAAGTCTTCCTCCGTGTGTCAGTCACTGACCTGAACCTAAAGCCGTCGGCACACGGAGCGTGTATCTGAACCAGTGTGGCCGACGTGGTGAGTTTCTGACGACACAACGTGAGAATCAAACGTTGCGGAGGATTTCCCAACGTGTCGGGCAGTATCAAGCATGCCAGATATTCTCAACGTGCATCTGAACGATCACCAATAAGGTGGGAGAACGCCCCCGACGGCACACCACGTGGCTATCCGGGGAGGGAGCACCTCTTTTCGGTACTGAGATGAAGACGCCACATTGGCCGTCGTATTTCATTGGTTTTATTGTATATATAACTTAGGTCTTATGAATGTATGACATTTCAAAGCAAGTAAAATTAACTGAGTAAATTGAAAATCTCTCTAAAACCGGTCGTTAGCGGTACAACTTCTTTGAATAAATGACTGGAAACGTCTTATACGTGGTTAAAAATCTGTATTACAACAATCCGCCATTAGAGGAAAACGCGGAGTATGTTAGTGACCGAAGCGTACGCAGAAACGCCGCGGACTTTAAAATGGTAGATGGTTATCGGAGCTGGTTCACGGCTCCTCGGAACCAAACATTGTCTTCTTCTTTTGTTTGCGTTTTCTGATAGACCCTCAGTCTTTCCTACAAATTTCATAGAAGTGTACTGCATAACATTCGATGCTATGTGAACCTAAGTGCGCATCCTCAGAAGAGTGAGTTTGCTGGATTCATTTTATGAACAGGACATTTTGCACCTTACTTAGAATAAAATACGAAGTTTATTGTTTCACGTATTGTATTTTACACGTCCTTAACACTCTTCTACTGAATAGTAACATTGACCGTGGAAGAATGAACTTTTTACAAAAAGCGTGATTGTTGCAATAATTTTGCCTCATCTGAAGGCCTTTTCTAATTTTATATACCACAGTTTGTCATGAAACTTTTATAATTCGTTGCACTTATTGACATAACATGCAACTTTTCTAAGAGGCTTATGTTACTTATGTAGGCCTATATCACAGAACATAACGAACATACCCACAAGCGCGGAAAGAAGTGATTTAAAAGGTAAAACAGCAATTCCACTCGTTTGATTTCGTGAACAGTGTGTTTCCAGAACCTGATGCCGCCGACAACTGTCGCTGGAGCGCGCTGCGGTCGCGTGTAACTCGTTGAGGCACACGTCTCGTATGCACAAGTCGCGCCGTCTCCGAGCGTTCAGCCGCACGGTGGACTCGGCACTTTGACTACGCACGTTCAGACGCTCCGTGTGCCGACGGCTTAACGGTATCTCTTGGCACGGCTCTGTCGTTCGCAGAGCAATTACGACACAAAATTGGACGCACCCCTGGTGCACGTTACGCCGGCGTCGTGTTCCCCTGCCCAAGGCCCTTCCTCGGGTACCGACGCAACGGGTCCACTAAACGCCACCAAGCGGCCCTCTGACTATAAAAAGATCGATGCGCGAAGCATACAATAATTACCACAGCCATACCTTACCAAAACATCTTTTCGAGAACCCGAAAAAATTCTGGTCCTATGTAAAATCGATAAGCGGTTCAAATCCAACTGTCCAGTCACTCGTTGATCATTCCGGGGCAGTAGAAGAAAGCAAACGGAAAGCTGAAATTCTAAATTTAACCTTTAAGAAATCTTTCACGCAGGAGGACCGCTCAAATGTACCATCATTTGATCAACGTACTAATTCCGAAATGGAGAACATAGTAATAGGTATTTCCAGTGCAGAGAAGCAGCTGGGAGAGCCAAATACCAAAAAGTCTGCTGGTCCGGATGCAATACCAGTTCGGTTTTGCAAAGAGTATTCTGCGGCATTGGCGCCCTACTTAGCTTGCATTTATCGCGAATCCCTAACTCAGCGCAAAGTTCCTAGTGATTGTAAAAAAGCGCAGGTGACTCCAGTTTATAAGAAAAAAAAAAGAGAACTGACCCACACAATTACAGGCCAATATCGTTGACATCAGTTTCCTGTAGAATTTTGGAACATATTCTCAGTTCTAATATAGTAAATTTCCTTGAAACGGAAAAGCTTCTTTCTATGAATCAGCATGGGTTTAGGAAACATCGTTCATGTGAAACTCAGCTTGCCCTTTTCTCACATGACATCTTGCGAGCCATGGACGAAGGGCAACAGGCGGATTGTGTTTTTCTCGACTTCAAAAAGGCGTTCGACGCGGTGCCTCACTAGAGACTGCTAACGAAGATACGAACTTATGGAATAGGTTCACGGATTTGTGACTGGCTGGAAGACTTCCTAAGTAATAGAACGCAATACGTTGTTCTCGACGGCGAGTATTCATCAGAGACGAGTGTATCGTCAGGCGTGCCCCAGGGGACTGTGATAGGACCGCTATTATTTTCTATCTATATAAATGATCTGATGGACAGAGTAAGTTGTAATTTGCGGCTGTTTTCTGATGATTCTGTGGTGTATGGGAGGGTGTCGTCTTCAACTGACTGTAATAGCGTACAGGATGACTTAGACAAAATTTCTAATTGGTGCCAAGAATGGCAGAAATGTGAATGTAGAAAAATGTAAGGTTATGTGCATGAATATGAAAAACAATCCCATAATGTTCGAATACAGCATTAGTAGTGAGCTTCTTGATGCTGTCGCGTCGTTCAAATGTCTAGGCGTAACACTGCAAAGCAATAAGAAATGGAACGAATATGTAAGGACAGTTGTTAGTAAGGCAGATAGCCGACTTTGGTTTATTGGGAGAGTTTTGGAAAGATGTACTTCATATTAAAGGAGACCGCGAATAAAACGCTTGTACGACCACGTCTTAAGTATTTCTCAAGTGTTTGGGACCCGCAACAGATCAGTTTAAAGCAAGACAGAAGCAGTTCAGAGGCGAGCAGCTAGGTTTGTTACTGGTAGGTTCCACCAATGCGTGAGTGTCACGGAAATGCTCCGGCAACTCTATTGGGGATCGCCGGAGGAAAGACGACGTTCTTTTCGTGAATTTCTGTTGAGGAAATTTAGAGGGCCGCAATTTAAAACTGAGTGTAGTACGATCTTGCTGCCGCCTACTTACATTTCGCGTGGTGATCACAAACACAAGATAAGAGAAATTAGTGCTCTTACGGAGGCATATAAGCACTCTATTTTTCCTCGTTCTATTTGGGAGTGGAATAGGAAATGAAATGCCTAGTAGTGGTACAGTGTACCCTCCGCCACGCACCTTACGGTGGATTGCGGAGTATGCATGTAGATGTAATAGATGGGTGTCTTCCCCAAAGGCACATTCTCCGTCTCACATGGACTCGGCACCTCTGTCTCCTTCTGGTGTCACCCAGAAGCAGTTTAGAACGGATAGGATTCATTGGCTTGGCCTCTGCGTGGAACTGAACTGCATGCAAGTAACAATTACCCGTAAAAATTAAAATACATTTGACTGTCAGTGTTAAAAATAGTCATTTGCACTTATTTCATATAAAAATCGTTTTCGTGGTGGGAGAGGAGATGGTAACTTACCTGATCCCCCGAAAAGGGCCTGATGATAAGGGCGCAAGTGTGTAACGTATAACTGCTGCGACAGATAATCCCACTCGTAAACTGCCCTGCCGTATCTTTCGATGCAGCGGAACTGTTTCTACCTCGATACAGAAAATTCGCAGTATGTGGTGTGGGGATTATCCCGCTAAAGATAAACAAGATGCGGCATTAGGGGGCTTTCCCGGAATCAGATGCAGGCGGCGGACGCCCAAATTCGGCCCAATTTTTCGGCGAGCGGCTCCGTATCGGGCCGAGCGTCAGTTTGCGGCGACAGGCGAGATACGCCGTTAAGTAGGCTCTGCGGCACGCCTGGCGGAGCTATGCGGCTGCCGAGATATCGGCTCATTTTCCGCCTCGGCCGGGAAATTGCTACGGCGGAATGCGCCGTCGCCGCCGCCACCGCCGCTGCAGATGGGATCGGCGTGGCGCGGTGTGCGCGCAGTTCCAGCACAAATCGCGCGCCAACAGAGTTCGCCGCGTTAGGCGGAGCGGCCACACTTTGTGCAGAGACTCGAAGCCGGCGGGCACCGCCAGCGAGACACCGTTCTCCCACGACCGGGGGATCAGCCCGCTGCCGTACTACTACCACTCGCAGCCCTCTTCTCGAAACTGCTTCTTACCGAGGCTTCTCTATCCCAAGGTGCCCTAGCTGAACTGTTCAGTGGATCGTTCCACTAATGTCCAGTTAGTTTTTCTTTTTCTTTTTTTTTCGCGCTTTTATGGAAACACTCTTTAGTTACAATACTACGGACAACCAAATGGCAGTCTGATATTAAACGATTCGTCGAAAGTGACTTTAACCCATTAGTGGTAGAAAGGCTAATATCGTTTGTTTGGATGCCATCTCACTACTGTTGAATTATCGTACTAAGGTTTCCGATCCAGTTGTCACAATTTAAAAATGTCCGAACGGCATGTTTCGGGCCTACATTAGCCCATTCTCAAGTTCTAAAAGGAGAAAGCCGAGGAAAACATAAATTAAAACGAAAACAGTAAAACCTATAACCAAGTGTGTTCATCCTAGACAGGCTTGCCTTGATTTCTAAAACATATCTGCCCGAAGGCAACGTCAATCATAAAATGTTTGCGGTATATGCGCCATGTCAACAGATAAACATTCCTCACCGTAAAACATGTTTCTAGTTGGAGGCACAGTTGTGGACTGCTAACTATCTACTATGTCAGAGATAGTCCAAACGCTACCCAATACCAAAGATAAACCTGTCGTATTGCTACTATCGAAAATAAACCCGTCTAAAGCCACAAATTTAAAATGTATACAAGAAACTATCAGTGAATCAGCCAACCCCAACCCAAAGGAACCGAATGCGAGGTGAAGTATCACTGTTTATCAAGGATATTACCAAAATGAGACCAGAAATGTCCTTTAGACAATTCCGTCTGTTCATTTAATATGCTATTCGGTTCTTTTCTTAACGCACAAAAAATTTCAACCTCCTCCAGGTTAGACAGCAACCATCCCTTATCCTCATAATGTATTGGCCTCATACTGTTATTAATATCGCCCAACGAATGCCGTCATTTTTTAGATGCTTCGCCACCGCCGAAGAGCCATTATCAACGTTGTTATGCTCTTTAAATCGAATTTTAAAATTCCTACCAGTCTGTCCCACGTATTTCATTTCACAATCTAAACATTTAACTTCACAAACTCCCGCTTTCCCCGCCGAATCGTCTCCAGAATCAATCTTGTGTTTCAACCTCTGTTCTAATCTGTTGTCTGTCCTAAAAGCTATTTTAAACCCGTCTTTGTTAAATAATTTACCCACTTTATGTGAGATATTTCTATATTTCTGGGAGGTTTTCTCATCTGTTTATTTTTGTGTCAGATCATCCTATCCAATTTACTACTAACTCGGCCTCATAACCATTTTCGACCGATATTTGCCGAAGTGTTCGCATTTCTTCTTTATTTCAGGGATTAGCGGAATGGAATTCACCCTGTGTTCCGCACTTTTGAAAAACGCTACTTTATGTTTGTGGGGGTGGCAAGACGTTATATTAATAACGGCACCTGTAAAAGTGGGCTTCCTGAAAATTCCTAACTCGAGCATATTTTCTTTATTCTGAATCCTCAAATCCAAATAATTTAAAATCCCCTGCTGTTCATGTTCTACCCAAAATACTATGTTCCTGTGCAACGTGTTAATGTCACTCGTAAATTCATTTATCTCGTCCTCAGTACCCTTGTACCCCAAAAGTATGTCATCAACATACTTTCTGTATATCTGTATCTTATCTTTGTGCTTTGCATTTTCTTTTAAGAAAGTTGTTTTACATGAATTTGGCGTATAAAGCAAATAAAATAATAGAGAAAGAATTATCAAGTGGGAGGGAGAGCAGAGAGGAAAAGTACTGAAAGTTGTGAATCATAAGTTGAAAGAAAATGAAGCGCTGGTGGTTAAAGGAGACAAAGGAAATAGTGCGATTATTATCAATAAAGATGATTACATAGACAAAGTCAATAGTTTCTTTGCTGACAATGGTATTGTGGAAGCTAAATAGTCGGCCGCGGTGGCCAAGGTGACTGAGGCGCTTCAGTCACGGTCAGCACGGCCACTACGGTCGGGGGATCGAATCCCCCCTCGGGCATGGATATTTGTGCCGTCCTAGTTCGTAAGTAGTTCATAAGTAGTTTGTAAGTTTAGGGACTGATGACCCCGTAGTTAAGTTCCCATAAGCTTAACAAACATTTGAACAATTTTTTGAAGCTAAATATGACTACACCAGTTGGTTTCAAGCAGGACTCAAAAAACGACTAAAGGAAACTCAGTTTTTGTTTACCAAAAAGGAAATAGATAACTTCATATTAATGAATCCTGAGGCACCATTTTTGGATGGCAGGATAAAGACTCATAAGAGTGGGGAACCGGTGAGGCATGTGATCAATGGGAGAAAGGGACCAGGGGTAAAAATTATGAAAAGATTTAGTGAATTGTTACGTGAATGATACACATACAATGAAAGTTTCTCGGTTATAATTAGTACCGAGGTGGCACAGCTGATACAGATAACAGTATGAGGCCAATACATTATGAGGATAAGGGATGGTTGCTGTCTAATAGTGATGGGACAACCGACTGTTTTTAACAACCGATTGGTCAATCGGTTGTTTTTTCGTTCAGTCGGTTTTTTCAGTCGAATGAAACAACCGAATGAAAATAGTCTCTGTGGCTGTATGAATGTTTTCACTCACTGGTGGGGTTTGAGTGGTTTCAGTCGATGCGAAACAATCGAATGAAACCAGTCTCTGTCGGTTGCAGCCGCTATATGAATGTTTTCACTCATTCAGTTGGTTTGAGTGGTTTCAGTCGATGCGGGAGCACCGAATGAAACAAGTCTCTGTCCTTTATATGAATGTTCTCGGCACTGAGTGGTTTCACTTGATGCGATACAACCGACTGGAAAAAGTCTTTGTCGGTTTCTGCAGTTATATGGATGTTTTTATTAATTCATCGACTTTGTGTGATTTTATTTGCATACTCCTTCAGCCTTTTCGGGTATAAATGAACCGTGATTCAGCATGAAACATTCTTAAAGACAAATTTTAAGAATATAGCAGTGTGTCCGTGTGTCTGTTTCTATTGCATGCAAATCTGCAGTTTTGTTCCAATCTTGATGAAATTTTGCACACTTGACCTTCAAAGCAAGAGAAACGTCACTCCCTGCATCAAATTTAATTCGGTGCATGGCGGAGGGTACTTTACATACTAACTTCGACAAAAACCACAATTTGGCTGCGATCTTGATGAAATTTTGCACACTAGACCTTTAAAACAAGGCGAAGGTAACTGTGTACAATAAATTTCGTAGGTGCATGGCGGAGGGTACTTTACCTACTAACTTCAACAAATTCCGTTTGTATTCGAATTTTAATGATATAATTCACTCTTCACCTTCAAAGAAAGAGAATGGTCTCCGTCTACATCTACTTTAGTTCGATGCATGAGAGAAGGTATTCCAGAATTCGACGCCAATATAGAGTCTATTCCGATCCTGATGAAATTTAGCACACTTGACTTTCAAAACAAGTGGCATCTAAGATTTTGTATGGTACATGGCGAGGGATGAAATAAACCTGCACACCGTTTCACCGATAACCACAGAAATATCTGTGACAAGAGTGAATAATTATGAAACTTGAGATGAATGTTTTCATACACCGTTGACGAATACAGACGCGCTGAAGGAAATTTACAGCACTGATAAATGTTGTATGTCTTCTCATACTCCTTCAAATTAGATGGAATTAACAAAAATATTTTTATAAGAAACATTTTTATACAAAATACTTTAATAAACTTTTTTTTTACAATATCTAATGTTTTAGTGATCTTCGAATTTGGATCTAGCAAATATGCTCAAAGTTAAAATACTTAACTCTGTCCTACTAGTACCTTAGATATGTATGAACAATAAGCCGTAAACCGCACGTTTCTACCTGTTCCCACTTCGGAGATACAGTATGCGAGATTAAACTTGTAGCGATCATTTTGGAACACCCTGTAATTTCGACGCTTCTTTATTGAGACAGTAAGTAACCGACAACAATCGGCAATGGCACGCCCTGCGACGCCGCCAGACACTGTTGTGTGGAGTTTGGCGCGCGACTGCTGGCGCTGTCAGCAGTGAAAACGCAAGCGAGGCAGCACCCCCTCTCGAGTCCCCGCTCCCCGCGAAAAACGTACTGCCTCTTTCCACTTTAAAAGAAAGAATGATAATTTAGTCAATGTACAAAACTGCAAAAGTGTCGCATGTTTTCATTTGGTTGTTCCCACAGACTACTTTCATTCGAAAAAAAATAAAGTAAAACTACGACCGACTGACTCTTTCATTCGGTTGCTACCACTGACTGGTTTCACTCAAAAGAAATAATGAAAAGGCCAACGTAATGTGTAAATTTTTTCATTCGGTTGGCCCCATCGACTGATTTAACTCAAAAGAAAAGGAATGAGTGGTCCAACCGACTGCGTCGATTTTTTCATTCGGTTGATACCACCGACTGGTTTAACTCAAAAGAACGAATGAAAAGTCCAACCGACTGAATCGGTTGTTTCATTCGGTTGGTCCCACCGACTGGTTTCACTCAGAAGAACGAATGAATAGTCCAACCGACTGAATCGGTTGTTTCATTCGGTTGATCCCACCGACTGGTTTCACTCAGAAGAACGAATGAATAATTCAACCGATACGAGAAACTACAACCGAATGATCGATTTTTTTCCAACAACCGAATGAATCGATTGTTTTCATTCGATTGTTCCCATCACTACTGTCTAACCTGGAGGAGGTTGAAATTTTTTGTGCGTTAAGAAAAGAACCGAATAGCATATTAAATGAACAGACGGAATTGTCTAAAGGACATTTATGGTCTCATTTTGGTAATGTCCTCGATAAACAGTGATACTTAACCTCGCATTCGGTTCCTTTGGGTTGGGGTTGGCTGATTCACTGATAGTTTCTTGTATACATTTTAAATTTGTGGCTTTAGACGGGTTTATTTTCAATAGTAGCAATACGATAGGTTTATCTTTGGTAGTGGATAGCGTTTGGACTATATCTGACACAGCAGATAGTTAGCAGTCCACAACTAGAAACATGTTTAAGGGTGAGGAGTGTTTATCTGTTTACATGACGCATATGCCGCAAACATTTTATGGCTGACGTTGCCTTAGGGCAGATATGTTTTAGAATTCAAGGTAAGCCTGTCTAGGATGAACACACTTGGCTATAGGTTTTAGTGTTTTCGTTTTAATTTACGTTTTCCTTGGCTTTCTCCTTTTAGAACTTGAGAATGGGCTAATGTAGGCCCGAAACATGTCGTTCGGACGTTTGTAAATTGTGACACCTGGAGCGGAAGCTTTAGTACGAAAAGCTAATATCTCCGGCGAAAGAAATCGCCTCCGCGCGGGGGTAGCTGAGCGGTCTGGAGCGCCACGTTATGGATCACGCGGCCTCCATCGTCGGAGGGTCGAATCCTCCCTCGGGCATGGATGTGTGTGTTGTTCTTAAGTTAGTTTAACTTAATTTAAGTAGTTTGTAAGACTACGGACTGATGACAAACGTAGTTTGGTCTCATAGGATTACAAATATTCGAACATTTGTTTAGAAATCGCCAGTTTTTTCCCTCTTTAGGTGGAAGCAGACATAAACGATACATTGCTATTGACTACTTTGCTCGCCAAAGATAAGACCGTTGTTTTTAATGTCTGCTAACACTAGCAGCTCGTTAAAGTGGCAAGGAGAGGACGCCTACTCAACATTGCTGAATTCATCCAAGTTTATAGTACATGTAGGGCGTGGTGAGATATCAAAGTGCACCAAGTGGGAATTCCAGATGGCTAGGCGACTAGGAAATAAAAGGAATTTTGATACGGATCTACCACCATATGCACCTTATCAACTGTCCCTGAAACGACTGAGGCGCTTCAGTCACGGTCTGCACGGCCACTACGGTCGGGGGTTCGAATCCCCCCTCGGGCATGGATATTTGTGCCGTCCTTAGTTGTAGGTAGTTCATAAGTAGTTTGTAAGTTTAGGGACTGATGACACCGTAGTTAAGTCCCTTAAGCTTAACAAACATTTGAACATTTGTCCCTGAAAGAAGCTGTTTAAAAAGCGTTGATTGGCTCAGCGTGCCGGGCGCCGTGGCTCAGTGCTCCCGGTCAGCGAGCTAAACGCCCTCTCTAATAGAGCCATAAAAAAAGCGGCATCGGATTTTTATTGAAAGGTTCGCGGGTTCGTTTGCGCCCGGAGGCAAATATTTTTTGCCCCTTGGCAGTGCGTACACTACTGACTTCAAAGTTAACCGCAACATCATAAATGTTATTTTGTATTTACATGTGCACAATATCAGCATGGGACGTCATTATTTAAAACAATCATATTATCTTGCAAACTTGGGGTTCTGAACAGTCCATAAGGTGCAAGCACGAATAATCGTGAACGCGTTAACTACAGTCCCTTTTGAAATGTTTGTAGTCCCGAATGTCATCCAATGCCTATTTTTTTTCTTTTTTTGCTTATATAAATAAAAAAAAAACCTATGTGATATTGCGGTTAATTGTGAATGCAGTCTACATCTACATCAATACTCTGCCATCCACTGTGAAGTTCATGGCAGAGGGTACATCCCACTGCACCAGTTATTATGGTTTTCCCATTCCATTCACGTATTGAGCGAGGGAACAATGATTGTTTAAATGCCTTCGTGCGAGCTGTAATTAATAATCTAGTCCTCACGATCCCTACGAGAAAAATATGTAGGTGTGCGCATTGTCAAGGAGCAGAATAAAAATTGCCGCCGGGTGGAGTTCAACCCGCGACCTTCTAAATACGAATCCGATCTTTTACCGCTGCCCCAAACACCGCTTCCTAAACACGCTTTCACAGGGACAGTTGATGAGTATAGATACAGATCCGTATCAAACTTATTTTTATTTCCTAAACGCTCGGCCATCTGGAGTTCCCACTTTGTGCACTTTCGTTTCTTAAGACGCCCTACATCTACCATAAATTTGGACGAATTCGCCGATGACGAGTAGACGTCCTCTCCTTGTTAAAGCCATATACAGACGGAGACACTTCTTGCGCCACAAATGGTGAAATGAGTAGAGATGGCATAACATGCGTCAGCTGCGTTTGAACACACAATGACCGCAGATGGCGCAACATTATTTTAGAAAATGGATGACGACTAACTAAAGCCGGCTGCAGTGGCCGAGTGGTCTGCGGCGCGCCAGTCGCGTTCTGCACGGCAACTACGATCGGGAGTTCGAATCCCCCATCGGGCATGGATAGTTGTGCCGTCCATAGTATTAGCTAGTTCATTAGTAGTTTGTAACTTTAGGGACTGATGACCCCGTAGTTAAGTCCCATAAGCTCTATAAACATTTCATTTGAACTAACTAAAAGTTGCAGCTGCTGTTTATGCTGTCATCGCTGCGGCTATATCTCGGCAACGTCGACGAAGAAATTTACTTTGGAAAAATAGAAGGTGGTGCATTAGACCACGGATTTTAAGACTTGATGACAGCGGTCGGGTATTACACACACTACTACGTCATGAACTCAGAAGTTTTCTGAAGATGGGCGATATAGAATTCATGACACTGATCCGTCAAAAAAAAAAAAAAAAAAAAAAAAAAAAAAACCTGTTATGTGCTGTGAATGGATGCTTATGGCAAATACGAGACATAGTGCACGACCTCCCAAAGTTCACGAGATATTTTATTATTAATCTAAAATGTATATAGTCACTAGCTGGATTCTTAGAAATCAAAACAAAACGCACAAACCAACTGAGCTATAAACGCACAGTAAGTGTCTTGAGAAATGCCTCATGACAAACGCAAGGTACCAGCTTAATCTTTCCACCTACTGTTTTAACCATAGAAGAAATTGAAGGGAAAAAGTATTACTTACAGCGACACCCGTGCTCTTAGTATAATCCTCATTTTTCGTGAAACACCTGTGTTGAAATTTCCTTTTTTGTCTGATCTCGTAAGAGAGAGAGAGAGAGAGAGAGAGAGAGAGAGAGAGAGAGAGAGAGAGAGAGAGAGAAAGAAAGTAACATAACTTTATTAATAGCAAGCACTATTATATAAGGTCAAAATCTAAACAATTAACACACACACAATATTTCTTGTAGAGCTACCAAAGGTTAATATTAATGGGAATACTTCCTGATCAATCTTCTGGGTGAACCTTTCTAAGGATACACGGTTCTACAAATGGTGGAAAAATCGAAATTTTTTAATGAGTATATTGAATTCTGTACTCTTTTCTGATTATGTTGATATATACATCATAGGGTTTCAAATGAAACATCATCTGTATATACCAAATTTTAAAGTTACGCCCTCTTTATTTCTGTTATAGGAACCAGTGTTATTTCGAAAACAACTGTGAACTTTTTGTTTCCAGCGATTATACGTATGATACATTGTATATGTTGGTAGCAGTTCAGGTTTATAGTGTCTTTAAATGATTATCATTCCTAGTATTTACTTTTGTTTCGCTGAGGCAGTTTGTTCACACGTTACTAATGTTCGTTGTCCAAGTACTACATATATTTGTTGTCCAAGTGCTACATATATTTGTGGAAGTACTTATCATTTAGTGTGCAATAAATGTGGTCTATGCCACGCATCAGGAAATTCAATAAAAAGAAATTCCGCGGTAACCAGTTCACAAACAAAGCAAGTCACACCGTAGAAAGTAATCTATGCATCAGTTTTTCAGGGACCCTGTTATGACTGAAATAAATGATTTTTCAGAGACCTGAGTGATCCTATTTTGCTTAGTAATTTTCTTCATTGGGGTGCTCAGAATACAAATGAAAACTTCAACCAATGCACATCAGAAAGATTACCCAAGAATGATTTTGTAGCACTAAATACATTGAAATTTGGTGTACTAGATGCAGTGATATGTTTCAATGATGTTTCAAGGATGGAAGTCCTGAGAGATTTATGCATAAAATGTGGCTCCAGTATAGAAGATCAATTGGTTGCGTGTGACAGACAACGGGTGCATAAAGCTGAAAGATTCGCTCTTCCAAGTTACCAAAGATGAAAGAAGTGCTAAAAGAAATGCCAAGAGGAAGCCTGAAGGTGATGAAATGCTGCAGGATAAAGACTATGCTTCAGAATTGTTCTGAGGCTCAGATTAATTGGACTCAAATCTTCATTCGAAATTTCCTGCAAGTTGTTTTTTTTCAGCATTGAGGTTCAAATATTTCCTACAGTTTATCAAGCATCAACCAAATTATAGAAAAAATAACATTTTAATAGGAGACAAAACATAAAAATTAAAATGTAAGATTTCATAATTTTGTACCCTCGTAATATACATAATAGGTGGAATTATATAGATATAGTATATGAGCGATCATATCATACATATCTGGTAAAAATTGAAATTATAACATACGATTAGATGGTACTTCAATTTGAGGAACCATGTTAAAAAAAAAAAAAAATAAATAAATAAATAAAAATAAAAATAAAAAAAATAAAGTTGCTCAATTTCTTTGTAAAATATTCAAAACACTTCCAATTTGTTTAAAATGTTATCTGCATTACCTGATATCAACAAAAAATCTGTAAATCATGTACATTATAACAAGTGCCTGAAAGAAATAGCCGCGTCAAATTATCCGTGCGCATCGGGGTGCAGTGCTACGGTGCGCGCGGCGGTTCGCCGTCGGGGCTTCGAGTTCCCCCTCGGTCACGTGCGTTTGTGTTGGCCTTAGGTTAAGTTAGTTCACCTTCGTTTAAGTAGTTTGTAAGCTAGGGACTGTTAACCCAGCAGTTAAGTCCGATATTGAAAGAAATAGGTGTTGATTTTTACATACTATTGAGCCTGAAAAGTCCCGTGTGTTTAAGGCTGGTATTATTGGACAAAGAATTGGACAAATAAATATTGTACCTAGTGTAATGGGAATGTAGTCCAATATTTCATCAAATCTAAGGCATCGGCTTAGATGTTGTTGTTGTTGTGGTCTTCAGTCCGGAGACCGGTTTGATGCAGCTCTCCACAATCCCCTATCCTGAACAAGCCTCTTCAACTCCACATAAGAACGACAACCTACATCTGTCTGAATCTGCATACTGTATCCATCTCTTGGTCTTCCACTGCGGTTTTTACCCCAAACACTTCCCTCCAACGCTAAATTCAAAATCCCTTGATGTCTAAGAATGTGTCCTACCAATCTATCTCTTTTTTTAGTCAAGGTATGCCAGAAATTTCTTTACTCCCCAATTCTGTTCAGTACCTCCTCATTAGCTACCCGATCCACCGACCTAATCTTCAGCATTCTTCTGTAGCACCATATTTCAAAAGCCTCTATCCTCTTCCAGTCCGCATTGTTTATCGTCCATGTTTCACTCCTATTCAAGGCAACACTCCATACGAATGCCTTCAGAAAGGACTTCCTTACGCTTAAATCAATTTCGATGTTAACAAATTTCTCTTTTTCAAGAATGCTTTTCTACCTATTGCCATTCTGCATTTTATATCCTCTGTACTGCGACCATCATTTGTTATTTTACTTCCCAAGTAACAAAACTCATGTACCTCCTTCATTGCTTTGTTACCTAATCTAATTCCTTCGCCATCACCTGATTTTCTTAGACTGCACTCAATTACCCTAGTTTTGCTCTTGTTAATGTTCATCTTATATGCACCTTTCAGCACACTGTCCATTCCGTTCAATTGCTCTTCCAGGTCCTTTGCTGTCTCTGACAGAAATACTATGTCATCGACAAAACGTAATGTTTTTAATTCTTCCCCCTGAACTTTAATTCCTTCTCCAAATTTCTCCTTGCTTTGCTCAATGCATAAATTGAATAACATTGGAGAAAGGCTACAACCCTGTCTTACTCCCTTTCCAACCGCTGCATCCCTTTCCTGCCCTTCAACTCTGACAACCGCTGTCTGGTTTTTGTACAAGTGGTAAATAACCTTACGCTCCCTACATTTTGCTCCTGCTTGCTTCAGAACTGGAAAGAGTTTATTGCAATAAAAATTGTCAAAAGCCTTCTCCAAATCTACAAAAGCTAGAAATGTAGGTATGCCTTTTCTTAATCTATCTTCTATGATAAGCCGTAAAGTCAGTATTGCCTCCCGTGTTCGTACATTTCTCCTGACCCCAAACTGATCTTCCCAGAGGTCGGTTTCTACCAGCTTTTCCATCCTTCTGTATATAATTCGTGTTAATATTTTGCAACCATGACTTATTAAACTGATGGTACTGTAGTTTTCACACCTGTCTGCATCTGCTTTCTTTGGAATGGGGATTAAACCATTTTTCTTAAAGTCTGAGGGTACTTCACCTGTCTCATACATCTTACTCACAAGGTGAAACAATTTTGTCATGGCTGATTCTCCCAGAGACTTCAGTAGCTCTGAGGGAATATCATCTACTCCAGGGGCCTTGTTTCGACTTAGGACATTCAGTGCTCTGTCAAATTCATCTCTCAGTATAGTATCTCCTATTTCATCCTCATCTACTTCTTCACCCCTTTCTACAATATTGCCGCTAAGTTCATTTCCTTCATAGAGCCTCTCTATATACTCTTTCCAACTTTCAGCTTTCCCTTCTTTGCTGAGAACTGGTTTTCCATCATTGTCCTTGATATTCATATAGCTGTTTTTCTTATCTCCAAATGTTTCTTTTATTTTCCTGTAGGCTGTATCTATTTTCCCCTATTTATACATTCTTCTATATCCTTGCATTTGCCTTCTAGCCACTCCTGCTTAGCCATTTTGCACTTCCTGTTAATCTCATTTCTTAGTTGTCTGTATTCAATTTTGCCTGTTTCATTTACTGCATTTTTATATTTTCTCCTTTCATCGAATAAATTTAGTATCTCTTGTGATATTCAAGGATTTTTTGTAGGTCTTGCCTTCCTACCTATTTTGTCCTCTGCTGCCTTCACTATTTCATCTCTCAATGCTACCCATACCTCCTCTACTGTTTTATTTTCACCCGTGTCAGTCAATTGTTGCCTAAAGCTCCCTCTGAAATTCTTAAGAACTTCAGGTTCCTTCAATTTATCCATGTCCCATCTCCTTATTTTCCTACCTTTTTGTAGTTTCTTCAGTTTCAGCCTACAGTTAATAACCAACAAGTTATGGTCAGAGTCTATATCTGCCCCTGGGTATGTCTTACAGTTTAAAACCTGGTTCCGAAATCTATGTCTTACCATTATAAAATCTATCTGGTACCTCCCGGTGTCTCCTCGTCTCTTCCTCGTATACAACCTTCTTTTGTGATTCTTAAACTAGGTGGCTTCCTCTTTCATTCCTTTTGCCCAGTCCATATTCACCTACTATCTTCCCTTCCCTTCCTTGTCCTACTACCGAATTCCAGTCTCCCATAACAATTAAGTTTTCCCCTCCCTTAATTGCCTGAATAATTTCCTTTAGCTCCTCATATATTTCTTCGATCTCCTCATCATCGGCAGAGCTAGTTGGCATATAAACCTGTACTACTGTTGTCGGTGTTGGCTTCGTATCTATCTTGACTACGATAATGCGATCACTGTGTTGCTCATGGTAGTTTACCCGCATTCCTATTTTCTTATTCATTATCAGACCTACTCCTGTAATACCCCAACTGATTTTGTATTTATAATCATGTACTCGCCTGACCAGAAATCGTGTTCCTCTTTCCACCGAACTTCACTAACCCCCACTATATCTAACTTTAACCTATCCATTTCTCTTTTTAAATTTTCTAGCTTCCCGACCCGATTAAGGGATCTAACATTCCACGCTCCGATCCGTAGAATGCCAGTGTTGTCTTTCCTGATGATCACATCCTCCTAAGTAGTCCCCTCCCGGAGATCCGAATGGGGGACTATTTAACCTCCGGAATATTTTACCCGAGAGGATGCCATCATCATATGTTCATACATTAGAGCCGCATGTCCTCGGGAAAAGTAACGGCTGTAGTTTCCCCTTGCTTTCAGCCGTTCGCAGTAACTGTGTGGCAAAGCCACATTAGCTGATGTTACAAGGCCAGCTCAGTCAATCATCCAGACTGTTGCCCCTGTAACTACTGAAAAGGCTGCTGCCCCTCTTCAGGAACCACACGTTTGTCTGGCCTCTCCACAGATACCCCTCCGCTGTGGTTGCACCTACGGTACGGCTATCTGCATCGTTGAGGCACGCAAGCCACCCCACCTCGGCAAAGTCTGTGGTTCATGGGAGTGGATCGGCTTAGATAAGATAAAACAGCTGTAGCGGCATGGAGACTGTACCACTACTAGCGCTGCGAGCGGTCACATTTCTCACGGCAGGAAACAGAGACGCGCGATTTCTCTGTCGTATCGGCTTAGATAAGATAAACCGGCCGCGGTGGCCGAGGGGACTGAGGCGCTCCAGTCACGGTCTGCACGGCCACTACGATCGGGGGTTCGAATCCCCCCTCGGGCATGGATATTTGTGCCGTCCTTAGTGTAAGCTAGTTCATAAGTAGTTTGTAAGTTTAGGGACTGATGACCCCGTCGTTAAGTCCCATAAGGTATACAAACATTTGAGATAAGATAATCGCGCGTCCTCTGTTTCCTGCAGTGAGAAATGCGACCGCTCGCAGCTCTAGTAGTAGTACAGCCTCCATGCCACCACAGCTGTTTTATTTCGACGTTAATGTATGACATAGCGTTCGTATGGTAAACATGGCTACTAGTGGCAAGTTCGTGTTGTGTTTTCCATCAACAACAAAATTGATAGGAATGTATAAATCAGATGGAGCGTTGTATAAGAAGCGACAAGTCCAATTCACACTCGCTGAGCTCAATACCCTGCGGTGAAAGTGAGGTCCAGTTACAATTGGTGATATAAAAAATTATAATATATTATCGGAATCGAAGACGTAACACCCCTAAATCTAATTTACCGCCAAAGCAGACGTTATGATGTATGATTTTGGTCAACTTGGTGTGCTAAGTGCTGCAAGTGAAACAACATTTAAATCATCGACATCTGTTTCCTAGCGAAAATATATACATATAAAAAAGTAACACAATTTTTGTAAGAAATAAATAAACTCTATTTACTTTATGACCTATGTCCCCCCTTTACATTGTTAATGACGTAATAAACAATTTAGATTTTCCTCTATGTAAGTGCTGAACATTTTACATTTAAAACGTTATTTAATGAAACGTGCTATACCAACTTACAATTTTATTTGTATACACTAATTGCGTGAGCCTTTTCTGTTACTCTATTGCATATTGTGGAGAATGGAGAGGTACAAAATAACTAACAGTGAATTACGGCACGGCTGTATTGCTGACGACATAAAAAAGAAAATCCTCCAATTCCCGTAACACATTTTATTTATCTCGCCGTGACACGCACGGTTTCATCCAAGTAAGTTTTCTTTTCTTTTTCCTTCTTTCTCTTCTAAATGCAGACTCAACACAACTGTAGTATAAACAACAGCTGTTCACAATGCCTCCATTTTGAAGCAAATTTGACAAAATATTTGATGAGGGTGTTTCATCCAATATCTTTGTCAAACGATAGAACCAATATTTCATCCAATTTTTGTCTAATCCTATGTCCAGTAATTTAATAGTTTAATACCGGCCTAACCAACTAGCGGTAGAAAGTGTAATATCCTGCAAAGAAATCGCCAGTTTTTGCCCTCTTTAAGTGAACCTGGTGAAAGCAGATGTATGCTCCAATACGCGAGGCCGCTCCCCGTCGGGGGTTCGAATCCCCCCACGGGCACGGATGTTTGTGCTGTCTTTAGTATAAGGTAGTTAATAAGTAGTTTGTAAGTTTAGGGACTGATTACCCCATAGTTAAGTCCCATAAGCTTTACAAACATTTGACCATTTTGATTTGAAAGCAGATGTAAACGATACATCCCTGTTGAGTACTGTTATTACTTTGGTCGCCAAGGGGAAAGACTGTCTCTCATGTCTGATAACACAAGGTTGCACACTCAACCCTCAGTTACTATCGTGGGGACATTTTTGACCCCAGAATAAACATTATCATCTTTATCTCCGGAATGGGACGACTCTGGCGGCAAAGATTTTAAGTATTCTCTTGGAAGTCAATTGTCTTGAAAGAAACGTGGTAGTATATGTTGTGGTATTGTCTTTTACGGAGTAATTCGATTTTACGGTCACTAAAGACCCCAAGATTGTACTTTCCGGCACTTTATTTTTCAATATTCTATTTACTGAGCTGCGCGTGAAATCTAACAATGAGTAGTGAAACTATTCGCTTCGACGGACATGTTATGACGGCCAGAAACATGACTACGAAAGAAGTGCTTGTGAAAATGAACACAGTGCTCACAGTACAGACACAACAATTTCTGATTTAGATGTCTCAGTAGAGGAAATACCGAAGAATGTTTTAGTTGTTACTGCTAGTACTGTGGGAAAAACAAGATCAAATTGTCACAGAAATCAGAAATTAAATTTTTATTAAGCATAAAGTAATGACCGTTGATTTCTTTTCTTTGCATTAAAATTACGTTTCGTCTTTTAAAGAGTAATGTTGAAATGTTTGTTAAGCTTATGGGACTTAAGTACGGGGTCATCAGTCCCTATTTTAAAGAGTAGTTTGGATCTTAATCAACAAGGCATATTAAGCGGAAACGAAGAGTTAATACTAAATCGAGAATTATTTTTACTTTAAACTTACCGATGCGCTGAGAATTGAAGAAATATATACATTAAAACGAACATGTGTTCTATGAGTGTCTGGCTTTCATATACCACATATTTAGATTAAAGCAGTTGCAAACAAGATGAAACGAATGTGTATAAAAAATTAGCATAAAAAGTAAATCCAAGAAAATGTAAATATTAATAATTTTTAAGTTGTGATACTGAACAATATCGCCAGTAAATCAAGGTTAACTTAAGGGAAACCCTTGTCCCTATTTATAGTATTATCATAAACTGAAAGTGCAACAGATTCTTTTGAAAAAGATAAGCAGACTCAAGCCGGCCGCGGTGGCCGAGGGGACTAAGGCGCTCCAGTCACGGTCTGCACGGCCACTACTGTCGGGGGTTCGAATCCCCCCTCGGGCATGGATATTTGTGCCGTCCTAGTTTGTAAGTAGTTCATAAGTAGTTTGTAAGTTTAGGGACTGATGACCCCGTAGTTAAGTCCCATAGACTTTACAAACATTTGAACATCTGAACATTTGAGCAGACTCAAGCATTTCTGTCTCATCACTGGGACTCAGTATTAAAAGACTCAGTTGTAATTGGAATACGATATATAAGTAGAATCGTAAGGCTTCTGTTGGTAAACTAGCAATTTCAGCCACAGTACTAACAAATTCTTCTCCTAGATGAACGTAGCTACAGCACATACATGTAACGCTCTGCATATATGTTTACGTAGCTTTACAAACAGACTTTCGGTACTAGTTAAAATGGTGTAATTATGTCAAGTATAAAGTAACGTATAATAATAGGGTATTTCAAATGTACAAATATTTGTAAACCTATTGGAACAAACTGCTATGGTCATCAGTCCCTAAATTTACACATTACTTAAACAAACACACACACACACACACACACACACACACACTCCCCAAGGAGGACTCGAAAATCAGACGGCGAGCAACCGAGTGCTCCGCAACAACGCGTCTTAGTACACTGCCGGCCGCGGTGGCCGAGAGTTCTGCGGCGCGTCAGTCACAGTTCGCACGGCCACACGGCCACTACGGTCGGGAGTTCGAATCTCCCCTCGGGTATGGATATTTGTGCCGTCCTTAGTCTTAAGTAGTTCATAAGTAGTTTGTAAGTTTAGGGACTGATGACCCTTTAGTTAAGTCCCATAAGCTCTACAAACTTTTGAACATTTTTCTTAGAACACTCGGCTACACCGCGGCTAGGGCGTTTCAGATTGGGTTATTTTTGGACGTGTCACAAAACCCTTAGCAGGTAAAGGAGGTACAGATTTATTATCGTACGACCTATAGCCTGCCAATCATTGCTGTGGCTTGTTATACATTGAATGGAAAACAAAGAGCCGGCCGCGGTGGCCGAGGGGACTGAGGCGCTCCAGTCACGGTCTGCACGGCCACTAGGGTCAGGGGTTCGAATCCCCCCTCGGGCATGGATATTTGTGCCGCCCTTAGTATTAGCTAGTTCGTAAGTAGTTTGTAAGTTTAGGGACTGATGGCCCCGTAGTTAAGTCCTATAAGCTATACAAACATTTGAATTTGAAAACAAAGAAAAGAGAAAGAGCACATATCTAATGTGAGAAATTTTATAATACCTCGTGATTGGGAAATGGATATGCATCCTACCTTCTCTGCCTTCCCTATCTCTCCTCTGCTCTCTGTCTCTCTCTGGTCCTGTCCTCGATTTCCTCTCTTACTCTATATCGTCCTCCTTCTCCGATCTCCTGTCAATCTTCTCCTTCGACTCCATGCCCTCCCCCGTCTCTTTCTCCACTCGATCCTTCTTCCTTCTCTTTGCTTCCTCCCTCTCCCCCTTCTTCACAACATCAAGCTCTTCCTGCTCATCTCCTCGTACCGTCTCTCTACGTAATTTCCCCCATCTCCTCTCTTACAGATGTATATAACCTAGGGGCTCGATTAGTGTTATTTTAAAAATCTCTTAATTGAATGCCTTGAAATTTTTACAGAACGTTGCAGGCTTATTCACGCGCTATTTTATGATCGCAACCATGTGTTAAGTAAATGGATATAAAATTTTTTCTGTATTAGCATGTAAATGTAGCAAAAATTCAAAGAGTTCAAAATGTTCAAATGTTTGTTAAGCTTAAACTTACAAATTACTTATAAACTAGCTTATCCTAAGGACGGGACAAATATCAATGCCCGAGGGGGGATTCGAACCCCCGAACGTAGTGGCCGTGCAGGCCGTGACTGGAGCGCCTCAGTCCCCTCGGCCACCGCGACCGGCTCAAAGAGTTCGGTTAACAACTTTTGGAGATAACGGTTTTCCACAAAGGAACATATACAACTTCCCTATTTATTACAGGTGTATGACACATATACGAGGTGGCGTTTCTGTAGGTACTAAAAATCATATGTCTTATCAAATGCAATATTGTTTTAAAAATTCAACCTAATCGCTTTAGAGCTTTCGCAGATTGATGGTTTTGGACAAACGAACAATCACAGTTTTTAAAATGTACATTGTATTTATGTCTCTACTGAATAGAAGAAAGTTGCATCGCAGTCACAGTGAAACGAGCAAATCACAGTATTGACCGTGTTTTATTGCTTCTAGTGTTATTCATACAGAACAGAGTCGAGTGTTTTCTCGCTAATTCCTGTGATTGCCATTAACACTAATCACAGAAAATAGCTCTCTACACAGAGCTCTTCATTCACTCACTCACTTCTGATTTTGCTGGCGGTGTAAACCCGTACCATTTGTATTGTCGATAATTAGCTCCAAGTACATTCGAAAAATTACTGTATCATAATCAGTGAACAACCAGCATGATTTACTCGATTCTAATAATATCAAAAGGTAATGGTAAATTTAGGGCACAGCGGAATGCACTGTTTCATAGGTATTACTGTGCAACCACCCCGTTCATTAGACTGTATGCGCCCCTCTCTCTTCCTAGCCTATCGGAAAATGTGAGGGAATGATAATGGTGGTCTCATCCTAAATCGGTAGAGGGTTTGTTAATGCGCTGGTTACTGGGGGTACCGAATGGAATGTTAGCCAGTACACATACAAATTACAACAGTGTAGTAAGAGAGCATGATGTTCAAATGTCTGTATATCTATCGGACCAAACTGCGTGGTCATCAGTACATAGCTTACAAACTACTTAAACCTAGGTAAACTAACCTAAGGACAAACACACGCACCCATGCCCCAGGGAGGACTCGAACCTCCACGGCGAGCAACCGCGCGCTCCGCAGCGAGACGCTTTAGACCGCTCGGCTACTCCACCGCGGCGGCAAATTAGTCAGTGTACAAATATCGAATACACACTTACGTGTTCAGAAAGAACTGAACTATATTTAGAATTAGTTTGTTGTATAGCAGAATATTATTATCACTAAATATAGACCTTTTACGGAAATGTATTCTTCTGAGAATGTTGGGAAATTTACTTCACGCGAGAAACTTTTCTGTTATTGAAGTTGGGTTAGCACAATTTGCGAAAGAAATCTTAAGAATACATCACATTCAACGTAGAACGGTGACGGAGCTTTCTAACACGTGATACTTTTTGTTAGTATGACACCCAATGGTCTGTTCATAGGCGATAGGCCATGCGATTTTGTAGCAAGAGACAGACTGCTAGGTATGTATCTATTCAGTAATTAATTTACCTGTAGTGTCCACTTTCATCTAACATAACAGAAGTTACAATTACGAAGAAGAAAACGCATCGTAATTAGGCCAACCAGTTTGGGTAGAATGAACATGAGCAATGCGAAAAACAATACGTCAGTACCCGGTATTGCAGCAATATTTATTTTGTGATACAGACTGTTAAGTCCTAGGATGTACCTTATTTGGAATTAACGCCGTAAGGCCTTATTAACAGATCGCATTTAAATACATACAATATTATTTTGTTATGTAACTATACAATCGTAAATATGCACTCCAAACAAACGGGTAAAACACGTAGCTGAATGAACTTGTGTCTCATTTCTATGCTGGTAATGAGAAAACTCCCCTGACATCACTTCGCCACTACATAAAATGTTTGAAGAATCACACTTACGATTTTTGTGAAGGAAGCGACTCGTCAGCAAAAAGGTTTTTATTTGCATAAATCTTTTAGTTCCGCGCTTATTTGTTAAGACTACATTTAAAGGAACTTTTTTGCCTTCTAAACAACACAAATTTTGTCATTTTTATTATAAACCACAGTAAAACGTAACCTTAATATAAGCTATTCAGCTCGAAGTAAACTAGAGAACTCACTTCAGAAAACGAAGAATTTTCTCCGATCCTGAGAAACTTCTCTAGTTTTATTCATACAAAATCTAAGGTTGTTCTTTGTTGTTTGTTTGTAAATCTATCGGACCAAACTGCTGGTCATCAGTCCGTAGCTTACAAACTACTTAAACTACGGTAAACTAACCTAAGAACAACACACATACCCATGCCCCAAGGAGGTTTCGAACCTCCGACGGCGAGCAACCGCGCGCTCTGCAGCATGGCGCCTTAGACCGCTCGGCTATCTACCGAGGCGTTCTTTGTTGTGACAACTTCCCCCACCCTTGTACTCAGGCTGAGAACATAATCGGTCGATATGTATTCTAGGACTCGCTTTATTCATTCGAAACTGAGCAGGTTCTCTGGTATCTACAGTACAAAGCAAATACTCTGTTTTATTCATACGGCCCCAAGTATGTTTCCCCTCATTACAATGTTTGAGACAATGATGTTTAACATGTAAAAGGCAAAGGTCCCAGGTTCGAGTTCCGGTTCCGGCACATAATTTTAATCTGCCAGGAAGTTTCATGTAAATAAAGTGTTTTAGGACCCTTGATCAAATAACATTACGTTTTCGTCTACGTATGAGGAATGTGTCCTGATATTCGTGCCTTACGCTGTTCTAAAGAATTGACGGTCTCTAGTGAATGTAAAAATTAGTTAACATAACAAAATCCCTTACTGAAACACAGGAAACGCTTCCTTTTCAGTTACTGCCATGTTAGTTTCCTGACGCACGGAAATCTCCGCGCAGTCTAGAGCGCCACGTCGCGAATTGCCCGGCGACTGCCGGAAGTTCGAGTCCTCCTCGGGCATCGGTTTGTATGTAGTTCTTAGTGTAATGTGTTAAGTCTAGGGACCGATGACCTTGATTATAGTTAACAATGCAACGGTTCAATTCCTGACGTCATCTCACCGCTGACTACGATCCGACGTATGCTATAGAGCGTATAGTGAAGAGTTGGCAGTATTCATTTTATTTATCACAATTTTTGCAATTTAAATTCCTCTGACTTTATGTTGAAGTTATTTTGTGCTTCTGAATTTCCGAGTCTTCTCTCTTCAACGTCACATAGTAATTATTATGTTTTGCTGTAACTACGCTTTCAGAGGTGTTTCTTTTTGCGGGTGTAAATGCTTCTTTTTGTAAGCATGTTGCATTGGATGTCCGTTGGCCAAATGGCAACTTGCATGTAATGTCTTGGCACGTCATGCCCTCTTGTGCTGTGTGAAACAGCATCCGCTATCATAAATTTAAACCCCAATTTCTGTCACGTAGTCCGTAGTTCTATGTCGTGCCATTTCGTGTCAAATTCAACACCATTTAATGTCATATTGTGCAATGTTTCAGAAATATAATCTGATACCGGATGTCTTGTTGTCGTACATCTACATCTACACAATCACTCTTCAAGCCGCCTCTTATCGGTGTGTGGTAAAGGGTACTTGGCGTACCACTGTCAGTCCCGCTTCATCCAGTCTCCTATGGTTCGCTGGAAAAATGATGGCCTGTATGCCCGCGTGTGGTAGTTAATCTCTCTGATCTCGTCCTTGTGGTCGCTTCGCGAGATACACCTAGGAGGGAGCAATATCTTGGTTGATTCTTCAATAAACCTTTGGTCTCGGAACTTTGACAGAAGCCTGTAATGAATGAATCTCATAAAGGTAAATGCACAAGTTCCAAAACTTCGTTCACACTTGGAGCACCCTGTGTGAAGCACGGACCTAGCGATGTAGAGCAGTGGTAACACTCTGGACTCTGATCCACCTGCAGCCATCCAGATATCTCTTAGTCACTTCAGGCAAATGCCGGGATGGTATCTGTGAAACAGCACGGCCGATTTCCTTCCCCATTCTTACCCAAACAATCCCATAGTGACCTCCGCTTCTAATGACCAAGCTGTGAATGGGACGTTAAATCTTAATCGTCCATCCGTCACGCTTCAGCATGACAGCACCAGACCACCATAAACGCCAATGCAATATCTGCAACAATCCGACCCCTTGTTCCGGTCATATTTTCTTCTATTTTTCACACCGAAAGGACTCTCTAGGGCTTTACTTTGATAGTAATAAAGCCATGCAAACAGAGCTGAGGCTATGACTCTGAAAACAAAGTCAAACAATTCGTGTAAGTTGTATCAACAAACTAGCCTCTTTCAGAAGGAAATGTGTTCGCAGCCAGAGTAACTATTTTCAGGTATAAATATGCGAAAGCGAGAAGCAAAGCTGTAAATTTTTTTGAAAAAACTGCGTTTTATTTGAAATTATTTAAGAGTTTCCACATAAAAAATTCGCAGTCATTGCTTATCAGAATGCTCTCGAACGTATTATTTTTTTCATTCACCTGTCTTGTAAAATGAATCACAAAGTTTGAACCTATTAATGCATCAGTCAGTTTTCTCTCTGCCACAGTTTAACTATTGCTTCGAACCATCCTAGTGCACTTCAATACAGTTTAATGAACATGAAATTCTTTCTGTCCACGACAAACGGTGTTCTGAGTCTCATTCGTTGGAATCAACCTATTGTTCTGTTAGATGACTTAAGATAGTGAAATTTCGTCCTTCTCATAATACTATTCGGCAATGATAAATTATGCCTTCTGATTGAAACTTTCACTCTGCAGCGGAGTGTGCGCTGTTAAGAAACTTCCTGGCAGATTAAAATTGTGTGCCGGAACCGGGACTCGAACCTGGGACCTTTGCCATTCGCGGGCAAGCGCACTACCACTGAGCTACCCCGACACGACTCACGATGCCGCCTCACAACTTTACTTCCGCCAGTACCTCGCCTCCTACTTTCCAAACTCCACAGAAGCTCTCTTGCGAAACTTGCAAGACTAGCACTCCTGGAAGAAAGGATATGGTGGAGACATGGCTTAGCCACAGCCTAAGGGATGTTTCCAGAATGAAACTTTCACTCTGCAGCGGAGTGTGCGCTGTTATGAAACTTCCTGGCAGATTAAAATTGTGTGCCGGAACCGGGACTCGAACCTGGGACCTTTGCAAAGGTCCCAGGTTCGAGTCCCGGTTCCGGCACACAATTTTAATCTGCCAGGAAGTTTTATGCCTTCTGATGATTATCGAAGCTTTCCTGAACTATTTTTCATCATTGATTTATTTAATTTCTCTGATAAAGGAACCTTAACGAAACAGTTTCGTCTATGCGACAGTCAGCTTTATGATTACGACATAAGTAGTAGGAGAGTATACCAATAAAGAGGTTGAAATCACAGACATTCTTTTAATAAGAACGCAATATAAATCAAGTATCCTGCACTGCAACAATTCACAACCTTTTAACAATTAGTCATTATTCACATGTCAGCTGCAACTGTGTACATATACGCTACTGGTCATCCAAAATACAACACAAGGAAGATAACACGTTGTACAAAGAAACAAAGGATAGAAAAAGCAACGCCATGTGAAATGAGAAAGATGATGAAACCAGTATTGAGTTCTGGTGCAATACCTGTTCAGCACCACTGCTTCGCGCAATTCAAATATATAGCCTCTTAATATAGAAATGCAATAAATGAAGCAGGCAAAATGGAGTACAGACGACTAAGAAATTAAATTGACAGGAAGAGTAAAATAGCTAAGCAGGAGTGGCTAGAAGGCAAATGCAAGTCTGTAGAAGAATGTATAAATAGGCGAAAAGTAGATACCGCCTACAGGAAAATAAGAGAAACATTTGGAGACAAGAAAAGTAGCTGTATGAATATAAGGAACTCAGATTGAAAACCAGTTCTCAACAAGGAAGGGAAAGCTGAAAGATGGAAGGAGTGTATACAGGGTCTCTACAAAGGAAATGAACTTAGAGACAATATTGTAGGAAGGGAACAGGATGTAGATGAAGATGAAATTGGGGATACTATACTGAGAGAAGTATTTGACAGAGCACTGAAAGACCTAAGTCGAAACAAGGCGCCTGGAGTGGACGACATTCCCTCAAAACTACTGAAGTCTCTGGGAGAACCAGCCATGACAAAACTATTTCACCTGGTGCATAAGATGTATGATACAGGGGAAATACCCTCAGATTTTTTTTTAAAATGTAATAATCCCCATTCCAAAGAAGCAGGTGCATACAGGTGTGAAAATTACAGAACCATCAGTTTAATAAGTCATGGTTGCAACCTTTTAACACAAATTATATACAGAAGAATGGAAAAGCTGGTAGAAACCGACCTTGAGGAAAACCAGTTTGGATTCAGGAGAAATGTAGGAACGCGGGAGGCAATCCTCAATTTTCGGCTTATCTTAGAAGATAGATTAAGGAAAGGCAAACCTACATTTCTAGCTTTTGTGGATTTAGAGAAAGCTTTTGACAATATTGATTGGAATACACTCTTTGAAATCCTGAAATCAGCAGGCGTAAAATATAGGGAAGGTTATTTACAACTTCTAAAAAAAACCAGACAGCAGTTATCAGAGTTGAAGGGCATGAAAGAGATGCAGAGGTTGGGAAGGATGTAAGACAGGGTTGTAGCTTTTCTCCAATGTTATTCAATTTGTACACTGAGCAAGCTATTAAGGAAAGCAAGGAGAAATTTGGAGAAGGAATTGAGTTTAGGGTAAAGAAATAAAAACTTTGCATTTTGCTGATGACATTGTGATTCTGTCAGAGACAGCAAAGGACCTGGAGGAGCAGTTGAACGGAATTGCCATTGTGTTGAAAGGAGCATATAAGATGAACATTAACAAGAGCAAAACAAGGGTAATGGAATGCAGTCTTAGAAAATCAGGCGGTGCTGAAGGAATTAAATTAAGTAACGAATCAATAAAGGTGGTAAATGAGTTTTGTTATTTGGACAGTAAAATGACATATGATGGTCGCAGTACAGAGGATATAAAATGCAGAATGGCAATGGGAAGAAAAGCGTTTTTGAAAAAGAGAATTTTATTAACATCGAATATTAATTGAAGCGTAAGGAAGTCCTTTCTGAAGGCATTTGTGTGGAGTGTTGCCTTGTACGGGAATGAAACATGGACGATAAGCAATGCGGAGAGGAAGAGGATAGAGGCTTTCGAAATGTGGTGTTAGAGAAGAATGCTGAAGATTAGGTGGGTGGATCTCGTAACTAATGAGGAAGTACTGAACAGAATTGGGGCGAAAAGGAGTTTCTGGCATACCTTGACTGAAAGAAGGTATCCGATTGGTAGGACACATTCTTAGACATCGAAGAATTGTGAATTTAGCGTTGGAGGGAAATGTGTGGGGTAAAAATCGCAGAGGGAGAGCAAAAGATGAATATAGTAAGCAGATTGAAATGGATGTAGGTTGCCGTTCTTATGAGGAGATGAAAAGGCTTGCTCAGGATAGAGTAGGGTGCAGAGCTGCATCAAACCAGGCACCGGACTGAAGACCACGACAGCCTATTAACTGCAGAACAAAAATGTTTAGCATGGAACCTATAGCAAAGATTTAAATAAAGAAATTGTATGTAGACTTCTGATAAATATTTTTGGTACAAACCGTTTTATAAAAATGTACAATCCATTTGCGCAGATCAAGCCAGTGTTTGCAGACCGATCTAGATGGTGCTCCAGTCTATGTATGCAGGTTGTGAGTAATTTGAAACAAGTACCGTATGTCTCCAGCCATGCACTTGGCTTCTGTATAATCATCGGCCGCGGTGGCCGAGGGAACTGAGGCGCTCCAGTCACGGTCTGCACGGCCACTACGATCAAGGCTTCGAATTCCCCCTCGGGCATGGATATTTGTGCCGTCCTTAGGATTAGGTAGTTCATAAGTAGTTTGTTAGTTTAGGGACTGATGACCCCGTAGTTAAGTCCCATAAGCTTAACAAACATTTGAAATACCTGTATAATCATTGATTGACTACAGCCTCAGTTGATAGGGTGTTGTCTGCGATGTAACATTCAAAGGCTTATTCTAAAACCTTAGCGTTCCTACACAAATCTAGGGATTAATGGAAAGGAAATATAACTTGTGCGTTGAACAATTTGGTTATTGTATCAAATAGTGCATTTAAAGTGAAATGGGCAACAATTTAATCCACTGAAGAAGCCAAATAATTGTATTAGGGACAGCAAAATATTTAAAAAAAAAAAAAAAAAAAACCTGAAGAAATATCACAACTTGACTACCAAGATTTGTGATTTGTAATGCATTCAGGAAATATGTAACCAATTGAAAAATACAGATTATTGATGAACATTCTGAAGATCAGGATTCCTCTGGATCGGAGATAATCAACAGGACAGAGGAGTCGAGGTAAACCAACGAGAAAGTACTTGGATACAGTCAAGAATGATTTTGAAGTAACAGGCTTAACATCAGAGGAGCCATCAATATTAGCATTGAATAGGGGATCATGGAAGAATTTTATTAGCGGGACTATACTGCAGACTGAACGCTGAAAGGCATATTCAGTCCAAAATAGAAAGATGAGTTTAATTTATATTTTGGAAAGATTATTTAGAAGCAACGTTGTGTTTTATATGACTGCAAAGAGCACGCAATATCTTTCCTAGCTTCTGAGTTTAATTAGGACAGCTCCCATAACTAAGAAAATAAATCCTCTTCGCTCTTTTGGTTTTGGGCGTTTATGACCACAGTATTTTAGCACCCTTAAAAGTACAAAAGAAGAAAAAAACTCTTTTAGGTCGGTTTTTCAAACGTTTACATTCCCACATTTCAAGAACGGTTTCAGATTTTAAAAACTGAAATCTGTTTTTCTTCGGAATCTCAAAACCATCTATAAGTATACAAAATTTTAGCCGCTGTGTAGTAGTCGAGCGTTCTAAGGCGCCTCGCTGCGGAGCGCGCGGTTTCTCGCCGTCGGAGGTTCGAGTCCTCCCTAGGGCATGGGTGTGTGTGTTGTCCTTAGGTTAGTTTACCTTAGTTTAAGTATTTTGCAAACCACGCAGTTTGGTCCGATAGATTTAGCAAAATCTGTAATGTTGTGGTGAAACAGGTGTCTTGATTTGACATTGTATGATCCAACTAACATTAACAGTCGCTTACAGAAACGGTGCCCGTTGCGCCAACTACCGTTGACCTCTGTACTGCAACAAGCCGCTGTGCTGTGATGATGGCCACATTTGGCATGCAATCTCATTAACTGCAGTTATTGTCTTCAGTTATGATTCCCACCTCGGAATTAGCATCGGTAACCGACGGACACGTGTGTGGAGGCTCCCGAACTGCGGTGGGATACAATCTGATGTTTGCCTTCCGTGCGGTCTGAAAACTGGGGGTGACACTATACAAGTACGAACTGCAACGTCCGTCATTATCAATATAACCAATTAAATGTCCTTCAGAGAAGTGCAGAAATCTATAGTTTTCTTCCGGTCTTGATTAAAGTTTGCACACTTAACGTTGGATAAAATCTGGTGCGGTGTAGAGCGGAGGATACTTGTCAAGAGTTTTGGACAATACTCTACAAAATTAACTAAAATTTTGACGAATTTTGCATATCTGACATTCGAAACAAAAGGAAGCCCACTGTCTACGTAAGATTTCATACGATATATTGTAGACGTTACTTTACAACAGCCTTCGACACCTTTCCACCGATCACAATGACAGTTGGTGGGTATAAAAATAATAAAAAATAAAATAAAAAAGTTCAGAGTGGCAGAGGGGCTGAGAGAGGCAAAGGGGAAGGGGGACGGAAATAGGAGGAGACGGACAGAGGAGATGTTGGGTTTAAGATGAAGAGGCAGAGGTGAAAATTGACAGAGAGCGCAGGGATAAGGTAATGGAGAAGTGTGAAGAGCATATCAATAGGGAGAGGGAAAGGTGTAAGGTCTACAGAGTGAGGCAGGAGGAAGGGATGCACCAATTAGCATAGGAAATAATTTCGTATTGTAAGTAATATTGTTGTGGAATACATTGTTTATGTCAGAAGGATGGGGAGAGGTAATGAACAGAGACAGAGAGATGGATTGAGTGAAGGTGAAGGAGTTTGTGGTGGAGGTAGGTAGAGGAAATGAACAGAAAGACAGGGGAAGAACGAGATGGTCAGAGAGATAAGGGAGGAGGAGCTGGAACAACAGCACAGCTGGGCAACGGCGGATCTTCAGATAGATACTACCATATAGCTAATAACACAACTATATTCCAAAATAGTAATGCTCCCACACACACAGTAAAAAAAATCCAAGTGTGATTTGTACAGCATCAGAAAATTGGCATACTTCTCCCCTGTCAGCAAAATAACCACGTCTCAATATAACTGAACCGGTATGGAAAGTTACAGAGTAGAGAATAAGGACAAACTTTATAACTCTGACACTTTAATTGGCGGATATTTTGGTACAAGAAGGGATGACACTCTGCAGGTTAGTGTAAAGACATTTCACGAATCAGTTCCTGAAATAGTTGGAGCTGTTTTCCAAGCCGGTGGTGTGAAATTCCTCTCTAATAAAGAAATATTGTGTCTGTGTTAGGTGTTCATATTATTTGGAGCATCTCTTGTAGTCTGGGGCGTTATTTGACTTCGTAGCTGGACCTAGTTGCTTGTAATCTGCTGCACATTAAAGCACAGCAGCACGTCGACGAATTCTGCATCGCCTTTCGTTGCCTTTTATGACAAGCCTTCTTGGTCCTGCTTTTCAGCAAGACAGTGCGCCACACATAACGATAGTGTCTACTGTTAACGTTCGTGTTTGCCCAACCTTTTCCAAGTCTTACCAAACACACCAGGAAAATCGCCGAATATCTTGGCATTTGAAAACTTTAAAGTATTATTGGGAGAGCCCACCAAATAGCACAGGATTTTGTCAGTCCACCGAATAAATTTTGCCTGATATTGGTACGATATCCCCCAGTAAGTCATTAAATTGTACACAGTTGTTCATCTGTACTGGTATGTACGTGGCGAAGTCCGATTTCTTTCATTATATCTTTTTTTCAGATTGAAGAAAGTAATAAACTGAAGTTTATATCAAAGAAAAAGTGTAATAGACGTCACACAGTCTATACCAGTTCATAATTTAACGCCGCTTCCAAGAAGAAACGAATAGTTGGCTACAGTTTTCTTTAAAAAACTGAATACGTTGTGAATGCTATAGAATGACAGGAATAAGTTTCGAGAACTTATGTATTGTTTAGTTTCACCTGTTCCAGTTTATATTGTCTCTTTACAATAGCCGCGGCGGATTATCCGTGCCTACTGGAGCGACGTGCTGCGGTGGTCGAGGGGACTGCGGCGCGCTAGTCACGGTCTGCACGGCCACTACGGTCGGGGGATCGAATCCCCCCTCGAGCATGGATATTTGTGCCGTCCTTAGTGTTACCTAGTTCATAAGTAGTTTGTAAGTTTAGGGACTGATGACCCTGTAGTTAAGTCCCATTAGCTATAAAAACATTTTTTTTTCGTTCTGCGGTGCGCGCGGCCGTTCGCCGTCGGAGGGTTCGAGTCCCCTGTCGAGCATGGGTGTTTGTGTAGTCCGTAGATTAGTTTACCTTACTTTAAGTAGTTTGTAAGCTATGGACTAATGACCACGTAGTGAAGTCCGATAGATTTACAAACATTTAAATGTTTGAACATCATTACAATAAACAGTATGTATCCGTGCCAATTTCAACTCATATAATTTTTGGGTCTTTATTAATTGTTACAGTGCGGCAGAATAAGAGGGTCTTCTGTCTATATGATAAATTTCATCCTGTGTTTTTAACCGCTGAATGCAGTAAACTGTATTTGATTTTTGTTTTCCTTCTGTTGTAGATTGTGATATCAGTACTGTACAGCCGAAATCAGTAATTCGGTTCAATTAATAAAATTCCAGTTTCCATAAATGTTAGTATTTCGACGTACAAAACTGCTTCTAACGACTGACTCCTTGAAATTAGTATAGTATGATAAATATTTGTCTTTCATCATGAAATAGAGGAGAATTTTTCTAAATGTGTGCATGAAATAGTCTCCGCTTTCACTACGAAAGATTGTATTAAATGTAGCGTAATTAGTCTTCATTATACACAAGAGCTAATGTTTCATGCATCTAAAAGTTTATGACGTAATATCTCCTGAACTATAAGTCGTACCATGATGCAGGAAAATTCAGCGATATAAGTGGATAACCCCTGCAGTTACTGTGTGGTTGTAATTACACTGGCAGTATTCCTTGTGCTGCAGCGCGGAAACTTGGTAGACATTCAAATGTTTGTAAAGTTATGGGACCTAACTGTAGTGGCCATCGGTCCTTAAATTTACAAACTACTTAAACTAACTCTTATATTATGAACAACACACATACCCATGCCCGTGGGAGGACTCGGACCTCCGTCGGCGAAAGGCACCTACCGCAACCAGACGTTTTAGTGCGCGCGGCTATTCCGTGTTAGTAGACAGTGCGCTCACAGAGTATGATGAATAAATTTCAGTGCCACTTTCTACCACCAGGCAGTCAAATTGTGACATTCTTGATGGTTTCACATCAGGGTGTCGTCGGTGGTTTACCAACGCTTGTTGATTATTGGTGTAAAGAACTAATAAGTATGAAGATTTCCATACGAATTGAAATGGCTGTAGAGAAGAAAGTCCGTTCGCTGCAACTAACGTTACTCTGTCAGAACGGTAACAACAGCAGTATTGCATTGCGGGAGTATCGCCGACAGAAACAGCTGCGAAGAGGCCACCTGTAAAGAAATGGGATAAAAGATGTGATCAAGAAAGTGGTATAAAACAGCAGTTGGTACGACAGAGAGAGGGTGTTCTCCCATTCTCGTGGCGGTTGTTGAAGTAACTGTAGCCAACCATGCAGCATTTGTCTCAAATTCTGCAGCCATTGTTCGAATTGTGTGTCCCCTGGTCAACACATCAAAAGATTTTTCGGCGCAGTTTACACGGCTATCCCTGCACGATTTATTACGTGTACCAAATGCAACCACAGTATAGACTACAACACCGTGACGTTTCCGTTTCTTATTTGGCACTCATGGAAATGGATGACAAGTCGTCAGGAAATTTTCTTTAAAGGAAGAAGCACATTTTATTCATCCATACTTTGTGCAAGAACCTCCACTGCACTCAGTTTACGTGGCAGTACTGTGTGTTTTCACAGGCTCCTTTAGTCTCATTTCGTTTTTCTTCGAGGATATGAGACCTCGTGGAACTGTTAACTGTACAGTAACAGCTGCACATTTTAAAGACCTCCTCGTACAACACTTTGCAACAGCGGAACTATGTCCACACAAATATTTTCATGTAAGATGGGGCCACATCACCTGTCGCTCGTCAGATGACCGAGAAACCTTCGGTGACGACCGCATCTTTCTTGGCGCTTTCAAGACATATAGCCTTCCAGATACGCCGGTCTAAATCCACGTGAGTTCTGGTTGTAAGGATATTTGAAGGATTGTGTCTATCAGGGACGTATGCGGACTCTCCCAGAATGGAAGGATAGCATACGACGAGATTTGGCCCACATTACTCCCGATATGCTACGCGTAGCTCTCGACAATGCCGTGTTACGGATGCACCACGTTGCTCAGTCCAGAGACCATGTTGAACACATATTGTAACTCCTGACCGTAATGACTGTCCCGGAACCATCGTTATCATGGTGCGTGATAGTTACTCCCCTATTTCCGCACCAAATTGTCAAATGTTTGTAAATGTATGGGTCTTAGCCTCTTTGGTTATTAGTCCCTAGGCTTACAAATGACGTAAAATAAAATAATCTAAGGACAAAACATACACACACACCCATGCCCGAGGGAGGAATCGAATATCCGACGGCAAGCAACCGAGCACACCGCAGCAAGGTGCCTTAGAACGCTCGGACATTCCACCTCCTCAGTATTCATGCAACCACACCACATTATGAGTGCTCACAGAGCCGTATTTTCACCTGCGGGCAGAGAATGAAATTAATTTTGTTAGCATATTCCGTGAGCGCACCGACTACTGAACAGAGCCGCGAAGTTTCAACGTCGTGCGATATATACGGCCTGCACTGAACTACCTGTAACACCGTCAGTTTAATTATAACCACCCTGTATGTAGAAGGTAACAAATTAAAACGTCAGGCATGGTGCTATAGTTTTACTGCCTATAAAAGCAGAAGCTAGTTGTCGATGCGTCTATGTGTCTAACATGTCACATTACTGTACTGTGTGCTGCTTAATGACATACGTAAATTTTCATTATACTCGACATAATTGACTTGATAGAGTCAGCAACAGCATTAATATTTGATATGTTTCATTTTCTGATTATCAGTCAAAAGCTGAGGTTTTTTTTTTTTTTTTATTATTTATTTATTTTTTTCTTTTTTATGTTCGGTAACATCAGGATCATCTTCAGAATTTTCGCAGTTGCTGTTGCAACACTTTTCGTCTATGATACGACAATTAATATGTGTAGATATTGCCTGCACAGTATGTTCCGAATACAGTCACTAGTTAAAAAAATTAGGTGGTATCAGAGATGTAAACTTTCGTAAAGGTTCGAAATAATGTGTAAAGTTTGTTGGAGGAGACTGAGTGTTATCATCTGAAGTAATCGATGACTACATTTTAAATATTTGAGTGCTGTGAACTACAAACTAAACCAATACCGCTTGAAATGAAGGCCTGCGCGCAGTCGTGTCTCTCCACACAGTGTAGGCACCGATCGCGCAGCTTTCTGGGTGGCCCCTGGGGCACAGCCCACAGTCTGAAGCGGCTACCAGAGACAGGACAACGAAATGTTCAAATGTTTGTGAAGCTTAAGGGACTTAACTGCGGGGTCATCGTTCCCCAAACTTACAAACTACCTATGAACTACCTTATACTCAAGACAGCACAAACATCCATGCCCGAGGGGGGATTTGAAGTCCCGACGGGAATGGCCTCGCGCATCGCAGCATAGCGCCTCAATGCGCTTGGCCGCTGTGCCGTGGCGACAAGACAATTCTCAGGCCCTATCTTTATGTGGTACTGGACTGGACTAGAAACAGAGCTCACGCCCGGAAGGATGGGAAAGGAAACCGGCCGTGCCCTTTGTAGGAACAAATGTTTAAATGTTTGTATAGTCTATGGGACTTAACTACGGGGTCATCAGTCCCTAAACTTACAAACTACTTATGAACTACTTACGAACTAGGACGGCACAAATATCCATGCCCGAGGGGGGATTCGAACCCCCGACCGTAGTGACCGTGCAGACCGTGACTGGAGCGCCTCAGTCTCCTCGGCCACCGCGGCCGGCTTTGTAGGAACCATACCGGCCTTTACCTGAGTGATGTGGCGTTTCTTTTTTGTTGTTGTTGTTTTAGGGTGCAAAACTATTGAAAGCTATCTCTACGTAGATTTCCATCCAGCCATGGGGAATATTAAATTTACTTCGCCATGTTGCTACGACGAATAGAAAGTGAAACGCGATCTACAGACCGCGTGTCGTCTCTTACGATATCAGGCAACTCAGACGGGAAACACAGATTGTGACGTGGACAGTCAAAGAATGGGAATTGATCCAGAAGATGACGCACAGTCAGTTGTTAAGCACATTGTCCACAAATAGGAGCAAAGTGGCCACTTAGTACGTGGCGGAGGCTGAAACGACACTGTCCTGCACGTAACCGGGCGAGAATGACCTCCTCGCGAACAAAGAGCCGAGAAGTGGTCAACTAAGCAGTAGGAAGACGTTCAATATCCTGTAGTTGGTTCCCTTCAAGGGAAGATAAATAGGCATGCTAGAGCGGTGTTACTCGACCAGAGACACTGGCTAGAAGATCATCCGAAGGAACTGGATAGGTAGCAAACCGATGAAGAGGGGCTGAAACCTCTGCAGCAGTATCTGCCTTCTCATTTCCCGACACACCGATGTTGTCAGGAACTCCACATTGATTTCACTGGAAGAGAGGGAGTGAAGGAACGCCTGGATACTTTGTACTATAGAGTGTAGTGCGAACAGAACTCAAAGGCTCTGGAGAGCGCTCAGAGAATCTTAGCTTAATAACACTATTAGACACCTCGTGTCGCCTAATGTACTTTATGGCATGATAGAGGGTAAAGAGTTGTACATTAAAGATTTAACACTGATCAAGAAGATGATATTAGAAAGAATCGTCGTCGAGTACAAAGGCACACACAACACCTTCGTCGGTTTTGGAACCATCGGTGGCCGCGGCAATTTTGCCATGCACACTGGGACGCCGCGCAGTGGGACGGAATCCAGAAAACTTGGCCAAAACCCCAATGTGACGTTTAATTCACACAAAACTCATCAAAATGATCAAATAGCTTATGGGACTTAACTACGGGGTCATCAGTCCCTAAATTTACAAACTACTTATAAACTACCTTATACTATAGACGGCACAAATATCCATGCCAGAGGGGGGTTTCGAACACCCGACCGTAGTGGCTGTACAGACCGTGACTGGAGCGCCTCAGTCCCCTCAGCCACCGCGGCCGGCACAAAACTCATCACACGGGAGTTTTTTGAGGTCGCTGATTACGAATTTGATGGTACAAATTAGCTAAACAAAATGGTGGAACTAATATAGCAACGTGACCCATAAAAATCCATAACAATTTATTAATAATAGCGTATGTATATAATATTTAGACAATGCACACGCGGTTTTTTATTATAACAAAATAGCAGAATATTTGTCGAAAATATGGTAAAAAAAGGTAAAGCAGTCAACAATCCGAAGATTGGTTTGAACACCACAGTGCTTTACTAGGGATGGTCCTGTTTGGAGGGGGTATGCCGTTGCCTTCCTCCGACCTTCGAACTGACTTACCCAGCCAGTTATAGGGGGACCTACATTTTAACGTGGGTTCCGAACCACGGTGCTACTCGGTATTTTTCACATGAGCAATACTGCCAGAGGTGAAAGAAGTGGAAAGTGACAGATAAAATTCCCAGGACCTGGCGGGGATCGAACCCGAGATCTTCGGATTTGTAGTCTGGCACTCTACCACTGTGCGACCGAGGCGCACGTCGAAAATATAACGGAAAAAATTCTTCAATTTCATACGCATTGTAATTCCATAATATAATGAAAGAATCTTCAAAGTCAGTGACAGAATACAAATAATAAATATAATAATATAATCAACGATAGAAGTAATAAGTGTAGCTATTAAAGACAATCGTTCTTATCATTCAACTCTGCATCGACCATATTGTGCTACGAAATGTCGGTCGCACAGGCACTTATAAATATTCATTATACAAGAGAAATGACAGATTTCGGCAGCTGATTCTTGTCAATTCCATCAGATAATAAATCAATCTATAGTCTGGGAGTTGAAATTCCGCGATATATTGAGGTATATGCTACTTTTGTTCAAGCTGAAAATGCAAGTTCGGCAAAGCATGGGCGTTTTGCACCGGCATGGGAAAAAATATAAATAGGATTACCATGAAATTTATACCCATTTAGTGTACGAACATTTTGTCAGACATGTAGCAATCGTTTCCATCCTGTAGAACTGATATAGTTCACTTCACTGCCAAAATGTTCTCTCACAAACCGAGAGTAAATTTGCCTTGCTTTCACATCGTCGCGTTAGCTCTCGACAAAGGTCAGTTTGAAATGACGTAACTCGACAGGTATCGAAGGTGGCGACCACTTCTTCTGGAATGCAGCAACCCTTCCCCTACCCAACCCACCCATAAAATTTCCGAGAATGGAATATTCATTTTCGGGGTTTTGGCCACGTTTTGGGGATTGCGTCCCACTGTGCGCCATGTTGCAGTGCGCGCGGCCGTTCGCCGTCGTCAGTTCGAGTGCCCCCTCTGGCATTGGTGTTCAAGTTGTCAGATGTTCAGATGTTTGTAAATCTATCGGACCAAACTGCGTGGTCATCAGTCCATAGCTTACAAACTACTTAAACCTAGGTAAACTATCCTAAGGACAAACACACACACCCATGCCCCAGGGAGGACTCTAACCTCCACGGAGAGCAACCGCGCGCTCCGAAGCGAGGTGCTTTAGACCGCTCGGCTACTCCACCGCGGCTTCAAGCTGTCCTTAGGTTAGTTTACCTTACTTTAATTAGTTTATAAGTTACGGACTAATAACTCGGTAGTTGAGTCCGATAGATTTTCAAACATTTGAATATTTTGAACCATCGGTGTAAACAAAGAAATTTTCCCCAAGCCGTGTGCGAAGGGCAAGAAATGGTTTGCGATACAGCGAACCTGGGGTAGTGTGTTTTGGAAGTGAATGGAGTGCAAGGTTAACACACACTTCGGGACGGAGCCAGTGAATTTAATTAAGGACCCACGCCAATCGAGAATGTGACAGGGACTGTATAGTCATATATACATGTGGCGTCTGTTCCGAAAGAACAGACGTCACTTCTGATCCTGCAGTTGTTATTATTTATTATTCACAGAATATATGACTTCAACTGCTATTGGGCAAAGCTGAAAAATGTGTACCCAGCCGGGATTCGAACCCGGGTCTCCTGCTTTCTAGGCAGTTGCGCTGACCCCTACACCACTGGGGACACAGTGATCACCGCACCTGCGAGGACTACCCATGCACGCCTCCCGTCAGATACAAATTCCCAGCTTCGCCCTGCCCATAGTACTCAAACTCGTAGTTTAACTAATTCCCGTAAGCGTAAGGGCTTCAAACTTGCCCACCCCTCCCCTTCCCGGCTGGGTACACATTTTCAGCTTTGCCCAATAGCAGTTGAAGTCATATATTCTATGAATATTAAATAATAACAACTGCAGGGTCAGAAGTGACGTCTGTTCTTTCGGAACAGACGCCACATGTATATATATATATATAATATGCCGGTGACGGGCAATGATCGTATCGTTAGTGGGGAGGGGTGGGCAAGTTTGAAGCCCTTACTCTTACGGGAATTAGTTCATAACTAAGAGTTTGAGTACTGTGGGCAGGGCGAAGCTGAGATTGTGTATTTGACGGGAGGCGTGTTTAGTTAGTCCTTGCAGGTGCGGTGATCACTGTGTCCCCAATGGTGTAGGGTTCAGAGCAACTGCCTAGAAAGCAGGAGACCTGGGTTCGAATCCCGGCTGGGTGCACATTTTAAGCTTTGCCCAATCTCAGTTGATGTCATATATTCTGTGAATATTAAATACTGTATAGTCGATTCGCCGAAGTAACCACCGAAAGCGTTTTCCATGAGGTAGTAGAGAAAATGGACTAGCTGCATACTGACGGTTCAGGGAATCGTCGAAAAAGACAGCGTAAGATAGATGACTGCTCATAGGTGACAACCGGCACACATAACAACTACAAAGGATTTCCCGTCGATAGGACAGCGGCGATTCAGCAGATACAGCACAGAGGCTCTCAACAGGACTGAACTGAAACGCCCCTGTGACTAGACGAACTCCGTGACTGCGGATCGTCTTGTGATGACATAAAATAGTCGGACGTGCAGCTGAGTAGACAATACCACTGCGCCATCTCACTCGATTACCTGGTTTTGGATAAATCTACAATTTCTAATTGTAATACTAGTCATGCAGTGAAAGCTTTCACGACCGGCTGAATTAGTTGTTGAATCTTTCGGGTCGTATGGTCGTGGTGGACGAAACATTGCTGCTCCTGACGTTTCATCCAGAGCTGCGTTGAACATCTTCAGATGAGTTTTGGTAGTGGTGAGTCCGGCCGTCTAAGGAGTCGGCGTCCCAGAGCGGTATAAATACTGTCTCAAAAGTGGCGGGGTCAAGTGTTCACGTGCGCAGCAGAGAAAAACCTTGTCAAAGATAAAGCCGTAACTATCGACTGTCAATGGTCTAGGATAAAAGCGTAACTACCTACTCTGAAGAGTCACTGTCACTAAGTTTCATAGCTTCTTTCTTTCTGTAAAAATTATCCACATATTTGTATATTTCGACTGCTTCTTTGTTCAGTCGTCAATAATTGTTGCTGCGGAGGAGCGCACTGAGGCGCTATGTTCGGATGCGCGAGGCCGTTCCCCGTCGGGGGTTCGAATCCTCCCTCGGGCATGGATGTATGTATCGTCTTTAATGTAAGGTAGTTCATAAGTAGTTGGTAAGTTTATTGACCGATGACCCCGCATTTAAGTCCCTTAAGCTTAAAAAACATTTGAACATTTTTGGATAATAGTTCGTAGTTGTATATAAAATTTCCGTTTCGGAAAACTCCAGTTCATGATTACTGATTGAAAAAAAAAAAAAAAAAGTTCAGCTAAAGCTACTTGTCTTATTGAGTTGAACTATACGTCACATTACACCTCTCATTGAGTAATATATGGCAGAATTTTCCATAATTACGCGAAATACTGAAATCGAGATTTTTATTTTCCTAGAAGCCATTGGCTAGGTGGCGTGGATGTGGCGGGGAGTTCCTCAGCGTTTTAGTGATACAGTTACCTTTCGATCAGAGTAATTAAATAAAAAATGAGTACATTATATGTCCGCTCTTAAGCTGTAATGTTATACCAAATTAAACCGAATCTTTAGTTAAGGAGACGAGAGTGAGTGATCCGCAGACAAGGGTGCATATTTTTAAACGCCCTGCAGATAACACGCTTGCCATTACGCCCGCTTGTATAGCTGCTGTCACAGCTGGTCTGGTTCTACTTCCGCCGCCGCCACCGGCAGCAGGGGTGCGCGCGACGGCCATTAGGTTGTACAGAGCGGAATATAAATCAGGGGGTGGGAGGGGGTGAGTGCGGAGGGGCGGCTCCTTCCCGCAGAGCCAGCCGGCCAGCAAATCAAATATCGGCGCTGACATCGCAGCTGCGCCGTTCCCCGACTCTCGTCTCGAATAACATTTTTGCCAGTAAGGGAAAGGAAAACACGCTTCACAGGCCGGCAGAGATGCCATCGGCGGTAACGAAGCGTGAAACGCGGGCGTCTGTGCCGTCGAGGTGGTGGGGGCGGCGCCGGCGGCTCAGCCCAGCCCGGGGAGCCCGCAGGGCTCAGTGCTGGGGCCGCCGCTGCGCGCGCTAATGCTGGCCGAGGCTCTCTAGCAGCCGTCTACTATTCTCTTGTAACAGACTGCCTACAGCAACATGTCCGTAATCTAATTAATGTTTGTACGTTTAATTCAAATAAACAATCCCTGAGGCGAATTTTCGCCTCGAATATGTAAAATACATTATTGATAAATCTGAAGCATTGAATTAAAATTTGTGGTGCGGCCGGGAATCGAACCCGGACCTCCATGCTTACTAAGCAGACGTCTTAACCGTTAGTCCACCACACCACTAACGATTAAGGCACCTTGGAATAGTCTAAATACGATATCCCTCCATGTCACAAACTTTAATTCAGCTTCTGTGTTCCAAAGATAATTCCCACTACTGCCAAGGCTCTCCATGCAGCGGAATAGCACCTCGACAATGGACATATTGGAACAATCGTGTTAAGGTGATATAAATATCAATTTAATACAAATAAACAATTCCAAGGCGCCTCAATCGTTAGTGGTGTGGTGGTATAACGGTTAAGACGTCTGCCTAGTAAGCATGGAGGTCCGAGTTTGATTCCCGGCCGTACCACAAATTTTAATTCAATGCTTCAGATTTATCAATAATGTTTGTACGTTTGTTCTAATTTTGTGCACTACCATACCTTTCATCCAGTTGCCGTGAGACTCTACGACATATTTATTTATTTACCCTGATCAGATTAAAGGCACCAGGCCCTCTATTACATCGGCTCAGGGTTTTACACGTACAACTTGGTTTACATCTGACAACGCGACCGTCAGGTCTCGAAATTAGGAAGAGACTTCGCATGTTACTAGTTTACGTCAAGAACGTCCACTCACAGAGGTTGAAAGGTATCCCGAATTCACTGGCTGTTCCGACGGTTCTTGACAGAATATTTGATACATTATGAATGAAATACACAAGATAACTGTGAGATATTCTGGAAATTTATTGGTTTACGAACCGGTTTTCGGCTGTTACGCAATCATCATGTAAACATTACAAGTTTGAATTTCAAAGATCTTAACTTGCTAGATATATAACTATCGAAACGGACTACCGTTTTGGTTTATACCTAACCTGCGGGAAATATTACAATTCAAGTTGTGGTGTAAATTCCTGACATTGATAAAATGCGAGACAATATAATAGATTAAGACGTTATCCTAAGAAATATAAAGTGAAATAGAAATTGGCTGAAAATTGTTGATCAAAACGTATTTATCTCAAACAGGTCTAATGTCTATAAACATGTAACCGTTGTGAATATATGTTAAAATTTTAACTGGTTAAATTAAACTTGACCAAAAACGTATCTTAAACATGTTCAATGTCTGGAACATGGAAACATGTGACAAAGTTGAATGAAACATCTGTAAATATATGTTAAAAATTTTTTAAATGGTTAAATTAAACTATAGTTACTAGTAAAATAAGTCATTAAACTTGTTATCACGTAAGCAGCGAAAACAGTTGTGATTACACAAGAACTTGATAACTAGTAAAATAAGGCATTACAACTTATATCTGGTAAGCAGCCAAACAGTTCTGATTTCACAAGGTTTTTATAACATGGGTATGAAACAGTAGTAGAGGTATGAGACAAGTGGATAGGAGATGGTAGTTTACATTGTCTGCACAGGGTTATGATTAGGTTCTGCAGACAAAAGTGGTGAGTAATGTGCAACACTGAACTTTTAAGAAACCTAACAATGCGGTGATTACGACCGCCGAGGTAAGCCTTAGGAAACATCAATATGCGCAACGGACACGCCCAGGAAATAGGAAAAAACACAAACATTAAAATTTATGGTCCTGTCGAAAGTATTCCCAAAGGGTACAAAGAAACTGATTAACTTGAATAATGAAAGGGGGAAACAATCTGACTCCGACACAGATAAATAAAAAAAATCACTTACTTCGTATAATCTTATTATAAAACTGGACACAGAAAACAGCAAACAGTTCGCAGCGTGCAGGTTCATAACTTGACTGATTTCAGTATTAAAAATATAGAAATGGTAGGTGGGTAGTAATTAAGTTAATCAATAAACAGAAACGAAGAAAATAAAAGGAAGGGGAAACTAACAACCAAAATGAGAACGCGGAAAGCGAATTCAAGTTTAGAAATTAGGTGTTCTTAAAAAAAATATAAAATAAAAAATATTACAGAAAATTAAATTAACATCATGCATTACAATAATGGCGGGCTGCAACACACACTTAACGACTGCCATCTCCAACAGCTTTCTCGCGCTACCTCACGCAACTCGCTACTCTTGGCAACTAACTCGCAACTAACTGGCTACTCACTGCTCTCTCGCAGCCAGAGTGCTTACTCTACAATCGAACTTCCAAAAATTACTGCGCTACTTAACAATATATATCTGGCCGGTTTACAAAATTCACAACATAAATAACTCATGTACAGTGCAAAATGACGAACAGTAGGAATAACAATTAATAATACAACCCTACAAGAACTGTGTGAACACAATTATGGCCTAAATATTACCGAAAACCAACTATGCTGGCACCATAGGGACCTTACAAGGTTTTAAAGCGGAAAAATTCCGAGAGAAAGGGTTCCAAAGATTCAGTGCAACTCATATGCATATACAATACAATATAGTGCATATACAATGTATATGTATAGTCAATGAGAAATGTAACGAAGCGTAATAGATCAGACGCTAGCGTGACTGTTTGTCGGTGAGGATGATAATGAGGCCAATCTACTTGTGCTTGACTTTTAATCTTTATTATGTGTTTTAAAAATTGGATAAGTTTGCAAATAAAATTAATGATTTAAGATATTATCAATTACATCGTAAAAAAACTATGTTTTATTTAGGAAATAATGGTTGCAGATTGTTAAAATTTTAACTACAATGTTTTCTTTTTAAAAAGTAGAATAATACCAAATGCATTTTATAATTAACGTAGGTAGAGTAAGCGCTGAATTTTGTATTACAAAATTAGTTATTACTGTAAGCTGTGGAAAGATTATAAATATTCGTTGTAAATTCGAGGAACCGGTTTCTTCTCGGGAAATCGAAGTATAGCTGTTGCTCTGTTGAGCCGCGGCGGAGCGGCCGAGCGCATTGAGGCGCTATGCTACGATGCGCGAGGCCGTTCCCTGTCGGGGGTTCGAATCCGCCATCGGAAGGAAGGAAGTTTAGGGTTTAACGTCCCGTGGACTGCTTGGTCATTACAGACTGAGCTAACGCTCGGAGTTTTGAGTATGGATTGGGAATGAAATCGGCCGTGCCCTTTGAAAGGAAACATCCCGGCACATGCCTGAAGTGATTTAAGGAAATCACGGAAAACATAATCTGGATGGCCGGAGATGGATTTGAACCATCGTCCTCCCGAATGGGAGTTCATTGCGCTACCGCTGCGCCACCTCGCTCGGTAATCCCCCCTCGGGTATGGATGTTTGTGCTGTCTTTAGTATAAGGTAATTCATAAGTAGTTTGTAAGTCTAGGGACAGATGACCCCGCAGTTAAGTCCCATAAGCTTAACAAACATTTGAACATTTTGCCCTATTGTATGACTATAAACCGGTAGACGGTCAAAAAGACTAACTAATCTACAGTACTATAGGTAATGAACTCTATAAGTTATAAAACAATTTATTTAAAAAATTTTTCTTAAAGGTAGGATCGTAACCGCGTCGCCCGCATAACAGGTGGAAAGGCTACCATGTGAGCTATTCGACCGTGCATAAATAACACAGTCGCTGACAAGTCTACCAACTGCACGGTGATGCACTTAAACGTTGCAGCTTACGTCCTGTTGCTCGGAATTTCCTGCATAGTGCACTTAAAAACCTGTATGACTGGTCACCCTTGACGTGTACTACTAATACTCGAAGTCTCATCCCAAACAGAGTTTCCGAGGCGTGAATGTCTCCTTGTTAGTTACCTATAATACGACACTGATTTTAACAGAGAATCGTTTAATAAGGCATTAATAACGAACTGACTGAACACATGTAAAGAGGAAGCAAATAAACAGCATGGACTAAACTCTAATAATATTAATACTAGACGAACTACTGAGTTTCTTTCGCTGATGATTTAATAATGGAAATAACATTGATATCGTTGTTGTTGTTGTGCTCTTCAGTCCGCAGACTGGTTTGATGCAGCTCTCCACGCTACCCTTTCCTGTGCAAGTCTCTTCATCTGAGAATACGTTCTGCAACCTACATCCTTTTGAATCTGCTTACTGCATTCGTCCCTCGGGCTCCCTCTGCGATTTTTACCCCACATGCTTCCTTCTATTGCTAAGTTGACAATTCCTTGATGTCTCAGAATGTGTCCAACCAATCTATCCCTTCTCCTAGTCAGGATATGCCAGAAACTACTTTTCTCCCCGGTTCGGTTAAGCACCTCCTCATTAGTTACGTGATCTACCCATCTAATTTTCATCATTCGTCTGTAGCACCACATTTCAAAAGCCTCTATCATCTTTCTATCCGAAGTCCTTATCGCCCATGTTTCACTCCCATACAATGCTACACTCCAGACAAATGCTTTCAGAAAGGACTTCCTAACATTTAAATTAAAATTGGATGTTAACAAGTTTCGCTTCTTTAGAAACGCTTTTCTTCCCAAAACCATTCTGCATTTTATATCTTCTTTATTTCGGCCATCAGAAGTTATCTTGCTACCCAAATAACAAAATTCATCTACTACTTTTATTGTCTCTATTTGCGGATAAAAATGTACTTCTGAATATGCAGAAATTGATTTTGGCTTGGCGAATACTGGTGGAAGGAAGTTCGGAGACTTATACCTGGCGTGAGTAATGGCAATCGGAGAATATCTGGAAGGAATTATGGATGTGACGTTGTAAGAAGACCTAAAGGGACATTGAATGGCGTTACTATTGATTTAGTAGATGTTACATTAACTGTCTTTTGAAGTCAGCAGCGTTATTAAGTTCTCTGATGTAGTGAGGGGGAATTGTCGCAGAGTCTGGTTCCTGCTACTGAGAAATGGCTGAGTGATGGATAGCGACACGTATTTTTCCTGTGTCGTTCAGCCAAGAGTGTTAAGGTCGAGGAAAGAAATGAGGGACAGTTTACGGTGATAAGAGAGTAGAGGAAACAGAGTGTATGAAAATTTTTGCGCTTGTAAGCACGGAGCCAAGATAGCTGCGTGTAAGATGGTGAAATATGGCCAAAGAGACGGTTGTTACAGATATATCGAAAGCAGGTGTTCACGACTAGTACCAGACGTCTTGTGTTTTCCCAAGAAAGATCTTGCAAACCAACATCGCTGTAATCAATAGCCGGGATTTAAGTGATTGTACAAGTGTGTTTTCAGGTGGGAGGGAAAGAACTTGTATATCTGTTGGGCGTGAGAAAATGCTGATGCTTTGAAGAACATATAGTTCGAGACATGAAGTCATTAATGCTGGGATTCATGATAAACTGCCGGATTACGAATAAGGTTGGAATTGTTTCTGTGATACTAAGTTTATACGCAACATTTTTACAAACAGTATCAATTTCCGCTAATGAATGTACCTACAAAAGTATTTCATTGTATTTCTAATAGTTTAGGTAATATAACGTCATAAACACTTCGATGCAAGGGAAACTGCTGTATTTTGACCAATAAGGGGGAAGAATGCAACCCCCAATCACATGAAAAAGAAGCCTCTAAAACTCCAATTGTCATTGCCGCTTTCCTCTCCTTCATCCGCTGCTATATAAAACCCAAGCTATCGTATATTCAGCAGTCAGACACAGGCCCTGATGAAGGCCGACTGCAACAGTGGCCGAAACGTCGGTGGAGTTTAAAAAATGACGACGCGGTCTCATACCCGGAAGAATTTTATTGATAGTGAAGCTGTATCATGTTTGTTTGTATTTTATGCCCTGCCGTACCGTTAATACGATTACAATGAAGCTTCACATACTTATTGATAGATATGAAGCATTGAATTAAAATTTGTGATGCGGCCGGGAATCGAACCCGGACCTCCATGCTTACTAGGCAGACGTCTTAACCGTTTTTTTTTTTTTTTTTTTTTTTTATAATTGAAGGCAGACGTCTTAACCGTTTTTTTTTTTTTTTTTTTCAGTCCCCCCCTTTTTTTTTTTTTTTTTTTTTTCTGGGCAGACGTCTTAACAGTTTTTTTTTTTTTTTTTTTTTTTTTACCTCTATCTCTGCCACTTCAGGCGTTGGCTCCTAACACCCATCACGCCCTTAATAATTATGTACAAACCTAAAAAAAAAAAAATAAGTTAGTGCCACCGCCACTTTTACCCTAACCTCAAGTATAGAACGTATGCAAACGCTCCAGTCGTGCTTGATGGAGAAAAAAAATTAAATAAGTAAAAAGATAAAAATAAATAAATAAAATGAAATAAAAATCCTCCTCCGCATCGGCCCATAAAGATATATGTAAATTTGTAATGGGGAAAAGGGAGAAATAAATAGTTGCTTCATGTATATTCTTTATTAGTATGTATAGTTCTGAATTTTTATGTAGAAAATACTGCCGTTCCACATCCGGCGTAAAAACAAACTAAAGAGGTCGTCGCATTACGACATGGTGCGTTCCAAGGAAGGTCTAGCTGCGGATTATCAATGAACGTCTTCTCGATTTCTTTCGTTGCCGGTTGTAGTTCAATCAGTGCTTCTGTCGTTCTGGGGTCAACTTCTCCTTTCATCGATATTCCAGCTGCGAGGCGGGTTATGGAACGCACTCCAAAGAAAATTGGAAAAATATTCGCGGTACTTGGGGTTCCTAACTATTGCACAATGTCGCTCGTTTATATAGTTCCAAAAATCAAGTACAGTCTTCTCTCCATCGCCGAACAAATAGTGTACAGCGTGGCCACATATCCATTGAACAGAGTTCGTTTTCGCTCTCGGGTAATACGAGTCTTCTGGAAAGAGAAGCGATTTGGTAGCTATCATTTCGGGGGTTGTGCGTGTGAAGAAAGCCAGTACCTGGCGCACCAAATGCCAAACATCCTTCGCCGATCCACAGTCAAGGCGATGCTCGTCTGTATCCACGACTCCGCAGGTGGTACACAAAGGAGAGTCCGCAAGATGAATTCGGTGGAGGCGATACTGGCACACCTGCTTCCCGTTGACTGTGATGTACCACGCAGACTGTACGTCTGTGCTGAGGGTGGGCGCGCTCACCGCCCGCCACACAACACGCCAGTTAATATGGGGGTGTTTTGATTCTATCACGTTCGGGGCTCTGCTCAGTTCCATGGTGTTGTATATTGCCCTCGCCGATATCAATTGTGTGGGCGGAAGTGCGGTACGCATGTAGCTGAGGTCGAGGAAGAATTGCCCGAAATAAAAGAAAGGGGCTGGAATGTCGGATAGTGGTATTGGAGGGGTGAGGGAGATCGGCCTTAAGGCCTCTAGCAGCAGGCTTGTAAGACTCGTCGGACACTGTCGCCATATCTTCATGTGAGAGCTTACAAATAAGGCCCGTGCTCTGTCCGGAACGTGAAAAAGTCCTAAACCACCTCTGTTCCTCGGTAGTGTGAGGGAGTCGTAACGAATCTTGAAGAGCATACCGGTACTTACAAAAGACCCCATAGCCGCCAGCATGCTGCGGGCCAGATATGGCGGGATCGGCAGTGTCTGCGCAACATGGGGGATGCGCGACGCCAAATAGACGTTAGCATATCGCACCCGTTGCAGAATGTCTAGTGTTCTAAGACGGTGGTCGCCTATCCCTGCCCTAATCTGTTGCAATAGGCGCCTACTGTTGAGGGCAATCGTCCGCCGCAGGTCAGTTGCAAAATCAATGCCCAAACAGCGCATTGTGTCTGTTATTCTCAATGGGGCCACGCACCTATCGGGCAGCCCGTCACCTATAGATAGAGCGTGCGATTTGTGTACATTCAGTTCACTGCCCGATGCTGCGCCGTAGGTCGCCACCCACGCCAAAGCTGCGCGGACGTCGTCTTCACCACGAAGAAAGAGAACCAGATCGTCGGCATAGGCAGTGCAGCAAAAAGTATGTCCACCGAGTGTGATCCCTGTCAAGCGTTGTCGAAAGCCACAGAGCAGCGGTTCCAAACCGAGGGCGTACAATATCGTTGATAGGGGGCACCCCTGTCGCACCGATCTCTGGATGAGGATCGGCGGTGTGAGGCGTCCGTTGTACAATACTCTTGATGTCGCACCGTGTAGGAGACGCACCAATAACTCTATGATGGTCTCGGGATAACCCATCTGTTGCATTACCGCCTTTAAAAATGCGTGGTCGACTCTGTCAAAAGCTTGGCTGAAATCGAGGCAGGCCAAAACTCCAGGCATTTTATGTGCCTTGGCAAGTGCGATCATATCGCGATACCGGCAGAGGGCAGTGCGAATGTTATGACTGCCACCTAAAGATGCCTGATCCTCTGAAACAACGAATCGGACCGTGTGCTTGAGTCTTGCTGCCAACAGTCGAGTGAAGATCTTCATGTCGCTGTTCAGTAAGGTCAAGGGGCGGTAGTCGCTGATGTTGGTCCCACCTCGTGGTTTGTGTATAGGTATGATCAGTCCTTCGCAAAACGTCTCAGGGATCCGCACCGTGGGGGACATGAGATCGCGGCAGATATCCGTCCAGACTGGTACCAGCAGTTGTTGGAAGGTCCTGTAGAACTCCAGAGGGAGGCCGTCAGGGCCTGGCGACTTATTGGCGGGTCCCATCCGTATCGCTTCAGTGACTTCCTCCTCTGTTATATCGGCTGTCAGTTCAGTAGCCGCAGCTTGTGGAATTTTGCCGTATGTGAGCTGGGAGACCGCTTCGATTACTTCTGGGGGGTGGCGGTGCTCTGAGTACAGTTGCATATAGTGAGCGTGAAGGGCATGTCCTATATCTCGCTGGGTGTCGTATCGTCCTCTATCTGTAGTTAGCACATGTATCAAGGTCCTTCGTCGTCGCCGTCGTTCTGCGATGATATGGTGCATGGAGGGACTCTCTTGAGCTACCCTGTCTTGAGTACGGGCTCTGAAGATCGTTCCTTCAAGATGCTGGCGTGTAAGTTTGATGATTTGGGCTTTGGCGTGGTTCACCATAGTCTGCCTCGCAGGTGAATATGGCATTGTGGTACATTCCCTTAAAATATTGAAGTAAAATTCCTTCGTATGTCGCCTCCATGCCGCTACGTCTCTCCCGTAGCCTATCAAGGTCTTCCTCAGGGCAGGCTTAGCGCAGAATAACCACCAAGCAAGGGCAGACTGGTAGGCGCCGCGTCGGCGTTTGCAGTTGTTCCATGTGTTCTCTACGAGCTGCCGACATTCTGGAGAGGCGAGATGGGCCACATTCAGCTTCCATGGACCACGACTGTGCCATACTTTCTGACGTCTGAGGGTAACGTTGCAAATATAGGCTTCGTGGTCGGAAAACGCTACAGGCCATACTTCGGCTGCTCTCGTCCCCCTGACAATGGAACGCGAGATATAAATCCTATCAATGCGGCTAGACGAATGGCTAGTATAATGCGTAAAGCCAGGCCGGTCGCCATGAACATGTTCCCATGAGTCCACCAACCGAAGATTGTGGACAATTGCTCCGAGTTCCACGCACGGAGAGTGACGAGGTAATTGATCCTTCGGAGCTTGAGTACAGTTGAAATCCCCTCCTACTATCAAGGCGTCTTGTTGTCCCACAAAGAGAGGTGTGATCGCTTCTGCGAAGAAGATGGATCGTTCACGACGTCGTCCCGATCCCGACGGCGCATAGACGTTAATGATTCGAACTCCTTGGACAGTGATAGCCATCCCTCTAGCGTCAGGAAGATACTCGACATCTTCGGCAAGAAGACCTTCACGGAGGACGATTGCCACTCCACTGCCAGTGGCAGACGCATGGGAGATGCAGGTCGTGTATCCGTAGGGTTCTGTGAAGTCTTCTACATGCACCTCTTGAAGGAGGGCAATGTCGATGTCCGCTGCATTGAGCATGTCCTGTAGCATGGCCAATTTATGGCGTGCACGTATATTATTGATGTTAACAGTAGCGATCCGGTATGTCTGTCCGCCTGGTCCTTCTATGGAGCTGTTCAGTACATCGTCGGCAGGCGGATGCGGCGGCGCCATGGAAGCTGTTGGTGTAGCCTCAGTCACTGTGTTAGGGGAGTGCTGGATGCACCCGAGGGAGCACTTCTACCCTCGGCTCCCTCAAGGTTTTCCGCTTCATCCTCGATATCGTCTGCCCAAGCGTCAGACGTGAATCTTCGTAGTTGTGGAGGGCACGTTTCGTCGTGAGTCTCATGTTCAGTAGCAGATGAAGGTAAATCTGAGACAGGAGCAGGTGTTGTTGTCGCTACTGTATCGTGACATGCCAGACGAGGAGTGATGCCACGAGACACCTGTGAGACAGAGTCAGTTGCTTCGTCCGACGTCGGTTCCTCGTCCTTATCTGGCGTCTGATCATCAGAAGGCGAATGGCGCCTCTTCTTGCGTTTCCGCGGGGCGCGCTGTTTGCGGACGTGGTGTTCCGTATCGGAGGTCTGTCGGCAGTCATCTGACGCCGACCCTGTCGGTACTACTTCAGTTTCGACATCCATCGTCTCAAGCGTGTCAGTCTGGTGGTTTGGTAGGTCGGTGCCTTCAGGATTTTCGGCCGGGTGTAACAGCGACGTTTGTACGTTGGCCGTTGTATTGCCGTCTGTTGTCGATTGCTGCACTGTTGTTTTGTCTTTTGCGAGAACGTCATTAGGCACTACCGGTGATGTGGCGTCCATCTCCTCCACCTGAGACACCTCATTATTCGTTAGTGGTATACCGTCGGACGTGGACGTAGTTTCCTGTTTGTCCTCGTTTCCTTGGTGCGCTACCGCGTTCAGCGAGGGTTCATGCACGTACGACGGCACAGGATGCTGGAGAGCCTGAACATACGTCACCGGAAGAGTCGTCGGTACAAACGGGAGCTGTTCATCCCCAGGTGGCAACTGTGTGATCCTGCGCTGCATGCACTGGGAACGTAGGTGTCCTTCTTGTCCACAGCCCGAACACGTCTTCGGCTGGCCGTCATAAATTATTATTGCACGGCATCCACCGATGGTCAGATAAGATGGAACATGTTTCTTCAGTTCAATACGCACTTGCCGCACCCCATTGAGCACGGGGTATGTGGTAAACTGTGCCCATTTTTCAGCTTCATGACTGATCACATGCCCATAAGGGCGAAGCGCGGAAATCACAGTTTCTCCTGGCACCTCAAAGGGAAGTTCAAACACTCTTATCGTGCAGAGACCCGTGTGTTCTATCGTCACGTCACCAATATGTCCGTCCGAGTGACGGAATTTCAGGCCACTTCTGGTCGCGTTTAGAATTCTCTCACAGACCGCGTCGTTGATGAGCTTTAAGTACACCACACTGCTCACTATCGAAAAGTGAATACCTACAACTTCGCTACAGGCAACTTTCACTTCGTCTCTAATGAACTGTTCGATGTCAAATGCCTTTGGTCGTGGATATGCTTTCGAAAAACTGATCTTCAAGGTCGAATGTCTCCAGGATTGAGCCATGCTTGTTCTATCGAGTAAGTCCCGCAGAGGCGGCTGAGTTACGTAAACAACCTCAGGCGCGAGACACAGCGGCGGGACGTAAACACGCCAACCGCACCGCTGCGCTGCCTGACGCAGACTGTTCGTTAGACTACCACACCACTAATGATTAAGGCGCCTCGGAATAGTCTATGTACGATTTCCCTCCACAACACAAACTTTAATTCAGCTTCTTTGTTCCAAAGATAATTGCCACTACTGCCAAGGCTCTCCATGCAGCGGAATAGCACCTCAGCAATGGACATGGTGGAACAATCCTGTTATGGTGATATAAATATCAATTAATATGAATAAATAATCCCTGAGACGGATTTACGTCTAAAATATGTCAAAGACATTATTGATAGATGTGAAGCATACTTGTTCTTCAACATAAGAGTAAAGTCACTTTCTAAGTAAAGTTTTCTGCGGTGCATGGCAAAGGGTACCTTACATCTACAAAATTTAAAATATTGATGACATTTGGCACATTTGACCTTCGAAACAAGAGCAATATCACCATCTGCCTAAGATTTCATAGCCGGCCGCGGTGGCCGAGGGACTGAGGCACTCCAATCACGATCTTCACGGCCAATACGGTCGGGGGTTCGAATACCCCCTCGGGCCTGGATATTTGTGCCGTCCTTAGGATTAGCTAGTTCATAAGTAGTTTATAAGTTTAGGGGCTGATGACCCCGTAGTTAAGTCCCATAATCTATACAAACATTTGAACATTTTTTTTTGAAGATTTCATAGGCTGCATGTCGAAAGATAAACTGCAATAAACTTAGACAGTACTTCACTGATCACCATGAAAGCAAGTTTTGGCAAGCCGTTTGGTTCCCCAGGCGACCGGTTAACAGTTTGAACGTAGTGAATGGAATACGGATCGTTAGGAGAACCCTAATCTGTTCGGAAACAGAAAACGGCGGTCTTAGATTACCGAGGGCGGTATCCCAGATTGCAATTGAAATACAATTAGCCACACACATTATTCTATAAATTCATATAAAATCAGGTAATGATCATACGGCAAATATAATTATATGTATGGATTCAGGAGATTTGTGAGAATCAAACCCTGCAATTTCAATTTCAATATCCCTTACAGATAAAAAGCCGACAAATTTCAGTATTATAATATTATAAGACTTATATTTACAATTATTGATAAGTAGTGTTTGTCAGGAAAAGTTTAACAAGCAAATGAGCAACAATGCACCACGATACATATGTTAAAAGACGCAGCACGTAATTTTGTATTCTTTCAATAAACTTTATTTTGCTCTCTTATTCTGCTTTTCGCTGAGGTAGTAATATTCTTGTATCAGAACATAGATTCCACCACAGAAACACAAAACATGAACCCAGAAAAGGGCATTACATTTATATATGTATTTTATTATATTTAATATTATTCTTACTAACGTTCGCTTTATGCTGTAGAGCGCCTCTTAAATATTTCATGGCCGACTAATAATAGTAGGTATGCAGCATATAATTGATACATAAACAATTATATGTACGCGTGGACAAGAACTGAATATATTTGCATAAAAAACCACGATAAATTAAATATTGTGTAAATATATTTCGACGGCGGCAGTATATTGCGAGTATGCACACAATCTAAAACGCGAGATACGAGAGAGAATTTACAACTCGCGCTGTGTGTTTGTCCGTTGGGCGTGCTTGCCTGTGTCTAATTTCAGACAAATTTGAAATGAACTCATTTAATATTCACAGCTCGAGCCCCCAGCACACTGGATGTGCACTCTAAATTATAATGTTCAACAAACACTGCACCAACAGGGGCAAAGTGAAACGGTCGGAACTTTTAAGTCTAAAGTGGCTATTCGATATGTCTAGGGGCCAACTGTCCACTTCTCGCTTCAACGCCCTAAATTTTATAAAAACACACATTTTAAATAAGGTTCACTGGCAGTGAAAACATCGGCTTGTAAATACCAGCTACTCACGGGGGTTTGAATGTCACTTATGTAATTGTTTATTTAAGATTTGATTACTCACTGAAGTCCCAGAAAAATTTAATAGTCCAGTTCAGTTGAAATAAGTAAGGGACTCTTGGCTGAACACGCTAAAGTTCAGGAGTTTCGAAATGAAACGCCAAGTTTCAAACTCAGATTCCAGCATTCTCACAAGATAAACAAAGTCCGAAATAATTCTCGGTACAGAATGAAATCCGCTCTAGCGTGTCTAATTCCCAGAAAGTCCCAAGTCCGGTGAGATCCCAAACTCACACCAAATGTTTTATAAGTATCAATCTGTATCACTAAACACGAAATGCTTCTAACTGTTGGCTTGCATCCGTACAGAGACCAAAATTCTTCAAATTCAGTTTGCCCAACTCCTACCACATGATTTCGCTAAGTCCCCACCAACGAAACTGACGAGACGATCATTTTTTAAACGAAAACTTGGGCGAATTTTCACTGAAGTTACGGAGCCGAAGGGCACAAGTTCAGCCTCAATGAAGCCCGAACGAAGACTCCCTAAATCAAGATGGCGGCCCCATATTTATGCCCTTTTTCCATTCTGGACAATTTTTACAAAACTTTAAATGGGATTTGTTTTATACAAGTAATATATCAATTTGACATCAAATTTTACCAGCTTTCCAGTGCTGTTATTGTTTTTTTTTTTTTTTTTTTTTTTTTTTTTTTTTTTTTTTAACTACAACAGTTTTCAAACAAAATAGTTATTAGCTGCCGGTCTGTAACAGCCACTTTCATTTTCTTTAAATAAACATAAATATACCATGATGTTCGTCTTAAAATCTCCGATACTATGGCGGTTTCAGCTCCCCTGTACCTCGCTAAGTTTGTGAGTAATTAATTTCTAATAGTATTTCTTTTATTAAAGCTAACAGGCTAGCCGCCACAGCACCATCTCGTGGCCACTCGGTTACCACTCGGATTTTGCAAGTCACGTCATTTCCGCCCTCGTGGGCCGCGCCACTGCAACGGCCAGAGCCAAATTCAAAAAATGTTCAAATATTTGTGTAGCTTATGGGACTTAACTACGGGGTCATCAGTCCCTAAACTTACAAACTGCTTATGAACTAGCTAATTCTAAGGACGGCACAAATATCCATGCCCGAGGGGGGATTTGAAGCCCTTACCGCAGTGGCCGTGCAGACCTTGACTGGAGCGCCTCAGTCCCCTCGGCCACCGCGGCCGGCACAACGGCCAGAACCCGGCCACGCGATCGTGCCCAAAACGCGCGCGTCCACATGTGTATTCGAAACAAACATTTAAAATAGGGCTGTACCGTCATAATATTTTCAGTGAGACGTCTCGCTTAATGGCTATCTGAGCAAAGAGCTTCAGTCTCAACTGTTTTTAGTATTGTTAAATATATATTTGTTTGTTAAATATAATCAACACTTGTAGGGAGGTGGTAAAAGCATTTAATTCTGTGATATTCAAATGTATAAAATTTTGGAAGGGAAATTGTATTTTAAAGATGAGGCGTTAGGATGAGCAGAAGGATACAATTTTGGGAGCAGATAGAGCACGCTTTCTAATGCTTGGGAAGGGACTCATAACTTGGACGTGGTGCTCAAAGGTCGTGTCGCTGGGCGGTCTGAAGCCGCGTTACGAACTTGTGAGTTGAAGAGATAGGCATGAGTGGACATAGGAAATTTACGGGACGGTGACTGTAGAACTTAGTCTCTGTTTGAAAAGTGGTAAACTACGGACAGTAGTAGGGCTGTGGAACTGTGATAATTCAGCAATCGTGTACTCGGGTAATGACAAACTGTGTTCTATAACAAATACTGTAATTAATCACGGATTAATTTGGAATCGCAATGTTCTATGGACTTCATTAATTTACGAGTGATAATTTGGAACTTTTACTCTCGAGTGCGTGTGATACTTACTGTGCCTCTCATGAACAATAGTTGAGGAAATATTCAGTTATTTACCGAAGTATAAAGAAGGTCACCTCCGCATTTTTATGTCCAAAAAGAGTCATAATCTCCATTTATAAAAAATTACTTAGTAAGTGAATCTCTTCTGAACATTATCTTATAATCCATTTTCCTGGTTATGTTTGTTTAAATATTTTCTGACGTCATCATCTGCAGATTGATGTACTGGCTAAACTACAGATTAATTATTGATTTTATTTAAACAGTTTAGGTAGCTGTTTAGGCCACAGAAGCTGACATACGTAATTCACCCCTATGAACAGACACAACGATCCATAAAACTTTTACTACCCTGAGTTGTGTATTGCCCAGTTCTTATTGGTGAGTACCCATAGGAAGGTCGCACAGAGTTATATAATTTTTTACAAATGGAGTGGACATAGGAGGTGGAGGAAACGTTCGACAGAGAGAGACTGACTGATGATTGGCAGAGAAAGGGGTAGGGGATGAACAGAAAGAGGCGAATGAGCAGGTGAAAGTGAGAGAGCGACATAGAGATAGAGGGAGGTGAGGAGAAAATGGACAGAGAGAGAAGGAAGGGGAAGATGAATAGAGAGAGAAAAGGGAATGGAAGAGGGGTCAATTTAAGATTGTAATAAAGAAGTACCCGGGCGGTGCAAGGTTTTCATCTAGTAGCTGTAACATTGCAAATGGGTGAATGACCTTTGTATTGTTTTGTAATACGAAACGTTAAATAGGAAGCAGTGATGAAGTTTCTCATCGCCTGGTTATTCAAATATATATGAACACCTGCATGAAGAGTGGAAAAATGAGTGTATGCATTAACTTCGGATATCCTGTTTGAACGTTGACTGTCGAGCGTGCAAATGTTCAACTTTTTGTTAAGCTTAAGTGACTTAACTACGGGGTCATCAGTTCCTAAACTTACAAACTACTTATGAACTACCTTATACTAAAGACGTCATGCCCGAGGGGGGATTCGAACCCCCGACCGTAGCGGCCGTGCAGACTGTGACTGGAGCGCCGCAGAACGCTCGGCCACTGCGTTTCAAGTTGGACGACGAACTGATCGACATGGTAGAGAACTGGCTCTTCTCACAGCCACAGGAATTCTGGGAACATGAAATACTTCAGGTCGTTAAATAGTGGGATAGTTGTTCTCAGATCTCTGGTGATTACTTTAGAATAAAGATTTCAGCTACACCCACAGTGTCGCTTCGTACCGTTTTATTTGAACATCCATCATACATGTACGAAAAAATGACAGGGCGCGATTCAGACTAGCTTTGGAGGAGGCAGTCGTAATACATTACTGGTCGTTAAAATTGCTACACCAAGAAGAAATGCAGATGATAAAAGGGTATTCATTGGACAAATATAATATACTAGAACTGACATGTGATTACATTTTCACGCAATTTGGGTGCATAGATCCTGAGAAATCAATACCCAGAACAACTACCTCTGGCCGTATTAACAGCCTTGATACGCCTGGGCATTGAGTCAAACAGAAATTGGATGGCGTGTACAAGTACATATGCCCACGCAGCTCCAACACGATACCACAGGTCATCAAGAGTAGTGACTGACGTATTGTGACGAGCCAGTTACTCGGCCACATTGACCAGACGTTTTCAGTTGGTGAGAGGTCTGGAGAATGTGCTGGCCAAGGCAGCAGTCAAACATTTTTCGTATGCAGAAAGGCCCGTAGAGGACCTGTAACATGCGGTCGTAAATTATCCTGCTGAAATGTAGGGTTTCGCAGGGATCGAATGAAGGGTAGAGCCACGTGTCGTAACACATCTGAAATGTAACGGCCACTGTTCAAAGTGCCGTCGATACGAACAACAGGAGACCGCGACGTGTAACCAATGGCACCCCATACCATCACGCCGGGTGATACGCCAGTATGGCGATGACGAATACACGCTTCCAATGTTAGTACACCGCAATGTCGCCCAACACGGATGCGACCATCATGAAGCTGCAAACAGAACCTGGATTCATCCGAAAACATGACGTTTTGCCATTTGTGCACCAACGTTCGTCGTTGCGTACACCATCGCAGGCGCTCCTGTCTGTGATGTAGCATAAAGGGTAATAGCATTCATGGTCTCCCAGCTTATAGTCCATGCTGCTGCAAACGTCGTAGAACTGTTCATTCAGATGATTGTTGTCTTGCAAACGTCCCCATCTATTGCCTCAGGGATCGAGACGTGGCTGCACGATCCGTTACAGCCATGCCGATAAGATGCCTGTCACATCAACTGCCAGTGATACGAGCTCGTTGGGATCCAGCACGGCGTTCCGTATTGCCCTCCTGGACCCACCGATTTAACATTCTGCTAATAGTCATTGGATCGAGACCAACGCGAGCAGCATTGTCGCGATACGACAAACCGCAATCGCGATAGGCTGCAATCCGACCTTTATCAAAGTCGGAAACGTGATGGTACGTATTTCTCCTCCTTACACGAGGCATCAAACAACGTTTTTCCAGGCAACGCAGGTCAACTGCAGTTTGTGTATGAGAAATCGGTTGGAAACTTTCCTCATGTCAGCACGATATAGGTGTCGCCACCTCCGCCAACCTTGTGTGAATGCTCTGAAAAGTTAATCAATTGCATCTTATTCAAATATTCAAATGTTTGTAGAGCTTATGGGACTTAACTAGGGGGTCATCAGTCCCTAAACTTACAAACTACTTATAGTAAGGACGGCACAAATATCCATGCCCGAGGGGGCATTCGAACCCCCGATCGTAGTGGCCGTGCAGACTGTGACTGGAGCGCTGCAGATCCCTCGGCCACCGCGGCCGGCCATCTTATTCTTGTCGGTTAAATTTCGCGTCTGTAGCACGTCATCTTCGTGGTGTAGCAATTTTGATGGCCAGGAGTGTACATATTCTCATTGTCTTCATGTGAGCCGCCCAACTACATGTGAATTCAGGATCCATTGTGGCGCTTTGACGGAGTCTGCTGCCTTTCGGCATCCTTACTACTGTTGCTCATCCCGCCGCAGTGAGTAACGTTGCAACCAATGTTACTGCTTTCCACAGGCTTCGCCACCTCCTACTTCCGGCTTCCTTCCAGCGTAATACAATAGCGAACCCTGCTCATTTCGTTACATGATGAAAGTTAACTGAGCGAATATCTGGCTCTTATCGTATGAAAAGCTGCCACTAATTTTTAATAACTGACTCATAAACGGGAGATACTTCGTTACTACTTGACTACTCATTACTACTGGACTACTAGAAGTAATGTTAAGAAGATTTCCAATTCCGGGGGTTTTTAATTATAAATTCAAGACTGTATAATAACTTGTAACTCTACAAGCACTTAGGAATTCTGCATGAAGTGCAAGTGAAGGTAATACAGCTGTATATTGTATTTGGGCAATGAATATAGAAACAACTGGGATGGTATTAAATCTTTTGGCAACAACAACTGAATTTTTTTAGAAAGTGTTAGTTGAAAATAATGCTGAATTCCTATTTCTTCTTCAAAGTGTATAACGTCTTTTGTTACGTGCATTCATTTATTGTTGGAAGTTTGTAGACAATGTGCAATAAATTTTAATTGGATACACGATGCATATAATGTTGTCAAGTTCTGTGATAAACACTCCAATTGTACTTCGTAGTTAATGAAGAACTTGTCTACCGCAGAAAGAAACAATGCGTTGAACGTCACCTCCATGTAATATTATGAATCTCATGTAGAACCTGCAGGGATAAGAACCGTTCGGTATTCCCAGAATCTGAGAATTTACAAATCTTGGAGTCAATGGGCTTAGTCACGCAGTAGTATCCTTATATAAGGTGTAAATAAATATGTGGCAAATGTTATGTACACCACAAGAAATCCAAGTAACACGTTAACGACATCAAATGAACCATATGTTTACATGACAAGTTCTATTGCTTGTCCGTTCTTTTATCTAAATCTTGGAGCTTTGCCACATATTTAGACAAAACCTGCATACAGAAAGGTTTTTCTGGGCAATAGTATTGGTAATGTAGAAACACTGATGTAACAGTGGAATGATTGACAGGTTCCACGAGAAGAAAGCATATCCAGTTGCTGACGAGAGATCCTTTTTTTGTTGTAAAGTGAGACTCGTTGCCCAATGGCACAATTTTTTTATTGGCGTTTCAAACCGCCCGTATTTACTGAGCGGTTGCAGTTAATTAGCCTCATTTAACCGGATCTCTGAAACAGTTTTTCGTGAAATAACAATAACACTGTTTTAATTTTGCTTAAGATTCGTGAAATACTGTTCTGGAGCACACTTAGGAACGAACGCTTAACTAAATCGTAATACTCCGTAAACACGTAACTGAAGCACTCAGAGGGAGAAATTAGTAAGTCGCTGTTTCAAGGCCTTCATTTAACTTTTGATACAGAGTATTTCCATCCTCTTTGCCTGCGATAAGAAACGAAAATTTATTTTCCGCGTGTTTGGCTACTACAGAGTGACTTGAATCGATGCAAAATAATGGAATAAGGAAGTTTTTAGGAGAAATGCACCTATTTCAAAGCTACCTTTCAAAATTTTCTCTTAAATTAATACGAAAACTTGAAACATAAATATTCTCTGATCTGTGAAATCCTCCAATGATACTTTTGTGATCTTAGCAGTTAAACCGACTCATTCAGTTGCACCATGGAATACAAAGTCACCTCTTCGCTCTTGTAACTCATGTGAATCTTGAAGTCAATGACAGAATGCATACAGGGTGGATCTACATTCGTGCACTTGGGCTTCGCAGCGCCATTCCTCACCTGCAAACAATGAAAATGTCTCCCACAAAATTTCATTGTGCGCATATTTCCGCCAGTAAATGAACGCCAAAGACTGAGATGGCTGTGTGATCCATATGTCAGTTTGTTTCATAATTACACCAACAAACTTATGAGGGTTGTATTAGGCGTCTTGAGGAACAAAATGAGCATGGAAATCCATGCCCGGAAACGCCATTCAACGACGCCACGGAGAGTCCAAGTTACAGGCACCAGCTCCTGCCTCCAGCAACTTCGGCGCTCTGTAGCGTCATTGGATGACGTTTCCGGGTATGGGTTTCTATGCTCACTTTGTTCCTCAAGACACCTCCCACATACGAAGTTTGTTGGTGTAGTAGTGTAATTCTGAAATACACTGACGTATGGGACACACTCCCATCTCAATCTTCGACGTCCAGTTACTGTCGGAAATATGCGCAGGACGAAATGTTGTGACAGACATTTTTTTACGGCTTACATGTGAGAAATCGCGCTGCAAATCCCGAATGCGCGAATTTAGATTCACCCTGTATAACATACAACTTCCGACAATAAAGTTCGGAGGATAGTCCTGTAACAGTAACGTAGATGAAATGTGAACTGCAGGTACCTTACTATCCTTCGAAATAGTCGCCTCCCATAACTACGCACCGCTGAGCTCTGCTACACATGTCATGGAAACTGTAAATGAAATCTTCCTTTCGCATAATGTTCAAAAGCCTCGTCACATTTCGTTGTAAGTCAGGAATATTGTCAAATCTCTTTCCTTTCGAAGCGATTTTGAGTCGAGGGAATAGGAAGAAGTCTGAAGGACTGAGATCCGGTGAGTATGATGGATGTTCTAGTTGGTCTATAACGCTCGCCCACGCGCAACCAATATGGTCAAAGAGTTGCCGGCAAAACATGTGCTGGTGCAACGTGAACTTCACCAGGCTTTTGAACACCATCCCAAAGGAAGACTTCGTGCAAAGTTTCCAGGACATGTATAGCAGAGCTCAGCGGTGCATAGTTAAGGGAGGTGACTATTTCGATGGACAATAAGGTAACTGCAGTACATAGTTCATCTGCGTTAATGTTACACGACTATTCACCGAACTTTATTGTGTTTTTACTTAAAAGATTTGCAAGATTCATCAAAGCATGAAAGCTTATCCCGTATCACTTCGTTATTTATTCATTGGATTTCTGGTCTCTTGCCATACAAACTCTACACAAAATTGATAGACCTTCGTAATAATGTATTACATAAATTTCATATGTTTTTCACTAGTCAGATACAACATTTCGGCTGAAGTACATGGACAAATATAACGAGTAAGAACGAAGGTTCAGAATTAGAAAATATAACTGGTTCAATAAAAGATTTACTTGATTGGTAGAAGTGGTGTTAATATGTGTTGCACACATTCTAGATGAGTGCCTTATTGTTATTGAATAACTTCACAAACTGAAATGTGGAGGTCACTGTATTTGAAAACTAAACTGTTATAGAGGAATGGAAAGCGGAAGTTAATACACAAAATGAAGGTGCTCACATCGTCTGCCAAATGTCAGTTAGTTATCACGAAACAAATTAACTATTTTAATCAACACTGAAGGTTATTTCCAAGATACAAAGTCGCTAAATTAAATGAATAAAATTATGAGTACAATCACTAGTGACTTGTTACATCAACCACAATTTCTAATGCTACTGACTGACATCGTCACTAAACCGAAAAACACAGTAATTTATCTGATTTTCGAATGATGACTGAGAAGTAACTTTGATACGAGAGAGTGAACTAATATGCACAACAAATATCAGATATCCGCAAAGAATGAGTAATATTTCTTGTTACACATCAATAGTGCAGTCATTACTAATATATTAATATCGCCATAATTGCAGTGTATTTATTCCAACACAGAATTATATACTGGTAAATAAGGAAAAATACGAATGATTGTAAATATATGAGACTTTTCTAAATATTATAAGTTGTTTACAACCAACGTTGCGTACAAAAACATTTTGGCTGGGTCCCGAACGTGAACACTGACTGATGAATCTGAGTATTCCAACTACTTGAACGACTGCCTCTAAAAACACCATTCACAAACTCTTATTGTACTTCAACATACTTTCTAATATAACGGAGATAAAGAGATTAACTAGGGAGTATTTTGTACACTAACTGACAAAAGCAAATTATGAAATCTGATATATGAAGAACTACGTGAGCAGTTCGAATGAAAAGTAGAAATATACAGCTTTCAGCTTCCTCTGTTCATTGCTCCAACCCTAACTTAAGAGTTTAAATTAGTCTATGTACATGGTTTCGCAGAAGTGTCATATAAACGCAAAGTGCAGAATGCCTAGGAAATACATAGAATGTTTAAAAGTTTCTGCCAGATGTTTGGTTTAAATTTCTTCTTCTTTTGCTAGGAAATGTAAGAAATGCCTGTGTTTTATGAAATGCGAAATCGACACAGAAAAAGTGTACAATTACAATGAATAACTTCGAACTACAAATTTATACATTTAATGAAAGTTAGATTAGAACTTGAAAATTATCATAATTGGGTGTGTCGGAAAACTGGATTATCGTGATGTATTTTGTTTCTGTACTTTTTCAAAATGGACAATGGAAACCATCAAATAAGTGGGTGACGGTGGAAGATTGGAACAGTGTGGTGGGGACAGGTAGGCTTGGGAATATTATTGGAGGAAATGGTATTGGAAATAAAGAGGAAGTATACAATAGGGATTAGTGAAAGTTATGGGTTTTGGATTATCATCACATGGATCAAAAATCATAAACGAAAACTATATACAGTACTTGTAAAATCCACAGTGATAAAGCCAGGTACCAAAATGTTTACAATCTAACCATTCAAAGATTTAAAAACAGAATCAGGATGTGTAAATCTTTCCTTGGAGCTGATGATAATATACATCACAACATGCCTGTAACAGATATAAGAACTTGGCTGAAACATATTAAACAGAAACAACTAGTAAAGAAGTGGACACTGTCAGAATTGTAACATGAAGATGCCAGGCAATTAAAAATTACTATGGAAGGTAAATTGGGTGGGGTAAAACCGAGTTACGATATAACGGAGAACTGAGTTACAATCAGAGATTCAATACTAGAAACTTTAGAGAAAAATGTTGGCAAAATGCTAAAAAGGAGGAATAAAAAGGATTGGATTACACAGAATGTATTAGATACGATGGATGAAAGGAGAAAAAGGAAAAAAATGACTCTTCAGAAGAAGAAAATCGATAGTACAGAAAGCTGAACAATGAAATGAGGAGAACTACTAACAAAGCAAGGGAAGACTGTATGAAAAAACAATGCGAGGGAAAATAACAGTTGGAAAAACAAGGAAAAGTAGATGAAATGTACAGATCTTCAAAGTAGCTAACTGTAAAAGAACCGCTAAGAAACAGCAAGCAAGGAATTCTAAACAAGCAAGGATAAATAACAAAGAATACTAACGAAGAAAACAAAGATGTTTGGAAGGCATACATAGAAGATCTTTTTTATTCTGCAGCTGACCATGAAGGATTGATTTCAGAGCAAGAACAAGAGTGTGACAAAAATCAAAGGGGACTAATTGTAGGAAAATGTGAGGAGGAGAAAGTGATCCAGGATGTCAAGGAAAGTAAAACAACAGGTTGTGACCAAACACCGACAGAAGCACTGGAGGCCTTAGGGAATTGGGCTATAACCAGAATTACAAATCTCATCAACATATATCTACCCTGAAGACCTTCAAAGACTGTAATGATTCCCTTCTCAAAGAATTTCAATGCCAAACAATGTAAAGATTGTAGAGCAGTTAGTTTTATATGCAGTTTTACCAAAGATTCGACAAGATTAGTGCTGAGAAGTATATGCAGGAAAATAGAGGAGAATATAGAGGAAGATCAGTTTGTATTTGAAAAGGAAAAGGACCAGAAATGTAATTGGGTGACTTTAGATGTCGAATACATGAAACTGAAACTGGAGAGGTGGCTCTTGGAAGAGGTGTGAGACAGGGTTGTTGTATGCCACCATCACTTTTTAATATATATCCTGAAAAACTAATGAATAAGCCCTTGAAAAAAGCAAAAGGACTTGCAGTGCGAGGAGAAATAATAAATATTATAAAGTATGCAGATGGTATGACTATACCAGCAAAAACAGGAGAAGAGCTCCTAGTAATGATGGAGAATATTGTAAGAGTGGGGAAATTCGGAATGAAAGTGAAGGCCGATAAGACGAAAGTGATGGAAAAGCAGGCGACACGATCAATGTATCACCAGATGGAAGAAAACTGCAACATATTCAGCCATTCCAATATCTGGGAAGCTTGATAACTTCGTTCGAAAGTTGTGCAGAAGAAACATACGTGGGACAGAAAGCGTTTGAGAAAGTTAAAGATCTATTGACAGCCAGGAGTACCCCACTGATCTCCGGAAGAGGTTTGCCAAATATTTTATGTGGTTCTTGGTGTATTATGGTTTTGAAACATGGGTAGTCAGAAAGAAAGTACAAAAATATTTAGAAAGCTTTGAAACGTCTCTATGGAGAAGAATGAAAGAAGTGAAATAGGCTAACAGAATCAGAAATGAGATGTTGGTAAGCAGCGTAAAAGAGGAAAGGAGCATCACGAGGACGATATAGAAGAGGGAAACATCTTGGATGGGACACAAATTTCGCAGAAACTGTCTAGGATAGTGGAAGGAAAAGTAAAAGGAAAAAGAGGGAGAGGAAGAAGAAGATTTGGATTGCTGACAGATGTGACGAAAGGCAGAAGCTGCGAGTAAATGAAGGTGGATGTACAGAACAGATAGACATAGAGGATGTCAAGTTGATACTAGTCTAAGGACAGATTTATTGAAAGAAGGACACTTTTTAATAAATACTAATATGTAGTTGAAAACATATTTTAAGAACAATTAAAATGTATAATAAAAACAAATAAATCTAAATTTCTGATTGTTATATAAAACAAAGTTATATTGCTTTATTTATTTATGAAGCAGCACTAAAACAACATTTGGATCTGAACATGTTAACCCCCTAACGGCGAAGTTGCTTGTATTTCACACTCTTAGCTTATAGCAATAATATGTTTGAAAACATCTGTTTAATGAAGAATTACTATCGATAATCAGTTACACTCAAATAAACCCAAATTTCATTGCATCTGCATGAACAGCAACTACATAATGTTTACAGTCATTACATGGAGCCTCTGTTTTATCAAAAGTAACAATCCTGCACTACTGAACGACAATGTAACTCGACTGATATGATTACAACTATAATGACAGTGGGTGTGTAATTTTTCTTGGTATTGTATACAGACTGCTCGACAATTCACGTCACAAACTTCGAGGACGTGTGTAGGACAGTGAGAACGTAATATTGTGATAAGGAACGTCAGCCAGTTACACAATGGCCACAACTTTATCTTTAATACTTTGAAACAAATCTTTTCTACAGGAATTTCTTTGCTTTCCACATGTTTGGAGGATGAAGTATCAAATTAACAAGAAAAAAGTCTATTAAAAGGGCCACCAGTATGTATACAAAAAGAGATGTGAGCAACTGACCAGTAGATGAGTCATATTCCCTGTATGGATATCGAAGACGTGCTCATAGCCTTTCAGGTATCCAATTTAGTGCTCATATTTATTAGACATTTTGGTTTCAATACATGCACATACAGACTTTTCTTCTTTTCCCATAACTAGTTTTAAAGCTTTCGCTTTCAGTATACGAGGATCTGCCTTGAGCAAAACACTGCTTTTAATTTTGATAATCATACATGTTTTGCTACAGTTGTAGTATCTTCAGTGGGTCCAACAACAACAATATTTTAGTTTCTATAGATTATTTTTAGTTCGTATTGTTATTTAGAAATTCATACAAGAGTTCTGTATATGTACCTCGATTTTACTAGTTGTGGTGGCTACAATTTTCGTACATTTTCTGTGTGGGTCTTCCTTGACAGTTTTCCATCTGCAAATGTATGGCAATTATGCACAAAACTGTTTTGTATCGAACTATTTGATCTGCTTTTTATTTTATTTTATTTTTGTGATTCGGTCTAGGGCTTTTTTATTTTATGGGAAAAGGATCTGTATGTGTGCATACGAACTATGCTGAAATTAAATGTGTTGGTATCTGCATTGGTGGAATGGTGAAGGAAAGAGCACTATTTCAATCTTCTCACTGTTTGAGAATTATGAAAATAAAATGGCGGGCGGAGTAGATCGCTGACTGCGTTTTGGGTGGGAAGTTTGGACTTTGACACTGTGTGTGTGTGTGTGTGTGTGTGTGTGTGTGTTTGTGCGTATAAGTAGGTGTATGTGTGTGTACATATGGTAGCGTTCTTGGTGTTGACTATTCATTTCATTCATTTACTTATTTATTTTTACTTTCTTGTTTTTATAATTTTATTTTTGTAATGTTGTTACTCTTTTTATTTATGTCACACGAAAATCACTACAGTAAACTAGATACAACCAGAAAGAATATTTGTGTTTCTACGAGTTAATTATGCCGTGAGCATTTAGAAGCCAATCGTGGCACATAAAATGAAGCGGATGGTGAACAACAAAAGTCTCACATACGTTTGAATTTCTCTCTGTTCCGATATAGTCTCCAAGTGATTCATTTTCACATACCACTGGATGATATGTTCATTTTTTATTAAGCTTTTATAACAGTAGAATATTTGAGAGTTCTATATTATACTCCTAATAATAGTGATACAACCACTCATACAATACTTACCGTGTGGCTTTCTATGTAATTGCAAAACAACACTCATTCTTTTTTTCTGTAATTGCGAAAGCCGGTGTGATCATAGTGGGCGCAAATAAATAACATCAGTGAGACTTTTGAGTCAGGCCTGTAACTTACTGAAGTTGCGCATGTTGATGTATTATGTCACATGAGGGAAACTTTTGCGTCTCTGTGCCATGCCGTGCTATTGGCAGTTCGCTACGAACTGAGTTGATGGTCGTGTTCCATTTCATGGCCAGTGCCGTAATGTCCAGTTTTCGAACATAAATTCCCCATTAGCGACAACCGGCAGTTGCTCTGTCGTTCGCGTTTCGATTTGCTACTGACCACTTGCTTTTCCAGCGCTCGTGAAGGAGTGATGGAAGCGGTTCTTATAGTATTCATTGCTACAACGTGCTGTAATATGCCGCAATTTTAGCACATATAATGCATAAACTATGAAGTGACAAATTGTCTGTAATATTACATTCATAGCAGTAATACATAAGCAAGAATCTTACAGATAACTTTGTTTCTATTGATGATATTTTTTTCGAACTAAATCTTCCAACGAAGAGTCTAGGTAGTCTCCTATCTGTAGTCTCGAGTTTCAGATAAGGCTGATATCGCTCTACTTTCACCATTAAAAAGCGATAGACTGGATAGATGTCACTGTAATTCAGGAAAAGAAAAATTCTGTAGGGCAAGTTGTAAATTCTCATTAGCACTACGATGTGCAGACTGAAAGAAATTTCATGACTTTCGATGATTGCCCTCGTACGAACCATGTGTTAAGTGGCTACAAATTTTTATTCGGCGCATCGATAGTGCTATCTGTTTTCAATGGTAATAAAAAAAAATACAAATAAAATTAAAACTTTTTTCCATAATAACGTGTGTTATCCGAGAATCAAATACGTTGTCCAGAATTTCTTATAAGAAACGTTTACTTAAAGTTCCTTGCTGTTTTTGGAATATTTTAGTAAAATATGCATGTTTACAAGTTACATTTGCTGAACAGCTTCATTGAAATTAATAATTCATAGTAATTTCAATTGCTGTTGTGTTCTTAGTATAAAACCTGGTTTGATGGAGCTCTTCACGTGATCATGTCCTGTGCAAGCCTGAATAAGAACGGCAATCTACATCCTTCTGTGATTTTTAACCGACACACTTCCCCCACCCCCCCATGCTAAATTGATGATTACTCGATGTCTCGGAATGTGTTAAACAATAGATTCCTTCTCTTAGTGAAGATATGCGAGAAATTTACTTTCTCCCCAATTCTGTTCAGTACCTCCGGAATATTTTACCCAAGAAAATTCCATCATCATATAGTCATACAGCAGAACTGTATGTCCTCGGGACAAGTAAGGATTGTAGTTTCCGCTTGCTTTCAGCCATTCGCTGTAGCGGGCTGAATTAGTAATTAGTAATTCTTACATTTTGAACCCAGATAAAAAAATAAATAAAAAAATCTACAGCCCCTTTCTTTGCTTGTGTGTTTCACAGTTTTCGTGAGGAAGAAATAGGTTCCGCATTTTCTAGCACTGTCTCCCTAAATTGTAAACCTTAGTATTTGTGTCATTTGTTGTGATAAATTCTGGATCGGCCGTTATACCACTTATTGTTGCCACTGTTTAGCGAGTTACTGTACGTGAACATTTATAATAGGCGGATAAGTCTAGTATTGGCAATTAAGACGTGTGTTACTAATTTGCCCAAAGTAAACCACTATGCCTAAACGCAAAATTACAATGTCTTTGAACTTAAATGAAAAACATAATTTTCTCGAAGACAGGCATTACTAAAGAAGTTCATATTTAATATTAATATGCTGGAAACTGGCATAGAGTTCAGCGTGATAAGTCAATCAATCATAATGTGACTTCTTTTGCTACTCTAGCAACAACTTTTAAAATCAATGACATCTTCACTAACTAATAATGGGAAAATTTGTTATAGAATTCATAAAAAGTATATCTACTTAGGTTACGTTAAATAGGCATTTAAAAGTGTTAAATATTACCACCATACAATGCTTTACTAAATTCCAGTCATGGAGTCAGACCTTTCACATTTATGGTCACGTAGCTTTTACATTATTTATAATTAGCTTATATGGCCGTACTTCGCAACGGTTGTTGAAGGAAGGCCTGTGTGTATCATGGCTTTTTAGGGTTTCGGACCTCAGTGAGTAAAAACAGAATCCTTGTTGGATCGCTCTGTCAATAAACTCAGTTGTCCTAGGCAAGATGGCAAATGTGAGTAACAGTCGTTGTTCGAATCGATGTATCTTCATACAGATGTCAAATGTAAGTAAAAGTCATTGTCCGAAACGATGTACCTTCATAAAGTTTTTGATACAAAAAATGAAACGTGCCAAAATAAGCAAAGAAATGTCGTTAAGTATTTAATACACAAAGCGAAATCAGTAACACTATGTTCATTGTTTGTTGGTATTCTTAGACAAAAGATTGCTTAATTCTGTCACAGACGTTCGCTTCCTTGTTGTACTGCCTCATACTCGTTATGCAGCAGCTGTGTTTATTAATTCATTGGTGCACTACAACGCCTGTATCGCTTGTTTGCTGTACTACGCAATCCATACATGAAGCATAACCTACATCTAAAACAATTTCCCTGATTCCACTAATATGAAACGAACCTGCTCCATGCAACTCCGTGAAGTAGTTTAGGAAATTTGGTATTTATAATAGATGAACAGACGGTTACTGAGAATACTAAATATTGCGATGTCTCTTTTTTCCGTGATCTGATTTTGATGAAATCATGCCTATATGTTGCCCCAATCTTAGCTCAAATTACCTGTGAAAACCGCATAAAAATTCGTCCAACAGTTTTGAAGATTGAAGCGAATAGCAACAGGCCTACTTTTATAGATTTATTATTAGTATAGATATGTTGTACAATTGTAAAATTTTGCAGGAATATATTGATTTGTATAAGTGGTGTGTGTCGGTAAAATCTGTTGCGCTCCCAAGCTCGTGGAGGAGCACGCTAGCTGGAACAGCCTGGGATAGGAGGAATAAACGGCCAAGGTTGTCAATCCCCAGGTGGGGAGGGAAGGAGTGAGGATAGGAAAGGAGGGGAGCGCGTAAGGAAATGCAGACCGGGAAGTAATGAAGGAAGGAAGACTGCATTAGCTCGGGGCCCCGTGCTCACACCGTACGTACTCACGAAAGAACTGTGAGCCACCTGGAGGGAGGGAGGGAGTACTGAAATGGCTGCTGCCCCTCATCGGAAACCACACATTTGTCTGGACTCTCCACGGATACTGCCCTGCAGTGGTTGCACCAACGTTACTGCTAACTGCATCGGGAGGACGGTGGTTCAAATCCACTTCCGGCCATTGGAAACATTTCATCACGATCGGAGGACAAATGTGGATTTTTTGCGAAATCTATTTTAATATACGTTTAACCACGAGGAAGGTAGTTAGTGCTATAAAAATAGGCAATAAAGAGGAAATAACTCTACATTTGTTTTTATTAGGTTACCTAAGAGCCATTGGAAGGTAACAAAAAGCATTTTATTTAACATTATATTGAACTCTACGACTTTTAATAAGGAATTTCAGTTTCCGTTTAGAGAAAAAATTGGTAATAAACAACAGAAGACCAACCTTCTACATAAATACGTCGGTTTTGTACTCAGAAACGTCAGAATTCCTTTACTGCAATTCCAGGAAAGCTAAAACACAGTTTCCTAAAAAAAGCATAAAGCAAATCCACAATTGTTACTACACGTGAACCACAAACGGCTAGAATCTTCAAGACATTCGGTTTATCATAAATAGCAATTATAATAACAATGTGAGGGTTTATAACAAAGACGAGTGAAGTGTAAAAATTTTCCAATCATATAAAATTTTTACACGTCAAAGAAAGTTCGTGTCATATAGGAACACATCACAGCAAGAATTAAAGTTTCTCATATGTTTATATTCACTCAATTTCAGCGGAGTACACTACAAAATATACATATATTTTCTCATGAATAAGTTGTTTATATCACCGAATTAGAGAAATTATGCTTTTTTATGTGACGATTAATTATGTGCCTCGATTTTTTACTAATGTTTGGAACTAAAAAATTACAGAAACTCTTTTTTAATTACGTAGAAAAGTAATTACAACAATTCCATTACGGCACCTTATCCACCACTAGGAGCGCTAGTGTCGTTGCAACTGTTAGTTGGTAACAACTTTCACAGCAGTGAGTGTCGCGACTGTGTATGTTAGACTATGACCATATTTTGTTGCTCCTCCCTCGGTTGGGGCAATTTTTTTAATTTTTTTTATTTTTATTTATTTATTTATTTTACGTTCTGCATACTTCTGGCAAGGGCACATTCCCTTCACACCTCCCTCAGATTTTTTTGTAAGTTGGTACAGTGGACAGGGTGAAAAATCTGAACCGAGATCTGTCGAGAAAAATGGAAGAAGTTGTGTGGAAGTACGAAATATATAGATATAAAGCGGAACGGTTCATGACAAAGATAAGCAACGTCGAGAAGGTTGTGAGTATAGCAGCTTCGTTGTCCTGTGGCTAGCGTAAGGAGCTGCAAAGCGAGAGGTCATTTGTTAGTCTTCCATTGAACGAAAATTTTTATTTTTGCATCATTATGATCTGTCCGTCCGTTCATTGACGTTTCTATTCTCTGTAATCAGTTTCATCTGTGTTTTGCGACCGCACCGCTAAACCGTGCGATTAGCAGACGAAAGGAAGTGTCTCTCCAATGGGAACATAAAACATTTGATCGCAAGGTGACAGGTCAACCGATTCCTCCACAGGAAAACACGTCTGATGTATTCGATACGACACTGGTGGCAGTATGTGCATCTACATCTACATACATACTCCGCAATTCACCGTGTGTGGCAGAGGGTACACTGTACCACTACTACTAGGAATTAACTTTCCTATTCCACTCCCAAATGGAACGAGGAAAAAAAAAAAAAGAATGCCTATATGCCTCACTACGAGCCCTAATTTCTCTTATCTTGTCTTTGTGATCTTTACGCGAAATTTAAGTAGGCGGCAGCAAGATCGTACTACACTCAGCTTCAAATTCCGGCCCTCTAAATTTACTTAACAGAAATTCACGAAAACAACGTCGTCTTTCTTCCAGCGATCCCCAATTGAGTTGCCGGAGCATTTCCGTGACACTCGCGCATTGGTCGAACCTACCGCCTCTATGTCTTCCTTTAAACTGATCCGCTGCGGGTCCCAAACACTTGAGCAATACTCAAGACGTGGTCGTACAAGCGTTTTATACACGGTCTCCTTTACACATGAAGTACATCGTCCCAAAATTCTAACAATAAACCGAAGTCGGCTGTCCGCCTTACTTACAACTGTCCGTTAATGTTCGTTCCATTTCATATCGCTCTGCAATGTTACGCCTAGATATTTGAACGACGCGACAGCATCAAGAAGCTCACTACTAATGCTGTATTCGAACATTATATGATTGTTTTTTCTACTCATGCGCATCATCTTACATGAGAAGAATCTGTTCTCGACCCACCTAACTTGTACACTCGGTGAATCGATAAAGAGATTCTACGTTGCACTATTTAGGTTCTCTTGTGGATGTGATAATCGCTCCCAAAAAGATGATGAAAACATAAGAGTTTGTCACATAAACTGCAACAAATGAATGCAACAGTTTCACAGTCTACTGACGTCGTGTATTTAGATGTTTGTTTAGGCGTAGCGTCCCCATACTACGCCGCAGTTACCTCGCATCGGACAGACAGATAATAATTTCCTGAAAATGAAAAAATAAAATTTTCGCCTGTGGGAACGTTCGAACCCATGAACTTTCATTCCAGAGCGGCTCCCGATAGCCACAGGACCGCGGCGCTCCTGTGATGATAACCTGCTCGACGTTGCTTATATTTCCAATGGCCTGCACAGTTTTTGTATTTTGCTTTTTTTTTTCAGAGTTACTCACTACTTCTTCCTGTTTTCTCGACTGATCTATGTTCAGTTTTTCAAGGTCTAACCACTGCGCCAACTTACAACTAAATCTGAGGGGTGTGTGATGGAGAGGTTCCCTTTTGAGTAATAGTGCTATAAGGAGATTAAAAAGAAGAGACGAATCAGGGCAAAGGAAAGAAAGACGTAGCAAATCGTTATTATAAGGTTCTATGTAATTGAGTTCCACGGCCTTCGTGCAACCTGCCATATATAGTATGCCTTATTCCTGTTCATTAAGCGAATTTCGTGACGATCGATGCCAAGCCGACACAACCTAGCAATTCCACGGCTGGCTGGCCGCAAAGCTAAAGCTGGGCATTTCGGCGACGGAGTCCGGTAATGGATTGCGCAGGGGACATCTGACGGTCGCGCGCCTCCTCTATATCTGACATGACGCAAGTCTCACCCCCCCCCCCCTCCCCCACCCAACAGACCTTCCGCCCCAACTCTCCCCCCCCCCCCCACCCTTTCCTCCTCCTATTCACCAAGCGTCTTCCCCAATAGCTTGCGGCGACCGTCCACTTTTACCGGAAGTTTCGACCGCAGTAATGCGTAGTCCGTGAACGGTTGCGGTGAAACGGCTTGAATGCAGAGAGGCAGTACCAACCGAAATTACCATTCTGCGTCACCAACTGAAATGAAGATGCAATCCCTAACATCTCCACCACCCTTTCAATACCACACTTGTATACAGCAAGTTACGTACTATTATAACTGGCTGGATCAAAACACTGTAATACATCATTTATTTATTTCTTCTCTAGATATATCTTTGGCAAACCACCGTCATTAGGTGTCTTTCAGCGAAAACATATTTTCCATTAACAATACATAGCCAAGTATTACATACATAATATTCACAAAATTTCAATTAAATTTCGTGCAGTACATACGGTATTCAGAGGCTGTACCCTGAAAAACTGAGTAATTTGGTTCCAGAATGAAACTTTCACTCTGCAGCGGAGTGTGCGCTGATATGAAACTTCCTGGCAGATTTAAATTGCGTACCGGAACCGGGACTCGAACCTGGGACCTTTGCCTTTCGCGGGCAAGCGCACTACCGACTGTGCTATTCCGACACGACTCACGATGCCGCCTCACAACTTTACTTCCGCCAGTACCTCACCTCCTACTTTCCAAACTTCACAGAAGCTCTCCTGCGAACCATGCAAGACTAGGAGGCTTGGTACTGGCGGAAGTAAAGTTGTGAGGCGGCATCGTGACTCGTGTCGGGATAGAACAGTCGGTAGTGCGCTTGCCCGCTAAAGGCAAAGGTCCCAGGTTTGAGTTATTTGGTATTTATGTGGTGTTCTTTTAATCTAATTGTTCCATCTACGAATTGCAGTCAGATACCTGCCAGTGCGTCAAAATATAATGTTCAAATGTTCAAAATGTTAAATGTTTGTTAAGCTTAAGGGACTTAACTGTGGGGTCATCAGTCCCTAAACTTACAAACTACTTATGAACTAGCTTATACTAAAGATGACATAGACATCCATGCCCGAGGGGGGATTCGAACCTCCGATCGTAGTGGTCGTGCAGACTGTGACCGGCGCGTCCCAGTCCGCTCGGCCAATGGGCCGGCTGAAGATAATGTATAAAAGTTAATAGAGAGGCCATAACTTTATTGATTATTTCTGTTTGTTATTATGTAGGGAGTTGGGGTTGAAGATTTAATTTAGAAATTTTAGGAGGACATAAAGACGATAAATTTAGGTTTGGCAGTTTTCCTTATTTGGTCTTTGGTTGACATTAGCATTATACTATGATCTATGAAACACAAATTTATCTTCTATATATCCTGCTAAAATTCCTAATACAAATCTTTAACCCCAATTCCCTATATAACAACATTTACACAGGAATAATAACTAAAATTATTCCCTCTCTATTATCTTTGTATGGTCCCTTTGGAATAAAAAAAGTAAACTTTCAGTATTCTGAGGTACTGGCAGGAAACTGACTGTCATTCGTAGCTGGAAGTATAAGATTAGAGGAACGCCACATAAATAACAAATACTTTAGTTGAAGCAGAGTATAGACTCTGAATGCCGTATGTACTGCACCACGTATAATTCATTTTTCGTAAATTTTATTTATGTCATAATTGGGTATTTATTTTTAACGGAAAATATGTTTTTGACATTATAACTGTGTGAATCTACGACATCTGTAACACTAGGGGTCCAAGATGTAACCACTATTTTACGTAATACTTGTTTCATTTACCCGCAGAATGGGGGTGGCTGGTAGGGTATAAAACGTTTTTCATTGTATGGCCACACAAAATGAAATGATCTTTAAAAATACCTATAAATGCCACGTTATAATATTCTGTTTTAAAAGAGATCGGTGAAAAATTTTGGGATTTGTACAATAAAAATTGTTAAATAATAATGGTATAAGATAAAATGATTGGTGACCAAATCTGATGATTTCATATTTTTGTTTTATTCTTCGTCCGAAGACTTACGTAAATCTAAGATGTGTGAACCTCTTGATATCTGACTGACATTGGGGAACCCAAATTTGTAACGGTTACACATCAGACACATGTTATCAGAAAATAATTCCTAACAAATTAATGTTTGACTTTTTAAAAATTCTTTTCATGAGAATTTCTTTTCTTTCCAGTTATATTTTGTTTTTATTATTTTTCTACTCCAAATTCAAATGTTCAAATGTTTGTTAAGCTTATGGGACTTAACTACGAGGTCATCAGTCTCTATACTTACAAACTACTTATGAACTACTTACGAACGAGGACGGCACAAATATCCATGCCCGAGGGGGGATTCGAACCCCCGACCATAGTGGCCGTGCAGACCGTGACTGAAGCGCCTCAGTCCCCTCGGCCACCGCGGCCGGCTTCTCTACTCCCATTCACGTAAGTTATATTATGCCAAAGTAACTAAACTGAACAACTACATTTACCGTTTCGTTACCTGACCTAATTCTGCCAACATCGTTAATTCCATTCGCAAATTCGTAGCTTGCTTAAATGTGTTATTGCATTACTTCACAGATCGCTAAGTATACAGACTTATATTTGACTGATGGGAATTTGAGTGCCTGGATAGGTTCTCATGTTAAATATATTTGATCCGAGGATGATATAGGAAGATTCGAAAGTGTAGGTAGTGGGACAGTTGGTACAAGACGCGTTTTGGAGTATGCGAAATGCAGGAAAAAGAAACAGGAAGATCACGTGCTGAGGATTACGCGATCATTAGAGAAGAGCCGAGTGCAAAATTGAGTGCGTGTTTCTTAAGTTAACAGTCAGCCTTAAATATTTTTAGTGAAGTGGAGATCAAGACTAGAGGATGAGGGATTTATAGATAAGGGTCATAAAAGAAATATGTAGAGTATTTGCACGCCCGTTTTTTATTTCCTTTCAATGAAATGCTAGACATCATTTAAGAACTACATTTGAGGAATTTCAGAAATCTTTCTCTTTCGCCGATCACATCCGCAAAACAGTTCAAATTTTAAAACCATAAATATCGACTATTCACATATTTTCTCTTATTTAATCCCGTATATCAACCGCTATCTTAGTACTGTTAACAAGGAGAACCTGATAAGTTGCTGGCTAAGTACAACATAGGTGCCGACATCAGTCATACTGTTTTTTTTTTTTTTTTTTTTTTTTTTTTTTTTTTTTTTTTTTTTTTTTTTTTTTTTTTGGTACAGTGGATAGTGTGCAAGAGAGTGTAACACACGTAATAGTTACACTACTTTCATATGGAGATTTGTTCCCCTTGTCGGGTCAAATTAATAGAGTGGAATACTTGGTCACCACAAAGGGTTAATTCTTGGGCTGCTTATTTACACGGGAAATCCTTCAGTGAATATTTCTACATACACAAGCTTTTATCGTCCGAACCAAATCCATATGTCAGTGTGGATATCAATTTTCAAGAGCGCTTCTTGATAAATGCGTGTTGTGGTTTGATAGACAATCGGTTAGTATCGCCTGTTGTGTTACTGCATGCTCTTATAGAACACAGTTATCTACATATTCCTGAAAATGATATTCCAGCATTAATGGAAGAGATTCCTTTGACTACAGGAATGCTTATGTTCTTGTAGAATGACAGGCCTCGCACAATGGGATCGTCATGTGACAAAGCTTCTAAACCTATTATTTCTCGGAAGACGGACTGACAGATATGGACACGTTTCATGGACTCTAAGGTTTTCGAAGTTCACTCCTTTGGATTTTGCACTTGGTGTCCCTCGATAGGCTAAGTCTACAAAGAAAAAGTAAATGCAAGATAGTTCAGTTTATAAATAGTGCAGTTCGTGTAAAAGAACACAAAGACGACGTCATAAAAGGTGCACGTGATGTTATGAACAGAAGTGAAATGTGCATTGGAGTTCGTGCTGGAATTTTCTAAAATCATCTGTGTATGCCCTCATATGAGTTTGCTTAAAGCTTGTTTGGATTACGTACTAACATCTACATACAAACTCGGCAAACCGCTCAAAGGTGTGTGCTGGAGGGGACTCAGTAACACTAATAGTTACTAGCTTTCCTTTTCCACTCCCGTATAGAACGACGAAGAAAAGAATGCTTGTATGCATTCGTACGAGCTCTAATCTCTCTAATCTTATCCTTGTGATCTTTACGCGAAATGTATGTTGGTGGTGGTAGAATCGTTCTGCAGTCCGCCTCAAATTACGGCCGTCTAAAATTCTCCAACAGTGTTTCTCGAAAAGAACGTCGCCTCCCCTCCAGAGACTCCCAGTAGAATTCCCGGTAACACTCGCGCATTGATCGAATCTACTTAAACTGGAAAGAACACGTAGATAATGTCGTGGGAAAGGCGAACCAGAGACTGCGTTTTATTGACAGAACCCTTAAAAGATGCAACAGAACTACTAAGAAACCGCATACACTACGCTTGTCCATCCATTTTTGGAGTATTACTGCCCAGTGTGGGATCCTTATTAGGTGGATTAGACGGAGGACATCGAAAGAGTCCAAAGAAGCACAGCTCGTTTCGTATTGTCACGTTACAGGGGAGACAGCGTTACAGAAATGTTACAGGTTCTGGGATGGGAATCATTACAATAACGGCGCTTATCGCTGCGGCGTGAGCTACTTAGGAAACTCCATTAGCCAACATTCTCCTCCTAATGCGACAATATATTGTTGGCTCCCACTTCAATAGGTAGAAATGATCAGTAGAATAAAATACGAGAAATCGGAACTCGAACGGAGAAATTCGGGTGTTCTTTCTTCCCGCGCGCTATTCGAGAATGGAATGTGAGATAAATAGTATAACGGTGGATCGATGAATCCTCTTCCAGGCACTTAAATGTTATTTGCAGAGTATCCCATGTAGAGTACCAGTAACACACCTAGCCGCCCGCCTCTGAACTGTGTCTATGTCCGCCTTTAAACCGATCTGTGTGGGGCTCCCAAACACTTGATCAATACTCAAGACGGGGTCATACAAGCGTTTTATATGCAGCCACCTTTACAGAGGAACACATCTTACCAAAATTCTCCCAATAAAGCGAAGTCGACCATTTGCCTTCTCCACGACTGTCCTTACATGCTCGTTTCATTTCATGTCGCTCTGCAGCTTTACACCTAGGTATATATATGCATGTGGCGTCTGTTCCGAAAGAACAGACGTCACTTCTGATCCTGCACTTGTTATTCTTTTATAATCATAGAATTTATGACACCAACTGCGAATGGGCAAAGCTGAAAAAGTGAATCCAACCGGGACTCGAACCCGCATATTTTGTTTTCTAGGCAGTTGCGCTGATCACTACACCACTGGGACACAGTGATCACCGCACCTGGGAGGACTACATAAGCACACCTCCCGTCGGATACGAAGTCCCAGCTTTACCCTGCCCACAGTAATAAAAATCGTTGTTTTGAAACTAATTCCCGTAAGAGAAATGGCCACAAACTTGCCCACCTCTGGGAATTTGACGGGAGGTGTGCTTAGGTAGTCCTTGCAGGTGTGGTGATCACTGTGTCCCCACTGGTGTAGTGATCAGCGCAACTGCTTAGAAAGCAGTGGGCACGGGTTCGAGTCCCGGATGGGTACACATTTTCAGCTTTGCCTATTCGCTGTTGATGTCATATACTGTGTGAATTACGCCTAGGTATTTAATTGACGCGACTGTCAAGCAGGACACTACTCGTGCTACTGTTTCTCCTACTCATCTGCATCTCTTTACATTTTTCTACATCAGCGCTAGTTGCCATTCTTCACACCAACTAGAAATTTGTTCCAAGTCATCCAGCATCCTACTACAGTCATTCAATGACGACATCCTTTTGTACATCAGAGCATCATCAGCAAACAGCCGCAGATTGAAACTCACTCTGACCGCCAGGTCATTTATATACACAGAAAATAACAGCGGCCCTATGACACTTTCCCTGAGGAGACATCTCTACCTCTGCACTCAGTAAAAACTGGTCACAATTTAACAAAATATTCTCGGATTATAAGCCGCTTCATGTGGTTATCTGACCACGAGCTTTCGACAGAAATCTCCTCTGCAACGGTCGAGGTCGCCTCCGTGCCTCCGTGCCTCCACGCTGCCGCCAGTGACGTCACTGGTGCCCAGTTCCTTGACCATATATGGCCAATTCTTTCGTCGTGCGTACGCCGAGCCCGCTTCAACTTCCGCAATGTCAGGTTCCCATGCCGTACTAAGCTGCAGGCCGTCGTCTCTCTTCAGGGTGTTTTCAGAAATTGTTATGTCTATTGCCTCATTTATTGCGCTGTTCTAGAAGCTGCTCGTCCGTTTAATAATTGATGTCTTGTCAAAAGCAATTCGGTGTCCGTTTTCGAAAGCGTGTTCTACCACAGCTGACTTTTCAGAGTTTGCGTAATCGGAAACACCCCTCATGTTATATGCATCGCTGTTCAATAGTTCGAATAGTCTGGCCGGTATAAAACTGTCCACACTCACACGGAATTTTATAAATGCCTAGTGTTCTGAGACCTACTTCATCTTTCACCGGATTCATTATTTGCCGCATCTTTGCTGGGATCCTGAAGATTGTATCGATTATATGTCTTTTCAGGAGCCAGCTAATTTTTCCAGTTATGGAGCCACAAAACGGCAAATAAGTGGTCTTCTTGACTTCCTCATCAGATGTCTTCTGATTACGTGACTTCGGCGAAACTGCCTGAGATATCTGTCACTTGCTGTAGCAGTTATTCTTGAAAACTTTACGTAAGTGTCTAAGTTCGTTTGAAAGGTTTTCAGCATCTGAGGCAGTTTCGGCTCTATGTACCAAGGTCTTCAGAACAGATTGGTTCTGTTCTGGGTGATGGTAGATGACAGCGTGCAAATAACGATCAGTGTGGGTGGTTTTGCGGTAAACGATGTGACCCAAACTTCCATCGGGTTTACGGCAGACAAGGACGTCCAGGAATGACAAGGAATCGTCCTTCAATACTTCCACGGTGAATTTGATGTGGCCGTGTATACTGTTGATGTGCTCCACGAACTTTTCTAGCTTTTTCTGTCGATGAGGCCAGATGACAAGGTATCGTAGACGTAACTGTAAAAGCAGATAGGCTTCGCAGAAGACGTGTCTAAGGCAATTTCTTCGAAATGCTCCATGAAGTGGTTGGCAACAACTGGAGCTAAATGGCTTCCATCGTCACGCCATCTATCTGGTTAAAATATTCTGGACTACAAGTTATGTAACATTTATTATTGCAATTTGTCTATACTATTACCTAAAATACGAGGCGCGTCCAGAAAGTAAGTTCCGTTTCAATTTATCTCCGCTGCAGCGCTGCGATTGCAGTTCCGCACATGCGCTGTAGACGATGAGTATCAAGGAGAAGAACGTGCGCCATTTGGAGATCGCCTTCAGTTACGTACGCTTTATTGTGCTTGTTTGAAATGTCGGCGTTGATTGAAAATCCCGCCGCCTGTAAAATCAGGTCGGTGATTCGGTTTCTGAATGCGAGGAAAGTGAAACCAAGTGAAATTTATCGGCAAATTTGCGATGTTTACGGACCAAATGCGATGAGTGATTCGATGGTGAGAAGATGGGCCCGACAGTTCAATGGCGGGCGTAGTGATGTGCACGATGAAGAACGAAGTGGGCGTCCACCTTTGGTTACAGAAGAACTGGTTCACGCGATTGATAACAAGATCCAGGAAAACCGTAGGTTTACAATTAGTGCTCTCGCTATGGACTTCCCCCAAATTTCACGATCACTGATGCACGAAATTGTTACCAAACAACTGAAATTCCGTATACTTTGCTCACATTGGATACCAAAGATTATCACTGAGCAACACAAAACACAACGGATGGGTAGTGCACTTGAGATTTTGACCCGTTATGCTGAAAGCGGCGAAGAATTCCTGAGACGGATAGTCACTGGAGATGAAACGTGGGTTTCTTACGACATCCCTGAGAGTAAGCGGTAGTCGCCGCGGTGGAGTAGCCGAGCGGTCTACGGCGTCTCGCTGCGAAGCGAGGTTAGTTTACCTAGGTTTAAGTAGTTTGTGAGTTACGGACTGATGACCACGCAGTTTGGTCCGATAGATCTAGAAACATTTGATTTTAAGCGGCAACCAATGGAATGGAAGCACACTTCATCCCCACCAAAGGTAAAGGCGAAGCAAATCATGACACCTCGGAAAATGATGTACACAGTGATCTGGGACTGGAAAGGCATCCTACTCATTGACTTCTTACCGCGAGGTCAAACAATCAAAGCAGATGCTTATTGCTAGACACTTCGGAAATTGCGCCGTGCAATTCAGAATAAGCGCCGGGGACTGCAGTCAAAAGGTATTGTCTTGTTTCGCGACAACGCACGTACACACACTGCAAATGTGACGAAAAATCTCCTACAGGGATTTGGCTGGGACGTGTTTGACCATCCTCCGTACAGCCCTGACTTCGCTCCTAGCGATTTTCATCTGTTCTTACATCTTAAGTCTTTCCTTGGCGGTCATCACTTCACCATTGAAGACGAGCTGAAAGAAACTGTTTCCAACTGGTTGAAGACACGGGCGGCAGATTTATATGAAGAAAGTATACAAAAGCTGGTGCCACGCAATGACAAATGCCTGAAAAATTTCGGCAGTTATGTGGCAAAGTAGTTTAAGAGTTGTAGAATTTTGTGCAATAAAAATTTCTTCTGTATCTGTGTACAATTTCATTTTATTACCAAACGGAACTTACTTTCTGGACGCGCCTCGTATTTGTTTCCTTCTGAAGCACCGTGTATATGTAAATGTATCAACAGGAGACTGCTACGCTGTGACTACCGCGCGATCGGTGGAAGGAAATGTGCGATCAGAAAGCGCGACGGCGGACTAGTTGCTATGTAAATTGCAAGGGGGATAAAGCGTGAATTTAAATTGGGGAGCAGACGGCAGGCCGGGCGCCACTGGCGGCACGAGTTTCTGGCGCCACTTCCTCCGCCAGTCGCCAGTCGCCCGCGACTTCCGGTCTCCGCCACCGCGGCGCGACGGTCGCCTCCAACCGACACAAGGAGAGGAAAGAATCGCAAATATTTAAATAGCCGGTATTTTCAATTCCGCGGCGACGCGGTCCGTTGTGTGTGGCGCGCGTCCTGTCCGGAGACTCCCTTTATGTGTGAGTGTGTGTGTGTGTGTGTGTGTGTAAGTGGGGGTGGTGGTGGGGGGGGTTGAGAGGGTAAGGGGAGGGGTGGGAGGCGCCCGTGCTGGAAGAGGCATGGAGATGGGGCTGCCGCGAGATATACGCTGCCCCGGGAATGGTAATAGGATGCATTCCTCGCGGCCAGAGCCAGCGTCCCGCGTCCAGCGTCCGGCAGATTGCGTTTCGCGATGGCGACCAGCGCCGTTAGCCACTGTGCAGCCAACGATCCTGCCGGCCTGGACAGCGGGAGCAGCAGCCTGCCGACCGGGGCCCGCGGAACACCACACGTCACCAGGCTCCATAAGTGGGGTTTGCAACACTTGTAATGAGTCACACTTGTCAGGAGTCACTTGACACCCCTCGGGCAAGCAGGTAGCTGGTAGCCTACGGGGAGACCAAGAATCTGTCACCCGCGCAGCAGTTACTCTCGGTTGCTATACCTGAGACGCCTTTCTGTTCTGCAGTTTCTTGAGGACTATTTCCCTGGACTGATGACCGTTGCAGCTCGGTCTCCCTTAAACATCTAACCAACTATTCCCCTACTCACAAGGAGACCACATGGCTATTGGATTTTACAATTTTTCGATATACAGGGTGTTACAAAAAGGTACGGCCAAACTTTCAGAAAACATTCCTCACAAGCAAAGAAAGAAAATATGTTATGTGGACATGTGTCCGGAAACGCTTAATTTCCATGTTAGAGCTTATTTTAGTATTTCTCTTTAAATGTAAATTGAAATAATTCATGCAGACGATTGTCAAAATACCCAATTGTTTCATTAGTATGTAGTGTACTTCCTCGATTCACGTCATCAACACAGTTTTTCTGTGAACGTTTGGGCCTTCCTGATTTACATTTTTCATGATTTCCTAAAATCACTCCAGGTAACTAGCAAGTGATCCCTAGAAAGGACACGGCTGATTTCCTAACACATCGTCTCCAATTCTCAGCCAAAGCGGGTGCTGTGTCTCTAATAAACAGGACTTCAATGGAACATTAAACCCAAACCTTCCTCCCGTCTTGATATACAGGGTGTTACAAAAAGTTATAGCCAAACTTTCAGAAAACATTCCTCACACACAGAGAAAGAAAATATGTTATGTGGACATGTGTCCGGAAACGCTTAATTTCCATGTTAGAGTTCATTTTAGTATTTGTATTTAAATGTACATTGAAATAATTCGTGCAGACAATTGTCAAAATACCCAATTGTTTCGTTAGTATGTACTGTACTTCTTCGATTCACCGCCAGTTGGAGCAATTGAAGAAAGGTAATGTTGACTTCAGTACTTGCGCCTCATGTTCTTCCACCTACGCTCACTGGAGCACGTTATCGTGATTTCATACGGCATACTCTACCTGTGCTGCTAGAACATGTGCCTTTACAAGTACGACACAACATGTGGTTCATGCACGATGAATCTCTTGCACATTTCAGTCGACGTGTTCGTACGCTTCTCAACAACAGATTCGGTGACCGATGGATTGGTAGAGGCAGACCAATTCCATGGCCTCCACGCTCTCCTGCCCTCAACCCTCTTGACTTTCATTTATGGGGGCATTTCAAACCTATTGTCTACGCAACCCCGGTTCCGAATGTAGAGACTCTTCGTGCTCGTATTGCGGACGGCTGTGATACAACACGCCATTCTCCAGGGCTGCATCAGCGCATCAGGGATTCCATGCGACGGAGGGTGGATGCATGTATCCTCGCCAACGGAGGACATTTTGAACATTTCCTGTAACAAAGTGCTTGAAGTCACGCTGGTACGTTCTTTTGCTGTGTGTTTCCATTCCATGATTAATGTGATCTGAAGAGAAGTAATAAAATGAGCTGTAACATGGAAATTAAGCGTTTCCGGACACATGTCCACATAACATATTTTCTTTCTTTGTGTGTGAGGAATGTTTCTTGAAACTTTGGCCGTACCTTTTTGTAACACCCTGTATATGGAACCTGTACTTCAGAACTCAAATAAGAATCAGCCAAAGGCATTCGACGCAACTCTCAAATATTCTTGAGAAAATCTTATTCGAAGTATTGCAAGTAGCGGGTGATCAAAGAGTCAGTATAAATTTGAAAACTTAATAAATCACGGAATAATGTAGATAGAGAGGTAAAAATTGACAGATATGCTTGGCATGGCATGGGGTTTTATTAGAACCAAACAGAAACAAAGTTCAACAAATGTGCGACAGATGGCGCTTCATCTTATCAGAAAAGCAATAATTAGCATAACAAATTAAGACAAAGCAATGATGATGTTCTGTACTGGAAATGTTCACCATCATTCCTCAACAATAGCTGTATAATGTGTGAACAGCACTGTAAAGCATTTCCGGAGGTATGGTGAGGCATTGGTGTCGGATGTTGTCTTTCAGCATCCCTAGATGTGTCGGTCGATCACGATACCCTTGTGGCTTCAGGTAATCGCCCGGACTGAGGTCTGGGGACCTGGGAAGCCAATCGCGACGGAAGTGCCTGCTGAGCACACGGTTCAAATGTTCAAATGTTTGTAGGGTCTATGGGACTTAACTACTGGGTCATCAGTCCCTAAATTTACAAACTGCTTATGAACTACTTACAACTAAGGACGGCACAAATATCCATGCCCGAGGGGGTATTCGAACCCCCGACCGTAGTGACCGTGCAGACCGTGACTGGAGCGCCTCAGTCCCCTCAGCCACCGCGGCCGGCCGAGCACACGGTCATTACCAAACGACGCGCGCAAGAGCTCTTTCACGCGTCTAGCAATATGGGGTGGAGCGCCATCCTGCATAAAAATCGTACGTTCCAGCAGTTATTTATCAGCCAGACTGGGGATGATGCGATTCTGTAACATATCGGCGTACCTCTCACTCGTCTCGGTAGCAGTTCCGAACCCAGAATCACGCAGTTCCTCGAAGAAAAAAGGCCCGATAACGGTAGTTGTGCTTCTAAAAAAAAGCCCATGTTATTCCATGCATGTGTGTCAATTTTTACCTCTCTTTCTACATAAAAAAGGTAAAGCAGTCAACAATCCGGAGATTGGTTTGAACATCACAGTGCTTTACTAGGCATGGTCCTGTTTGGAGGTGGTATGCCGTTGCCTTCCTCCGACCTGACTTACCCAGCCTGTTATAGGGGGACCTACAGTTTAACATGGGTTCCGAACCACGGTGCTACTCGGTATTTTTCACATGTGCAATACTGCCAGAGGTGAAGGAAGTGGAAAGTGACAGATAAAAATCCTAGGACCTGGCGGGGATCGAACCCACGACCTTTGGATTTGTAGTCTGGCACTCTACCACTGAGCAACCGAGGCGCCCTATCTACATTATTCGGCGATTTATTAAGTTTTCAAATTTATACTATATTTTGTATCACCCGGTACATGTAAGTACCTATAATTAAAACCCTTGCATCATCTGTCGTTGTAACTCAGGTGGGTCCGGTGCTGTGACTCAGCGCGTCCGGTCAGAGGGCTGAACGCTCTCTGTAATTAATTTAAAAAAAATAGCTGATCCAAGAACATATCGAACAACAACGAAAAACTACGATCAGGGACCACAAGGAAGAGAACTACCCGTAGAACCCAAGGAAAAAATAAATAAATAAGTCGTAGCTTTTTGGCCTTATAAGAGTAGGATCGGTGGTTCGAATCCCACCGTGTAAGATTATTTTTTTATTTGTTGTGTTCCAACACTTAAACAATTTTAACATGTAATCGTAACTTTTACGAAAAATGCACATATTTTTATTTATTCCTAATTTTCTATATTGTTTGTAAGGTTGTTAATGATGATGATTTCAATTAAAAAAAAACACATAACGAGTAAAATTATTTACAGTATTTGCTTCACTATTACTGGACTACGGTTGCCTTTGATCGTTCAGTTTGTGAGGAGTTGCGACGCTGTTTTTGGAAAGTCATCGTATAATAAAATTAAAATCATGTATATGTGACAGAAGGAGTCGAACCGCAGACTCTATCGTTGTAAGGCCAGAACGCTACCACCTCACCACCTCTGCTAGACTTTTATTCTTTTTCTTGGTCTATGGTTAGTTCTGTTCCTTGCTGTCGCTGATCGTGTTTGTTCGTTGTTGTTAGATGTGTTCTTGGCTCAGCGTTATTTTTTTATTATATTTTTATTTTATTTATTTATTTATTTTATTACAGCGGGTCAGCTCTCTGACCGAGCGCGCTGAGCCACGGCGCCCGGTACTACACCGACAAATGCTGCAACAATTTTTATTATACTTACATGTACTTAAAAAAGTCAAATTCGATTTTTTCAAGAATTCATGAGAGTTGTGCCGAATGGCATTGGTTGATTATTATTTGAGATCTAAACTTCGGTACAATAAATATCAAAAAATTCTGAAATTCGATACCCATGTGGTCTCCATGTTAGTAAACTAAGTTAAGGACAACACACAAACCCATACCCCAGGAAGGACTCGAACCTCCGACGGCGAGCAACCGCGCCGTTCGCAGCAAGGCGCCCCAGACCGCTCGGCTGCTCCACCGCGGCTAGGCAAATACTTCATTGAGATTCATTTTTCCATGCATGCCCTACATGCTCATGTACGTAGTTGTGAAAGGATTGTTGCCTCTCGAGTCGCATGTGTCAGTTGACGATCTATCATGTCCCACATGTGCTGGACTGGAGACAATCCCAGAGGTCCAAGTGACCAGGCACGTTTCTACAAATCATGCTGCGGCCGTTCATTTCCATATGCAATGTATGGGAGAGCATTCATCATTTGGAATGACACATCAGCTTCCTGCTGCAAGAATGGCAAAAGAAAAGGTCTTATAACATTCTTCAGATACCGTGTGTTGGTCAGAGTTCCCCCACAAATACCTAAGGTTAACGACATTTGTAGCTTATCGGAACCCAGACCCAGTTTGTTTTACAAGGAAACCACATTAGTATCGGATTATATATCAATTAGCCAAAGCCATTCGACGCAACTCTCAAAAATTCTCGAGAAAATTGACTTTGAAATTTTATGAAGTAGATTTAAGTAGTAATACATGAAACACTTGCAGTATTTTCGCTGTAGCTCAAGCGGTAGCGTTGTGGCTACACCACCACAAAGTTGGTTGTTAGAATCCCACTGTGATTCCGAATTGAGTTATATGATACATTTGTGTTCTCTAATTCCATGTGTTGTTTATGTGTACGTAAACGAGCTGAAAACCTTGTCGTTACGTAAAAAGATGGATAAGTAGGTTAGCTGCCTGGATAGCCATAAGTAGCTATTGTGATGACTTTCCAAAAATAGTGTTGTAGCTCTTCACAAATTGAACAATCAAAGACGACCGTTGTCAATTAATGGTGAAGCAAATACCGTAAAAAATGTTACAATTGTTTTATTGAAATCATCACTATTAACAACCTTCCATAAAATATAGAAAATTACGAACATATAAAAGTATATGCATTTTTCATATAAATACAATTAGATAGTAAAATTTTGTTAGTATTCGAACAGGTTTCGAACCACTGACTCTAGGGTTGTACAGCTAGAATGCTACCATCTGAGCTACACGGACACAGGCTGAAGTTAATTAAACTTCAAAGTCGATTTTGTTGAGAAATGGCTTTGGCTTATGGTTACTTGAATTCTGAACTTCACATACCATATATTAATAAATCTAAAATTCGTTACCCATGTGGTCTCCTTGTTAGACAAATGCACTCTATGACACAACGCTCACTAGCTCTACGTCGTAGGCGTAAACGATCAGGCAGAAACTGCTGTCGTCACTCAAGACCGTGACTCGCTGTTCCATAGTCCAAATGTTCCTCTGACGACAGCAGTCGGGCGTGCACAGGATAGATTTGTGCGTGTCCAAGCCTCACCATTAATGAGCCCTCACACGTTCAATAATACTGTCAAAGTGACAATATATTGACCGTCTGAGGGCGCCTGTTCACGTATTGTCAGTTCTTAAAATACTGACTTGAATTATTGCTAGCCACCAAAGTATTTTCAGTATTGCCAATATTTATTCAGCGTGTGTTCAAATGTTTGTAAAGTTTATGGGACTGAACTACGGGGTCATCAGTCCCTAAACTTATAAACTACTTATGAACTAATTACGAACTAGGACGGCACAAATATCCATGCCCGAGGTGGGATTCGAACCCCCGACCGTAGTGGCTGTGCAGACCGTTACTGAACAGTGGCGTAGCTATGTCACCAAGGGCCCCGGGGCAAAAATGACATTGCGGTCCTCTTTAAAGTGAAACTATACAACAGATGCAAAACTACGTCATCACCAGCTCCTTACTACCCCTGGAAGACAAAAAACCTAAATACTACTAAGAAAATTATTGTTTGTTACGCAGCAGATAATAATTAGGTAATCGTACTCTCTAATATAATTATAATTCTGGAAGTTTGTTATGACTTCACGCAAAAATTGCTGGGTGGATTTGCATGAAATATTTCGGAGGGATAGAGTTGGATCTGGGTAGGACATACAGATAAAACGACCCCATGGGGTAGTTGCTGAAGTTGCTCCAAAATGAGTGAATGAGGTCGCAGGCAGAAACTAGTAAAAAATAAAGAAAGCATAAGTATTAGTCAAACACGAAAGCGAACACCTGCCACGAAGCAAACCGGGGACAGTCAATTCAGGACTCGCGCGGCCGCGGTGACAGCAGGCGGACTGTTGTCAGTGCCGACAACTCACTCTCGCCAAACTATTGCGTTGTTAGCTCATTGCTCCATACCGGTCAGCCTTATTTCGTTCATAGTTCAGTCAAAGAAGAAAATATGAGAAATATTCGTGTAGGAGGGTTTCAGCAAAGGACTTTGCCCGATTTTGTTTGATGAAACACTTTGGATTGAGCCGTACCCACACCAGGCTTCATGAAATGTTCAAATGTTTGTCAAGCTTAAGAGAACTGTGGGGTCATCAGTCCCTAAACTTACAAACTACTTATGAACTGCCTTATACTAAAGACGACACGAACAGCCATGCCCCAGGGGGGATTCGAACCCCCGACGAGAAACGGCCTCCCGCATCGTAGCATAGTGCCTCAATGCGCTCGGCCGCTCCGCCGCGGCCCAGGCTTCATGAAGTATACGTTAGTGTCTGACCAAGAAAAAGTAATAAGTAAAATAAGTCGACATCTTCGCTTTTTGTCGTGACAGAGGGTTAGAGTAGGGTGACCAGATTTCCAACATAAAAATATGGAACACAAATGTTGCCTTTACCTACAGCATTAACGCACACACCAGACTCACCACGCTGTCTTCTTGGAATGAATTCATTAATCACTGAATTTGTATAGTTGGAAGACTTGCACATGTCATGTAAAAGCATTACTTAAAAATGAAAAAATAATAGGTTGCCCAATAATGCTTTAAAATTGATATAGCGATTTTGGGCAACCAAAATTTTTTTGCATGTAAAATAAGATCTCCCAAAGGTAGAAACATTAGAAACTTATGAAAGAATTACGTCCACAATCGTGCCTCAATCCCTTTGAGTTGAATCTTATTTCTTTCATTGCTTGATAATGGCTATATTTGTTCTCTGTATGGTTACGCTAACAGTACTTCAAAAAATTTAATTGAAAATATATGGGACGGTTGGTAAAATTCGGGACAATATACGTTCCGTATTGCTTCTGTCGGGACAACGGGACAATGAGTCTAAATAATGGGCGATCCCGTAAAATACGGGACGTCTGGTCACCCTGGGGTGGAGGGCAGCGTCTTGAATGCTCAAGTCACTATTGTTGTGACAAAGTAACCATATTTTCTCCTCTTCTGGCACGAATTTCACGGTGCAATTGGTTACAGCACTTCATTGGGATCTATGATGAAGGAGCACTCCCTTGGGGGAATTCACTACAGAAACAGTTGAGTTACCATGATAATACCGTTCTGCAATAATACACTTAGAGACTTCATTATCAAATGTGGTCACGCTGTGTATTATCAAACACACTGCTAATAATTCAGCCCCATTCACTGTTATTTCGCAACGATTGGCAGCCATGGGAACTCAGACTTCAACAACAACATACTAACGGTAGCAGGGTGCACATCGTAGCGGACAAGCAATAGACCTTGTTACGTTTATATTCTGAAGTGGAAATAATTGCCGGACGCGGTGGCCGAGGGTACTGAGGCGCTCCAGTCACGGTCTGCGCGGCCACTACGGCCGGGGGTTCGAATCCCCCTCGGGCATGGATATTTGTGCCGTCCTTAGTATTAGTTAGTTCATAAGTAGTTTGTAAGTTTAGGGACTGATGATCCCGTAGTTAAGTCCCACAAGCTATACAAACATATGAACATTTGAACATTTGTGGGAATAATTTTTGGATTTGACTTCGAGCTTTTGGGGTTTGTTAGTCAGGGTTCAAAAAGTTAAAAGTCAACTGAAATCTATATACAGTAGAAAGTCCATGATGTGAAATAATTGGGGGACATGGATGTTCGGAGAACCGATTATTAGGATAATCGAACTGTACCCTTTTGTTTGCCAATAAGAAGTACTGTACAATAAATATATTTATTCAGTATTTGAGGTTCGCGATCCTTCACACTGTGCCGAGCGACACGCCGCAACACTTGGAAGGCTCAGCCTTTGCTGTGAGCAGCTTTGATGCTGCGCTACTTCTGCTGCTACGCAGACTAAATTATTGTACACAGCGACTGGCGGCTTGGCCGGTCAGCAGCGCCACTGAGTGGCGTCGTGTGCAGTGAAGGCCCCATTAGAAGCACTATTCCGCCACCCAGTGACCCAGTGAGGCTACTGTGGGAAACTTCGCTTGAGGGGAGTGCGAGATGATGGACGGTAGTGTGGGAGAATTAAAAAAAAATTCGAAGATCTACTGTAACTTTTTCCGAACGTCGCTCACATAGGCCGAGGGGCCCCTAAAGCTCGAGGGCCCCGGGGCACTGCCCCGTCTAGCCCTATGATAGCTACGCCACTGTGACTGAAGCGCCTCAGTCTCCACGGCCACCGCGGCCGGCTCAGCGTGTGTGGTCGAATTCTGACAATGTGAGTATACTCGCCTTTCAGATGTTGACACACCTTCATCAGTCACAAAGCGCAGGTATGCTTTGCTTTTATGTTCATTCTCTCGCCAATGTTTATGTTTTTATTTCGTCCACATGTGTGTAGCGTTTTGTCCTGCTTGTTTGTGTGCAGTTTGTAGGGGATTTAAAAATGAATATACTTATGCTGATACATTTTATTAACTGCTACCAACATAATTAAGTCCTATGGAATCAATCTTCAATAGAATATACGGACAAAATAAACGTAGCATACGAAGAGCTTCTTGGAATATTTCGTTCGTGTTACGCAGAAGACAAATTGGAAGACGCTAAAAAATCATTTAAGGTGAGTTTCTTAAAGCGTAGCGTTTGAATTGTGTTACTGTTTCTGCCGGCATGCGATATGTCCCACAAAATTACATACCAAAACAAAAAGTGTTATGTATAGAATTCATTACCTGAACATATACCTGCAGGCACATACAGTGGCTTCAGAGGTTTCCATCACCATTTTGATGATATTATTTGCATAACGAACAGAAGGTGGAATGTGTTATAGTATTTGCAGACATTGCGGCACTGTACTTCAGACATTCAAACGATCTGCTTGCACAAAGAATCTTAATTTAACACCCAGTTTCTCATCGACTCCGATTACCTCTCGTATTACAGTATTTTATTTCTTTCTTTTATCCCTTATTATCGTCGTAAGATGCGGGACTCAGCCGAAAGTAATTGCTGATATCTTTCTGCCAATAAATTCACATGAGACCAATGGCTCCTTTTTTTCAAACTTTCTTGGACCCACTTCATTTTGTTTCTGTGGTTTGCAAGCAATAGCTAATATAAGCTCAGCTTACGCTTTATTCTGGGAGTAAGATATGTTAACACCATGCATCACGTTTCCAACTGAAAAAAAAAAAAAATTGGCAATATTATTGATGGTATGTGGACGCATCATTATATTGAAAGATTGACATACTAGTATTGTCAATAAATATTGAACGTGTGTGGGCCCCTTTAATAACCGGTTCAGAACATTTCTTGCGGACACTTCTGGATTCCCAAAGTTTCTTATGTGAGCAGTAGTAGAGCACGCACAAGAAGTCGTGGCCTGTGCGCAGAAACGCATTCTCGAGCTGTACGCAGTGTGAGTTCATTCCTTTGTTTCTGAGGGGAGGCCGGCTTAGTTGCCTACTGCCTGCTGCCCTTACAATACGACGATCTTGGCGGACGTCCGTAATACTTGAACGTCCATAATCTCGTTTACAGCTGTGAAAATGTTTATGTCAACATTGTAACCAGCATCGTTGCATTACCGACGCAGCACGTCAAACTCATATGGAAATTCTCCTAAAGGATCATCCCACCACTCGGAATGCCCCATTTTCAAGGCTTTGAAATTCGCTCATTTGTCTACACGAAGCGCAGGTACGTCTCCTTGGCATGAAACTTGTTTGTTTCACACGTTATGACAACTAGGCCTTCTGGCCGTAAACATTCTCTGTTCTAGTTTCCACGCAAATGGCACTTTGGCACCTACGTCACTACGCTTTCTTTATCTTAAGTAATTGGGTCCGCAACAGTTGTTAATTTTAAACTTTTTTATTTTATGCACTACAAAGAGAGTATACGTACTTAGTGAGTCCGTAAAACTGTTACAGGCAGGAAGTCACTAAGTACGTATACTATGTACCTTGTACTGAATAATTTTAGTTAAGATGTAGGGTAAGCATTTTTTTTACTTGATAGAGGTCAGTATTTGATTTGATTGTAATATGAAGATGCACCTGATGATGAGATATAAACCTCGAAAGTCGGACAGTGCTTAAATAAAAAAAGTTTACAATTAAAAACTGTTGCGGATTCAATTATTCAAGATGAAGATGGACGGATGTGGATGTCCCGAAGGAACAAAATTTGATTACGCTTCCGGTTGGCGTACTATGCTGTAACCAAATGTACAAATGTTTTTACAGCTTATGGGACTTAACTACGGGGTCATCAGTCCTTAAACTTAAGAGCTGCTTATGAACTAGCTTATACAAAAGACGGCACAAACATCCATACCCGAGGGGGGGATTCGAACCCCTAACCGCAGCGGTCATGCAGATCGTGACTGGCGCGCCGCTGACCGTTCGCCCAGGTGGTATTTGCTGTCATAAGATCAACATCGATATCGTCATTCCACGCGTGATAAGTGTCTTCTGGCATTGTCGTTGATTCTGAATCACACACATCTGGATTATGTCGCATAAATGTTACATGAGATTCGTGTCGAACGATCTCGATGACCAAATCATTCGACTGAATTGTCACTATTGGTTTTAAAGGACGGTCGCGAACATGTGTGACGCATTGTCAGTCATAAAAATTCCATCATTGTTTCAAACGTTGAGTCTATAAATAGATCTATGTAGGCGAACATAGCCATTTTACATCAAGTATAGGATCAGCAGATGATAAAGTACGTTCCATATAAAACATCCCTCTTAATTAGAGACTCTCTACCAGCTTTGCAGATTTGCTGACTGCCTTGTTGACAGCTTAGGTCCCTGGCTTAGTGTGGTCTGCGCTACACCCGACTCTTCCCGTCAGCTCTTACCAAATGGAATATGGTCTCGTCTTACTAATCGTAGAGTCCCATAAACCATTAGTGACAAATCGAGTTGCACTGTCCCGACAAATACGTTCGTCTTAAGTCTCACATTGATTTCTACGGCCACTGCGTTCTCCGCGGTGAGAGGGAATGGCTGTAATTTGGTATTCTTGGTAAACTGTTAACACTGTGACTTTTGGAATATTGAGTTCCCTAACGATTTCCGAAACGGATAGTCCCGTGCGCCTACCTCCAATTATCATTCCGCGTTAAAACACTAAGGATTCCCGTCGTTCGTTTTCCTCTTCATAACATATTTACCTATTAGGCAAAACATAAGTGGCAGTGGATAGCAACGGGAAACCTCGTCTTAAGTTATATCCTAAAATGTTCATGCAGTGGACTTCTTTGTAGAAGATTCCTTTCATAAAACGTTTCCGCCGTCTCATTTCAGAGAGGGAATATAACAATTTTTCAAACCTTTGAGGCTAATGTAAAGAAAGAGGAGGAGGAGAAAAATGTATTATTGAGAATAGGAACGTGGAATGTTCTAACCCTTTTGCAGCAAGGGAAATTAGAAAATACCTACTATGAAACGATGAGAAATAACTTAAACGTACTGCTATGTGTCATGTGACTTAGGGTAGTTGCGAAGAATTGTAAAGCGGTGACTTTCTACTATACTATTCGGACGAATATAAAAATGGAATGTATAGATTTGGCAAAATGATTGCGATACGACTGTAGAAATAGGTTAGGAAGTTAAAGCATGTCAATGGCAGGATTGTAATGATAAAATTGAAGGGGGGGAAAAGAATGACTTACTGATAATCTAAGTCTATAAATGAGCTACTAATCACCCCGATGAAAAGATACAAGAATGGTATGAAATCATAAAATATCTTACTGATCTGAGGCAAATAATGCATTTATTTTTGTAATGGGCGATTGGAACGCGGTAGTGGGTGAAGAACCAGATGGTAATGAAACTGGACAAGTTGGATTGCGTGACAGAAAGAGGAAAAAGACTTAAAATTCTGCAATAAAAATCACATGTTGATTGCGACTACTATTTTTGATAATAACAAAAGAGGCGGTAAGCTTGGATATCTCGAACAGAGAACACCAAATTTGTTACATAATGATACAGCAACGGTATTGTAACTGCCTCAAGAATGAGAACACCAACTTAGGAGGACACATCTATTGAGGCAATATATTAGTTGTAGCAGACGTACCAATTAAATTTAACACGACTAGGAAAGGACAAAATGAAACAACAGATGTTTGTAGAGCTTATGGGACTTAACTACGGGGTCACCAGTCCCTAAGCTTACAAACTACTTATGAACTAGCTAACACTAAGGACGGCACAAATATCCATATCCGAGGGGGGATTCGAACCCCCGACCGTAGTGGCCGTGCAGACCGTGACTGCAGCGCCTCTGTCCCCTCGGCCACCGCGGCCGGCGAAACAACAGAGATGTGTAGTAAGGAAGTACAAGACAAAGGCAAGTTAGAGGAAATATATATATCCTGAAAACATGGTGGTAGGAAATGAAGATAAAACTCTAGAAAACAGATGGGAAATTATTAAAAATTGGATGAAAGCAACAGCTATGAAAACACTACGAATCAAGGTCATGAAAAGAGAAAGGAAAGAATGGACAACACTAGAAATGATAAAAATTTTAGAAGACCGCAGGAAACAGAAAACTGTAAACAGAGAAAAAGGTAAGCGTAAGTACAAAAAGTATTACATTCAATTAAGATTAAAAACAAAGAAAGGGAAAGGAAAATATTTGGCAGAAAAAGAATGTTTAGAGAGAGAGGAACAGGAGAAAGAGGGACAACATTACTTTATGTTCCCAGAAGCAACAGATTTGTTAATCACGGAAACAAGGAGAAAAACTGACGTGAAGGAAATAGAAGCTATAGAAAGCAAAATAAAACGATTAAAAAGAATAAAATAACTATGCACTTGGGACAGCCGACCCAAAGAAGAAAATTTGGAGTAGAAAAGGAGAACATGATTACAGATGCGATAAGGGGATGACATATCGAGAACCGTGACTGAATGAAACGAAATTTGGAAAAGCAATAGAAATCGAAAAGATTCTTGTGTAGTTAATAAAAGCGCTACAGCATGAAGAAAGCAAAGTGTTGACTGGAATTTATACTCAAACACGACAGGAAAATCGTGTAATTTAATCATCATGGACAGAAAGTTACTGGACTTCTGCGTCGGAGTTACTTTTTAAAGTACAGAATAGTATGTTCACATTATTACAGCACATAACAAGTCTCCTCTGTCTGTGTACGTCTATCACTTGTTGATGAGCAAGAAAAAACTTCTGCACTGTTGGCATTCTCATCGACTCCCCGTTGTTCATGCCTGACCTTTTATTCTCTTGTGCCTCATCGTAATACTATCTATTGCACCCTGCAACACTTTTCGATTCAGAATCACGAGTAATCTTAGTATACAACGTGGGCTAACAGGCTCTCTGGTAGGTGTTACATTAATGAAATATCGGCTACAAGTACGTGAATGTTTTGTTGATGTCCATGGTTTTCTTAACTCAGTGCCTCGTAAAAGCGATAATCGGAGCCTTTCTTCTATTCCCATGTTGTTTTTCGTTTGGAAACGAGAAAAATCTCGTTCCAGAATTACACTTTTTGTATGTAAAATTACACCCAACGACACAACAATCACGATTACTCTTTTCTTCCGTCTTGATTGAAGCATTCGGCCTTCGCTACTGCGTAGTGGTGCGCGTGACTCGCACAAGAATTTGCATTGCACTGCCGCGAAGCGCAGTAATCGCTTAGCGGACGGAGCCTATACCCAAGTGATGATATTCCTTGGTCCAGGGTTTTCAAGCTAGAAAAAAGCATCTCCAAGTATAAATGTAAAACGGATACGATCGTGACTGAAGACACAGACATCAGACTGTGAGAAATATATAGTATAAATATGATTGAAAACTAATGGGACATAAACAACGGTAGAGAGAAACTTAAAATGGTAAAGCTTGTTGTAAGGAAGGTTGGGAGAAAGCGATTATGTGAGTGACCGTGGTAAAGACACTGCTAATAAATGTTCAAAAGTTTGTAGTTTATTGGACCATACTGCTTTGATCTTCAGTCCCTAAACTTACAAGCTACTTAAAGATAAGTTACACCAATGCCCGAGGGAGGCTTAGAATTTCCGGCGGGAACGGCTGCCCAGTCCGAAGGATGACGCCTTAGAACACGCGGCCATTCCGAAGAGAAAAGGAACACTGCGAGAAACACATCTGGAGAGAATTGGCAGTGGAAGGAAGATGCTGTGTATGTAAACTTTATTAGAATGTCACACTAGGTCTACATCTACATACATACTCTGCAATCCACCGTAAGGTGCGTGGCAGAGGGTACAGTGTACACTACTAGGCATTTCCTTTCCTATTCCACTCCCAAATAGAACGAGGAAAAAAAAAAAAAAAGAATGCCTATATGCCTCCGTACGAGTCCTAATTTCTCTTATCTTGTCTTTGTGATCAGTACGCGAAATATAAGTAGGCGGCAGCAATCTCGTACTACAGTCAGCTTCAAATTGCAGCCGTCTAAATTTCCTCAACAGAATTCACTAAAAGAACGTCGTCTTTCCTCCAGCGATCCCCAATTGAGTTGCCGGAGCATTTCCGTGACACTCGCGCATTGGTCGAACCCACCAGTAAGAAACCTAGCTGCTCGGCCTCTGAACTGCTTCTATGTCTTCCTTTAAACTGATCTGCTGCGGGTCCCAAACACTTGAGCAATACTCAAGACGTGGTCGTACAAGCGTTTTATACACGGTATCCTTTACAGATGAAGTACATCTTCCCGAAATTCTCCCAATAAACAGAAGTCGGCTGTCCGCCTTACTCACAACTGTCCTTACATGTTCGTTCAATTTCATATCGTTCTGCAATGTTACTCCTAGATATTTGAACGACGCGACAGCATCAAGAAGCTCACTACTAATGCTGTATTCGAACATTATAGGATTGTTTTTTCTACTCATGCGCATCACCTTACATTTTCTACATTGAGAGCTAGCTGCCAATCTTCGCACCAACTAGAAATTTTGTCTAAGTCATCCTGTATGCTATTACAGTCAGTTACAGACGACACCCTCCCATACACCACAGCATCATCAGCAAACAGCAGCAAATTACAAGTTACTCTGTCCATCAGATCATTTATATAGATCGAAAATAATAGCGGTCCTATCACAGTCCCCTGGGGCACGGCTGACAATACATTCGTCTGTGATGAACACTCGTCGTCGAGAACAACGTACTGCGTTTTATTACTTAGGAGGTCTTACAGCCAGTCACAAGTCTGTGAACGTATTCCATAAGCTCGTATGTTTGTAAGCAAGGTGAAAGGATTTCAAATGTTCAAATGTTTGTATAGTCTATGGGACTTAACTACGGGGTCATCAGTCCCGAAACTTACAAACTACTTATGAACTACTTACGAAGTAGGACGGCACAAATATCCATGCCCGAGGGGGGATTCGAACCTCCGACCGTAGTGGCTGTGCAGACCGTGACTGGAGCGCCTCAGTCTCCCCGGCCACCGCGGCCAGCATAAAAGGATTTAGCCTGTTCTGTGTTAAAGGAGCGCGAATATGTTCACATGCCAAATATTTTGGTGAGGAAGGTGGAGCAATTACAGGGGCAGCTTTTTCGCCACCTTTCCGTCAATCTCTTTAAAGAGGAAGATACGAGTATTACCTTTATTTGTGCTCCGACAGAAGCACTATACGGATGGTGTGGTTATTATTAGATGACTACGAAATGCAAAAACGGTGTGTCCATAGTTTTGTTTCTCGCTGATAGCAGTGTTGGTAACAGTGGTAGAGATTTGGTAGGTCCCGAATGAGGCGCTTTGGCTTTAGCCAGCGAGGGCAGGGCAGAGGGCGACCTTTGGCGGCTGCGGCTGCGGCTGCGGCGGCGGCGTTTATCCGGCTTTGTGCGGCAGCCGGCGGCCCCCGTCAGACGGCGGCGGCAGATAGGCCGCGTCTAATAGACGCGCTCCAGTTGGCATCGCTGGATAGCGCCCGGCCTCAAATACAGCGGCGGGGGCGGCCGCGGGCCACAACAGAAGTCAGCCCGGCAGAGCGGCGCACAGTGGCGCGGGCACCGGCCTTCCGTCTGAGGCATTCAGCGCCGCCTGGCGGCCTGCGTGAGCGACCCGCTGAACACGTCACGCCACCGTGGGGGGGCAGCCAGTGATCGCAAAATACCAGCGACGTTTCAAAAGTCCGTGCAAAAATAAAAACCACTAACGTGTTTGGGGAATACCATTTCTATTTTTCAACTTAGTCTTCTGTTAGACTTATACACTCCGTCCAACGCTCTTCTAATTTATATAATTTCGTAGGCTTCAACGACCGGTGTCAGTTTGAATAAAACAATTCTGGTATTAGGCCGCGTCATTTTTCAAACACTTAGTAAATGCAATGTTCAAATGTTTGTAAGGCTTATGGAACTTAACTACGGGGTCATCAGTCCCTAAACTTACAAACTATCTAATACTAAGGACGGCACAAATATCCATGACCGAGGAGGGGTTCGAACCCCCGACCGTAGTGGCCGTGCTGAACGTGACTGGTGCGCCGCAGACAGCTCGGCCACTACGGCCGGCACTTAGCAAATGAATTGCCGACTTTTAGACCTCTGTGCATTCGTCCTCTTCTGGGCGGTTAACTGTTGGATGCTGCTCAACAGTGGCGTAACTAGGACTTGGCTTTGGGGGGGGGGGGGGGGGGAATTGATCTGCTTGACGAGCAAAATTGTAGTCAGTTTCCAGACAGACTACCATCTACCACTCCCGTTGAAGAAACTCATTCCCTCCCATCCAATGAAAGCTTATGTTAAAACACCCCATGTTTCCAATCTTTACCTTTAACAGATTGCTGTAATACGATTTCTTCCTTTATTTTGGGTTCTGGGGGGGGGGGGGTTCTATCCCCCTCATCCCCCCCCATAGTTACGCTACTGCTGATGAATGCACACCCTTATACACTGTGAACTTTTCGGTTATCTGATACCTTTGTAATGCATCTAAATTAGTGATTGGCTGATGTAGCGTATCAGCAGGCTCTTACGTTTTCTCCCCGGTGAGTGATTGGTAGGAAAAATCTTATGTCTGATTGGAAGGCAACAGCCAATCAGCATCTAGCATCCAGGGGATGGTGTTTCTTGCTGCGAACGTTCAGGTCGCGCGTCAGTTCTACTGTGGCTGCTGTTTATACTACAGAACCCGTGTCAAGTGGAGCCGCTGGCTGTTCTAATTCGTAGATCCCCTCGGAATAATACGAATTTTTCCAAGCCTGCAAAATGGCTATTAGTTTCTCCAATCACCTCCTTGTCTGTATGAAATTTTCGCGGCCGGCCGCGGTTGCCGAGGGGACTGAGGCGCTCCAGTCACGGTCTGCACGGCCACTACGGTCGGGGGTTCGAATCCCCCCCCCCTCTGGCATGGATATTTGTGCCGTCCTAGTTCGTAAGTAGTCCATAAGTAGTTTGTAAGCTTAGGGACTGATGACCCCTTAGTTAAGTCCCATAAGCTTAACAAACATTTGAACAAACAACCCTACAAACATTTGAATATTTTTGAAATTTTCGTCCCGTCAGCCATTTATTCAAATTGGGGAACAAATTGTAGTCCGAGGGAACCAAGTCTGGACAATAGGGAGGGGGATTGTGAAACGAGTTTGAATCCTATTTCTAGTAACTTTGTGACCGCAACCGCTGAGGTGTGAGCTGGTGCATTGTCGTGATGGGAAAGTACTTTAGTAGGCCATTCGCCGGCGTTTTTCATGCAGGTCGGTTTTCAAACAGCCCAATAACGACGAATACAATAGTATGCTCCTGTAATAGTTTTACCTTGTTCCAGATAGTCGATGAGGATTATCCCTTGCGAATCCCAAAAGACCGTCGCCATAACCTTTCCGGCCGAAAGACCGGTCATCGCCTTTTTTGGGTGCAGTTTCTCCCTTGGTGACCCATTGTTTAGATTGTTCTGTGGTCTCAAGAGTATAGTGATGTATCCATGCTTCATCTACTGTGACAAAAAATGCTGAAAGTCCTGCGGATTCTTCCTGAATAGCTGCAAACTTTCCTTGCAACACTTCACACGATTCCGTTTTTGGTCAAGCGTGAGCAGTCGCTGAACCCATCTTGCGGATAGCTCTCTCATGTCCAAATGTTTATGCAAAATATTTTGTACCCATTCATTCGAGATGACCACAGCACTAGAAATCTCATGCACCTTAATTCTTCTGTTATCCATATCATCGATTTTTTTCAATAATTTCTGGAATAGTAGCCTCCACAGAGCGTCCAGAAAGTTCAGCGTCACCTTTTCCCATATGGCCACTCCGAAAATTTTGAAACCACTTATAAACTATTCTAATGGAGCAGAGTCACCATAATGTTTATCAAGCTTCTCTTTAGTCTGCTCATGCGTTTTGCCTTTGATAAAGTAATCTTTAATCACCACATGAAATTATTTTTTTCGTCCATTCTTTGACAATCACTGTACTTCCTTGATTCACACGAATGCCAAACACAAAAAAGTAGACTAATATTGCTCAAAATTCGTGTCCGTTCTTTCCAAAGATGCTACTGACTAAACACGAGCCGGCCGCGGTGGCCGAGGGGACTGAGGCGCTTCAGTCACGGTCTGCACGGCCACTACGGTCGGGGGTTCGAATCCCCTCTCGGTCATGGATATTTGTGCCGTCCTAGTTCGTAAGTAGTTCATAAGTAGTTTCTAAGTTTAGGGACTGATGACCCCGTAGTTAAGTCCCATAAGCTTGACAAACATTTGAACATTTTTGAACTAAACACGACCTCGGTAAGTGCCGGTGGTGCCATCTCTCTCACTTTGCACGAACTTTTCCAATGCCCCTCGTAAACACACTGCTGCGGTGTTTCAGGAAAGCCGGCCGCAGTGGCCGAGCGCTCTGCGACGTGCCAGTCACAGTCTGCACGGCCACAACGGTCGGGGGTCCTTAGTATTAGCTAGTTCATAAGTAGTTAGTAAGTTTAGGGACTTATCACCCCGTAGTTAAGTCCCATAAACTCTACAAACATTTGTTTCAGGAAATGCATCACGTCAACCAGCAGGTGTTTGTTATAGTTATAACTTCCGCCAGTTGCGGTTGTAAACTGTATTCTCAGAACTAAACTAAACAGACTGATTAGGTTGATACATTACCTGCTATCTTATCCGCGCTGACATGCAAGTCAATCTTTAAAAAAATTGTAATATTTCACATGACACAAGCACTTATTTTAATTTTTCATCAAGTCTTGATGTCTAGTGACGTCTTACGAATTTTTTATTGATCGACTTGAATGTCATCATTGATAGGATAGCAGATAATATATAAACTTAATCAGTCTGTTTAGTTTACTTCTGTGAAGATGGTTTAGGACCAAAACCGGATGAAGTTGTAACTATAATAAATATCCTCTTCTTCTTCCGTCATGCATTAGGCTTTTCCTCAGCCTGCTGTTGTGGCCGGCCGCGGTGGCCGTGCGGTCTGCGGCGCGCCAGTCACGGTCTGCACGGCCGCTGCGGTCGGGGATTCGAATCATCCCTAGGGCATGGATGTTTGTGCCGTCGTTAGTAATGGCTAGTTCATAAGTAGTTTGTAAGTTTAGGGACTGATGACCCCGTAGTTAAGTCCCGTAAGCTCTGCAAACATTTGAAGATTTTGAGCAGCCTGCTGCAGCTACATCTGGTCCTTCCACCAGATGTTCAAACGTTTGTATAGCTTATGGGACTTAACTACGGGCTCATCAGTCCCTAAACTTACAAACTACTTATGAACTAGCTAAGACTAAGGACGACACAAATATCCATGCCCGATTGGGGATTCGAACCCCCGACCGTAGTGGCCGTGCAGAACGTGACTGGCGCGCTGCAGACCGCTCGACTACTGCGGCTGGTGGTCCTTCCACCGTTTTGCAGGTCTTCCATCACATATTTTTCATTGCGGAGTATATCGCCAAAATGTAGTGATAATCTTGATTCGTCCATTCGTAACAGTCGGAGTATCAATTTTTGTCGGTATTCCTCAACCTTACTGTTTATATCGGAAATATTTCCTTCTTTCCTGATATCTGTATTTATTTTGTAGTCTAACTTGGTGTGTCCTGCAATGTACGTGAGCAGTGGAGCAGTCAGGATTTGGTTCTGGGGAGGGCGGGGCTAATTTGTTAAAAGATAAAGCCTATTGAATTTATTAATCTATCACTTATTTTTACACTTCTTATAATTTAACCAATTATACTACGAAAACAAGCATATGAACAATCGGTTCGTAACTTCAGCATAGTAGTAACAATAGCGGCAGCATCAAAGCTGATCGCGGTGGCATTAAAACCGCTCACAGTAACAGCAGCTCACGTTCTCATTGGCGGCATGAGATTGGTGACCAGTTTTCACGTTCACTTGTACTAGGCAAATTATAGTTAGGTTGTGATTTATTACATGTGTTCTATTTCAAATTTCCGGTGCCGACCGTTTAAGAAAATAAAAAATGAAAACAATAAAAGATAATAAAATTTTAAAAAATCTCTGGTGGGGGTTGCTGTCCCATTAGCCCCCACCCCCCTCTCCCCCGCCACGCGTGGCTGCGCCACTGTACCTGAGGAATTTCATTACATTGGCTTAAAAATAAAATGTTTAAATGTTTGTCAAGCTTACGGGACTTACAAACTACTTATGAACTACCTTATACTAAAGACGACACAAACAGCCATGCCCGAGGGGGGATTCGAACCCCCGACGGGGAAGGCCTCGCGCATTACAGCATAGCACCTCAATGAGCTCGGCCGCTCCGCCGCGGAATTACATTGGCTTTTAATTTTGTTTTATCTTTCTTTTTTATTACCCTAGATTCACGTCCATATAGTAATGATGTTGCTGACATAACTTCATAAAATTTTAAATATGTTTCTGTTGTTACTTTACGTTGGAGGGCTCTTCTGATAGTCCCATTTAAGTAGTTAAATTTCTCAAATTTTTCTTTTTGATCTAGATCTCCCCTGTACGATAACATGATTCCTAGAAATTTGAATTTATCTACTTTCTCTATAATCTTGTTGTCTATAACTATTTTTGTCCTTACTGGATTTCTTCCACAGAAAGCCATGGCTTTTGTTTCTTGTATTGATATTGACATATTATAAATCTGGCATGTTTGGTATAATTCGTAGGCAGCTCTCAGCAGTCCATCTTCATTATTCGAGATGAGATTAACACTTGGTCATCTGCGAATGACAAAGTATGTAATCTATTTTTTCCTTAATTTAGATCTATAGTTCTTCAGCTTCATTTCCCATTGCCATATAATGTCGTCAATGTATATATTAAAAAGCAGTGGAGAGAGACTGCAACCTTCTCGAACTCTTAAATTAATAACATCTGTTGTTTCCTCATTATTCCCAGTTATTTGGATTCTTGTATTACTATAGATCTTTTGAACTACCTGTACATGTGTATTGGTATACCTCTTCTTATTGAAATTTCCCACAATAGTTTTCTATTTACTTTATCAAAAGCCTTTACATAATAGACGAAAAGGATATGCGTTTCTTTATTAAAATCCTTATGTTCTTCTATAATTTGCTGTAATATAAATATGTTGTCTGTACAGCTTTTCCCCTTTCTGAATCCATTTTGTTCTTCTAATAACAACCATTCCATTACAGGTTTTAATCTTTCAGTTATTATTGTGGCATAGATCTTATACGCTGTATTTAATAGTGATATGCTTCTATAATTTTCGGGTCTTGATCTGTCTCCTTTTTTAAATATTGGTTTTACAAGTGAGATTTTCCATTTTTTTGGTACAACCAGCTGAAGGTTGATAATATGCATTTTCTAAAATATATTGCGGTTTTTTCCTCTCATCCGGGTAAAAATTTTAGTAACTGTAGTGCTTTGGATCTATGAAAATCATGACTTTCTGTTACTGTTGATATCTCTGTACGTATAGATCTTGGTGTTCATTTGTGCTTTACGTCCTTTGAATCAACGCTATGGAAGCTTGATTAATTTAACAAATGAGGCACTCGGTCATAAAACGTGGCAGCTAGGAAAATGAAAACTAATGGGAAATCGATCGTTAAGTTCTGAGGAAAATATTAATTAATTTGGTCTACCAAAACTCATATAATTACGTTAGACATGCATTCTATTTGCACCAAGAGTAAAATTCGCTCTAGCTGTTTATAATACAAGTTATTTTAATTTTATTATTATTATTTTCAATATTTTTCGTACATAATAATTAGAAATAGAGGATGGATACCAGCAGACAGGACGTTTACTAACCATATATGCGACCTTGTTACCTTGTTATGCATCGGATATGATGACTTATAACAAAAAACTGTGAAATATTACTTCAGGCACGTGGCAGTTACCACATACAGTAGAAGAAACATTACCAGGATGTTTACAGCACAGTCGCGGGTCACAGTAATTACATTGGAAATCAAATAAAAAAGCTAGAAGTAGAAAGTAATAGTTTATAAAGACACCTTTCATTAAGCTGACACGTTCCACATCATTACGAAGTGTCGTATTTATGATCTATGGAACAAGTACTAATCTAATCTAATCTCTACTGTTGAAATTCATGCTTTCCCACAAAACATATCATATAACACTATAAACAATACCTTTGACTAGTTAAACAAAATAATTTTACCCTGAATAAAAAGTTATAGTAATTTCATTACATATACATACCTTAGAGCGTATGCTCTTTATCTGAAGAAACTTACATTAGACTTACGCCTGTGTCTTATCTTCACGTTTCCTGTAAGACTTTCAGTTGGGTGGACACATTCACTTCGCTCAACGGTTTATCGTCACAAACTGTTGCCCAGTAACGGCGCAGGACGCTGAGGGTATCCCAGGATTGTTGAAAGCCTCGTCGCAACGCTGATTTATTTTGACGGCGATGTGTGGGAAATGATAACTGCTCAAGTAAATCAGCTTTCCAGACATAGCGGCAATGACATCACTCTTCTAGGACTATCATGGCAATGAACTTGATAATAAGTTGCAAAGGAAAGAAATAAGTGGGAAAAATCAGCAAAATTAAATTAGTAAAATTCGTCAGGCAAGACAAGTGTTTTGTTATTTTATAATAATGAAAGAATTTTGTAGAAATCATTCTCCTGCAATGATAAGCAGTTACTTTCATTACCTGTATCAGACATCAAATTGCATTAAAATACGAAGATCAGTTAACTGATGATGAGGAGCAGCTTATCAAACACATAAAGTCACATAAACTTAAATATTCAGATAAACCGTATAATTCGAATCATAAGTATTCTGCAAGGACTTGAGCATGGATTGAGAAACCTTGAACCTCTGTACACCTTTCCAAAGGATAAACTCCATCTATAACAAGCCTAATCAGTGGTTTAAATTGTGCTTGGGGTTTGACCTTCCGGGCCTTCAAACGGACGTACAACTATAAAGAAAATAGCGGACCTTGCCCTATTAAGAAAACAGTATACTCAGATGCGATAAGAACAATACAATTTAAGAAAACAGTGGGCCTTGCCGTATTTTGTAACACAATTTATCCTAATCTGGTAAGTAGAGTTAAGAATAGAATTTATGAAAACAGCGATTCTTGCTCTGTTTACGAAACAATCTATCCAGATCGAATAGAACAATTCAAATACAGCCCAATTTACGAATTCCAAACATTCAGACATCTCGACTGTTAAAGGGCGTTGAACTGAATTCAATGGCGAAATATGTGCTGGACAGTGATTCTAAACCGTATTTCCCGCTTCGGCTCATCGGTCACATTAACCAGTTACGCTTCCTCCCCTCCGTTTACGTCGATCTTGCGAGGTCGTGAGGTCGTTTTTGTTCCAGACAGCTAAGTTTATTCAAGAGAACTGCCGGGCGTCTGACAGCACGCTTGTGCTATCACGTCGGCACACCAATCAGGTTATCCAGATACGTTTACAGTCCTGTCCAAATTTTCAACTTGACGTGCAGTACGAAATAAACTTGGAGTCAGTATTCTAGAAATGGAAGACGAAGTGGAGGAAGATGAGATAGGTGATATCATACTGCGAAAAGAATTTGACAGAGCACTGAAGGACTTGAGTCGAAACAAGGCCCCTGGAGTAGATGATATTCCATCTGAACTGCTGATGTCGTTAGGAGAGCCAGTCATGAAAAAATTGTATCACCTGGTATGCAAGATGTATGAGATAGGGGAAATACCCTCCGACTTCAACAATACTATTGTAATTCCAATTCCAAAGAAAGCAAGTGCAGACAAGTGTGAAAATTACAGAACTATCAGTTTAATAAGTCATGGTTGCAAAATACTAACACGAATTATTTATAGACGAATAGCAAAACTTGTGAAATCCGACCTCGGTAAAGATCAGTATGGATTTAGGAAAAATGTAGGTACACGGCAGGCAATACTCACATTACGACTTATCTTAGAACATAGGCTAAGGAAGAAGAAACCTACATTTTTAGCGTTTGCAGATTTGGAGAAAGCTTTTGACAATGTCGACTGGAACACACTCTTCCAAATTGTGAAGTTAACAGGAGTAAAATATAGGGAGCGAAGAGTTATGTTAAACCTGTACAAAAACCAGAGAGCGGTTATTAGAGTCGATTGGGAAGAAAGGGACGAAGAGGTTGGGACGGGAGTAAGTCAGTGTTGTAGCCTTTCCCCAATGTTGTTCAATCTGTACATTGAGCAGGCAGTGAAGGAATGGAAGGAGAAATTTGGAGAGGGCATTAAAGTGCAGGGAGAAGAAATAAAAACATTGCGGTTTGCCGATGTCATAGTAATTCTGTCAGAGAACGCAAAAGATCTCGAAGAGCAATTGAATGCGATGGACAGAGTCTTGAAAGGAAGATATAAGATGAACATTAACAAGAGTAAAACGATGGTAATGGAATGCAATGTCAGCAAATCAGGCGATGCTGAAAGAATTAGATTAGGTAATGAGACAATAAAAGTAGTAGATGAATTTTATTATTTGGGTAGCAAGATAACTTCTGATGGCCGAATTAAAGAAGAAATAAAATGCAGAATGGCTATGGGAAGAAAAACGTTTCTAAAGAAACGAAACTTGTTAACATCCAATATTAATTTAAATGTTAGGAAGTCCTTTCTGAAAGCATTTGTCTGGAGTGTAGCATTATATGGGAGTGAAACATGGACATGATTAGATAAAAAGATGCTAGAAGCTTTTGAAATGTGGTGCTACAGACGAATGCTGAAAATTAGATGGGCAGATCACGTAAATAATGAGGAGGTGCTTAACCAAACCGGGGAGAAAAGGAGTTTCTTGCATATCCTGACTAAGAGAAGGGATAGATTGGTTGGACGCATTCTGCGACATCAAGGAATTGTCAACTTAGCATTATAAGGAAGCGTGTATGGTAAAAATCGTGGAGGGAGAACGAGGGTCGAATATAGTAAGCAGATTCAAAAGGCTGTAGGTTGCCGAATTCTCACATGAAGAGACTTGCACAGGACAGGTTAGCGTGGAAAGTTCCATCAAACCAATCTGCAGACTGAAGACCACAACAACAACAACAACAACAACGATAAGTTGTGCCACATTTCCATTACTTACGTTTGCTCGTTGCTTTGAGTGTCTTTCAGGAAGGGATCGTGGGTGTTTGTGTATCCACACTGAAAGTGTCATTTGTCTGTTGGAGGCATGCATACTATTATAGATAAGGTATTTCATTTCAGTCATTTCCAAATGAACAGAAACAATATTTATAAGCAGGTATAATTTAGGTAAAGCACGAATCTTGTCCGTCTTTAGGAAAACAGTGTTCATAAGCCTGATAACACGATGTCAAAAGAGCGAATTACACTGCTCATAACAATTAGGGGATAGGTGAAGTAGCATACACACTATACGTATGGTAACTTATTTTATCCAGACATTGATTACAATTGTAATTTTGCGTGATACGGTATGATATTTTGCTATCTCTACAAGTAACTTGAGGTTAATATGGAGTTCACTTAGAGTGACGCACCGTGGGGCTACGATAATAATGAAGACGTCATCCTCCTTGCCCTATAAGTTACACACTTGCGTGACATGGACGGTGTGAGGTTATAAATCAGCTCTTGAAGATACTTGGCCATCCTTCCATGAGTGAAACATCCAGCTCTGAACAGTTGTCGGAGTTACTGGTCTGGCTGAAATGCGTCTGCCAAGTGCATCCCAGACAAGCTAAATTAGTTGCAAGGCCGGTGAAAAAACTGTCCACTCATTCTACATCTACATCTTCATTTACATCTACATGGAATACACTGCAAATCACATTTAAGTGCCTGTCAGAGGGTTCATCGAAGCACCATTATACTATTTATCTCCAATTCCATTCTCGAATAGCGCGCGGGAAGAAAGAACACCTGAATCTCTCCGTTCGAACTCTGATTTCCCGTATTTTATTCTGATGGTCATTTCTACCTATGTAAGTGGGATTCAAAAATATATTTTCGCATTCGGAGGAGAATGTTGGCGATTGGAGTTTCGTAAGTAGCCCACGCCGCAGCGATAAGCGCCGTTGTTGTAATGATTCCCATCCCAGATCCTGCATCCCTGTCTCCCCTGTATTGTGACAATACGAAACGAGCTGCCCTTCTCTGGACTGTTTTGATGTCTTCCGTCAACCCCACCTGATAAGGATCCCACACTGGGCAGCAATGCTCCAAAAATGGACGGACAAGCGTAGTGTATGCAGTTTATTTTGTAGTTCTGTTACATCTTTTAAGGGCTTTGCCAATAAAACACAGTCTCTGGTTCACCTTTCCCACGGCATTATGTACGTGTTCTTTCCAGTTTAAGTCTGAAGTAATAGTAATTCCTAGGTATTTTGTGAAGTTTACGGCCATAACTTTTGATTGATTTGTAAACAAAGTTTAACGGATTTATTTTCGTACTCACGTGGACGACTTCACACTTCTCATTACTTAGAGTCAATTGCCAATTTCTACACCACACTGATATCTTATTCAGATCGTTCTGCAGTTGGTTTTGATCTTCAAATGATTTCACTAGCCGGTAAATGATGGCGTCATCTGCAAACAACCTAAGGGAGCTCCTTATATTTTCCCATAAATCGTTTATGTAAATAAGGAACAGCAGAGGACTAATAACAATACCCAGTGGAACGCCCGATATCACCTGTGATTTAGTCGATGTCTTACCATCGTCCCATTCTATCATGTTGTCCATCAGTTGTAGTTCTGTGGGGACGACCGTTGTCCTATGCCCTATGACACCAGCATAGGTCACAAAAAATTGTCGAAGTACCTCAGAGCAGTGAAATCAGAATCACTCGTCATACGAAATGTACTTCCTGTGTCTGAAATCATGTAAAGGTAGAATGTCTTCTATTCCAAAAGGTACAACAGAAATTCTTTCTACAAAATGTCACACTGTACATCGTTTTTACAAGAAAGTAGTAACAACAGAAAAATTACATTGGTTTGTTTTAATATCTCTTAAATAGTAGCATTATGGAAAGGGGGAGGGAGTCGCAGAGTTTGTTTTTTCTTAGAAAGAGGCGTCACGTATTGAAAAAGGCCACGAATCGCTGGTTTAGCTCATCAGCTGCATACTGTGCGTAATTTTTTCGATGTATTTAAATCTAATAAAAATTGTTCAACAATTTTTTATAGTGACTTTAAACATTGTGCTGTGTCTGGAAGTAACGCTTCCGAGTGAGTGATTACAAACACCAGCCAGCTATAGAAAATTTCAACAGGGAGCTGCGTAGAGATACTGCCAGCAAGAATGTTCCTCTCTTACTTTGGAAGTCATTACATTCAACAAATACAATGACCAAAATAGTTATATTAGTTATATTTACTGCATCTGGTAGGTCTGAATGTATTATGTAACTGAGTAGCTACGAAATTACAACTGTTAATAGTGCGAATTAATTTAAAAAAACTGGATTTTTCTGAATATACAGACACCGGTTTTTTTTTTCTGTGCAAGCCTCTTCATCTGAGAATACGAACGGCAGCCTACATCCTTTTGAATCTGCTTACTATATTTGTCCTTCGGTCTCCCTCAGGATTTTTGCCTCCATACTTCCTTCTAATGTTAAGTTGACGGTTCCTTGATGTCTCAGAATGTGTCGTACCAACCTATACCGTCTCTTAGTCAGGTTATCCCAGAAACTCCTTTTCTCCCCAATTCTGAGTAGCACCTCGTCATTAATTACGTGATCTACTCATCTAATCTTCAGCATTCGTCTACAGCACCACATTTCGAAAGCTATTATCTTTTTGTCTGAACTCCTTATCGTCCACGTTTCACTCCCCTACAGTGCTACACTCCAGACAAATGCATTCAGAAAGGACTTCCTAACATTTAAACTAATACTGGAGGCCAACAAATTTCGCTGCTTCAGAAACGCTTTTCATCCCACGCCCATTCTGAATTTTATATCCACTTTACTTCTGCCACCAGAAGTTATCTTGCTACTTTTATCGTCCCATTACCTAATGTAATTCCTTCAGCATCGCCTGATTTTCTGACACTACGTTCCATTATCCTTATTTAACTCTTGTTAAAGTTGATCTTATATCTTCCTTTTAAGACAATGTCCATTTCATTTAATTGCTCTTCCAGGTCCTTCGCTGTCTCTGACAGAATTACTGTGTCATCAGCAAACCGCAAGGATTTTATTCCCTCTCCCTGGGCTATAGTTCCCTCTCCAAATTTCTCCTTGTATTCCTTCACAGAGTGCTCAATTTACAGATTGAACAACATTGTGGAAAGGCTACAATCCTGTGTTACTCTCTTCCCAACTACTCCGACTCTTTCATGCCCTTCGACTCTAACACACCATTGATTATATATAATAATTTTTATAGCTTCAAATAAAAAAACAGTTAAATTGACTACTAATATCACGATTAAAAGGTGGCGCCCCACTCCTTAAGATACTACAATTAGAATTAAAAATTAGCAAATAAACACTATTATATAAACACGAAAATTGAAGAACCAATTTTTAATAAAATTATGCACTGAGGCCAATAAAACTAATATAATTCGAAAGGGACTTTAATAGCATAGATGTACACAAAATAAAAATTATATGTGCTGCAGCCATTAAAAGTAGTTAAAATAAGTGGATGTTTTCATATTTAAAGGGGTGACTAGGAGACGATACGCCGAGAAAAGCATGTGTACAGCACAACAATTCTAGCGTTAGAATGGGTGGAAGTATGAAGTGTTGTCAGCAATGGAAATGTCGCGGTTCCGGTAGAGCGCCATTTCTTGGCGTCACTCCTACACATATTATCCTGAAAGATCAAATTTGTGAACATCTACTGCTTCTTACAGAAAATTCTGTTAAAATTTACTAATTTTTATTACTCATTTTAAATAGCTACAACATTCATTACGGGGTGAAAGAAAAAAAGAATACGAGACTTGCATTCGCAGATTATATTGTCCTACTGTCCGAATCATTATGCGGGGCAGTTAACTAAACCAAGGAACTGCAGAGACAAGCAGCTAAAGCTGGCTTACAAATCTCTATCGAAAAGACAAAATAAATGACAAAGATGACGGCATCTCCTGGATGGATGGCAATAGAAGGAGGGAAAATTCAGAAAGTGGATACATTAAAAAAAAAAAAAAAAAAAAAAAAAAAAGTAAGTTCAAATGTTTGTAAATCTATCGGACCAAACTGCGTGTTCATCAGTCCTTATCTTACAAACTACTTAAACCTAGGTAAACTAACCTAAGGACAACACACACACACACCCATGCCCCAGGGAGGACTCGAACCTCCACGGCGAGCAACCGCGCGCTCCGCAGCGAGGAGCTTTAGACTGCTCGGCTACTCCACCGCGGCATTCAAATACCTAGGAGAATGAATGGACACTAGACTGACAGAGAAGGATGCGCTGGAAGCACGGATAAACAAAATTAATTTAGGATATAAACTGTCGCTAAACGTCTATAATAAGAAGAATAGTTCTATCAATGCACAACTGAAACATTTCGAGACAGTGATCCGCTCTGGGGTTGTATGTTGATAAACACTCAACGTAGTAAGAACGGGAGTGATCAGGAGAATAGAACTGGTGGAATGGAAGAGTCTCAGGAAAACATTAGGACCTCGAAGAGCAGTAGATGGTCAATTTAGAAAGCAATCCAACCAGGAACTGTATTCCAAGACAGAAAAAATAACCAATGTCCTCAGGAAAAGAAGGATCATGTTCTTTGGACACATACGCAGAATGGAGTAGGAAAGGTTAACGTAGCAAATTACAGAATCCTTGTTGTACAAGAGAAGCAAAATGCGGTGGATCCAAGAAGTGCAAAGAGATTTCGAAAAAAATGGGAATACGGGAACCATAAATACACAACAGGATGATTATTAAATAAAAAATACAGTTCTTTGTAGGCTTCGAGGACAGAACTACACCGATAATGAAGTCGTTATGGACAGAAGAGCGAAAAAGGATGCAAAGAATTTGAATGAACGAATACTGGAAAAGCTGTAATAACAGAAGAAACGAAGCTGATATGAATTACGTGGTCCTAAGATAGGCGAAACGAAAGAAGGAAAAGCTACAACATGTCTCTTACCCTGTTAATACAGGGGGGGGACTAAGATTCTGCATATAAATAAATTCCTACAACAGTAAAAAATTAGTTTTAGTAACTTTGTAAATATAACTGGTGGAAGTTTGACCACAGACAACAGGTACTAGTTTTAATAAGAGCACAGGGGCTAGAGCAAAACATCACGGCTCTCGCACACTCACAAAACTCCCTTACAAGCAGGAATTGTCTTAAAAACAACCTGGAGAAAACGTGATCTTCTACTACAACCAATTTCTTTTTATTTATTTTTTTTTTATTTTTTTTTTTATTTTTTTTATTTTTTTTTTTTTATTTTTTTTTTTTTAGGGGGAGGAGGCATCATTTAAATGTCTCAGGAATGAAAGTAAGGTCCGTAGTAGAGTGCATTATAAGTAAGTGGATACAAGAAGTGCAAAGAGATTTCGAAAAAATGGGACTACGGGAACCACAAATACACAATAGGATGATTTTTAAATAAAAAATTCAGGCCTTTATAGGTTTCGAGGACAGAACTACACGGATAATGAAAACGTTGTGGACAGAAGAGCTACAAAGGATTGTGATTAGCTAATTTCCTTACCAAGTCTTTTTCAAGCACATGTATGATCAATAGATTTCACATATATTTCAGTTTTGTAGTGTTAAAATCTCACTATAAAATATTTATAATGGAGCCTAAAACAGATCATGGCCTCATTCGATAAAACAAAATAGTTCAACAATCAGATAACATAATTGTTGTCAATTATACATTCCACACACGTGACACTTTGAATTAATCAGGAGGGAGGGCAAGAAAGTTTTACTGGATACAATACATCCACTTTGCTTTAGAAATTTCCAGACTGCGCTTAGAGATAAGCATCAAACATGAATGTACGGCCGAACAAGCACCTCAAAGTAACCGTGGCAGGAAGCGAACTCCAGACACGCAACCGCCCATGCAGAATCGCGACGCCACCCCACTAGCCCCTCGGTCGCAGTACTGCCCTGCTCACCTCCACACGACGCTTCCTCATCGACTTAACACTAGAGGGGCTGACGGCGTACAACCCCGGGCGCGCAAACAAAGTGATGCCTGCCACCGGGAAATATCGATACCGGGGGAGACGCGCACGAGGGAAACTCCCCATCACCCCTCCCTCTCCCTCGGATTCAGTGTTAACATGACCCAACGGATAGCACATCAGAAACTGAATACAGCTCAAACACGAAAACAGGAAAACATGTGTGGAAGTGTGAAAAAAGCTAAAAAGAATAGTTTACGCTCAACGTCTAGATAGACAACATCTAGCAGGAAGCCATAATTGTGGCGTTGTGATGGTGATTGACTGCCATGTGACAGGGCAGTGTTTATATCTCCGTGCATGTACATATTTTTACATTTTGGTTTTCACAAAACTATGAACCGACCATCGGGTCATTGACATTTCTGTTCTGTTTTTGTAGGCCTGGTCAATGTCTCACTATACATTACTTATAGATGATGAGTGATGTAGTTAGAATTTATTACAGTCGCAAGTAAATATGAACAGTGAGTGTAGGCGAGATGCCTCATAAGGATCGTCATCTGCTGTCTGTCACGGCTAGCGCGGTAGCTCCGCCGGCCGTGGTGGCCGAGGGGACTGAGGCGCTCCAGTCACTGTCTGCACGGCCACAACGGTCGGGGGTTCGAATCACTCCTCGGGCATGGATATTTGTGCCGTCCTTAGTCTTAGCTTGTTTATAAGTAGTTTGTAAGTTTAGGGACTGATGACCCCGTAGTTAAGTCCCATAGACTCTACAAACATTTGAACATTTTTTTTTTTTTTTTTTTTTTTTTTTTTTTTTTTTTTTTTTTTTTTTTTTGCGGCCGCTCCTAACGATGTGTGAACTGGGATAGCACAAGGTCACACACTTAATTTTGCTCCCCAAAATTTCAGGGCATCTTCAGATTTGCTCGGACATGTGCAAGATTTCGAAGTAAATATGGAAAACTTCAAAACTGTTGGAAGCATATGTTTCGGCAGAGCAAAGGAAAAACTGGGTGACCGTGAAGCTACTGCGTTCACCTATTGCTTAGGTGACATACGTCACATTCACATACATTACGAACACCTAAATCGAGCGAATCTCACTCACACACCAGACACACACTCCATGACAGAATTCGCGACACTCCTCGTGTATTAGTTATGCTCAACCGCAAAGCTTTACTGTATGCTCCCAAGCATAAACGCCTAGAAGATGCTACTGTACGAACTACAGATTACAATTTGCCTATTGTTTCTGACACGAAAGCCGAGAGGGAAAAAGTTGGTGTATTGCGGCCAGTTCTAACAAGGCTAGTATTTATTTTATTATATTATTATTATTATTTTTTACATGAACAGGACTTCGTAAATGGAGATTTGAAACTACTTTGCGTTTTTTTTCACAATGCTTTACCGTATTTGCAACCATAATATCCTTTTTCCCGTTGAATAGTTCCAGTGAAAGACAGCAATAAGAAATGAGATACCATCCACCGGCTTTCTGATGCTATAAAGCCACATTTGTTTGGCGTGGTGGATTCGGGGTACTATTCTCAAAAGTGAAGATTTCATTCTAACTGTCATCTCACCTAGTTTTAACCTTTGCTGTTGATGTTGATATTAGCATAAATTAAGAAACATAAACTATCTGTGTTAACAATGATGCCAGTTTGCCTTGGAGAAACGGTGTTGTATAATAAAGTACCGGGCGTCGTGGATCGATCTCCAACAAGGATCTAGAAAAATAAACCCTAGACTCACAGGATATAATGATTACTAATTACATAAATAACGTGTCCTTGGTGCGTATTAACAGAGAAAGAATACTGCAATTTTTCTAATGAGAATGACAAACTTACAAAAGAAAATGTACAACTTTTAACCGCAACTAACTGATTAATAGTCGATATCTTATTAAAATGAATAATGCCAGCCATTCAACGACAAAAACAATGGGTAAAAATATTGTAGAGGAATTTGAACACCTATCCATGGTCATGTTTGCAGATGGCATGCTGTTTCCTTTCTCCAATCTTTGAACTGAATGTTCAAATGTTTGTAAATCTATCGAACCAAACTGCGTGCTCATCACTCCGTAGCTTACAAACTACTTAAACTAAGGTAAACCAGCCTGAGGACAAACACACACACACCCATGCTCCAGGGAGAACTCGAACCTCCGATGGCGAGCAACCGCGCGCTCCGCAGCGAGGCGCCTTAGACCGCTCGGCTACTCCACCGCTGCTCTTTGAACTGACTCACCCAGCTTGTACTGTCAAATTAATTTTTTCTGCAAACACGCGGTATGGCTTTCTTTGTAAAGGAATCAGGAGGCAAAACTTTGCCCCATTCAGAATCTCCAGGAGGGGAATACATCGGAATCAAATACCGAAGGAATGGAGGTGGAGGAAGAAGTAAATAGGAAAGACAGTTGGAAAAGGAAAGTGGGTTATGCATTGGAACGTGAAATGTGCTCACACTATTGCAGTGTGGAAAATGCCAAACAGGAAATTATGAAGAGCAGACTGGATGTATGAAGTGAGAGGGGAAGCAAGGAAGAAGTAGATAGTGGAGAGTACAAATTATTTTACTCAGGCATCGTGAAGGGTAGTAGCTATGGTGTGGAAATTATAATTAAAAAAAGGCTGATACAAAACGTGTTGAGAGTGGAGTACGTAGGTGAAAGTTTGATTATGATGAGATTAAAAGGTGACAAGAAGGATGTCGTTTAATACCAGCATACAAGTCAACAAGTCAAAACACTAATGAGTAAGTAGAAGAGTATTACGAAAAGTTTCAAGGAATTAGCGATAAAAAAGAAAGGCTTGCTTCATTGTAAAGGGAAATTTGAATGCAGTGGTAGAAGGAAAAGAACAGGGAGTGATTGGAAAACGTAAACAGAGAAATAGGAATGACAGGAGTAAGGCTGGTTAACTTCTCCAGAAAAAATTCTCTTGTGATTTGGAACGCCTTGTTTGAACATCACAGACGTCGAAGATATACATTGATACCCAGGTTTAAACACGGAAAATACAAAATTGATTATATTATAATACAGAGTAGGTACAAAAACTACCTAAAACTGAAAGAACATACCCTGGAGCAGACTTATATTCTAACCACAACTTGGTTGTGGCAGACTTGTACCTCTTAATACGAAGAGGAAAGCCAAGAGAGAAATTTGACTTTTGAAGATAGAAGGAAGAAAACTGTGTTTGAAAACACTTTTGTCAAATGGGACATTTAAGAGAGTGCAGTCAAGATGTGGAGGAGAATGAGTTAAAACTCATGGAATATGCCGAAGAATTTTTAAGGATGAGTAAGCTCGAAAGGATAAGAAAACAATGGTAACCAAGACAATGCCGCCACTGACAATGCTACTTGAATGTAATGCTTTTTCATCAGTTTGCAGCATCACATACAACAATGCTATTAAACCAAATACGAATAAGAAAGAATTGTTGTCGGCAATTTAAAAGACAGTTGGAACATTGTGGTCAACATACCTCATTATAAAGTCCTTTTTAAAGGCGTCAAAATGCAGTTTAAAGAGGCATGATTCTAGGAGCAAGTACAATGATTCAGAATAAAATTGATTCAATGACAATATTAATCTTCTTCACCAGTGGGCTTTTTGCGTTTTAAAAATTGCTCCTGGTATTAAAATAAAAGGGATTAGACGTAAGAGAGTTCTTTTTGCCGAGGATATGGCAGAGGATCTATCATGAGTGGCTTATATATTGTTGTGGAGTAAACAATCAACTCACAATTTAAAAGTAATCCTTAAAAACGCTGTATGGTATAAGGCGTTAATCCAAATGTAGATCTGTATTTCAAAACAGTTGAAATAATTTACAAATTGTTTGGTCACATTGTGCTGATTGGTAAGATTTAAAAATTTGTTCCGTAAGTACGTGCAGGGAACATTAAAAACATGAAATCCATTTTGTTGATTTAATAATAATAAAGCATCTATGTACTTAAAGAGAGCTTCAGTTATACACCGACGAACGTAAATGGTAAGGTTAAGAAATGTAACGCCAATGCCGTAGAAAACGGTATTACAACGCAATTTGACCCTTTTCAGTGTTTGTTTAAACCACTGGCAAGAATAAACACAGCACTTACATTCTTGGAGTCTAAACAAGAAATTTCAGCTGCGTATCATATGCCCAATGTCGCTACGATTTGCCGTGCCGTCGACAGGCAGAGTACAAACTACGGTAAGGATGGGTAACGAAATCGGCTGTATTTTCTTTTAAGGAATCGTCACATAATTGTCTTAAATAGATTTGGGAGAAATTATACATAATCTCAAACCAAATTACTAGACAGGATTTCAAACGTCGTCCTCCTGGTTACGAATAATGTCCATTATCTTCCGCAGCGGAGTGGGGAAGCGCATTGTGGTGGTATGCTCCGATGCCCGATGCGCGAGGCCGTTCCCAGTCTGGGGTTCGAATCCTCCCTCACGCATGGGTTGGTATTGTCCTTAGTATAAGTTAGTTTATAAGTAGTTTGTAAGTTTAGGGACTTATGACCCCACAGTTAAGTCCCATCAGCTAAATAAACATTTCGAGTTTTTTTTTTTTTTTTTTTTTTTTTTTTTTGTCAATTAACTTTGCGACATATAGCTCGCTAGCTGTCAAATACATCCGTCGTCAGAGAATCATACGATAAAAAACTTGACGGAACCTTCATTATGTGTGAAATCTGGAACACTTGGTCTATACTTGCTATCAAAAGAACTGAAGCAGGGAGAAGCACTTTGACGGGCATGCCGAAGACGATGCACTGACAGGGATCATATTCGGTTTAAAGTGTCACTTTTGTAGAAAGATTGACAAAATTTACTTCCAACAGAATACCAAATTTTAAGGAACGTTAAATACTTTCGATTCAACTTGGCAGTACCACCTTTTTTGTCTACTGCCTGTTACGAACAAGTTTTGTATGTAAAAATTAGTATAAAGAGAATTCCCAAGAGCACAAATTTTATCTTTTGTTTATTTAAGACTACCGGTTGCAACACACAATGATGCCATCTTCTGCTCTGTGGGAAACATGTACAGAAAGTGTTGTTACATGCAATAATTAAGTACAATTTGCGTAGTAGATAAAAAACAATCGCACTGACGTGTTTTACGACCCACTTTAGATTTGTATTTTTATAATCTAAATAATAATAAACTAATTAATAAGAGTGTCTAAAACCCTTTTAGTAAAAAAATAGGTAGTGGCGGTTTTCGAACCACCGACCTTTCGCGTTACAGTTCAACACCTTGCCCACTACGCTGTGGCTATAAATCGAACAAAAAAAAGGAGTTCTTTAATCTCGTACTATTGATGGCCGTTGTTAACTGATGTTAATATGGCATTTGTAGAAATTAGATTATCATTTATCGTACGAAGAACGATGTGTTTTTGTTAATTCATCAGTGTGCCGTTGCTTTGAAATGACAACGTGTAAGTTACAATAAGAAAATCATCAAATACGCGAGGAATGTCACGTGACATCTCCCATCGGCTGGTTTTCGTTAATTCAATGGAAGGTGTCAAATCGCCGTTATTTTCGCACAGATGTCTCAAACGATACGAGATATGAAAAAAACATAAGGGAGCTAAGTTGTAGAGAATTTTCTCCTCTACCAATTAGGTTATTCAATTTTCGTGTCAGATGAACGGTTAGTTTGCAATTACAATTATATTACAAACGGCTTTTTTGATTTTACTACCGTACGTTTTGTCCGAAAAATTTGAAAAGGGAGGGTCTGGTCTCTGGCGGCCTACAATCATGTCTGTAAAATTTGGTGCTCATCGGTTGAACGGTTCGTCTTAAAAACAGGGAACACGTTACGGACAGCCGGACAGACAGACAGACATACATCCGAAAATCGCCGTTATGTTTGCAAATATCTCTGTAACCCTACGAGAAATGAAAAAACCATAAGAGAGCAAAGTTGTAATGAATTTTCTTCTCTACAAATTCGGTTATTCAATTTTCGTGTCAGATGAATAGTTAAGCCTTTTTTTTTCATTTAAATTTCGAGCTGTCAAAAAACGATCGCAAAGGACCACTTTTAGTGTTACTACCGTAACCTAAAGTGGTCCAATAAAAAGTAATCTCAAAATTTCAAAAAAACCTTTTAAATACATCCTATAATTGTTAATTAAAGCGCTACAAGTAATGTTTGAAAGGTGTTCTGGTTGATAGATATAAAATATTTTGCTGGTGAATAGTCAGATATAAAACGGATGACTCGTCAGAATTATAACAGTAAAATATTCAATATTTTGAATCAATCAACCAGAACACGTGTCAAATTTTATGTTGAGCTCTTTAATAAGAAGTTTACTGTCAACTTTATTATGGTATGTAAGCGAATTTTTGAAATTTTTATATTACTTTCTATTTGTTTTTTCTACTACACAAATTGTACTTAATTATTGCATGTAATCACACTTTTTGTACATGTTTTCCACAGACAAGAAGATGGCACCACTTTGTGTTGAAGCCGGGAGTCTTAATAAATAAAAGTTAAAAAATAGCGATCTTGGCATTTTTTATGTTGTTACAATCAGATTGCTCCTTATTATGAGTAAATTAATTGAAAAAAAAAAGGTTTCTCAAAGATATTTGCCCATTAAATTTCTTCTCTACCTCCAACAAAGTTAATGTCGTTTAAAACACCATTTAAACAGGTAAAAATAATGAGGCGGTCAGCACCTAACAGAACTGATATCGCGATACTTCACATACCTAAAACAAATTACTGCTTTTGTAAAATCTGTGTGGTTTTTATTTTTACAGCCTGAAAAAATCGTGCTTCGACGCTGCAGTGAGTAGGGCATTTTTATCCACTTAATCATTGCTGTAAATTGAAAAGGTTTGTCACCAAAGGCCACAAGGTTGACTAATAGGTGATAAACAGAAGTGACAAGGATGAATGAGGTTATGTAGCAAAACTCGAAGACGCCGAGCTCGAAAATCACAGACACTCATCTTTCAAAGATAAAACAGTGGCTATTGAATTGCCTCAATAGCTGAACTGCAGAGTTCGTACAAACGAAATTAGGCGCGGACAGAGGCGAAAAGTGGGTAATTCTTCACCCGGTTCATTCGCAACTGGGAGAGGAATGGACTTTAATGGATGGTCCAATCAGAGATACCCTTTGGCACGCCATTTGCCGGTATTGAATGAAGATTGTCCGTACTCCGTAGCACAGTGGACAGGTCATCGACTTTCAGGCCGGGAGCCAGGGTTCGATTTCCGTTCGGGATACAGGTGTTGTGAGTTGTCCTCTCATTTCATCGTCATCGACACGTACGTTTTCCACGCGGTGTCGAATAAAAAGACTTGTACTAGGCGTCCGTACGACCCCAGATGTGGTCTCCCGGCTAATAGTGTTACACGTTCATTTCGTACCACTGGATTACGATTGTAAAGTTAGGTGTACAATCTTATGCATAAAATGAAAGAGTAGAAAATATTAATTTTTCTGGAATAAACAACCATAAGGCTCATGCCGATTCGAGGAGAAATTTTCTGATTTATGGATGCTGGGTCGTTGTTCATGGCAAATCATTGGTCTCACGTTTCGTCCCCTAATGCTGAAGACGACTTCAGAGGACATAAAGACTCAGACAGGTGTTTCAGAGTTAAGCATGTTCAGCAATCGGAGCAGCCTAAGGTCACGGAGTCACAACGATGTGTGATAACACTGCGAGATATTCTGTATAGTTATCTATATTTACTATTAAGGTCCAAAACTTCTCTAATTTCAGTTCTTAGAAAGCAGAAAATCAACTAAACCAAAAATTATCCTTTAACATCAAAATATTGTGTTTTATAAAGATAAAAATACTGAAAAAGATACAGGAAGAGGGACGAAAATGAAAGAAGGCCGAACACGTCCATATAGCGTATTACATTTATTTTATCCCCAGTAATTTAATGTTGATGGGTTTCAGACATTTTTTGAGTGTAGCGAGCGCTCCATTCGCTCTGTGCGAGATACCAGATGTACAAGATTTTTTTGGTCTAAAATATGGAATAAGTTTGTTGTGTTTCATAATTTTAAATGTCTATTTTTTGTGTATGAGGCCCCATATGTGATGGCATACTCTGTGATATGTTCGCACTGAACCCGCTTACGCAGAATGAATGGGACTTGTATACAAAAGATAGTCATTTAAAATTATTAAATACAATAGAATTGTTCCATATTTTGGACAAATAGAATACCTTGTACATCTGGTATCTCGCTACACTAAAAAAATGTCTGAAGCCCGACAATATTTATTTAGTGGGGATAAAATAAATGGAACACGCTATATGGTATGGTCGTGTTTCAAAGTGTGTAGTGATAAATAAAGCCAAAATTGAAAAAAAAAAATGCTTCGTTGCACAAACGGTCAGCACAAATTTGTATTTTACTTACAGGTCTGATGAAATCATAACGTGACCATTGACTGGATACGTTTAAACAACAGTACTTACTGAGCTTTTATTTACAGCCCATGGTGCTAGCTCGAGTATCACGAAATGTAACTTTAGATTATTTGCTCTACAATAAAAAAGGAAATATAATTGAACCATACAGCCTGTAGTATGGCATTAACCAACATGAAATACGCGTTTGCATAATTTTCCTGAAATTAACTACACTGAAACAATTCGGAAAACCTAACGAAATCTTCCAGACGAAGTGGTTTTATGCTTTTCAGCTTACTTTTTGCACAGTAGTAAAAAGCGCATCTAGCTTCGTAATTTGCGTGTGCTGTACTGAGGATAGTATGTTACATAAACAACAGGAAATAGAAAATTAATAAACCCTCTTAGAGTTTTCCAATTTACTGTTCAAAATCTGCATATCAGGTACATGGAATGATTACATTTAGGGATCAATAGGTCACGCATTACTGAGGAACTAGTTTTCTATTCATGTTGAAACACCGGTATTAATAGGTGGTGCAGTCTGCACGAGCGGCTATGGAGGCGCTGATTCTGGCATCCATTCGATCACAGACATGTCGAATACTGCTTAGGGCTGTATTAGTCCCTGAGTGCTCGACCAGTTGACATAGTTCTGCAAGAGTTGGGAGTTGAAGAGTCGCACTTGTCAGTTGTTGTCCCATTACATCCCACACGTGCTCCATTGCAGACAAGTGCGAAGATCGTGCTGGCCCGAAAACATTTGCACCTACCGCAGAGCACCTCGAATTTCACGCGCAGAGTGTGGGCGAGCATTATCCTGTTGGAACATCACATCACCTTCTTGTTGTAAGAATGACAAAAGAACGGGTCTTACAACTTTTCGCACGTACCTAGCGCCGGTTCACGTTCCATTCAACATCGAAAGGAAACAAGCATCGTGGGTTTTTGCATCCCAGACGATAATGTCCGGAGTTTGTAAATCTGTGTGGCCCAACTAATACGCTTCTCAGTTACTCGGCTTTCAAACTACTTAAACAAACTTGAATTAACAAAAGGAGGTCACACACAACCATGCCCCAGGGAGGACTCGAACCTACCGGCCGCGGTGGCCGAGGAGACTGAGGCGCTCTAGTCACGGTCTGCACGGCCACTACGGTCGGGGGATCAAATCCCCCCTCGGGCATGGATATTTGTGCCGTCCTTAGTATTAGGTAGTTCATAAGTAGTTTGTAAGTTTAGGGACTGATGACCCCGTAGTTAAGTCCCATAAGCTTAACAAACATTTAACATTTTTTTGGACTCGAACCTCCGACTGGAAGCAACCGCGCGCTCCGCAGCAGGGCGTTCCAGTGTAGTGACAGCGTTTCTTGGACGAATGCACTCTACGAGACAGCGCAAGCGACGCAGCCGAGCAAACGACCGGCACATGCGTAAAGCCAGAATCTGCTGTCATCGCTGAAGTCAACTGTCAGCAATTCCCTCTTCCAAGCAATCCTCTGGAGGGACCAGTCGAACCGTTGCGGGGTGGAATAAGGGCTAGAATGTGCTTGTGACTAGTCTGGCTGCTAATAAACGGTTGGCAACAGTTCGTGGTTACACTCGTGGGCTCACAAACCCTTTTAATTTGAGCTGTGATAACAGTGCGATGTGCCACTGCTGCCCTTAGAATAAAACAATCGGACGTCTATGTTACAGTCAGTATCTGACTCCATGAAGAGTTTCACTTAGAAGCATAATGATCATGGAGTACCTGAAAGGTTTCGGAGAACGCTTCTTTGCAATGGTAAAGTGTATACATCTGATCACTTTATTTTGCTTACGTCATATAGGAATAACGAACAAAGTTCCACTACTATCAACGTAAAATTACGTGGAGTTTTTATTTGACGTCCAAGACATAAATAAACGTGTCTGAAAAAAGAGTACAATGGTGATTAGGAAAACAAGTTCTGGTCTCTTAGGTTACGCGACTGACTAGTACTAACATAGCCAAGTTTGTTTTGCATGTAGCTTTTTAAGTATTCTCCCTACAGAATTGCGGTAAGGTTGTATTCTGCCACTTCTATCATCAATACAGGTGCTTGAAATTTCGGAACAATAGAGGATCTCGCTAAATGTGAGGCACGTGGCGTAAACGATGTCTGTAGGCAAAACAACTGACACCAACAAAAATTCTTTCTGAGGGTACGACAACAGAATGAGTGACTGTGTTGTTAGACGTAGATATGCAATTCATGACTGACGCACTAACGTCTATGAAGGAGGACACAATAGTCTACCCTATTTTGTGATCGGTGAATTGTTGGAAAAGTGGATGATGACGTCAGCAAGAGTCGCCTCGTCATTATTTCTGAACTCTCAAAGCACTGTCTACACATCGAACTACCTGCTCAGTACGAAGCGGTGACACAAAGGTTACAGTAACGTAAGTTCTGTGCTCATTGAGTGCCTAAACCTTTCTCTGCAGCTCAAAAGAACACAAGCAACGCGAATGCATCACCCTTCCTTTTGTCACCTTCATATCAAGCACTGTAAGTTGTCAATATAAGTGCGTCACATATCGAGGAGTTCTAATGTTGCTATGCTGTTGAGGAATTACAACTTAAAGTATTATAGAATGCCAGTCATCTGTATGTTCTATTTTTAAAACACAAAAACATTCACTTATTTTAATCACATATTTCAGTGTTTTAATATTGAACGTGTTAAGCTATTGTCCGTACTACATTGTTTGCTGACTATAATCTTAAGAAAATCGTTTCTCTTCCAATGGTAACGAAAATTGCTATGATTTTGAAAGTAATTATTATTTTTATTGATTGAAACTTGATTGGAAGGCTGAAAGAGAACGGCATTTTAATTTCTTACGGCTACTCGCTTTCCCCGTGTGTGGGTTGATTCGCAGAGCAAACGATGGCAGTAAGGCAGAGCTGCTGATTGTTGAATCTGTAATTAATTTCTGAAATTTTTCTTCTGATATTGGTAATACGTCGCGATGTCTACCTCGTTCAGAGAATCGTAGGTGAACAGTATCAAATCTGGAAGCATCAGTCAGAACTGAGTTTGCAGTCGAAATATTAATTGTGAATTAAGGTTTCTGAAAAACCATTGACCGTTTTTGCAGGTTCGTACCGCTCCAGTCTGATAGGTTCCTTCGTTATACGACGTTCATTTCAAAGTTCATAATTTGCAAGAAGAAGATGGACTTACTTTTATTATTTCTTCTTGTAAGTACAATTATGGACCTCTAAAACTCATAACTATCTAAAATTTCGCAAGGCTTTGTAACACGCAAAACTAGAACATACCAAAACCATCCATAAAAAAATACAGTAGAATGTCGTTGATACACATTTTCCGTGGAGTGTTTATAACATCTTGTAATTCCAAATAAGGATAAATAAAATAAATTACAAACAGTTGATTGGAAATACACAATTTTAACCAGAGATATTACGTAACTCACACTGGCAGTGGCAGCTTTCCTGTGGCTACCAAATGTTCGAATGTTTATGAAGCTTATGGGGCTTACCTTCGGGGTCACCACTCCACAAACTTACAAACTACTTATGAACTAAGTTATACTCAAGACAGCACAAACATCCATACCCAAGGGGGGATTCGAACCCCCGACGCGGCAGGCAGCGCGATCTGCAACGTGACGCTCCAGACCGCTCGGCCTTGTGACTACCGATTTATCAAATGTTCAAATGTTTGTAGAGCGTATGGGACTTAACTACGGGGTCATCAGTCCCTAAAGATACAAACTCCTTATGAACAAACTATTACTAAAGACGGGACAAATATCCATGCCCGAGGGGGGATTCTAAACCCCGACCGTAGTGGCCGTGCAGACCGTGACTGCAGCGTCTCACCGATTTATCCTACCTTTATTAGCAAACAGCATTGCATTTACCTAGCTGCTTTTGTATACCAAAGTAGACATTAAGGGCATAACTAACAATTCCTTGACGTGCTTCGCTGCACATTTTAACATTCCCTCTCCCAAAAGAAGACAGTAAACCGTCATAATACACGAAACAAATTGCAAAATGTCGAAGACAACATGAATGTCACCGTTTTCTGATTTCAATCGATTCTGCGGCTGCCATAGATCACCACACAAACTAAAGCAAGTTACACTACAAATACATTAATTTACTTCGTTTATATTGCAAGGATTATTATGAGTAGGTTCCAAAAAAAGAATAAAGACGAGATCGCTAGAATATAATTTTTTTTTGTTTCTACACTTGTTGTATAAAATAAAGTGCATAGATGTACTATGTCATCGTAGTTAAAGTTAACATGTCAGTATAAAGGATAATTTAAAAAAATTTAGACCAGAAAATGAGGACAGATACCATCGAAACCGATATATTCCAGCGATCTCGGCTGTATCCGTTCTGGAACCTACTTAAATTAATGTACGCGGATAATTTCAAACTCTGAGTCACAAACGCTCTGTCTGTTTCTGCAGGGCAGCGTTCATTGCGGCGATCTGCGACGCTACGGCCTCGGAAAAATTGTCACAGCGCAAGAGGCACGTCTCGCGCTAACTACCCACTTAAGGGGTTAATTGCTGCCGGCCGCCCCCACTTATCTGATCGTGGCCTCCCGCGTGCAGTTTCCATAGGCGTCTCCCGCGGCTCTGACAGTGTTGCTGAATTCTAACTTGCCGTGGTACGACCGTTCTCTTCCCGGCTACTTGTGTTGACTCATTTCTTATTTAATATTCACAGAATATATGACATCAACTGCAATTGGGCAAAGCTGAAAATGTGTATCCAGCCGGGATTCGAACCCGGGTCTCGTGCTTTCTAGGCAGTTGCGCTGACCCCTACACCACTGGGGACACAGTGATCACCGCACCTGCAAGGACTACCTAAGCACGCCTCCCGTCAGATACAAATTCCCAGCTTCGCCCTGCCCACAGTACTCAAACTCGTAGTTATGACTAATTCCCGTAAGAGTAAGGGCTTCAAACTTGCCCACCCCTTGCACATTTTCAGCTTTGCCCCCAATCGCAGTTGATATATATTCTGTGAATATTAAATAATAACAACTGCAGGGTCAGAAGTGACGTCTGTTCTTTCGGAACAGACGCCACATATATATATAATATGCCGGTGATGGGCAATGATCCTATCGTTAGTGGGTAGGGGTGGGCAAGTTTGAAGCCCTTACTCTTACGGGAATTAGTTTCATAACTACGAGTTTGAGTACTGTGGGCAGGGTCGCAGTGCCGTTTGAACCGCGCTAGTGTGCGGACGCTGTGTGCTGCCTGCGCTGCGTTTCCTTGTTTACCTTTCTGGACTTGTGTTTCACGTGGTGTTGTTCATCTGTTATTTCTTGTGTCCGTGTGTTTTGATAGTTTTTGCTTCATCGTGCTACTGTTCGTCATAATTTCGGTTTTCTAACCGAAATTTTCAGGATACATCATGTCTACTAACGCCAGGAAGAACCAGCTTGTTTTTGCTTTTGACAAGCAAACCCGACCGGTACAGCCTACGGCCTTGGAAGTAGATGACTGGATTGTAAAGGTACTTGGTATCAGTATTGATTCTGTTCACACAATGCAATTAGATAACGAACAATATTGTGTCTTCGTCAAATTTTTCGATCCTGTGAGTATAGAAAATCTGTTAGCCAAGTGGGGAACGGAAGTTGAATTCATGCATAGAGATGGAACGAAAAGCAGGGTTTCCATATGGCGTGCTGATATAGTGTATAAAACTGTCAGAGTATTGAACCTTCCGATAGAAATAGATAACGACCTGATTAGAGGGGCTCTTTCGAAATATGGGGATATTAAATCTATTACGAATGAAAGATGGTCGCGGCATTACAATCTTCATTGTTTCAATGGTATTCGGTCTGTTGAGATGGACATTAAGTCAAATATACCATCCCACATAACTGTAAGCGGTTATAAGGCCCAAATTGTTTACAACGGACAGGTACCAACATGTCACGTGTGTAACGAAACCGGTCATTTGAGACAGGATTGTCCGCGCCGAGTTTACGTTCTAAAAAATAATCTGACGCAACGGCACAGGCTTACGTTAAATGACGTGTTACCGAATAATTCCCCCGATCAGCTGGTTGGAGCTGTTAAAGTATCGGGCCCTTCTGTTATCCCTCTTGAAGACACAAATCAATTTCCACCCTTGGCCCCGAAACAAAATTCTGTTTCTACTGTTTGCGACAATGAAATCTTACCGAAAAAACGTCCTCTGGAGGCAACTGATAGTTGTACAGATGACGATCAATCCGACACGTCCCACTCTGTACGTAAACAAAAACCGTGCGATGATGAAGTAGATTCGCAAACAGGTGAAATGAGGATGGATACTGATTTACAAGTAGATAATCAGCAGTCTGTAAATGATAAAGAAGGCGTAGTTCACACTGTTGTGCACGAATCACAAATAGAAGTTGCTGCCTGTCAATATCAGCAGCCTTCTGTTAGTGAAAGCATCCAGGACGAACCTACAACAGTATCCGCGACATCAGCTTCTCAAAATCTCAAATCGGATGTACCAAACAGAGAGCTAGACAGTGCCGGCCAAGATGTAATCGTGGCCAGCACAGAAGGAAGGACAGTAGCAGCAGAAAATGCGGAAGCGAACACAGTTGCTACAGATGTCCGACGTAGGAAACTGAAACCACAACCGAATTTGAATGTAGAACGGAGACAGGGGAAGCCAAAATCCGGAAAGAGTGAGACAAATCCGAAAAATGTCCGATACGAGACGGTGAGGCACGAGTCATTGGAGGAACAACCTTCAGGCTCGCAAGGAAACAAACCCGTTAGTGATACCGGTGGGACATCTCAAAGTGTAAAGAAAATAACACAATAATACTAAAAGTTCTGTCACGATACTCTACGTCGAATATACCAGGAAACGTGTATTCCGCTACCAGAAAGTCAGAACACGGGTAATTTTTTTAACAGCTGTATACACACTCGAATGACGCAGTCGTATACCGTCACCACTATAAACATTAACAAAATTACCTCTGAATTGAAAATATCAGCTCTTAAAGAATTTCTGTACGAATCGGCGACTGATATTGCTCTGTTGCAAGAAGTTCTTATTTCAAATTTGTTTATTCCGGGATATGTTAGTTACATGAATGTTACACAAGAAACAAATGTTGGCACAGCAGTCTTAGTAAGGGAGGGCATCCCTGTAACAGAAGTAGAACGTTTGGAATCTGGAAGGGGACTGGGGTTAAATATTAATGACGTTAATGTTGTAAACTTGTACGCTCCTTCAGGAAGTTCGCACCGATCTGACAGAGCAATGTTCTTTAAAAATGAACTTATATATCTGCTCAGGAAGAATCCAAGTCGTTTAATACTGGGTGGTGATTTCAACTGCGTTTTAAATCGGAAAGATCAGATCCCCAATTTTAATTTTTCGACTGAATTGAAACAACTGGTTACTGGTTTAGAATTAAATGACGCGTGGGAAACTAAATACCCCACAATTGTTGAGTTTACTTATGTAACTGCACACTCACGAAGTAGAATCGATAGACTGTATATCTCCAAAAAACTTGGAATGTCCTTGACGAAAGTAGAAACGATACCTACGTATTTTTCGGATCATTCAAGCGTCTTAGCTTGCTTAAATTTAACGCTACAGCCCGTACGTAGATTCAGGAATCAGTGGAACTTAAACGTATCGTTGCTTCCACACCGTGACTTAGAAGATCAAATTAATGAAGCCTTGGCAATTTGCGTGCGTGCCCGTAGTCGACATGTTTCTACTTTAGATTGGTGGGTTAAAATGGCAAAGCCGAAACTGAGGAAGACACTTATGCAGTATAGTGCACAAACCGCTAGGGAACGGAAAAGTACTATAGAATATTACTATTCGGTGTTGAGAGAATTATATGATCAGGTCTCATCCGGGTCCACAACACGGCTAGCAGACATTAAGAGAGTAAAAGCCAAGTTACTAGACATCAAACGGAAACAACTAGAAGGACTGAAACTAAAATCAAAGGCTAATTCAGTATCAGAGGACGAAACGGCTTCACTTTATCACCTGGTGAAGCATGCCAAAAACAGGAGAAGTACCCTTATTGATGAACTTCGAACAAACCATGGCACGATCCTCAGAACCCAGCAGGAGATCATGAAAGAGGTCTATTGTTATTATCAGGAGCTATATTCTGATAAACCATGCTGCGAGGCGGCCTTGGAAGATTTTCTCGCCGTAATAACACCACAGTTGACGGAACATGATAATGAACTTTTCCTTGCACAAGTCACAAAAGATGACATCTATGACATACTATGCACCTCGCCACCCAAAAAATCCCCAGGCCCGGATGGTCTGCCAGTAGAATTTTATATACGCTACTGGCCAATATTGGGAGGTGTAATTACGGTTGTCGTGAATGAAATCATGCAGGGCATAGTAATACCAACTGAATTCAAAGAGACTAAAATTGTACTAGTCCCAAAAAATAGAGGGAAAAAAGATTTGAATAACTTCCGGCCCATATCGTTACTAAATTCGGATTACAAAATAATAGCGAGAATATTAAACAAGAGAATATCTTTATTGACAAATAAAGTTATTAGTAATCATCAAAACTGCGCAGCAGGCAAAACAATTTTTCAAAACATAGCAGAATTCAGGGATGTAATCGCATTAACTTCCGTAACTAACATAAAATGTTCCTTAATTTTCTTGGACTTTTATAAAGCTTTTGACTTGGTGAGTCACACATATCTTTGTAAGACATTAAAACAAATTGGTTTCAATGATCGTGTCATACAGTTGTTCAAGAATGTTGCTACAGGTATAAGCGCAAAAATAGCGGTAAACTGCCAAACAACTAAGCCGTTACAAATAAAACGTGGGATACCTCAAGGTAGTCCTCTGTCTATGTCCTTATTTGCTATTTCACTGGACCCTTTTCTGAAACAAGTTCATGCAAAATTAACAGGTATAACGATAGCCGGGCATAAAACTACGATAAGAGCCTACGCTGATGACGTGGGAATCATCATAAGGAACAATAATTATGTAGATACACTCGCTACAGTTATTAAAAAATATTGTTGTGCATCTGGGTCAAATGCTAATGAAAAGAAAAGTAAGATGTTAAATCTCAGGGGCTTCGATCATATTAACATTGATTGGGCGACATTAGTAGAGCAACACAAAACGCTTAGCATCACTCTGACGTCGTGCACTATGAAAATGACCGCCTTAAACTGGAAAAACACAGCAAGGAACGTGCAAGGAGCCATAATCGAAAATTTGTCACGATATATGAACCAGGTTCAACGGACAAGGTACATAAACTCGTGTATCTTTGCAAAAGCGTATTATACCGCTCAATTATTTCCCCTCCCCAAAATGATAGCAAGGGAAATAATGTCAAAAATTGCAAGTTTTTTATGGAAGGGAGAAACGTTTCGAGTACCTGTCCAAGTAGCGGTATTAGATCCTAAAAATGGTGGATTAGGACTAATAGATATCTCCAACAAAGCATCTGCACTTTATATTAAACGCCAAATGGAATTTATCAGGGCAAGACCAGGGACCATTACCAGCCAACTCTTTGACATTGTGAGACCGCACAGCTTAGATCCTCCTGTTGACGTCCAGAGAATTAATAGGCGACTGCAGCACGTGAGGGCTTTCTACATCGAACTGAGTTACCTGAGTAAAGAAATTAAACATTCGTCACAGATACCGACGAAAGCTATTATACAGGAACGGAAAGACAATGAAGGTAGAAATAAAATAGAAAAAAAGTTTCCGAACCTGGACTGGACCACCATCTGGAGAAATATTAGTTCTAATACCCTTTCGTCAGATGTGAAAAGTGCATGGTATAAGGCTATCAACAACATAATTAGCACGAATGAAAGGTTGTATGATATCGGCATTAGCGACACCAACTTGTGTAGAAAATGCCATCTAGTCGACACAGTTATACATAGGTACACTTGCAACGGCAATATACAGATTTGGAAATGGGTTCAAGAAAATATAGCATTTATTACGAGGACTTCACCAGCGGCTATATCGATAACGTTGCTTCATAGACCACAAGAACGTTATTTCCCAGAATCAAAGAACAACGCCGTGCACTGGCTACTGGGTCATTATGTAAATTATGTAGTCAACAGGCTGGGAACAGAAAGTACTATCGATTTTCTAGTGTACTTGCAGTGTGAATATCACAAGATGTATAATTATAAGAATTACAAGAAAAATTTTGGAAACATGTTAAAAATTGTGTTTGAAAGATTGTGGATAGGGTAAAGTCAAAGATTCATGATGTCTAACACGTTGAATACGAAAGTGTTGCAAACAGAAGAATGAACGTATAAAATGGATAACATTTTACCTATCGTTATTGTTCATAACTACCTTCACAAAGTTTTCGAGTTTTTCAAATCCATAAATAAGAAGCATCATAAACAGAAGTTATGCAGCCTTAGAATCATATAAAATTTACGTTCAAATAATATCGACATTCTTGTATAAAACATGATACATATAACCTAATGATAATAGCGAGAGCGGTAAGACGGCATTTGCTGTAGTATTCTGAGCTGCGGTCATCACGGGTGTCTATTAGGCAGCTACCTAAAAAAAAAAAAAAAAAAAAAAAAAAAAAAAAAGTGGTGTAGGGGTCAGCGCAACTGTCTAGAAAGCAGGAGACCCGAGTTCGAATCCCGGCTGGGTACACATTTTCAGCATTGCCTAATCGCAGTTGATGTCATATATTCTGTGAATATTAAATAATAACAACTGCAGGATCAGAAGTGACGTCTGTTCTTTCGGAACAGACGCCACATGTATATATCATTTCTTATTATTGTATACCGTGTATACATCAATCGCACTTTCCGTTTCCTCAATATTTGCGGTGCAAATGTTAGATGATTCACTTTGTATTTACGGAAACGGAAACAAAACTGATTGCCGTTTTAATACTCGTAATAGCGTTAGTGTTCCTATTTCTGTGGTACAGCAATCTCGGGGACAGTGCATCTTACAGCGTTGAGCACCCAAAACATCATATCCATCCATCCATCCATATTACAGCATGTGAAATTGTTAATTGTGGAGACTATGACGACGAGATACGTGATCCTGAAAGGTCGTAACTTGCTGCAGCATGAAAGACACGAGGTGAGACTTCAGCATCTGTGCACACCAATCCTCAGACAAAGAAAGAAAGAGCTTCGCAAGTACTTCATTTCTGAACGCTGATTATAACTCCCAAATGAAACTTCGAGTAGACTAATAGCAAACCTAGACTGCTGCATTCATTAAGTAATAATCTTTCAAGCTTAAATGCGTCATTAAATACTATCGAACCAGTTTTCAAAGATCCACGGACGCTACCAGTATTAGTTGGAAGGGGCAAGAGAATTTTTGCATTCCACGTATTATTAATATAAAAAATACCCGAACTGCCGAAAGTCAGCAGTAGCTCCAAACTCTGCGGCCAGGAACATCAGTAACGGTTATCCCTTTCTCAACTATTGGCTAGCAAACAGGGACCTATACTGCTAGTGCGTATGTGCACGGCAGTCCGTTGCCCGTGTGTTTAAGTAACCTCCAGCTCCATTCGTTTGCAGTTTCTGGTGGTATCCTCAGCACGTGTCAGCCTGCTGCAGTGACGCCATTGATTGGCCCGTGCTCCCCATTACTTTGGGAGCAGCCTGTCTTAGACATCCGCGACGGACTCGTGGTGTATCGGGCTTCGACGTATTCTGCAATTACTACGTTTGCGATAGTGCTGCCGCACCGCTAAGTTCGATCGCTGCAAAATTAGTGTATAGAGTGACAGATACATTGGTCCGCCTCTTTTCTATGATCGTTCTTCTATTTCATTTACGAGCTGTCTCTGCAGACAGACCATTATTCCGAAGTAATGTATAATCACTGTATTAGTGACTTATCCTATTAACTAAACAACTCCCCACCGCACACAGGCCTCGAGGGGCCGACTGGATACTGACCGGATGCCGTGTCATCTTCCGCCCCAGGGCCTCACCGGATGCGGTATGGAAGGGGGCGTCGTCAGCCCCTCGCACTCCCTGTTTTCCTTTTTTCCGCTTTCCACCAGCACTTTTTTCAGTTCCTCCTAAAAAAAGAAAAAAATCTCTCTTCTCGAAGCATCAAGTGTAATTCTATTTGTCAGATTAAAAAAGATAATTGTATTCCACTCTTCTTTTCTACCTCCCAAGGGATAGCGGTTCCTCCCACAACTCCATCATTACACATTTAAGTGAAAATAAAGTGATGTAAAAATTAAAACTTCTCCTGCACAGAAAAAAGAATAACTTCTAACACAACTGAAACTTAAACAGTTCGCCACATACCAACCCCCTCCCCCATCCCAGAGAAAAAAAAAATCTGTTTCAAAATTTTTCTGGTGTAGCACGTTTCCTTTTCAAACAAACGATGTCTCCCTGAAGAGATAGAAGAATGCATGGAAAGTATTCCACCAACTAATCCTGTGTCGTGTGCACAACAAGTGTGTATTCAAAAGTTAATACAACTTGAATGAGCCGAGAGATTTTTCAATGCAAAATTTAGACCAGTCACTGAATCGTTACCTCACATTTCAAGTCAAAGCAAAAAATTGTCGAATCCTTGTGGATAGTGTTCTTATCCTGTTCTAGTTTCGAATTTTATGTTCCTGATAATACACTAATACACACTAAACAGATCGCATTTCAAGGAACAACTCAGAATTTAATTTTGGTCATCACCGTCATATTAGTTTTTCAAGGCCGTACTTTATCGCAATGTCTAAATAATTTGAAAAACTTCCGGATGTAATTAGTCCTAGTCTTCAGAATCTTCTGTGTCACATAGTTAGTGAAAATAGTGGTACACTTCTGTATGTTGCAGATGCAGTATATTTTAAACAGCATGAGCGACAATCCATGTCATAGCTGCGCTTTTTGTGGACGGATATGGCTTGAAATTTGGAATGAGCGCAGTGTCCACCGAAAAACTGGCAGGGCTGGTACGATTAATGAGAGGTAACAGTCGAATTGCCATGTTCCAAATCGAAGCCGACGTCGGACACAAAAAACGATGTCCCAGCGTGTCTTCACGTTGGCATTCTCCACACAAGCTGGACGGTCGAAGGTTGATGCGGTGCAACTTTTCATTGGTGGGGATCTCTCTGTAGATTACTTTGTACCAAAAGCTGCTGACGTCCGCCGTCAGGTAGGGTGCGTGAACGTTAGCCCACACTGTCTTCCACGACGATCTCGGAAAACGCCCTTCCATCTCATTACTGTCTGGCTGCCTCCGTAAGCCTGAATAGACTCCTCTTGCTGTTCTCGTGCGAGGATCCAGGTCTTCTACGTCTAAATAACTTTTCTGGACGTATTAGTCCCTAACATATCGCAGCTGGTATGTATGCTAGTCGGATTCAATGGGACCAGCTGAGATGCGGGACGATAAACTTGAAAGAGCACCTACGTAGGATGGGATGGATGCTTCTCTATCGTGGCGGTAGTCCAACAGATAAGTAGGACCGCCGCTTTCATCGCAAAGTGAATCAGTCGGAGCCCACCTCTACCGCATGGCAAAGTGCATGTAGCATAACCCACTTTAAAAGTGTCCCCTCGCCACAAGAACCAGTAGACAGCCTGTGTTATGGCGCGACATAATTCCTTTTGGTACATTGATCAGTTGTACGAGGTACCAGGCTTTACTCAGTTGGAAGGAATTAATCAAAGCTTCCCTCTGCGTCAACGCCAGGGGATGGGTGGCGCTCAGCTGTGCCATCGCACTATCCCATGCAGGATGAGGCGCCAGTTGGAGGCCGCTGTCTTCAAGAGGTTAGCTTGGAAACGAACGCCCAAAATTTTGTGTTCCTGTTTGACGGTAAACCACGGACGCGTAAGGCTCCGGGACGCCACAATGATCGGTAAAAGGACTGTTTTATGAGGCTCATTCATACTGGGTTAGCACTGTTCTAATGATGTCTAAATCAGTGGCGGAAGACACCAACAGACCAAGGCCGTCAGCATAAGAACGGCACACCTGAGTGCTCTCACCAATCCGTATGCCCTTACACGAACCTGCCATTTTGCTCAAAAGAGGGTCCAAGGAGATCACGAACAACACCAATGACAATGGACATCCTAGTTTCACAGAACAATTTATGGGAACAGGCTCTGGTAAACACCCATTAATGCAGACACGTGATGTTGATGCCGTGAACAAAGAAAAAAGCATATTTATAAACTCTGTTCCAAAGCCGAATTTTATGTACAACACGCCGCATGTATTGATAGCCGACCCTATCGAAAGCTGTTGCAAAATCAATTGACAATATACCTAGCGGGAGACTGTGTGTCGTAACATATGCAATGGCGTCACGGTACGTGGACAAAGCGCCGTATATTGTTCTTTGCGGCACTGCACAAATTTGGTGTTCATTTATTACTTTACCCATAACCACTTTCATACGGGACGCAACACATTTTGTCAACAATTTGTAATCACAGTTCAACAGTGTGAGTTGACGGAGATTTGACATTTTATGAACTGTCGTCTTTGGAACTAAAGTCACTATTCCCTCCAAAAAGGGTTTAGGAACAGGGACATCGTTTAAAATATCATTAAATTCCTGAGTAAAACAGGTCCAAAGAAACGCCAGAAAAAAATTATATTAAATGTTCAAATGTTTGTTAAGCTTATGGGACTCAACTACGGGGTCATCAGTCCCTAAACTTACGAACTACTTATGAACTACTTACGAACTAGGACGGCACAAATATCCATGCCCGAGGGGTGATTCGAACCCCCGACCGTAGTGGCCGTGCAGACCGTGACTGGAGCGCCTCAGTCCCCTCGGCCACCGCGGCCGGCGAAACGCCAGAAATGCGAATAAAATTCCGGTGGTAATCCGTCAACACCCGGTGATTTGTTCTTTGCGCGCGTTTTTAAGACATCCCTTACTTCCTCCAAGGAAAATGGTTCGATAAGGTGACGACAATCGGTGACAGTTAAAACGCGTGGCACGTCACAAAGCAGTTCAGTGGTGGCAACGTTATCAAAATATTTAGCACTAAAAGGGTCTACAAAGTGCCGGTGAACCTCAGCAGCGATTTCCGCTTGAGTACGGAGCCACGCGCCGTCAGTTGTTTGCAACTCGGTGTCGTAACGGCGCGCTGCTCGCCTGCGCTCTCTCAGCTGATATAAGCACCACCACATAGAGAGAAGGCCGCGGCGCTCTCGTGTGACGTCAGGCAGAGTAGGTTGCGCGCGCAAAGCTGTCTCCCTGCTTCGGCATAGTGGACCGTGCCCCAGCGGCTACCCAAGTCAGCTATGCGCGCGCAACGTACTCTGCGGACGTCACACGAGAGCGCCTAGGCCTTTTCTCCAGGTGGTGTTCATAGAAGGCGCTTCATCGACCAACTGACCAGAAGCCTGACTCCGCACAACACAACCCTGTAGCGACTCCTTCTTCATGGCCAACTGTCGGTTTTTAATTTGTCTAATATGATCCATTCCAAAGGCCGGATTGTACTGTTGCAAGTGTATTGCATCATTAAGACAATTTTAGTAGAACTGCTTGGTCGACCTTCTCCATTTTGCAACATTCTGACTAAATTATTTAATGGCTTTACGAAGTCCCGACTTCAGATATCTCACCCAACAGGATAGAACTGTGGAATAAAAGGCACGGTACTTCGTGGCCTGATGTCACACGCGAACTATGAACCTTTCAAAATTCGGATGACGCACATTAAACATTCATAATTTCGTCGTGCGTGGTTTTAGTGTCATCAATGAATGCAGCCGGCATACATATGTACAATGGTCGGAAAAGATGACAGGATGTACTCGTGATTCTTTTTTGTCCCTAAAAATATATATTCGATCGAGTCGACTTCTTTCTGTTGCATAGAAGGTAGACCCCGGTTCGTGGCGGTGCAGGTAACGCCAATTATCCATCAAATTTATTTCTGTGACGAGCGTATGCAGCCCTAAACATTTGTTGGGTCGTGGCTCCTTGTCCATATCAGTCAACATACAGTTAAAATCACCGCCCACGACAATAGGTAGGTGGTGACCACTAAAAAGATGACAAACATCGTACTGTAAAATACACTACGCAATGGATTCCCCTCAGTACCGGATGGAACGTACACATTCACATATCAGATATTGTTTATTGTACAAGCTACACCACGTCCTTTTGGAATAATAGCCATGTCACTATACTCAATTCCAGCCTTAATTAGGGTGTTACAAAAAGGTCTTTCTGAAGAAAGACTCCTCACACACAAAGAAAGAAAATATATTATGTGGACATGTATTCGGAAACGCTTAATTTCTACGTTAGAGCTCATTTTAGTATTTCACTTTAAATGTAAATTGAAATAATTCGTGCAGACAATTGTCAAAATACCCAACTGTTTCGTTAGTATGTACTGTACTTCCTCGATTCACATCATCAACACAGATTTTCTGTGAACGTTTGAGCAGGAATTGTTGGTGATGTCTTGATTGGGCCTCATGTTCTTCCACCTACACTCACTGGAGCACGTTATCATGATTTCATACGGGATACTCTACCTGTGCTGCTACACCATGTGCCTTTACAAGTACGACACAACATATGGTTCATGCACGATGGAGCTCCTGCACATTTCAATCGACGTGTTTGTACGCTTCTCAACAACAGATTCTGTGACCGATGGATTGGTAGAGGCAGAGCAATTCCATGGCCTCCACGCTCTCCTGACCTCAACCCTCTTGGCTTTCATTTATGGGGGCATTTGAAAGCTCTTGTCTACGCAACCTCGATACCAAATGTAGAGACTCTTCGTGCTCGTATTGTGGATGGCTGTGATACAATAAGCAGTTCTCCAGGGCTGCATCAGCGCATCAGGGATTCCATGCGACGGAGGATGGATGCATGTATCATCGCTAACGGAGGACATTTTGAACATTTCCTGTAACAAAGTGTTTGAAGTCACGCTGGTACGTTCTGTTGCTATGTGTTTCCATTCCATGATTAATGTGATTTGAAGAAAAATAATAAAATGAGATCTAACATGGAAATTCAGCGTTTCCGGACACATGTCCACATAACATATTTTCTTTCTTTGTGTGTGAGGAACGTTTCCTGAAAGTTTGGCCGTACCTGTTTGTAACACTCTGCATATGTTGGCGGGCAGTTACATTCCATGTCAGAGTTTAAAAGTACCTGATATCTCGGCACAGATTGCATATTATCGTTTAAAACATCCTGCAAAAACACTACATCTGCTGCAAATAAGTGCAAAAAAACCTCCAAACTATGCAATTTCACATTAGAGTAACTCTGTTAATATTTATGGTAGCAGTGACAGACGGTAATTGTGCTACCATACACAAGAAAATTCAAGTACACAACACAAAGAAAAAAGAATACTAGACGGTGGAAACTGTCCCATCCTCAGGGAGTTCATTCCCCCACTCAATCGATTGGTTAGTGCTAACATTCGTGAGCGCACCCGTAAAATCCATTTGTGTCACCACTCCGGAAATTGCAGGCGATGTGACTACTTTCTGCGTGAGAGACCCTTACAGGGGGTCTTTTGAAGAGGGGGGGGGGGGTGCGCCCCTCTGGAGGGTTTTCAGCTTTCCTTTTTCGCGCACACTGAGCCATTTTCACATCCATGGTATTACTCTCATACAAAGAACGCAATATATCCTTGAGATGACGCAACATCTCCTCTCGTCGGTCGTCCACACGCGCTGATTGGCTGCTAGCTGCGAGCCGCTGTTATCGGGCGCGGTGGAGTAGCCGAGCGGTCTAAGGCGCCTCGCTGTGGAGCGCGCGGTTGCTCGCCGTCGGAGGTTCGAGTCCTCCCTGGGACATGTGTGTGTGTGTGTGTGTGTGTGTGTGTGTTTATGAGAGAGAGAGAGAGAGAGAGAGATTATTGTTAGGTTAATTTACCTTTCTTTAATTAGTTTGCAAGCTACGGACTGATGAACACGCAGTTTGGTCCGATAGATTTAAAAACATTTGACTTTTTTCTTTTTTTCCCCCTGTTGTTGGCGGCTGTGAGTGGCTGCCGACAGGGAGTCAGCAGTGGCACGGCGCGTGGCTTTGTACGACACCTTCTGCTGATGTTTTGGAGGCTTCCTACGCGAATATGGTTCCCATTCAAGAGGACGAGCTGCGCTCTCTCCTAGAGGAGAACCTTCCTGACCTTACGTCAGGAGTGCTATCGGAAGCAATATCACGCCATGACTTAGATTTTTTGAGGGATAGCTTTCCTTTGGGGACGAGCAGCCACAGAGGCGGAAGGTGACGAACTAGTCAGAGAAACTGAGGTACTGATCTTGGGAACGGATTCCGATACTGTCGCCACTGCGGACACTTTGTATGGCGATACAGATAGAGTGTCATCAATTAAAGTTTTGGTGACGTTCGACTGTACACTTTCCGCTACTTGTAAAGGAACTGTGGCAACAATGTCCTTCTCAACGACAGCTGTCGACACCGTTCCTGTTTAAGCAGCCATAGTGGCGTCGGCCGACGCAATAGGTACTGTCGGTCGCTCAGGCAAAATACCTTCTAGTACTACTGATTGAGAGTTTAACTGCACATCAGCTTTAATTACAATTGGAGACACAATAGCAGTAACGTCCATATCATTAGAACTGTCTTCTACCAACACCACCTAGAGAGAAGGCCGCGATGCTCTCGTGTGACGTCAGGCAGAGTAGGTTGCGCGCGCATAACTAACTGGGTAGCTGCTGGGGTACGGCCCACTAGGCCGAAGTAGCGAGCCAGTCAGATATGCGCGCGCAACCTACTCTGCCTGACGTCACACGAGAGCGCCGCGGCCTTCTCTCTAGGTGGTGGTGCTTCTACGCGGCGAGCGGCCGGGTGGGGGGTGGGGGGGGGGGGGGCACGACGCCTGTACGTCATCCTCTCCGCCTAAGGCAGCTGCGCAGGGCGCCTACGTCGCGGACAGTTTGAACGAAAATGTTCAAATGTTTGTAAATCTTATGAGACTTAACTACGGGGTCATCAGTCCCTAAACTTACAAACTACGTACGAACTAGGACGGCACAAATATCCATGCCCGAGGGGGGATTCGAACCCCCGACCGTAGTGGCTGTGCAGACCGTGACTGAAGCGCCTCAGTCCCCTCGGCCACCCCGGCCGGCAACGAAAATGTTCCGTACCGTTACAGTATGAACATTTTGTCGCTGTCCACTGTTTGTAATAAAGCCACGGTGACCGGTCATATACAAGAAGGACGGAACATGCTTCCTCAAAATTATTTTTCACACTCCTTATTCCATTTTCGCATTGAAACGGATAAGCTGACCACCATTTTTACTTTATGACGGACACAACATCACCGAACGCACTAAGACAACGCGATATAGTCTCAATCTTTACTTAAAAAGCTAAATTTAACATACGCAACTTCCTAACACCAAGTCCAGCATTTGTTACTTTTACTATAGTCACTCTACCGTTAGCGTGCATAAAAGTTCTTATACCATCGTTAACGTTCAGTATAGTATCATAAAGATCCGGGTTGCTAACTTTTAGAAACAAAGAATTCAAAAACGTGTCCAACTGTAACCCCATTACGTCGTTATCTGTCAATTGCAGTTCGTTCATCATCCAATAATGAATTTCCAAAGCTAACGGTTTTTCTACGGTATGGCCAAATTCACAATGAATATTGTTCTCCGTGTCTTCAGATTCCGTTACTACTCACAGTTCTTGAAGAAAGAAACACGAACACCACGAAAGACTGGAGCAGCCTCCGCCAAAACACAGCAGAGCGCACGCGACGTAAACACCGCCGGCCGACGGAGCGCGGAGCACGGAGGTGTTGACACGCGGACAACCAAATCAAATTTTCAAATGTTCGTTAAGCTTAAGGGACTTAACTACGGGGACATCAGTCGTTAAACTTACAAACTACTTATGAACTACCTTATACTAAGGACGGCTCAAATATCCATGCCCGAGCGGGGATTCGAACCCCCGACCGTAGTGACCGTGCAGACCGTGACTGGAGCGCCTCAGTCACCTCGGCCACCGCGGCCGGCTAGGCAAGCACGACAGCGATTAACTTCGGTGATCTAAAGGGAATCGTTATATCCACTGCGGCACATCCGTTGGCACGTCTTGTCGAACAGTGAATCTATTTCTTGCCCAGTGGCCGCATTTTGAAGAAATTATATATGAAAACTTGCGACTAGTATACGTGCTCTATTCTAAATATATATTTAGACCGCCTCTACAGACTTTCCTTACTGCCCCATTCTTTAAATTCATTCGTTACTGGGTGTGAAACACCAGCTGAAGAAACGAAAGTCAGTCGCCTGGGACAGAAGACATGCAGGTAATATTCTGTTAGTTAACAATGTAAATTGGTTTTTCTTTGAAAGTTAATTCTTCCATATGCAGCTACAGTTAACCTCGAGCCACTGAGGACCGTTTTTACATAGCTCAGCTATATCAAAGTCAAATGTTTGTAATTCCTTATGGAAACAAACTACGTTGGTCATCAGTGCCTAGACTTACAAACTACTTAAACTAAATTAAACTAGCCTAAGGACAACACACACATCCATGCCCGAGGAAGGATTCGAACCTCCAACGTGGGAGGCCGCGCGATCCGTAACGTGGCGCTCCAGACCGCTCGGCTACTCCCGCGAGGCTCTCAGCTATATGTTTAAAATTTATGAAACATAGTTTACTGATTTGCTTGAACATAAATCACTGGTGATCGTGTGTTACAAAATTATATTTCACGAATGAAGTCCAGATATATAATACTACGCCCTGAAAACAAATATTACTATTACCTTCCAATTTCAAATTAAATTTGTAAAAATCTTTTTATTTCTATTTTTCAAAACTAATCCTGTAAAGATTATTAATTTTTACCAATAATGTTACCGTTCGATTTAAATTATTGAAAAAATAATAACTAAATAAAATGGTTCATTACTCATATTAGCCCATTCGTCGCATCTGTAATATTGCGTTTTCTTACTTCCGATCAGGTGTTGGAGTAGTAGTTACTGTTCGTAGCCGCTATTAAAGTTCACTAACGTTACCATATTACAGGAAAATAATTTGGTGGATCTGACATATTTAGGTCACTTTATAGATAGAAAACTCAAAAAAGGAGGCGGAACCCAACTTTAAATTTTAGCGGCATTAGTAATTTGGAATGAAAGCAACACCTGAGCACAATATTACACAAAGAAACTAGCAGATTCCGCGATGACCTTTCTTACCATGATGATTATGTCGACTGGATGTAGCAGATGAAGCTGTAAAAACTCTTCCTGCATTGTGTAAAATGATGCTTGGTTGGCTTGGAGCAGATTGTACTAACTCAATGACCGTAAAGAAAAATATTAAATTATCTTTTTTGACGAAAAAGTGTTTAGATCGATCGGATTTCGATTAATTCCTTGCAGGCATTACTATCAAGTCGCGTTCATAAAAGTTACATATAATGGCATCTAAAGGTTTCTAGTAAATTATAGATACAAGTCCAACAATGGCTCCAAGCATCATATTACATAATTAAGATTACTGCTGAAAAAATAGAATCACTTCATGAATTATTAAAGGTGGGTCATTTACAATAAGTAAATGATTTATACCTAACTAAATATATGTTCACCATATTTCACAAGAAAAACGCTCTCACACACACTTACAATTAATAATGGAGAAGTCCCTGACGTGCGACTGTTCTCAATGAGGTAGAAAACATGAAAGACCTAGTTCACAACCGCGTTCTGGGCAGCTCGTAAAAAATAGATGAAAATTAAAAATATATGAAGAGGGTAATTAGATGTCAGAGAAAGAGGTGGTCAGCGATAAGCATCGCAAATAAATTATTTATCGAATGAAAGTTTTCAATGTAATACTACACACCGTTGTTATTTTCCTTACTTCATTTTTTTTCTTTTTGCGCTAAAGTGATTTGTAGATTTCATTACATCTGACAATTAAAGTGACTAAAAGGTCCTTTGTTAGTTTCTGTGGCTTCAACAATAGTAGGAGATGATCAACACGTTGCTTTCAATTTGCCGTAATTTTAAAAAGCAGTTTTGTTTAAAAAAAAATTGTCAGTAGCCATAAAAATCGGACACATGTAAGTCCATGTCTTAATTAATATAGGCGCCGTTATCGATGAGAATCATTTATAGTGTGCTAATAAGCTTATGGTTTCAAGTTCTTTTTATTATTTTGCAGTGCTTTCCAGTACAGTGTCATGTTATATGTATCTGTGAACCTAATTCGAAAGTTACTGAGCCGCATATATATATATATATATATATATATATATATATATATATATATATATATATATATATATATATATATATATATTTTCATAAAGTCTGACCTCATGATACATTTTCTGTTTGGCGAGTGATAGTAACCAAAATAGAGGCGCAACGGGTTACGGCTTATTGTTTCTTTAATGAGCTTCCAAAACTGACAAAAGTGGGTAACAGAAGATTGTGTTTCATTAAATCAACGTCCCATTTGTGTTTCAAGGCGTTTATATTTCAGTTATTTTGAACTACTGAGCAATACTGTATAACCATATCTTTTCTCACAGCTGAACAAACTATTGTTTTTAGATTTCACCACGCAATAATTTTTTTCTCTTGTACGTAGTTGATCATCTATTCTAAAGATATTTTTAACATTGGAATTAGTTTAATTTCTAAGCAGTAGCTGATGTCATTGGACAAATTTGTTTCTCGGTAGTTGGCGAGTTCAGAAATATTTTATATTAATGTAGAAGATGATACTGACAAAGATTTAGTTTTAATAAAACCTATGAAATGCAACGAATCCGTTTCATTGAGACGTAAACAGATACCTACATAACTTACTCTAGCATATAATGTAGTATACGAGTTTTCTGAAAACAGTGATCAGTTAATGAGCGAAGAATTCGGTCTACTTATAAACACAGGACAACACGTAGCTTCAGGCGATATTATTAAGCCCAAGAGCCAAACACAGGACAAAACGTAGCTTCAGGCGATGTTATTACACCCAAGAGCCATTAATGCAAGCACGAGACGTTAGGAAATTATTCCACTTCCTTCCTTATATCATGTAAACATCGCATAGACATTACTATTTGGTAACTTTTTACTTACAACCTATCTTTCCAATTCACATCCGGAAATATTTTAATCCTTTCTCGTTTCAGTTTTTAGCAATGGAGGTATAATGCATTCGTAGAAACAACCGATCCTTTACTGTTTCCCGGGAAACGCCGACGGACTGTTTTCGTGGGAAGATTTAGTTTTTCCTTTTGTGGCGGTGCGCTCCTCGTGATGAATGGCGGGACATTCTTCCTCACACGTACTCCCGTGTCCGCACTTTTCCGCGGCGGCGTTTCTTTTGAACGTCTGACTGCTTGCTATAAATCACACTTTTCCCTACGCCTTTAGGCCGCATATGGACTCCTTCCTTGGTCAAACTTTTGTCTTAATTGACAGGATGTGGTTTTTACTCTTTGGAGGTGACGTACAGGTGGAAAAACTGAGCACTAAACTTGTTGTTGGGAATGACGAGGCTTAAATCCTGGTAGCTATTTAGTCTCTGTAAAATCTACCGTTTTCGTTAATTATTGTACTTGAAGCTGCAGAAAACAATCGATTACCCCTCGTCCTCGCTGCTATATTAAAGTCTTCATGTTCGACATACATTATTGCAGTAAATTCGCTATCAAAAAGAAAAAGAAAAAAAATTAAAATAAAATAAAGCAAAATAAAAAATAAAGTTTGTTAAGCTTATGCCACTTAACTGCGGAGTCATCAGTCTCTAAACTTACAAACGACTTATAAACTAAATTATACTGAAGACCTATATCATCGGTTATCAATCACTGCTCCAATATTCAGAAATTGTATATTCTGCAGAATAGTTGTTGTACACATGTAAAATTAGGCAGAAAGAATATCCTTTGTAATATTACACAGTGATAAAATAACGTGGTCTGCTACATAACGTTCGGACGTAATCCACGCGATGTAGGAAAAGAATACTGGAAGGATGGAAACTTAATTACAAATTTGGAGCAAATATTTATCTTCCAGTCATTCGAATGAGAAGACCGATATCTTTCTCTTTTAAATTAAGTAATCAAGTCTGACGTTGCTACATAACGGGAAGCAAATTGCCTTCTACGGAACCATCGTAATCATCGAAACGATCATCTCCTACCGAGGGAAAAAAGAAAAAATAAATTTAAATGCGAATTATAAATGGTGTGAAATAAGATATTTTACTTTTTTGATTCTTACAACTCATCAGCAACCGTAGCTACCTAAACATTTAGCAAGATTACGGTTGGGATTGAAGCTGATATTAAAAACTGTCATGAATACGTGAGGTGCCGATTATGAAGAGGGATACTAAGGGGTAGCACAAACTAGCATACTGCTCACTCCGTTTTCTTGTCAATGGATTTTGAAATATTACTAGTTTATTCTTATTTGTCATCTCTGAATGCCTGTTTCTGGTGCAAAATGAATGCCTTTGTAAAGTGTCTGATTTATCTGGCGAATTCGGAGGGCGTTAAATGAGGTTCTGCTCTATGAAATGAAAAGAATATAAGTCTACGGAATAGCATAACAACTCTGTCATTAGGTTGAAGATGAAAAAGAAGACGAATCTTATTCTATAAGATATCAGCATGGTGTAAAAATTGGCAATTGACTCTAAATAATGAGAATTGTGAAGTGGTTCACATGAGTACGAGAAGAAATCCGTTAAACAAGATAAATCAATTGAATGTGAAGGCCGGAAACTCCGCTAAATACCTGGGAATTATAATTACGTCAGATGTAAAATAGAAAGAACACGTAGATAATGTCGTAGGAAAGGCGAACCAGAGTCTGCGTCGTTTTATTGGCAGAACGCTTAAAATATACAACAGAATTACTAAAGAGACTGCATACACTACGCTTGTCCGTCCTCATTTTGAGTATTGCTGCCCAGTGTGGGATCGTTATCTGGTGGGTTTGACGGAGGACATCGAAAGAGTCCAAAAAAGGGAAGTTCGGTTTTTATTTTCACGATACAGGGGAGACAGTGGCACGGAAATGATACAGGAGCTGGGATGGGAATCATTACAACAACGGCGGTTATCGCTGCGGCGTGTTCTACTTACGAAACTCCAATCGCCAACATTCTCCTCCAAATGAGAAAATAGACTCCCACCTACATAGGTAGATATGATCATCAGAATAAAATACGAGAAATCAGAGCTCGAACGGAGAGATTCAGATGTTCTTTCTTCCCGCGCGCTATTCGAGAGTGGAATGGCAGATGAAGAGTATAAAGGTGGTTCGATGAACCCTCTGCCAGGCACTTGAATGTGATTTTCAGAGTATCCCATGTAGATGTAGATGCGTTCCCAAGGGAAGTTCCTCTTCGTGAAAGTAAATTCTGGTCTGCCAAAAGGGAATGCTATATTTAAATGACCTAACAGAGAAGATTGGGAGTTTAGTGCCGCTCTTCGACCATGGTGCTGTAGTATACGAGAGGCGACTCGATAAGAGTGTAGGGAAGTACGGAAGGATCTGCAGCGTATCACGTGTTGATGCAGTGAGTGGCAATCCATCATCAACATAAACAAATATAGATTTTTGCAGATAAATAGAATGAAAGAGCCTTTATGGCATGACTACTCACGAAGCAGTTCCATAAATTGTTTTGGTTTATGCATAGGCAGAAAATCCTTGGTACGGTAAATGCCAGTCACCCTCAGGAAATGTAACCCCTCAACAAAGGAAGTAACTCACTAAACACTGTCAATTCTTCAGGGTGTTTGACCGCATTGTCAGTATGTAAATGTCCGAATTTTCGGCCACTGTGGCAAGTGGCCTTAATCAAAGCGTTTGGATGAGTGCAAGTATTTTTTTCCCTTTATTGTTATTTTCTAGACCCTGGTGAGGCAGACTGGCAGCGGCCTGCATGCCACTCTTCAGTCGAGCGTTAACACAAATTGAACAGAGGTATACAGGCATTAAACCGGTGACGAAACTGGAGAATGTTCAAATGTTTGTTAAGCTTAAGGGACTTATCTGCGGGTTCATCAGTCCCTAAACTTACAAACTACTTATGAATTGCCTTATACTAAAAACGACACAAACATCCATGCCCGAGGGGGGATTCGAACTCCCGACCGTATCGGCATTGCAGAATGTGACTAGAGCTGGAGAATGAAAGTTATAAAAAACGGAGAGGAATGTGCGAATAAAAGTACTTAGATTAGAATGCCGGGCGGGGACTACTGAGGAGGATGCTGTCATCAGGAAAGACAATACTGGCATTCTACGGATCGGAGCGTGGAATGTTAGATCCCTTGATCGGGTAGGAAAATTAGAAAATTTAAAAAGGGAAATGGATAGGTTGAGGTTAGCTATAGTAGGGATTGGTGAAGTTCGGTGGCAGGATGAACAGGATTTCTGTTCAGGTGAGTACAGGCTTATAAATACAAAATCAGTTGGGGTATCACAGGAGTAGGACTGATAATGAAAAAGAAGATAGGAAAGCGGGTAAACTACTATGAGCAGCACAGTGATCGCATTATCATTGTCAATATAGATACGAAGCCAACACCGACAACAGTAGTACAGGTTTACATGCCAACTAGCTCTGCTGATGATGAGGAGATCGAAGAAATATATGAGGAGCTAAAGGAAATTATTCAGACAGTTAAAGGAGAGGAAAACTTAATTGTGATGGGAGACTGGAATTCGGTAGTAGGAAAAGGAAGAGAAGGAAAAATAGTAGGTGAATATGGACTGGGCAGAAGGAATGAAAGAGGAAGTCGCCTGGTAGAATTTTGCACGGAACAGGATTTAATCGTAACAAACACGTGGTTTAAGAATCACAAAAGAAGGTTGATAAGGGGAAGAGACCAGGAGACACAGGAAGGTATCAGATAGTTTTTATAATGGTAAAACATAGATTCCGGAACCAGGTGGTAAACTGTAAGACATAGACCCAGGGACAAATATAGACTCTGACCATAACTTGTTAGTCATGAACTGTAGGCTGAAACTGAAAAACTGCAGAAAGGTAGGAAAATAAAGAGATGGGCAAGACCTACAAAAAATCCTTGGATATCACAGGAAATACTAAATTTAATTGATGAAAGGTGAAAATATAAAAATGCAGGAAATGAAACAGGCAAAATGGAGTACAGACGACTAAGAAATGAGATTGACAGGAAGTGCAAAATGGCTAGCAGGAGTGGCTAGAAGCCAAATGAAAATCTGTAGAAGAATGTATAAGAAGGGGAAAAGTAGATACCGCCTACAGGAAAATAAAGAGACATTTGGGGACAAGAAAAGCAACTCTACGAATATCAAGAACTCAGATGAAAAACCAATTCTCAGCAAAGAAGGGAAAGCTGAAAGGTGGAAAGAGTACATAGAGCAGCTCTACAAAGGAAATGAACTGAGAGACGATGTTGTAGGAAGGGAAGAGGAAGTAGACCAAGATGAAATAGGAGATACTATACTGAGAGATGAATTTGACAGAGCCCTGAAAGACCTATGTCGGAACAAGGCCCCAGGAGTAGATGATATACCCTCAGAGCTACTAAAGTCTCTAGGAGAGCCAGCCATGACAAAACTATTTGAACTGACGTGTAGGATGTATGAGACAGGCGAAATACCCTCAGACTTAAAGAAAAATGTAATAATCCCCATGACAAAGAAATCAGGCGCAAACAGGTGTGAAAATTACAGAACCATCAGTTTGATAAGTCATGGTTGCAAAATTTTAACACGAATTATCTACAGGAGAATGGAAAAGCTGGTAGAAGCTGACCTCGGGGAAGATCAGTTTGGTTTTAGGAGGAACGTAGGAACCCGGCAGGCGATACTCACTTTACGTCTTATCTTAGAAGGTGGATTAAGGAAAGGCAAACCTACATTTTTAGCTTTTGTAGATTTGGAGAACGCTTTTGACAATGTTGACTGGAATACACTCTTTCAATTTCTGAAGTCAGCAGGGGTTAAATACAGGGAAAGGAGGGTTATTTACAACTTGTACAAAAGCCAGACCGCAGTTATTAGACTCGAAGGCAATGAAAAGGAAGCATCAGTTGGGAAGGGAGTAAGACAGGGTTGTAGCCTTTCTCCAGTGTTGTTCAATTTGTACATTGAGCAAGCTATAAAGGAAAGCAAGGAGAAATTTGGTGAAGGAATTAAAGTTCAGGGGGAAGAATTAAAAACATTGCGTTTTGCCGACGACATAGTAATTCTGTCAGATACAGCAAAGGACCTGGAAGAGCAATTGAACGGAATGGACATTGTGCTGAAAGGTGCATATAAGATGAACATTAACAAGAGCAAAACTAGGGTAATGGAATGCAGTCTAAGAAAATCGTGTGATGCTGAAGGAATTAGATTAGGTAACGAAGCAATAAAGGAGGTAGATGAGTTTTGTTACTTGGGCAGTAAAATAACAAATGATGGTCGCAGTACAGAGGATGTAAAATGCAGAATGGCAAACGGAAGAAAAGCATTTTTGAAAAAGAGAAATTTGCTAACATCGAATATTAATTTAAGTGTAAGGAAGTCTTTTCGAAGGCATTTGTGTGGAGTGTTGCCTTGTATGGGAGTGAAACATGGACGATAAGCTGTGTGGACAGGAAGAGAATAGAGGCTTTTGAAATGTGGTGCTACAGAAGAAAGCTGAAGATTAGGTGTGTAGATCGCATAACTAATGAAGAGGTACTGAACCGAATTGGTGAGAAAACGAATTTTTGGCATACCGTGACTAAAGGAAGGGATAGATTGGTAGGGCACACTCTTAGATATCAAGGAATTGTGAATTTAACGTTGGAGGGAAGTGTGTGGGGTAAAAACCGCAGAGGAAGACCAAGAGATGGATACAGTAAGCAGATTCAGATAGATGTAGGTTGCCATTCTTATGTGGAGATGAAGAGGCTTGCTCAGGATAGGGTATTGTGGAGAGCTGCATCAAACCAGTCTCCGGACTGAAGACCATAACAACAACAACAGATTAGAATGACACACGATGGTAGTTCGTGCCATACTGGCTGAAATACATAAATGTCTGAGTTAAAGTCGTAGGCCTCGACACTGACGAAGACACTAATAAAACACATATATGCTACATAATGTTTTGCTGTTTCGTCGGTTGCACTGTTAAAATGACTTACACTGGCACTTAAACTGTACGATGCACAGACACTATTTACACCGTCGACAAACTACGTTAAAACTGGAACACTAACAGTATGCAGACCCCGCAGTAGGATAAGGGAAGGAGAGGTGGTGCGTGGGAGTGGGGGGGGGGGGGGGGGGAGCGAGATGGGAGAGGGGGGGGGGGGGTTGGAAGGATAAAATAAGTAATCCGAGGGTGTGAAAGGAAGGGGTTGGAGGGTAGGGGGGCATGTAATATATAAAGCAGAGAGTCCGTATGTTTGTACGTGTTACATACAAATCTACCGTTTTGTTCCAATCTTTATGAACTTTTGTACACGTAAGCTTCAGTCCATGAGGACGCTCGCCGTAAGTGTAAGAGTCACATACGATATATAGTTCACGAGATATGACATATGACTTCATAAACAATGAGATGCGCGAAAAACTGCTGCACTTTGCGACAATGCTGTTCATATTCTCCTAAATCATTGGACCGATTTCAACCAAATTTGGTACAAACATTCCTTACCGTGAGATAACAATTGCTGCATGGTTAAGAATCACCTACGGCACAGGGTTCAAAAGATTTTACAGATATACAGCCCTTATACAAAGGAATATATGACTGAAAAATGGCAGGAATAAATAAATAAATACCCGGGCAACGCCGGGTTTTCAGCTAGTGTAATATATTGGGAGAAGAGGGCTTAGGGCTGATAGGTAAATATCGAGACGGAGGGCCACATCCGGAGGGAGGTGGTGAAAGTTACCCTGGGAGAGGATGTGGAAAGATGTATGGAGGGAGAGATATCGGTGTGGCAGAGGCGCAGGGTTCAGGAGGAGGGGTGACACACGAGCGTAAAGGGCTTCTATTTTGCGGACCCTGTATTCTGTATGGGATGCGAATATGTTAAAGGAACTTTAGAAGGTGAGGAAAAGGAATGAGATCATAGAGGATCCGCGTGGGGGCTGAGTGCAAGGACTTGCTGGTACTTGTATGATAGTGGGAGAAGCTTTTATCAAAATGTGATTGGCTGTTCGTGGCATGGGAGATGCTCTGTATTGGTGTTTATATTATAGCCTTTGATTGGAGGGAATACAGGTACTTAATTAGTGTTTTACTTGCTTATTTCTATTGGTGGAGTTCGGCGGATGGGAGGCGGGCGGCGGTTACAGCGTGTCGCTGTTTACCTCCTTCTTGGCGTCGGCTGGAGCGCGCTAGTACTCTGTAAACATACGGCCGCAGTGGTTCTCCGCGCAAGTGAGTCTGTTGGTTCGCGCGCCGTCGTCCCGAAGAGTTGTCAGTGCTGGCAGCCAGGGAACCGGAAGCCTGCAGCCGTCCTCTCCGTTTATGTTGATGGGCCTCTTTGCAATTTCTATGGCCTCTCTGAACTTCCTCCTCGATTGAAATGGCTGTTTCGGTAGTACAAGTGCTTCTCGGAACATTATTTCTTTGCCGCACTCCTCCTGGTGTTCTGCTACCGCTGACTGTGTGTTGTCCCAGACGAATGTATTTTTCGTGCTCTGATAGTCGCGTCTTCATCGGTCGCCCCGTTTCACCTATATAAATTCGTCCACTCTCAGAGCAGACTTCGTAATCGGCGGCAGTTTCAGCTTGTCGATTGCGTCTTTCGTTGAACGAAAATCATCTTTTACTTTGTTTTTGGTTTTGAAGACAGGCCTGGTGTCCGTTCCGCGTAGCATTTTTTTTAAATCTATCGAACCAAACTGCGTGATCATCAGTCCGTAGCTTACAAACTACTTAAACTAAGGTAAACAAACCTAGGGGCAACACTCACACCCATGCGCCAGGGAGGACTCGAACCTCCAACGGCGAGCAACCGCGCCGTCCGCAGCGAGGCGCTTTAGACCGCGCTGCTACTCCACCGCGGCCAGCATTTTTCCACATGTTCTGTTAACCTTGCACATATGTTGATAAGGCGGTATTTTGTGACTCCTTGGTGATTTTCCCTAATTCCTGCATACTTTGTAATCATGTTTCCCTTCATCATTGTCTTCCCATAACCGTTGGCCTCTAAGACTGATCTGAGGTTTTATAGTTCCGCACTGTTGCTGTGAACCCTCTCAGTTAAAGTGTGAAGGACGGATTTCTCTTGCGCGGATGATGGTGGGACGAGGCGTGTAGGTACCTTCCCGTACTGGTGGTCTTCCTGTACACTCTGTGGCCAAAAGCCGAGTTACTATCTGGTTTTCGGTAGACTTCCACGTGGAGGAAAGGCAGTGCCCCACTCTTTTCTACCTCCATAGCGAATTGTACTTTATTGTGCTGGTGGTTGACGTTCCTTGCTCTCATCAGTCAGCCAAACACCTTGACAGTGGCCACTTGCAGCAGTGGCCAAAAAGTTGGAAGTTTACATACTGACAATGCGCAAAAACATCCAGAGGAATTTTATTCATAGTGACAACGGCCCCGGTAGACTTCGTTTACATCTTTCTAGACACTATTTCGACTAATCCATAAATAATTCTCGTCGGTGTGGTATCTTACGAAACAGATAGTAAACATACAGAGGATTTCAGCACGCCTCGTTATACGTTCGTTCGGTAGGCGCGAAAACGGTAAGGATTCTACTTAAGTTCCGAGAACGGAAGTTTCCACTGTTTCACAGTACAAGCGACACTTGGAGAGGGTACTTTACCCATCTCCCGATATGACATCCAGTGACACTATGAACACTTACTAATCTCTGATTCTGGGAAAAAGTCTCTACTGCAAACTTTTTGTTTCACATGTTTTTAAGTAGGTACTATGGGAAAAACAACAACAAATTGTTTTTGAAATTTGCAAAAAGCATACGTTAACCAACATAGCTTTAAAATATCTTTATTTTTCAAGCGACTTTAAAAAAAAGAAAAAAAAAAAAAAAAAAAGAGGAGTTTCTCGATTCGTCTGTATTTTCTTATATTTGTTACCTCAGAACCTTGGACTGTGTGAACCGATTTTGATGATTCTTTTTTACTTGAAAGCTGGTGCTTCCCGTATGGTCCCATTTCAATTTGGCCCATAAGAAAACCATATAAGTCTTAAATCTGAATTAAGTATTTGCGCGACAAATGGACGGTTAACTCAATATCAGGCCAACAAATTTCGATGATTCTCTTTTTATTGGAAAGGATGTACTTTAATGGTAGCTTGATGAGAGTTTAGTTGGTTTTGTTTATGGGATCCATGACAAAGTAACGGAACCCTTCAATTCTTAGGAGCAAATTAACTATACTCGGCCAAATGTTTTATTGGCTATCCGGAATCAATCCGAGTCGGTGGGCACGTTGCTTCTTCGTCTCATTCGATAGACAATCGTTAATAAAGCCGAGACGGTGACTACGGTTCCCGACGTTTTCCCTGTTCAAAACTTTTTTCATGTAAAGCCGCATTTTTAAAGTCTTTTTTGCGCTCTTCGAAAGTCTTTTTTCAAATTGTCCTCGAGGTAGATTTCCTCTGTTGAGATAGGCGTTTGATTCATTTAAACAACACTGTCTCATATGAGCAGCTCGTTTAGTAGGTCTACCCATATTCATAAATATTGGTTAGTGTACTCCACATTCATGAAAAATCAAAAACTCAAAACTTTAACAAGAGAGCCGACTCAAAAAACAGAAACTATTCCAAAACAAATTAATATGCACTAAAAAGTAAATAAATAAATTTCACTGTAATGTTTTTAAAGTAAACGCCTTTTGCTACTGCGAATGAAGGGTTTTATGTTTATATTTACGCGTCTCGCTTTGGTATCAAGGCATCATCACTGATGATGCCTTGAGACCAAGGCGAAACACGTATAAGTGACTTATAAATATAAAAATAAAACCATTCGCAGTAGCAAAAGGCGTTTACTTTAAAAACATTACAGTGAAATACAACTCAGCTGCTGCTCAAAATGGCCACCGCAAGCAACGTATTAAATAAATAAATAATTGCGTGTTCTTCTACAACTTAATAATCAACTTATTTTTCTACTCATCAATAAGTAAGTACGATCTATGTCACTTTAAATCTAACTCAACACATACCTATGAGTAACAAACAATGATCAAAATTACTGGGTATGAGGTCCGCCTGATATGCAAAACACTGTTTTTATTTTACTTAGGAGAACTCTAAAATATTTTGATCATTGTTTCTTTCATTGGTATGTGTTGAGTTAGATTTAAAGTGGGTACGCCGGCCGCGGTGGCCGAGAGGACTGAGGCGCTTCAGTCACGGTCTGCACGGCCACTACGGTCGGGGGTTCGAATCCTCCCTCGGGCATGGATATTTGTGCCGTCCTTAGCATTAGTTAGTTCATAAGCAGTTTGTAAGTTTAAGGACTGATGACTCCGTAGTTAAGTCCCCTAAGCTATACAAACATTTGAATTTAAATGACTGGAGCTTGGAATTTTTGTGGCTGCGTTTGCATCCTATAAGCGACGTTCTTGACCTGTGATTTCTTTATTTGGTTCCTTAAACTGCTGCAACCCACTAGACGGATGTGCCGTAGTTGTTGACCAATACCCCTAGACGGCGCGTCGTACTAGCGTGTCTATCTCATTATGCGACTGCGACTTACGTACTGACTCACACTCGTAATTTATGTCAGCCCAATGGCTATTATGTGATTAAGTCAAAATAATAATAACAACACACATTTTAAATCAACAATCGCTATGATCATTATTGATCATAAAATCCACTCGCCGAATGAACCAGAAGAATAATATTGTGTCGTGAGCGAGACGGATAAAACAGCAGTAGCAGTTAATTTAGTAGTATCCCAAAATCATGAAATTCGATATACAGATACCACACAATTAGGAAGACATAGAATGTAGAGAGAAGCCATAAAAAACCTAAGCACAGTTTCAACAGAAAAGAAGGACTGAAATTACACATATCGTAGGGCTTAGTGATGAAAAATTGTTCAAAATCAGATTAAAATTAAAGCATTCGAGATTGCAGAATTATTTTTCTTTTATTTCATAAGCGGTTTCAATCAACTTAGACCATCTTCAGGTGACCAGATGAGCCGCACGAACGTGGACTGCTCGTGTGCGGTTCGCCGTGTCCACCGCCACCACCTGCCATCATGGTGCTAGTCATCTGAAGATGATCTGTGTTGACTGAAACCCGTCATTAAATAAAAAAATTATAACAGTTCTGCGATCTGGACTGCTTTAATTTTAATTTTAATCATTGTTTTAAGATCTCTGTTCTCCATTATGCTTTCTAAAATTAAAAACCAAATGTTTTTAAATCTGTGGGGCTTAATTACTGAGGTCATCAGTCTCTAAGCTTACAAACATCTTAAAGTAACCTAAGGACAACACACACACACACACACGCACACACACGCACACACACGCACGCGCGCGTGCGCCCGGGAAACGACTCGAACTTTCCACGGGCAGCAACCGCGTCCTCCGCAGCAAGGCACCTTAGAGCACTCGGTCATTACTACGCGGCTAAAATATAAGTAAATAAATAAAAATGGTTCCAAGGCTTCACAATAATTTTTATAGCATACTTTGGCGCGACTCCACGATCGTAAGCAGCAGTCTGAGATAGTTTATTACGTCTCTAATAGATTGTTCAATGTTCCTACATCGATTTTACACGAACTGCAGCCTTCGTTTCGGCATAATATGCCGTTCTTCTGCTATGCAGTACAAATGAAGACACTAGTATTACGTATTAGATATGATATTTTAATTGTAATTCCATCCATATGTTTCTGAATAATAAAAATAAAATTTATGTGGAAGTAGTTACACACCAAAAACCATGAGTTAAGTGATACGTTGCTTCTGAATCCCTATCTTCAAAGGTGACTAACATAGAATAAAATGCTAAAGCAATGTTGTTAGTATATGCATGTCATTGATAGACATTCAAAGGAGAGTAAGATTTTGGAGAAAGTGTTTTGTGACAAAACACCATCCTTCTGGTAGGATGTCAGGACCATCTGGGATAAGGTTGAAACTGTTTAAGTAAAATAACCTTCTGCGATGTAGACCGTTTTTAAACATAAATATTTCTAATTACATTACGTGAAATCGTTAAGAAATTTGCAAATCATAAAGATGTTCGACATAACCAGTCCTTTATATATATATATATATATATATATATATATATATATATATATATATATATATATATATATATACACGCAATTCAAATTCGCAATTTAAAAAATATACTTAATTAATACGAATGAAATAGAAACGATTGGTAACGATGTAACATCTCTGATTGAACTGTTAACGTAGCTGTAGCAATATAACATCGCTGACTGAGCTCTCAAAATAGCTGTCAAAACACGAACATTAAAAAAGAAAAAAACATTAAATTCCGAATTTGATATATAAGAACGATACTAAAAGTGTTCACCATTAACAGCAATAAAATAGTCAAATCATGATGACAGCAAATAAGACATCGACGTTACAAGGTAAACATATTGTACCTATATTATTTGTCTATATTATCACGTTCAAAATTGTAATATGCCGCGGCGGAGTGCCCGAGCCCATTGAGGCGCTATGCTACGATTCGCAAGGCCGTTTCTCGTGCGCAGTTCGCATCCTTCCTCGGGCACGGATGTTTGTGACGTCTTTAATATAAGCTAGTTCATAAGTAGTTTGTATGTTTAGGGTCTGATGACTCCGCATTTAAGTCGCATAATCTGTATAAAAATTTCAACATTTGAAAATTGCAATATTATTCCTGTTATCTATATTATCTTGACAGCAACCTGAAGGTGGCAATTGTGCTGAAACAGGCCTATCGTAATTAATAAATATAGCACCGTCTTTGATACAACAATGTTTCTTACAATGTCCTTTGACAATGTCGTCTAAATTTATAAGCATTTTGTATTTTGCAAGTCTAATATGTCTTCAGCAGTGAAAGACGAAACGAAACGGACTCTGACGTTACTGTCTTAAAATTATCGTCAGCGGTAACAAAGTGACATTGGGTAAGGTGGTACAAATTCGATATAGGTACAATTCTGATCAACATAAATTTTCGGGCCATTCGTCAGTCTCGTAGTGTCTCGTTATGTGGCATTGTAGCGTAGCAGGCTTCTACAGCTCCTCCTGTCTTTTCCAAGAATATAACACTTTGAGCTAAGGAGAAATAATTTTTTCACGTTAGGAGGTAAGTGAAGCTACTTAGTCTAACGATCTCTTATAAATTTTCTATTTAAGCGTGACTAGATTCTCTACCCAAAATGCAATGTTTGGTACAACGAAGTATGCGTTGGTGCCTGACGGAAAATGTGCTTTTTATGTGGAAGATGCCCTTAGTCAAAATTCTGCTAGAAAGTGATCACAATTGTACCGGTGTGGTACATTTTCGATCGATTTTTCTCAATTCTGTAACTTTTTTGTGTGTATTTACCGAGATTTGTAATTGTCTAATATTTGTGTTACATATTAGTTAAACATCCAAGAGCCGGTCGCGGTGGCCGAGGGGACTGAGGCGCTCCAGTCACGGTCTGCACGGCCACTACGGTCGGGGGTTCGAATCCCCCCTCGGGCATGGATGATATTTGTGCCGTCCTTAGGATAAGCTAGTTCATAAGTAGTTTGTAAGCTTAGGGACTGATGACCCCGTAGTTAAGTCCCATAAGCTTCAGAAACATTTGAACATTTTGAAACATCCAAGAACAAGTGCTATAATTAAAATTACATATTTTCTCAATATATTTCCAGTTACAACAACATTTGTCCGAAATGATCGAAATTGTACCACCTTACCCTATGCTTCCATTTCTCAGAAGTTAGGTATCGCCGGCCGCGGTGGCTGAGGAGACTGAGGCGCTTCAGTCACGGTCTGTACGGCCACTACGGTCAGGGGTTCGAATCCCCCCTCGGGCATGGATATTTGTGCCGTCCTTAGTTGTAGTTAGTTCATAAGTAGTTTGTAAGTTTAGGGACTGATGACCCCGTAGTTAAGTCCCATAAGCTTAAAAAACATTTGAACATTTGAGTTAGGTAACAGCACTGTCCGATGTGTAGAATCAGGATGGCAGGTGCCGAGTAGGAGATGAAGGGATGAGCCTCGAGGAGGGAGACTCCAGTGGGACGGTGGATAGCCGGGGCTCTCCAATCGAAGAGGACCTCGTGCCGGATCAGCCCTACGACTGCATTTGTCTCCGGGGGTGGGGTGGGGGTGGAGATTCCCACCCCTCTCACCGTCCTACAGGTGTTCCCTGCTCTCTTGGAGACGGCACGCTGCCAGGAGGGGAGGTATATATATATAAAAAAGGAGGGCCGAAGTGACGGAGCTAGTCGAGCAGTGGGAGGGACAGAGAAAAGCTTCGCTGGAGGACACACACACAATGAGAGAGACAGAGGGGAGGAAGCAGAGTTAGGCCCTGGGGGAAAGGGGGAATAGGGGGGAAGGGAAGGAAGGGGTGGTCACTGGGGACCGGGGCAGGCCAGTTGAAATCCGGGGCTGGGCCGGAGCGGCCGTAACAGCGGCAGTTTGTCTGCGGGAGCCGGCCGTGTCAGAGGCAGGCCCGCGCGACAAGGCCCGTGGCACTGCGCGGCGTCGCGCCACTACGTCATACACAGCGGGGCAACGGCGCTCCTGGGAGGGGAGGGGCAGGGGGGAAGCGAGACTCAAGGCAGACTGCCGCGGCAGCGCGCGATCGGCGCATTAGCCAAATTGAATTCCGCGCGCGCGCGCGCGCGCCCCGCCCGAGGAAATATCGCGCCCGACCCCCGCCTCCCGCCACCCTTTTCCCTTTCTTTTGTTTCAGAGCGGATTTCCCGGCAGAATCTTTCTCTCTAACCGGGGAAACTAAGTGCGGCTCCGAATTGGACACAACACGGAACTTGATTAAAACACTCGAGTAATCGCCAAGGGACCGGGGGGCGGCGTGGCGCTGTGATGAATCTGAAGAGAATTAGTCTCTTAGGAAAGTGTGTTTGCATTGTAGATTGCTCAGTACTTTCTGTGTTCGTTTGTAGAGAATCAATCTTAGCGTCGGCCATTTGTTCGTCAGGCGTACGGCAGCAGACGTAGGTTTATTGAGATGCCTTCTCGGCCAGATGGTAGTGCAGATGTTCGGCGTTGCCTTCGTCCGGCCTAAGAGTCAAGTGTGTATTTCTGACGTACAGCCAGGGCCGGCGCAAGCCCAAGTGCCGCCCCGTGCGAGTTGCTAAATTGCCACCCCCAACCCTTACTTTTTTTTCTTCAAAACGTTTGTGAAATTTTATTTAAAAAAATCTACAAATCTGTTAAAGAGTCAGCAATCAATCGCAATTTTTGTTTTTACTTTTCAGATCTACCTAGGTTTCGGCCACTGACTAGCCAGTTTCAAAGCTTTTAATATGTGCTTACATCTAAACCGTCATGTTGACAGTCACGTTCAGCACGACGGTATAGATGTAAACATAACTCAAAGCATTGAGAATAGCCACTCTGTGCCAGAAATCTGTGAAGATATGGAAAATAAAAACAGCTCAAACGACCAAAGAGTGGGGCGGAAGACAATGGAGAGAGGATGAATAAGGAGGTGGAGTAACATAATAATGCAATAAATACATACTCGGGAATCGACGGGTACTGATGCCAGTCACTCACTCACTGCATTGCGGTTATTCATTTCAAAGAACTGACACTCGCCATCTGTCGTAATTTGCATGTGTAAGTTCTGTCGTGTCTGATTATGGAATAAGGGGCAACAAATTAGTCACCTCCGTGTCACGTCATTTTTCTGCGATTTATTTTCATTCTAGCTATTGGGGTGACGCGTGCTGATTTGCCGAGGTGCCAATTTTTTTAAGTAACAGATCATAAGAAAAATAAATGTTCTTATTTTGCATTCTTGAAGGAGAAAAATTCTAACTTATAAGTAACGTGCATGCGCAATACTAATTGTACGTTATATGAAAAGCACTTACCTATTACATCCCAAGTTGCAAGAAATCCGGCGCACCAATTCTTTTGTTCTTACGAAACGCAATGAAACTGCTTCTGACCAATCTCGACTCTCTCGGCCAACTATCGAAACGATTTCTGTAGTTTTCGTTAAAGAGAACACAACAATATCTATTGTCTGGAAAGGCGAAGTGGTGACGCGGCAGTGCCAGGAACTAGGTCACGTGATGCGGTACAGCGAGGCTACGGTTAAACTAGCGCCCAAGAAGAAGAAGCAAGAAGCTCACAATAAGTATGTGACCGATGACATGGATAAATGTAATATCAGGCAGTAATTTTTATAGCATTACGAACAATAGAAAGAAATACTAACTTTGCGAAAACTGCACAACTTTTGTCAAACAGAAATGAGCTTCAACGCTAGCAAGGAAACCCTTAGAAGCAATGTTCTGTCTATGAATTTTCGTTTTACAAGGTGTCGAAATTAACGTTTCATTTCGCTTCGACGAGAAGGCATTGTTGTTAAAAGACCATACTTTCTCAGGTTTTCATCAGAATCAAAGTGACCAGTAGTTTACTTAGACGAAACATGGATTCACACGCATTATACAGTAAATAAATGTCGGCAAAGTGACAGTGTGTGAGTAGTATTGTCACACAAAAGTGCTGGTCAGAGTTTAATTGTGTTCTTGCAGGCAGAGACAGGTGTTTCAGGGCTCAAAAACCAAAACTTCCGACTATCACTCAGAAACGGATAGCAAACATTTTCAAAAATACGTCGAAACCCAACTTATTCCAGGCTTATTATCAATGTCTTTATCCCTTGTAATTACTCACAGCGTATTTACCCATTCGTGAATACTTCTAGCCATTGCACGTGTTGAACATGTTTGACTGTAGTAATGTTGAACAAATTTTTTTCCATAGCGCGGGAAGAATAAAACACCCAAATGCCATTGAAGGGCTTAACAAAATTGCTTCAGGCTTAACATGTAACCGCAGTAACGAACATTGCATTCGAGTTTCCAAATTAGATTTCGTCTCCTGCAAAATTAGTTGTGAGTAAGCGCACGACGCGCTATTAACAGGCTGGCAGCGCTCCACTCATAAGAATACTGGCGTGTGCGCCAGGCTGCTTCCCTTCCGGCGTAAACACGACGGCGATGCCACAGTGGCGAGCAAGAAATCAGTCTTCCTCCCTCCCCTCGTTCAACAGGGGGGGCCGGCATGTAGTCGAGACACCATGCCACAGTTTCCGAAGCCGCTCCCTCCGAGGTTTGGTTTCGAATCCCCTCTTGGGAATGAACTTTGAGTTTGTACTACAGAAAAAAAGGAGAGGGGGCGGCAGATTTGCCGCCCCCCGGAAAGTGCCGCCCCGTACGGCCGCACGTTTCGCACGTGCTTTGCGCCGGCCCTGCGTACAGCCCTCATATTCAGATTAGAGAATCTCTTCCGTACAGCAGGTTAAAACCGGTAACCGACAGAAGGTACAGGTAGTGTGAGAAGCACAACAGGTGCTAACAGTAGGTTCGCTTCCCGTGGGAAGGAATGTGGAAAAGATCCCCGAGTTGCCTGTTCCCCTCACGGTGATGGCTAATGTATAAGGAGCTCTCCCGCCAAAAGAACTATCATATTTTTATTAAAATTTAACAGAAATAATTTCAGAACACATGTGAAAGAAATTCTGAGTGGAGAACACCTCTATGTTAATCAATGTCGTAATAAATTTATTTTTATTAGCTATTTATTTCTCATTTATAATTTTGCTACCTTTTAATATAAAGCAGGACGTACATTTCTAGTTTTACAAGTTACACATTAGTTCATTAATGTTATATAATTTGAGTATTTAAGATAAATAGAGATAAGAAGAAAAAATAAAATCAAAGCAAAGAGAAAATACATATATGCAAGTTGAAACATTTACATGCTATATAAGTAATTACAGTTCATTCTACAACTTTCCAATATAATACTCATCTTTTCAACATTGAGATGTATGGGGGTTCTGCTGGGGCCTCGTGGTAGAAATAAATACTCGTAGGTACAATTTTTCACTTCTTTTTTAATTTGAATCAAACTTCTTCTGCACCAAAACATTACAAAGCATCAGAACGGAAGTACTTCCATCTCAAAACAACAGACTGACATAGCTTCCACTGCACTTCAGAAAAGCCAAAACTCCACGTCCCCCGCGCAAGGCGGTGAGGCAAATATATAACATCGGCAATAATGACCTTACATTATGCATTGTTCATAACAATTGAGTATACTGATTTACAATTAACAAACACACAAGGAAAACATTTCATGTACACAAAAATAATCACAATATAAAAGGAAAACTATACATACAATAATTTTAGATGGCGCATGTATTTCTAAGACGAAATTTCCGATCTTTCTGTTAACAACAAAGTGCGATGTTAAATGTCAATTAATTTGTTAATCAGTACATCATACATGTTCCGAACATATATTGAACTATCAAATCTCATGGCCATTCACAAAATATACTCAAAATCTCACGTCAGTCAATATATACAAAGAATTCAGTATTGTAAATCTCGATTATTACATTAATTACACAATTAGCTGATCAACACAACTTGTTTATGAGTCTAACATATATGTGATGCTATTTATTTTAATGTCTTTATGTAGATACAAAAGTTTTTACAATTCACCTGTTTAAGTCTTTGAATAACATACAATGACGAAACTATTGTTTATAGAACTGTCTGGAAAGTATCTAAATGAATCTCTTAATTAATGAAATCTATCACTTGTTTTAATCACAGTTTTACCGAGACACTGTCCTACACTGATTCCTAGGCTGGCTATATCGTTTTTAACTAACTTCACACGGAACTTTTATCACTATTGAACCACACGATTCCGGATCCGATGCAGACGGTATAGTACGATAACATTGAGATGAGAGGGCCAGCAGTATTGTCACAAAGTGCTTACAGTTGTTGCCACAATTATAATATAACAAATTACAATTCGTGCATTTTACAATAATTAGGTGTAGTGGAGAACATAAAAACATGTTTGGTTACATGGTTGTTATACACATGTCGAAATTCAATGTATTTAAAATTTGTTAATTGTAATTATGGGCTAAACAATGTAATAGGAAAGAAAGAAATTATTTCTAAAAATTATTGGGGGTTTTCTGTCCTTATGGTTAGCTGTATTGTACTGTGCTTGGCGTTGAGTACCTTGGAATGTTTCCTTCAAGCCACCGATCACCCAGCACAGTTTCCACAGTTTTGGTGATATTAGTCTCTTTTCTTTATATTGTTTTACTTTCTTGTGTCTCAGGTGTTAGTATCCACATTAATGTAACGAAGGTCTGGTTTGGGTTGATGACATGGGAGATTGCTCCCCTGTCAATCTTGAGTCTCATCGTTGTCACTTCCTTCATTTATGAAAGTTTCATCGCCTTCTTCCTCGTCTGTTTGTTCCCAACTATGTCGTAATAAAACGTAATGTGTATAAATAAATTGAAAATGAGAACAAAGTACTAACAAAAGGCAGACGACGCGCATCGGCCACGTTTTGGCGCCAGACACAGCGAGAGAAGTCGATGCGGAACGCGCTGCCCAAGTTCACTTCAGATTCGGTGCTCACACTGTTAACTCGTATAGTTCAGATCGGGTGTCCAGCATGTACAGCAGGGATCCGGTGATTGTGTACGGTCACAGTAGATTCATGTTTTATTGACTTCACATAGACGAACGCCTAGATCGCATATTTTACTTCATACTTTATTACGTGACTAGTTTCTGTGGTGTCGCACAAGTCCAAAGTGCGCGCTACCTACTTTCGCCGCGCGCCGCCATGCACGCACGGCGCGGCGTTCTTACGACGTCAGCCACGAGCGCCCTCTGCTACAACTCCGCTCGTGGCCACCACTGAACGACATAGTTCACTTGGGACTGAGATAGGAACCAGCTAACACTTCGGAATCAGATAGGCACCAGTGAAGACTTGGCTATCGGATAGGCAGTAGGCAGGCCCCTAGCTCAACTATGTATCAGCATTCTGCCGTACTGAAGTATGTAAAAGTTAAGTATTGTATAAATTCTGTGCAATATATATCTCGTTCTCATTTACTCTTCTGTTTCTAGTTTCTGCTGTCCCACTGGCTGCTCACCTTCGTACCTACACGAGCGTGCGTCCTTTATTCCTGTGTCGGTCTGTCTACTCGGTCACCGACACCTACGACGGAAACGAGACACAAAAGCGGTGACGAGGCTGGGACACAAAAGTTTTGACACCAATTTCTCATTTTCAAACGTAAAATTAAAATTATAAATCTGCATAAAAACTTTCGAAGGCACATGCATCTGGTATACACAGAACATAAAATACATATAACGCAGGATAGTACATCCCAGAAGTTAAAAATAGACAACAATTGCAGAGTACATGGTGGCATATGGTTGAGGTTGCCTGTAGTAATTGCAGCAATTTGGCCTTTCATTTGGCGGATGGAATGTTAGCCAGCACAAATACAAATTACAAACTGTGTACTACGAGAGCATGAGTTGTGCAAACTGGTAACTGAGACAAAGAAGAAAAAGGCTGAACCACAAATGTATGACTACGTCTGGGGGCAGCAACCAGAACGCGAAAGGTAATGACACCACCGAAAAAACCACTTGTTAAGCACACTATAGGCGGTATCTATCTTTCCCCTAGTTATGCATTCTTCTACGGTTCTGCATTTGTCCTGTAGCTACTCCTGCTTAGCCAGTCTGTAGTTCCTGTCAATCTCATTTTTCAGACATCTGTACTCCCTTTTTCCTGTTTCACTTGCTGAATTTTTATATTTTCTCCTCTCATCAATTAAGTTCAGTATATCCTGTGTTATCCAGGGATTTCCATTAGGCCTTATCCTTCTGCCTATATGGTCCTCTCCTGCCTTCACTACCCTATCTCTCAGAGCTACCAATTCTTCTTCTACTGTATTACTTTCCCCCGTTTCAGCCAATCCTTGCCTAATGCTCCCTCTGAAACTCTCGACCACCTCTGGTTCCTTCATTTGTCCAGGTTCCATCTCCTAACCTTTCTACCTTTCTGCGGTCTCTTAAGTTTTAATCTGCAGTTCATAACATACTCTTACAAACCAGAAAAGCAGCCTTCTAGTTTATGTTCTCCAACCAAGGGCCAGGTCTCCTTAAACAGATTTACATTCCATCACTTCATCGGACGCTACGGAAAGGTATTCATTATAATGTATGAAATTTGAATAACTACCTACGCCTCCCCTTGCCCGACAATCTCGGCAGTGAAAATTTTCAAAAGCAGAAATCGCTCCATGTCGAGCGCCACCGCACATAAGGTCGTAGGAAACCTCGGCTACGGAGGCGGGTGTTTGTTCATCGGATATTCTGTGAAAGCGTTTGTGGACCGGAAGTTTAATCAATAATTATGTGCTTATGCGGACTGTGTGTAAGGCAGGGGTGTATGTTAGCTCCTACTCTGTTTTGATCTTCTTTTCCCTTCTGCAGAGATTTGCCTTTGAAGAGTGTAATTACGTACGAGGTCTGGTGGAAATCTCTTCAACATTGCCCACTTTAAAACCAAGACCAAAGTAAATACAACAGTTATTTGAGAGTTGCTACATGCAGACGATGCAACTCTGGTTGCAAATGCAGCAAATGAGCTGCAGCACTCAATTAGAAAGTTATTACATGCGTCTGGAACATTTGGCCTTACTATTAGCCTCCAAAAAACTTTGATCGCACTTCCAATCATCCATCCAACAACAGTGACGGCAATCCTCTATAGGTAGTTGAGGAGTGTAGTTACTTGGGATCTACAACATGCAGCAACTTGTCTATGGACGCTGCGATTACAAAGAGAATTACTAAAGCATCGGCTATATGAGTAGATTGAAAAACACAGTATGGCACAATGGAACGCTGACAATAAAAACGAAGCTAGAAGAATACACCGCTGTTATCAGCACCCTTCTCTACAGTTCGATATCTTGCTAAGTATGTCCGCATTTTGAAGAGAAAGTTGGTGAAAGACATTTCGCAAATAGATCTCACCGAAACAAATAACGCCTTTCTTTTAATGATTTCCACCCCTACTCGTGCAATATTTTCGTGGCACTATCTCCCCTATATCGCGATAATATAAAAGCGAGCTGCGCTTCTCTGAATTTTCCCTAACTCGTCCGTCAGTCCCACCTTGTGTGGATACCACAATGCGTAGAAATACTCCAAAATACGACGCACAAGTGTAGTGTAGGCAGTTTCTTTAGTAGACCAGTCGTGGCCGGGAGACTTACTTTTGCTAAGTGGTTCAAGTTGTTGTAATACTCCAGGAGTATCTAATTCTAAATTACGCATGCTGGCAGCTGTTCCTGATACGAATTCTGGAGGATTTGCTTAATCTTCTCTACTGAAGGAATTTCGAAAAGTTGTGCAATTCTGCTTTAGCAGATCTGTCATCAGTAGCATCACCGTTTCTAACGTGGAATGAAGGTATTGATTGTGTTTTTCAGCTAGCATACTTTACGTCGACCAGAATTTCTTAGGATTCTCTACCAAATTACGTGACAGGGTTTCGTTTTGGTAACTATTGTAAGCTTCTCGCATTGAAGTTCGATCTACATTTCTAGTTTCTGTAAATGATTGCCAGTCTTGGGGATTTTTTGTGCCTTTAAACTTGGCATGGTCTTTTTATTTGCTTTTTTAACCGTTATCTAACCTGTTTGGTGTACCACGCTGCGTCAGCCCCCTCTATTGTTAATAATGTTTGGTTTGAATCTGTCGGTGGTTGTCGATATTATTTCTTTGAATGTAAGCTACATTTTTAGTTTCGAGAGACTGGAAATCCGCGCTCAGGAAAGCGTGAATCGATTTTTTTATCTGCTTTTATGAATAAATATAATTTTCTTTTAATTTTGGTGGATTTGGAAAGTTCGATATTCAGTCTCGCTACGATTACCCTGTTTTCACTAATCCCTATGTCTGTCCTGATTCTCTTTATTAGCTCCGGATTATTTGTTGTTGCTCCAGAGGACCCTTCAGATCTCTTAGAGACGTAGAACACCGAACACCGAAGTCTTACAGCTGGCAAGCACAACCTGCATCCATGTAGTCCTAAGCCACCGACGTTTCAGATCGCTGGAACATGTCAGGTGCGTGGATCCTGGGAGAATACCAAGTGCTGTTCGAAGAACTGTAGGAGGGTGTAGGTCATTGGGAAGGTACCTCTAATGACCGTCACAAGTGGTGTCTAGCTGTTCGCAAAGGGTTCACGTCTGCAAAGGACGAGCATACACAAGGAGAACAATGAAGAGGTTAAGACGAGAGGTCGGAGCGGCTTCGGTTCACAGACCTTTACAATTAAAATGCTCAAACAGGAGCAGCGACTGCCACTCTCAAGTGGAACTTTTCAACCATAACATACGTCGCATGGTCTAAGCTAAGTATGCTACGCCATTGTCGAGGTTGGACGGATATTATAATGTGTACTGCGTTAAGGAAAAAGAGTTTTTCATAACATTTTTACGGTGAAGTAGCTATTGTAAGTGAAAATACAGATTTTAATTTTCAAGCTCTTCAAAGTATGCATACTGTGGGATCTTAAGTTGTATAAAAATAAAAGGAGAGTTAAATTATTATACCGGTATAACAAAGAGGGAAATTTAGGTGACGATGTAAAGACATTATATCAATCCAACGAACATCGGTCAGGACTTACTGACACTTAAAAAAAGTCAAGTTCCCCTTCGCGGTTTAGACGATTGCCAGCGAAAAACGAAAACACTCTTCTAAGAGATCTTATGTAGATGTAATTTACAGACTTTACAAGATATTGAAGCAATTATAATTATCCCTAGCAAATCGTGCTTCATCTGTGACTTTGGTGTGCAGATTACTGTCTCATAGGTACTTTGATACTAAGCACCTAAATCATTCACAAAATATGAAGTGAAAATAATAAATCAAAAGAAAACACGCAAAGATGATAGCTGTGAAAGTGCATCATCTACATAAATAAGTAACGCGTTAAACTGTAAAGCATATTCTACTGTGAAGCACATACGCCAAAAAGAAAATGAGTAATTCAACGCTATCCCTCCCGTATTTTACATTTTATTGAAACTGCCGAAAGCTACTTTATATTGCAAAAGTTTCTGCATAAATAAATGTCATGCTCAGGAGAGTATTTAGGGGGTGGAAAAGTAGGCACGTGCCAGGACTGCAGATTTTAGTGGCGGAAATGCTTGCGATTTTTTTTAACCATGATCATCATACTGGATCCTGAATTTTAAATCTCCAATCGCCGGGAAATATTATTTGTCGTAGTGTTTTTTTCTCTCAGTAGTATTACCAAAGCTAAGAAATAGTTTAATGTACCGATGTTACCACCGTCATGAACCGCAGACAATCTCCAGGTGGGGCGACTTGAATGCCTCAACGATACAGATAGCTGTACTGTAGGTGCAACCACATGATAGGGGCATCTTTGGAGACGACCGACAAATGTGTGATTCCTGGAGATAGGCAACAGCCTTTTCAGTAGTTGCAGGGACAAAAGACTAGATGATTGAGCTATCCTTGTAACGTAATATTAAGTGGCTTTGCTATACAGTTACTGGGAACGATTGAAAGCAAAGGGAAACCACGTCGTTACTTTTCCAATATGGCATGCAGCTCTACTGCAGTATTTAAATCGATGTGTTTCATTGTTATATCCCTTAATAGGGTAGGGAGGTTAGAAAAGTGATAAGGGGAAATTGATAGGATGAAGTTAGTTATATTGGGGATTAGTGAATTTCCGGTCGGATGAGTACAGGTATATAAATACAAAATCAGTTGGGATATTACAGGTTTAACAATGAATAATAAAATAGAAATGCGTATAAAATACTATAAACAGCACATTAATCGCATTATCGTAGCCAAGATAGATACGAAGTTAACACAGTAGTACAAATCTAGGAAAGCTAGAAATGTAGGTCTGCCTTTTCTTAATTCGTCATCTAAGATGAGTCGTATGATGATGAGGAGATCGAAGTAATGTACGAGGAGGCAAAGAAAATTGTTAAGACATTGAAGTTCAAAAATGTTCAAATGTTTTTTAAGGTTAAGGGACTTAACTACGGGGTCATCAGTCCCTAAACTTACAAACTACCTATGAACTAGCTTATACTAAAGACGGCACAAACATCCCTGCCCGAGGGGGGATTCGAACCCCCGACGTGGAGCGGCCAATCGAATCGTAGCATAGAGCCTCAATGCGCTCGGTCGCTTCGCCGCGACAAGACATTAAAGGAAAAGGAAACTTGTTTGTAATGGGGAACTGGAATTCGGTAATAGGAAAATGAAAAATAGTAGTTGAATAGGCACTGGGGAAAGAGAATGAAAGAAGAAGTCCCCGGATAAAACTTTTCACAGAATATAAACTAATCATTACAAACATTTGCTTTAAGAATTATGAAAGAAGTTTGTATACGTGGAAGCGACCAGGAGACGAAGGTACCAGATAGGTTGTATGGTTTTTATAATGGTAAAAGATAGATTAGGGAACCAGGTTTTAAATTGTCAGACACGTCCAGAGGCAGATATAAGCTCTGACGATATCTTAATTGTTATGAACTGTAGACAGAAACTTAAGAAACTACAGAAAGGTAGTAAAATAAGGACATGGCGTTTGTATGAACTACAGGAACCCGATGGTCTTTAGAAGTTCGGAAGGAGGTTTAGTCAATAAGTGACAGAAACGGGGGAAAATAAAACAGTAGAAGTGGAGTAACTTCGGCAGATGAAATAGTCAACGAAACAGGAGACCAAATAGGTAGGAAGACATAACCTAATCAAATCCTTGGTATCATATTCAATTTAATTGATGATAGGAGATAATATAAAAAATGCAATAAACTAATCAGGTAAATTGGGTACAGATCATTAAAAATTAATATTGACTCATAATGTAAAATTGCTAAGTATGTGTGTCTAGAAGCCAGATAGAAACTTGTAGAAGAACGTATAACTAGGGGAAAGTTGGATATCGTTTACAGGAAAATGCAAGAGACATTTGGAGACAAGAAAAGCAGTTGTGTGACTATCAAGAGCTCAGATTGAAAACCGGATCTGAAAGGTGGAAAGAATATACAGAGGGGCTACACGACGGAAATGAACTTCGAACCAATATTGTAGGAAGAGGAAGTAGATGAGTGTAAGGTAGGAAATACTACACTGAAATATGAAATTAATAAAGCAGTGAAAGACCTAAGTGAAACAACGCCCTTGGAGTAGACGACATTCCCTCAGAGCTACTGAAGTGTCACGATCAAATTATTCCACCTGATGTGCAAAACGCATGGGTCAGGCAAAATACCATCAGACTGTCAGAAAAATGTACTTATCACGATTCCATAGAAAGCAGGCGCAGACTGGTGTGAAAATTATAGAACCATCAGTTTAATAAGCCGTGGTTGCAAACTTCTAACATTAATTATTTACAGACGAATGGAAAAACTGGTGAAAGTCGACCTCGCCGAAGATAAATTTGGATTTAGCAGAACTGTAGGATTACATGAGGCAATATTCACCATACTTCTCACCTTAGATGACGAATTAAGAAAAGGCAGACCTACATTTCTGGTTTTTCTAGATTTGGAGAAAGCCTTTGACAATGGTGACTGGAATAAATTTATCTATTTCTGTATCCAGAACTAGTAGAAAAATTACGAAAGTGCTTTTTCTAAATCTAAACATCGGATTGATTTCTTAATATGTGATAGTTTTCTCCATTTACTTCTAATAAAAATGGACATTATTATTACATATGTAAGTTTTAAATGGCATAGTTAAATTTTACGTAGAAATCAGCTTAAATGTTAAGCGAAATTTAAATAAATAACTGCCATTAAATTCATTTTCTTTGGGGGAAGGGGGGTTAGACTACATGTGGAGGAATGGAGTTGTGGGTGGAGGGATTGTGGAGATATAAGGGGGGGGGGGGGGGGAAGAAGGGACTATTTTGTCCAGCGTCGTAGCAGCCGAGTTGTGGGCTCGGATAGGCTAGCGTATAACATTTCAGATTTTAGTCTTCTGTGAGTGAATTACACAATTTGTTTTAAATTAATCTAATTGTAATAAATTCCTAAAAGTGATTTTGGTACGTATATGGTTAGAATTCAGAAATACAAAGACAATAATCTGTTTGAAGTTCGAAAGATAGTATGAGATTCATCACAGCGCTTTTTTACTAGCTGAAGAATATTTTCGTGAATGCATTATTTCCTAGAACGTGATTTTTAGCATACAGAAAACATGTTCTCGTATGCAGGCGTAAGTGTCGGTAGAGAATATTGTTAAGTATAGTAAGAAATAAGGCAAGTATGAGAATAGTGGCTGCTCTTTTTTTGTATTACTATATGTAGTGTCTTGTAAACGATATACGTTTTGGGATGGAAATCATTAAAATAATATGCCATTTACTTGCTGGAGTACAATTTTCTGCACAATGGTTTACGAAGTATTACGTCAGAATAAATTGTTCCATATTTCATTCTTCCTGATTTCTATCATAATTTTTCGTTGCTACAGGACCTTTCTTGCGAAATTGTAATCGTCAGTTCACTCCTCTGAATGAGACAATAGGAGTATATTGTTGCCACCCATCTACAAAGGGAGAAACGATCGGCGTAATACGTAGAATTGGAGTTTTAACAGAAAAATGTGGGTGTTTATTTTCCCCGAGAGTTGTTATACAGTACAACGCTATAGTGGTTCGATGAAATCTTGTACAATCGCATAAGAGTGAACTGCAGAATAATCACTTGGTGTCACAAGATAATTAAAACTATTTCATTTCCCTGTGATAACAGAAATTTTCTTATACGAGAGTTCTGCGTCAGACATTGATACACAGTTAGTTGTTACATATATACGACAAGCAGTTCTCTGTGGTCTTTCAGCTGATTTTCTCCTTGCACCAATGTTTTCTAAGTCACAGTGGTTAATTACTGATACAAAGTATCAATGTGACTCATTGCACACAGAAAATGTCATGATCATTGTGATTGTCGAAAATTTGAAGTTACAATAATAATGATAATAATGTCGTGTGGCTCATTGTCCTGGTGCAAGTCTTTCAATAGGACGCCACTTCGGCGACTTGCATGTCCCTAGCCTACCCCAGTTATCCAACCGGGGAAAGGGGAGCTACAGCTTAATAATTAAAAATCATGAAAGAAACCTTGACCTTTTAACCTCTCAAATCCCTTGTGAAATGTACCATATCTTTCTCTAGCGCACTTCCATCGGGAAACCGTAACCTTTACAACTGTCAAAACCATCATGAAATGTACCTTTAACTTTTTATGCGTACCTCGATTTATTTTCCAGTAGCTGGTACGGCCAATTACTTTGAGAGTAATCCGAAGCTCTGTGAACAGAAACGTATGTCAAATTTTGACAGGTGTTAAGTGGCGAAAAGAGCTTTGAAATTTATTTCGACGTAGAGGATTTAAAGGATTGGTTGTAAGGACGGCGAACTTTTCATCGGTCATATTATATGCTATCTTGTTGCAATGTCGCAAATAATTTAAATTCAAAGCAATAGCCTAATTTCCTTTATTGGGGTGATTCTATTGTTTGGATATACCTTCACAGAGACTGATGAAATTTCTTTTTGAAACTCATTTTTAATTCTCATCTGTAAAAATAATAATATTCACAGAGTGCCTAAAGATACGCAACATCAAGAGCAGCAAAATTACTAAAGAATGAAGTTTGCCTTGATACACAGTTTCTCCAGAATCTCAGTAAAAGCTCACATTTATGACTTTACGTCTGTTTCACAAACATCGCCCATACTTACAAAGGCTAGGTTGGCTATGTCGTGGGTGTGCTGGACTGGACAACGCAGCACCCATGCTACTTTCCTCTATGTATCGGTGTTTGACGTTGTCATCTGCAATAAATTCGTGTATCAAAAGAAAATCTCACTTTGCGTGGATATGAGTCAACTGAAATAATGCTTTGAAGAGCTCTCGAACTAGGTTACCCAGTTTAACTTTGTGTTTGTAGTGGTTGAGTCCCGGTTTGGATTCCCGGCAGGGAACTGGGTGTTATTTGTTGTCCTCATCATCGTTTTCATCATCGACATGCAAGTCGCCGAAGTGTCGTCAAGTAAAAATACTTACACTAAGCGGCCGAATAATTCTACCTGGGATATCCCGATCAAAAGTGCCGTACTATCATTTAATTTCCATGAGTGATAGGAAAATGAAAACAAAAGTCAAATTTTAGGCCACTGGATGGAGTTTTGAGCCGCAGATACTGCAAATGAGCAGTCTTAACTCATTAGAAGTAACAGCCGTTATACTGTTTAACCAGCAATCACTTGGTTACTCGAAATTCTTTTACACAAATATGACGAAACAGGCAAGTGCTCCGCGATATACAACGGTTGGAACTTAAATAGTGGAAAAACTTATGTGGGGACACCATGCAATAGAATCTACTTTTGTCACTGACGCACGTTGTTGGCATACCTACCTTACCTCCGAGCAAATGGACTCGCCCGTCCCACGTCACCACCGGTGTGCTCAAAATCGAGGGAAAGTTGTGAGCGAGCGGTCTAACGTAACGGTATCACTATGTTTTCGAAACAGGAACAACGGAGTTGGAACAAGATTGAATGTGCCTGGGAATGCGAAAAATTGCATCGCGATGGCTCCTGAATGAACTGACGAAAATGCAGAAACTGATTTGTTAGGACACTGCTCAGACGCACTTGGAGCGCTACGTGCGCGAATGAGAGGCCTTCTTACGCAGTATCGTAACACACGGGCCAGATCGTACGAGCCAAAACTGAAACTCCAATACAACCAATGGCGTCATTATGGGTCGTCGCGAAAGTCGAAAAGTGCGTCAGAGGCCCAGTAAGGTGAATTTTATGGTGATTCTCATATACGACTGTGATAGTGTCATCTTAACGCATTACGTTCCTCCACGGCAGACCGTCAGTGCTCAGTATTACTGTCCATTGTTGGAGCATCACATGCGATCATCTTTGCAGAAGACGTGGCAACACTTTCTTCGGAACCCACCCATCATTTTGCACGACAATGAGTGGGTGCATACAGAGTAAGCTTTTCTGTTCAGTCAATGGGACTGGGAAGTACTGTACCACCCACCATACTTCCCGGACTTAAGTGCTTGTGATTTTGATTTGATTCCGAAGATGAAGAAAGCACTTCGTGGCAGTCGCTTCACAAGTGTTCAAGATATTCGACAGGCAGTAGACCGCTCCATTCGTACCATCAACGGAACAGGCTCTTCTAACGATGTACTTGTTCGTATGTATGTATATATATGTGTGTGTGGGTGGGTGGGTGGATATGTGCGGTTTGATTTTAATTTTCCGTTTAATTAATTGGGAGGGACCCGCGTGATCCTAGCGATCACGGGTGAGATGTGGCCACCGGAATAGCCTTTCATCCTTTGGAAGTATTAGCTCAAATAGTCGTTGTATTGCTTAGTAAATGTAAGTAGCTTGCTATTAAACGTGTAATTTTCAGAAGGGGATGGAGACCAGGTTAATTTTTTTCATGACATCTGTTTCGTCGCCGTTTTCATTATGTAGGATAAGAAATAGTTAATCCGAGTCGTAACAGAATTTTGATCGCCAGTAATTATTTAGAACATAACTATGCAATTCTTTGTAGTTTATTTTCACTGATTTCGTAGGTTTTGTATACGTTTCTTTGTCGGTTGTGATCTTTCTCATGAGCTCATCACAAAGCAAAGTGCTCTCACCGTGAATCTGCAATGTGTCCTCCATTTCTTCCAAAGTCAGGGAATGTTGAGGCCAGTATGGACCACCTTTTTTGCGTATTTACTGATTTTCGTGTGGTTTTCCCTGTCTTGTGTAATGACTAACGTACGTCGCCACGTGTTCATAGTATTCTAAACAAGTTGATCCTTGAAATATCCATCGTATGTTAACGCCTATATAAAGTACAAGGGGCATTAAAATGAAACCCGGTTTCTAGAGTAAAGTAACGGTTACGATTTTATTAAGTCAAAATGTAGTAATACGCAGTACATAAAAAATAGTCAAGGTTACCTGGCAAGTTACGTCAATGGAGAACGATCTGTTTAAATGTTAATAAAAATACACCTACTTTAGATTGTTACGCCAAGATCGCTGATAAAATATATTTATTTTCATTGACCGGTTGCAATCATTTAAATCATCATATTCAAAATGGATTACAATGTCTTCACTGAGAAGCAAATGTTAAATAAAGAATTTATCGTTGAGATATAAACTGAAGAAAAATACGTGGTCAACATATCAAAAAATACGTTGCGAAAATGGATCGTCATATTAGGTTAACAGGTAAAATATGACTATTTCTGACGTAAGTTTAAGAGCATACTTACGTCGGAAATAGTCACATTTTAACTTTTAATGTAATATGACAATCCAATTTGGTGACGTATTTTTTAAAGTGTTGACAATGCTTTTTCATTAATTTTATACTTGAAACGTTTTATTTGACAGGTGCTCCTAAGTTGAGACCTTGTAAACCTGAATATGAAGATTTAAATCATAGAAACCGGTCAAGGAAAATAAATATAATGTATCAGCAATCTTGGAGTAACAACCTAAAAAAGGTGTATGTTCATTATCCATAATAGACGTCAAAACTGTTGGCACAGGTACCCCATTGCGACACTACACAGTCGCTTTCCTTCATGAAGAAGCTAGTAAGTTGCCATCGCATCCAGGCGTGAACCCAGCCACATACCTCTGTAATGTGTGCACCGCAGTTGGTGAGATTGTGTGAACGGCCCTATCGCTAATTTGCGTGTGATTCATCAGGCTTACGATATCATTACGGAAATAAATATGAATCATTCCTTTCAATTAGGCAATTATCGATACAAAAACACTAGAGGTATCTGGGATTCTTAACCCTAATAAATAATAGCTCGGAGGATTCAATGTTCAACACAGTAATTTAATTATAAAAAAGGACGGTGTGCAAATTCAGGGATGAATTATGATACAAAACTAACGAATCTCTAACAAGGATGGCACAACCTCTACCTATTATGAGGACGTGTTGTTTTAAAAGAAATTAAAAGTCGCTATCCAACTCGGTAGAGAATCAAACTAGAAGCTCAAAAACACAGTCAACTAGTGTAAGGTACAATTATTTTCAACTGCGTTATAGTAAATGCGTTGTGCTTATATCACCAATTCCCAATACTACTCTGATAAGACGAACAAGAGGATCTCGAAAACTGCTGCCTCTCTTGCCAGAAGCACAAGAGAAGCTCAATTGTAATCTTGTAAATGAGTGCTTCGAAATGCAAATACACTGCACTGAAGTAATAATTCTGTTCCTCTGCTCACAGAGAGTCAATGAGGGATATTTCAAGCAATGTGATCTGCAATTGCAACTAATTGTGAGCTAAGTCTCTGGACGATTTGCGAACAACTGCCTACCTGCGTCCTTGCAAAACGAGCGCAGCTAGCCGAATCCCCTGACTTACTTTTCAGCAAGCCACGAGTCTCTCCTGACCGTTTTCTCAAGTGCCAATCTCTCTCCCCCACATTTACTTCCTTCTCAACATATTTCCCGCGAAAAAGAAGCTTCTGGAGACTTCTAGAAAGTTCTAGAACGTTTCCACCATTTGGCGGTTGAAATCAACTCCCAATCGTAGCGTCGTCCGCGAGTGTTGGCACGAAGCGGCATCGGCTGGTCAGTAAACTGTGACCTCGCACCGGCTGGTCAACACGCCACACCCTCTAGGTGTTACAACTCTCCTCGTCGCTTGCTGGCCTCCCTCACTGACTTGGATGCATTCCCTGTTCCAACCAAGAAAAGTACTACATGCAAATATTGTTAATATTCAATGTTGTCTACCAGCATCAACCAGTTTTGTCCGTGACCTAGTCAACATGAATATTCCCACTCTTCCTACCGATTTTTGCTCTCAGATTATCCTGAATCAAACTGGTACCAGTAATCCACATCTATAAATGCGAATGGCTGTTCGGTGTACGTTTATCACTTCTGAACCACAAGAGATGAAGAGCTAAAGGTTTGTACAGTTACTAATGTCTACCCGGGGAAGGCTTTAGGCACGGTTTTGTAGCTATCTGATAGATATTTAGTAATTTGAAGAAAATAACGCGAAATGCGGAACAATAGTTAATCTTTGAAAATTATATTTACTCTTTGAAAATGGTTTTATTAGTTGCATTGTTGCTTGAAGGTTGATAATGATAAAAGGGTAGAGTATTTTGGGATGGAAAGTTATTGGTGTATATAAAATTCTACGTGTGTGTGTGTGTGTGTGTGTGTGTGTGTGTGTGTGTGTGTGTGTGTATGTTAATATTTCGGTCTGCAGTTAAAACTGCAGAACGCAAACGAATGGTCTGTGTGTAACTGTTGTCCGAAGGCTACCGTTGTACACCATAGCAGTTCCTTGCCGATAGCTATAAGAGGGTGGAAGATATGGTGGTTGAAAGTCGTCAAATTATAAAAAAATTCGGACTGAAGGCCAGCGAGTGACGTTTGCGACTCTATAGCAAGGAGGTTACATACAGTGAAACGTGATGCCACAGACCATACATTTCGTCTATGTGTGCTACAATGTCTTCAGCTCTTTATCTGTAAAGATACATACGAATAAGGAAATATAAGAATAAATAAATAAAGCAGTAAAAAAGAATTTTCTTTTAACACATCTCTTAAAAAAAAATCGATTTGACGTTTCGTGCATTACATCAAGTGATCGATCAGTGATATTATTACAATAATTAGTGTTGAATTTCGTGATTAGATTATTCGAAACGAGTGCATTTTACGTATGATTTGATCTACACTACTTACTTTCCTCATAAACGGTAAGTGCATAGACTTCTGCAATCTGATAGGATATTTTTCAGTTCCTTGAAAACTAGTCTCACAGCACACTACTTAGTTTATCTATCATAATCAACCAACACGCGAGCGGAGCCGCGGGTTTAAGCTAGTTACATTATAAATAAATGCACTTTATTAATTATTAATACGTAAACACAGCATGTAAGGTGATGAAATTTCCTGCCGCCTTATAACTCGTCGTCCGTTGCAAATCGATGTCCGCGAATAGCTTGTTTTAGAGGTCGAATGACATGAATGTCACACCATGCAAGGTTGGGTCTATACGGTGGATGTTCCAACGTTTCCCATTGAAAATGATGCAGTATTGTCTTCAATGCATTTGCCATGCATGGACGGGCTCATTATCATGCAGGAGGAAAACGCCATTGGACAACTTACCAGGACTCTTCGACCTGATGGCTTGTCTAAGGCTTGACTTGATAGCACAAGCACAGACAGTGATTACCTACTTCAAGAACTCGAAAGCAGTTTTCTTTGTAGTCAAAAAGAAGGACATCATGACCTTTACCAGAACTGGTGTGCAAGGTATTTGATTTCCTTGTAGGTGGTGAAGTCGCATGATTCCACTGCTTGCTCTGACGCTTGCTTTACCGTTTAAAATGGTGACACTATTTTCATCACCTGTGACAATACGCGACCTACTTAGTTGGTGGGGAACCCACACTGCACAAATTTTTCGAAAGTTAAAGTGTTGCTGCATTTTGGTGTGGCCGGTGCCTACTCTGATGCCCAGTAACCGATGGATCTCGTCCACAGTGATTCTGCGATTCTCCAGGACTAAAGCATTCACTCCCGCAATCATTTGCGGTGTGATGACACGATGAGACTGTCCAGGACGAGCATCGCTCCAGTGACTCGCGCCCCTTAAGGAATCTTTTCCGCCATTCCACCACACTTCAACGACTCAGACTGCTCTCACCGTACACAGCCGTCATCCTTCCATACATTTCAAGGCCTTCAACTCCTTCCGCCTCTTCGTTGTTACTGCTTACTCGCCTGCATATTCGGTAGTGCACGATAACTTGGTCGGGGGTTCGAATCCCCCCTCGGGGACTGATGACCCCGTAGTTAAGTCCCATAAGCTTAACAAACATTTGAACATTTGAACGATAACTTGTGTGACCACCCTCTCTTCGGCGTGAAACCACACTGGCGCTGAGCAACGCCAAACGTTTCGCTCTTGACAGTCTTTCTCGTGCCACAATACCTAGAACTGCGTGGTACCATTTTACCCCGCTTCCACAAGTTGGTACCAACGCTGGCGCCAACATTGGCCAATATTTTTGCTACAGCGTCGTCACATTGGAGCCAAAATTCAGTTGACTTCGTTGAGAGCCAACGTAAACATATTTGACGCATAAATCGCGGCCGATGCGTTAACGGTTTTGAATATGAATAATTACGTTTTTTCATTGTAAACCAAAAAAGGAAACATATGTAAAAGATAATGGGGTGTGTTGTATCACTTACGAAATCAGAAAGTTTTAAAATATGTTACAAGTAATCGATACACGTTATTAAAACTTAGACCTGCTCCTTTAAATGTTTGAATTTATAAAGAAAGATACGTTTTGGAGGAATGCTATGCGTCTTAATGTTCTTCTGGTACTGACGCTTCGATTTATTGCTACAGGAGACAGTTTTAGAAGACTACTCTTTCTTTATAAAGTAACCATGTAGTTGATATGACTGGTCGTGCTTCAAGTTTGCAAAGCAATATGTGAACCTTGACATAAATTGTGAGGTAATGTTAATTTTTGAAATTTGCATTCTGTAATTGAGTGTGTCAAATTTCTGAAAAGTTTTTAATTTCACTGGTTGCGTCTAAGATTTTCAGTGTCATTGCGAGTTTAGTGGTTGCTTTCACAAATAAATCACTTTCTGATACATTTCTAATATATACAACGAGATTTTGAAACTTTAAACGCCGACGAAGACGAACGAAGGAAGAAAGATGGGAAGACTACAGAGATAGAATGAAACGTTGGAAGGCGTACCGATATTAGTCCAACGTCAAAAAGCCGAAAAGCAACGGAGCAGTACCAACGTTGGAGCCAACGTTGGTTCCAATGCTATTACACCGATCCATACATTGGACGAACAGTGTTGGCGCCAATCCAATGTGTGGATTTGGCCTTACGTGTAAGGCAAACTTAGCCGCAATGACCAGTTTCATCTGAATGAACATCACAGATGTTATTTCCCCCCTTTGAAACCTTATTTGTGAATTTATAGTGGTTTCAGTAATTTCATTGTGATGAGAGTTGAGCTATGGCTACATGAAAAGCGTTCTAAATCAAGACTAGCTAGCTATGAGTGCAAGGAGTAATTTACTTAGATTTTTGACATCCGCATTATGATATCTTTCGTTTGACTGCTGAATATTTCACTACCTATTTGAATGCGTTTCCGCGAAACCAAAAGTAATCTCAATTCCAGCTCTGGACGATGTGTATGAAACAAGAGCTTGGCACCTTGTTGTTTAATGAAATGAGCACGAATGTGGAATGAAGTTGCACATTGTACAATGAACGCCTCGAATAAAATGTTGTAGTAACCCACCTATGACAATAGTTGAACGTGCTGTCCAAGGGAGACAGAATAGATATCACGATTCTGCATGAAGGCATGATGGTGCAAGCAAGGATGTTATTGTACGACAGAGTGAAAAACTGTTGCTCGGTGTTTTGGTTACCATGGTGGGTAGCATTATGTGTTGCAATATTTTCATTAACTGTTTGTGGACAATTAGATACCACTAGGTATCTGTCAAGGTATTAATAAACCTTTACCTCATGAAGTTCCCAGACCCCAAGTAATTAGGAGAAGAGATTGAAAAACTAATGGTCATCAAACGACGCAAATCTGTATTACAAGAGAAGTAGTTTATGTTGACCAAAAAAAGATGAGCAGTAAATGCCACTACTGGTACTTTCATGAAAGGCTTGTATTCAACAAACATCATTACCATGTAATTCTGTCTTCTATTTTAACATTCCGTGAAATGATTTTATTACAAAACTATCTGTAAACAAGGCGTTGCCCGGGTGTTTATAAATCCTACACTCTCGTAGTCCACATCCCGTTTCCACCTCTCTCTGCATCCACTTCTTTCTCTCCCATGTCTCTGTTCGTTTCCACCTTTCCCTCTCCCGGCAAAGTTTTTGCAAGCTACCCTCTGTCATTTACCATACAAACATTTATGTACCAAGTGATCTTCCTCTTGGTTTAAAGGTCATGTGTAAAAAATTCATAAACACCGGAGCAAAACTATGCAGTTTGTAAAATTTCGTAAGTTAAGAACCTCCAACATGCACAGAACGAATTTATATACAGTGACACTCCTCTTGTTTTTAAGGTAGCGTGTGAAAAATTTCATCATTATCGGACACAAAGCTATATATTTCTATGCAATAGAAACGCAGGGTTACATTGAAGAAAGCACTTGGTTGTTCTCAAATATTCCAGTTTTATTTCATACAACCCTTGTTCTGAGAATAACGAAAACAACAGAAAGAGGTTCTGAGAAATTAGTAGAGCTGGTCTGAAGTTATGGCGCGACCTAGGTATTTAGGGATCCACTTTTATGTTGGAAAGAACCCCTCCCCCATTCACCGTATAAAACTTAAGGTAGACGGTGACTTTCCTCTTGTTTTAAAGGTGGAGTGTGCGAAATTTGGTAAAGAGCGTAATGAAACTGTAGATATCGGGAGTGTGTGGAAGAGGTATGCTCCGCCATCCACCTATCAAAACATACTTTAGTAGCTGAAGTTTTCTACCTATAAACTACATTCCTGCCAAATTTCAACTTCATTGGTGAAGTATTTTTCGAGATTTCGTGTTTAGTCAGTGAGTGAGTGTCCTTGTGCTTTTATATACATAGAGATTAAGAAAACAGATTGCTTAATTATGGATGCAAGAGAATTAAGGGATACTTACAGAAAAAAATAGTAACATGCAAATCTGTAATGCTAACTTTATTTGATACATGGTCATGCCTGATGCGACAGTTTTACGACATCTACAGCGAAGCTGTTATGAGCGGTAGACTTCTTTTCGTTTTATAATTTTATGTGTGTGTGAGGGGGAGGGGAGAAGCAGTTACAAAACGCTTCATAAACGTCCGAAATTACATGCAAACTTCGTTGCAGGGCAATAACTACTCCCATTTTCCAATAATTGACGCATAAGTCTGTGTATTCTCCCGCAGTGGCCTCTCATTATTTATGACGTCATATGTCCTAAGCTATGTGTCGTGGTCTTTTGTTTTTTTGGGTCAGGAACCTTCGTAGCCGTAGGGTGAACAGTTCACCAAAGTTTCATTGCAATCGAATGAATGGTTTATGAACACGCAGAGGACATACAGACAAAAATATATAACGTGTGTGTGTATGTGTGCTTCCAACCTTATGTTTGTTACAGTAATAACGCCATTATTTCTTTTTTCATAAAAATATTGTCACCAACAGACACCATATTTATATGAGTTATACATATATAAAAAGTGTTGCATTACCACCATTGTAGGCGTTCATTCCCTTTGCATTAAAACTGAAAAGAGATATAGAAAACTTGTTTGAGCTTTCTTTATAGATTATGACAACAGGAATTGACAAGTTGTACGTAATAACAGCGTAAAAACTTTGCAAATGCTGAAAATGTAAAAATTTATGTGAGTTCAACAATTATAAAACTATTGTCTTTCAATTTAAAGTAGGAGAAGAAGCTATCGGCTAAAATGATCTTGACTGATAGAAACGAAGACAGAAATTACATATTTTTACCTCGCTTATTATTATTTTAACTGATTCATTAACAATCATTAATCCAATGAGAAACAAAAGAACGTTGTTACCTTTTGACAAATTCCATAATTAGGTGTTAAGGATTTCGTTTTCAGAGTCATTGTCTAGAATAAATACATTATACCAAAAAAACTTCACAAAGTCCATTTCAGTACAAAATGTATTCCACATCTCTGTTCAACATAAAGAATCAGACTCTGCGTCTTACACTTAACAAGTCCTGACTGCTGCTGGCTACTGCAGACTGCCAACTGCTACATGAGATGCCGTCCACCGCCGTCCGACAGTCAGTAGCAACAAATCTCTGATATAAGTCATTGTCAGAAATAAAATGTGCGAATTTTCACAATGAATATTAAAGAATCACGCACGCACATGCATACTTCATTGCCGGTTTAGTATCTGCAGAGCCACGACAACGCTCCTACCCTACTGGACGGCTACCTGGGTACGAAACTAACCTCGTGGCCTGATTTAGTCCACAGGACAGCAGAAAAGTCCTGAACCGCGCTGATACGTGCATGGGAGAAATACAACATGCGGAAGCGCGTAAAGTGTTATCTTTTAATTTTGGCCTTTAATTAAATATTACTCGGTCCTAATGTTATGTTATCATTCATCTCTTTTCTGCATAGAATTAGCTTTGTTTATTTTAAGCCGTTGAAAAATCTTCCTGCGAACGTATATTAAGACATTAACTTGTATCCAGAGATTTTTTTTAGATACGTATGGATAATCTGAATGCTGTAAATCTGCTGTTTTCCTCCATAGTTGGCATTCTGTTGTTGTTGTGGTCCTCAGTCCGAAGACTGGTTTGATGCAGCTCTCCACGCTACCCTGTCCTGTGAAAACCTCTTCATGTGAGGATACGTACGTCAACCTACATACTTTTGAATGTACTTACTGTATACGTCCATCGGTCTTCCTCTACTATTTTTACCGCACACACTTTCTTCAGATGCTAAATTGACGATTCCTTGACGTCTCAGAATATGTCCTACCAACCTATCCCTTCTCTTAATCAGGATATCTCAGAAACTCCTTTTCTCCCCAATTTTGTTGATCACGTCCTTATTAGTTTTGCGATCAACCCATCTAATATTCATCGTCCGTCTGTAGCACTACATTTCGAAAGCTTCTATCGTGTATTTTCTTAAACTCCTTATCGTCCACGTTTCACTCCCATGTAATGCTACACTCCAGACAAATGTTTCACAAAGGACTTACTAAAATTTAAACTAATATCGGATGTCAACAAATTTCATGAGAAACGCTTTTCATACCATAGCCATTTTGCATTTTATATCATCTTTACTTCGGCCATCAGAAGATAACTTGGTACCCAAATAACAAAATTCATCCACCACCCTTATCGTCACATCATCCAATCTAATTCCTTCAGCATCGCCTGACTTTCTGATACTACCTATATGAGAATATGAAACAAATGAGTGGCACAGAAATGAAGTTCAGTACCGACATGCACTTTTACCATACTCAGAACGATTAAATGTAGTGTCAGTCGTTCTGAGTATGGTAAAAATACATGTCGGTATTGAACTTCATTTCTGTGCCACTGAAGTGTGTTCTCAAATAACGTTCCTGCCCATTTCAGTCCAGATAATTTCACTTTCATGTTTATTTGCCGTACAGTAATGATATTATTTCAAGAAAAAGGGGAGACATGTACTATGCATCTTTATTCTCTGTCGAATTTCAGGTGCTACTAACGTGTTCGCCATTTGCTTGACCTATGCGTTTGCCACGACCGACAACTACAGGCACAGCGAGCGTACAGACGTCTCACCAGAAAGTCAAAATTTTCAGCAAATAGTTCTATTCCCTTTTATTCTTCTGTGTTGTAACTTTTTTGACAGTGGACGCGTTTGACGGACGATTGACCACATTGAAATTCCGCACGGTACAAAGCGCAAAGTGAGGTCTGCGGTGGCTGGATTCTGCATTGGAACAGATCAGCCAGGCTTACCGCCGCTCATAGCTCAACACTTCCATCAGTGGAGCTGCACGTACGACTAATCTGCTGCATCTCTCATGCCAGTTATCCACATTAAGGCACTTTATGTGCCATTAGCTATCTGCTGGTGAAGATATTAAACGGGTGGCACACATAATGATCCTATTGCTATGCAAAATGCTTTCCTGTCATGTAGGCAAGTGTCGATGCATGGTGAAGTAGATGAAACTTTTTTTTTATGAACGTAATCTATTTCAGTGCCAACATCAGGGAATAACGTTACTTTCTTTGTTGAGTCTGCTCGACATGTGCACATTAATTTCTGACTGCGTCTTTGCGTCTATCGAACTTTGCTCCACTAACATACAATTTATTTCAGTAGTGACAATATGATAGCTGCGTGTTTTTGAGGATTTGTAACGATAAATGAAATAAGCAAATGTTTCATCTGAAGGTCCATTGAGCACGCAAATTTTGGTACTTCGATCAAATTTCGATTCTCAGCAGCTTCCCCTTAATCTATAACTTTCTCAATTTTGAAACAGAAAGTCACGTAAAACTATCGTTTAATCACATAGAGCAATTAACTCATTGAAGTTAAAACACAAGATTCTCAAACTTCTATGACGTATTTATGCAAATGGATACATCGAATGGAAGTTTCTACCACGGCAGAGTAGGCAGCTTCACTGGCCACTTTACCACCTGGCAAAGCGACCTACCTCAACATCAACAATTTACCGCACCTTCTCGGTGCGGTAATAGCCGAGTGGTCTGGAGCGCTACGTTACGGAACGCACGGCGTCCCCCGTCGGAGGTTCGAATTCTCCCTCGGACATAGATGTGTGTGTTGTCCGTAGGTTAGTTTAACTTAGTTTAAGAAGTTTGTAAGAGTAGGGAGTGATGACCAACGTAGTTTGGTCCCATAGGATTACAAACATCTGAACAATTGAACATCTGCTGCACCACCATCCTCAGTTCAATCTCTGATCTCCGGTTCAGTCTACATGATGTTTCCTTTTACACTCTAGCAACATTGTAACGGCTCTACAGATGTATTGCGACATCAATGTGCATAGGACGGAACGAGAATCCAGGTTGAAACCACAGCATAAGTGTCTTTATTCAAGTTAAACTATTAGATTCCTAAATGTTTTCGTCTCAAATATCAACTTTCGAAAACATCATATAGAATGGGATGGATATGATTACTAAGTGTACCAGACTGACAGGCTATTTAGCGTGATTTCCTAGTGAACAAGAGACCCAGATTGGAATCCTGACCCTGGATCCTAGCTTCAGCCTGCATAAATACATGCTAGATGTCTGAAACGAAAAAAAAAATCGGAATAATGTACTGCTAGCCATCTGAAATGTTGCACAATGAAGGACCAGACGTATCACAGCCAAATTTACTTGTGGGGTAACACATGGAAGAAAGATTACGTGAATGGAAATATAGCCACATATCTAGTGAGGAAGATCGTGAAATCATTATTAAGTGTTGCCACCTTGCCACCATTGGTTGTTATAGCAGCTGCTACTCACCTCGTCACAGACCCCTAGACATAATTTGCCCAATGGATACGCAACCCTGTAATGTATCATCTTCCTATTATTAGGAGTTGAACTTCATTGAGATCAGTAATTTTATTCAAAAACTTGCGGTAGAAGTAAAAAACTACGGCAATGTTGCGTGTATTTGTTTGCAGGTTACTTTTTATGAACCTACAGTTTTCTCGCACGATATGATGGCTGGCTAAGATAAAACAGTAAGCTAACTTTCACGTTGTCTTCCCTTTGTTGCCAATAAACCAATTAACATATGAAACTTCCTGACAGATTAAAATTGTGTGCGGGAACCGGGACTCGAACCTGGGACCTTTGCCTTTCGCGGGCAAGCGCACTACCGACTGTGCTATCCCGACACGACTCACGATGCCGCCTCACAACTTTACTTCCGCCAGTACCTCGCCTCCTACTTTCCAAACTTCACAGAAGCTGTCCTGCGAACCATGCAAGACTAGAAGTACTGGAAGAAAGGATATGGTGGAGACATGGCTTAGCCACAGCCTTGTGTGCCGGAACCGGGACTCGAACTGGGGACCTTTGCCTTTCGCGGGCAAGCGCACTACCGACTGTGCTATCCCGATACGACTCACGATGCCGCCTCACAACTTTACTTCCGCCTGGAAACATCCCTTAGGCTGTGGCTAAGCCATGTCTCCACCATATCCTTTCTTCCAGGAGTGCTAGTCTTGCATGGTTCGCAGGAGAGCTTCTGTGAAGTTTGGAAAGTAGGAGGCGAGGTACTGGCGGAAGTAAAATTGTGAGGCGGCATCGTGAGTCATGTCGGGATAGCACAGTCGGTAGTGCGCTTGCCCGCGAAATGCAAAGGTCCCCGGTTCGAGTCCCGGTTCCGGCACACAATTTTAATCTGCCAAGAAGTTTCATATCAGCGCACACTCCGGTGCAGAGGGAAATTTCATTCTGGCAATTAACATATGTACGACTGAATCTCAGTTCACTGACTTGGTGGCCGATCACTCTGAGGTCGTGTTTGTAGCCCACGTTTGCTCCGCGGCAGAGGAATCGCGGCGGTTTGTTAGTACGCTGTTCCTCATAAGGCAGCGTGGACTCTGTTTACAGAAGCGGCTGCGGTGGCGGCGGCGACCCCTCCGCTCTTTTTACTCTGCTGCGTCAAAATACCAACGGCTGCACCTCCAGACCGCTCGCACGGCGTCTAATGGGGCTGTTCGGTGCGCCATATGTCTGGCCGTCAGGTGACAACAGGGTGCTCAAGGTCACTGCGGCTGAAACACCTGCTGTGTGAGTGGCGAGAGGAGCCTCCGCAAAATCACAGCAGTTGCCAGTGTTGCCAATTTGGTGTTTTTAGCACTAGATCTGGTGTTTTTTGAAGTTCGTCTAGTGCCAGAAATTCTCATTTAGCGCCATAGCGAAATACTGGTGCTATTTCGACAAATCCAGTGCCAAATCTGGTGTTTAACGGATTTTTCATTAAATTGTCTCCTACGACTAATTCGAAAATCCTGAAATTCATTTAATTTAATAATTTTAATAGAGGAACACAAGCGAAGTTCAGCATTACACGTGTCTAGGTCAACACTCGAGCAGGGGAAGTCCCTGAAATAGTCATACTCGTGCATTAGTAAGCGCAGCATACGGGGCTCAGTGCAAGCGCACTTGTTCAAAGAGTCCTTTTCTTCCCAGCTCCCAGGTAATTTTCCAGTTAAGAATATGTGTCTTTTTTCACCTCTGGAATGCCTAAAGTCAACCCATCTATCGTTGAAATAACACTGCTGTTTGTGCAGGACCCAGGTGTTATTACAGCGGTGTACAATGTTCAAAATGTTCTAATGTTTGTAAATCTTTCGGACTAAACTGCGTGGTCATCAGTCCGTAGCTTACAAACTACTTAAACTAAGGTAAACTAAGCTAAGGACAACACACACACACACAAACACACACACACACACACACACACACACATATGACCTAAGGAGGACTCGAACCTCCGACAGCGAGCAACCGCTCGGTCCGCAACAAGGCGCCATAGGCCGCTGGGCTACTCCACCGCGGCGGTATACAATGAATGGAAAAACATTTGCATCTCATTAAACGAGTTGAAATACAAGACACACTACAATTTTGTGTCAGAAGTGGCATCATGTAGCGATGCAGGTGGAGAAAACCCCTTTAAACCCCTTTGCAAATATTGTAGCTATTTGTGTACTTTTGCTCCCACACTCTACTGCAGACTTAGAGAGAGTGTTCAGCCAAGTTCAGTTAGTAAAAATGTAGCATAGAAATCGAATGAGTGTTCAAACATTGCATTCCATTTTATGTGTGCGGTTTAGTCTAAAACAGAGAGGAAATACTGTCACAACTATTAATTTCCGAAGGACATATAGTGGCCAAAATTGTATGCAGAGCTACAGCCCTACTTCGCCTTCCTGCTCTAAAAATGTAGTAGCGACAGATTGCTCCTCAAGTGAAGAAGATTGTTTACAAAAGAAATGTAAGTAATAAAAATCCGCATATGTTGGTGTTATTCTTGTGTGTCGAATCGTACAGTTCAGCTGGTGCTTTTCTGGTGTTTTAAAGTGTAGGGTTTAGTGCTTTTTCATTTCAAGATTTGGCAACACTGGCACCGCTGTCTATAAACGCAGCCTAAGGCGCCTTGCAACGGAGCGCGCAGTTGAATGCCGTCGGAGGGTCCAGTTCTTCCTCGGGCATGGATGTGTGTGTGTGTGTGTGTTTATATGTGTGTGTTGTCCTTAGCATAAATAAGTTTACGTAGTTTGTAAACCTAGCGACTGATAACTGCAGCAGTTAAGTCCCTTAGATTTACACAGATTTGATTTGATTAGCTTGGCTGCCAGAAGACGCTTACTTTGCCCGAAGATAAAGAATTCCATCCTTCTCATTTAGATTCACATGAAATTCGATCTAATGGAAGCACCTTATCATCTGAAAGACCCTATAAATATTCAGCAATGCTTCATTATCAGTTACTTGTGCGAAATCTAAATTCATTTTGTTCAATAATTTACTAGTGTACAATCAATAAAATGTTCTCAATATTTATTGCTTCTTCACAAACTAGTTTTCGGCTCTCACGTCATCCTCAGGTACAAAGATTACTGTAAACACATTTTATTGTGAAGTTGTTGATCAAAGATGTCGATCAAAGGATCACATAAATAGGCAAGAGATAAACGTTGTGTAGGAAGGTATAAGAAGTGGTGCGAAATTATATAGTACAAGGTTATTTTCTTTGCAAAAATAACAACTTTCCTGTAATTAAGATTTCAAATTGCCGTTTACATTTCACAGATACTTTCTACAATACTTAAGAATTTCGCACCACTTCTTTTTATAGTTTCTACAGAACGTTTATTTTTCGCCTATTTGTCTGATTATTAGATCCGTATCTTGTAAAAACTTTGCCGTAAAATTTGAACACAATAACCTTGTAACTGATGTTGGCGTTAAAGCCGAAAACTAGTTTTTGAAAAACAATAAATATTGTAGAATATTAGAATATTACCCCTGTCGTTTGTTTTTGTTGATCATGTATCAAATGTTCTGCCAAGTACCAACGAAACATTTAATCAGCGAAATTACTGGTGTATAATTGGTAGCAAGGTAATAGGTTTCCAGACCGGTAATCAGAATACAATGAAAGAATGTTGGTCACTTTATTGTGAATGCTGTCTCAGGGATTTACTTACAAAGCCTTCCGAATGGTAGATACTGAATAGTAGTGTTGATTGTGGTACACAAGTTACGTTTGTGATAAACGACAAAGATGTATATTAAATAGGAACTGCTTATGTAAATCAAAACGCGTATCATTTTTGTTTATTTTTTTCTCCATCATCTATAAAACGTACCTATTGACAATTTTGAAATTCACATTTTGGTTAATCAATATATTTTATACAGTGTCGTAGCTATCATAGGGCTAGGCGGGGCAGTGCCCCGGGGCCCCCGAGCTCTAGGGGCCCCTCGGCCTCCGTGAGCGTTTGAAAAAAGTACAGTAGACTATCGATTTTTTGTTTTTGCTCTCCCACCCTGCCGTCCATTATCTCCATCTGCCCTCAAACCATGTTTCCCACAGTAGCCGCTTTGGGCCACCGGGTGGCGGAACATTGCTTTTAGTGTGGCATTCACTAGACGCCGCTCGGTGGTGCTGCTGATCTTCCAAGTCGCCAGTTGCTGTGTACAACAATCTGCACACCATAGTCGGCGTTGCAGCAGAAACAGAGGAAGCATCAAAGCTGCTCACTGCGCCTTCCAAGTGTGGCGGCGTGCCGCTCGGCACAGTGCGAAGGATCGAGCACCTCCAAATACTGAATAAATACATTTACTCTACAGTACTTTTATTGCCAAATAGAAATGTACAGTTTGATTATACCAATAATCTGTTTTCCGAACATCCATGTCTTCCAATTACTTCGGATAATCGACGATCTACTGTATATAATATTTTAGTTCAATGAAGGATTTTAAAGTTTTATTAACTTTTTGAAGCCTCAGCAACAAACCTCAAATGCATGAAGTGAAATCCAAATTTCATTCCCACCTCACAATATAAACATAACAATGCTATTGCTTGTCCACTGTGACGCGACCCTCCTATCGTTAGTGTTGTCGGTTGAAGTCGGAGTTGCCATGGCTGACAATCTTTGAGATATAACAATAAATGGCGGCGAATTACTAGCAGTGTGTTTGACACGTTGTGACCACATTTGAATTATTACACAACGGTACTATTATGGTAACTAAACTGTTTGTATAGTAAATTCCCCCAAGGGAGTGCTGTAACCCAATGAAGTGCTGTAATCAACTGCACTCTGAAAAGCATGCAAGAAGAAGAGAAAATATGGTTACATTGTCACAATAGTGAATTGTGCATTCTAGACGCTGCCCTCTGCCCCACTCATAATAAGCGAAAATGTCGATTTACGTTATTTTACTTATTACTTCATACAGCCTGGTAGCGGCATGGCTCAATACAAAATGTTTTATCATACAAAATCCGGCAACTTCCTTTTGCTGAAACCATCTTACACGAGTATTTCCTTTATTTTCTTTCTTTGACTGGGCTTTAAACGAAATAAGTCTGATCGGTATGGAGCATGGAGTCGTTGTATCTGCATGTTCTGCCCAGGTCTAACTCTATCCCTCGGCAAAATTTCATTCAAATGCACCCAGTAATTTTTGCGTAAAAGCATATCAAAGAAACAAACTTTTACAGTTATAACTATATTATCTGTTGCGTGACACATAATTTACTTAGCAGTATTTAGGTTTGCCTTATTATTTCTTACAGTGGGCAGTAAGGAGCTAAAGAAATACTTTTGCATCCGTATACGGTTTTAGCACAGTCTAACATATACAGTCGCGACACTCACTGCTGTGAAAGTTGTTACCAACTGACAGTTGCAACGACACTAGCGCTCCTAGCGGTTGGCAAGCTGCCGAAGGTGCAATGTTTGTTTATCATTATTTGTGTGCGTAATTAATAAAATAGATAGTATAATTTTTGAGTTACAGACATTAATAAAATATCAACAGACATACATAATACGGAAACTAATGTAAAACAGCCGAATTTAACTGATTGAGTAGTATAACGAAGAACTTCGTCATGAACCAATACTTACGAATACGTGTATATTTGCAGCTTTTTCCGCTGAAAGTAAGTAGAGTATAAACATAAGACAAACATAAATTTCTATTACGGTGTGTTCTTCCTATGACAAAGTGCTTTTTAACATGTGTCATTACGGTATGGCGTATAATGATTCGCACATTTGTAGGCTTCACTTGTCTTTCTTATACGCGCATATTCCTTTGAGTCTGATTACTTTAGCTTAAGAAGACAATGCCTTGAAGATTCTTGCCGTTTGTGGTTAAACTGTAGCAACAATTGTAGAATTGGGTTCTTCTTTGTTGACACAGTTTGATTGCTTATTTCGTTTTCTTGTCAAGTCTGTGACTTTATTTTTCATCTACAGTTGTGGCGGCTGATTTATTATATTAAATACTGTAGTTATTACATTCTGTATTCGTTTCCTACGTTCCACCCTCATAGATTTTACTGAAATTGTAGTGAAGTAGTGTTGACGTTCTTGATTAGAAAAGCGACGTCTTTCTGCCAAAGGGCAGGTCTTTTGGTGTTTCCTAGCCATTTTTCTAATTTTAATACTAGATGAGATTATTCAGTAAAAGCTTGTAGGTTACAAGATAATAGTAAATAAACTGTGTTGTAATGTACCGTTTCGTACCGTGTCAGGCATCTTAGGAAACCTAAGAAAGACAAAGATGGAGCTATTTTTAAATTATTGCCTATTTTTATGACACTACATACGTTTCCTGATGTAAAAAGTATGTTAAAATCAATATAAACGATACTATTCGCACTCATGCAATATTGTATTCAGAAACGTAGCTTACCGGCCGCATGGAGCGCTGCTGTCGCAGTGTATAACAAAAATCTGCGGGAGTGTCGTGACTGTATATGTTAGACTGTGGTTTTAGTTTAAAGAGGGCCCCAATGTTATTTTTGCCCCGGGGCCCTTGGTGACGTAGCTACGCCACTGATTTTATATAAGAACAAAGGTGATAAAAGGTAGAAATTAGTACTTGAATACGAGTCTGTAGTTACGAGGTAGACCCTCCGTCACTCTAAGTTGATTCACGCTAAAAGCACAGATACGACACAAATTATGAAATTTTTTCAAGTTAAAAATGTTATAACTCAGTCTCATACAACCTGATACCATGCTTTTATATGACAGCTCTTTTAAGAGCTCTCAGTAACCGAAACGTCATATAACAATGTCAGTCATGTCATTCGTACACTTTTCAGCTACGGTTTTCTTCGAAAGTCGTTTGCGAAGTGATGAAGTAATAAGCTCTGCAAAACGGAGAGAGAGAGTTTGTAACAGATGTAGGAACTAGTAAAATGTGTGACAACAAAGAATCATTTGTTCGGCGCAACAGATATATGCAGCAGTTGGGCAGGAAATAGATTAATAAAAACATGAAAAACTCTCATACCCGAAACGTCATATAACAATTTCAGGTATATCACTTGTACACTTTTCAAATACGACAAATACGTTTTTCTTCGAAAGTTGTTTGCGAAGTGATGAAGTAATAAACTCTGCAAGACGGAGAGATATTTTGTGGAACATATGTGCGAACTATTAAAATGTGTGTCAACTAAAGATCATATGTTCGGTGCAACAAATAACTGCAGCAGATGGGCAGGACATAGATTAACACAAACACGAATCGCTACGATATTAATAACGCGATGCAGTGAGTCATTCCTCACAAAAGTGAAGCCGGCAGTTTCTTGCCGAAGCGCCGCACGGCAGGGACATAAAAGAAAGTCATTGAAATGCAGCCGCTTGTGCGCGGACCAGATAGAAAGAAATCGCAGAAGCGTGATGTGGGCAGAGTCGGGAGATAGGACGAGACGGGACGAGAAAAGTTAAGAAACTAACTCAGCAGAGTGCTGAGGAGCGTTGAGAGATCAGAATAAAGTTTTAAAGGAAGGAAAATATGGGCAAGGGACGGGAGCAGAGGACGGGAACGCGGGCGTTTCTTACAATATGGGTATGGAGGAGGGTGGATGAGCCGAGTACATTTCATCTCGTATTTATTTCCCCTACCACCGGTATGTCCCACAGATTAAACACGCTGCCGTTATTGTTAATCGTGGTGCGACAGGAAAGTAATCAAACACGTACTGCAATAGGAGCGCAGTAGCGGGCGTGCAAGCAATATGTTTCGGGAGCAAGCTTACACCAGCACGTGGCTATTACCAGCCCCCATTGACCTGAAGTGGGGCGCATATCGTCTTCCTGAACAGCCAATTAGTACGTCACCGAGCTACCGGATTACTACCGCAGCGTTCTGCTAGGTGCCGCTGGACCTGTACCTATTTGTGGTGTTGTGCTGCTAATAGTGCGTCCAAATCTTTAACCACTTGAAATGTCATGCGCAGTGGAGCTTAAAGTTGCTTCTAACACTAATTTCCAATATCTCTTAGCTTTTCAACTTATTTAACACGCACAGTAGGTTCGAAGCAATACGTCCACTCCGTGGAGGTAAAGGCTTTGAAACAGAGTTTGACACACAAAAAGAACTACTAAACGGTTTTCTTTTTCCAAAGTTTCTTTCATCTTGTGATGGTGCAACTCCTGTACCTTCCGTGCTTGCTGTATTAGATGTGTGGTTAAATCCGCCTTATGCAAGAAACCTTATTTTGTTTTTTACACCCAAACATATTTAGGCACTTATTGTTCCATCTTCCGTGGGTTTATGGCTTTTATTTTCTAGAATAACACGATACAGAGTTTTGGTTATGCAGTCATTTAATGAGTTGTTTGATTTGTCGATTTTGGTTGATATTAAGCCTAATTTATTACGCTATTTACATTATGTCATTCGCAGAATTATGCGAATGACATAATGTAAGTAGCGTAATGAATTAGGCGTAATATCACACAAAATTGACAAATCAAACAACTAATCTAAATGAGTGTATAGGAGAAGCAAAAAATAAATAAATAAATAAATAAATAATAAAAATAAAAAATAAAATAAAATAAATAGATAAATAAAATAAATAAATAAAAGTGTAGCGCAAATTGTATCGGTTGTCAATAAATAGTTACCACTACCGAATTGTATACACATACGAGGGTTAGAACTTAAATTGTGGCAACTATTTATTCACAACCGATACAAACGCGTTACATGTTTGTACTTGTTACTGTCCTTAAAAGTAGTCACAAGCGTTGTATAGAACCCGTTGCCAGCGATGCGGAAGGCGTAGTATGCCGTTTGCAGAGCCTGTTCTGTTGGTAGTGCGAATGGTGAGCTCTACTACTTATCGAATCTCCGGAACAATTCTAAGGCGAATGCCACGAATTGGGTCCTTCATCTTCGGAATAAAATCAAAGTCACATGGACCTAAATCAGGGGAGTATGGTGGAATGTTACAATACAGTACATGGTTATTGGCTTCCCTACGGAATTTGCAAAGGTACCACTAATTTTGTGCTAGATGTGGTTCCATCGCACAACGGGAAATTGAACGCCGTCAAACTTCCGTAACACTCACTAAACGCTGTTCACAATCAAAGATGTCCATTCAGCATGTGCTTACCAAATGTCAACGACATGGACACGATAAATGCGTGATAATAAATTGAATTCATTATTGTAGAAATTTTAATCTCTTCATTTTTATTTCATTTCTACCACCATATTTATTTTATTTATTTTTACTCATTTATTTGTTTTGCAACTTGGTTTTGTCAGAGATCGGCGATTAAAAATATTAAAGCTGCTGCGGTATTTTGTAATTACCATTACATAATGTCATGTGATGTTAAGGCGCTATGAAAATTTCAACAGTAACACCAGGTCGTAAAGAGGAGCAGACTGCGATACTCGTAATTTTATAGTAATTACGAGAACGACATTAATACATAAAAAATGAAACGACCAAAAATGTAAACTGTAACGTAATTACGTTAAAATATTTAGAAAGAAAGGAATAACAGCTATTCCCATATTCTGCCCCTGGCAGGAGTGCAGTCACTTGACGATTGAAATAAGGCATCAGTTCCACCCATGACACCAAATCACATCTTCTAGCTTACTAATCAGCACGTGGTTAAAGAAATGTCATTCATCTATGTTCATAGAAGCCTAATAAATTTGTAAGCAAATAAGTCTCGTGAAACAGTTTCTATGACTGTTGTTAATACCATATTTTACGTTGTTCTGGCACTTTCGACAGTTGACAGCTGATTAATAAGAAAGAGGAGTATTTCACGTTATGTATCTCAAAGAAAATAATGCTATTACAGAATTTTCTGTCTGCATATCCATCGGTGAAATTAGTTGAGTATTATCGTTTTCTGTCACGATATGCATTTGACGTGTGCTGTCGATCTTATAACATTTTCCTAAACTAGGAAATACCAAAAACGTCATTCTGTAGATACTTTTACGGACACTGTATCACAGATAATCGGAAAAATAACAATGATATCAATGCAAATGCATGGCATTTTATGTTTGTTTTGACTACGATAATCGAGTATGACATTTGAAATTTTATTTAATGTGACTCCTGCTGTTTTCCGCCAAAATTATTTTATTTAATTCTTTTAACTGACCTGTTTTAATACCATTTTATCCATGATAATGGTCCTGGAACGAAACTAGTCGATATTAAGGATTTTAATAAACAGGTGATGGTTAAAGATGCATTTTATTAAACATTTATATTGCCGCACTCGTTTGATACTGCTTCTGAATCTATAATTTGGAACTGTTTCATCTCATTAATTCAATGTATTTAAAGTCACTAAATCCAAATATGAAATTTGATTCTGCCGCGGCGGAGTGGCCAAGCGTATTGAGGCGTTATGCTTCGATGCGCAAGGCCGTTCCCCGTCGGGGGTTCGAATCCCTCTTCGGGAATGGATGTTTGTGTCGTCTTTAGTATGTGGTAGTTCATAAGTAGTTTGTATGTTTGGAATTGATGACCCATCAGTTAAGTCCCTTAAGCTTCACAACTTCACAAACATTTTGAAATCAGATTCCCTAATTTCAATATGTTTTATGCAGCATAATGGACGAAAAATTGAAACAATGGTTCAACGGATAGTAATATGACATGCTACTTTCAAAATACCGTAAATTTTAGTATTGAAATAATATGGAATAAAAGTGAACAAAACACGTTAAAAGTATTTATTGATTTTCACCGCCGGCGTGAGCGTTGAGGATCGTTTGGCCAGATTTAAACAGGCAGTATCAAACGAGCGCGACAATATAAGGGTTGTTTACCACTCAAATATTACATGTAAAAACAATAAATATGTGCTTTCTAATTGGCCTTACTTTGGAAGTTTCAATAGATTCTACTTATATTAAATCAAAGCTAATTTTTGTTGCAAACGATTGGTCTCTTTCGGTGTAGTAATTTTCACTCCCAGTCCAATACACCTAGGCCGATTTTCGTCTTCACAATACATTTCATCAAAATGGCTTCACTAACGTCTAAATTATACAAATGTTTCAATTTCAGCCCCCATTTTGGAGGAATCCTTTCACCGAATAAATATGTTTTACCGTCGCTAAAAATATATATCTTTCCGCTACTTTACATGTATTATAACGTATCAAAATTTCAGAAAAGTCGTAGAGTGACACTAAAGTTTGCTTGTGAGACGCGGAGGTCTGAATCAGCTTTGCTGCGATAGTCGACGGATATGACAACCCAATGTAATGACAGTTCTTTTACAGCCCTACTCCACCATGGTAGTAGGATTACGGTTTGTAGACAGTGCGATGGAAAGCTGTTGAACTGTTGCCTGTTGCTGGTCCTGTTGTGGTTTCGGGTACTGTATGTTATTCGACTCTCTGTACTCGAAACGGTCAGGTTTACATCTATGAAGTGATGCGAGTCTGCCTGAGAAACTTAACGACGACCAGACTGCAGGAGGATGATGCGCGGCCGCATGTGACACTACATATTGTTGACTTTTCTTCACCCATTGCATTCATCTGCTGTGTCCACCTATTCTCCCGATCTCTCGTCTATTGAAAACTGTACAACGATTATCCCATTACACACTAACCGCTGTTACTCCAGATCAACTGTGGGAATATATGGAAACAAGATGGACTGTTATTCCCAAAAAAATCAAATGTTCAAATGTTTGTATAGTCTATGGGACTACGGGGTCATCAGTCCCTAAACTTACAAACTACTTATGAACTACTTACGAACTAGGACGGCACAAATATCCATGCCCGAGGGGGGATTCGAACCCCCGACCGTAGTGGCCGTGCAGACCGTGACTGGAGCGCCTCAGTCTCCTCGGCCACCGCGGCCGGCCTGTTATTCCCCCAACAACAAATCCAGACCCGGCCTGATTGAATACCATTGAATAGCCAGTAATGGCCGCAACATTCAATACTGATTTCATCATTTTCCTCGTTTCACATGGGGCTGTATTTGCAATTTTGTGATCTTGGCACATTGGTTTGTCCTTTTAATAAATCTGTTGTCAGAAAGCTATACACCATGTATTTCTGTCTTGGACATTCTTCTTCATTTACTTATAACTTCTCCCTTTCTTCTTCGTCTCCCTTTATACCTTTCTCCATTTCCCTAGCTCTGAACTCACTTAATGGGATGAGAGATATGGACAAGGGCTATCAAATTGATTCCGTATTTCGAGATTTACGGAAGGCGTTTGACATTGTACCTCACAAGCGTCTTCTAATCAAATTGCGGGCTTACGGAATTTCGCCACATTTTTGCGCGACTGGATTCGTGATTTACTGTCAGGAAAGACACTGTGCGTTGTATTTGATGGTAAGTCAACGAGTAGAGCAGAGGTGATATCTAGCGTTCCAAAGAAAAAGTGATAGAGGGCCCTACTGTTCCTTAATTTTACAAACGATTTAGGAGACAATCTGAGTAGCTCTCTTGGGCTGTTTGCGCATGATTCTGACTTTTACAGGTTAGCAAAATCAACAGAACATCTAAATAAATTGCTAAATGCTTTAGATAAGATATCTCCATGGTATAAAATTTGTCAATTGACCATTAATAATGATAAGTGTGAGGCCATCTATATGCCCATTAGAAGAAAGCCGTTCACCTTTAGTTACACGATAAATCAGTCAAACCTACAGGCCGTCAATTCTACTAAATACCTACGAATAACAATTACGAACAACTTAAACTGGAAATAACACATAGTAAATATTGTATGGAAGGCGAACCAAAGACTACGTTTCGTAGGCAGAACACTTATAAGATGCAACACATCTACGAAAGAAACTGCCTACACTACATTTATGTGTCCTATTTTGGAGTAGTGCTGCGCATTGTGGGATCCACACTAGGTGGGACTGACAGAGGAGTTTGTATTATCGCGATATACGGGACAGAGTGTCACGGAAATGTTGCACGGGTTGGGGTCGGAATCATTAAGCCGGTCGCGGTGGCCGAGGGGACTAAGGCGCTCCAGTCACGGTCTGCACGGTCACTACGGTCGGGGGTTTGAATCCCCCATCGGGCATGGATATTTGTGCCGTCCTAGTACTTAAGAAGTTCATAAGTAGTTTGTAAGATTAGGGACTGATGCCCCCGTAGTTAAGTCCCATACACTATACAAACATAACATAATCATTAAGAGAAAGGCATTATTTATTGTGGCGAGATCTGTTTGCGAAATTTCCTTCACGTTCTTTTCAGAATGAGAATTGTTAGCATCCATCTACATAAGGAGACATGATCACCATAGTAACATAAGAAAAATTAGATCGAATACAGAAAGAGCCAGGTTTTCCTTTTCTACGCGAGCTATCAGAGAATGGAACTGCAGAGAAATATCATACAAGTGGTTCGATGAACCTTCTGCCATGTACTTCAATGTGACCTGCAGGGTATGAATGTAAATGTAGATATTTCCCATTAGACATTCTCCCTTAACATGTGTACCACCCGAATTGTTCCCCTCTTCTGTATCATTCTCATAAATTTCCATTCCTCTTTTACCCTGTTCAACACCTCATTTCTCATTCTGTCAGTCCATTTCACTCTCTGAATTCTTTTCCATGGCTACATTTCAAATTTTTTTAAATATTTTTGTTCTTTCTTTCTGACTGCCCACGTTTCAGAACCGTAAGATACGACGCTCCACACAAACGTTTGACGAATCTCTTCCGTTGATTAAAGGGGATGCTCCTGGCTGTCAGTAAATCTTTCACTCTCTCCCAAACCCTTTCTTTCCCACCTATATTCTGCGTTTCAACCGAGCGAGGTGGCACAGTGGTACCGCACTAAACTCGCATTCGGGAGGACGGTGGTTCAAATCCACCTCCGGCCATCCAGCTTTAGGGTTTTTGTGATTTCCTTAAATCACCACACACAAATACCGGGATGGTTCCTTTGAAAGGGCACGGCCCATGTCCGTCTCCATCCTTACCCAAAACTCCGAGCGTGAGCTCCGTCTCTAATGACCAAACTGTCGACGGGACGTTAAACCTAAGCTTCCTTCCTTCTTCCTTCTGCGTTTCATTGCTTCTGTATATATCAACATCCCCAGATTTTAGAATGAATGAAACTGTCGCAGTTCTCTTCCATTTAGTGAAATATTGCTCGTGTAGGCTTCTTTTCCGACTTTAATCACTTTGGCCTTATCGATGTTCAATTTCATTCCGTATTCTTCTCCCACTCTTTCAATATTCTCCATCCTTACTGGAGTGCTTCCTGTGTTTCTGCTACACTGTCAAATCATCTGCACAATAGATAGTTTTCATTATTTCTCCTTCAAGTCCTTTTTCTTTTTCCAAGGTCTTATTAATTAGTTTTTGAGCATATATTAAAAAGTGTTGGTGACGTACAACAACGTTGTGCTAACTCTTACATAAATTTGGATTTCGTAGCTTCGGTCCTCAAGACAGTTGCATATTCGATGGGAATCAGTGTCTTTACGAGTACATAGTTAAGGGCAAACATACACTCAAAATTTACGATCATGTTCCCGTTAGAGCTCATGAATAAAGGGAGAATGTCTCATATAGCGACGTGTATTGCTCTTCCGACTTGACACCAGCTAACACTATTAGTCATGTAGGCAGATTCTGGTCAATATATGACCTTATGTGGTGGTAGCATAATTAATAGTCACTCACCATCGCTATCCATTAGGCTGAATAACAGCAGGTGGTTCGGTTTACCAGGTTCAGCGGAACTTAGAACTTTCCCATATGACGGGCAGAAAGCACTTCCCAGCAAGTAATTTGCGGGGCAGACGAAGTGTAGCCCCGATTCACATCAACGGCGATTATTTGCGACGTGTGTAACAGGTCCGTTAATCAGCAAATTTGGATTTCAACGGTGGAGACTGTTGAAAGTGTATTAGTATCCCATAATGGAATCTAAATTCTAAGCAATGTGTCACTGCCCAGATTACGTAAATCGGATGCCTTTGAGAACGGTGTCATAAAATAATGGAAGAACATAAATTACAATGCCATCTGCTATACCAAATCATTGGAACGATGTCAAAAATCTTTGGGGGATACAGTTGCTTTAATTCCAGGCTGCGTCCCGTATTCAAATTTTATTAATGAGCATCACCCCGCCTTGTCTTCGCAAGTGGAGTGTGGGTTACATGCGACGTTCCAACGACGACTCTCTAACTTATTACGAAGCGTGTCTATCGCAGTTAACCAATAAACGAACTTCCCTTTATTCACAATTTCCGTTCTCTCGACTCAAATGCCGTCCTTTGGTATCTGAAAGCATTACGTATTTAATGTCAATACTACACGGTACGCCGGCCGCGGTGGCCGAGGAGACTAAGGCGCTCCAGTCACGGTCTGCACGGCCACTACGGTCGGGGGTTCGAATCCCCCCTCGGGCATGGATATTTGTGCCGTCCTAGTTTGTAAGTAGTTCATAAGTGGTTTGTAAGTTTAGGGACTGATGACCCCGTAGTTAAGTCCCATAGACTATACAAACATTTGAAACATTTGAAACTACACGGTACCATGCTTTAACAGTTATTAACTCTGAATAACGAATCATGCATGTAGCGTATTATGAAACAAATAAACTATATTGATATGTACGGTAAAGGTCAAAAGTCACGAAATATATAGCTTCATTTAAGAGTATTTATTGCGCTGCTTCGAGGATTTTTGCTCGCCAGTCTCACCCATTGGAACGCATTTTAATGAATTATTCTTCCTCACGAATCGCATCGCCCATTGGTGCAAATCACGTGAAAATACGTTAATAAGTTTCTCAGTTCATTAAGTACAGAGACAGGAAGATGCGGCGGGAAGATTTTGTTTTATAATGTGTCTAGAAATAAATAAAAATCGATGCTTGTATGAATTTTATTGGTTGCTGTGTTATGATTAAACACATTGCAAACCATAATTATACAATTGTCAGAGTGTTTAATTCATATTGACATACTAATATCACAGTCTAACGCATTTGTAAAAGTTTTTCTGGCACTCGGAACGACAGTAAAGCCCCTAGCAGAAAAAGTCAACGGTAGTTTCACTATCAACACGGTCACGGAAACGACGTCAGCGTTCCAATGGCATTGCAGTTACAGATGAATCTTATGATACGAACGTTTGGCTCTTTGTTGTTCCTTAATGTCTCCCGGTGTATACTGTATTCAAAAAACTTACGGCTTTGCAGTCTGGTATGAATGTCGCCCGATATTTCGGCAGGAGCACACCTGCCTTTCTCTAGGCAATGCAGCAGCGAGGAAGAAAGGCGCAACGACGTTTAAAACCTCGGTTCTTAATGACAACAGAAAGACAACTTACACCGAGCAAGCAAGCACAAAGCGCTGTCACACAATAAAGATGAAAGACAACAGCAATATCGGTGATAAACACAAGTGTTCAGCGGGTGAGGTGGTATTATTAATTTTGTACCTCTGTTGCAAAAGCAAAGGAAAAGGCATACTAAATTTAAACGAACACGAAATCCCCAGGATTTGCGATTGTACTCAGAAGCTCGAAATTTAGCGAGGATTTCAATGCGAGATGCCTACAACATTTATCACAACGAAACTCTTTCTCGTAATTTGACTGAAAACCCAAAGAGATTTTGGTCATATGTTAAATATACTCGGGGAAAGTCACAAACAATACCTTCACTACGTGATAGTAATGGCGATCCTGCCGATGACAGCGCTACTAAAGCAGAGTTACTAAACTTAGCTTTTAGAAACTCATTCACTAAAGAAGACGAAACCAATATTCCACGTTTCGAATTACGAACAGATGCCGTAATGAGTAACATAGAAGTAGATATCATCGGAGTAGTGCAGCAACTAAAATCACTTAATAAGAACAAGTCTTCTGGTCCGGATTGTATACCCATTAGATTTCTATCTGATTATGCTGAAGCGATAGCTCCTTACTTAACTGTCATATACAACCGCTCTCTCATAGAAGGATCTGTACCAAAAGATTGGAAAGTTGCACAGGTCACACCTATATTCAAGAAAGGCAGTAGGAGTAACCCACTAAACTACAGGCCTATTTCATTGACGTCAATTTGCAGCAGGGTTTTGGAACATATCCTGTATTCAAATATTATGAATTATCTCGAACAGAACGATCTATTGACCCAAGGTCAACACGGATTTAGAAAATATCGTTCATGCGAAACACAACTAGCTCTATATTCACACGAAGTGATGGGTGCTATCGACAAAGGTTCGCAAATCGATTCCGTATTTCTTGATTTCCAGAAAGCTTTTGACACCGTACCTCACAAACGGCTTTTAATCAAATTGCGTGGTTAAGGTATATCGCCCCAAATTTGCAATTGGATAGGGGATTTCTTGTCAGAGAGGACACAGTTCGTAGTAATCGATGGTAAGGCATCGACTAAAACAGAGGTGATATCGGGCGTTCCACAAGGCAGTGTTATTGGTCCTCTGCTATTCCTTATTTACATAAACGATTTAGGGGAAAATCTAAGTAGCTCTCTTAGGTTGTTTGCAGATGACGCCGTCATTTACCGTCTAGTAAAATCATCTGAAGATCAAAACCAACTGCAGAACGATCTGAATAAGATATCAGTATGGTGTAAAAATTGGCAATTGACTCTAAATAATGAGAAGTGTGAAGTCGTCCACATGAGTACGAAAAGAAATCCGTTAAACTTTGTTTACAACATAAATCAATCAAATGTGAAGGCCGTAAACTCCACAAAATACCTAGGAATCACTATTACTTCAGACTTAAACTGGAAAGAACACGTAGATAATATCGTGGGAAAGGCGAACCAGAGACTGCGTTTTATTGGCAGAACCCTTAAAAGATGCAACAGAACTACTAAAGAAACTGCATACACTGCGCTTGTCCGTCCATTTTTGGAGTATTGCAGCCCAGTGTGGGATCCTTATCAGGTGGGTTTGACGGAGGACATCGAAAGAGTCCAAAGAAGGGCAGCTCGTTTCGTATTGTCACGATACAGGGGAGACAGCGTTACGGAAATGATACAGGATCTGGGATGGGAATCATTACAACAACGGCGCTTATCGCTGAGGCGTGGGTTACTTGCGAAACTCCAAACGCCAACATTCTCCTCCGAATGCGAAAATATATTGTTGACTCCCACTTACATAGGTAGAAATGATCATCAGAATAAAATAAGAGAAATCAGAGCTCGAACAGAGAGATTCAGGTGTTCTTTCTTCCCGTGCGCTATTCGAGAATGGAATGGGAGATAAATGAACCCTCTGCCAGGCACTTAAATGTGATTTGCAGAGTATCCCATGTAGATGTAGATGAGGTGTTCTTTTTTTTATTTTTTTTTTTATTTTTTTATTTTTATTTATTTATTTATTTATTTATTTATTTTTTTTTTTTTTTTTTTTTTTGCTTGGAATCCTGCTCTGTCACTCGTCCAAAAACAACAGAGGCACAAAATTAATGCCACCTCGCCTGCTGAAAACTGTTGTTTATTATCGATATTTCTGTTGGTTTTCAGCTTTGGTAGTGTGATGGCGGTGTGTGCTTGATTACTCGGTGTGTGTTATCTTCCTGTGGCCTTTGAGAACCGAGGTCTTAAACGCCGTTGCCCGTTGTTCCCTCGCTACAGTATTACCTTGAGAATGGCTGCGTGAGTTCCTACCATAATACCGGCCGACTCCGACTTTCATGCATGCCTGCACACCCGTAAGTTTATTGAATACACAATACGCCAGCAGATATTAAGGGATCACTTTGTACACCTCTACGGGGAGTAAATGTATCATTGTTTTGTGAAGTTAGGTACATTTCGTAGTAGCAGATTGCAATGAGCTTTGTCGTTTCTGTTGAAGTGTCGGAATAATAGTACTGTTCCAACTTTTGCTGGTGTTCTGTATCATATTACTTCTCGTGTCGCCAGTCGCATCGAACAACGTGCTGGCTTAGTTCGTCTGCGAGAAAGGATTCATTACACCCGCCGAGAATTAGATTTGGTTTCTAAGGAAATATTTCGGCTTCAATTATGTAATGCCTCTGAAATTTCAGAATTTTATTGGGATTTGTTGGAGGGTGCTTCCTGGTCACAATCTGAACGGGAATTTCAAATTGTAACAACCCGACAGTCGGTGAACGATTCCTTAGTTCGGAGAATGTTTCTACAACTAGACGATCTGTTATTAATTTCGCAGAGAAAAACTTGGACGACGACGCTTTATCCGTGCTGGAATAAGATCTTTCACTGACGTCTAAGCATCTACCTGTTATTGATTTTGTTAGTTCTTTCTAATAGGCTGTTTTTAAACAACCTTCTGACTCTAACGAAGACGTTAGCAGGAAAGCTTGTCATGTGTTGAGTAGGGCACGTCCGCCTGTGAGTAATATAGCAACTGAGGCAGCTCCTTTACGTTCACTTGTTCTTTTGCCTGCGGACAAAGGAAATGCTATTGTTGTTTAAAAAAAAACAAGACTTCAAAAATTAAGTTTCACTTTCTGATTCAGCATATGGAAGGATTGATATTGACCCTACAAAAATGATGAGAGGAAGAGTAATAATCTCCTTAAGAAAATTTCCTGGACACAGGAAAGTATCAAGAGTCTTAATTCTTATTGTGCATCACCAAATGGGTCATATGGCCTTCCTAACGCTCGTAAGGAAGGACGTGCTCTTGGACACAATGTGTCAAACATTGGTGCTGGGACATATCGTGTCGCAAAACATCATGCTGGTTTGTTGAGAACACTTGTCGGACATTGTTAACATCACATTAAGAACTCTGCAGATTCACTACGTCGATTGGAGGGAGTGAATTTGAATGACTCTAATGTTTTAGTCACTTTTCATGTGGCTTCTCTTTTCATCCGTGTTCCTCTGTCTGATTCGTTGGAGTTAATTTAGGCTAAGTTGGGTACCGAATGAAGGAATTTATTTCGACAGTCTTGACTTCCACCTATTTCTTATTTAATGACCAGTACTATCAAGAGACAGACGGAGTTGCTACAAGAAGTCCCTTGTCACCTATCATTGCTAATTTATTCATGGAGGACTTTAAAAAATGTACATAGGAGTCAGCGGCGTTGAAACCTGCTTGGTGTTTCAGCTGTGTAGAAACGTTTATTTGACCTCATGGTGGTGAGAACTAGAATAATTTTTTTAACATCTAAATTCAATAGAACCTAAAATCCGTTTCATCATGGAGGTGGAAAAGAATGGTTGCCTCCCCTTCCTTGATGTGTTGGTTAGGAGCAAGGTAGACGGTACGTTGGGACATGCTGTTTGTAGGAAACAAACTCACCCAGATTTGTAAATTCAAATGTTCAAATGTTTGTTAAGCTTATGGGACTTAACTACGGAGTCATCAGTCCCTAAACTTACAAACTGCTTATCAACTACCTTATACTAAGGTCAGCACAAATATCCATGCCCAAGGGGGGATTCGAACCCCCGACCGTAGTGGCCGTGCAGACCGTGACTGGAGCGCCTCAGTCCCCTCTGCCACCACGGCCGGCCCAGATTCGTATCTGCAGACTGGTAGTTGTCGCCGTGAAGAAGTTCCACGTACTTGAGTACACAGGGCACACGTTTTATCAGACCCGGAAATTTTGCCTATGGTGTTGTCCCATCTGGAGGTTACATTTAGCCAGAATGGCTGTAGTGAAGGGCAGATTAAAAGAGCGTTAACTATCAACAAAATTTGCAATGGGCTGGTTACAATAACACGGAAATGGCACCATAGGCAATGGCTTTGCGAAATGGGTTTGCGAAAGATTTGTGTCTACCGCATTCCATGCAGCTGTGGCATGTCGTATGTCGGTCATACAATTAGGACCGTCAAGGATCGATGTATTGAGTATGCTGCTACCAAACTCTGCTTGGACACAGGTCACCCGTGGGAATAAAACAAAATGGAAATTTTGACATGCTCTTCCTGCCACTGGTATTGTCAATGAAACGATTGAAATAAAATTAGCGGATAACCTGATGAATAGGGATGGAGGTTTTTGTTTGATTTCTGCATGGAATACTGCTCTCTCACTTGTCCAAAAACAGAGGGACAAAACAATGCCACCTCATCCGCGGAAATCATACTAATATTTGTTATCGATATTGCTGTTGGTTTTCATCTTTGGTCGTGTGATGGCGCTATGTGCTTCCTTGCTCGGTGAGTCTGGTTTTTCTGTTGTCATTGAGAACCGAGGTTTTAAAGGTCGTTGCACAATGCACCCCGCTGTAGCTGTAGTAGTCTCTTGAAAATGGTAGGGTGTGCTCCTGCCGAAATACCGACCGACGCCGACATTCATACCCGTAAGTTTTCTGGGTATGACTGTTTCTTCGCTAAAGACGGGGGGGGGGGGAGGGAGGGAAGGCTGGTTTGTTAATAAATATATTGATCCGATCACTTCCAAGTTTCATAGGACTACATCCTGGGCTAACTGAAAATTTCCAGAATATATCATTAAAACTTCTACAGCCATCTTAGAGTCAATATGAAACATATATACGTACGCACATACATACCACATCCAGTTTTTAGTAATAGATATGAGACTTCCATTATGACAGAACAGTTAATTCATAATGTCGTATAAAAGATTTTAACTGATTCCAAAACCTATTGGATAATTATTACTTTCAACAAAATAGATATAGCTTGTAGGAATTTCATCTGCTCATATGGCAAGCCGTTACCAACAAATGGAAAAGAAAGTCTCTCGAAGAGAAGTAAATATAAACCTTACTAAATTTGAAACAGGGTAAGGGAAGAGTAGGGATTCTATGAGCATTGCATTACATAATGAGGTATAGTAAGTTGACGGTTTTTCTTAAACGATGAAAGTGGATGAAAAACTGTCTTATCACGGCATAACAATAGCCAAATACTTATGTCCTTGGCAATTCAAAAAAGAGGAGAACAGTGCATTATTTTTTAATGGAAACAGTGTGGATACAGGTTACCTTGAGGTTGATGTTATAGATATGAAAGCAACAAGGATGGTTGCCTGTACAAGTAGATGGCAAAAATGGCGAGAGTGTGATAATAATGAGTAAATCAAAGAAAAACTCGGAATGAACTTAATAAATAAAGCAGTTAGAGTGAGCAGGCTTGCTGAAACGTTCCAATGTTTGTAAAACTCAGGGTCTAAACTGCTGCGTTCATCAGTTCCTAGACTGATAAACTACTTAAAATAACTTGTTCTAGTGACAAAACACACACAAACACACACACATACATACATGTCTGTGGGAAGATTCGACCCTCCGATGGGATCAGCCGCGTAATGCGCCACGTGACGTCGCAGAGCGCACGGCCAGTCCCACGCGGCGGTGCAGGCTTCGATGTTACATGCATTGCCTCAGAATGGAGTAACGGGCTTAACGTCAGACGATATATCAATGTTAGCTTTGTATAGGGCATCATAGAGAAATTTTGTAATGGGGTCTATGCTGCAGAAGGAACGCTAAAATATTGATGATAATGAGGTGGAGGAGGTGGAGCAGGAGGATGAGGGAATTTGAAAGTTGTTCGTAACGAAATACTTATGACAGGTAGCAACTTTCTCGTAGGATACTACCGTCTGGCCGTCCTACAAACCGAGAGTGCTGTGTCTCTCCACTGGATAGACAAGGTGTCCAATTTTAATCTGTACCGACGAATACCTATGGAGTGGCACAATACTGCAGAGGAAGTCTGTAGTAAAAGTTGTAAAGTTTGAAGGGGATCATGAAATGATAACTTCGAAATGCCCTTCAAACCTGAATTCAAGATGAAAACAAGATAAAATTCACTTCATTCAAATGATAATCCTATTTTGTCTTCCATATTTGTATTCTACCTGAAAAAACGCATTTCTAGTTGGGAACACTTCGTAGTTGGTCTTCCAGGTTACCAATATTTCCAGACCGAAGCGAAATCGGGAAAAAATTTCAACGAAATTCTTGTATGGTTTCTGAACCATCTCCACTGGTGAAATTCACGCGAACTTGAAATGATGTTTTCACTTCGTCCTCGAGATACTGGTATCCAGAAAAATTTACAATGAAGTGTCCCCTGGGGCCAATCATTAGCCGGCCGCAGTGGCTGCGCGGTCTTCGGCGCGCCAGTCACAGTCCGTCCGGTCGCTACGGTCGGGAATTCGAATCCCCCCTCGGGCATGGATGTTTGTGTCGTCTTTAGTATAAGGTAGTTCATAAGTAGTTTGTAAGTTTAGAGACTGATAACCCCGCAGTTAAGTCCCTTAAGCTTATCAAACATTTGAACATTTTTTGCGTCAAAAATTAGTCTTTCGAAGAAAAGTTCCCTACAAAAATGTTGTTTCTCTCACTTAGAATACGAATATGGAAAAAAATGTATTTCAACTTGAACAGATCGTTTAGAGATAACCATTCAATGACCCCCTTCAGAGAATTTACTTGCGGAATTGTGCCGCTCCAGAGAAATTGGCTGGTAGAGATTAAAATGGGATATTTCAACCACTGACATTTTAAGGAATCGGATAATGCTTGAGAGCGGATCACCAAAAATACAGATTATTGACGAATTGTTAATCATTGCAAACATTTCTTTATGTACTCGATTTCATTTCGTATGGCAACATACAGGATTTATTTTTCACACTGAATCTCTATAGCGAGTAAACACGAGGTGGATAATTATATCAAAAGCACGTGAGTAAGTGCCTCCATACGAAGCCAGGAAGCACGTTATCTGAGCTGCACTCGGCTTTACCGCGGATTTCATAGTCAATCTAGTCTCTTTACGCGCAGATACCCTCCAGCAACCACAAAACATTCATCAAGGCGTCGCCAGCGGCAGCAATTACTTCGCAATTCTGCCTCTGCTCTCCCAGAAATAGCGGCAGTATACACACTGCGATGGAGTGGATCGATAAATATCCAATCCAGTACTACACATAATTACTAATATCTTGCGAGAATACACGACAGCCTCGAACGTTAAGCTCATAGCTTACTTAACATTTTATTTGCAATATGTATGCGTCGTTAGCCAGAATTTTCACTGATGTTAAATACATCTGTTCTATTTTAATTGTGTTTTGTGTATCCTTTGAGGTAGGTAATACAATGCATCACCTAGATTTGCGGTACTTTTTGTTATCATATAAAAACTCTACATTGTCTTTCATCACTTCTTGTACAACAAATGGGACACACTGTAAGCAGAAATACGTCAGGAGGAGTGAAAGTAAGAGAATTTCGACGTAGAATAAAACAAGAAATTATTTCAGATATTAGATTATAAACGCTCGCAAAGTTAATTTAGCATCAGCTCCAATTTCATTTAAGTTTATTAAATAAGATCGGAATTCACTATCCGGTCAATACAATAGTTGATGAGATATTCCAGTTAAATCCACAGAGATTCTGCACTGTTCGACGACCCTGGGTAGTAGATGATAAAGAAAGAAGGTATTGTAGGTTTTGGCCCCTTCGTAGCTTTAGGTAGACTTTGTATTTTTAATAGATAGTGTAGTAGAGCTGATCGTTCCTGGCACAGCGGTGATGAAATTATTATGTTGTAAAACGTCTCGTGGAAAACTGCGATTCTTCAGTATTACATAAAAGCCAGATTTTATTAATCTCGGAGATAAGGGGTAAAGCGTTTTTGATAGCCCTTGGACTAGTGGACGTTTGTATTCCTTTCAGATGTCAATAATGCCATCGCGCAGTACGGGATTTCATTTCAAACATTAAACATTTCCTGCAGCCCTTATAAGTTGAGCAAATTGGTTGGATTTTGTTCATTATGTTTGATCTATTGTAGCTCTTATATAGCGTATAAAAGCAACGTTTGTTCGACGGCAGCTCTCGATAAAACCACGAAAAACCATAATTTTGTGTACAAAAACTTCTAATTGTGGGGACAGTCACTTCTGAACATTTTGTTGATTGTAAATCGTCGAAATATTCATTACATATTCTTCAAATCATATTCTCTAACTACTTAAAATTATATATATATATATATATATATATATATATATATATATATATATTACCGAATCCTGAAGTTCGAAATTATCGTATTTATGCACAAAATTGCCAAAGGATTCTTTTGAACCAGTTTTAAACTATGAACTGCATATATCGTAACAAATAATCATAGAAAATGGTTTAAATTTTAATAATACACTATGTCCACAATAAACACGTAAAACATTGATGATTAGTATACAGAGTAAAAGTTTTTAAACCGACAAACTTTGGGATGTCGTAGGGGACATCAAGACAAATTCTTTTTCGTAATGTCATTTAAACCGGTAGAGGTAGATTTCTCTGGCGGCAAGTTAATTAAACCAACAAACAGTTTTCCATTTTTTATTACCAGGACACAATACATTAACAATACATTAACCAATTTCAATTACAGTAGATTTTAAAAAAATGCCTTCTTTGACACGTAAACTGTTACACCGACTAACACGGCCAGAAAAACCCAGGAGTATCCTGAATTGTTCCTGCTGCTGCTACTGCTGCTATCAGGGTAACCAGACCCTCATCTGATGCCACAGGAGTTGCATAAACAAGATTGTGCATCTCTCCCCACACAAAAAAGCGCAGAGAGGACATATCTGGGGATCGAGCAGGCCACTATTCGGGACCAACTCTGCCAATCCACGTTTCTGGGAACCGTCGGTCCAGGAATCGACGCACACGACGAATGAAATGTGCCGGCGCCCCGTCATGTTGGAAAGACATGCGTTGTCTTGTAGCGAGCGGGACGTCTTCCAGCAATTCCGGCAATGCTCTGGCGAGAAAATTGTAATAGTGCCTTCCATTTAATACGGCCTCCACCGGTTTAAATATTCCTCATAGGAAAAAATGACATTAGGGAAAAATATTTGTTTTGGGGTCCCCTACAACCTCCCAGAGTTTGTCGGTTTAAATACGCTTCACGCTGTATAAAATGATATACATTTCTTCTGGCAAGAGCTGCGACGCTAGCAACTGCACCACGTGTGCTGTCGGAAACAGTCGCGGCATTGCTTCCCTTTCTGAAAAAAGAGCGACCCGCTGTTAGGTTCCTTCGGAACCAGCTGCAGCGTTCTGGATTTTGTCATGGGTCCTCTGTACGGCAGTTCCGGTGAATCATTCCGTTCTACATCTACATCTACATACATACTCCGCAATCCACCGTAAGGTGCGTGGCGGAGGGTACACTGTACCACTACTAGGCATTTCCTTTCCTATTCCACTCCCAAACAGAACGAGGAAAAAAAGAATGCCTATATGCCTCGGTACGAGCCCTAATTTCTCTTGTCTTTGTGATCACTACGCGAAATGTAAGTAGGCGGCAGCAAGATCGTACTACTCAGCTTCAAATTCCGGCCCTCTAAATTTCCTCAACAGAATTTCACGAAAAGAACGTCGTCTTTCTTCCAACGATCCCCAATTGAGTTGCTGCAGCACTTCCGTGACACTCGCGCATTGGTCGAACCCACCACTAACAAAACTAGCGGGCCGCCTCTGAACTGCACCTATGTCTTCCTTAAAACTGATCTGCTGCGGGTCCCAATCACTTGAGGAATACTCAAGACGTGGTCGTACAAGCGTTTTATACGCGGTCTCCTTTACAGATGAAGTACATCTTTCCAAAATTCTTCCAATAAACCGAAGTCGGCTGTCCGCCTTACTCACAACTGTCCTTACATGTTCGTTCCATTTCATATCGCTCTGCAATGTTACGCCTAGATATTTGAACGACGCGACAACATCTGTCTGCAAGCCTTCCTTGTAGTGACGATGACCGGTGACAGACCCTCCTGTCGTGGCTTCATCATTATCATAACGGTCTTCAGAGTCGTTCAACAAGAAGACGTTTCTATCTGCTCTTTGAGATCATGGTGAGACGACATGCGGAGGACGTGAACAATGTCTCGTCGCTTTTGATAGAATACAAATGAAGTTATCTTCTCTGTATATAAAAGAAAGTGTCCCAATTGACTGACTGACTCATCATCGTCCAGCCCAAACTACTGAAGATAGAAACTTGAAATATGGGGAGGGTGTTGAACTTACTCCGTAGGCGTCATTTAAGAAGCGATTTTTCGATATTTCGTCCTTAAGGGGGTGAAATAGGGGATGAAACGTTATTTGAAAATACGTAGCTATTTAGGCAATTTTGAAGCTAGAATTACAAAATTTCGGATTTTAATCCAGAGTTCGAATTTAAAAGACACGTGTTTCGGCATTTTTGAATTTCGACTAATAAGGGGGTAAATAGGTTACGCAAAAAATTGATTTTCAAAAGTATGTTGCTGTTAACTCAAATTTTAAGCTACAACTACGAAACTTCGGATATTGAATCTTGATCAGTATTAAAAATCCATGATTTTTAGTATTTTTGGAAATTCAACAAGTTAGAGGGTTAAATAGAGGATCAAAAATTCTTTTTGAAAGCACGTTGCTATTGATACAATTTTGAAGCTAGAGCTGCAAAAATTGATATTTGCATAGTTGGTTAGAATTTAAAAAATACTTGTTTCGGTATTTTTGGAAACTCAACCATCAACGGGGTTAAATTGAAGAGGGCGTGTTTTTCGAAAATATGTTACTATTTAGGCAATTTTGAAGTTAGAACTACAAATTTTCGGATTTGGATTCAGGGTTCAAATTTAAGACACGTGTTTCGGTATTTTTGGGAATTCGACCAAGAAGGGGGTGAAATACGGGATGCAAAAATTGATTTTCAAAAATATGGTGCTGTTAACTCAAATTTCAAGCTATAATTACGAAACTTAAGATATGGGTTCTTAATCAGGATTAAAAAGAAATAAATGGTGCAGACCAACCAGCTTACGCATGCAAAGGAGCGGGGGTTCCGCTAGTTAATTGTATAAAATAAGTTCTAATAACTCGTAAGATTTACGTATGTGGAAAGGGGAAAGTAAGGAGTGGCAGTAGTGCACAAGGTATGCTACCCCCTGCTACAGACCACAAGCCGACTTAGGGAGTGCAGCTGTAGCTGTAGAGCAGTAGCAGTAGCAGTGGGCAGTGCTGGCGCCCCTGACCCCTCGGCCCTCGGTCGTGTTTACAGCATGAGGCGCGCCGCGCGGCATGCCGGCAGCGAGTGAGGCGCCGCGCCTCCTGCAGCGGGCCGCCGCCCCCGGGGCGGGCATGGGCCGCCGCTGCGCCGCCCCCGCCGCCCCCGCGTCCGCCGCCGCCGCCCCCGCCGCCCTCCTGCTCGTCGCCGCCCTCTGCGCCGCCGCCGCCTCCGGTACAGCTGTCAGCGGTAAGTAGTCTACTGGCGCAAACGCTTGCATCATATAAATGCAACGACTGCGGCAGTAAGGTGAATTTCATCCGTTTAACGGAAGACGGAAATACGAATATTGTGATATCGTTTGCAGTGTCCGTGTTCATTGCTGTATTGATATGTATGTCTGGACATTCTGTAGCAATACATCAAAGCTGAATGGCTTGATTGATTGGTGATATAGGGCGCTCAGCATCGAGGTCATCAGCGCGCTGTATGGCATGGACGTTGCCAGCTATCAGTTTGTTGGGGAGGGGGATGGGAGGGCATGAGGAAGACAATGACAACACTTATTATGCTACAATGAATAAAGCAAGAAAATGGTTTACTGGCACATTTTCGTACAGATTAATACTTAAAAAATACAGCTCATCGGTTCCAAAGCTATAATTATGTTGATTACCGAGGTTTCAGCCTCAATAATGGAAGCCGTCATCAGAAGTGAGGGAAAAAAAAAAGAATAGTTACGTGAAATGAATAAAACGTAAATTACATGTGACAAGATCCGTCATATGCCACCTACAGTACTGGCCACACAGCGAGCCACAGCGGCGTGTTTAGTCCTGCGTTTTAAATCTCGTCACATGTACTTTAAAGTTGTAACTTGACCGTGAGTTCTGCTGCTCAAAAACCACTGTCTGTTCATTTCATGTAACCCCCCCCCACTTTTTTATTTATTTTGTTTACTTCTGATGACGGCTTCCAAAGTTGAAAGTTTAAGCCAAAACCTTGGTAAAGTAATCAATATCCAGCTTTCCGAGCAAACAGCTGTATTTTTTTAGTGTTACTCTTTTAAGTACTGTTGCTGTATCAACAACCATTTTTAAAGTAGTTAAACTCGATATAGTTTAAAGAAATTCATTGAAAAAGTAATCTAGGTTTGAAACGAACGAGACTCATTGTATTAAAATTTGTGCTGCGGGCGGGATTCGAGCCCTAATCCTCCTGCTTATTAGAGCCAACGACGTCATAGATCCAACGATTGCACGCACGTCTTAAAATCGTATCCGTCCACAATTCCAATTCTGCTTCATCTTCCCTCATATAAAGGAGTAGGCTATTATCAAAGACGGACATCTGTCGTTTTCCAGAAACTGAGAAAACCGTCTTTTTTATAGTGAAACGTATAGCTAATATATTTACAAGCTGATTTGAGAATTATCAACTTTAATACTCGAAGATGTATACCTGGAAATGGCTAATATCAATTTGATTACTCAAGCACCTTCAAATTGTTTGAAAATACGGATGTCCGTCTTTGAAACCAAAACGTGTTGCCCGCTTTTGATGTGAACACGCTTTCAGATGTCCGGTTTTGATACACAGAGATTCACTGTCTGCTGACGATAACCTTTTACACGTGTAAAATCTTGGAAATTATAGGAATATCGACATAAAGTGGAAAATATTAAATTTTATATACAAAATTAAATGTTACGTTTACAGTAATTTGAGTATTAATAAAACTTATTGTATTTTTGAAATTACTATAATGAGTGGAAATTTTCCAAGCAAATTATTAGCATAATGTCTGTTGAAAATGTTGCCAGATTTTTCCGTAAATATCCTTACGTTATTTCTGACATCGAACTTCTTTCCAACAAGTGATAATTTCGTACAACACACCTTACAATAGAACAGTGTAGTTTATAAGGTAGTCTTAACTTTGTTTCTTTTCAATGCTTATTTTCCACTTTTCAAGTTGTCTCAAACGCTTCTTACATTTTACTTCGGACGCTGTGATATTTTATGTTCAATTAATTGCTTTAAAATGGTTATTAGCAATAATATTACAAAAAAATTTGAGTACGGGCTAATACGTCTTAGTATCTGGTACACACTGTCGCCATGTCTGATTTTAGAGGTCATGTGATCATATACTGTGTTCCCATTGGTACTCACTGCTTTATCCAACAAGTGTGCGAATTTGAAATCAATCTCTTACGTAGGTGTCCGCTTTTGATGTTAACAGTCAACTTTATCACATTTACGTCAATGTTTGGGAAAAAAATGGACTTCACCAATGAAAAGAGCGGAAAAACTTCCTTCGGGATCGACTGCTAACTAAATTTCGACCATTATGTCAGATGTGCAGGTTTGATATTAGGCTACACAAATATTTATAAACATGAATCAGAAATGAGATTTGTGTTATGGAGAGAGACGTGCTTCAAGACAGTCCTTGTAATCGCCGCATATGTTAAGCCGCGGTTGCTTAGTGGTTATAGCGCTTGCATAGTGCTCCCGGTTTGAATCCCGACGGCGGCATACCTTTTAGTTTCATTAAATGCCCCTCCTTCGTTTCAATACCTCTGATATATATGAAGGCTTAATTCCGCCAGCTTGCTAAAGACAGTTTCAGACATCTAATTGGAAATACGTCCTATGTACTGCCCGCAGGCGCTTTCCTTCGTAAGATCTGTGTGCTGAAGTGCAGGCGACGGTAATGGTCGTGTGTATAGTGTAATTATCGTGTTGGTGTTGATGGAAGGAGGAAGGGCATTATACCGGTGCCGGCTCGTATCCTAATGCTGTCGAAAAGCACGGGGGCCATCGAACTTAAGTCATCCGACGGACGGATCGTTACCAACAGTGCCACAGGCCTTCACTCCATGAGACACTGAGGAGAAGTTTGGAATCACATCCATGTCAATGCCGTAACGATTTGTGACACCTCCACTGCTTCGTTCCCTCTGCCGCATGACCATGGGCAAATTGTCAACAGCACGCAGAGCACCAGTCTGTCACCCTTCCAAGCACTGGTCTCCACCAAGATCACTCAACTTTCTTTCTTTGGCGGGAACCAATGTATACATCTGGGCAAGACCATTGACAGCAGTATATTAATATACAACGTCTGATAGTAGAGTTCTGTGAATGAAGTCAGAACGGTCGATCGAACAACACAGGCGAATCACAACACTGTACCTGCACAATGACCGGTCTTGACAACTTGCTTCCCACCATGTGTCTTACGTGTTACATCTGTTAGTCGAAATGATTGTTTAGCAGGTTGGTTCTAAAGTGAGAACAGGACTGAAAAAGCAAAGGATCTATTTAGGCCTATAGTTTTGTTTTAAGCTGGGCACTTAAATAATTTCTTTTTGTGCTGGTATGTGTTTATTACGTACTATACATGAAAAGTGTATACGGCTGATTTGCCAGTTTTCGAGGATGGCAGGAAAGTGTTTCTGACAATCCCCGTAGCGGCGGTGACGAAAAATTGAGAGAATAAGGAGATTAATCACGGACGGTCGTCGATTAACTGTACGCATGATAGGCCTAACTGATGAACTACACATTTATTGAGAGACAAATCCTTATCCAGACGTTAGGGAAAAGGAAATCGTGTTGTCGTGTTGTGTCACATCACTTGAATGATGATCAAATTCAGGTACTGTGATAGGCCTCAGGGAATTCTGTCGAAACGGCGGATGCGACACCCAATTTCATGAACCGTATTGTCACTGAGAATGAAACCTGGAATCTCCGACACGAGCCTGAAACGAAACGACACAACTTGGAATGGCGTACTCGGATATCACGTCGTCGGAAAAAAAGCCAGAGCCGAAAAATCACGCGTCAAGATGTTAATCACCTTCTTAGACAGCCAAAGCATTATCTACAAACAATTTCAAACTGAGGTAATGACGTTGAACGCTGAAAGTTTTGTTGAAGATTTGATCCGTACCATGAAATGTCTACGCAGAGTAGATCTCAATACGGTTTATTTTGTTCAAAGACACCGCTCGCACACACACAGCGAATATCGTCAAACAGAATCCTATTCCCTCGACTCAAACTCGCTTTGAAAGGAAAGAGATTTGACGATATTCCTGATATCCAACGAAACGTGACGAGTGCGTTGAACACCATCCCAAAGTTTCCTGGACATGTATCGCAGAGGTCAGCTGCGAATACTTAAATGCCTGGACAGCCTAATTGGTTAAGGCGACCGGTGGCCCAAAGAGGGAAATCCGGGCTCAATCCCGGTCCAGCAATAATTTTCATGTTTTCCTTAGGATTTATTGCAATGCCCTGAAACGGTCTAAAAGTTTTTTTTTTAAGCCTGATTCCTACAGTCGTGTTTAATCCTTGCCTCCCGGTGGTCATCAATAAGTCATTGTTTATCACTGTACCATTCTGTTTGTGGTTCTGCCGCTCGAGACGTCACAGATATCGATTATCAATCACAATTATCTCCCTTGGATAACCAGTACTGTGCATATGTCAACACTACCTGTAGATTGAAAACGATTCTAGTTCCTTATTACATCACTCTGTCAGACAAGTATTCGCCTTCCTTGACACATAGCGTGTGAGATCACACGTTTATAGTCATCCTCTTGTCATCGTATAACGTCCAAAAACTTGTATAAAAATGCTCTATGGTTTTCGTACACTCTATATTGATTAAAAGTGCAAATCCTAACGTCTCGACGAAATCGGTATGCTAACCATAGTTGGGGCTATCTCCAAGAAGGTTTAAATTGTATGTCAGTTCAAAAGACAAAGTTTTTTTTTTTTTTTTTTTTTTTTTTTTTTTTTTTTTTTTTTTTTTTTTTTTTTTTTGTAATAATAATTAGTTCAAGGAGAAATGTGTTTGCGGCAAACACTGATTAAGTAAAGCCTTTTTGGTGTGTGTATTTCCATTGTAATTAAGGTAAGATATGATCCTGTTTGGATATAGTTTGCTTTGCCTTCCTCCGATCTTCGAACTGACTTACCCAGCCAGTTATAGGAGGACCTACTGTTTAAAGTGGTTTCCGAACCACGTATTTTCATTGTACCAGGAAAATATGTTTCTCGGGAGTAAGGTAGCGCATTCTATCAACAAACATATCTTTCTAGCAGATGTCTTCCCGGTGTGGACCATTAATATTATGGAGACGCAATCAACAGAGATCGTGGCTAATATTTTGTTTCTTACAAAATAATTCATCCGTATGAAAGGGTAATAATGTTGGCTGGATAAAAATCGCATCACGTTTTCTAGATTACCTCATTACATCCATTTCTCTTTTTTGCAGTTTGATAACACACAGGGTTTGCACTAGTGCCAAAGACCCTTGCTGTCCTTTGAGACGACAGAACAACGGAATTCAACAATTGAAAGTAACAAGACGTAATTCGGCAGTTTCAAAAAAATCTACTAATTTACGGCAGGTACAACAGGCAGGAGTTTGTCAACATGTTTAGACAGCACTTTTATCGTAGTTATTTGTTCTAATACCACATAAATTATTTCAGCGTTAGTAATTGACCTAGAGGAAGAGGTTGACATTTTGATGAACGAATGAAACATCTTTGGCTGCTTTTTTGCATGCTATCACGGTGTGTAATATAGCTGCACAATTACGGTTATAAAGTTCCAAGGCAAATCAGGTTGCAAACTGTTGTTTAATGTATGAAGAGGTGTAGCTTTCGTAACTCTATTCTGTATGGTAACGTGTCTTGCGAACGTTTGGCTGAATGCAAATTTCTTTGCTTATCGCAAAGGGATCCATTTATCGCTGAATAATAAGTTGTATGAACATTTCAAGGCATCGACATCGCGCAGAAATAGTTTTCAAATATAGTGGAAAGATGTGATCTGTTATAAAAAAATGATAGTTTCAAATTTATTATCTCAGTATGACAACTAAGTTTTCGGTAAGATCTAAACTAGAACATTCTTGTGCCTACCGAAAGTTGGCATTCGTCATTAAAAATATTAAAAGTACATCATGTCCTCATGCTACGTTTCACAAACACACACATATAATCTCTAGAAAATTTTATAAGGGCGTTCTTGTGACTGACGTGTAAACAGGGTCTTTCGAACACTCTTCTACCAACAATAACACACGTTCAGTAGCTTGTATTATCTATAGGCGTGCACTTTACAACTAACAACAAAATCTTTTTAAAAACAGAATTTCGTTAATTGTTGTTGACTTTCATTGGCAATATACTCTTTAAAAATTAGATATTTCTACATTGACTACGAAGAGGAATTTTGACTATGACGTGCATTATAAAGCTTACAATTACATCTAAAATTTGAGTGTTAGTTTCAATGCAAAGTTTTAACTTTTCAACACTGCTGAACATGTTATATATTGCAATACTTCTATCATCTGTAAGCAAAAGGAACTCTGTTTCTGGCATTGTCACTGATGACAGGTCATTAATGTACATAAGTAAAAGCAATGGCCCTAAGATGGATCCTTGTGGGACACAAAATGTAATTTCTGCCCACTCTGATGACAACCAATGTCTTGATTCACTAGTCCCTGTAATGACAACCTTTTTTACTGTTAGTGAGGTATGACTTGAACTCTTTTGCAAACTTGTCCATGACACCATAGTATTCTAATCTACTTAAAATGATCTTGTGGTTCACACGATCATATGCCTTTGAGAAATCACAGGAAATACTTACTGCCTGTAATATTTATTTGAAATTTATGTGTGCACGAAATGGAACAGGTGAGAGAGAGAGAGAGAGATGTGCCGATGTGAGTGTGACTGGTGTCGTCTCGTGAAGGTTAATACAGTTTTACAGTTATCTGGTATGCTCCTCCTATCTGAATTTATTACGAAGTCGAAATCCTAGGAATGTAATACTGCCAATCTCTTCTATCTGCTATTCTTCATACGTTATGCATATGCTTGATGGAAACCCCTTTGATGTTCTGAACTGAATTTAGTGAATCTTGTCAAAGTTTAATGTTAATGAGAATGTCCGTGAATGTATCATTGGCAGACTTTTCTACAACTGTGCTCGATATGCTATTTATTACAATACTATTGTCATCTCGAAACGAAACGAAATCTGCTTCTGGCAGTGCAACTGGTGAGAAGTTTTTAATGAACACTAGAAAAAGCAATGGCGCTAAGTTAGATCCTTGTGGGACACCGCAAGTAATTTCTTCACAATCTGATCAAAACTGATGGCTTAATTTACCAGTCCCTTGCACTGACCACCTTTGTTTCCTGGTAGTATCTCTGCCTGTGACAGCATAGTATTCTAATCTTCTTAAAAGGATGTTCTCGTTCACACTATCATACGTATTTAAAAACTCAGAGAAAATACCTGCTTCTTGTATTTTATTGTGAAATTTATGTGTCCACGAAATGGATCGGGAAAGAGAGAGAGAGAGAGAGATGTGCCGATGTGATTGTACTGATGTCGTCTCGCGAATATTAAACCAGTTTTTACAGTTGAGTTCTCCTCCCAACTGAATTTATTACGAAGTCGTAATACTAGGAATTTAATACTGTCAATCTATTATATCTGCTCCTCTTCATGCTTTAGCCACGTGCTGGATGTAAACCTCTTACATGTTCTGAACGGAATTTAATGAGACTTACCAAAGTTTAATGTCAATAATGCCACGAAATAAGCGGGCGTTATTACCGGCAGCAACACAGGCCCAGGGTCGGCGCTGAGAACGCGAGGTGGCGCACCCCGCGTCGCGTGCCTGAAAGCTGTAGCGGCTGCTGCCCACTCCTCGCCCGTGCAAGTCCCGCGGTTCGCGGGCTAATGGTCGGCGATGTTTCACCGAGAGCGCTTCCCCAACTTGCCGTGAGAACCGCGCTATTGACGCCAACTGCGGCGCCCGTTAAACGGCCGACGGTCGCGCGGCATTCGCCGCCGTTTCTGCCCGAATAAGGTTTGCACAAAATCTCTCTCTCTCCTACTACATCTGCATCTACATGCTATACTCTGAAAAACACATTTAAGTGCCTGGCAGAGGGTTCGTCGAACCACCTTAATACTATTAATCTACCATTCCATTTTCTAATAGCGCGCGGGAAGGAAGAATATCTGCATCTCTCCGTTCGAGCTGTGATTTCTCGTGTTTTATTCTGATGATCATTTCTACCTAAGTAGATAGGAGTCAACAATATATATCCGCATTCGGAGGAGAATTTTAGTGATTGGAGTTTCGTAAGTTGACCACGTCGCAGCGATAACCACCTTTGTTGTAATGACTCCCACTCCGGATCCTGTATCATTTCCACGAAGCTGTCTCCCCTGTATCGCGACAGTAGAAAACGAGCTGCCCTTCTTTGGACTCTTTCGATGTCCTGCGTCAAACCCACCTGATAAGGATCCCACACTGGGCAGCAATACTTCAAAAAGTGACGGACAAGAGTAGTGTATGCAGTTTCTTTAATATTTCTGTTCCATCTATTACCAGTTCTACCAATGAAACGCAGTCTGTGGTTCGCATTTACCACCACTTTAAGTCAGAAGTAATAGTAATTCCTTGGAATTCCTAGGTATTTAGTGAAGTTTACGGCCTTCACATTCGATTGATTTTTCTCGTAAACAAAGTTTAACGGATTTCTTTTCGTACTCATGTGGACGACTTCACACTTCTCATTATATAGAGTCAATTGACAATTTTTACAACATACTGATATTTATATCGGTCTGCAGTTCCTTTTGATCTTTATATGACTTTACTAGACGATAAATGACGGCGTCATCTGCAAACAACCTAAGAGAGCTGCTCAGATTTTTCCCAGATCGTTTATGTAGATAAGGAACAGCAGAGGACCAATAACATTACCCTGTGGAACGCCCGATTCACCTCTGTTTTAGTCGATGCATTACCATCGATTACTACAAACTGTATCCTCTCTGACAGGAGATCCCCCATTCAGACGCATATCTGGGGCGATATTCAGTAAAGACCGAAATAGATCAAACGCCGTTTGTAAAGTACGGTGTCAAAAGCCTTCTGGAAATCTAGAAATACGAAATCAATTTGAGAACCGTTGTCGACAGTACTCATTCCTTCGTTTGAGTAAAGAGCTAGTTATGTTTCACTTGAACGATATTTTCTATATCCCCGTTGACCTCGGGTCAATAGATCATTCTGTTCGGGGTAATTCATAATATTTGGAAACCGGATCTCCTCCAAAAACCTGCTGCAAATTGACGTTAATGAAATAGGCTATCAATAGTGTAATGTTAAATTACGCCGCGGCGGAATGTTCAAGCACATTGAGGCGCTATGCTCCGATGCACGAGGCCGCTTCCCGTTGGGGATTCGAATCCTCTGTCGGGCATGTATGTGTGTGCTGTCTTTAAGTTAGTTCATAAGTAGTTTATATGTTTAGGGTCCGAAGACCAAATGGAACATTTTTTTTTATTTTTTTTATTAAATTACACTACTGAAGTAGAAGCGATGGAGAGAATTTCTAAGATGGTTTTTAGTGGAAGCAGATAAACGGAGTCGCCTACGTCGACCTGTCCGCGGCGTATGAGAATGCTATTAAATCTTATGCCTTCATTAAAGACTTTTTTTCGACCAAGGTGGTAGGTTTCAAAACCCACGTTTATTTTTTTTTTTTTTTTTTTTTTTTTTTTTTTTTTTTTTTTTGTAAGTTTACAATCCAAGAACAGCAGGTGAATAAATCAGAAAAATGGCCTTCCTTAGGGTAGCGTGCTGCCGTCAGTCCTCTTTAACATTTGTACTAATGAACAACCCACAAATGAACAGACCAGATGGTTCATATACACTGCCGTGGCAACTCAAGGCAGAACTTTCAAGGAAGTGGAGGATAAACTGGCACGCGCTCTCCGTGACTTAGCGCACTATTGTAAGATCAATCATTTCAAACCTAAGGTTATCAAGACACAGATGTGTGCCTTTAATCTCAGAAATGAGGAAGCACGGAGGAAGCTAAAAATAATATGGCATATGGGAGGGTCAAGATTTGGAACACCGCGACACTCCGAGGTACTTACGCGTGTGACTGAACCGAACTTTGACATACCGAAATCATTGTCAGGAGGTCAAAGGGAAAAGATGTGCTAGAAACAATATCATCCGAAAACACACGAATACAAAATGTGGAGCACAACCCCATGTCCTCAGAACTTCGGCGTTAGCATTATGTCTTTCCGCCGCAGAATATGCAGCACCAGTCTGAACCAAATCTGCTGACAACAGACATGGCGACGTGGCTCTGAACGAGACTGTCCGCATTGTATCTGGTTGCTTGAAACCGACACCAACCGAGTAAACCTACCCAACAGTACGTATTGCCCCGCCTCCAAATAGGAGGCGTGTTGCTGCGACCTTAAAGAAACTGACCTCAGTTGTCTCTTATACGAACAATATCTGCAACAGCGCATACTTCTGTCTAGGAAAAGCTTTCTACAGATGACAACTCCCGTAGTGACCAGGCCTGAAGTATGTCGATTAAATCTGTGGCGTGAATCCAGCAACCACGAGTGGATCAGTATAAAGGAAGAACTGAACCTTAGACGTCGGAGATATCGATTGTCAGTCGTAATTATTTCCTTTGGGTGACCCAAACTGTTATGCCGCGGCGGAGCGGCCGAGCGCATTGAGGCGCTATGCTGCGACGCGTGAGGCCCTCCCCGTCGGGAATTGGAATCCCCCCTCGGGCATGGATGTTTGTTCTGTTTTATTATCAGGTAGTTCATAAGCAGTTCGTATGTTTAGAGACTAATGACGCCGCAGATAAGTCCCATAAGTTTTACAAGCATTTGAACATTTTTAACTACAATCAAAGTAAAGTATTTACAACCCATTTACGGTTGTTGGTTTCATTTAATTGGACAAATCTTGACCAGCCGCAGTCCTCCCTTCTCTTTAATGATGGACCCCGTGTAATACTTCAGCAGTCATTTTCGTTCTGAGATCTTCACTGTTAAGTCGTAAGATAATCGAGTACAATTAAATTATCTGAAAATGTGTCAGGAATAATTAAACGATACATTAAGTTTTATACTTACCTGAATAGGGCAAACAACAAAAACATATGCTTGAATTATTTGAAGATTGCCGCCGCGGTGGCCGAGGGGACTGAGGTGCTCCAGTCACGGTCTGCACGGCCACTACGGTCGGGGGTTTGAATCCCCCCTCGGACATGGATATTTGTGCTGTCCTTAGTCTTAGTTAGTTCATAAGTAGTTTGTAAGTTTAGGGACTGATGACCCCGCAGTTAAGTTCCATAAGCTATACAAATATTTAAACATTTTTATTTAAAGATTCAGTGACAATAATTCACCACAATTAGCCGGTGTGATTCAGTTAGAACTACGTTTGAGTGAAACGTGCGGTAAGAGGAAATTAATAATGAAAAATGAGAATAAAAAATACATTATAGTTCCCTGGCGATTGTGTCATCAGTTTACAGACCTTTAATCTCATGTGATGAATTTCTATAACAAACCTCTGCATGTTCACTGCTTATGTAATAAGTTAAAAACAAATAAATACAAGACATTAAAACATTACTGCATATACATCTGACTCTTGAATGAAGGCCGAAAAAGAATGTGGTGGACATGTGACATAGCAATATGTAGTCACAATTTAAGAATTAGCAATGAATGCCTAAGAATGTACTCTGTGGAGAAGTACCCAAGAAGCACGCTAAGTATATGTCAGATGGCGAATCGTACACGTATTGAGCCACTTTCTTACACCATGACTAAACCCGTAAGATTCTGTATACCAATTGGATTAAAATCTTCCACAAAACTGCCAAAAACTATTTGAAATACACTACTGCTGTATCGAGAGCTCTTAAATTGTGTTTAAGATACATAAGATTACATAAAACAGTCGACAAATATCGTATTCCATAAGAAATAGGTTACCGAAGTACTGCCACGATATATTATAAATTCAGTAAAAGAAATTCTGACGAACAGGTCATTGTCCTCTTCACTTCAAGTATTTTTCATTCAATTTATACAGTTTCTATATTACCAAGGTGCAAGGTGGAGTGAATTCAGAGTGCAGGTAAAGAATGAGTTATGAAATAGTAAGTCATTGCGTATGAGCATGCACGCAGTGTGAAACAGATATGAAGAGGATCAGTTTAATAAAGACACCGTCTGGATTATAACTTCTTTTGTATTACCACTACCGGTTTCAATGTGCAACACATATCGTATGCAGTCTGTGGGCATCGGGCCGCTTAGTTCACTTTGTCAACAGTTGTTTAAAATTAATGCAAAAGTGCAGATTTTACAGTGTCCACGTGTTATTCCTAGGTTATCGGAGCTGCATGTCATGAGCTATAAGACACGGATGAACAACACATTCACAACGTCAGTAATGTACAAAATTTGGGTAAGTGATACAATTGTATAACGTCAGACTGGGAAATTTTGGGAGGCACAGCAAAATCGAAACCAAAGACGATAAACTCTCACAGTGACGATACTCTTTAGCAAATACACTCTGAACACCTCTGAACACCCTGAAACTTCTATTAATATCTTCCTGTCAGGTAACAGACACAGATCGTGCCAAAACAATACTAGCGAACCTAAAAAAGTGGTAAATGATGTATTCAGATATAAACCGATGTCAGAAACTCATGTGTGAAAACGTCATCCGGCGACACTAGAAAGCTTTAAGTTTCTTTGACCAACCCTTCACTGTAGGACAAGCCTTCGAGAGCAAATGTGAGCTGTGACGCTGACACTACTACAATTAGAACTCCGTACAATGTTTATGTAACTGATATGGACGCACTCAGTACCGTCTAAAATACTAAACTCGTCGAACAGTCCCAGAAAATGGCAGTTATCGATCGCCGGTAATGTCATCCTCTGTCGTTTGGAGTCATTCGTGTACATTACAGAGCGGCATGGGGCAGGTAAACGCTCACCAATATGCTGTTCTCTTCCCACACCTAGGAGCAGCTTCTTTGAAGTAACCGGTACATTACGGCAACAGGTACACATGTGCTGATCACTCAGGTGTGGAAGAGGATCTGACTGTCCTATATGTCCTGTATGTCAGACCTGCGGTTAGAAAATTCGCAAGCGATCCCTTAGGTATTGTAGCAGCTCAAAAATATTACTGTATGATTTAGTAGACATTATTATGAGGGTTTCAATCCTTCGTCTTTGTGAGAGTGTCTGAATGTCTGTGGAGGAAAGACCGCCTTGTTTTCCTCAGAAGTCGAAACCAGCGATAGTAGTGATGTTATCTGGAGTGCAATCGACAGTTTTTACAACATCGTAAAGCTGGTGTACCGATTTCATGAGGATATCTGGACGGTTAGTTTCGTTTCATAGATCCTGTTATTCACGAACATTAATAGTAACATGATAGGGTGAACTGTCTGCCCACACAAAACGCCAATGATTCCGAACTGTTCATCTATAGTACTCGATACACAATGGATTAAAATATCTTCGTATCCCTCTGAAGTCAGCTTTTTTTGAGTGAAATAGAGGGAATAGGTCCTAACAGCGAAAACATCCCTGTCGTAACAGCCTCTGCACCGTTGGCCTTATAAATGATGTCAGGTAATTTTCTGAAGCGTTTAGGCCAAATACACCTTTTTATCGGATTTTAACGAGCGTGATTCATAATTCAAAATCACTCGTTTTCATTTGCCTTATGTATAGTGATATCGCTGTCAACCCTCGAGTAGCTCTTTCCTGAAAACTGTGTGGCATATGAAGGGGACCTTTTGAGTGTTTAGCAAGTAGTCTCCTTGTTGAGCTTAAGGAAACGTTAAATGTGGATGTATATGGCAACATCTTACTTCATCCCGTATCTTCAACAACGGAGACAATGTTCGCAGTCAATGTTTTTTTTGTGTCAACAAGAGTATTCTTGGAGGCAGTGGTTTGCGAACAATGAGTTCCCTGAAACTGAGTGGCCTTCCAGAGTCCTCTTCAAACCAAAGTAATGAAAAGCGCGGAAATGAAAGTAGCGAGAAACTGAAATAAAATATGATCACAACATCGTTGAAGTTACGTTGAAAGCAAATAAACTTCAACGGACAGAGCAAGGCGCACATGGAAGATGGCAAAGAGAGCATTAATTGCCAAAAGGAGTCTGCTAGTATAAAAAATTGACTTTCATGTGAGGATTATATTTCTCAGAAAGTACGTTATGAGCTCTAGTTTGTATGGAAACGTAGATCGCGGGTATACCCGCACAGAAGAAATTCGCAGTAGCTGAGATGTGGTTCTACTGAGCGATGCTGAAAATTAAGTGAACTGATTACGAATGACGTAGTTCTCCGCAGTGTAAGAGGACAAAGAATCATAGGGATAATATCGATAAGAAGAAGAGAGGACTTGTATCAAAGGAGAATAACCTCTGTGGAGTTGAACTACAAGATAAAAACTGTTAGGGAATGCCAAAATTTGAATACGGTACGTCCGGGTTAGATGGAGCACCGATATTGCCGGACCAGTCGAATATTTGACTGGTGTGCCAAAGCAGCATTGCAATTAGGGTTGTTGTTCTTGTGTATCATATAGGTTTAGCTTTGTTCGTGTATTTATAGTGTAGTTTAGAAGAAAACGATGTTTATTTCTTTAATAAGTTGAAAAATATTCTATTCTACGTTTCTTAGATCAAATGATTGCGACGTAACATTAATGCTATAGCTTTGAGGGACTTGGAACTTAAATAGTGGCAACTACTTACTCACATCCGATACAAAAGCGTAACATGTTTCCACCGGTTACTGTCCATGAAAGTAGTCACCAGCGTCGTGTAGAACCCTTTGCCAGCGATGTGTAAGGCGTTGTATACCGTTAAAGGTGCCTGTTCTGTTGATGGTGCGAATGGAGCAGTCTGCTGCCTGTGGAATCTCTGGAACAGTTCAGAAGCAGTGGTTCGGTATCAAATCAAAGTCAGAAGGACTAAAGTCAGGAGAATATGATATATGTTACAGTACTTGCCGACTTCCACGGCGACCCATAATGACACCTTTCGTTACATTGGCGTTTCAATCTTGATCCAGTCCGTTGTTTCTGTTTCGAAAACATAGTGACACAGCTACGTTAGACCACTCCCTCACAAGTGACTGTTTTTCCCTCGGTTGTGCGCACGCCGGTGACCTGGGACGTGTGAGTCCATTTGCTCTGACGTGTGCTATCAGCGACAACTAAGTCTACATCGACATCTACAATCATACTCCGCAAGCCACCCGACGGTGTGTGGCGGAGGGTACCTTGAGTACCACTATCGATTTTCCCTCCTATTCCAGTCACGTATTGTTCGCGGAAAGAAGGATTGTCGGTATGCCTCTGTGTGGGCTCTAATCTCTCTGATGTTATCCTCATGGTCTCTTCGCGAGATATACGTAGGAGGGAGCAATATACTGCTAGACTCCTCGGTAAAGGTGCACGTTCTCGAAACTTCGACAAAAGCCCGTACGGAGCGACAGAGCGTCTCTCCTGCAGAGTCTTCCACTGGAGTTTATCGATCATCTCCGTAACGCTTTCACGATTACCAAATGATCCTGTAACGAAGCGTGCTGCTCTCCGTTGGATCCTCTCTACCTTCTCCATCAATCCCACCTGGTACGGCCGGCCACTGTGGCCGAGGGGACTGAGGCGCTCCAGTCACGGCCTGCACGGCCACTACGGTCGGGAGTTCGAATCCCCCCTCGGGCATGGATATTTGTGCCGTCCTTAGCATAAGGTAGTTGATAAGTAGTTTGTAAGTTTAGGGACTGATGACCCCGTAGTTAAGTCCCATAAGCTTAACAAACATTTGAACATTTGAACCACCTGGTGTGTGTCTCCACAGCAGTGTTTCCACTATTTAAGTTCTAATCCTCGTACAATGGGATATTCTGCAGTACAGGTTTACATGGCGTTTACTGTTAGCGAGTCATTCTCGTAGCCCTGTAATATAGTGTGTGATCACCTCAGACGGACAACACAGGTGCAAACCTGCGTGGCACGGACAGTAAGAGGCATACTTCGTCATTCTTCCGTGAGTTCAGTATCCAGATTTTCAACCGTTGTACGAGATGCTGCTCTGGTTGCAATGTCTCTGTCAAGTGCATTCCAGGGATGCTCATCCAGTATAAGCTGCCCCCCCCCCCCCCCATTCATTCCATTCCCATAGCTTCAAACATATTGTCGACCAGTGCAGCTCTGTGGGGACGAGCGTTATCGTCCAACAGAAGGAACCCATCTGCTATGGCACCAGCGTAGGTCACAACAAAATGTTGATGGATCTCGTTTCAATATCTCTGAGTAGTCAAAGCGCCATTCTGAACGAAATAGTGGTCTACACGTCTGCCAATACTAACTCCTGCCAAATCCATTCGTGCACCACCATGATATTCGTATGTTTCCTGCAACATAAGCTGGATTGTTCCGATTTCCACGTTCTCTCTAGATGAGGAAACGACGATTGTCCGGCTGAACACAAAATCTCGGCTGGTATATGAATACAACCTGGAGCCACTCTTTACGACTCCAATCCTGATGTTCCTCCACCCACTTTCTGAGTGCTTAACGGTGTCTCGTGTGTTACGGAACGAACATTATAGACCTCCGTGCGTAGGGGACACATTTCCGGACTGTTTGTGTTGATTTTGCGCGTCCTGTTGTTGCCTGGAAGATGCGTTGCAGCTGAGTTGCATTCATCCTCCTATCTCGACGGGCTGTTAATTGGAGAAAACGGTACTCTCTTGCTGATGTTACCCATTGACCAACTTGGTGTTGCCTCTTTTAACGGCTCCAGTTTAAAATAGCGTCCTGGAAATTAAACTTTGGGGCATTCCAATAGCTGTAACCACCTCCCTCTGTGTCTGTCCCGCTTCTAGCCTTCCTGTGGCTCTCCACCTCGTAATTTTGGGTAAGTCACGATGTTGCTTCGTTGCACTACCTGCTCACTACACTATCTGAACCCAACTACTTGTGTAAATCTTGTGGTATGGTAAACACAAGTCAACACCAACCAACTCTGCAGACACGTTCTGTTATTACTAACATCTCAGTTGCCGTAATGTTCTTGTCTCCACTATGTAGAACCAAGAGAAAGACGTCGAACCATTTTAGTTTATTCTGCTATTGACAATACATCAGAAACAAAATATCTCAACTGACACCCTAATTGTTTTGATCAGTGTACATCTAAAGTGGATATTTTTTCCCAGTAGCTATTTGAAACTGAGAATAGGGTTATACAGTGGCTTAACTAGGATTTATGTTTGGGAGGGACTTCTTCACGTTGAGTTTCAAACAGAGTGAATTTTTTGGAGGGAGAGCTGTGTGGATGCGTGTGAGAGGTTGCGTCATCAATGAAAAAAGAACACCATGAATTCTTCGACGCAACAGAGAAATTTTATTGACATATTCTTGAGGTTGTACATATCACACGATCACAGTGGCAGAGCCGTCCGCCCGTGGGTACAGTCACCAGAGCGTCCACAATGTAGCCTTTAGTACTGTGTATAACCTCGTTTTGCAGCAATGCAAGCTGTAATTCTTTCATGGAAACGATCGTAGAGGTTCCGAATGTGGTTATGTGGAATGGCCTGTCGTGCTATTTCCATCTGGTGCCTCAGATGGGCAAAATTTTGTGCCACTCAAGCAGATCGCCTAACATGACGTTTCATGCGGTCCCAAACATGCTCAATGAGGGAGAGATCTGTGCATCGTGTTGGACAGGGTAGTTGTCGTACTCCTTTAAGAGCACGTTGGGTTGTCCGGGGTATGTGGAGCTGCACTGTCCTGTTGGAAAAGCATATCACTTTGTTGATACATGAGTGGTAGGAACATGGGTTAAATGATGGTTTCATGGTACCGTGCACTGTTCAGTGTTCTATAGACGATCACTAGAGGAGAATGGCGAGTGTAGAATGTTGCTCCCCTCACAATGATGTGTGTCGTCAGTGTGTCCTCCGCTCACACACCAACGTCATTCAGCCCGCCACAAGTGGTCTTATGGTAGGCGATTATGGAGGGACGAATGGAGACGTGTCGTCTTCAGCGATGGGAGTCGTCGCTGCCTCGGTTCAATGATGGTCATACACGTGTGTGATGTGCAGAGGAGGGCGGACATCTGGAGTGTATGCAACAGAGGCATCATGGTGTGGGGAGTCAATCATACGCTAGCCGTTCTCCTCTGGTGTTCTTTGTGGGAAAATCGAACATTACAAGGTTCAGTGGAACCATCATTCAACCCGTCTTGCCACCATGCACCAACAAGGCGATGTGTTTTTCCAACAGGACAATGCAGTCCAAACGTATCCCGTACAACCCAACGTGCTCTTATAGGTGTATGTCATCTACCCTTCCCATCATTATCCCCAGATTTGTCCCACATTGAGTACGTCTGGGGCCGGACGGAATGTCATCTCCGGGCGGTGTACACGACCGGCAGGCCATACCGTAAGACTTCATTCGGCGCCTCTAGAGTCGTCTTCATGAGAAAGTTGCACTATGCATTGCTGCAAAAGGAGGGTATACACGATGCTTAAGTCTACATTGTGCACGCTGCGGTGACTGCACTAACGTGAACGTGCGTATGGTTCTGACTGCGTGATCATGTATACATCCTCAAGAATGTGTCAATAAAATTTCGCTCTGCTGGATTGACGAATTCATGGTGTTCTTTTTTAAGTTTCGAGGAGTGTATTATCAGAATTGTACCAATCATACAGAGGGATACGGGGCCGTACCAATGCGGATTTCTCCCCGGGAATTCAACTAGAGTTCAAATATTCACCTTAAGACAAATCCTGGAAAAACAAACGAATGTGGGGTTGGCACACATCACCTCTTTTTAGATTTCAAAGCAGTTTATGGTAGCATAAATAGAAATCAGTTATATCAAGCTCTAGGTGAATTGGGAATCCCGAGAAAGTTGGCAAGGTTGGTGAGAATGGCAATGAACGAAACACTAGGTAGTATAAGAATAGGAGGAATGATGTGCGACACATTGAGTATTAAATACGGAGTGCGACAAGGGGATGCATTGGCATGTCTTCTCCTTAATGCCGCCCTGGAGAGGCTGATGAGAGATGCAAACCTTCTGAATAGGGGAACGATCTTCTATAAAGCATTGCAGATACTGGCCTATGCGGATGACGTAGATACAGTAGCAAGAACCCAAAAAGCAATGGAAGAGACATTTACGGCACTCGAACAGGCTAGTAGGGACATGAGGTTAATTATTAATGAACAGAAAACAAAAAATATGGCAGCTGTAAAAACACATAGAGAAAATATGCTAAATGCAATAACAATGGGAAATTATACATTCGAGAGAGTTGAACATTTCAAGTACCTGAACTCGACAGTTACCCATCTAAATGTTACCTCCTATGATGTTAAGCAGAGATTAATACTAGACAACAGAGCCTAGTTTGGCCTAAGAAGACTTCTATCCTCAAGGCTACTGACTCGTACCACTAAATTAACCATCTATAAATCACTTATTCGACCAGTGCTTAGATATGCCTGTAAAACCTATTCATTAACAACTGAAGATAGTGAAATATTGGACGCATTTGAAAGAAAGGTACTCAGACGAACTATTGGCCCAATATGTGAAAGAGGAAGATGGAGGAGGAGATACAACCTTATATACCATATAAGAAGACCAACCCATCAGAAGGATAATGAAATCATCCAGATTGATCCCGTGACTCGTATGAACGACACAGAACTACCAAAATGAGTATTACAAGGGAAGCCAGGAGGGCAAAGAGGACGTGGTCGACCAAGAGCCAGATGGGAAGATGGAGTAGTCGAAGATGTTAGGAAGATGGGCTATGCAAACAGGAGAGTATTGGCAAAGGCCAGAGAGAAATGGAAGGAAAGTGTAGAAGAGGCCAAGGTTCATCGTGAGCTGTAGAGCCAAGAATGAAGAAGAACAAGAAGAAGAAGAAGTATTATCATAGTAAACACAAAACAAAAGAGACAGTTTTTTTAAATTTAATTGTATTTGAAGTACTTTATCCATTTCAGCAACTGTTCCGGTTATAAATTAATAAAATTCAGCAACCAGTTGCTTGTAATTATTTATTTTAGACGCCCGGTTTCAGCCACTTGAGTGCCCTTCTTCTGGTCTATTTTAGTATTGTTGCTTAATGAACGTAGCTACATGCTATTAGGAGAATCAACACTGAGTGCAGAGATTATGTAATTAAGCAACAATACTAAAATAGACCAAAAGAAGGGCACTCAAGCCTCCGAAACCGGTCGTCTAAAATAAATAATTACAAGCAACTGGTTGCTGAATTTTATTAATTTTTTTAAATTTTATTTGTTTATTTTTTAATATTATTATTTTGTGGGGGAGGGAGATGGAGACTGAGTGTCTTGCGATCAACCTGGGGGAAGCGAAGCAGCAGCGGTGCGCCGTTTGGACTGTCCCTGATTTCCCCGCCGGTCCTGACTCCCAGCGGCTCGCCCTCCGCCTGCAGGTAGCCCCATTACGAGCTGCGACGTACCGGCCGATCGCGGCGTTATTGGCTGCCGTCACGCTGCACAGTGCCTGCCGCCGGAACAGATAACTGACTAATCGATAGCCGGCGACTACAGCTACCGGCGTCGCTCCAGGGTGCGGGAAGGCAAACCGTAGCCACGACTGCCTCCGCTCACTCAGAGAACGTCGACTCCTGCTGCGCTTCTCATTGACTCACAATAAGCTGCGTTACCTGAAGCCACTGTCGGTACGTGGCGTTCCTTCTGCCGACCTCTTAGCCGGGATGAAGTCGCCATTACATGCCTCCCCATTGGGCACTGTCCACTGACGCATAGTTTCCTCCTTCGACGTGAGGAGCACTCGCTGTGTGATGCCTGTGGCGTGCAGTTTACTGTCCACCACATTTTAAATGAATGTGATTTATATTACACACAGAGGGTTTCGGCCAATCTTGGTACACATTTGCCCCCTATTTTAGGTAATGACGAAGCATGTGTGCGCAAAGTTTTAAAATTTTGTGATTTGTCCCAAATCTGGCCTAAAATAGGCTGGAGGTTTTAATATGTTGCAGCGTGGCTGGCTCAACTTTTTATATCGCTGTGGTCAGCCGGCCGTGTTCCTCAGCTTAGTAATTGTAACTCTTTCTCCAGCTTTGGTATTGGGGTACTTTTCACCAGTTTCAAGTCTACTGTTCTATGTATTTCACTTCAGCTGCACGTGTTACTTACCGCGTCGCTGTCCTTTATCTTCTTACTATTCACACTTGTTGGTCCTTATATTCTTTAATTTGATAGGGCGCTGAAGACCTAGAAGACGAGCGCTCAAAGAACCCCTATCATCATCATCATCCTGCTGCGCTTCCACATGTGGGGGAAACCGGAATGGCCTCACATTCATGCCTCACTTGTAAAACGTTACTCTCCGATGACAATGATATACTTTTTATATTTACTGAAAACTGTTCACTTACGTTATACATGATCTGTTCCGAAAATTCGCGGTACAAAATTAAATACAAAAAGTGAAAAATAGTAAAACAACAGGACCAGGATTTCTATCTATTGAGTTACTAAAATATGCTAAGACGAGAACTTTAGAAATAATTTGCGTAATTTTTAAGAAAAATTTGTTCAAATCGAAAATTAATTTAAGGGAGGGTGTTAGGCCCTATCTCGCCAATGTTAAATTAGGTAAATTTTTGTACAGTTTTCTTTTGAGCTTGTAAAGATAATGAAATGAAATTTTTGTTGCTTATTATGACACATATCTTGAATATACTGAAGCAGAATAGAATCTTTTCTTATTAAGTTTGTGAGATATATTTTTTTTAAAATTAAGATACAAAATTTCAGTAAAATTTTATACATTAATCCACCATTTTTGAGTAATGGTGAAATATTTTTCAGTAAACCCCCTCAGTGAGTGTGATGTGCTCTGCTGAACCAGATCATAAAATTTGAAAACAGTTGTTTTAGTACTTTTTTCAGAAAAAGGTACACATGTATCTAAAAATTCTTCTTAATACTTACAATTTTATCTACCTCCAACTTCAAAAACAGCCTGATCCATAATGATCATCGCCTTCCACTTCTTTCTGCGGCTTTAAAAGATTCCTTTTCCTGATTAATCTCCCTTCCTTAGTGCTATTTGACAGGTGTAGTCTGATTTGAAAAGTCGTATCCTGTCCAACAGCTGCAATCCTTTCATAGTATTTATACCAATAGTATCAATACCAAGAAATTTCAATACTCTAATCCTTCCTACGTTAACATCATTGAATGACAACACTGCATCAGCAACACTCAATTTCAGTGCTTTATATCAACAAAAACTTTTTTTTTTTTATATTTGAGTCCATAAGGAATATCTTTGTTTACGGCAGTGTAGCTAACACATGCTAGAAAATCTCCCCTAGCTCGGTTGAAAACCACAGCCTACTATATGAAACATCTATAAAATTACTAATATTCAAAAATAAGCATGTCATACGATCGAGACTACAATATTCCACACACGCATTACCATAAAAATATAAATACTTTACTTAAAGATCACAGATCGCAGGTAAATTATGATCATAATTTTCAGAAGAGTCTAAATAATTTAACAAGAGAAAAAAAATCATTTTTGGGAGATTTTGCCTACCGCCTCCACTGAAGCATAAGGAAGTCCTTTATGAATGCATTTGTCTGGAATGTTGTCTTGTATGGGAGTGAATCGTGGACGACAAAAAGTGCAGACAGGACAGAGGCTTTTTAATTGTGGTGCTACAGAATATTGCTGAAGATTAGGTGGATGGATCGCGTAACTAATGAGGAGGTACTGAACGGAATTGGGGAGAAAAGGAATTTCTGGCATACCTTGACTGAAAGAAGGGATTTATTGGTAGGACACAATTTTCGGCATCAAGGAATCGTGAATTCAGCGTTGGAGGGAAGTGTGTGAGGTAAAAATCGCTGAGGGAGACGAAGAGATGAATACAGTAAACAGATTCAAATGGATGTAGTGTGCCGTTCTTATGAGGAGATGAAGAGGCAACCTCAGGATAGAGTAAATTGGATACCTGCATCAAACTGGTCTCCGGACTGAAGACTATACTACAAAATATTTTAATTATTATTTATTTTTATGCATTATTTAATTTCAAAAATACATTAAGACATTGAATATAATCAAATGCCTCCATTGTTGCAAGGAAATGGGTGAAGGATCTCTTGTAGGCTTAGACTGGGCATTCTTCCATTAAGTGTTGATCATTTGCCTTTCAACCCAGCAGTCGCAATTTGGCGTCGGTATCTTTCCCATTTGTGCAGGGCATCAGCCCTTCTTGAATGGCCAGTACATATGCTTTTCAGTACTGTCTACACTTTGTGTGGTTGGTCGAAGCCAGGCGGTTTCACAGTTGTCAAGAAGTTTTGAAATTTTGGTGGGCAATGTCTTTACCAATGTTGTCCCAGAGACTGAGGACTTCAAATTTGGAGTTCGTCAGCTCTTTATCAGATTGAAACCCTGGTCTTCTGTGTTTCATGTCGTCTACATCGTTGCGTATGGGGAGCTTGGATTGTTACTTTAATGTAATCTTTAAGAAGAGCATTTTTTCCGCCCTACATCTGGTGATGGAATATGGCTCAGGGTTGCAGTCATGCAGTAGGTGTGGATTTAATTAGGCCGCTGATAGTTTGGAGGGAGAAGATTTACCAAAGGACTGGAAAGTTCTTTACATGCCTTTTATCCACAAGAAGAGAGACAGAAAAGTTTACAATAACTATTGAGGTATAACCATAACGTCTACTTTGAGGCCGACCGCGGTGGCCGAGGGGACTGAGGCGCTCCAGTCACGGTCCGCACGGCCACTACGGTCGGGGGTTCGAATCCCCCTTCGGGCATGGATATTTGTGCCGTCCTTAGTATTAAGTAGTTTGTAAGTTTAGGGACTGATGACCCCGTAGTTAAGTCCCATAAGCTATACAAACATTTGACCATTTTCTACTTTGAGAAGACTGTATGGGAAAGTTTTGAAAACTATAATAGAAATTAATGAAATGGGAGCGGAAAATGCTTTTAAAGCAGAAATATCTTGCACAAACAATATATTTACTATGAAAAATTGTAGCAGAAAAATGTTTGTCAAAATGATTATAGATGTACAAAAGGATTTTGACTCGGTCCCATTACAGAAACTATGGCCTATTTTGGAAAAATGGGGAATAAGCAAAGGATAAATGCAATATAAAGCATGTACAAATCGGACATCGTACCTCTTTCATCAACAAAGAGTATAGAGCAAGAATTCTGTCTTTCACCAACTTTATTTAAAATATACATGAGTGCGGCCCTGGGACATTGGATTAGAAAATGTTGACCGATGGGAATGCATCTCGGAGTCAGGCATTTACAAACTATTCTCTTAGCAGAAGCACGGGCAGTAACAGCAGAATATCACCAGGATATGACTTATGTACTTGAGAAGTTAATTGAAGAATATAGTAAATGGGGTTTGAAAATTAATTCTGAGAAATAAAGTGTATGGTAATGGGAGGTGAAGGACCAGACACAAAACGGTAGAGTGTTAACATGAATATCGAGGAGAAATATATAGTGAAGTTGGAAGGGATGAGGACGTAAGGAAGAAAATAGGAAAAGAACGTGTTTAACGCCCTACATTCGATACTGTGGAATTATAACTTGTCAAAATAAAGAAATAAGAATACATGTAAGACAATAACATATGGTCCAGAAGTGTGGGTCATAGATAAAAACAGACATTACTGCTGCGGAAATGTCATACTGCAGAAGATGCTGCAGCCTAACATTGTTTGAACACTTGAGGAATGAATTAATGAGAGTGAGGATGACAGCTACAACCACCATCACAGATAAAATTAATGATAAAAAATTGAAAAGGTGTGGACACTTGAGACGGAAAGAATACCATTATAGCATGGAAATGGATTCCACCACAAAGAAATAAGCGAAGGAGACCATCCGAAAAGTGGATAAATAGTACTGAAGAGGAGATAAGGAAACGAGGATTGGAATAAAGAGACTGAATAGCCAAGGACCGATGATTCTTTATATGTGAGCAGCGACAATAATACTGTAAATACTCGCTTTATACTTACAAATTTCACTCTAATCATTGACACAGTATCAGTTTACGTTCTTTTTAGAACTTTTTTAGTTATTTTCCCCCTTATCTGATGCAGCGTTGTCAACGCTCCACCAACTATTAATGACGCAATGGAGGCCAATAGCTAGTCGTCGAAATTGTATTCTTTTCATTTCCGGAAAAAAAAAAAAAACTCTGCTGCTACCAGATGGGGGCTGTACACCAACTGTGACAGCGTTGTCACGTACATATGAGCCAGCAAATCGAAAATAATAGGTGCCTTGAGGCTTGACGAATTGCCTTGGTGCACGATCGACTTGTAGCAAATTTAATTTCGGACGCTTCGAACCCTGTTGCACAACCGTCTGAGCACTTCACAGTAAACCTCACTGTTAACTGTTGGTTCTAGTGGCTCGACTGCACTGTGAACCATACCTTTTCTGACAAAAAACACGATGGGCATTGCTCCGACGCTTCGTTTCGGGGTCATACTAAAATAATCTACGTCTCCCCCTCTTGATCACTATGTCCAAAATTTCTGTATGCGTTTTCTAGTTCTTATGGGTGCATTGGCACTCCACCAAACGCTGCTCCTACATCTGACTCGTCAGGACTGTGCTGGGAGCCAAAATATACAAGGTTGGGACAGCTTATTTCGTCATAACCACCGATATATATATATCCCATAAGCTTCACAAGCTTCACAAAAATTTGAACTCACGCACACACAATATATTTATATATATTGTGTGTGCGTGTGTTCAAATGTTTGTAAAGCTTGTGAAGCTTATGGGACTTAACTGCGGGTTCATCAGTCCCTGAACTTACAAACTACTTATGGACTACCTTATACAAAAAGACTAAACCCTGAGCGGGTAGAGCATAGCGCCTTAATGCGCTTGGCTGCTCCGCCGCGTCAATGTGGGTGTTTCAGCGTGGGTCACAACATGTACCTCATTACCGCTCGACCTAGTGATATGTAAATGTAAACATTTCGTGTAACGCGTACACTCTACTTCATAAAAAAATCTTGGATGAATTAGAAAATTTTAAGAAGGTGTATTAAGGGCACCTGGACGTGAACAGGCTGCATTTCATACCTTTCTTTCGGTGCATCACTCTTGATCGACAATGCGGAGGAAGTTGCGGTTTTGTACCAACACTGATTGACAGTAATACAAGCTGTAATTGTGTATTTATTGAAATATTTATTATAGTTTAAGGAAAATATAATTTGCCAAATAGATGTTTTTATAATAAACGTTCGTATTTTGCAACCATTTTCTAGTGCATCGTCAGTCTGATACCATTTACACTATAGCAGGCTGCTGACAACATTCCTAGAAACACATTATGCCTCTTGCTTTATAGTTTGGAGTATATCTCACGAAATAGAAAAACCCTTATTACACTTCATTACTATTTTGTCTAAAAACTATCGTTAAAATTGTATACAGAGTGACAAACATACATCATATCTGCAATGTATTAGGCATAATACAAAGATAGTGTCCCGTTGTTCAATTGGGAGAAATATGGTGACCAAATATTCTCAAAATGTAATTTCCAGGAAATGAGACAAGAATGTCCACAGTGTTTTTGACTTACCGTATGCCTCTTTCAGGACATTCCAGTGGCATAATCTTGCTGTCTGCTTGCTTCTTTATCCTCTGCAGACTTTTTGAGGAGTTTTTATCCTAACTCTGGACTGTTTAGTGGTGACTTCCGCAGCCCTTCCTTTCAGCTTCAACTAGTCGCTGACGATCTATGGCAGTCAGAGCAGCTGTCATTGTCGCGTTGAAATGGGAGCAGGCTTAACTTCGAAGGCAACTAAACACAGCACTTATACTGAAAACACGTTTATTAAGAACTCAACATACACGCAGCACTGACTGCCTCTCGGGCAGAGTGCTCTGCTATTTATACACAGACAGAATTTACCAGAAATTAGAAGAACAGTTAACATAAGAAACAAGGCAGGATTGAACCGGCGACCTTCAGCACCGCAGTCTATGACGCTATCCCCTTCTCCACACCGGTAGTCGGTGTATGTGGTCTCTCGCGGCAATATTATGTCCTGGTTGGATGCCTAATTTTTCCTATCACTGTTGTCCTGCTAATTACACCATCATTAAAACAGATAACAACATTCATGACACCTATTTTGAGTACTGTCCATCCAACAAACACTGTTTTCGGTACTCGTGACCAGACGCAGCTGTTGAATCATTAGGATTTTGTGTAGGGCCATGTAGACATTCACCAAATATTTTTTATCTTCAAAGTCCCTGTATATAGGCTTTATTGTTTCCATGACTGCGGCAGGTATGGAATGTTTATGGTGATATTCTTTGCCTGAAGCATCAGATTGGCCAATGTGCAGTCATTTGTTCAAAGAGCGTTTAAGACTATATAACTATTTAAAAGTTTTTTTATTTTTTTTTTTAGTATATATATGTCCAGGACGTGTCTGATGAGTTAATTCAAGCTGTGAAATTCTACGTAAATTATTTTGATTCAATCACGGGATTTCTCCTGAGTACACTACCTTCCCAAATTATAAACATCCACTGGTTATGTTGGGAAGCCTGCGTGGCGGTCACCTGCCGAGCCGAGTTCCCCGCCGTATCTTTGGCGCGCGCCCCGTCGGCGGTGTCGGCTTATTAGAAGAAAACAGCGGGGCGCCGCAGGCGAATCTGCCCCGAGTTAAGCGGCTTTCCACGAGCCGCCACCTCTCCGCGCTGCCGAATAATTTTTCCACACACTGCGTTCCCTTTCCCTACAGTTTCCCGTCACTTCATCCCGTTAATTAAGCTCTCCAGACGTCGCGCTTCCCAACAGATTAGTACCAATTACGGATCCAAATTCTGCCTTGCGGTCGCTAACTACTCTCGGTTTCATAACAGTTTCGGTTTACGTGCTCTATGTTACCCAGAAGCATGTCTACCGTGGAAATTCGTCCAGACTACCGTGGTTCCACGTGAGACAATGATAGCTAACCCCCCTGATGAGATAAACGTTACTTTTATTCGAGACCGGAAGAGCAAACCATATTTTCAACATATTCTCTAACTGTAGGAAATTATCAAGTTAAAATTAACTTTCACGTTCTTGGACTCGATCTGTTCAATAAATTTACTATGCAAAAAACAGCCGAGATTGCTTATTATCTTTTATTTCGATGACCGATTTCACAACCCCGCCATCATCGGATCTGTCACTTAGATGCCCCACATCACAGAGGAAAACCCAGTAAAACTGTACTTGTTCGCCAACATTATTGTTTGCATATCTCAACAGAAAATGTCACTCACATCACATTGGGCGATATTTTATTTCTGTTACTGCATGCAAATAATAATTTTGTCAAACAAGTACACTTTTATAGGATTACCTCTGTGATATGGCACAGCCAATGGCAGCAGTAGGATCTGCCAAAACTGGTCGACTGAATGAAAAATATTTAGCGATCTTGTTACAAATAATGCTACTCTTGGTATATCAGATCCTGTATCCGCGTGAATTTGCTGTTAGAGAGGACACAGTTTGTAATAATCGACTAAAACAGGGGTGATATCCGGCGTTCCGCAGTGTAATGTTATTGGTCCTCTGCTGTTCCCTATCTACATAAACGATTTGGGAGAAAATCTAAGCAACTGTCTTAGGTTGTTTGCAGATGACGCTTTCATTTATCGTCTGATAAAGTCATCTGAAGATGAGAAAACCAACTGCAGAACGATTTAAATAAGATATCAGTATTGTGTAAAAATTGGCAACTTACTCTAAATAATGAGAAGTGTGGTCTACATGAGTACAAAAAGAAATCCGGTTAATTTTGTTCATAAGATAAATCAATCAAATGTCAAGGCCATAAACTCCACTAAATACCTAGGAATTACAACAGACTTAAACTGGAAAGAACACGTACATAATTTCGTAGGAAAGGCGAACCACAGAACTCTTTTATAGGCAGAGCTCTTGAAAGATGTAACAGAACTACTAAAGAGACTGTATACACAACGCTTGTGCGTCCCCATTTGGAGTATTGCGGTCCAGTGTGGGATCCTTATCAAGTGGGTCTGACGAAAGCCATCTAAAGACTACAACGAAGGTAAGCTCGTTTTGTATTGCCGCGATACAGGGGAGACGGCGTCACAGATATGATACAGGATCTGGTATCGAAAACATTACAACATCGGCGCTTATCGCTGCGGCGTGATTCACTTACGTAAATCCAATCAGCAACATTCTCCTCCGAATGCGAAAATATATTGTCGACTCCCACCTACATAGGTAGAAATGATCATCAGAACAAAATACGAGAAATCACAGCTCGAACGGAGAGATTCAGATGTTCTTTCTTACGGTGCGCTATTCGATAATGGAATGGTATATGAATAGTGTAAAGGTCAAACTTCCTGGCAGATTAAAATTGTGTTCCGGAACCGGGACTCGAACCTGGGACCTTTGTCTTTCGTGGGCAAGCACACTACCGAATGTGCTATCCCGACACGACTCACGATGCCGCCTCACAACTTCGCTTCCGCCAGTACCTCGCCTTCTACTTTCCAAACTTCACATAAGTTCTCTTGTAAAACTTGCAAGACTAGCACTCCTGGAAGAAAGGATATGGTGGAGACATGGCTTAGCCACAGCCTAAGGGATGTTTTCAGAATGAAACTTTCACTCTGCAGCGGAGTGTGCGCTGATACGAAACTTCCTGGCAGATTAAAATTGTGTGCCGGAACCGGGTCTCGAACCTGGGACCTTTGCCTTTCGCGGGCAAGCGCACTACCGACTGTGCTATCCCGACACGACTCACGATGCCGCCTCACAACTTCGCTTCGCCAGTAACTCGCCTTCTACTTTCCAAACTTCACAGAAGTTCTCCTGCAAAACTTGCAAGATTAGCACTCCTGGAAGAAAGGATATGGTTGACTGTTAGTCTCGCAAGTTTCGCAGGAGAACTGTGAAGTCTGGAAAGTAGGAGGCGAGGTACTGGCGGAAGTAAAGTTGTGGGGCGGCATCGTGAGTCGTGTCGGGATAGCACAGTCGGTAGTGCGCTTGCCCGCGAAAGGCAAAGGTCCCAGGTTCAAGTCCCGGTTCCGGCACACAATTTTAAACTGCCAGGAAGTTTCATATCAGCGCACACTCCGCTGCAGAGTGAAAGTTTCATTCTGGAGTATAAAGGTGGTTCGATGTACCCTCTGCCAGGCACTTAAATGTGATGTGCAGACTGTACCAAGTAGATGTAGATGTCCGTGTGATCATGCCTACGGCCTGGGCGGCCGATACCACGGGAGGTTCAAGTCCTCCTTCTGGCATGAGTGTATGTCTGTGTGTGTGTGTGTGTGTTGGCCTTAGTTCAAGTTTAAGTAGTTTGTAAGTCTAGGGACTGATGACCATCGCAGTTTTGTCCAATAGTTTTACAAACATTTCACTGTCAGATCTGTACAAAAATTTCAGAATATTCGTAAATTCGAGACGAACGAAGTGTTGCAGCGAAACGCAGTTGGCGCCCCTGCACACACCCCGGGATGAATGTCTGACTTTTATGATATTCCAGCTTGCTGGGTGGTTCTGGAACAGCAACCTCTATTAACAATTTCAAAACACCAAAAGTTGCAATTTTTGCGACCTGCAATTTTCAACTTCAACAGTTTTTAAATTGTTAGTATAAATAATGTGTAAGTATCGTTATTGTATGTCTGTTAGCTATTTTTCAGAGTGTACTGCGGGAAAGATTGTGTCGCACGATTTTGGAATTTTCTGATAGCAGAGATAGAGGAGAACGCATCTCCATTTATTTTTGAGTGAAACTCAATAAAAATCTTTACAGAGACACGCCATATGGCACAGGGAGGCTATGGTGATGAGTTCTCAAGCTGACGCTAAAGAAGCCACAACGATTGGTTCTGTGCACGAATAGCGACGCGTACAGCTGTCAATTTGTACCCCCATGACTCTAAGAGAGGTAAAAAAAATTCAAATGTTTGTTAAGCTTATGGGACTTAACTACGGGGTCTTCAGTCTCTAAACTTACAAACTACTTATCAACTACCTTATACTAAAGACGGCACAAATATCCATGCCCGAGGGGGGATTCGAACCCCCGACCGTAGTGGCCGTGCAGACCGTGACTGGAGCGCCACAGTCTCCTCGGCCACCGCGGCCGGCTAAGAGAGGTATATAGAACTAAAACGCACACTCTATGATAATTGAAACTCTAGATTCATTTATTTATTGTATGGCATACATCGTTAAAACTTATAATTCTGAATAGTATTTAATTAGAAAAATACATTAAGACATTGAATACAATCAGTTGCCTCCCTCGTTGTAGCTAGAAAATCGGTGAAGGGTCCCTTGAAGGCTTAGACTTGGCATTCTTCCACTATGTGTTAGTTCGATTGCCTTTCAGCACCGCAGTCGCAATTTGACGTTGGTATCTTTCCCCGTTTCTGGAGGGCGTCATCACTTCCACTTCGGCCAGTACGTATGCGGTTCAGTGTTGCCCACCATTGCGTGGTCAAGATGTTTTGGTATTTTGGTGGGCAGCGTCGTTCGCTTTGGACGAGTTGGATCCCAACGACCTCGTATCACTAGCAGTCGATGTGACAGGCATCTTATTCGCATGGCTGTAACAGATCGTGCAGCCACGTCTCGATCCCTAACATACGGGGACGTTTCCAAGACAACAACCACCTGCACTAACAGTTCGACGCAGTTTGCAGTAGCATGGCCTATCAGCTCGGAGATCATTGCTGCGGTTCCCCTTGACGCTGCATCACAGAGAGGAGCGCCTGCGATTGTGTACGCAACGACGAAACTGGGTGCGCGAATGATAAAACGTCATGTTTCCGGATGACTCCCGGTTCTGATTACAGCGGCATGATGGTCGCATCCGTGTTTGGAGACATCGCGGTGAACGCACATTGAAAGCGTGTATTCGTCGTCGACCTACTGGCGTATCACCCGGCGTGATGGTATGGGGTGCCATTGATTACACGTCCAGGTCACCTCTTGTTCGCATCGACGGCACTTTGAACATATGTGATACGACCCGTGGCTCTACCCTGCCTTTGATCCCTGCGAAACCCTACATTTCAGCAGTATAATGCACGACCGCACGTTGCAGGTCCTGTATGGGCCTTTCTGGATTCGGAAAATGTTCGACTGCTGCCCTGGCCAGCACATTCTCCAGATCTCTCACCAATTGAAAACGTCTGGTTAATGGTGGCCGAGCAACTGGTTCGTCACAATACGCCAGTCACTACTCTTGGTCAACTGTGGTATCGTGTTGAAACTGCATGGGCATCTGCACCTGTACACGCAATCCAAGCTCTGTTTGACTCAATGCCCAGGCGTATCAAGGCCGTTATTACTGCCAGAGGTGGTTGTTCTGGATACTGATTTCTCAGATTCTATGCACCCAAATTGCATGAAAATGTAATCACATCTCAGTTCTAGTATAATACATTTATCCAATGAATACCCGTTTATCATCTTAATTTCTTCTTGGTGTAACAATTTTAATGGCTAGTAGTGTAAGATTTTATGTGATCACGACGCAGGTAAATCACATTGAAGACGAAGACGAACTTTAAAGGAAACTCATGATCCCAGGCTACAACTTAATTGTCGAAACGTATCATTTTGCCTACGGATTGGCGACGTATGTCCCACCAGTCGTTGAAGATGTTCAACTGTACTCAACAACGATACACGACGACATAAATGCCGTTGTTGTCAAGGTAGGAGAACTGTCAGTGAGTAATTTGCACAAACCAGCAAACACAACCTGGCCTCAACAAGTCCTGACCTCCCATTCACTTCAATAGAAACTATACAAATTTCAAAAAAGGCGATACTGCGACAACCACTTAAGTAGGTATTTAGCCAGAACAATATGACCGCCCATCTGTTACCGACATAAATCCTTCCTGGTGTTAGGAATGAGTACTAGTCAAACACACACACACACACACACACACACACACAAACAGTGCAGGTAGTATCCGTGTTGTCCGTGTGTACATTTCGGAAGGCGCACGATGTAAATGAGTTTGAACAAGAGCAGATTGATATGGCCTTTTATGGCTCAGCACGAGCTTTACGAATCTGCACTACTTGACGTGTTCGATGAGTTCTGTCGGACGACCTAGTCTGGGCAGACTGGTAAAATAGGGCAGCCGTCAAACTGTGGCAGAACTAACAAGATTAACTCAACACAGTGTTTAACGAACACTTCCAATAATGGATCTCCGCAGACGATGACCCACACATGTGCAACTGTGTCTGATATGGGCACGCGAGCATCGTCACTGGCGCAGCGGCAGAATGTTGCTGTGGGTATCATGCCGATAGGGGGTGAACGTGAATCATTTGTCTTCCAGTAGATCAGTTCCTTCATACCTATACCATACGGAGACAAGCCGGGTGTGGGTGAATTATGATAAGGGGAATATACATTGGACGTTCAATAGAGCTCGTGAAAAGCACCATGACCTTCAATACAGATAGTACGACGGGTGCACATAACGACTCACTTTCGTGCCGATCACTTTTTCGAAACGCAATGGAATTTCACAACAAGATAATGCGCCTGTCACTAATCAAGGTGTGTGTGATGAAGTCGTTCGAGGAACAGAGTCATCAGCACCATCTTCGTTTCCCCTCTATCCAACATATTCCACTTCTTGGTTCCATACGAGGTTTCTTCCCCTTAAATTTGAGTCTTCTCGGCCTTCCTTTTGCCCTCTTCATATCAAACTTGAATTCCATGATTCCTCTAGGTATTCTTCCCATCTCCCATCCTCTTCACATGCCCAAACCATATTAACCTGTTTTCTTCCACTCCAATTTCCTTCCTAACATCTTCATTTTACACTCTGTCTCTCGCCGTCTTCCCTAACATACTTCACAAGAACTTCATCTCACTTGATTGTATCCTACTCTCTTCGCTTATAATAAATGTTTCTGACCCATATGTTAGTATGGGTGTCAAGTAGGTCTTATATATCACCAACTTGCATCACATGCACACCTCCCTATCCCATACAAACCATCTCACACACTGGTAAAATGCACTACTTTATTGTGTTCCTCTACTAATTTTGGTCTCCACACGAGTATTGTCCATTAATACACTTGCCAGATAATATATTTCAGCATCCTTTTCCTTAATGTGGATTTGTCCCTAGCTCTCTTTGTCCCGTCTGGTTACCACCAAGTTTAGACCGTCAGTGCCTGTCCCAATCCCGGGGAATTGGTAAGGAAGGAGGAGGGGGAGGAGTAACAACGACGTTAAAAAACCAGAGTCCCTCTAGCTTCGGATGGTAGCTTCCAGGAAGGACCCCTTGTAAGGGTAACGGATGAAGACAGTCAACTGTTTGAAAACGGAGAAGGATTTAAAAGTCCCAACGGTAGAAAAGCGGAAGAACGGTCTTTATATCCTACCACCTGTAGCGTATGCTGCAAAGGGTGTCTGTTCTCCATGTTAGGAGCGGCCTAAACATAATTATGCTAGCAGCAGCCCTTAAGTACCTTTGGGACTGGCCAACCCATGGTACTAATAGCCTATAATTATATGAATGGTACTTCAAAACAAGCTTAGAGAACCACAGTGACGAGTTGAAATTTATTGACTTATTTATTAGTAAAGATACTGCGCTCCATTGGCATTAAGATAGTTTTAAGAGCTAAAGCGATATAAAAACAAATTTCTGGCAAGGAACTGTGCTTTTAGCTGTAAAATTTCATTAAGACTCTTGCCTACTGTACTTCTCATATCAATAGCATAAGATTTTATCGTTTACTAAAGTAGATAAATTTTAATTATTCATTTCAGATTGTAGTAATGTTTAAATGTTTGTAATTCTAAGGGACAAAACTGCTCTGGTCATCGGTCCTTCGAGTTAGGAAAGTAATTAAACTAACTTATATTAATGACAACACACACACACACACACACACACATTCCCGAAGGAGGATTCGAACCTCTTAAGCGAGCGACCGCGCGTTCCGTAACGTGACGCCACAGACCGCAAGGCTATTTCCACGCGGCCATTTTAGATAACAACCTATATTTGTTTTGCAAATATTATATTACCGCCTTAACGAGATTACAGCCTATTATTGTTTATCAGATATTACACTACCGCTTTAACTTCCCAAGACTGTCAGTTGGCTCTTACTATGTTAAAAAACTCGAAACGGCGACAGTCGTGATTTCGTACAAGCTGGTTCTTAGCTGTAAGTGAACAATTGCGAAGCCACGATCAATTATCAAAAATTTGTTGAAAAATAAAAACAATCTCGTGGGTCGAGAACATAATTCTGCAGGAGATTGATTTTCCCCATTAAGCAGCTAACTCGCTCTTATTCGTACACACAGGTAGTGAGCCGTAACCTCGGTGGAATGACTGACCGCCTCGCGGGAGTAGCCGAGCGGTCTGCAGCGCCAAGTTGCGCATAGCGCAGCCTCCTGCGTCGGAGGTTCGAATCCTCCTCGGGCATGGATGTTTGTGTCGTCTTTAGTATAAGTTAGTCCATTACTAGTTTGTAAGTTTAGTGGCTGATGACGCCGCAGTTAAGTTCCATAAGCTTTACAAGTATTTGAACATCTGATTTGAATGGCTGACCGTTCGTCGCTGCTCCCCGTCGGAGGTACGAGTCCTCCCTCCGGCAAGTGTGTATATGTTGTCCTATTTTAAGTAGTTTTTAAGCCTGGGGACTAATGACCACAGTAGTTTAGTCCCATAGATTTACAACATCTGAATGAGCCGGCGACTGATTCTTTTAAGTACACTTCATTCGCCAAACGGTTGAAGTCCGCAAACCACGACTTTTTTTTATTTAACAGCCTACAGTTATCAGATTTCTCTCGGGGTTATCGTACGTAGAACGCAAGCACTGATCCAGCTTCGTTGCAACTTTATGACGCAAATGGAGTCGCCAAAGTTTCCGGCTTCTGACCTTTACCACTGACACCGTTGCTTTTCCTTCTTTCCGTGCGCTTTTGTTTTGCAACGACGTCTTCTCCGATAGAGGTGGAAGAGTTAAAACAAACTCCACCTGTCTCCGAATATCAGTTTCACTGTTTCCTGACGGAACTTCTGCATACTTATTCTCTAGAGGAATGATTCTCGCCGGAGGTGAGCGAAGTGGAATGACCACCACTTGTTCGTTGCTGTCACTCGTACTGATCTGCAGCGGAGGTGGCGCTTCAAGAATTTGGACTTAGCCTCCTGTCGACCTGTTGAAGCAGTCAGGCGGCTACTTCACTGAACAAGGATAAAAAATTTCCTTCACAAGTGATTGCACTCTCACCAGTAAGGTGCTTCAAGCGTCTTTTATGATAACATATTACGTTTTTATGATAACATATCGAGCAAGTTGGTGGTTGCAAGATTTAATCGCGATTTTTTCCAATAACAATGCTTTTAAATCGATAAGCTCTTGCCGGTCGCGGTGGCCGAGGGGACTGAGGCGCTCCAGTCACGGTCTGCACGGCCACTACGGTCGGGGGTTCGAATCCCCCCTCGGGCATGGATATTTGTGCCGTCCTTACTGTTAGCTAGTTCATAAGTAGTTTGTAAGATTAGGGACTGATGACCCCCGTTGTTAAGTCCCATAAGTTCTACAAACATTTGATAAGCTCTTCTACTATTTTACTATTTTCATTAATGACTTGACAGCACGAAACAGTATTACGACAGAGTTCGAACAATTGTCTCATTGAAGCACTATGGTGGTACATTAAAACTGTGACATACCTGACTTCATGAAAATAAAATGATCGTTTGGCTTTTAGTGACCGGTATTTTCCCTTCGTGCATCCGCTGCCTAATGAAAGTTATTTAAAAAAGTAAAGTAACAAACTTTAAAACAGAATGATCCTGGAAACTTTACATATGTAGCATTAAGACAGTACTGTAAATACAGTGAGATTAACGCAGCACCTGCACTTTAAATACATAATGGTGCACATAGTAGCATTTTTATTAATTATCAAAACTTTAACAACTACACTTAGGCAGGTTGGTTACAGTACAACAATATGGAAAGATTAAAAAGATCACTTACTTTGCTACTCTCACAGACCTATTTGATTTTACATGAATGACAATCATTGTCACTACACTGATAGTCTCTTTACGTAGACCTTAAGCTACTGCTATAATTGTGTATGTAGCGCAATATTTGTCAATTGTTTAATCTAACGTGAGCCTGTACATATAGTTCTGTTATATTGTGGTACTATCATTTCCACGATTTCACATATAATGTAACATAGATCTTAACCACTACAATAATTCGTTTAAATTATTATCCTACACCTACACGTACTCATAGTGAATGCAAAGATATTTATGTGTACATAATTTTTATTTTTGCACTTAATTATACTGCGGAAAACTATATATCAGGCTTCATTACAGTTGTTTAGGCTAATTACTTAGATGTTTTGCCGGAGATAGAGTTGGCGAGATTGTGAAAATTTCAAGGATGTATGGATCAGACGCAGTATCACCGCATACCTCATAATCATGCAATAGCAAGTGGATTGCGCTTAATAGGGAAAGTGTTCTCCTTACAACAGGATAATGACCCAAAACATCTGTCGGCATTGTGTAGGAACTACATTGCATCAAAGGAAAAACAGAAAGTACTGAAAGATATGTTATGGCCGTCCCAAAGCCCCGACTTTAATCCCACTAAAGTGGCGTGAGATGAAGTGGACAGACGAAGTTAATATATCCAGTAAGGAACATCTCTGGAATATTACTAAAGATGTGTGGAATCATATAGATTCACGATACCTACAAAAACTGATTGACAGCATGCCTCGAGCTTGTGAGGCAGTCATTAAATCCGAAGGAGGATACTTTGATGAAAGTAAAATATAATGATTGAATGATTGTGTTTCTATTATATATGTGTAAGTTAATATAATTATATTTTGTGAAAAATAACGTTTGATTTGTATTTTAAATCTGAAATTAATGAGAAAGAGAGAAAGAGCTGTCTCGAAAACGGCTCTAACGATTTCGATGAAATTTCGTGTTAGCACTGCTTGTTTATTTTCGAGTTCAATTACATAGTTGTATTTTTCGTTTAAATTTTTTCAAATGTTTGTAAATCTATCGGACCAAACTACATGTTCATCAATCCGTAGTTTACAAACTTCTTACACTAAGGTAAACTAACCTAAGAACAACACACACACACACACACACACACACACACACACACACACACACATGCCCCAGGGAGGACTCGAACCCCCGACGACGAGCAAGCGATTTTCCCAATATATATGTATAATTTCGTGTTTTTCGGATCAAAGATGATAGCTTCGAAAACGCGAAGAATAGCACCGTCGCCTCTGGGGCACTGTATAAATGTTAGATACGGTTTTCTTCGGCTACAATAACGAACTGCGACAGTTTTTGCATATGTAGCCAATCTTTGTACTTCGAAATATCTAGGAAATTTTGGACAAAAATATTTACAAGGCTGGCCAAGAAAACTGTCAGTGCTGAAGGCAGCTGTTGCACTCTTAGTCGCGAACATGGCTGAGCACTGCCGATAATACACGACCGACAGCAAATGTAGGAATTTGTAATACCGTTAAAATTCATTTTTAATACAGTCCTGCTATGATTAGTAGCAACACAATACCTACAACAAGCGAATACCATTTCTCAAAGTGTAGTCTTGATGGTGTGCACAATCACCATCGAATGGACCTGAAAGAACAGGTTATAACAATAATGACGTAAAGAATAATGAACTGAATTTACCTTATAGTTCGTTTTTTCCTTCCCAAAACGCTTCGCGGGCGAAATATACGGCTTTAAAACAGTCGTGTTGCTTTCGTACTGTTGTAGGAGAGTGAAATTTTGTTTTTGATATTGTGCTATCGTCTACAGTGTGAAACGTCTGTCTTAGAGCAAGACTTTAATGAGAGTAGTCAAGTACAACATGAATTTCAAGTTCTACACTTATCAGTTCGTTATGTCTCAACATAAATATAAGATTGTCACGCTATTTGCAAACTTACCTTGTATTCAAGAATAAACAAAAAATTAATTTCTTACTATGGTACTGAAGAATAAAAAAATTCAATTCCAAAAGACAGGAATTACTTATTACGGTAAAACGAAGCAAACTGAATTAGCGGCTGAGGAATATGACTTCAAATATTTACAATGGTATTCGAAATTGGTTTCAGATCTACGTAAGTCACTAAAACCAGTTTCACAGTTTTCTGGAGAAGTATGTACGACTGCAAAAAATTCATCAGACTGTTCGTTCAAATGTTTCCATTTCATGAATTATTTGATTTATAACTAGCGCGGTATTCCAAATGTGTGCAAATGACTTTACTGAAAGTTTCTGGTCCACAACAGAAGTTTTTTTTGAGAAGCCCAAATCACTGATAAAAACTTCAGCGATTAATGCTGAGTACATAGTGAAGTTGTAGTAAACAAACTTCTGTGCTTTGTACTGTTTGGTAGAAATGCGAGAAGTAATATACACAGAGGCCATCATTTTCGTTTCGAGGACCTAAGTTCCTCCTCAGACATTCTATACCCTCTAATTTTCCTCTACAACGAACAACAATGAATCAAAAACTATATATCGTCTTGCTGCGTGCCTTGCTAACGGTGTCATCGGAGAGGTGGAAGGGCAGCTGCCCGCGGGAAAGTACTTGGGGCACCTGCCCTCGCGGTAGCGCGTTTGCCCACCCCTGTTCTAAGGGGATGACAGCAACAAAACAGCGACCACCGCCCACAGCTAAGCATTGACACAGACAAAACTCTGTGGCATTGGTCCGAGGCTTAACCCTCCAGTGACCATAGAGACATTACAACCTCGAAGAGAACGGTCTACTGACCAATAGTCAACACGGATGCAGAGAGTATTGTTCGTGTAAAGATGACGTGATGACTGCTATCGACATGGGGTGTCAAATAGATTCCGTATTTCTAGATTTCAGGAAGGCTTTTGACAGTATATCTCAGAAGCGTCTTCTAATCAAATTGCGTGCTTATGGAATATCGCCACAGTTGTGCGATTGAATTCGTGATTATCTGTCAGTCAAGTAGAACGGAAGTGATATCTGACATTCCCCAGGGAGATGTTATAGGGTCCCTAATGATTTTTCTTTAATTTTAATAACGATTTAGGAAATAATCTGAGTTGATCACTTAGACTGTTCGCGGATGATGCTCTCATTTAACGGATAGTAAAGTTACCAGAAAATCAAAAGCAACTGCAAAATGATTTAGATATCAGTATCGTGCAAAAAATGGCAATTGACCCTGAATAATGAAAAGTGTGAAGTCATTCATATGACCACTGAAAGAAATCAGTTAAACTTTATTTACCCGATAAATCAGTCAAAACTGCAGGCCGTAAATTCAACTAATTACCTAGGAGTAACAATTATGAACAACTTAAATTGGAAAGAACACATAGGAAAAAAAATGATAGGGAAAGCGAACAAAAGACTATGTTTCGTTTCTAGAATACTTAGAAGATGCAACAGTTCAGACTGATAATGTAAATTCCAGATATCCTTGAAGACTTCAAAGTCCTCTTGAATTTCTAAGCTTCAATCTCAACAAGTCTTGAAGCACTTTATGAAGACAAAGACTTAGTTCCGGGTAGCGTGAGACTCTGAGGAATCGCAGTACACAGTCCCAAATTGAAGTACACTGTCCTTCTTGATTGATGAACTCACTGTTGGGTCTATGCACACGTATTACAGGTTACATGCACCGGCTATTCCACTATGTTTCGGCCAATCAGGATTCACACATGTGCTAATGTTCGTTAAGTGCGGCCTCTTGGGGAAAAGTAGGAGTGACATTGCCAAGTGTCCGGTGTTGCCTTTGGGCATATCGATAGAGGTGTAGTAATCTTGGGTCTCATCACTATCCATGGCACTACACCCACATCTTTCAGGTGTTTGTATCCAACGTTGATTTATCAACTGTTTGAACTCATTGTTTTCAATGTGTGATATATCACTTAAGTTTTCTGAATTGATCATTATTTCCGACATATTAAGAGGTATCCTAAGATTTAAACCTCTCGGTGAATACATATATTTTGCTAGAACTGCTTAATCTAATGATCTCTACGAGACAAGGAATCCCTCTGGAAATCGGTAGTATATCTATTAACATATAAATGCTTTTATGGCACAAGTTACCACACAAAGTGGTATCTGACAGCCGGTTTGCCATTAGCAGATTTGAAGTATCGCTCATTTTTCACAAAAACTCATCAAACAAATATTTCCAAGATTTTAGTTGCACACCTCTCCATGGAATCATTAAAGGAAAGAAGGGACAAAAGTTGGGTTCAAAATCCCGTAGACATCGTGTTCATTAGAGACGGAATTACTCTGCGATGTTACTGCCAATGGATTCGCGAATTAATGTCCTCAGTTTCTGTTACATAGGTACTTGCCACCCAACAAGCAAACACACGAATGTTCTGGCCTTGTCTCGTAGAGAAGTAGCTCCATCTTATACTGACGTTAAAATTCAGTTTCCCCTCTCCTACGTCTTGAACTGGAGTTTTTCTTAGTCAGCCTTACCGCACACCACTTCTTTTAGATTTCTTTCTACTAGATGCGGCTATCGTATCTCTCCTACCAGGACATACCATTCTAAATACGAGGGTTGGAACATAAATAGGGGCAACACCGCTGTGGAGACACTAAGCAATGGAATCTACTATTGTCACTGATAGCACACGTTGTTGACAAAGACCTACTTACCTTACCTCCCAGCAAACGGCCTCTCCCATCCCACGTCACCGGCGTTCATACAATCGAGGGAAACACAGTCACTTGTGAGCGAGCGGTCTAACGTAACATTGTCACTATGGTCTAGAAGCAGTGTCAACGGAGTTGGATCATGACTGAATGTGCCAAAGGTCGTACCCCACGACACCGTCAACAAGTCAAAAAAAAAGGGCGTTTATGTTATGGTGATGCTCGTGTACGACTGTGATGGTGTTATCCTAACGCATTAAGTTCCTCCGCGGCAGACCGTCAGTGCACAGTATTACTGTTCGTTTTCGCTGCATCACCTGCAACAAGCCTTGCGACTGAGCGGCAACACATTCTGCGCAATCCACTCATCATTTTGCACGACAGCAAACAGCACAAGCTGTGGCTGCTCTGTTCGGTCGATGGGGACTGAGAAGTACTCTCTGGACTTAAGTCCTTGTAACTTTGATTTGATTTCGAAGGAACCACTTGGTGCCATTTGCTTCAGAACTGTTCCAGAGATTCGAGAGGCAGTAGGCTGCTCCATTAGCACCAACGACAGAACAGGCTCAGCTAACAGTATACTACGCCTTCCACATCGCTGGCAACGGATTCTACACAACGCTGGTGACTACTATGAACGACAATAACAAATGCAAACATGTAAAGCTTTCGTATCGGTTGTGAATTAATAGTTGCTGCCATTTAAGTTCCGACCTAGTATAAAATCACACGTTATATGACACTGATTACAAAAGTTTGTAATACTTCGTACTTGAACAATAGTGCGGCGGGATTCTGACAATTTAAAAAAAAAAATTAAGAGTTAATAACATTTTTCGTGGACATGGATACTTTGTTTTAAATCTATGTCATAATAATCTGTAAATATTTAACATTGAGTGCTATAGCTCAAGAAACTATCGTGTGCTAAGCTTGTATGTTTTTGCGTGAAGTCTGATACGGCTAAAATGCCAACCTTCACGTTCCCGCTGAGCTCCAGGTTGAGTTTCTCTGGAAACTGCTGGATAAACAGCGTAGGTGTCCCCCCCCTAGTCAAATTATCTGCTCGCATACCTGCAACAGCCAATAAGCAACTCACGCAATACCGGAGCTCGTTCCCAACAACAGTACCCACTTCACCTTACAGAACTGGAAATACCGCAGTTACATTTGCATAGAGAGGCATCCTTGCCGGCAGTATTACTAAACCAACGACACGGAAGTTTCCTGAGCCGGACTGTGAGCTTGTATTTAGCACTATTTTCGTTGAGTGCTTCCTATTAAGCGCTCCGCGATGGAATTCTGCAACACATTTGCACCCATGTAGGATATCCCCAGCGAACATCTGCTTCGCTTAAAGTTACTTGACATTTCGACCGCTGTGTTTCCTATCCATATATGGTGGCCGCAGGAACCATAGTGCATTCGACTAAGCAGTTTTGCACCGTTGGTTTTCCAACCAGAGCCTCACTCACTGCTTGTTTACACCAATCATCAACAAATTATGTGAGTCTTTGCGCACAGCTTTTGTTTCAGTATAATTTCGAGGGTCCAGGATACCTTAGATCTATACAGTGTAACAGAAAAAAAATCGCACTGACGTGTTTTACGGCCCACTTTAGATTTGTAGTTTTATAAGTTTCTGCAAACATTTTGGACCAAAATAATAATAAATAAATTAATAAAAGTGTCTGAAACACTTTTAGGAAAAAAATTATGTAGTGGCGGCTTTCGAACCACCGATCTTTCGCGCCACAGTCCAGCACCTTGCCCACTACGCTACGCGTATAAATCGAAACAGGAGTCTTTAATTTCATACTACTGATGGCCGTTGTTAACTGATGTTAATATGGCATTTGTAGACATTAGATTATCATTTATCGTACGAAGAACGATGTGTTTTTGTTAATTCTTCAGTGCGCCGTTGCATTGAAATGACAACGTGCAAGTTACAATAAGAAAATCATCAAATACGCGAGGAATGTCACGTGACATCTCAGAACGGCTGGTTTTCGTTAATTCAATGGACGGTGTCAAAACTCCGTTATTTCTGCAAATATGTCTCAAACGATACGAGCTAAGTTGTAGAGAATTTTCTTCTCTACCAATTAGGTTATTCAATTTTCGTGTCAGATGAACGGTTCGTTTGCAATTACAATTATATTACAAACGGCTTTTTTTTTGTTTCACTACCGTATTCTTTGTTCGAAAAATTTGGAAAAGGGAGGTTCTGGTCTCTGGTGGCCTACAATCATGTCTGTAAAATTTGGTGCTGCTCGGTTGAACGGTTCGTCTTAAAAACAGGGAAAACTTTACGGACAGACAGACAGACATACGGACAGACAGGCAGACAGACATACATCCCAAAATCGCCGTTATTTTTACAGATATCTTTGATATGATAAAAAAAAAACATAAGAGAGCAAAGTTGTAGACAATTTTCATCTCTACAAACTCGGTTATTTAATTTTCGTGTCAGATGAATAGTTAAGCCGTTATTTTCATTTAAATTTCGAGCTCTCAAAAGACGATCGCGAAGGCCCACTTTTAGTGTTACTACCGTAACCTAAAGGGGGCCAAAGAATTCAAAAACTAAAGGAGAAACGTCTCTGCTGCAAGATGACACCTGTTTGCATACTGCGCAGGACGCCTTATGGTGTGAGGTGGAGAGTATTTTGTGTAAAACTGCCATTCCTTCTTTCCTAATGCAGTCGTGTGTAAATGGCAGGAAAAACGATCACAGGAAAACGTCCTCGAGGAATCTAACCTGTCTAATTTTATCCTCGTCGTCTTTTCGCAAAAAAATCGTAGGAGAAACGTTCGCCTTCTGCGCTTTGACAGTAGCCCGTACACTAATGGACAACTCTCTTTCAGCTTTTTTCCATTGGAGTTGGCCGATAATCAACGCAACGCTTTGGTGCTTACTAGACGAACCTTTGGATATTCTCCACCTTCTCAACAAACCTGTCTCTTAATGATCACACACGACAAGAACTATTGGTCGAACAAGTGTTTTATAACCTATTTCCTTTGTTGAAATGTCTGTAAACCTAATGGATCAAACTGCGATGTTCATCAATCCCTAGACTTACGTACTCAAATGTTCAAATGTTTGTTAAGCTTATGGGACTTAACTACGGGGTCATCAGTCCCTAAACTTACAAACTACTTATGAACTACTTACGAACTAGGACGGCACAAATATCCATGCTCGAGGGGGGATTCGAACCCCCGACCGTAGTGGCCGTGCTGACCGTGACTGGAGCGCCTCAGTCACCTCGGCCACCGCGGCCGGCACTTACGTACTACTTAAACTAACTAAAGACAACACACACAACCATGCTCGAGTGAGGACTCGAACCTCCGGAGGAACGGCCGCCTCCTCCGTTGCATGACGCTTTAGATCATGTATCACACGGGATATCCGCGCGTTTTCCTTTGTTAATTACTTACCCCTCCTGATAGTGAAACATAATGTGGTATCTGCTTTCCCAAGATTAATTGTACAGTTACATTCCACTTAAAATCATTGCTTAGCATAGTCATAGATATTTAATGGAAGTATCTGCTATAAGTCATTATTCAGACAGTAAAAGTTTTTCTGCATAGGCTCAACATATATGCATATCCGTGCACCAAGAATCGTCACTCTGCAGACCCTGCTCCATTTCGCAACAATTTTGAAGCGAGGTGACTATTTGTACTCCGCTGCATCAAATGTGAAGTGTCTCACTGAATTTACGATGTTATCTAGTAGGTGATATACGAGGGTTGGAATTTAAATAGTTTCAACACCGCTCTGGAGCCACTACGCATGAAATCTACTATTGTCGCTGATAACACACATTGTTTACATACCTACCTTACCTCCCAGCAAACGGAATCGCCCGTTTCATGTCACCGCCCTGTGGACACTACAAAAGTGCTGTGTCTCTATGTAATATGCAATTTCAATTTTTTAGTTATATGAAAAGGATATTCTAAATAATACAGAGTGCTTTATTATGCGAGGAAATGAGCACAAGTCAGTCCGTTAGCTAGTGAAGAGATCCTTGCTATATGTCATTTTCAAGTATCCTCACATAAAATCCTCATTTGATCTAGTAACTTCCGTTCTATTACTGATAGGCTTTAAACTGAAGGAAATGTAAGTCCTATTAGGTTTTGGAAACTGAGTAGTAGCTCTGAAACACAATGGACTAGAAGCAAAGAAATAAACATTTGTGAGTGACGAAGGAATATCTGCAAATCGAATAATAAATCACTAACTTTACTCGTTTTTATTCTACAACTATGTATTTCCTTGAATAACGCGACAGTTAATGAAGTTTTGCGCAGTAATCATGTGGCAAAATACTCGCCTCTTTGTATGTTATCATTTGCCAAAATATCATTTTGATACCTCTAACTGTGTATGAGATACGCAATGATTCATTCTGGCCATATCGCCATCGGAAATGTGTGCGCAAAAAAAGAATATAGTTTAGCGGTATGAGTGAAAGGTAAAGATCTCCTCCTAAGTCGAAAATAAAATTCAATCCATTAGGAAAGTTTCATCCGCAGCAACATATGGTGCAACAAGCACCAAACGGAATGTCATAGCAGCCTCTATTTTTTACTGCAAACTTTTCCTAATGTAGCGCAGTCTCTTATTTCGAAGCCAATATATTATTAACTACGACTATTACCGAAATGGCGAGCATTTCGTCACAATGCTGACATAAAGATTTAAGTAACGGAGATATTAAATATTTGTACCAATTAATTTTTGTGAAATCGTTTGTGAAAGATGGCAGGGCATGCGCCTCTACGCTGTTAGTGCAGCGCGATTCTAACCCAAGCCCGTAACGCGCCGTAGCGGGGAAGCGAGGCAACTGTCCCCGAATCGAAGCAGCTGAACGCCGCCATTTGCAGGGAAGAGTCCTAGTGCTGGGGTTGTGAGTGCAAGCGTATGACACGCAACAAGAGAAAAATAGAGCACAAAATAAACGCATGTTTGTTTTAAAAAATTACTGAGTACTGCCGTCTGTCTAAAAAGTTTTCTCAAATGAATGAAGTTTTCCAATTTCCGAAATACGAAGTTTAAGGATGTAAGGCTCTTTTCTGAGACGGTGGAGCGATTTTGCATCAATACATTTGCATAAGATGATTCCATGAAATTTGTAAAGTAGCAGAGAGTGCGATTATTATTTAATTAGCGTAATTTTCTGTTATGTCCTGTTTACTTTTTGCCGACTATTCTGTACGTTTTGCAGTCTTATTTTTGTATAGCACTATTTTGTCTACATTCCTTTACATATTACACAGAATTTTTCTTTCAATTTGCTCGAATTTGGGTATGAATAATTGTAATAACCCATACAACTTTATATAGGCATTTCATTTGTACATTACTTTTTAACACAGATAGTACCTTTCAGAGTGGCGGAGTATGCAATATTCGATCAAATATTTTATCATTTACGAAGTACAATCACCAACTGTTAAGTATCTTAAAGCAATTATTCGACCTACTTTTGCAACATACTTATATATATGATTAAAAATGTAAATACCTGTTATACGCCTAGTTCTTCATTCAGCTCAACTTAATAAATCGAGTTAGTATTTTTAATAATTCATATGGAAATAAAATATAAGTATCTGACATGCAAAAAAGTACTTTTATCAGTTCTAGAGAATCATTTGTAAGAGGAAACCTAAACAAAAACAAACACTAATGATTTCTTATTTCTCCACGAAAATACTATACTGAATACAAGTAATGACTGATCTGTGAAATGTAACACTGTATCCGATTTCGGTTTTGCTACCATTCTTACTGTTACAATTAAAAGCAGCACACGAACGATCAATGTTTACGCACTGTTTCCCTGCAAATGGCGGCTTCGGTAAAGTTCATTGTGGGGACGCGACACTAGCGCCAGTGAGCGGTCTAGTTTTTATTTACTAATTCTATGTTCTAACCATGTTGGGGCAAACATGATTCAGCCTGGGTATTTAGGAGCTCTAGGCGCTGCTGTGACGTCATGGTAGACCAGAAAGTCACGGCGTAAGTATTGAGAGATGCGGCTGCCGACCGAGCGGTGGACGTGGAACGAACGGGACACTGGTGGTCTGCGCAGGCGCAGGCCAGCGGTCGCTGGCGGCGGACCCCGTGTGCGCGCGCCACCCGAGGAAAAAGTGCGTGTTTTACGCGTGTTGCCTTCCATTAGCCATCTGCGTCGATTGGTGGCCATCATTTGCCAGCGGCTGACGATGCCTCAGCACCGCCAAGGCCTGTTCCCATGCTTTTCTATGTTGGAACACCGTGTCTCTATTAATTAAATGTTGCCGCGGTGGAGTAGCCGAGCGGTCTAAAGTGTCTCGCTGCGGAGCACGCGGTTGCTCGCCGTGGAGGTTCGAGTCCTCCCTTGGGCATGGGTGTTTGTGTTGGCCTTAGGTAAGTTTGGTCCGATAGACTTACAAACATTTGTATATAAATTAAAGATCCTTGGTTGGTTGGTTGTTTGGGATAGTGGGACCAAGCTGCTAAAGTTATCGCTCACCAGGTGATAAATTAAGCCTTTGGCGATACGCATTTACACGATCTCTTTAATTACTGAGTCCCAGTAGGTGGAAGTGGAAAACAGGATCTTGGTCTCTTCATATTTCATGTTTCGAATCAAGACTGTGTTCAGCCACAACCGATTTTTTTCCGGTTGACACAATCTTGTGTGACGTTGATGCTCGTCGCTTTTGTCTTTCACAGAGCATTACGCCTAACCAATATAAGACATTCAAATGTTTGTAGAGCTTATGGGACTTAACTACGGGGTCATCAGTCCCTAAACTTACAAACTACTTATGAAGTAACTAACACTAAGGACGGCACACATAGTCATGCCCGAGGGGGGACTCGAACCCCCGACCGTAGTGGCCGTGCAGACCGTGACTGAAGCGTCTCAGTCCCCTCGGCCACCGCGGCCGACTATAAGACATTCGACACTGGCACGGTCATTATATATTCCTAGTCTCCTGAGGCCGACGTTGTCTTTCACAGAGCCAGTTTTGCCTGAACTCTCACTGGAGGACAGAGGCCACACTTCATACGTTTTTTAAAGAGTCTGCCAACCTTGACGGACATGCCACTGACGTAGGGAAGAAAATCCATCCTTACGTAGCTCTCTACTTCTTCAGGTCCCTTTTCAGATTCCGAGCGAGCTGGTCGAAATGCAGAGCGACTCTGTTTTTCAGAGTAGCCATTCTGGGAAAATACAGAGTGAAGATGCTTAAGTTCTGCTGGTAAACAAACTGCATCTGAGATCGCTCTCGCTTATGTACGAGTGTCCGTAGTACATCGCTGCAGTGTGGCGAGTGATGACAGATCGTAGCTTGCAGATGCAGGTCGGTGTATGAAGGTTTACGAAACATAACCGTCTTCATTTCGACGAATTACGACGTCCATTAATGGAAACTTTCCATATTCTTCCACTTCCATGGTAAAACAGATGCTTGAACGGAGTGAGTTGGGATTTTCTAAGGATAAAGGAGCGTTTCAAGGCCATGCGGACATATAACAAATGTATTGTTTACATCCCTCCAAAATTATTTGTTCAAATGTTTGTATAGTTTGTGGGACTTAACTACGGGGTCATCAGTCGCCAAACTTACAAACTACTTATGAACTAGCTAATCCTAAGGACGGCACAAATATCCATGCCCGAGGGGGGATTCGAACCCCCGACCGTAGTGGCCGCGCAGACCGTGACTGGAGCAAAGCATTTGTGTTTCAATGGCACCGTCTGAAGTGCTTTGACCTCTAAATCTTCCATAAAAGGATGAGCTCTATGGTAGACAGAGAGCTTCCCATAGCAACATCGTCAGTCTGCTCAAAATATTGGTTGTTGATTAAAATGACTTTCGAGGTGAGCACATGTCCTCTTCTAGCGCGGCCCCAAAGAGTTGTAAATAGTCCACTAGAGGCACGCTTTTGAACAGGAAGACCACGTAGAAGCCCACTAATAAGTCTTTAGGTTCAAGGCGTGGGTTCCTCGGACGCCGTAAAAATGTTCCGAATTCCGAATGTGATGTTCACACTTTTCAACGAAAGGACTGAGGAGTGGTGGTGGTGATTATGGTATCAGGGCGCACGACGTCGAGGTCTTTAGCGTCCGGACGAAGACTGAGGAGAGACGACACATGTTTACCTAGATGATAGGTTGGTGCTCCAATGTTGCTCACAATCGGTCGAAGCGGAACTCCAGTTATGTGCACCTTCCGTAGGCCATAAGTGAGAAGCGTAATTGGCGCTAGTGCTCTTACACGTGCCTCTGGAACAGAAGAGGATGCGTGAAATGCCCGCGAGGCTAACCGCGGGAAATACGGGCACTTTTGCCTGCTTGCGGCACGATGTCAGAGAGCTCACCATGTCTCATTCGCGGACGGGTGCTGATGACCTCGCTGTTGAGCGTCCTAAAACACCAATCATCATTATTCGCGAACAGCGCCGATGAATGCCGACAATACACGATCGACAGCTGACACGCGAAACTGTAGTGAAAATAGAAGTATTCTTTGCGCTGTATCAATGGTCATGGTATAAGAATGAAACGATTACTTACGATGAAATGTAACATTTGCATAGTATTTAAGGAAGTATTGTTTTAAAGACCAATCTTGTGTTGCAAAAAGGTTAATGCGTTATTTCAGCTTATAGTAGTTCTGTCAGATAAAGGCACAATACAACGTTAAAGGAGCAAATTCATAAGAAATAATGTCATTGCACAGCACCGTCACAAATTAATACGTTGCATAGGTTGACAATAGTTGCATCGAAAATTCTGTTGCAGAAGCAGTTAGTGAGCTGGAGGATGGAGAGGGTACAATAAAAATCAGTAAAGGATAATAAACTATCATTTCCGTCGACTTTATTTTCTGGTAAGAATTACTGAATTTACCGAATGTAATATAGACCTGCGACGTAAAATTGTATGCCCCGCCTTTAGTTCCACTTTTAAGGTGCTCCGCGACTCATAAAAGTTTGAGAATTCCTGCATTAACTCATTTGACCACCCACGCTCTAGAATACATTCAGTGTTATTGTACATGTCCCCGAAAATATTTTATTGCAGTGCTCTTTTTCCGAGGACAGTATGCATGGCCCGAAAACCGTAACAAAATAAAGTCTGAAACGTGAAATCTCGACTGTTGTAGTTTTAACTCTTAACTACTATCGACCGTCTCTCAGACCGCTACGAATTTTTGTGTCGAAATATTTCACATACCTCTGCTAAGAGAAATTTACTCTGCCGTGTACCTTCTAATTGGCTGACAAGCTACATACACCATCACTCTTGCACCGTTGCTGCTCTTTGTGTCGTATTTATTAGCCCTCAGAGGTCTCACAGACCTATCATGGTGTTAGCGTCTCATGCTTTCAACTAAACGTTAATGTTTCTTTATGGCGGCGAAAACTGAATCTTGGGTTTTACGCAAGACAGATGTGCAGGAACGTTTTGGTGTATCCTCAGATAAGAATTTGATGACGACAGTATAGGCCCTGATTTTGAGATATTTAGTGATCATGGTGATTATTCGGAGCGTGAGGTGTATGCACGTTCAAACGGAATAAAATATAATTCTGTGGTCATGGAGAACATAATTACTTGTTAACTGATATTACAGAAGTAATACTTGACAAAGTTCATTCATTCACTAACGTACTGAATGCAGTAATCGCTCTACATTGAAAAAATGAATCGTAAACTGAAATCTGAGTTTGAGTAAAACTTATCGTAAGTGAAATGAGATTTTTCCATCTAATTATGTTTCGAATCTGTGAATAGAGAGCTAACTATTTGATTCGATTTTCGTACCACATGAAATAGAAATATACAGCACATTTCGCAGTGTCCTATTTGTCGCTATTTTATAAATACTGTGTTGTAAAGAAACGTCAACTTTCAATGTAGTCTACTTCCAAGAAGCGTGATAAACAACAGGAAGTCATGAAACTATACACACTGAACTCGCATGCGGAAGGATGGTGGTTCACATCCACCTCCGGCCATCCTGATTTAGGTTTTCCGTGATTTTCCTAAATCACTCCAGGCAAATGCCAGGATGGTTCCTTTCAAAGGGCACGGCCGATTTCCTTCCCCATCCTTATCTAAACAACCAGAGTGTAAGCTCCGCCTCTAATGACCATGCTGTCGACGGGGCGTTAATCACTAATATCTTCCATCTTCTTCCATGAAACTATAAATTCCGCGAACCACTGTTTTGAGATATAATCTATATCTATAAATGTGAATGTCTGTTCGGTGTACGTTTATCACGTCTGAACCCCAAGACATAAAGAGCTAAATATTTGTACAGCTACTAATGTCTACCCGGGGAAGGCTTTAGGCACGGTTTTATGGCGATCGTATAGCTATTTATCTATATACACTAATGTGAATGTCTGTTCGGTATACGCTTATCACGTCCGAAGTACAAGGCGCAGAGACATAAATATTTGTACAGTTACTAATTTATACCTGAGGAAGGTTTTAGGCACGGTTTTATAGCGATCTGATAGAAATTTCGTAATTTGAAGAATATAACGCGAAATGCGGAACAATAATTACTCTTTGAAAATTATATTTACTCGTTGAAAATAGTTTTATTGCTTACATTGTTCCTTGAGGGTTGATAAGGATATAAGGCTGTAGTATATTGGAATGGAAAGTTATCAGTGTATATAAAATTCTACGTGTGTGTGTGTGTGTGTGTGTGTGTGTGTGTGTGTGTGTGTACAGAAGTCTCCCGTTGTACACCATAGTAGTTCCATGCCGATAGCTATAAGAGGGTGGAAGATATGGTGGTTGAAAGTCGTCACATTATAAAAAATTCGGACTGAAGGCCGGCGATGACGTTTGCGACTCTATAGCAAGGAGGTTACATACAGCGAAACGTGATGCCACAAACCAAATCTTTGGTCCATGCGTGCTACAATGTCAGCTCTTTCTCTGTGAGGATAAGCATACGATAAGGAAGTATAAGAATAAATAAATAAAGCAGTAAAAAGGAAATTTGTTTTAATACATCTCTTTCAAAAAAATTGATGCGATGTTTCGCGCATTACATCAAGTACTATACTACAAATACCGTAGCTTACCAGAATGCCCTAAAATGAAATTAAAATGAATTTGGACGTTACTCTCACCATACGTGTTGAGATATTGCAAAACAGTCTATAAATAATATTGCATGTAATATTTATTGTAAATCATTAAGCAATTCACATAATTTTATTTTTTTAATATTCACAGTATATATGACATCAACTGCGATTGGGCAAAGCTGAAAATGTGTACCCAGCCGGGATTCGAACCCGGGTGTCCTGCTTTCTAGGTAGTTGCGCTGACCCCTACACCACTGGGGACACAGTGATCACCGCACCTGCAAGGACTACCTAAGCACGCCTCCCGTCATATACAAATTCCCTGCGTCGCCCTGCCCACAGTACTAAAACTCGTAGTTATGAAACTAATTCCCGTAAGAGTAAGGCCTTCAAACTTGCCCATCCCTCCCCACTAACGATAGGATCATTGCCCGTCGCCGGCATATTATATATATACATGTGACGTCTGTTCCGAAAGAACAGACGTCACTTCTGATCCTGCAGTTGTTATTATTTATCTGACGGGAGGCGTGCTTAGGTAGTCCTTGCAGGGACGGTGACCACTGTGTCCCCAGCGGTGTAGGGGTCAGCAGTGTCGTGCTTGCCTAGCACTTGGCTGGTTGTCCGTCAGCAAACACGTGTGCTCGCGCTCTCCGGCTCGGCGGCGTGTTTACGTCTCGGCACCGGCCTCCTTGGCTTCGCGGGAGCGGTCTTCGCTTCGCTTGGCTGCGCTTTATACAATTTCATTAATTCGGTGAGTGAAATGGCATTCAATCCACTGCGAAATCGTACGGTGCAATGCACTTTTGATCGGAAGGCGTTACGGCCCACCGGTTTTGAAATACATTCATGGATTCGGGATACGCTTCGTTTGCCACGGGAAGTAGTACTAGGACTGCAAATTGACTTCTACTTGTATTCAGTGTTTTTGAAATTGTCGGATGATGACGTTTGTGAAAAGGTTGTGTCCGAAAATGACGGGGTTCGGAAATTTAAACACGTGGATGGCTCTATTAGTGACGTCCGTGTGCAACACGCTGGGCAGGGAGTTCGTGACGTACGGGTGTTCAATGTACCTTTCGAATGTCCTAATTCAGTGATTGAAACTGCTTTACGTCCGTACGGTGATGTTGTTGCAGATGGTATTATCAATGAAAAGTGGTCGGATCCGTATTACTATCAAGTGGACAGCGGTGTTCGTACTGTGAAGGTCAACCTACGGAAACATATCCCGTCTTACTTGATTATCGGTGGTAGTCGGGCGTTTGTTTCATACCCTGGACAACCGCAAACTTGTGGGATTTGTAATACGGTAGGACACCTTCGTGGTGACTGTCCAAACAAAGGTCGGCGCCCTGTGCAGTTGTCTCGGGAACCGACGGTCGTTGCCGGAGCACAGTCAGAACCGTTATTTAGTGACGTTGTGCAAGGGCTTGCTTCACCGCGTCCGGAGATGTCGGGAGATTGGTCAGTGGAGGTGGAGGCACCGGTTTTGAATCCTGTCCCACTTGTCGCATCTGTGAGTGAAGAACCCGCCCCCGTTCAAGAATCGATGGAAGTTGTTTCGCAAACCGAGGTTCCGTTTGCTTCTCAGTCAGGTGATGGGGAATCGGAAGTACCGGTCGCGAAAAAGAAGAGGCGCCGTAACAAGACGTCGAAGGAAACGTCGCCTACGGACGACAGTAGCAATGAGGGCGAACAGTCGATTTCTGACTCCGCAGTTTTCGCAAAACCCATCGGCGAACCCCGTAGGAGCGAACGCAAGGATGCGCGCAAAAGTCAGCGCTCTCCGAGTGTCGAAGTACAGACCTCGGGCAAGAGGAAGAGCGAGGACGAGGCGGCCGCGGTGTCTCAGCGCACGCGGCGGGCTTCGCACAGTGACGTCACGCGGGACTCGGGCTCGGCTAGCGCGGCAGCCGCCGGCCTGTCGGACTTAAACATCGCGCCGATGGAGTGGGCGCAGGATCAGCAGCGTGGCTTGGGGCCGGACCCCGCCCAAGAACTCTAGTTTTTCGTCGTCCCCTCCGAACCTTTGTATGTGTTCTATTGTGCGCGGGAATGCTTGCACGGTCACCACTGTCAATATTAACAAGATCGAGCGTGCACATAAACTTGAGTCCCTAATAGATTTTTTAACAGTTATTAAGGCTGATGTTGTCTTTTTACAAGAAGTGAAGACCGCTGAAGTTGAGTTTGTACCAGGTTTTAATTCAATTTTAAACCTTGATCCAGAAACACTTTGTGGTACTGCAATTTTAATTAACCAAGTATGGCATTTTAGAAATGTTGTTAAACTACCGGATGGTCGAGGCATTGCGTGTACTGTAGAGGACGTGTTATTTGTCAATGTCTACGCCCCGTCAGGTACAGATAACCGTCACGCACGTGATCAGTTTTTTGCTGCCGACGTTTGCCCGTTGCTCACTGGACACAATAGCACCACGGTACTGGGCGGCGACTTTAATTGTGTAATTGATGATGCGGACCAGCAACCTCACCCGCACAAATGCTCGTCATTGCAGGCTTTAATTGCCGATCTTAATTTTGTGGACTCGTGGCGACAACTCCACCCTACTTACACGGAGTTTACGCACTTTTATGTGACGGGACAGAGCCGACTGGACCGTATTTATGTGACGAGAAACTGTGCGCCTAACATATTTAGTGTCGGCGCACAGCCCTTAGCGTTTTCTGATCACAGTGCCTATACTTGCCGTGTTACGTTGCCACATTTGGTGAAATTAAAACGACCCGGACTTTGGCGGTTCAATGTCCAGCACTTACAAGATGCTGTTCTTCAGGTGGAAATCGAGCAAACCTGGACTCAATGTTTAGAAAAGCGCGCAAACTCTCGTACTGTAATAGGTTGGTGGACTAATAGTGCTAAACCCACACTGCGTAGTACTTTGCAAACTTACAGTGCAGAGAAGGCGTTTTGGCGTCGAAAGACTGTTGAGTTTTATCTTCAGTGCTTGAAGGATGCTGTCCGTGCAGATCTTCGTAATGCAAGTGACTTTTTGCCACGGCTTAAGCGCATCAAGGCGGAACTTTTGTCGCTACAGCGAGCTCAGTCGGAATGTACAATCATCCGTAGTCAGCCTGACGGCAATATCCCTGGTGAGGCACCATCTGTTTATCACATAACGCGGGAAATGAAACGCCGGAAGCAATGCCAGTTGCCTTTTCTGCAATCAAGTAATGGAGAGCGTCTCACTACTAATGCTGCGATGTTGTCAGAGGCACATCGTTACTTTACCGCCCTATTTCAACGTGCAGACATAGACGATGCTGCGATTCACGCTCTTCTACAAGGCCTCCCACATCCTCTCGCGCGGGTGGATAGGATGGCTCTATACGAACGTTTCACTGCAGATGAGGTTCTTCATGCACTTAAAACCAGCGCCAGAGGCAAGGTTCCTGGGGCTGACGGTCTGCCTCCTGAATTCTATTTGCGTTTCTGGAATTTGTTGGGTGGCACACTTACGGACATTGTCAATGAAATCGTTAACGGCGTTGCTGTTCCTGCAGCCTTTCTAGAGGGCGTCATTGTTTTGTTGCCGAAGGATGTTCGCAAATGTGACGCAGCTCACCTGCGGCCGGTCACTCTTTTAAACGGAGACTATAAGTTGGTTGCTCGTTGTTTTGCTGCTCGACTACGTACTGCTTTGACAAAGGTGATCAGCGAATATCAGTGTTGTGCCGTTCCGGGCAGAACAATTTTCGATGCGTTACTCACATATAGGGACACCATTGCATTTGCTGCGACAACGCAAACGCCTTTAGCAGTGTTATCCGTTGACTTTGCTAAGGCATTTGACAAGGTGAACCATGAATATCTGCGGAAGGTGATGTTTAAACTTGGTTTTGGCACAAAATTTATTACCGCCATTATGCACCTGCTGACAAATTCCACCTCACGAATAATGATCAATGGTTGTCTGTCAGACCCGGTGAAGCTACACAGTTCCGTGAAACAAGGCTGCCCCCTTTCTATGGGTTTGTTTGCCATCGCATTGGACCCCCTCCTCCGAAAACTGACCTCCATGTGCCAGGGGATAACGGTGGGAGGCGCGCGGGTTGTGTGCCGCGCGTACGCGGACGACCTCGGACTGTTCGTCAGCAGGGGGGACGACGTCGACGTGGCGTACTCGGTGCTGCAGCTGTATCGCCGTGCTTCAGGCTCCGACGTCAATCGACGCAAGACTGTGCTGCTTCCGATACGACCGTCCTCTGTGCAGATACGTAGACCTTGGTTTACGATCAGTGACAAGCATACCATTTTAGGTATTTCCTTTCAAGCCAACCTACAAAGGACGACGTCTTACAACTGGCGTCTTCTACTTAACTCTATTAGGGCTATAGCAAAGTTGCATTCCCGTAGGTATCTCGCATTGGGACAAAAAGTGCTTCTCATTAATGGTTTCTTGTTGTCCAAGGCATGGTTTTTGGCGCAAGTTTTTCACCTACCTAAGGAAATAGGTAGAGCAATCGTGCAGGCAGTATATTGGTTGCTTTGGAGAGGAGAGATTTTCAAGGTCTCTCACGCGACCTGCACGTTGCCACCGGCAGAGGGAGGACTTGGACTGATCGACCTGCCGGCTAAGAGCGCCGCGCTATTCGTACATCGAACACTTGCCGTCTGTGAGAAACACCCCCGCGGGCCTACGGCTGAGTTCTTCCGTATCCATCAACCGGAATCACAGGTCGCTCCACTTAACCCGATGGCAATTACTTTCCGGTTAATGTACGTGCGCCAATTTTTCATGCAGAAGAGTTATATTTCACCTGAATACTTCGAGCCACGCAATAGGACAGCAAAGAAATTTTATGAAGCAGTTAGAGGAAACCCGTCGCCTAACACGTTTGAAGTTCGGAACCCACGACGGTTGTGGAAGATCGCGTGGCAGAACATCTCGGCCCGATATCTCTCCCCGCATGTCAAGGCTACCTGGTACAAGGTCGTCAATAAAACTGTCGCGACTAACGCTCGGCTGCACACGATAAAACATTCTCCGTCTGACCTGTGCGATACCTGCGGTGGAGTTGACACTGTGGAACACCGTGTCACGTGTCCCCGCTTCAAACTGACGTGGGATATTGCTCGTGAGATGTTGCGCATCGTCAATCGCAATACCGCTGATTGTTTTGATGCCACTACAATACTGGTTCCGGACTTCAACCCGTTCCCCGCAAGTAAACGGGCGGCCACTACCTGGATCGTCGCGCATGTGACGTATGCCATCTTTCATCTACAACTTACCGATGCAACTCAATTCCTCATGTTTTTGTGGGAACAACATCAGTATATTAGAGGACACATACATTATCAAGAGACTTTTCAAAATTTCATAAAAATATCTCTCACTACTGTTTTTCATAATCTTGTTAACGCTTCGTGGAGTTTGTGACGGAGTGACGAAAGGAAGATGAGGGAACCCAGGACTGTGCTGATACTTCGGATTTTGAAATTGCATTGTTGTTTAACTGTGACATTTGTTTGTTTTTCGTTTGTGAAATCTAGGAATAGTTCGGAACTATCGGATGTCATCGTGTCTCCTCTAGATGGAGGATGCTTTTATAAACTGTTTCGTGTGACTTGTTTGACACATGTCATCGGAATTCACTAGAAAGCTGTGGAATAGCAGATATGATCTAATTTTCTAACTTTTAAGAAATTATATGCCACGTCATTGTTCTGCAAGAGAGACATTTCTTTGCTCCATCCATGTTGTGTTTGTTGATGAAGACACTTTTTGGTTTTACCGTTTAGTTGTTCGCTACAGTGAACATTAAATTTAATTGTTCATTATGTGGAGTGTTATACTGTAATTAGTTGAAAAGTATACGTCTTGCAGGTAAAATTTCCGTTATGTTTGTGACAGCGGCGAAGAAATTCTCTTTTTGTTTTTCCCGATTAACCCTGTTCGGTAAAGAAACGAAACTGGCCACCTAGGACTGCCATTCCCAGAAGGGGAAAATGTCGTATTTCTTTGTTATTATCTTCCTATGTACTCTCTAGTTTTATGATTGTTTATTCCGTTACTACTATTTTTTTTTTCCCACCTCCCGTACCGGCAGTCAGCGGCACCTTATGATAGCACTAGAAGCTCGCCGATGAAGGCAAACTTGGAGAGTGTAAGGACGGGGTGTAGGGGAGAAGGGAGCCCCGAAAAAAAATAACACTACAAAAAAAAAAAAAAAAATAAAAATAAAAAAAAATAAAAGAATAGAAAAAAAAAGAAAAAAAAATCGCAGTTGATGTCATATATTCTGTGAATATTGAATAATAACAACTGCAGGAAAAAAAATCTCAGTTGATGTCATATATTCTATGAATTTTATGCTATTCTTTTTTCTTCTTTGAAACGAAAAAAAAGTAAAAAAAAAAAAAAAACGCAGTTGATGTCATATATTCTGTGATTATTAAATAATAACAACTGCAGGATCAGAATTGACGTCTGTTCTTTCGGAACAGACGCCACATGTATATATTTAATTTTTTTCATTGAATGTTGATTAAAATGTTTGTTTCTAAAGAAGGCACACTACTGAAAGATAGGTTATCTATCATAATCCACGAACATGCGAGCGGAGCCGCGGGTTTAAGCTAGTAAGGAATAAAAATGAAGTCTGACAGACTCCCATAGTACTTGTGTTCCTTTCAATGTCCACAGTACTTACGGGTTAATACTAGTATGTTGTTGTGGTCTTCAGTCCGGAGACTGGTTTGATGCAGCTCTCCACAATATCCTATCCTGAGCAAGCCTCTTCATCTCCACATAAGAACGGCAACCTACATCTGTCTGAATCTGCTTACTTTATCCATCTCTTGGTCTTCCTCTGCGGTTTTTACCCCACACACTTCCCTCCAACGCTAAATTCACAATTCCTTGATGTCTAAGAACGTGCCCTACCAATCTATTCCTTCTTTTATTCAAGGTATGCCAGAAATTTATTTTCTCCCCAATTCTGTTCAGTACCTCCTCATTAGTTACGCGATCCACCCACCTAATCTTCAGCATTCTTCTGCAGCACCACATTTCAAAAGCCTCAATTCTCTTCCTGTCCTCACTGTTTATCGTCCATATTTCACTCCCATACAAGGCAACACTCCATACAAATGCATTCAGAAAGGCCTTCCTTAGGCTTAAATCAATATTCGATGTTAACAATTTTCTCTTTTTCAAGAACGCTTTTCTACCCATTGCCATTCTGCATTTTATATCCTCTGTACTGCGACCATCATTTGTTATTTTACTGCCCAAGTAACAAAACTCATCTACCTCTTTTATTGCTTCGTTACCTAACTCCTTCAGCATCACCTGATTTTCTTAGACTGCACTCCATTACCCTAGTTTTGCTCTTGTTAATGTCCATCTTATATGCACCTTTCAGCACACTTCCGTTCAATTGCTCTTCCAGGTCCTTTGCTGTATCTGACAGAATTACTATATCGTCGGCAAAACGCAATGTTTTAAATTCTTTCCCCTGAACTTTAATTCGTTCAGCAAATTTCTCCTTACTTTCCTTTATATCTTGCTCAATGTACAAATTGAATAACATTTGAGGAAGGCTACAACCCTGTCTTACTCCCTTTCCAACCACTGCATCCCTTTCATGCCCTTCAACTCTGACAACCGCTGCCTGGCTTTTGTACAAGTTATAAATAACCGTACGCTCCCTATATATTACTCCTACTTGCTTCAGAACTTTAAAGAGTTTATTCCAATCAACATTGTCAAAAGCCTTATCCAAATCTACAAAATGTAGAGATGTATGTTTGCCCTTTCTTAATCTATCTTCTAGGATAAGCTCGTGAAGTGAGTATTGCCTCCCGAGTTCCTACATTTCTCCTGAACCCAAACTGATCCTCCCCGAGGTCGGCTTCTACCAGCTTTTTCCATCCTTCTGTAAATAATTCGTGTTAATATTTTGCAACCATGACTTATTAAACTGATGGTTCTGTAGTTTTCACATCCGACTGCACCTGCTTTCTTTGGAATGGGGATTATAACATTTTTCTTAACGTCTGTGGGTACTTCACCTGTCTCATACATCTTACACACCAGGTGAAACAATTTTGTCCTGGCTGGTTCTCCCAGAGACTTCAGTACCTCTGAGGGAATATCATCTACTCCAGGGGCCTTGTTTCGACTTAGATCTTTCAGTGCTCTGTCAAATTCATCTCTCAGTTTACTGTCTCCTATTTCATTCTCATCTACTTCTTCTCCCCTTTCTACCATACTAGTATACTAGTTGTAACGATACAACGAAATTTTTATTTATTTTTTGTTTATCTTTGATCAGCGATACTTATCGACTCCGGTTCCCTCTGTTACGCAATACAACTAATTTAATTTCTTTTCGTCATTTTTTACTTAAAAACAAGCGAGAAGACGGAACCGTGATTTTAGTTTTTACTCACTCTCTTGTCTATGTTCGTTCTGTACGGACGTCTTCCATTCATGTATCCATTCAATGTAAATGATGTAAGTTGTTATAAAAATATATTACTTAAATTTAAAATCATCTCCCTATTTGGCTTTTATTTAAATGAATCCCTCCACTTCAAATACTTATTTTCTATTGTTTTCAGCTCCTTCGCCTCCGTAATAGTTTAATGTTCAGACCCCATTACAATCGCTTCGCATTGTCTGCAAAATTTCAATCAATCAATCATCCTTAGCCGGCCGCGGTGGCCGAGGGGACTTAGGCGCTCTAGTCACGGTCTGTACGGCCACTACGGTCGGGGGTTCGAATCCCCCCTCGGGCATGGATATTTGTGCCGTCCTAGTTGATAAGTAGTTTGTAAGTTTACGGACTGTTGACCCCGTAGTTAAGTCCCATAGACTATACAAACATTTGAACATTTTTGAACAATCATCCTTATACAATACTTTGCTTGATTTTAGAACCTGCAGTCATTTCCTTTGTAATTTCACGAAGTCCGATCATTTAAAAAAAAAATATTTTATCATTACCACCCACGGTCACACAACAATGAAAAGCGAAGTGAACAGTCTGAACATTGATCTCGTACGGAAAGTATCACGAACATTCACTTATTAAATAAGACACAAAAGTTATTATTTCCAGCTTCTACAATTCGAAGTGCATGATCCAGTTAGATGCTTTCCGTAAGTTTTATAACGTGCTGTTGCTTGTATGATGCCCAACTTTAATATGCAATCCGCGGTTTATTTGCAAAATGTTCAAATGTTTGTATAGTGTATAGGACTTAACTACGGGGTCATCAGTCCCTAAACTTACAAACTACTTATGAACTACTTACGAACTCGGACGGCACAAATATCCATGCCCGAAGGGGTATTCGAACCCCCTACCGTAGTGGCCATGCAGACCGTGACTGGAGCGCCTTAGACCCCACGACCACCGCGGCCGGCTGTTTATTTGCTTTGATGTTCATTTTGTGCTGTACTTTAACTTATTTCAAAATTCAAACATTCGGTACCATCAATTCTTTGTCCAAAAAATATAATCGCGGAATCTACTGTTAACAATTATGGCATCATACGAAGCAAGGGCAACGTTATATAGTATATCGCAGTTGAATTCCATAATGCTTTCAAAAAGAATTGAGCCTCCAAAAAACTAAACTGCAGGCAGAAATGCGCTACAGTTGAAGTGGACACAGTGGGGATGAAGGTAGTAATGGAATAAGTGCAGAAGGCCCGGACAGTGCGGTGTTTTTCATAATTTCCCGTACGCGCCCCCTTTCCCGTCCTATCCCCTGTTCTCCGCAGCCCCCCACCCTGCCTGCTAATACCGCTGATGGTATCTGGCGCAGTCGCCGCCTGTCTGCCGAGATAAGCCGTCCCGCCCCGCCCCGCCCGCCGCTTGCCGCTTCAGATTATTAACTTTGCCCGCAAGCCGCCGCACAGGGCCCCCGTATTCCCAGCGCCAAGCATAATAGCCACTTAACTTGTTCCCCCCGCTGCCACAGACGGCCGCTCCCGCCCTAATGTATGTTTAGACATCGAATTTGGAACTTTATGCACAATAGCCGGCCGGACGCGTAGCCCTGCCTCGTCCTATCCCATCCTATCTCACCCCTGCGGCGGCGCGGATTGCGCCCCCTCTGTAAAACTTTATTGAATTCCCTAATTAGAAGGGCGGCCGGCTGTCTGTCGGGGTGTTACGCCCGCCACAGCGCAGCTCTCATTAACGAAGAGTGCTCTCCTCAGTGAGCCGCTTCCCCCTCTAGATTTAGCCACCTTACGGCGCGGCCGTAAAGAATATTACCACTGCCGCCACGCACAGTGTCTTGCGTGCGCAGAGAGCAAACTTCATCTCGTGCCGACGGCACCCCTCAGCCCTCCCCCCTCGCTTCATGCTTGGTTAATTTTTAATCCGCATCTTCTTGCTGCTCGGGAATTAACTCGACGACTATTAAATCATAACAGCGGCTATCGTGCCCAAGTGCTTTCTCGCTGTCCTGCCGCTGCGGCTTTTGTTACGGAGAGTTATTTCAAACGCTGGCCGTTTCTTGCCAGTTTAACTTTCCACTTCAAGCGGGCGGTAAATTAGCACTGCTTAAGGTCGGAGCATAAAATTTTTATTCTAGCATCTTAGGGCAAACAGAGTTTTAAATTAGCAACTAGGAAATGTTTTATTATAAAACAGGCTTGCGGGAGCAATAACATGAAACATTATGGAGGATAAGCAAATTTAAAGATAACTGTTCATTTTTGCAAGAGAAACACTATAGTAATACATTAATGATTTTTTTTTTTAAAATAACTTGTGCGATGCTTGTCGCTGACTTCTGCCCTCTATCTGCCAGCGTATCGATAAACATTTGATAGTTGTCGGGTTCAACTTTTTTTGCAACAAGCTGAAGGGAGAGAGCGGAACTCTTCGTGACTTACTGTCTTCTCCTCAGTGTATTAGGACGTGTTCCAGGATTTCACCTAATTATTGTGAGTGTGAGCTCCGATCCTTTTCTATTAATTTCAATAAACCCCCACAGTTAATTTGAAACATCTTACTTACTTACAACCCGTTCTTCAAACTCACTAATTTTAAAGGATTTTTTTTTCCAGCAGATCCAGTACTTCATAAGGTGATGCTCGGGAATTGTTTCCATTTGTTTCGCGATTGTACTAGAACATCCTCTGTGCAACTTTTATTTACTTCGTGTCTATGAATGGTTTATTACATTTTAATGCCTGCAGAAAAACATTCGCGATGTTTATAAAGTCAGATTTTTGCAATTTTTGGCGACTATCATGATTAATTTTCAACACGGTCATAGAACAATAGTAAATGAAACGCACAATCCCAGCATCAATTTATCGAAGTAATATTCCAGTCATCTCAGCTAGAATCACTACAGAATATGACCGAAATATTAGTACCACTTCTCAATAAGGTAACATTTAAATTCCGCCGGCTTTTTCTGTAATGTTGCTTCCTGGTGTTGTATTTGCTACCGGAGTCACGACTACTACCATTTAATGGCGGAATCCAATAATTTTGTTTAAACTATCCTTTCCTTGTCAAAATTGTACAGTATATTTCACTACCTGGTAAAATTTCATTTGCGATCCTCAACCTCAACTTTAATACGCAACACCCATTTTCATACGAGAGCAGCATTACAAGAAGGGAATTAACTCGACGACTATTAAATCATAACAGCGGCTATCGTGGCCAAGTGCTTTCTCGCTGTCATGCCGCTGGGGCTTTTGTTACAGGAAGTTATTTCAAACGCTGGCCGTTTCTTGCCAGTTTAACTTTCAACTTAGCATCTTCGGGCAAACAGAGTTTTAAAGTAGCAACTAGGAAATGTTTTATTATAAAATATGCTTGCGGGAGCAATAACATGAAAGATTATGGAGGATAAGCAAATTTGAAGATAGAATTAGTGTGCATCTATCTTGTCTGTCACTAAAAACGTAACCAGTTTTGCAAGAGAAACACCTCCAAACGTTCTTGAACGAATGCTTTGAACTTTTGACACAACATTGCATTGTAATATAACAATACTTAAATATCCTTATTTCATAAGTATGTATATATATATAACCCATAGATACGTAATTTTTCACGATTTTTGTTAAAACTTTTTTCACTTAAAAAGTTTATATAACTTCATATCTGATCTATTGGGTGTATGAAACATGTGTAGTATAAAAACTTAAAAGCATTTGGTCAAGAATTTTATGAGTTTTGCGTTGAGGAACATTTTTATTTGTTGTTGCCATGGTCTTCAGTCCGCAAACTGGTTTTATGCAGCTCTCCACGTTACCCTATCTTGTGCAAGCCTCTTCATCTTCGGTAACCTACATCCTTTTGAATCTCCTTACTGTATTCCTTTTTACCCCACACACTTTCTTCTAATGCTAAGTTGACGATTCCTTAATGTCTCAGAATGTGTCCCACCAATCTATCCCTTCTCTTAGTCAGGATAATGCCAGACACTTCTTTTCTCCCCAATTATGTTGAGCACCTCCTCATTAGTTACGTGATTTACCCAACTAATCTTCATCATTCGTCTACAGCACCACATTTCGAAAGCTTCTATCATATTTATGTCTGAGCTCCTTATCGTTCACGTTTCACTCCCATACAATGCTACATCCCAGACAAATGATTTCGCTCAAAACTGTTAATGTTCTTGGCAGAGTGTTCTGTAATTTCACACAAAGTTCGATTATTAAAAAGCAAGATTTTATATACTTGATTCTGTAATATAAATTTTAAAGTTCACGAAAATTGCACCAGTGGTCAGAGTTCAGAAACCATACAAGATTTTCAGTGAAAATGTTTCCCGATCTCGCTTCGTTCTCGAGATACTGGTTATGTGAGACGGTTACAATGAAGTGCCCCCTCGCGAAAAACCATTGGTTTAACCGAACTGACTGATTTAATTTTGTTGTCTTCGGAACTGTCAGAAGCAGGTTTGTATGTAGGCAAGTTTTCTATAAAACTGTAACATTCTGGAAAAACTAAAGAAGTTGTTTGTAAGAAGACCATAACTCACCAATTCACCATTCAATGTAAATAGATGAGCATTTTTTCTTTTTGCTCAACATGGTCCTGGCACAGTTTTCATGAAAGAATTCGGACCATTACGAATGAAAGTAGAAAAAGTTGGACAAGGTATAAAAATATGTTTTGAATGCACTCTCGATTAGAACTGTAGAGCCGATCATAGAAATGACATAGATAGCAATTCACCATGACATTTAGCATATAGGGTAAGGGTAACAGTTATCGACTTCTTAAGGGGAATAACATTAAGTATCATGTGTAAACTCCATTTAATACTACTATATTAGATTGAAAGTTGCCTGTTATTTAAATAAGCAAGATCTCTGGTAGTTGAGATCTGCAAATGTAAGTTAAACGCTCACTGCTGCTCTAAATTACTTTGAGTGGTCACAGTAGATGCGCAACGGAAATTTATCTCACTGCTCACTCCTTAAGGGAGCAGCGAACGTTTTAACAAACACAAAATCAATGTTATAAAATAAATGAATTGATAATTAAACATAGGGTGGGGAGCAAGAAATCATGAAGCAGAGGTTTAACACTTTAATATCATAATCTATTCAGTAAACTAACAAGCAAATAAATGTGGGGAGACCAAATTAAACACACACCTTGCACAAAAGTACATCCATTCCATTTAATATACTACTAACAGTTATCATGGTATGAGACATAGTTCAGGAGATATGACGTCAAAAATAAGTAAATGCATGACAATCTTTTCGGGCACCTATGATATTGTAATTTAATACCTCTTTACTACCAACCCCATTCACAACAAATGTCACTGTTCACTATTATTAAGAAAGTGGAAAATTATGTTGCTGTAAAGCCCGTAGTTTTAATTTCGTCATAAACATTAAACTGCGTGAAAACTAAACTGAAATTGATGAAGGTGGGGTATAAGGACTAACGAAGGAAATGTCTAAATATATATGTAATCCAAAGGATTTCATTTTTTAGTTAGTTCTTTTTTTAGTTTAGTAATCCAACATGGAAACATCTCCTAACCGATACTGAACACCAGAGAACAGTCGAATATTTAAAGAAAGAACATGTTAGTAAATATGGGTTTGTATCATTAGAAGAATGGAAATTACTGAAGGAAGACTAAGTGCATGATAAAGAAAATGCATATCAAAGAATGTTGTAATATGCCCATAAATAATAGTATCTCTGAGTCATAGGGTTTTACCTACGTATAATTAATAATCGTAAGAACAATAGACGAAATATATGTCAAACTGATTGAGCTACGTATCAGTAACTTGAAAGCATTTGTGTCCCAGTACTGACTTACCGGTATTAATCTATGAGTTACACTATATACATACACAGGAGGTGTGGCTAGGGGGCTTTGAAGCAACGTAAACCAGAGTACTGGTAGCAGTGATCAATGTATCTTTGAATCATGTAGAGGGACGAAAAGTAGAATTTTTTTTTGGTAGCCTCATGTGATTTACGTTTATTTCTTGAAATTCTCCGACTTACTGAATTATTTTAAGTCTCGGATAAATAATAAAAAAAATTTTTGTGTCACTTTCCTTTGATCATGGACCACACTTCCCATGTTATATTCTGCCTCAGGGGTTCAAGGGTGTTAACCGAAAGGATATTTGCCCCACCCTTTATTTAATTATGCCGATACCGCGTAGATGCTGGACAAAGAAGCAAAGACAAAAGAAAAGAGTGTTTGCAGGAGTTCTGAAATATGTAAATTGATATACTACTACATTCATCAGAAAATTTCTCGTAGAAATATGATAATATTTCTAATAATAAATGAATCCGGGAATATTGTGCTTTAAACTTAACAGTATGATTATCCTCTAGAAACCTTTCATTCTTTGTCTTCTTTTCCAGTGAATGACGTTTATTGAGTCTGGAAAGTTGTGTGAGTAATTCCAAACTTTTTCATTATTAGGAAAAGAACAGCAAATATAGGAGATTTTAATATTTTATACTATTTTTAGCTTCATCATTTCCGTCTTGTCTTTGTAGCTGCAGCTGGAGGACTTTGAAACTTAATGTTATAGGTGCATTTCCTCTCGGAAACCTGTGTTACACATACCATACCGTCTTATGACTAACAGATGGCCTGTTACTGCCTGGATGTATGTAATCGGCAGGTTATTGACCACAGAGAAAGAGAACAACCTACTTATGTAAGATACTTTTATTGTTGATTTGACATTTTGGATGTAACGAATCAGGAGGGTAGACTGTAGTTGACATGTTGTGAGATCGTATCTGCTATACATACATGGATGTATATTCCAAGTTTTAACAGGCATGATTATTACCCATCAAGCTATAATTCAGACACCACATTTCTTGCATTTCTCTGTGTAAACTTTTCCGACCGCCGGCCGTAGTGGCCGAGAGGACTGAGGCGCATCAGTCACGGTCTGCACGGCCACTACAAAGGCCACTACCAGATACCTATGAGTTACAATTACGAGCAACTTTGACTGGAGAGAACACATAGAAAATATTGCGGGGAAGGCGTACCAAAAGTTACATTTCATTTTCAAAACGCTTCGAAGATGCACCACCTCCACCAAAGAGACTTCCTACATCACACTGGTGCGTTCTCTCCTGGAGTACTGTTGCCCCTTGTGGGACCCTCACCAGGTGGTACTGACGGAAGACATTGAGAAGGTTCAGAGAAGGGCAGCTCGTTTTGTTTTATCACGTTACGGGGGGGGGGGGGGAAGCCTCACGGAAATGTTGCACGAATTGGGGTGGAAATCATTAAGAGTTATTCATTGAGGCGTGATCTGTTTGCGAAGTTTCAATCACCGACTTTTACTTATGAATGTGAAAATATTTTGCTAGCACCCACCTACGTAGGGAGACATGACCATCCACATAAAAAAGAGAAATCAGATCGAAAACTGAACGATTTAGGTGTTCTTTCTTCCCGCGCGCTATTAGAGAATGGAACGGTAGGGAAAAGTTATGAAAGTGGTTAATGAACCCTCTGCCAGGCACTTAAATGTGATTTGCAGAGTATCTATGTAGATACTCTCGGGGGTTCGAATAGCCCCCTCGGGCATGGATATTTGTGCCGTCCTTAGTATAGGGTAGTTAATAAGTAGTTATTATGTTTAGGGACTGATGACCCCGTAGTTAAGTCCCATAAGCTATACAAACATTTGAACATTTCTTTTCCGACCATTGGCAAGGCTGGATCAGATATGGGTTACGAGACTTTCTTCAACCTGTACTTAGTGCACGGAACTTACCCTAAACTCATATTATGACCTAAACGACTCAGACAAGGTTATAGAGTGAGTTATTTCTCCATGACGTCCCATATCTACAACATTTCTAAAATTGTTGCCCGAATATAGTAGCTGACAGAAACATACGAATGAACATATCTACATTGTGTTCCTGATTCTGGACTACCTAAAGGTCATATGATCCTTCAAGCAGTTCTGGAGCCTCAGAAATAGGCTACCGGAAAACCTCGTACAATTCAAGGGGCCAGACGTAGGCTCCATGAGACTTTGCTTTTTTGCTTTTAACTGCCAATTTCCGTTTAGTTTGTCGTGTTTCGCTACGATTACCCGTATTGTAGACTATTGCGTGTGGACATAGTCGGTAGAAGAACGGTAACAGTGGCTAGTTGATATGTTGTCGAATTATAGAGATGAACCTGGCTACTATTAAGTGAGATAATCGAATTACATGCATCTAATTTTTTTATTTTATTTATTTTTAATTTTTAAACTATCTTGCGCAGACTTTGAACTTTGTCCTTGTTTTGATTTTGTGGGAAGCACTTGCTAGTATCCAGTAGCTGTTGTAGCATAAATCCCAGAGCATGTGCCATTATAGCTGTGAACATATTTCACTCCATTGTCAGAATTTGTTGTAGATTGTTTTCATTGTTGTTACGCCAATTATTATTATTTTACGAACAGATTACTTCCGTTGCGATTTTTGCGCGATAAAGGATCAGTATCATTTTAATTCCAACATTAGTTTATCATTACTGTGAGCAATGTCATAATTTATTGCTAATTATTATTTTTATTAATAATGAAAATTATTCCGATTGTTACGCAATATTTTATGTCGTATGTTGTTGTTGGTCAGATATTAGATAAGGCCTAAAGGCCCTAACGTGTTGAGTATGAGTAATTACAAAAAATAGATAAATAAAAGTAGCTATAAAACTAGATGACAGTGCGTTCATAGAAGTAAGTGTACCTTTCTGTTTTGTAAAATGAATGAAGCTTCTTCTCCGGTTGGCTCGCCGCACACATTAAGTCAGCAAATGATATTTTAAAATTGTATTATACTGAATGTGCACTTCAGTGTCAATCTATACCACAAATTTAATAATAGTGCAAAAAGAAAAAATAAATAAATGAAATAAAATAAAAATTGCTCACTACAGGACATTAAATTGTAAGTAGAAATCGTAGCTATTTAAACCAAATATTATGAATTAAAAATAAAGAACTATTGTACATTTATATGTAGGTATACAATGCAGTTGACTGACTTGAGAATAGGAAACAGGCGAAACGGTCATCGTCATTAAATAAGACCTATAAATAAAGTGCAGCACTCTATGTAATAAAAATTTAAAATGATTTAAGGTTAGCCTAAAAAAAGACAAAATCTCAGAGAATTTTGCTGAACTATATTGTCTATTCTTATCAAAGGCATTCTGTGTATCTTCGTATGTATCATCCCCCATTCTGCAATTATATTACGGCTATAACTAGGCGGCTCGAAACTTGTATACTAAATCCAAACTGACAGGACGAACGATTTGCTGAATATTCAAAACAAATTCACTGAATCAATGTAAAAGGAGATGATGTTGGCATTATACGGCGCCAGTGTAAAGTCGCAGTACATCCTCGTGTTTCACAAAAATGTGTAGTAAAATTGTTACAAATTTTTATAAACCTATTGAACCAAACGGCTATACTCTTCAGTCTCTAGACTTACAAACTACTTAAATTACACTAAGGACAACACACACACACACACACACACACACACACACACACACACACACACACACACACACACACACACATATATATATATATATATATATATATATATATATATATATATATATATCCCTCAGGGAGGACTCGACCCTCCGAGGGTGAGCAACCGCATGCTCCGCAGCAAGGCGCTCGACCACTCCACATCTACATGGGATACTCTGAAAATCACATTTAAGCGCCTGGCAGAGCGTTCATCAAACCACCTTTATGCTATTCATAAACCATTTCATTCTCGAAAGGCACGGAAAGAAAGAACATCTGAATCTCTCCGTTTCAGCTCCGATTTCTCGTATTTTATTCTGATTATTATTTTTACATATATAGGTGGGCGTCAACAATATATTTTCACGTTCGGAGTAGAATGTTGGTGATTGGAGTTTAGTAAGTATACCACGCCACAGCGATAACCTCCGTTGCTGTAATGATTCCCATCACAGATCCTGTATGATTTCCGTGACGCTGTTTCACTTGTATCGTGACAATACAAAACGAGCTGCCCTTCTTTGGACTCTTTCAATGACTTCCGTCAAACCCACTTGATAAGGATCCCACACTAGGCAGCAATACTCCAAATGAGGACGCACAAGTGTAGGGTATGCAGTCTCTTCAGTAGTTCTGTTGCCTCTTTTAAATGTTCTGCCAACAAAACGCAGTCTTTGGTTCGCCTTTCCTACGACATTATCTACTTGTTATTTCCAGTTTACGTCTGATGTGATAGTAATTCCTAGGTATTTAGTGGAGCTTACGGCCTTCACATTCGTTTGATTTACCTTGTAAACAAAATTTATATGACTTCTTTTCGTACTCATGTAAACGACTTCACACTTCTCGTCATCTGCAAACAACGTAATACAGCTGCTCAGATTTTCTCCCAAGTCGTTAATGTAGATAAGGAACAGTAGAGGACCAATAACACTGCCCTGTGGAACGGACATCGCCTCTGTTTTATTCGATGCCTTACCATCGATAACTACAAACTGTGTCCTCTCTGAGAGGAAATCCTCTGTCCAGTCACAAATCTGGGGCGATGTTAAAAGCAGTTTGTAAGGTACAGTGTCAAAAGCCTTCTGGAAATCTATAAATAAAGAAAAAAAAGTTAAATGTTTGTTAAGCTTAAGGGATTTAACTGCGGGGTCATTAGTCCTTAAACTTACAAGCTACTTATGAACTAATTTTATTAAAGACAGCACGAACATCCATACCCAAGGGGGGATTCCAACCCCCGACGGGGAGCTGCCTCGCGCATCATAGCATAGCGCCTCAATGCGCTCTGCCGCTCCGCCGTGGCGCGTGTGTAAATAGTTACTTGTGTTTCATATGAACAATATTTTTTAAATCCGTGTTGACCTTGGGCCAATAGATCATTCTGTTCGAGATAATTCATAGTAATTGAATACAGGATATGTTCCAAAACTCGGCTGAAAATTGACGTTAATGAAATAGGCCTGTAGTTTAGTGGGTTACTCCTACTGCCTTTCTTGAATAAAGGTGTGACCTGTGCAACTTTCCAGTCTTTTGGTACAGATCCTTCGTTGAGCGAGCAAAACCTGAATATTTCTTATGGGATGGGTGACGTGGTCTGCCTTTTGCAGTAGGTTAGAAACTTCCTATCTTAAAATCGGCCATATTGAATATAAGTACTTTTTAATACTGCAACTCTGACATATAACATCAGCATTTTTGAATGTTTATTCTCGTAAACAGATTCAACTTCATAATTTTGGTTCAAACGTTGCTACACAACTTGTTTCTTGGTATAGACTGCAGTGTTCTCCATAAGAAACAGTAATTGTATGTATTCATCATGCTGTCGCTCTTGGTCAACTCTCATTTGGAGGTGCTGAATCCAATTGACAGATAGACACAGAAGGATATCCGCAGAAAAGTTGGCACACGCTTTTTGAGTGTGTTGCTCGAGATGGCGTCTGTGTCTTATTTGCTCTGCATCTCAATTGGCCTTTAATGGTGCAAGGTTAAGTGATCTGTGTGGCCATTGCACAGAACCACTTCGGCCAATCCAATGGCCAGGAAATCGACGATATAATCATTGATAAACAATTGCGCAACAGTGTGAGAGTCCCATCCTGTTGAAGGAAAACCATCACTCTTTGTACCATTTCCAAGTAGCTTTGAGTGTTTAGGATCTGGTCAATGAAAATGGGTCCAGTCACACGGGTACCCCATATTCCTCACTACACCATAACCTTTACGTCACTATACTCGGCGTCACGTAGGACGGCGGTCTAGTTTTCAGCCTTCTGCGCATCCCCCTCCATTACCGCACTGGCAGCCAATAATGTTTACTCTCTACACGTGTGGCTAGCCGCTACCTTTTAAGGCTCCATCCCTTCTGGATTCTGGTCATTGCAGTGTCTATGGCTGTGATGTTGACTACTTCACTAGCGAAAAGGTTTGTCTCATCACAGAAAAAGGTACCATGTGAAAAAGATGGATCTTGTTGGAACTGTTGAACCTTAACCTCTACATCGATTCTGTTAATAGAAATGAATTTGTCAGAAATTGCTGAAACTATCTGATATACGACATTAGCCCCTTCCATAAAAAATACGTTAAAGATGGCCGTTTTCACGTTGACGCGCATGTTCACTACATACCTTAGAGGGAAGACAACCTCACTAATCCGTTACTGGAATATTCAGGTTTCCCAGTGCCTGTAAAGTGTTTTTTCCTTAAAAAAAAAAAGAAGTAATGCGAATTTTGACTCACCGTGTGTTTCTGATCTCAAATACACCCGTACATCCCATCACCACATCCCTCCCAAAATGTAACGAATAATCTATTCTCCATGCATATAATCCCAATAATACCAACGGCAGTTCCATGTCTTATTCTCTGCCCATTTCCCATTGTCATTTCTTCTTACCTGCCCATCAAGCAAAAGCCGATACCAGCATCATCTTCAGGGAACTTATCGCTTCCAAACAGATTGCCGAGCAAAGTCGACTGAACTGGATCAGTTTTTTACTGCTCTTAATTATAAATTATTTATAAACTTTTGGTGGTTTTCAATCGACAATGAAATAAATGAAACCAGGATTGTACGATATTTATATTATGACAAGACAGACGAAGTTCCTAAAAGCCAGAAAGAAGGTATGAAAGTAGGACTACGTAAATATGGCGGGTTCTTTTTATGGGACTTAACTACTTCCTTCATCAGTCCCTAGAATTACAAACCGTAGAAAGTAACTTAAAACTAAACTAACCTAAGGACAACAAACTCAAACCTTGTTGGAGATAGGACTCTGTCTTGCGACGGATAACAAGCACGCGCCTTAGAGTGCTCGGTCAGTCCAATGCGGTATGGAGGGTTTTTCCTGCATCTAGGGCTGCTTCCCAATTTTGCTCAGTGTTGGAGAAATAGGAAGGTACACAAGATTTTCTCAAAGCCAAAGTAATAATTAAGTAAATAAAAGAAAATAAAAGTGAATGTAATAACTACAAAGGTATTAGCATTTTTTAATCAGTCTATAAGTCACAAGTCAAGATTTCCTACAAACTAATATGTGAACAACGATCAGGTTTTATACTTGTGCGACCAAAGTTTATCAGTATTGAACAACAACAATTTATAGAAGAGGTACAAGAATTTAATAAGAAAACACATCTTGCTTCCATAGATTTCAGCGTTTCCTAAAGTGAACAGAAAAATACTATGGAATAGAATGACTGAACGGGGTTATCCTTGTCACCATATAAATGCTATAAGCATTCTATATATAAACAGTGAAATTATTACAGACATGGAAACGTTTATCTCAGAAACATTAAAATAAACACAGTGGTACATCACCGATGTGTATACAGGTAGACGAAGTAATCGGTAATTGTAAAATTTTGTTTAAAAACGAAATAAGCTTAGTTCCTGACACTATGCTACATGTAATATTATTTGATACAATTCTAAAAGCAGAGAATGTAGGTGACTTTCACAAGGAGGTCTAATAGTTACAGCAGAAAAGTTCAGCTTAAAACCAAACATTTCTTTACTGCAATGAAAATGACATACAACCGCTAAAATAGTTTCCAATGATAAAACCTCGGAACAAGTAAAATATTGTAAACATGAAGGCTGCAACATCATTGATAAATGTAAAACTTTCGTCCACCAAAAATTAAGTAAATTTACCTCCATATGTGGAATGATAACGTACAATTTGCAGCCAGTAAATAAACCCAGCTGTATGTTTATGAAATGATAGCAGTGCAAACCATTTCTTATCCAACTGAATCATGGGTGACAACAGTGCACCAAGAAAGTAGAATAAAAGCTCAAGAAATAAGGTTTCGAGAAAGAGGGGAAAGATGTGTAATATCATAAAAAGGAAAGGTTCGTACATATGTAACTTAAAGCAAGAAATAAACGAATTTAGGAGAAAATTGAAAGTACATTTAGATCGTGTGATTGGAGAAAGGTTCCCGATAAAGGCTCTCAATTATAAATGCACTGTTACAATAAATGTGGGTAGGCAACACAATGATGGAAACCGTAAAGGCATTTCTGTGATACGTGACTAGAAGATGAAAAATATTAACCTTACTGTAGTATGAAGAATGGTTGCACTGATACAGCATAGAGCAAAAAAAAAAAAAAAAAAAAAAAAAAAAAAAAAAAAAAAAAAAAAAAAAAAAAACCCACACATATAATTAAAGTGGTAAATTATGATTTCTGTAAGTAGGAGAAGTTTAATTTAACTTTACGTATGTGGGTTTTTATAAAAGAAATAAAAAAAAATATGTGTGTCCTTATGGAACAATTGCACGAGATTGTATGCGGTTTTCACAGGTGTATTGTTAGAGATGGTAGCTTTATCAGCTTGTCACACCGCCTAGAACCCGAGTTATCTATACATAGTCAGAATGGGAAATCTCAATAAGACTTAGAGAGTAAATAACTGCCTTTGTAAGATTTATGTTCTTTTTTGTGAAAAAGGTTTTTCCATAATTATACTCTAGGTCCCGCGTGATTTATCCATAAAATGAGTGAAATAGGAATTTATTGTGTACATTGATAAGTTTAGTGCAAGGGTTGTTTCTGCTTCTTCTTTCGAATATCACATTCGGAGAGTACTATAAATTAACCTTGGCTAATCTTCATTAATCTGGGCTGTCATTGTTTCATAAATTCCTTCAGGAGTACAAATTAGTTTAGTTCATTTCCTTGTCTCCTGGAATGATGCTTCTTCGATTAGCTCCTTCTTTGAAATTTATACTGATTTTATTGTGTCTGTTGTAATTGCGGGTGATTTTCATGTCCTTTCCAACCTCAATCTCAAATTTGTGATTGTTGTGTAATTTCAAGAACCACTTGGTTACTCTGGTTGATGTTCAGTAAATGTGTCCAAAAACTAATATGTTCTCTTTCTCGTTTGATTATAAGGAACGAAAAATATCCGGACAGAAGGAGTTTCATGAAACTAAACTAAATCAACCAAGGCAGATGTGACAAAATCTTCAAATTATTTTGGAATGTTTCGTTATGATATAGATAACGTTAGCAGTTTAATCCCGTAATCCATGGAAATTTTAGAATGAATTACTATTGAATGTAACTATTATGGATGATATGTTTGGCGAGGAGATACTAAAATAACTTTTTTACGTTACTTCAGGTCAACTCGTTATCACGCATTTCAAATGTCTGTATCTGTGGTATGTACTGTTCCGTCGTTTACTGAGAGAATATTTGGTTAATCTTGAATGAAAAACAATATAGTTGTATTATTCTACAATATTTTTACTATTTGAAGAACATGTTTTTGACTGTTACGCCGTCTTCAGGTACTGACTAGGAAAATGTTAATATGTTACTGTGAAAGTTTAAAGTTAAAAAGATGAGAAACCGGTTTATGCAGGGTATCACAATTCAGTTTCAAAGATGATGAATGTTTAGAGGTTTGGAATTAAATTGAAAGGAATTATTCCTCTGCAACCTGTGCCTCATATCAATGGACATTGATAAAATGTGTGTCGCAAAAAATATTTTACAGCACTTGTCCTAAGAAAAAATTGAAATAAACAGAGCTGTTTATCAGCCTCACAAAATTGTTGTAAGGATGGTATTATCTTTAATAGGTGCAATTTTTGAAGCACATGAGAGTGAGATTAAGACGAATAAACCAGGTGTGATTATATACATTTCAACTGATTGAATTATATGTAGCGAGTTAAGGGACTACGGTTACAAATAAAATAAGCTATTAGTAAAAATAAATAAATAAATAAACTTACAAATTTAATATTAAGAAGGTGGTCATATGACTGGTATTATACAAAGTAATTTTGTAACTAATCTAAGAAATTGTAGTGGAATTTTCTAACCCTTTCCAGCCCAGTGTTGCCATATGGCATCATCATCTGTATCTGTTACTCTCTCCTCAACCATTTGACCAAAGATTATAAAGAACACTGCAGGGCTTTCCGAAATTCATTGCTGGTAGCTTGGCTACCATTACTTCGAGGGAACAGAGGAGCATTAGGCTACAATGCATTGACAAAATATGAATTGTCGCTTAATGTCTAAGCAAGGCTTTCACAAAAATATGTGAAGGTAAATGATATAATAATTTGTAAATTTCATTAATAAATGACTGAAAAATATCTGAATTAGAAAAAGGTGTCAGGTATGGTATAGAAACATGTTCTGCATAATGATGCCATATGAAGTCATCCAAAATTTCTCTCCAATAACGAACAAATCTAAAACGTTAAAAAACAGACATTATTCCAATCGTTATTAACAGGAATGTGCAAAGAAACACCTTTGATCACAAATTAATAAAATGTGGGCTGGAAAGGGTTAGTTAGTGTATGAAACAGAAAACATGGGGCAAGTGAGTGGGGCAGGGTATTTTAAATGGCTTAGACGGGGCAAGAATCTGTTACTGCTGTTGGAAACACATACATTCAGAGCATTGCGCTTCTTTTTAAGCTTCACTTCCAGGTTTTTTCCCTAGGAATGTTCAAAGATTATCCAAAATTAATACGGGTTCGAAATCGACGTGGATGAAATCGCGGGAAGGGAAATGAAATGACAACAAAATTATAGCCTTTCATTGTGAACTGTCGAATCTTCTCGTTCTTACTGTACATGAGGAAACATTTTATGGGTTATTGAACCTAGCAGCACCAAGCTATGTTTGGTTACACGCAGCACCAAGCAAGGGCAAATATTGTCCGTATTACAATAAACTGTGGATCCTGTAAAACGCATTTATGTGTTTGTGTTTGCCATCAGTTGTTGTCAGTCAAACATATGTACTTAGCGTTATCCTTACTGCGGTATTGCCATCTTGGATTATCTGCAGGTATAGGACGGCAAAAGTTACTTCAGCAGTCTTTTGAAAATTTGCTTATACGCTATTACTTACAATAATTTCAGCAGTTATTAGGTCTGTTAGGCTTCAAAATAGCTGAGACATACTGAAATTAGAGGTGTTGAACACTGATTTTACAATCACATTTTTCTTCATGCTTGGTGGTTGTAGGAAAGACACTAAGAATTATGGTCACATGGAATACCAACCCAGGACAAAATGTGCCCTTGGGCAAAAAAACTCTATATTTTATTTTTAGACGTGTACGTTCTAGTACTTTATAAGGAGAGAGACAAATAGAAGGAAGGAAGTATGGAAGGAAGGAAGCTTAGGCTTTAATGTCTCGTCGACAGCTTGGTCATTAGAGACGTAGCTACCGCTAGGAGTTTTTTTATGTAATGATGGGGAAGGAAATCGGTCGTGCCGTTTGAAGGAACCATCCCGGCATTTGCCTGGAGTGTTTTAGGGAAATCACGGAAAACCTAAATCTGGATGGCCAGAGGTGGATTTGAACCACCATCCTTCCGAATGAGAGACAAATACGAGGCGCGTCCAGAAAGTAAGTTCCGTTTCAATTTATCTCCGCTGCAGCGCTGCGACTGCAGTTTCGCACATGCGCTGTAGACGATGTGTATCAAGGAGATCGCTGTCAGTTACGTACGCTTTGTTGTGCTTGTTTGAAATGTCGGCGTTGATTGAAAATCCCGCCGCCTGTGAAATCTGCGAAATCTGAATGCGAGTAAAGTGAAACCAAGTGAAATTTATCGGCAAATTTGCGATGTTTACGGACCAAATGCAATGAGTGATTCGATGGTGAGAAGATGGGTCCGACAGTTCAATTGCGGACGTAGTGATGTGCACGATGAAGAACGAAGTGGGAGTACACCTTTGGTTACAGGAGAACTGGTTCACGTGGTTGATGACAAGATCCAGGAAAACCGTAGGTTTACAATTAGTGCTCATCACTTCACCAATGACGACGAGCTGAAAGAATTTGTTTCCAACTGGTTGAAGACACAGGCGACAGATTTCTATGAAAAAGGTATACATAACCTGGTGCCGCGCTATGACAAATGTCTGCAAAATTTCGGCAGTTCTGTGGCAAAGTATATTAAGAGTTGTAGAATTTTGTGCAGTTAAAATTTCTTCTGTTTCTGTGTACAATTTCATTTTATTACCAAACTGAACTTACTTTCTGGATGCGTCTCGTAGAAAAAGACCCATAAACAAAGAAGGATTTTTATTATAATTTTTTAATAAAATAAAAATGTACGGGCAACTTTTGCCCGTGCTTGGTGCTTGTAGATTTAAAACATTGGACGATGTCAGACTGTAATACGACGAGGTACGAGAAAATGTCTGTCATCAATCATGGAGTGAAAGCTCAAAACGTCGATGATATCGATGTTCAATTACGGCAGTCGCGATGTTTAAGGCCGCGGTAGTTGCGCCTATGACGGCAGCTGAAGAATTGGCGCAGGCGAGTGGCGAGTGTGTGAAGTGTGTTTGTGCGCCGACATACGCGCGCGTAGTTCCGGGCGTCGGGCGCGGCACTTGATAAATGACGCGATATCGGCCGGAGTCAGGTGTAGCGGCAATATCGCCAGAAGATATTACTGGCAGAGACATTAAGGCGGCTCGCAGGCGCCAGCGGCGTGCTAATTTATCGCGGCGCAGACGGCTGCCTAATACGCCACACGGAATACATCAATTTCCTTCGCACCTGCTTCCGAGGCGGGTGCTGGGGGTGGGGGCAGCAGAGGGAACAGGCGAAAGCGGCAGCGAGCAGCGAGCAGCGAGCGCGGAATTAGCAGGAGCGAGCGCGCGGCCAATCGTTTCGCGCTGCCGCCCCCCTCCACCCACCCCCCAGCAGGCTCCACAGGGGCGGAAACCCGCCAGGCCGATACCTCGATAAACTTAATTGTCGGCACTTAATTAACTAATCGCTTACACTATTAGCACAGGGTGCGGCGACGCGGCCCTTAATGAGGAAACCGATGCGTGAGAGACGCGGGCCTAAGGGTGAGCGCTACCGAAGGCGGTCGGCTGGAGCGCCCGATTATGTTAAGAAATCCCGAGCAGTGTTGCGAGGGGACGTAAAAACATAATTGGCTCATTATGCGAGCCGTGGTTGAACAAAGGGTCGTATTGGAGCTTTACATAGGAGCGAATGCGCACAAATTGAAGGAGGTGCAACTTCTGGCGCTGGATGTGATCGGAAGCGATTGGAATATGTATTCATCTGACGGACAGTTGTTGTTGTTGTGGATGTCTTTCAGCAGATTGGTTTGACGCAGCTCTCCACGATACCCTGTGCAGTGCAAGCTTCTTCATCTGATCATACGTACGGCAAGCTACATAGTTTCGAATCACCTTGTTCCTTAGTCTCTCTCTCTACGATTTTTATCCCACACACTTCCTTCTAAGTAGACGATTTCTTGATGTCTCAAAATGTACCCACCAATCTATCCCTTCTCTTAGTCACTATATGCCAGAAACTCCTTTTCTCCCCAATTATGTTGAGCACCTCCTCATTAGTTGCGTGATCTACCCATCTAATCTTCATCATTCGTCAGCACCACCACATTTCTAAAGCTCCCTGAACTCCCTATCGTTATTTCACTGCCATACAATGCTACACTCTAAACAAATGTATTCAGAAAGGACCTCGTAACATTTAAACCAATTTCGCTTCACCAGAAACGCTTTTCTTCCCATTACCAATCTGTATTTTATATCTTCTTCATATCATATATTATCTCACTACCTAAATGACAAAATTTATATACTACTTTCATTGTCTCATTACCTAATGAAATTCTTTCAGCATCGCCTGATTTTCTGAAGTACATTCCATTACCTTTGTTTTACTTTCATTAGTATTCATCTTATACCTACCTTTCAAGACACTGTCCATTCCGTTTAATTGCTCTTCCAGGTATTTTGCTGCCTCTGACAGAATTAATATGTCGTCTGCAAGATTTTAATTCCCTCTCCCTGGATTTTAATTCCCTCTCCAAATTTCTCCTTCCATTCCTTCACAACTTGCTCAATGTATAGACTGAACAACATTGGCGAAAGGCTACAATCCTGTGTTACTCCCCTCCCAACCACTGCGACCGTTTCATGACGGACAGAGTGAGCTGCAATCTTCGTCGGTTCGCTGATGATTCTGTGGTATACAGGAAGGTGTAGTCAATACGTGACTGTTGTAGGATGCAGGATGACTTCCCGTAAGAATGGCAACTAGCTCTAAATGTAGAAAAATGTAATGTGATGCAGATCAGTAGCAGAAACAATCCCGTAATGTTACAGTACAGAATCAGTAGTGTCCTGCTAGAGTCGCGACATATCTACATGAATACTCTGCAAGTCACATTGATGTCCATGGAAGATGGTTCACCGAATAAATTTTATGAAATCTATTGTTCCATTCTCTAATAACTCGCGGGGAAAAGGGACACTTAACCCTTTAATGCATGAATTTATAATTTTTTATTCATTTATCTTATTTAATTTTTAAGCTATAAAATCTACTACATTAACGTATAGTGACTATATATTGAAAAAATTACTATACACTACTAGCAACAAATCACTCCTAACTGGTGAACTATAGAGCTTTCATGATGTATCCAAAGCAATAAATGTCCCTATTGTGCCACTGATCTTTTCATAAAGTTACTCATAACGCAACGGTAGTATGGGATTGACAACTTTTACATAGCAAAGGAGGTGTACTAAAGTAAACAAACGCACATGTCAAGAGTAACTCATTACAGCCAACTGTCGAAGTGATTCAATAGCACTCTGCGACTTGCAATTTCTGGGACGTGCTTCTTGCATATGTAACATTTTACCGCAGCGGAGTGGTAGAGCTCATTGACGCGCTATGCTCCGATGCGCGAGTCCGTTCGAATCCTTCCTCGGGCATGGATGATTGTGCTCTCTTTAATATAAGTTAGTTTATAAGTAGTTTCTAAGTTTCGGGACTGATAACCCCGCAGTTAAGTCCCATAAGATTAACGAATATTTGAACATTGTGTAACACTTGCATACAACCAGCTACAAATGAATTTCCGGTTTTGATTAGTTTGAGAGATAATGGGAAAAATTAGGTATATAGCTGATCAGCTATACTATGCATTAAAGGGTTAAATTTTTATGTTTTCGATCTGACTTATTTTATTATTATGATCATGTCTCCTTAAGTTAGTGGGTGCTAACAATATATGTTTGCATTCGGAAGAGAAATTTGGTGAAAGAAATTACACAATCTCGCCGTAACAAATAACGACTTTCTTTTAATGATTTCCACCCCAACTCGTGCATCATTTTCTTTACACTCTCTCCCCTATATCCCGATAATACAAAACGACCTCCCCTTCTCTCAATTTTCTCTAAATCGTCCGTCAGTCTCACCTGGTGTGTATCCCACAATGCGAACAATACTCCAAAATAGGACTCACAAGTGAGGTGCGGGCAGTTTCTTTAGTAGAACTGTTGCTTCTTCTAAGTGTTCTGTCAATGAGACGTATTCTTTGATTCGCTTTCCCTGCAATATTTTCTATGTGTTATTTCCAATTGAAGTTCTTAATTGTTATCCCTAGGTATTTAGTTGAATTGATGGCCTGTAGATTTGACTGATTTATTATGTAACTAAAGTTTAACGGATTTCTTTTAGTGGTCATATTTATGACTTACACTTATCATTACTAAGCGTCAATTGACAATTTTTGCGCCATGCAGATATATTATCTAAAACATTTTGCAGTTGCTCTTGATCTTCTGGTGACTTCACTAACCAATAAATGACAGCATCATCCGCGAACATTTAAGAGGGCTACTCAGATTGTCTCGTAAATCTAGGCGTAACGCTGCACAGTGATATGAAATGGGACGAGCACATAAAGACAGTTGTGAGGAAGATTAATGAACGACTTCGGTCCATTGCGAGGATTTTGGGAACATCTGATTCGTCTATAAAGGAAACCGATTATAAAACTCTTTGGCGACCCTGTCTTGAGTATTTCTGAAGTGTTTGGGATCCGCATCAGATCGGTTTAAGGGACAAAGAGGAAGTTCAGAGGAGGGTGGCTCTGTTCATAACTGGTAGATTCGATCAATGCGCGAGTATTACTGAAATGCTTCGGTAACTCAAATGGGAGTCGCTGAAAGGGTTTCGTCTGTCCACAAATTCTTCCACGTCATTTATCATTCACTTCCATGCAAGCAAGAAAATTTTAAGCAAAAGTCTCATTTTCTGTCAGGTCAACAGGAAGATACTCGTGCACATGGGTAATCTTGAATGGATACTGAAGAAGGATGTTTCGTAGGATTAAACACGTCGACCTCACAGGTTTTTCAAATGTTTGGGCAGTTGTCCGTGCACTACACGTTTCCAAACCACCATTCGATCCTCCTGCATTGCTGTAGCCACTTCTTCCATTGACGTCGAATCAATTCGTTTCCTCCCTTTAACAGATTGTACACCATAGAAACACGTCTGCCTCCATATCTCGAAAGGTATTTTTTCAGACTGTCCCGTGCCTCTCGTCCTGGAAGGGGCCTCCAATTCGTTTTTCTAGTAGTATATGTATTTCCAAGTGGACGGGGGGGGGGGGGGGGGGGCTCCTTTCGTATCGCCGTCGCTCCGGGCCTCCCAACAGCCTTAGATCGCCACTGGCACCCGGCATGTTTGCACCACCTTCAGTGAGTCGTGCGCAAAGCAGGTGTTCTGATTTATATACTCTGACAGATACAGCACCATCTACTGATCAATTTTCACACTGTTTACTTCACTTCTACCATACGGTGTGTTATCCTTAGGTTAGTTTACCTTAGTTTAAGTAGTTTGTAAGCTACGGACTGATGACCACGCAGTTTGGTCCGATAGATTTACAAACATTTGAACAGCTGATCTGCCGTACGTGTTCCCCCCTCTCCGATAATATTTCGTTGCAATTTGACGTTATTGTGACCATTGGTATTGTTACAACGTTTTGAGAGTTTAAATTTAATTATAATCACCTCGTAAATTTTAGGTGAACAATATTCTTCTGACTAACTAATTACTTACAAGAAAGAGCCGCCATTAATCGATCTTCACTGCGATTTGTTGCATTGAATTGAACGCACGTCTGAAAATGAAAGTGTTATGTATATTGTGAAATTCTGAATAATTTGTTGATTTGAGTTTAACTTGGTTGCCATCATTTGCAGAATCAATTCCCTAAAGTCTGAATTGATTTCTAATGCAAGGGAAAAAATGAAAAAATCATCTTTTGTTCTCTGTATTGATTGTTGCACCATTTATAGTGTCAAATGTAAGAAACGGTATATTTAGTATAATTAGGTACGTGTAAAATTGGCGGATACAGTCGTTTGAGAAATACAAGGCTTACAACTCATCATAGAGGGAAATGTTTATTGAATTTTGTTACAAATAAAAGGTGATTTATATAGGTCTGAGCTACATTTGTGTTTATGTCTAAACTTAATGCGTACCTTACTCATGAAATAGCTTGAAACAATTTAATTTTTTATCAAGGTAAAGGTGAAGCTTGCATTTCATACACATAAAATAGAAAAAAAAATGTAAGGTGACAACAATTATTCGTCAGGACTTTCGCAACACGCCACTGGTGATGTGTAATCGAACAAAATCGTACTGAAACATATTGACTACATGAATCCATTGATCATTGTTGTAATTAAAACTGCAAAATCGTCAATCAAAAACACAATGGGGAAATTAAGCAAGTTACCGTCAAAGGTGAATGGATATTTTCGTTCTTTCTCCTTTTTACTTCATTTTTACACGTGCATATAAATGTGCCTAATGATACATATTTTACACAAAGAGTAGTTTCGTGTTCATGAAACTTGTATCTACTTAATCACATTTAGATATGTATTTCGACACCCAATAGATATTAGCATCACAAAATTTAATTTTCAAACTAAAACATAACTATGTATTTTGCTGTATTTCACGAAGTGCATATAACCTCATAATTCAGTGTTGGAAAACATATCTGCAAAGCCTTCCTTATGTTTATATATGTCCTTCAGCACTGTAGATTTAACAGTTCCATTAAGAATCTGGTAGAAACATTGTTATCATCTACAGAAAACTATTGCAGAGAGCAGAAACGTGGCAGAAAATATTTATGTATCATGAAACCTACATTCAAACAGGTTAAAACAATTTTTCCAGAGTTTTCACATATTCGTTAAAGATACTAAAATTAGGGGCACACATCTGCGATATCTTCGGAACATGCGCAGTGTTTCAGGCATGCAGTTGATCCAGTGCCATTTTGAAAGTTTTAATTCTAGAGAACATATCTGTTAAGTGAAGGCCTTTGCCTTGGCGTGACGTATTTAGATCGTTTATGTGACCTGTTAAATCAGCAATAAATTCAAAGTTGGAAAGTAAAAAATCAGGTTTCTTCTTGCAAATGAGAAACAGGGTGATTTTGAATAGTTAAAATGTTCAAATGTTTATAAAGTTATGGGACCTATCTGCAGTTATCATCGGTTTCTAAGCTTAATAACTACTTAAACTAACTTATTCTAAGAACAACACACACACACACACACACACACACACACACACACACACACACACACACACACACACACACACACACACACACACATATACACACACACACGCATGCCCGAGGGAGGACTTAAACTTCCGACGGCGAACGGTCGCGCGCACGGCTTTTCTGGCGTGGCGATTTTCAATAGTCATGAATAATTCTATTTCTTTTCTTAACACAAAGAATCGATCTAGCACAGTAGCCCTGCTCAACCAGCACATATTACAATAATAAGGAAAATAACCGTACTGACTACCGCATTCTTCAACAAAAGTCTTTAACTGTCTGCGTCTACGGCCACGTGATGGGGCGGATGTTGGAACTTGTACCACGGTAACCGTATTTTTCTTTTTCTAATTTCGTGCATTTTGCAAATACAAATACAAATAAACAATTTTGATGGAGCATGCAGTTGACTGCAGTGAGCTCATGCGCATCGGTTACGTTTGATGTGTTCTTACATTCGTGCTTTTAATCCCATATTGACTCCTGCAATTGACAGAGCCTGATCCGTTGCGTTAGAAACAAGCATATTGAAACGTTTTCAACAACCCCCTGGTGGAGAACTGAAGGGGCACAAAATCTAAACATTCGTCTGTTCAGATTATCATCGACGTTCATAATGAAAATAGTTAATCCTGCAGTCCTGATATTTCAGTACTCTAATCGACAAGTAATGAATAATGTATAAACGTACGTCTCGTAACACCCAGTTCCTCTTGGACATCTGTAATATATACTGAATACGTCGCATTACAGTTTTCGTAGACTAACGCGCTTCTTCTTCAACCATATGTGGACATATTTCTTCAAGCAGCCTCAAAATGATTTCTTAAGCAAAGGTCTCACTTTCTTGGCTATATTTTCAGACGGAGAGACGCTTTCGCTATTCTGACAGTCCTCCACATCAGCATGTTCCCTTAATTCCGATATTAAAACGTCACGTGATCCTCCTTTACAATTCGCATTCTCATTTACATAGCATAGGGAAAAATGCCGATGTAAATTAGTCTTCGTGATTCTCCTCTGTTACACACAGAACATTTCAACCATGCACTGTATTGCATACAAATTCATAGATGTTCCCACTGAAAAGGAAAATTGGTTGCTTCTATAAAAGGACTAGAATTAGCAACAAGTAATTTTGATAGATTTCATCAGTAGAGAGGTGGACAGTGAACATACAGCAAGAACTCGCTGTGGCGACATTAGGTCACACGGAAAGTAAACAGCCGTACGTGCCGGCAGATGTTCAAAACTGTTCAAATGTTTGTATAGCTTATGGGACTTAACTACGGGGTCATCAGTCCCTAAACTTACAAACTACTTACGAACTAGCTAAGACTAAGGACGGCACAAATATCCATGCCTGATGGGGGCTTCGAACTCCCGACCGTAGTGGCCGTGCAGACCGTGACTGGAGCGCATCACTCCCCTCAGCCACCGCGGCCGGCAGTCCCCTCGGCCACCGCGGCCGGCAAGCCGGCAGAGTTAGCAACTAGATAAGTGTTGAAAGAGCATTGCAAAACAGAAAAATTACACACATTGCAATATTTGCTTCAGACTGGAGCAAGGGGCTTGGGTCACTTTCAGACTAACCGCTGAGCACGCGGGAAGATCGACCGCAGAGCAGTTGACATTAAGCACAACGCGTCACAAGCGGGACAGGACGCAGTATAAATATTGGATGCCAAAAACTGTTCTGCGCGTGTCCGAGTACGGCCAGGCGAGGATACGTGCAGATTCGACGCCGAGACGAACAACACCACCACTTGGTAACAGTGGGCTACCGCTATCAGCACGACTACGCTGAGCCGTCCAAGCCTGGTCCAGATGACACCATTGAAGATCCGACATCAGGTCTAACCTGTGCAGGCCTCCACTGAGGTCACCTGAAATTCGCCCGCACGAGATGGGAATGGGACGCCGAGCAGCTTCCTGTTCCAGACAGAAATTGCGTACCGTTCAAACCGAACGGTGGGCGTGGGTTCTTCCGACCACGTGACGTGAGAGTCTTTCGTCAACCGCCTTCCGTCTCTAACTTCCATAGGCACTGTACCGTGCTGCTTTTTACACAAAGTGGAACGACGTTCGCAGCATGTGGCTGCTCAACGAGAGTGCTGTGTACGCGTTTCTGCCTTGTAGACGCAGCGCCAGGACCTCAGTCAGCGCATACCACACGGCCCAGCAGTGGCTGTCGGCAGCCGTGTCACGGTCGCGTCAACGTCTCTCCCGTCTTCAGTGAACAACCGCCGGGAAACGCCGATGTATTTGAAGGAAGTAAGGCTGTCACTACTCTATCAACGTATAATTGCGCGGAAGCGCATGAACCTCCCCGTCCCCTGTGCCTCTGAATGTGTCATATGCTGGTCATCCTGACAACTTTCTAGCTACGGACTCAACCGCGCAATTCGGGCCGTAGAATTTCGCTTCGCTTTTACCCGCATAATATTGTCACCGAGGGCAATACAGCTGACTGAGCCCACCTGTTCCGTAATCACAGCCCCGTTTATGTAGGCAACATTGCAGTGCACAGTTCTCGCCTGACGTCACAGAAACTAAACCTCGAGCGGCAGCGCTGGTGCAAACATGCTACCACTTTTCTTTAAATGCTGTTATCGTAATAATGGATATGCCGTATTTCAAGCTTTAGCTATTCCTCAATTAAACCTTAACAATGATGACAGTGAAGGTTCTGAGTTTCTATTGCACGGCTGTGTCTACCCAAACAAAAGTTTTGTTAGGGAGTGCAGGCATCACTGGTAGCAGATTTGCACCGCGCTGCTGTCATGTAAGTAGAAGTGAATTATTTTGTATTACTTATAGTTTTCTTTGCAAATGGATTTGTGGCTCTTTTTTGTAGATATTTATTGAATAAATTTTACCTTCCATATTAGAATGCTCAAAAATTTAAATTTATTTCGTAAATGGAAGTGTAACTCTCGATAAATTGTCCTCTAGTTTCTTCTGATTAGCCATGCTGCAGTTTCTGACTTTTATTTTTAACCCCGTTTAAGTCTTACACAATACGAAAATGAATGTTATTCTACATAATTTACTCTTCAGATCTCGTATACGAGGTATGTCTTTAACAGATGATGAAATAGGCTTTTTTTTTTACATGTACTCAAGATCTTAGTGGTTCTTTTTTCTGGATTCCTCATCAGATCATGAACACGATACTATTATTCAAATGTAATCCTAGTGTCGAACAAGAACAAGATTTCAGACACAATGAATCTGATATTGAAGATTGTACCACCCTGTGGAGTAAACGCCATACAAGCAGCACTCCAAAACACTGAAAAAGAATATAATAAAAATCTTCCCTGGTTCAAAAGGGAATGCAAGGGGAGTGAGGTCAGAGACGCAAGCTCATTCATTCATGATGGATGATAATGTGATTGATGAGGTAATTACGTGTAGTATCTTCCACATAACACAGAAAAAAGCTGACACTAATTACTCAAGAGACAGGAACTACAGGGAAGTAATGAAAGAGGAAATGATAGTACTGATGGGTCTAAAATATATGATTATTGTCCACTTTCGGAATAATGTTACATTTGTTCTATTTATACACCGAAGGGAATTGTATAGTAATTCAGATATTAACAAATGTGATGTTTCTACATGTACATTTAACTATTTTTGTCCTTACGATCACTTAATAGCTATGTACTAGTCTTGGAACTCGGAATACACAGTGGTAGAAAATCTGCACCGCGCAGCTGCTTAAGTTATAAAAATTAGCTCTGCTGCCCGAGAGCTAAGAGGCTTGCTCTTCGGGCTGATACGTCACGCCACCTAAAAGTGTTTTCTGGCTTGGATCAAGCCAAGTACCATGCCGTCATTACCATGAAACTAATATCAGTAATGGCTCATCTTTTATGGTCTGAAAATGAGAATATGGTCTCAGGCAGGAGAGCTCGTGATATTTCTGGAGACCCAAAATAATCTGCAGGAATCAAGATGGATTACGTAAGCAAAGACCGTGTGAAACCAACCTCGCTATATTTTCAACCATGAAACTCAGAAAGCCGCAGACACAATCGGATGTGTTTCTTGACTTACGGAATATGTTCCAACAGTTTAGCACTATCGCTTGTTGAACATAGTATGCGCCTGCGAAATGTTGCAACAACTGTGAGATTTGAATAGTTTCTAGCAGACAGAACACAGCGTATCATTCTCAAAGGACGGAAGTCATCTGGCATGAATGTAATTTCTGGCATGCCGTTAAGGAGTTATATAGGATTATCACTTTTATGAGTATAATATAACTGACCTAGTACATAACATCGGAATTGCAAAGAGACTTTTCATGGATGAGAGTGTACTTACATACAACGCGCAACGCTGGAGAAAATGTAAAAAAATGCTGAAGTAACTGGAGCGTATGAACGCTAGGTGCAAGAGATGGAAATTTGCCCTGACCATAAAATAATGTAATGTTCAGCGCGTACATAGGAACAAAGCAAGAAGTTTAAAAAACAAATTGTTCGGCCAAAATTTAAATATTATTTGTGAGTGTGGTGTCCGCATCAGGTAAGCTTGCTAGGGAAGATGAGAAGATCGAAGGGTGAAGGTTCATTCAAGAAGCGCAAAAGCATCACGGAGATGATAATACAACATTTGTAGCAGGTATTGAAAGATGAAAGCACCTTCAAATTTAATATCCACAAATACGCTTTATGAACCAAATATATAAGTATTTCAAAGGTGGAATCTGTTTAAGTTTTTATCTTGAATTCTTAGATAAGTTGAAGTTATCTCTGTCTTTGGTGGTATGACAGAACATCCCAACCGATGTTGCCAGTTTCCATTAGGAGGTTTATTCATGTAGCCAGATTTCATGTCTGTCACAAAACATGACATCCATCTTGCCTTCAAGAAACATCTCATGTACAAAGAACTTTGATACAACAATACTGAGTTACATATGAGAGCGACACAGGAATCACTTGGTCTCTTGAAACTTTCTGGCAGATTAAAACTGTGTGCCGGAACCGGGACTCGAACCTGCGACCTTTGCCTTTTACGGGCAAGTGCTCTACCACTGACCTATCCGGACACGATTCACGGCCCGTGCTCACAACTTTACTTCTGCCAGTACCTCGCCTCCTACTTTCCAAACTTCACAGAAGTTCTCCTGCGAACCTCGCAAGACTAGCACTACTGGAAGAAAGGATATGGTGGAGACATGGCTTAGCCATAGCCTAAGGAATGTTTCCAGAATGAAACTTTCACTCTACAGCGGAGTTTGCGTTGATATGAATCTTCTTGGTAGATGAAAATTGTGTACCGAAAGCGGCACACAATTTTAACCTACCAGTAAGTTTCACATCAGCGCACACTCCGTTGCAGAGTGAAAGTTTCATTCTCGAGACATGTTCTCTTGTACAAGTGAAAGAGACAATTTACTCTTTCAGCATCTTACATTTACTTTTATAGAACTTACAAAATTAGGAGTACAGTCTCTGATGTTAAGTCGAAATAATTACATTCAAAACAATACTTTACTGAATAGGCATCGATATGAAACAAGGTATGTGGCGGGCGTTTTGAATAGCATGAGTGCATATTGTAAACAAAAGAGATTATTTACCTGATAACATAGACATTCTCCATAGGTGATGATCCTGAACCTAGCAGTACTTGTTTATATACTTCGTTTAGTAGAGAAAATAATAAAACATTACGTCATTTTTATTGAAACAGTAGTGCATCAGTGTCTCGAAACTGACCTAGCGGATCATAAGATTTAATTTGTTTTCACGAAATGTGAATTTTGATCATAAGAAAGTTTTGACGTAATTTTTGAGTTACTTTCGTCTAATATGAAATTCTGTTAGATTAAAAAATGACAAAAACATTACAAACAATTACTACGTTTGTGTACTTTCAAAACTATTTACAAAGCAATTAGTAAGACTATTTCTGTCGCTATAGATTTACCAAACCGACAGTGTGTACTCAACGACGACATGAAAGTAAAGATGAATATAATCGAAGGGACGCTTTTGTGTATATCTACATCTACATAAATACTCTGCACGTCACATAGAAGTACATGACAGAGGGTTCATTGAACCGCTTTTATAATGTTTCTCTAACGTTCCATTCTCTAATAGCTCGCGGGAAAAAGAACATTCTAAATCTTTCCTTTTTCGAACGGATTTCTCTTATCATCTTGTGGTGGTGCAGCTTTTGTGTCTTCCGTGCTTGCAGTATTAGATTTTTGGTTGACTCCGCCTTATGCAAGACACTTTTTTTGTTTTAATACCCAAACTAGTTTCGGCACTTACTGTGCCGTCTTCCGTGGGTTTCTGGTGTTTAGTTTATGTGTCATTCGCAGGATTTGCATGTGCATTAATGGTGGAATGACAAGTTTTGACAGCCTGTGGTGTTGATGCTTGTTTGTTTGTGGCGTGTTCTTATGTTTTATGGTCTTCAGTGCGATTTTTACCGTGAAAAAGCACTGTTTGCATCGCCATTTTTCTTGTTGTGGTACACAGTTCAAACATGACATGCTGTCAAAACTTGTCACTCCACAATTAATGCACATGCAAATCCTGCGAATGCCACAATAAAATAAACACCAGAATCCCACGAAAGATGGCACAATAAGTGCCGAAACTAGTTTGGGTATTAAAACAAAAAAAGTATCTGGCATAAGGCGAAATCAACCACAAATCGGATTTCTCTTATTTTATTTTGATGATCATGTCTTTCTATGTAGGCGGATGCTAGCAAAATATGTTCGCATTCGGAAGAGAAGGTGAAAGAAATTTCGCAGATAGATCTCGTCCCAACGAGTAACCCCAACTCGTGCATCATTTCCGTGACACTTTGTCCCCTATATCTCGATAATACAAAACGAGCTGCTCTTCTCTGTACTTTCTATAAATCGTCTGTCATTCCCACTTGGAGGGGTTCCCACAGCCGGCCGCGGTGGCCGAGTGTTCTGCGGCGTGCCAGTCACGGTCTGCACGGCCGCTGCGGTCAGGGATTCTAATCCCCTCTCGGGCATTGATGTTTGTGCCGTCTTTAGTATAAGCTAGCTCATAAGTAGTTTATAAGTTTAGGGACTGATGACCCCGTAGTTAAGTCCCATAAGCTCTACAAACATTTGAACATTTTTAGTTCCCACAATGCGCAGAAATACTCCAAAATAGGAAGCTCAATTGTGGTATAGACAGTTTCTTTAGTACAACTGTTGCATCTTCTAAGTGTTTTCCCAATAAAACGTAGTTTTGGTTTCGCTTTCCCCGAAATATTTTCTGTGTGTTCTTGAAATTATTACTTCTAGGTATTTACTTGAATTTACGGCCCGTAGTTTTGACTGATTTATCGTGTAAATGAAGTTTAACGGACTGCTTTTAGTGGTTATATGGATGACTTCACACTTCTCATTATTAAGAGTCAATTACCATTTATTGCACCATGCAGATATCTAACGATTTTGCAGTTGCTTTTGATCTTCTGCTGAATTTACTAATCGGTAAGTCACAGCATCATCCGCGAAAAACCTAAAGACAGCTACTCAGATTGTCTCCTAAGTCGTTTATATATTAAAAAAAAAGAATATAGACCCTGTAACACTTTCCTGGGGAACTCCAGATGTCACTTCAGTTCTACTTGATGACTTTCCGTCAATCACAACGTACTGTGCCCTTTCTGACAGGAAATTACTAATCCAATCGCACAATTGTGGCGATATTCCATATGTATGCTGTTTGATTAGAAGACGCTTGTGAGGTACAGTGTTGGAAGCTTTCCGGAAATCTTGAAATACGGAATCTATTTGACATCCCTTGCCTATAGCACTCATCTCACCATGTGGGTAAAGAGCTAGCTATGTTTCACAAGAATGATACTCCCTGAATGGTCAATAGGTCGGTCTCTTCGAGGTAGTTCATAATATTTGAGGGAAGGACATGTTCTGATATCCTGATGCAAACCGACGTCAGTGATATGGGCCTTTAATTTTGCGGATCACTCCTCTTGCCTTTCTTGAATATCGGCGTAACCTGTGCAACTTTCCAGACTTTGGGGACGGAACGTGTGCTGAGCAAGCGGTTGTATATGTTAACTAGGTATGGGGCTATTGCTTTAGCTTATTCTGAAAGTACACTAATTGTTATACTTACTTTTTAAAGTGATTTAAGTTGCTTTAATATACCAGGTTTTCAACTTCTAAATTACGCATTCTGGCAGCTGTTCTTGATACGAAGGGTTCGCAAACCGATTCCGTATTTCTTGATTTCCAGAAAGCTTTTGACACCGTATCTCACAAACGGCATTTAATCAAAATGCGTGGTTGTGGTATATCGACGCAAATTTGCGATTGGTTAGTGGATTTCTTGTCAGAGAGGACACAGTTCATAGTAATCGATGGTAAGGCATTGACTAAAACAGAGGTGATATCGGGCGTTCCACAGGGTAATGTTATTGGTCCTCTGCTGTTCCTTATTTACATAAACGATTTAGGGGAAAATCTAAGTAGCTCTCTTAGGTTGTTTGCAGATGACGCCGTCATTTACCGTCTAGTAAAATCATCTGAAGATCAAAACCAACTGCAGAACGATCTGAATAAGATATCAGTATGGTGAAAAAAATTGGAAATTGACTCTAAATAATGAGAAGTGTGAAGGAGTCCACATGAGTACGAAAAGAAATCCGTTAAACTTTGTTTAGAAGATAAATCAATCAAAAGTTAAGGCCGTAAACTCCACAAAATACATAGGAATTACTATTTCATCAGACATAAATTGGAAAGGAAATGTAGATAATATCGTGGGAAAGGCGAACCAGAGACTGCGTTTTATTGGCAGAACCCTTAAAACATGCAACAAAACTACAAAAGAAACTGCGTACACTACGCTTGTCCGTCCATTTTTGGAGTATTGCAGCCCAGTGTGGGATCCTTATCAGGTGGGTTTGACGGAGGACATCGAAAGAGTCCAAAGAAGGGCAGCTCGTTTCGTATTGTCACGATACAGGGGAGACAGCGTTACGGAAATGATACAGGATCTGGGATGGGAATCATTACAACAACGGCGCTTATCGCTGCGGCGTGGGCTACTTGCGAAACTCCAATCGTCAACATTCTCCTCCCAATGCGAAAATATATTGTTGACTCCCATTTACATAGGTAGAAATGTTCATCAGAATAAAATACGAGAAATCAGAGCTCGAACAGAGAGATTCAGGTGTTCTTTCTTCCCACGCGCTGTTCGAGAATGGAATGGGAGATAAATAGTATAATTGTGATGCGATGAACCCTCTGCCAGGCACTTAAATGTGATTTGCAGAGTATCCCATGTAGATGTAGATATGGAGTATTTTGCTTCGTCTTCTTTCGTGAAGGAATTTCGGAAGGCTGTGTAAGGCAATACTGCTTTAGCAGAACTGTCGTCAATAGCATGAACGTTCTCATGGCAAGGTAGAAATGTAACAAGAACGCACGAAGCTACGACTGGAATAATAGTGTCGATATGTTAAACGACAGTTGTGGTATAATTTACGTTGCCTCACGTGGAGCGATTTGGTACCTGTGACGACAGAAGGCCGGCAGATTGATTTGCACCTGCTCGCTGATAACTTCTGCCGATGGCAGCTAATTTCTGTCACCCGGCGTCGAAGCGGCGTCTGCTTTCGCAAATTTGCGGATCTCCATTTAATTAGGTCTGGCTCAGTAGTGGGAGTTCCGACGGGTAGACCCGCGACGACGCTCTATAATAAAAGGCCTTTGAGGAGACCTCGTCACTCCCGCGAATTCCCAACGGTCGGCCGCGGCGGCCATGACTGGGTTTGCCGGAGTCGAGGCTTTGATCTCCGTTCGAAATAATTACTTAGTTTCGGAGAAACGTACGCGTTCGTCCGCTTGCCTCTGTTCTATGGAATGCGGCGCGATCTGCACAGAATGTAGCGGTAACGCCAATGTCGCGTCGAAATCGTGTGATGCTCTTTTGTTACTGAGTCGAATATTGGAGCGCGATAAGTTAAGGGTTGCGGGTGAGAACAGGAAATAGTGTTTCTGGAAAACCTAGTAGCCCATCATCTTCAAACTGCAAATTTCGTAAGCATTTGCAACTGCACTGAAAGTTCTTCGCCGAAATATTAAAAAGACTACGATCCTCGGACGAAATGAGAAATGACTGTATCGTAGCCCTGAAGTTAATATTTCATAGAAATTGTATATACCGTTCGCAGCTTTACCAGGGTACTTATTTCCTTGTCTTTTTTTCTATTATGGGACTTAACTACGGGGTCATCAGTCCCTAAAATTACGAACTACTTATGAACTAACTAAAACTAAGGACGGCACAAATATCCATGCCCGAAGGGGGATTAGAACCCCCGACCGTAGGGGCCGTGCAGACCGTGACTGGAGCGCCTCAGTTTCCTCGGCCACAGCGGCCGGCTTGTCTTCTTCTTCCCTCTCTCCATTACCTGCTAACCCCTCGCCGACCGCGGTGGCCGAGGGGACTAGGCGCTCCAGTCACGGTCTGCACGCCCACTACGGTCGGGGTTCGAATCCCCCTTCGGGCGTGGATATTTGTGCCGTCCTTAATTTAATTAAATTAAGTAGTTTGTAAGTTTAGGGACTGATGACCCTGTAGTTAAGTCCCATAGACTATACAAATATTTGAATATTTTTTGCTAACCCTTCGTCTGTTCATTTCCTCATCCTGCTCCTTTCTCGACCGCCCCTCCCCCCTACTTGTCCATCTGCTCCTTTTGTTTCTTTCCATCTTCTCTGCCTTCCTCGATCCATTTTCTCCTGGTCTGTGGAAAGGTCACATAAAATGTTTGTAAATCTATCGGACCAAACTGCGTGGTCATCAGTCCGTAGCTTACAAAGTACTTAAACCTTGGTAAACTAACCTATGGACAAACACACACACCCATGCCCCAGGGAGGACTCGAACCTCCACGGAGAGCAACCGCGCGCTCTGCAGCGAGACGAAAAGGTAACACACTGAACTGGCATTGGGAAGGACTGCTGCTGAAATCCGCTTCGGTCCATCGAGACCTAGGTTTCCTTAGATTCCGCAAATAAGTGCAGCCAAATACCAAGTTGCTTTCTTTCAAATGGCACGGCCGATTTCTTTACCCATAGTAAACCATAAACAATTCCAGCTAAAATGTTCAAATGTTTGTTAAGCTTAAGGGACTTAACTGTGGGGTCATCAGTGCCTAAACTTACAAACTACTTATGAACTACTTTATACCAAAGGCGACACAAATATCCATGCCCGTAGCGGCAGTGCAGACTGTGACTGGCGCGCCGCAGACCGGCAATTCAAGCTAATTAACACACTGCCGACGAGATGATATCTTCCTTCCCTCTTTCTTCCGTGTGTATGAAAAATTAGATATATCTACCAAATTTTATAGTGATCAGTTCAACAGTGTCAGAGTTTATTGCAAGGTCCCACCTGTCATCCTCATATGGTGGCTGAAGGAGTATAAAAGGCATCCCCATAAAACATACATACGTGAGTCAAATTTCATGGTGATCGGTGAAATGCTGTCGAAGTGTGTTGTAAAGTATTCTGTGCGATGTATGGAATGCGGTCATATGTAGACATTATTTTTAAGGTCTTATGCGTAAACATTCACCAATAGCGAAACTGTAGACTAGTGCCGAAGTCTGTGTAAAAGTACCTTCCACCATGCACCGTGCGAAATGTTATGTACACAATGACCTTTCTCTCGCTAAGGTCAAGTGAACACAATTTCATCAAGATTGAAATAAAAGTGTAAATCCGGGTGAATTAAAGCAAACATAACATTCTTGTCTAAACAGGGTCATTCACGAAGATATGGAATTATTTTAATATGCTATTCCACAAATAAATGAAAATGTTCACATAAACGTAGGGTCGCAACTGTTTAGTTACTGTTTAGTTACGGAGTTAGGTTAATAAAAGATGTCGAGAAACTGTACAATGCTACGGTAAAGCACGATTTTCATTTACTTTGATGTTATTGATCTAGTGAATCTAACGAAACATGTCTCAGACATGTATCCAGAGAAGCAAAGAAATAATTTGGGAAAATTTGTAGTTTATTAATTACTTGGCTCTTTTCTTTTAATTCCTGACTGTAGCACAGTTTTCAACAGATGCTGTAGAGAATTTAAATTTTAAATATGATGGTAATAAAGATAACTAAAACTGTACGAATGTGTCAGATAATCTGTTTTTATTAATCCCATAGCACGCGTGAATTGATGTTAAACCGAAAATGTTAACGAAGGCGTACAGTGTACATAAAATTTCACGATAAATGTTAAAAAAATGATTCCACCAAATTCAGTGCACTTACTGCACGTGCATGAATAGATTATGTTGCTCGTTTGACAGCGTTGTTCTCAATTTCGTCTACTTCATTCATAATGGTAGCATGTAACATCTGACATGTATTGACTTTGACTTATGTCTTTCATCCACCCCACAAAAATAGATACATTTGTGTTAAATCCGGCGATCTGGGTAACCACAGAGTTGTAGCACAACCACCAATCCATTTCTGGGGAAATCGTTCACTAAACTGTCCAGTAACTGCGTTGGAGAAATATGGACGCGTGCCATCATGTTGAAAACACGATTCCAATCGCGTAGCACCTTTTTAGCAGGTGAGGCATTTCTACATGAAAGAATTGCAAGAATGTCTTACTAATTAGACGACCTTGGAAAATCAATGGTCCAAAAGGTGTGTGTTGATTACACCACACCACACATTTATGCTACATTGTTGCTGGTAATTACGTTGTACTCTTGCATGTGGATTTGATTCAGACTACACGTGCTAGTTATGTAAATTATTTCTACGATATCCAGTAAAAGGTGTCTCATCAATTATGAAATGTATTTTTGTAACTGCCGATTAGTATTTAACCAGCTGCATAACTCCTAGAGGAGGTCAAAATTTCCCGGCTGTAAATGACGCACTTTTTGTTTATGGTAGACTTACAGATTGTTGAAACTTCTTGGCAGATTAAAATTGTCTGCCGGAACCGGAACTCGAACCTGCGACCTTTGCCTTTCGCGGGCAAGCGTTCTACCGACATTTTTGTTCTATGGGTAGTTTACGGACGCTGATCGTTCTTTTGTTTGTTCTTGTTCGATGCGTTGTTGGCTCAGATTTTTTATTACAGAGAGTGTTGAGCCCTCTGACCAGGCGCGTTGAGCTACGGCGCCCGGCTGTGAGCTATCCCGACACGACTCACAATGCCGCCTCACAACTTTACTTCCGCCAGTACCTCGCCTCCTACTTTCCAGACTTAACAGAAGCTATCCTGCGAACCTTGGAAGAACAGCACTCCTGGAAGAAAGTATATGGTGGAGACATGGCTTAGCCACAGCCTAAGGGATGTTTCCAGAATGAAACTTTCAATCTGCAGAGGAGTGTGTGCTGATATGAAACTGCAGAGTAAAAGTTTCATTTTGGAAACATCCCTTAGGCTGTGGCTAAGCCATGTCTCCACCATATCCTTTCTTCCAGGAGTGCTAGTCTTGCTAGGTTCGCAGGAGAGCTTCTGTGAAGTTTGGAAAGTAGGAGGCGAGGTACTGGCGGAAGTAAAGTTGTGAGGCGGCATCGTTAGTCGTGTCGGGATAGGTCAGTGGGTAGAACGCTTGCTTGTGAAAGGCAAAGGTCCCAGGTTCTAGTCCCGGTTCTGGCACACAATTTTAATCTCCCAGAAAGTTTAATATCAGCGCACACTCCGCTGCAGAGTGAAAGTTTCATTCTGGATACAGATTATTGTACTTCAGTGTACGCCATACCTTGGTGAAATGCCTAATAGTTGATAGATGTGTCGTGTACTGGTACCCGGGCTACGATGAACAGCATCCACAATATCATCATCGTCTTCAAGTATCTAGAGCTCGTACTGGTTATGAACGCTACACAGAAAACTTGTTTGCCGAAACATACGTTAACAGTTCGTGCATTCAGAATACCGGAGTTGGAAAACGTACGCGATATTCTTTAACTGCAGCCGTAGCATTGCCATCACATTTCCCATCAATAAACACTCTGACAATCTTTTAAGGAAACTAGAAATTTAGCTCCAACGTTAGTGGGAGAATCTTATAATAGTTACCACAATGAAACTCTATCACATAATTTGGTCTTATGTGGAGTATACTAACGATAAAACACAATCACTACATGAAACCAACAGTGATACTACTTATGATGGTTGTGTTAAAGCAGAATTGCTTAATAAAGCTTTCCGAAATTCATCCACCTAAAAAGACGAAATATATACTTCGAAATTCGAGTAAACGACAACTGCCAGCATGCGTAATTTCGAAGTTTATATCCTTGGAGCATTAAAGAAACTCAAATAATTCAACACAATTAGGTCTCCTTGTCCCAATCGTGTATCAATAACGATCCTCTCAGAGTATGCTGTTGAAAAAAAAAAAAAAAAAAAAAAAAAAAAAGTTCAAATGTTTGTTAAGCTTATGGGACTCAACTACGAGGTTATCAGTCCCTAAACTTACAAACTACTTGTGAACTACTTACGAACTAGGACGGCACAAATATCCATGCCCAAGGGGGGATTCGAACCCCCGACCGTAGTGGCCGTGCTGACCGTGACTGGAGCGCCTCAGTCACCTCGGCCACCGCGGCCGGCCATGCTGTTGCAATAGCCCATATCTATCTATCATATACAACCGCTCTCTCAGCGAAAGATCCGCACCCAAAGACTGGTAAGTTGCAGAGGTCACCCCAATATTAAAGAAAGGCAATAGGAGTGATCTGCAAAATTACAGGCCTATAACGTTGATGGCGACGTGCAGCAGATTTTTAGAACTCATACTTTCCTCAAACATTATTAACACAGATTCAGAAAGTATCGTTCTTGTGAAACACAGATAGCTCTTTATCCACACGATGTGTTAGTAAAGTTACCAGAAGATAAAAAGCAACTGCAAAAGGATTTAGATATCTGCAAGGACCAAAAATTTGGCAATTGAGCCATAATAATTATAAGTGTGAAGTCATCCATATGACCACTAAGAGAAATCCTTTAAACTTCGTTTACACGATAAATAAGTTAAATGTACGCGCTGTCAACTTCACAAAATACCAAGAAATAACAATTACCAACAACTTAAAATTGAAATGAAAACCAATCAGATAGCGTTATCCGCAAATTTATCAAGGGACGAGTAAAGGTCGTTCTTTTTTGGTATTAAATCAGTTGTTCATTAATGTTAATGTGTATTTTGTTTACATTTGTCTTTTGGTAACAAACATTTCCTCTATTATTTATTAAATCTTTGATTCCAATAGACCGCATATCTCACTCACTGAGACAACCAGTTAATGTGGGCAAGAAAACGTAAGCAACTGTTTTTACTGAGCAAAGCTCTGGATGACTCCAGGAAGTCTGATCAAAATCATATGAATCGATGTTGCCCAATCAAGTGAGGATAATATTCACAGTAGGATTTAAGGAACAGGTTTTTCTAAAACAAGGGAAAGTATCATCAGATTAGATATTCCTATAAAATGTAAAATCTTTTAGCAATAGTTCTCAGACTATCATCACTTCAGCTTAATTTCTAGAGTACTTGCAGAAGAACTCCAAGAGCGTTAATATTGAGAATTTAGGACCCTACATAAATAAACGCAACAGCCTATAATAGCGCAAAAATTAATTATGGAACATAAGTTGACCTACTTGAAAGAATAAATACAAATTTAAGCTAAAATTAAATTTTTATATACTCTTGGTGTAAGATAAAAAGTAGATAAATGAAGAACTGTGATATACAATAAAGGGAACACAAACCAAGTATAATAATACGAGTTTAATTTACTTGAATTGCAATTAACGAACCACAATGAAAGAAAAGCTCATGCTAAACTTAGTGAACCACACAAATAAACTGCTCCTGGTGCAGTAACGAGGAAGTGACGAAAACGTCGAGATTAGGGAAAGGAATGTAGGATGTTTATATAACTGCCTTGCAAATTTAGCAACTGAGAAGCATTGTCGGTTTCGCTAGTTAATATTAAAAATCCATAATTTATTTTTGGTTTCATATTCACAGAATAATGACTTCAACTGCAAACGGGCAAAGCTAAAAATGAGCATCCAGCCGAGATTCGAACCCATTTCCGCTGCTTTCTAGGCAGTTGCGCTGACCCCTACACCACTGGGGACACAGTGATCACCGCACCTGCAAGGACTACCTAAGCACGCCTTCCGTCAGACACAAATTTCCAGCCTTATCCTGCCCACAGTACTCAAACTCGTAGTCACTATGTACTAACTCCCGTAAGAGTAAGGGCTCCAAATTTGCTCACCCCTCCCCACTAACGAAAGGATCATTGCCTGTCACTGACATATTGTATATATACATGTGGCTTCTATTCCGAAAGAACAGACGTGAGTTCTGATCCTGCAGTTGTTATTGTTTTGTGAATATGAAAACAATAACAACTTCAGGGTCAGAAGTGACGTCTGTTCTTTCGGAATAGACGCCACATCTATATTCATTTTTGTCGTTCCCGTATTAATATCGTGAGTGTTAAAAACACGGCTGTTGGAGATCTTCCGTAACCCTGCGTTAATAACATCTGATTTTAACGCTCGCTACTAACACCCGTCTTTGAGGGGATTTTGAATATTTGTTACAACACCCGACAATTCGGGGAGTGTGATTTCTAACCAACACTCTACCCGTGTACACTTGTTCATCAATTATTCCTCAAAACGTCACAGCTCACTGACAATTTGAACGCAGTCGTTAGTAAGCTAGGGTTAGTCGTGTGGTGGAAGAAGGTAGAACAGCAGGTTGCTGCTAAGGAGCTTGGTAAGGTGCAGAGATTAGCCTGCTTAGCCATATCAGGCGGAATTAGCAGCACACCAACTGCTGGGATGGAAACCATGCTGGATATGTCCCCATTACACCTTTGGGTCAAGATGGAGGCAGCGGCTGGTGCATACAGACTCAAATCTGGCAACAACTGGAACTCTTTGGGATATCCAGAATCACACACTAAAATAGTGAATGAGGTAAATATAGGAAAGTTTGGGGAAATGCCAGCCGACTATATTATAACCCCATACTGCTTCAACAAGCCTTTCAATATCACATTTGGAAGTAGGGACAAGTGGGAAAAATAGTTCGACACCGTACGGGGGATATTGTCTGGTTCACTGACGGGTCAAAATCGGACCAAGGTGTTGGGGCCGGGGTATATGGGGTGCAGCCAAGACTGGAGGGCGTCATCTCTCTAGGAAAACTGGCCTCAGTATTCCAGGCCGAAATCACTGCCATCAGGGCGTATGTGGAGGAGAATTTGCGTAGGTGGTACAAAGATCGTAGCATCTATATCTATTCAGACAGCCAGGCAGCCCTGAGATCACTGGCATCTCCTGCAACAAGGTCTAAAATTGTTGCAGAATGCCACAGGGTTCTGGTGGGGCTAGGGTAAAGCAATAGAGTAAACCTATTGTGGGTCCCTGGCCACTCGGGGATCAGTGGCAATGAACATGCCGATAGATTAGCAAGGATAGGGGCAGAGACTCCATTTATTGGACCGGAACCTGTCCTGACAATCATCAAGGCAATGATCAAATAGGAGCTAGGTAACTGGCTCAGAAGACAGCACGTAGAATATTGGACCAAAGTCCATCAACAAAAACATGGCAAGGTAATGATGCCAAAGCCATGTTTTAAAAGAAGCTCTGCAATCCTGGGTCTGAACAGGACAGAGATTAGACTCATGGTTGGATTGCTGACAGGCCATGGGAATTTCAAAAAACACCTACGTACAATGGGAATAACAGAAGAGGACCCTAAATGTAGGATCTGTGATGACGGTGATGAAACTGCATCACATCTAATCTTCGAATGCATTGCATTGGAGAATAAAAGGCACAGAATATTTGGGACAACCAGACCCGAATAAATTGTGTCTAATAAAGAACTGGTAAAGGGACTCCTTGCACTGTTCAGGGCCATTGGTTGGTTTTACTAGATACACAGGGAGCGATACCGCACAATAAACTTAGTTTCGGTGCGGGCAGTGGCGGGTTGGTCCAAGACTGTTTTGGCTTCCCTGGAAAAATCAAATCAAATCAAATCAAACTAGGGTTAAGTGACTGACCGGTTGCAGTACCATTGTAGCAATTTCCTTTCCTTGATCTACAATGATTTCCCATAGCTCTCTGAAGGAAAATTACATAGAAATGTAATTCCTATGACACCTACACGGTTGAATATCAAACACACCTACAATTCCACCAAAAAGCCAAATTATTTTGTTTCTTAAATCATCAATGTAAAACGGAGATTTTAAGTACACATGCAGATGAGTATCATTACCTATCGAATAACGTTCTTCCGCAATACAATATTCCACCAACGAAACGTTACCCTTCAAAGTATCACACAGATGTTCTTTACTATGCACAGAGCTACAATCGACTGTGAGCAGAAACGACTGTCCCGGCTTTTTATTCCTACGGCCAGGTGATGATGTAACATTTGCAGGTATTGCGCCTTGTCGGCCGGTCGGTTTGTTTCTACTGAAATGACTAAAGGAAATAAGGCTTTGTTATCGCGTTTGAATGTTGTACATGCGTCATGTCACATTAAACATTGTTTGGATGTTGGCTCTTGCGAAACACAGCTTGCCCTTTATTCACATGAAGTGTTAAGTGACATCGTCAAAGGATCTCAAATCGATTCCATATTTCTGTATTTTCGGAAGGCTTTTGACACTGTGCTCCACAAGCGGCTTCTAATGAAATTGCGTGCTTATGGAATATCTACACAATTGTGCGATTGAATTCACGAATTCCTATCAGAAAGGACACAGTTCGTTGTAATTGACGGTAAGTCATCGAGTAAAAAAGAAGTGATATCTGGCGTTCACCAGGGAAGCTTTATAGGTCCCCTACTGTTCCTTGTGTTTGTCTTCAAATGTTTGTATAGCTTATGAGACTTAACTACAGGGTCATTAGTCCCTCAACTTACAAACTAGCTAATACTAAGGACGGCACTAATATCCATGCCCGATGGGGGATTCGAATCCCCGACCGTAATGGCCGTGCAGACCGTGACTGGAGCGCCGCAGTCCCCTCGGCCACCGCGGCCGGCCCTTGTGTTTATAAACAATTTAGGAGACAATCTGAATAGCTCCCTTAGACTATTCGCGGATGATGCTATCGTTTATTGGTTAGTGAAGTCAACAGAGGATCAAAAGAACTGCAAAGTGATTTAGAGAAAATTTCTACATGGTGCGAAAATTGGCAATTGACACTAAATAAAGAAAAGTGTGAAGTAATACACATGACCACTAAAAGAAATCGGCTGAAGTTCAATTACGCGATAAATCAGTCAAACCTTACGGCCGTAAATTCTACCAAATACCTAGGAGTTACAATTACGAACAACTTTAACTGGAGAGAACACACAGAAAATATTGTGGGGGAGGCGAACCAAAGATAACGTTTCATTGGTAGAACGCTTCGAAGATGCACCAAAGAGACTTCCTACATCACACTTGTGCGTACTCTCCTGGAGTACTGTTGCCCCTTGTGGGACCCTCACCAGGTGGGACTGACGGAAGTCATTGAGAAGGTTCATAGAAGGGCAGCTCGTTTTGTTCTATCGCGTTACGGGGGGAAACGCGTCACGGAAATGTTGCACGAATTGGGGTGGAAATCATTAAAAGAAAGACGTTATTCATTGCGGCGTGATCTGTTTGCGAAGTTTTAATCACCAACTTTTAGTTCTGAATCTGAAAATATTTTGATAACACCCACCTACTTAGGGAGACATGACCATCCCAATAAAATAAGAGAAATTAGATCGAAAACGGAACGATTTAGGTGTTCTTTATTCCCGCACGCTATTAAAGAATGGAACGGTAGAGAAGAGTTATGAAAGTGGTTAATGAACCCTCTGCCAGGCACTTAAATGTGATTTGCAGAGTATATATGTAGATGTAGAAATGGAGACGTCCGAGGATGAGTGACGAAAGCTGACATTCTGATTACACATATTGGGCATGTGATAAGCGAGACTGAACAGTTCAGATTTCTAGGTGTTCATATAGACAGTAAGCTGTCATGGAAAGCCCATGTTCAGGTTCTTGTTCCAAAACTAAATTCTGCTATTTTTTACCATTAGAACAATATCTGAGATAAGTGATTTTTCAACACGAAAAGTAGTCTATTACGCTTACTTTCACCGACTTGACGTACGGCATTGTTTTTTGGGGTAACTCGCCTGATGCAAAAATGACATTTCTGGCTCAAAAACGGGCGTTTCAAGCAATATGTGGTGTAAGTTCGCGAACGTCATGTCGACCCCTTTTCAGTAGTCTGCGAATTTTGACTCTGGCGCCACAATACGTTTTTTCTTTAATGGCATTTTTTGTTAATAATATCAGCTTATTCCAACGAGTTAGTAGCTTTCACTCGGTGAATACTAGACAGAAGTCGAATCTACATTTGCATCATACCATCTTAACACTTGTGCAGAAAAGGCTACAGTATTCTGCGGCATCCATTTTCAATAAGCTGCCACAAGAACTAAAGAATCTTAGCACTAATCCACACGCTTTCAAATCTAAATTGAAGAGTTACCTCATGGCTCATTCCTTTTATTCTGTCGAAGAACTACTAGAAAAGTTAAACAATTAAGCTAATTAATTTTTTTCTTTATTGATTCTTTTCACTTTGTCTTAAGATTGTCGTGTGGAAAGGACTATTTAAAAATTTCTATTACCATTCTTGTGTAACAATTAATGTATTGACTTGAAACTTCCTGGCAGATTAAAATTGTGTGCCGGAACCGGGACTCGAACCTGGGACCTTTGCCTTTCGCGGGCAAGCGCACTACCGACTGTGCTATCCCGACACGACTCACGATGCCGCCTCACTACTTTATTTTCGCCAGTACCACGCCTCAAACTTTCTAAACTTCACAGAAGCTCTCCTGCGAACCATGCAACACCAGCACTCCTGGAAGAAAGGATATGGTGGAGACAAGGCTTAGACACAGCCTAAGGAATGTTTCCAGAATGAAACTTTCACTCTGCAGCGGAATGTGCGCTGATATGAAACTTCCTGGCAGATTAAATTTGTGTGCCGGAACCGGGACTCGAACCTGGGACCTTTGCCTTTCGTGGGCAAGCGCACTACCGACTGTGCTATCCCGACACGACTCACGATGCCGCCTCACAACTTTACTTCCGCCAGTATCTCGCCTCCTACTTTCCAAGCTTTGCCTTTCGCGGGCAAGCGCACTACCGACTGTGTTATCCCGACACGACTCACGATGCCGCCTCACAACTTTACTTCCGCCAGTATGTCGCCTCCTACTTTCCAAACTGGCGGAAGTAAAGTTGTGAGGCAGCGTCGTGAGTCGTGTCGGGATAGCACAGTCGGTAGTGCGCTTGCCTGCGAAAGGCAAAGGTTCCAGGTTGGAGTCCCGGTTCCAGCACACAATTTTAATCTGCCAGGAAGTTTCATATCAGCGCACACTCCGCTGCAGAGTGAAAGTTTCATTCTGGAATGTATTGACTTGTTCCATGACCATGGAGTCTCACTCCTCAATTGGGTCCTATGGAAAAGAAAAAACCAATAAATTAATAAATAAACCCAGACTATGAACATGAAATATTTTTAAATCACTTATAGTAAATCCAATAACGTAGTCACTGTAGGAAGATCATATATCGTTTTCTGTATGAATTCCTCTTTGCCAACAACGGAGCGGAAGTTTGCGGACGTCAGTCAGCAGCAGGCGCGTCGTCCGCAGCACAGCCGGTGTTTACCGTGGCCCACGACCGCCGTCATCGCCGGACACGATGTCGCAAACAAGATAAAGCTGCCAGCTCGCATCGCGCCGCCAGATATATGGAGCCGCGCCGCGGGAAAATGCGGTGTAATCTTAACAACCTGTCGCGCAGCCGGACCTGCACCCAGCTTTACGTGTGACTGCGCGGGGTTTAAAGGCGCCAGCGCTGGCGGAATGCGGCATGAAACCTGCTTTCACACTGCGCCCTGCTGGACCATTAATCAACCCTTTTCACACTTTCTTAATTGGCTGTTTTCTTCGTAACGACTTTGTTTCTCTAACAGTCTTGGGTTTTCCTGGAAACATTCCTGGTACATTTAAAGAACTTGTTTTGATGTTTTCGATTGAATCTGCACGATATTTTCAAAGAAATGGCACCAAATAAAAGCCTGCAATTCGTGATTTCAATGAAGTGTTAGGCAGCAACCAAAAAAATAATAAGATAGATATTAATTACCTTCATCACCTTATAGTTTCTTTAACAATGCTAAAAGAGTCACTGCGAAAACATAGGCAGTTAGCAGAGTGGAAAAGTATTTCAATGTGGTTTGTAAATTAATGTTAGTTTTGTAATGAATACTCGTTACAATTAAAATCATCGCTGGAAAATCCATATTTCCGGCACACTTTTGAAGCTGTAGATCGGGCAGTATTGCGTTACGTAGGTATTTCCCGTGTGTCTATCTCCGCTTCCATTCCGTGCTCAGTCCCTTAAATCCCGTCGCCATAATGACTCCGCAGATTTTTTTCACTCGAATTCACCGGAGCGAAAATGGCAAATGAAGTATAGCATTTTATAATTTGGAAAAGCAATACTCTGGCAATGAAAATCTGTGTATATTGTAATCTCATAACATTTGCCACCACAATCTAGATCATTTTCTCTTTGCGTTCATCTACAGGAGTTGACAAATTAATTTGTCACATGTGAACAACATTTATTAGTAGGTTATCGTTAGGTATCGTTATCGTTAATATATTACAACGGAATGTTATCAATTCTTGTACCAAAACAACCACCAAATCTTCAGCACGGCGGAGCTGTAAATCTGGTCCTCGCTGTATGCTGTAAAGTACTCGTGAAGATTCATTGTTGTTGAGATATGGTAGTTTTTCCATCCAAGGGAATGTTTGACAGTTTTCTGATGCTGAATAATACAGCCCTTACGCATTTCGCCGTGTGTGTGTGGGGGGGGGGGTGAATGATAGTTTGGAATATGTCAGTGTTTGTTAGCAATATTTATGACAAAGTAAAAACACTGCTCAAAACGATTGCGGATGAGATATCATACACAATATACATACGGTAAAGCATTTTATTCAGATACTGTAACTTGAGGGTGATAAGTACAATATTCTGCCGTCTCAAATATTTACTTGATTATTATGTGCCGTTAACTTTGAGCGAGACACCATGGGCTACCATAATAGTGAAAAGTCATACTCATTGCCCTCTGTACACCTCGGATGGCCAATACAGTTGCATAACTGAATGGACAGTATGAGGTAATCAGTTAGCTCTTGAGGGATATTTGGCCATTCTCAAGTCGGTGAACAAAGTCGCCACTACATTCGTTCAGTTCCCACGGCTTCAGTCGTTACCAGTTATGTAACATGATCCACCTATTCCTGGACCCTATCTCTTCGTTAAAATTCAGCAAGTTGGCTGAACGAAGTCCAGTGTGCCTGGAGAAGCACCCACCATGGTAGGGTTTTGGCTGGTACCACTCTGTCAGATGAACCCATATAGGTCAACTACCACTTACCATTAAGCAGAGTGGACAAGGGCTCGGAAAGAGAACGAGAGATTAATAGCGGAGGATGAACCAGTCGTAGCACAGACATGTGTGCTCTGGTCTGTATTCAGCAAATGTGCACTGGATATCAAGAAATTCCTTTCAGTTGCTTTACTCCTGGTGCAGGTAGTTACAGAGCCCTGAAGCACACTGTGAGCGTTAAAATCACCATTCAGGGTGAATGTATGGGGGAACTGAGTAAGATCGCAGAGAGCAGCTTCATCGAGCACATCGTGCGGGGGTAGATGAAGCGAGCATATTGTCAATGGGTGATACAAATGCACAGATACTGCTACCGCTTGTGGGAATGTGGTGAGCGAGACAGGTTGGATGAAAATAGCCAGTTCACCTTTAGTTCTCACACTAGTAAGGTCATCCTTCCTGTGTAGAAAGTATCCACGTAACTTAGGGGTGTCCGATTCTTTGAAGTTAGTTTCTTGGGGGAAAAATGTTCAAATGTTTGTTAAGCTTATGGGACTTAACTAAGGGGTCATCAGTCCCTAAACTTACAAACTACTTATGAACTACTTACGAACTAGGACGGCACAAATATCCATGCCCGAGGGGGGATTCGAACCCCCGACCGTAGTGGCCGTGCAGACCGTGACTGGAGCGCCTCAGTCTCCTCGGCCACCGCGGCCGGCAGTTTCTTGGAGACAGACACACACAGGTGTACCCCGAGGCAAAAGTCTTAGTTTCTCCATATGGGTCCTAAATCCCTGTATATTCCACTTCAGTATAAGAGCCATTTATCGTGGAGGTTGTATCTTGCTTCTCTCTTTAGACCTAGACGAGGGGCTGAACCTGTGGAGGTTCAGTGTTGGGTCGTGATGTTTGCCCCGGAGTATATCGAGGTCCATGAGCTTTGGAGAGTAGGTATAATGACCTCTATTTTGTCTGAAGGTTTATCCCCATTTTTACCTTTTCCTGACTCTTACCAGATGCCTTATATGACTTTGTGGTCTTGGCTGTAGTGGCAACAACAGAAGAACTGGCAGCGCTCAGCTTTGGAGTAGGCTCTGACATGGATGGTGGCTGAAGCTGACCAGCTGTCTCTGCCGTTGAGTGAGCCAGAGCTCCATAATGTTGACATCAGTGACTTTTTCTAATATTCGTGGAGGGGTTTCGGACTCAACTGTAGCCTGACAGGTACATTAACAAACGCAGATGTAGGTTCTGAAACTAACTACCTCAGTTTGAGCTGAAGCATCAACTATGGCAACTGGTTTCTGAATAACAGCCGCGAAAGGAGTGGAAAGTGCAGCAGGTGGCATGGCCCTAAAGACGTTATTTGTCTCTACATAGGAAATGCGTTTTGTTGTCTTGATTTCCTGAATTTTCTTCTCCTGCAGGTAGAAGTTGCGGACCCTACTCCAAACCGCATTTTCTCCAGTGTAGTTGACACACTTAGGAGGAGTTGAACAAGGTTCTCTATCATAGACGGATTTACCGCAATTGCCACAGGTATCGACGCAATTACATCCCTGCGTAGTGCGACCAAACCGCTGGCACTTAAAGCAGTGGGAGACAGCGTTACGGAAATGATACAGGATCTGGGATGGGAATCATTACAACAACGACGCTTATCGCTGCGGCGTGGGCTACTTACGAAACTTCTATCGCCAACATTCTCCTCCGATGCGAAAATATATTGTTGACTCCCACTTACATAGGTAGAAATCAGAGCCCAAGCGGAGAGATTCAGGTGTTGTTTCTTTCCGCATGCTATTCGGGAATGGAAAGGGAGATAAATTAGTATAACGATGGTTCGATGAACACTCTGCCAGGCACTTAAATGTGATTTGCAGAGTATCCCATGTAGATGTAGAGTGTATCGGTTTGGGGAAACACGAGCGTACTCTTAGGCGAAAGAAGGTTGCTTTGGCATGTTCAAGGAGTTTGAGGCTATTGTAGGTGATTATGAATGCAGCGGATTTTATTACTTCCCTTTTCATGATATGTTCTACATCGATAGCTTCCTGACCCCACTTACATGTCCCTTTTCTCGGTCGGAATATTCACCATATCCCCACATGTTACTATAATTTAGTGGTTTAAAGGATTTCAAATTACAAGGACGTGCCCTTCTTTCGGAATGTAAAATGGCGAAACATTTTCAAACATACCGGTACCTTCTTACCGTTTAATTACCAAAAACGAATTCTGCCTAGCAGCCTTTGTTCTGTTACTATTTCAAAAGCTCTGCATAATTCTTCCCGAATCCGGAGGTCCAGCGAACCTAGCCCCCTTCTTGGGTTGGGTGTTGGTACCCGCAGTGGTAAACCCGTCCCACTAGGAGGTTGGAAAACACTCTAAAGATCCATCTCGGTCTAACGAGCAGCTAGGAAACTAAATGTCCACCAAGAATGAGCTTCGCATGCATGGTAAGCCTTATACAACTTAGGCTCTGCAGTATCCCCAGAGGTTGCTCGCACGCGGCTGTTCACCTGAAAAGCCAGGCACATCATCAGCACGTAGCACAACTGGGGATTGAGGTTTTTTAAATAATTTTCTTCCTCATAACCTGGTAGATCAAGATCACTCAGTTCCACCATCGCACCACAAGGTGTCAGTCCACAGGTCAGGGCCCTAGGTTCGCCAAGTCCGCATTCAGCAAATTGATGCTGAGCCTTGAGGGGACAGAATATGTGGTAAGAACACATTACAGTCATCAGAAAATGTGATGAATATTGCGTGCAGGCGAAATGCCACATAGACCGCTCATCTATCGATGTAAGACTCATCGCATTATAATCGCAATGTCAAGCACCGATGAACCTAGATGATCTTGAATACAAACCGATAAGTAGTTCGGACCCCATAAGAAGCAGTAGGTTCGACGCGAGGTGGACGCCTAAAGAAACATCTAAACACACGATGTCAGTTGAATAAAAAGAACGGTGGAGACAGAATTCCTGTCATATAACTTACATACTGTCACCAGTCGCGTGTATAGTAAATCAGAGGCGTTTTACTGTGGAGGAATTGGTGGACTTGTCACCTTGCGATGAAACGTTTGTGGTTACTCTTCGAGAGCCACTTACTTTCGGCTGCTAATCGTGTGGTTTGCGGCGCAGACGCTACAGCACAGCACAGACACGAGACTGGTTACAGCAAATGGAGACGTCAATAAATAGAAATATAGTTCGTCATTTTTGAAAATCACAAATTTTGAACCATAATTACGATTTTTGAACCAGAGATTTCAGCTTCGCAGTTCACCACCAGAACCACTCGAAGATGATGCTCTCACTGTAGGCGTTGCGTCTCGTTATATACACTCCTGGAAAATGAAAAAGGAGTACCATGAATTTGTCGACCCAGCAGAGAGAAATTTTATCGACGCATTCTTGAGGCTGTATACGATACAAGATCACGCAAACAGAGCCTTACGTGAGTACAGTCATCAGAGCCTGTGCAATGTCGACGCTAGGGCCGTGTGTACCACCTTTTTCAGCAATGCAAAGTGCAATTGTTCCATGGGGACGATAGTAGAGGTGCCGAATGCGGCATGGCCTGCTATGTAAATTCCACCCGGCGCCTCAGTTGGTCCAGATCTCGTGCCAGTCATGCAGACCGCGTTAGATGACGTTGCATCGTATCCCAAAGACTCTTAAATGGGGACGGATCTGATGGTCGTGTTGGCCAGGGTAGTTGACGTACATCATGGAAAGCACGTTGGGTGTTCCGGGATTCATAAAGACGATCATTTTTCAGTTGGAAAAGCATATAGTCTTGTTGGTGCATGAACGGTATGAAGATGGGTTGTAATGATGCTTTCATTGTATCATGTACTGGTCAATTTTCCCATTACAATCATCAGAGGAGGACGGCTAGTGTAGGATATGGCTCCCCACACAATGATGTCAGGTGCTGGTCCTGTGTGCCCTTGTCGTGTACACTCCAGATTTTCGCGCTCGCCTACACGACACCACACACGCTTACCAACGAGCTATATAAACTACATAGTGGCTATCTCTTGGTTAACAGCGCTCATTGTGGCAGCAACCAGGAACTGTGGCAGCCATTTTTTTCAACGTCTAGTGCGCCGAATACGAAAGTTACACTGACGCTATTTACGTGCTTTGGTTTCAAATTTTATGTATCGTAGTAAGCTTGAAAGGTTATTTATTAAGCGGAAATCGTTCCCAGTGTATGCGCAGCATATAAATGTACGAATCGCGGTAATAAGATTGTTGGAATATCATATTTACAGTAAGTATTTGTATGTTTTCGTTTCTATTATTTCGTGTACTCGTCTTTTGTCCTACCACATTTCTGCATACAATAGTCCTGCTGTAAAGTAAGCTGTAATTATATTTTTCAGTTTTCCTTTGAAAAATAAAGAACTTACAAAACGATGGTTAGCCAATATGAGTGAGATAAGTGGAAACCTACTGCATACAGTTGCATTTTTTCATCGCATGTATGCAACAAATGATACAAAGCGGCTTCTAGCTAATGCGATTACGACGTTTTTTTCGTTTCCTGAACATCTTCAAACAGCAAAAACGCCAGCAAGAAGATCTCCAAAAAAACCTGATATAGGTAAATCAGCTTCATTTGAAGATATGTCATGTAGCCAAGCAGGAGAGATGGAACCTCTTTTATTACCTATTACAAATCATTATTTAAATCATTCAGAGAGCAGTAGGCCTATTCAGTGTGACCATGACTAGTTCCAGAATACGAATGGCTGACATTATATTCCTAAAAAGTAGTTGAATATTTATCTGGAAGCATCATTAGGCAAGTGAGCAAAAAACTTAAGTGTTTAGATTGCTTGGAAGTTCTCCACGCTCCTAAAAATGAGAATAAAGCAGGATTAATCAGATTATAAGGAATAAAAAAAGTCTGTTCAAACTCTCTTGCGAAAGTATGCAGATGTATTTAGAATGTTGGGGAACAGACCTACTTTATTTATCAACTATGAGCACTTAATGGTATCCTCGGAATTTTGGGAGGAATCTCATTACTCCTGACTAATAAAGCTGTTATTAAAACAATAATTCAGTGATAGAATACATCATTTATGTAAAGCCAAATCTTCGGAGGAAAGAGGGAAGTATATTAGGCAAATGTACAGGAAATTAATATTGTTTAAAGGACAGTGAAAAGGCGTGTTTATTGTACGAATGAGACGATGTTTAGCCGATCCAGTGTATGTGCCATTTGTAATTAAACTTTCCGATTTCCCTGTCACACACTTGTTTTCTATCATTTGTCCTTTAACCATATTAGCTTGGCTATAAAAATAACAATAAGCAGGTAGAGAATGTTTTGTTAAGTAATTGCACAAAGTGAAAGTGATTTGATTCAGTGCTATAGCAGACGACTGGTTACGCCTACGTGACGTTCTAAAACATGGCGGCCGAGCTTTCAATTTGCTTCAAGTAAGGCAGCACCTTAGCCAGTCTATGTTGTTTATATAGGTCGTTGACGCTTACAACCATCATTGGCACCGAGGCAGCAGCGATTCTCATCACTGAAGACGACACGTGTCCATTAGTCCCTTCATAAGCGCCGACCATCACACCACTGGAGGCGGTTCTTTTTTTCGTTTTCCAGGAGTGTATGGTTTAATTGGGAAGTTTCAATTTACTTCTTTTTTCATAGTCCCACACGCTTTCTTGCTTCCATGATTGATGTGTGATCAGTTTTTTGCGGGCTATCTAATGCGCCATACTACCATTAAATATGCTGAGATTGCGATGGGGAGTTTCCCGTGTCAGCTACTCGAGTTGGTTTTCAGGTTTATGGTTAGACTTCGTATCTGTTATTTGTGTTTGAATTTTATTGTGTTTGATGTTCCAATCCGATATATATGTCAACCTGCCAATGCCAACCAATTTTGCAATTTTTAAAACCCGTGTCATTTTGTAAGTGTGAAAATTTATTGCACAGACGATGCTTTGAAATAAAGCGAAACGCGTCTGGTCTCAATTAGACTAATTTAAATTTGCTAAGGACGGTAGTCTAACCTAAACAAATTGTATTGTAAAACTGTTTTGATTCAAGTCGTACCACTCCTGGTATGAGTGAGGTTTTTTTTTTTCGGAAACGTCAGTCACTCTCCCATCCATGAGTGCCAAGACACCAATTTTTGTATTTTTTCCAGCCTTAACATATGACCGTAACTTCATTGCTTTTGAGTGAGATCCTTCGATGTATACTACGGCCTTCGGGCATTAGCTTCTTGACAGCTTTGAACAGCTGCCGCGGTGGAGTAACCGAGCGATCTAAAGCGCTTCGCTGCGGAGCGCGTGGCTGCTCGCCGTGGAGGTTCGAGACCTCCCTGGGGCATGGGTGTGTGTGTTTGTCCTTAGCTTAGTTTACCTACGTTTAAGTAATTTGTAAGTTACGGACTGATGACCACGCAGTTTGGTCCGACAAAAATGTTCAAATGTTTGTTAAGCTTAAGGGACTTAACTACGGGGTCATCAGTCCCTAAACTTACAAACTACTTATCAACTACCTTATACTAAAGACGGCACAAATATCCATGCCCGAGGGGGGGATTCGAACCCCCGACCGTAGTGGCCGTGCAGACCGTGACTCGAGCGCCTCAGTCCCCTCGGCCACCGCGGCTGGCAAGGAAATAAGTGTTGTGGTTTATCGATGACATTGTAATTCTCTTAGAGACACCAAAGGAACTGGGACACCAAATGAACGCACTGTACACTGTCCTGAAAGAAAGGTATAAGCCGAACAGCTATAAGAGCAAAACAAGGGTAATGGGCTACAGCGAATTGCTGCGAGAACTACATCAGGAATGGAGACAATAAACCTACTTCAAATGTTCAAATGTTTGTACTGCTGCGATTATCAGTCCCTATGTTTACACACCCATGCAAGAGGGAGGACTCGAAACTCCGATGTGGAGCAACCGAGGGCTCCGCAACAAGGCACCTTACAGCGCTCGGCCATTCCACCGCTGGGATAAACATAGCACATGAGTTTTGTTATTCGGGTAATAAAATAAAGTATTACGGCTGGAGTAGAGAGAGGTGGGATCCAGAATGGTAATGGAAAGAAAATCAAGTAGGCATATGTAGAAGAGAAATAATTTAAAAGACTAGTTGACCCACGTGAATAATTCGCACTCTATCTTGATCAATCACAAAAAGTTAGCAATGGAGGAAACGCAGATGCAAGTAATATTTATAAAAGATAATAAACTTTGAATAATAGTAACAAATATTAGTCTGATAGTAAGAAAATTTATATAATTAAATACAATATGATTTATTGCGAAACATATAAAAAATCAGTTATCGACTTATCATGTTTACTTCGCCTTTTTGAAAACTGTTTTCAAAGAAGTTTTGTAAAATAAACAAATGTTAGTAGTTATAATGTGATTATCGTTTACTTTTTGACTGTATGTGTGTTTAGCACAAACATAAATATCATTGAATGAGTGAGCTCGTGAAAAGGCCACGTATACCTATCTATACAGAAAAACAGGTTCTGGTAAATATAATCCTGCGTTTCTAAAAGTCTGACCTTGTGCTTTATTTATGGACATATCGAAGACTACCTTTATTGGGTTTTTGTCTCCTTATCATTTGGAAAGGTATGGTTGAATCAGAAGTTGTGAGGTTAATGTGGGATATTAGCATAGTTTTATCGGGGGTGAATGAATTTAGCAGTGATGATGTACTCGCCTAAGTGAGTCACCACTAATCTTGCACCATTAATTAATCCCAGTATAGCGTTAAGATCTCTAACAACGTTATGGTAATTCATTTCGCTCGCACAGTACACAACGCTTGCTTGAACAAAGTGAAAAATTCCAACAGCTCTTCTGCATCTACGTTTGAAACAGAAATCTGGTGATAAACTACGCTTGCGTAAAGAATCTAAACACAAGCAAGAGCTGTCGTGCCTTTTAGTTAAATTATTTGTGTAGTTTTCGTCGTTACATCGACGTGTATAACCGTTTGATAAACCTAAATTGTGTGATAAACTATGCTTACATCAAAGGTCTTTGGCTTGCATAAAGAATGGGTAAAAGTGCAGTTTATGCGGCAGCGGCTAGCCTTCGCGCCCGCTAGGTTACGAACGGAGAGCAGCCAATCAACCAATAAGAGAGAACGTTACAATTTTACTATGTAAACAAATCGAAGCGGTGTATGCAAAAGTTTTTGACGATCAAAAAGTTACAGTTGCTATCAGTATGGATGTCACTTGATCACTGTTTCTAACATATCATAAAATAAATAAAACATGGTAGGGTAAAGTGGTACATATTAGATATAGGTACAATTCAGATCAACATAATTTGTCAGTCTCGAAGTGTTGGTAGCACTTTCCTTTGTGTGGCGTTGTAGTGTAGCAGGTTTGTACAGCTCCTCCTGTCTTTTCCAAGAATACACCACTTTGCGCTACGGAGATATAAATTCTTTCCTGTGAAGAGGTACGTGGAGCAACTTCGTCGAACGCGCTCTTATAAATTATCTAGTTTCCACGCGATTGCAAATTCTATATTGTGCAATGTTTGTTACCTCGAAGTATGCGTTGGTGCCCAAGGGAAAAAGTGCCTTTTTGTGGAAGAAGCCAGTGATCAAAATTGTACGAGGAAGTGATCATAATTGTACCTAGTGTGGTACATTTTCGATCGAATTTTCACACTTCTGTAATGTTTGTGTGTGTGTGTGTGTGTGTGTGTGTGTGTGTGTGTGTGTGTTTATACCAACATTTGTAATGGTCTAGTATTTGTGTTACATATTAGTTAAACATCCAAGAACAAGTGCCATAGTTAAAATTATCTCTTTTCTCGACATATTTCCAGTACCAACAACATTTGTCCGAAATGATCGGAATTGTACCACCTTACCCTATACCTGCTCTATGGTTGACAGGTTCTTGTATGTACCCTCGTCCGGTCAGTAAAAGTAATTGCGGTAATTTCCAAGAATGCTTGCAATCGAGGTAGCTCGGACTGAATTGACATATATATCGAACTTACAACTGTAAATCGCTTGAGTGTTTCTGAACCAGGAATTCGGGCGCTACGCGCCCTCACATACTAAGAAAAAAAAAATCTCGTTTAACCCATATCTTACTTAACTTTCACTTAAAATGATCACTGTTTCGTACAGGTCATAAAATAAATAAAACATGCTTTACCTGCTCCATGGTTGACTGCTATGGTATATTAATAATAGGTCACATATGACCGTAATACGACAATTATCTAAAAATCTCTTACAAATGGAAAATCAATTACAATCACACAAACGCCGCACCGAAAACCTGGAATAAACTTCGAAATTGACGCCAAATTTACTTGTCATGAAAAACGCAATCTTATTGACCGGCATAACTCGACTCCTGATTGGCTGCTCTGCCGTCCCTAACCTAGCGAGAGCGACGGCTAGCCGCTGCCTCATAAACTGCTCTTTAACCTAAAGAATGTCCCATTTATGATCGTTCGTAGGGTAGCAAGTACATTTTTTTTCAACATAATGTTTTTTTGTGTGAATAACTTTAAACTCTCTGTGTATTTTTCGTCATTAGTGGAGAACGAAACTTTGAAAATGATACCTCACTCATTAATTTTGGAAAATTATTACGGGAGATATGGCGCAACCTAAAATAAACAGCGGCGAGAAATAATATATATGATGAAAGACCCTCTTTCATTAAGATATTTGTCGAGATGTAGCCTTCCATGGGATTGAAACGTGGGCGATAAATAGCTCAACTAAGAAACATAAAAGCTTTTGCACTTGACAAATGCTGAAAATTATGTGGATAGATCAGTAGGTAGGTAACGTAGATAAAGTAAACAAAATGGCTAAGAAAATGAATTTTTAGCATAGCTTGACCGAAAGAAGAAATCAGTTGAATGGACGCTTTCTCTGACATCAAGGAACAAGGATGTGTGAGAGGGTGCGGGGGGAAAAATTGCAGATGGAGACCAAGAGACGAGTGGAGTTAGCCTGTTCAGAGGTGACGAGACTGCATCAAACCAGTCTTGTGACTGAAGTCTACATCACTATAATCTTCGAAATCAGGAATCATGCTTCCCACAGCCACTGCCTTTAGAAACATCCAACATGCTGCAAGTTAATCTTCTTACAAGATTGTGGACTGTTTACAGCACCAAGAGTCCCACTAGGAGAAGAATATTATTGATTGTAACTCTAACTGCAGTGGCAGCAAATTAATAACTAATATTTGTGACATGTTAGGCAGTTATTGATGAAACATTCGGTGATTTTGACGTGGGGCGACGGGTTGCAATCTGCGCTCCGAGTTGTATCGCGACCCCGCGGACCCAGCGCTTATATGCAGGGCCCCCGCGGGCCCATGGTCCCACGGACAGAGCGATAATTTCTGCGTGCCTTCACCGCAGTTATTAAATTTTCAAAAGCTAATAATTAACGGAAACAATTAATGCGTTGCGGGGATTACTTCGCGCACTGCGTCATGTAATTGCCGAACATGCAGGGCGAAGTAATTAGCTGATTTATTGAAATACAATGAATTTCATTCACTTTGTACTGTCACCGGTCGGGAAAAAATTTGCGGGGACAGTAGGAAAAATGTTTTCAAATTTATTCATGTCTAATGTATTTTTGTATTGACTGAACGTGTACGTTTTCCAATGGTAGGGAAAGGACCTACTCAGTGCACCTCTTACTTCCACACACATGTGCGAAAGACAATGGAAGTTAATTGGTTTGCCAAGTGAGATGTTGTCAGAACGGTTCACGAGGTATATATGTTATACGTAGTACGTATACTCCAAGAGAATCACATATGATTTTTTTGATGTAGCATGGAAAATTAAATACAATGAGGAGGTATCGAGCAAGCATGCAGGTAATAACAAAAGACGGTATGTTGAAAGACCTCGACTTTCCAATTCAGTTAAAATATAATTAAATAAATAACCACAGTGGTACGACCAGAATGTTTATATGGATCTTAATGCCTGACAATGGAGATGGATAAACTTGAAGGACTGGAAAGAATATTATTAGAAAAATTATGGTGCAATAAAAACTGCAGATGATTGGAAAATAAGAAATAATGCGGAGATCAACAAAAAAAAAAAAAAAAAAATAAAAAAAATAAATAAATAAATAAATAAAATAATAATAATAATAATAATAGAGAGAAAATATCTGAAGTAGGCCTAATGGTCAAACGAAGTTTAACCTTTTTCGAAATCCTCAACCGAATGGATGTAAATAGACTAACAAAACAAATACTACTGTATTTCTGGAAAAAGAAATCGACAATAGCAAGGATTATTGAATTAAGGAAAGAGGTAGAAAAAATAAAAGAATATCAAAGAATCAGAAATAGCAGAAAGGAACTACTGTAAAAATAAAATACTAAATTTGGAAGGCTTTCGAAGCAGAAGAAATAAAAAATCAGGAACAGTATGGACAGAAGAAGGGAAGAGACTTCATGGGGAGAAAATGAGGGAATACTGGGAAAATAGGAAACAACAACAAAGGATTAAGAGGAACTGAAGTTGTTAACGTGATCGTAGTTGGCCTATACGGTTGTAAAATCAGAAAAATATAAAAATTAAAAATAATAATAAAAAAGAATTAAAATCAATAGAAATTTACATCCAAGACTCATTTAGCCACTTGGAGTTTCTGAACACTGTAATCATCCCTATAAGATGGTATTGGTACTCCATGATTACTGGATTTGGTGTTTTTTAGGTCTGCCATTTTTGACACTGGTTTTTTCCCTTCAATGTGGAAGACAGATGGTCAGCGATATTAACTAAAACTCTATACTGCCTCTTAAACCGAGGCTGCTGAAGCTTGTACGGACGAAAGGACGTCCGACCTCTGAAAATGCGGGTAAAGTACGTGCGAACCTTAATCAGGAGAGTTGAAACCACATATGTCACCGGTTTCATCACCCATAAGGCGCATACGCAAACTATGCCGTTGAAGAACAGTGAACGGTAGTCAGTGGATTCGGTCGAACGTTGTCCACCTGTCGTTCTCACCAAAGTAGAGTGTTTACGTCAAGAGATTCAGCCGTGCTCAATAGCAGTTGGCTCAGACACCTTGTTTAAGTTGTTTCCAATTTGTTATTATTATAAACTAGTTTTTAAATTTGAACTGTACCGGCCAATATAATAAGAGAAGTAGTTCAGCACTCTTAGCACGTGCAGCATGGTCGCCACGAAAAGAAAAAGCGACGTTCGTGAACCAACTTCGTTTTAAATCGTAAAAAAATTAAGTTTCTTTAATACATAACATTTTAAAATTGTTTCTGTTTATCATCTCAACCGTATTTAACACAAATTGATCCCAACAGGTTTCACGCTTCGAGTACCGCAGATGCGGTAAGCCTAACACACCCATCTTATGATATCGTTTGCATTCGGCGTCATCACAAAAAATTATATAACGTTTTTTTAACAGCGTAGACAGTTGAAAATTTAGATGTAATGTAATCGGTAAGGCCTAGTCCTAAAATTCCATTTCGTATTAAGAAATCAGTGTTATGTCTGAGGATGGTCTGGGTGTATTTCAAATCCGCTTCTTTCTGGAAATTCGGGCAAATTTTCAGATCTAAGAAACCAGCTGAAAGCGAATTTCTGTTTCTTTTACGCTTTATCATATTACACAACGATAAACGAACAATATAGTAAAGTAAACGACAAAAATTTGTGATTTGTATATTACTTTCCAATAAATAATTAATGTTGAAACAAAGGACTGATTTGTTTATTCATAGAGACATAAGAGTGGCATTAAGAGAATACAGTTTACAGCGATCAAGACGATGTATGTTTCCTGAAATATTACTGTTTATCTCTTGGATTGTGTAGTAGGTGGTGAATATAGTGTCCTTGTCAGACTAAAATGAATTATTTGGCATTCTTAAAATTGATATTTTTCCAGTGTAACATACTATCGCGTTAAGGAGAGTGTAAAGAAATTATAATATGAAATAGCAATCAGAAAATATCACATTTCACTGACACTTTTGTGTAATCTCAGATTACAATTACCTTACCATTGTCGTTTCCTTATGCCGCTTGTTCGGGCCTCACCGCGGCGGCGTGGCTGAGCGCATTGAGGCGCTATGCGGCGATGCGCGAGGCCATTCCCCGTCGGAGGTTCGAATCCCTCCTCGGGTTTGGATGTTTCTGCTGTCTTTAGTATAAGGTAGTTCATAAGTAGTTTGTAAGCTTAGGGACTGATGACCCCGCAGTTAAGTCCCATAAGCTATACAAACATTTTGTCAGGGCCTCTGCGTCAGCTGATCGTAGCTCTTTTTCGGGCTGTGCGTGTCGCCACGTTGCCTACTCTGCTTTCTCGAGGGCACAGGGGTGCTGGAGTGCCATGTTGGCTAATACAAATATATTTATATTCATAAGAGGCAAAACTATTTCATAAAACATTGTCCAACGTATTGCTGCATCAATCGATGGGTGTTTCTTATGCCTCCCCTATTAGACTTCAAGACGGCTGGAGCTAAGGTGACGAAATTTTTAGTAAATTTTCAGAATAGCCCAGCCAGTGTTTGGTGGGACAGGATCAAGATACTTAGTAACAAATACGTAGAAGTTTACGTCTTGTACTTGGAACGACACTAGCCACTCCAGGGGAGGAAGATCGAACTGCAGTTCTTCTGTAACTACAGAGCTGCAGCTCGAAGCGCCAGTGCAAATGCTGTGACTGTTCGTGATGAATATTTGCATTGAACAAATAAGTTTATGAATTAAGACAGCATTCAGTAAAATCCAACATCGCATATGTTCTATCTCACCTGGACTAGCGGTTTCTGTGTTGTTCGCATTGTTTTTCTTCTTTTTTACTACTGAACACAACCTGCGATGACAACAACATGCAAATTGATGATTAAAAAAACTGCGCTATTGTGGATTTCCTGTTAACGAACACACAACAGGCCGATGTGGTGGTGGCCAAGCGCTTGTGATATATTTCTGTATTTCTTAAAGTTATGATTACTTAGTTGGGGATAGCGCTACCAATTTCTTGTCTTCTATGCAACTGTTTGACCATGTTATACAATTTATGTTTAAAAGTTTATTTGTGTGACCTCGCATACAAAATTTCTAAACTTCTAAATCAGAACAATACATACCCCATCCACCCCCATGAACCACAGCCATTGACGAGGTGGGGTGGCTTGTGTGCCTCAACGATGCAGATAGCCGTACCGTAGGTGCAACCACAGCGGTGGGGTATCTGTGGAGAGGCCAGACAAACGTGTGGTTCCTGAAGAGGGGCAGCAGCCTTTTCAGTAGTTACAGGGGCAACAGTCTGGATGATTGACTGAGCTGGCCTTGTAACATCTGCTAATGTGGCTTTGTCATGCAGTTACTGCGAACGGCTGAAAGCAAGGGGAAACTACAGCCGTTACTTTTCCCGAGGACATGCAGCTCTACTGTATGAAAATATGATGATGGCATCCTCTCGGGTAAAATATTCCGGAGGTAAAATAGTCCCCCATTCGGATCTCCGGGCGGGGACTACTCAGGAGGATGTTGTCATCAGGAAAGACAATACTGGAATGTTAGATCCCTTAATCGGGTAGGAAAACTAGAAAAGGGAATTGGATAGGTTGAAGTTAGATATAGTGGGGATTAGTGAAGTTCGGTGGCAGGATGAACAGGATTTCTGGTCAGGTGAGTACAGGATTAAAAATACAAAATCAGTTGGGGGTATCACAGGAGTAGGACTGATAATAAATAAGATAGGAATGCGGGTAAACTACTATGAGCAGCACATTGTCAAGACAGATACGAAGCTAACACCGACAACATTAGTACAGATCTATATGCCAACTAGCTCTGCCGATGAGGAGATCGAAGAAATATATGAGGAGGTAAAGGAAATTTTTCAGACAGTTAAGGGAGAGGAAAACTTAATTGTGATGGGAGACTGAAATTCGGTGGTAGGAAAAGGAAGAGAAGGAAAAATATTAGGTGAATATGGACTGGGCAGGAGGAATGAAAGAGTAAGTCGCCTGGTAGAATTTTGCACGGAACATGATTTAATCGTAACAAACACGTGGTTTAAGAATCACAAAAGAAGGTTGTATACGTGGAAGAGAGCAGGAGACACCGGAAGGTATTAGATAGATTTTATAAAGGTAAAACATAGATTCCGGAACCAGATGATAAACTGTAAGACATACCCAGGGGCAGATATAGACTATGACCATAACTTGTTAGTCATGAACTGTAGGCTGAAACTGAAAAAACTGCAGAGAGGTAGGAAAATAAGGAGATGGGACTTAGATAAATTGAAGGAACGTGAAGTTCTGGAGAAATTCAGAGGGAGATTTAGGCATCAATTGACAGAAACAGGGGGAAATAAAACAGTAGAAGAGGAATGGGTAGCATTGAGAGGTGAAATAGTGAAGGCAGCAGAGGACAAAATAGGTAAAAAGGCAAGACCTACAAAAAATCCTTGGATATCACAGGAAATACTAAATTTAATTGATGAAGGAGAAAATATAAAAATTCAGTAAATGAAACAGGCAAAATGGAGTACAGACGACTAAGAAATGAGATTGACAGGAAGTGCAAAATGGCTAAGCAGGAGTGGCTAGAAGCCAAATAAAAATATGTAGAAGAATGTATAAGAAGGGGAAAAGTAGATACCGCTTACAGGAAAATAAAAGAGACATTTGGGGACAAGAAAAGCAACTCTACGAATATCAAGAACTCAGATGGGAAACCAGTTCTCAGCAAAGAAGGGAAAGCTCAAAGGTGGAAAGACTACATAGAGCAGCTCTACAAAGGAAATGAACTTAGAGACGATGTTGTAGGAAGGGAAGAGGAAGTAGATCAAGATGAAATAGGAGGTACTATACTGATAGATGAATTTGACAGAGCCCTGAAAGACCTAGGTCGGAACAAGGCCCCAGGAGTAGATGACATACCCTCAGAGTTACTAAAGTCTCTGGGAGAGCCAGCCATGACAAGACTATTTGAACTGGTGTGTAGGATGTATGAGACAGGCGAAATACTCTCAGACTTTAAGAAAAATGTAATAATCCCCATTCCAAAGAAATCAGGCGCAGACAGGTGTGAAAATTACAGAACCATCAGTTTGATAAGTCATGGTTGCAAAATTTTAACACGAATTATCTACAGGAGAATGGAAAAGCTGGTAGAAGCTGACCTCGGGGAAGATCAGTTTGGATTCAGGAGGAATGTAGGAACCCGGGAGGCAATACTCACTTTACGTCTTACCTTAGAAGATAGATTAAGGAAAGGGAAACCTACATTTTTAGCTTTTGTAGATTTGGAGAAAGCGTTTGACAATGTTGACTGGAATACACTATTTCAAAATCTGAAGTCGGCAGGGGTAAAATACAGGGAAAGGAGAGTTATTTACAACTTGTACAAAAGCCAGACCGCAGTTATTAGACTCGAAGGGCATGAAAGGGAAGCATCAGTTGGGAAGGGAGTAAGACAGGGTTGTAGCCTTTCTCCGATGCTATTCAATTTGTACATCGAGCAGGCGGTGAAGGAAAGCAAGGAAAAATTTGGAATAGGGATTAAAGTTCAGGAGGAAGAAATACAAACATTGCGTTTTTGCTGATGACATTGTAATTCTGTCAGAGACAGCAAAGGACCTGGAAGAGCAGTTGAAAGGAATGGACAGCGTGTTGAAGAGAGCGTATAAAATGAACATTAACAAGAGCAAAACAAAAATAATGGAATGCGGTCTTAGAAAGTCAGGCGATGCTGAAGTAATTAGATTAGGTAACGAAGCAATAAAGTAGGTAGATGAGTTTTGTTACTTGGGCAGTAAAATAACAAATGATGGTCGCAGTACAGAGGATATAAAATTCAGAATGGCAATGGGAAGAAAACCATTTTTGAAAAAGAGAAATTTGTTAACATCGAATATTAATTTAAGTGTAAGGAAGTCTTTTCTGAAGGTATTTGGGTGGAGTGTTGCCTTGTATGGGAGTGAAACATGGACGATAAGCTGTGCGGACAGGAAGAAAATAGAGGCTTTTGAAATGTGGTGCTACAGAAGAATGCTGAAGATTAGGTGGGTAGATCGCATAACTAATGAAGAGGTACTGAACAGAATTGGTGAGAAATGGAATTTTTGGCATACCCCGACTAAAAGAATGGATCGCTTGGTATGACACATTCTTCGACATCGAGGAATTGTAAATTTAGCATTGGAGGGAAGTGTGTGGGGTAAAAATGGCAGAGGGAGACCAAGAGACGCGTATAGTAAACAGATTCAAGTGGATCTGGGTTGTCGAACTTATGAGGAGATGAAAAGGCTTGCTCAGGATAGAGTAGGGTGGAAAGCTGCATCAAACCAGTCTCCGGACTGAAAACCATAACAACAACAACATACCCCATTACGCAGGTTCCTACAGAGTACGTTGACACTTGCTTTAATCATAGGTGTGATAAATGCTGCGCAAAGCGTAAAGTCGCAAGGTTACTCGAGTAGAGGAAGTCGTGATGGTCCTCGAGCGGCCGTAGTTGGAAGGCTGGCTCGACTGCAGCAAGAGGCAACGCCGACTCAACCCCCCAGGACGCGGCCTCCATGAAAAGCGGCGATATTGCGCGCGTGTCGCATCCTGCAGTCGGCCGTCGCGCTGGCGGCCAGTATCAGATATGAGGCCAGCGCCGTGTGTGGTGGCCAGTTGGCGGGGTGTGCTCGGGGCAGATCCAGTGCGCCATCTGTGGGACGAGTCTGGTGGGTCCATTTCCCCCATGAGGGCGGCGCATTCCATTCACGTTTCCCTGAAAACAGACGGGGTTGATCTGCAAATGTTCAAATATTTGCAGAGCTTATGGGACTTAACTACGGGGCCATCAGTCCCTAAACTTACAAACTACTTATGAACTACTTACGAACTAGGACGGCACAAATATACATGCCCGAAGGGGGATTCGAACGCCCGACCGTAGTGGCCGTGCAGACAGTGACTGAAGCACCTCAGTCTCCTCGGCCACGGCGGCCGGCGGTTGATCTGCCATCTGTCGCTCGTGACAATAAGGGGCTTTATAAATGGCAAGCGCAACCGTGAGATAATGCCACGATCAGTGACCGCGAGTTGTAAAGGCGGTAGTAATCAGTACAGCGAGGTATCTGGTAAGGAAGAGACTCCTGATTATGCGAGTGTTATTGTGACGTCGCCTAACATATTTCAATAAAAATATAAATAAAAGTTCGTCATACTTGGGGAGCGATCTTTACAGTTAATTATGTAAGTTCGTCATACTTGGGGAGCGATCTTTACAGTTAATTATGTAAAACAGCCAATATTGCAAATTAACATTATTAGCCGAGCGCACTGGGGTTTTGCTGCAATGGGCGCGACCGTTCGTCGTCGGGGTTTCGATTCCCCTCTCACGCATGGGTGTTCGTGTTGTCCCTACGGTAGTTTACCTTAGTTGAAGTAGTCCAAGCAGTTAACTAAGATAGATTTACAAATCTTTAAACTTTTATTTTTTAGGTGAACCTGGTATCATTTCAACTTTCATTTTACTGAACTTAAATTCACTGTGACCATATCACACTGAAAAATAATGTGTGTGATGTTTAATTTGTATTTTCACGTGCAAACTACACTTTTAAATTTTAAGAGTTTTTCTTTGTGATGAAGTGTATAAAAAATAAAGATCCGACGATGACAGATTAATGTACCGAAACTGCTCATCTCAATGAAGATATTTTGCGATTTTGTCTGTTTTACGTAATAAAGAAAAGTGAATGCGCGACTAGTGCACAGTGCAGTGAAAAATTAAATGTGTGTGTACGCAACGGAACGAAAAGCAGGGCTTAGCATCCCGTAACATCTGCAACGATAACACGCCGTTAGCTACGCTGAGTACTTACAGTAGGAGAGAAGGAGTGAAACGAAACTGGCGTTCTGTCATATTTATGTGCATGAAAACTACCACAGAAGGATGTCAACCGCATTAATGTAAACAATACGAAAATCATTTCGTAAAATCTATGAGTTTCAGAAGAATACACAGAAGAGTTCTTTTCTTTGTTGTTAGTGGTTCGCCGGCCGCGGTGGCCGAGGGGACTGAGGCGCTCCAGTCACGGTCTGCACGGCCATTACGGTCGGGTGTTCGAATCCCACCTCGGGCATGGATATTTGTGTCGTCCTTAGTATTAGTTAGTTCATAAGTAGTTTGTAAGTTTAGGGACTGATGACCCCGTAATTAAGTCCCATAAGCTATACAAACATTTGAATTTTTTTGTTAGTGGTTCTGCTGTTTCCTTGTTACATGCTTGAGATAAAAAAAAAAAAAAAAATGTTTATTAAGGTTAAGGTACTGACTGGCTCATCAATCCCTAAACTTACAAACTACTTATGACCTTTCTTATACTAAAGACGACACATACATCCATGCCTGAGGGGGCATTCGAACCCCCGACCGTAGCGGCCGTGCAGACTGTGACTGGCGCGTCGCAGAACGCTCGGCCACTGCGACCGGCTGCTTGAGCTGGATGCTGTGCACAAAAGGGTTTAAAGACGTATTTATTGTATAATTTAGTTGTGGGAAATATACCGGGTGATTAAAAAGTCAGTATAAATTTGAAAACTTAATAAATCACGGAATAATGTAGATAGAGAGGTAAAAATTGGCACCCATGCGTGGAAACACATGGGGTTTTATTAGAACAATAACAACAACAACAACAACAAAGTTCAAAAAATTTCCGATAGATGGCGCGTGATTCTGGTTTTGTAACTGCTATCGTGACGGGTGAGAGGTACGCCGATATGTTACAGAATCGCATCTTGTCTGATAAACACCTGCTGCAACGTACGATTTTTATGCAGGATGGCGCTCCACCACATATTGCTAGATGCGTGAAAGATCTCTTGCGCGCCTCGTTCGGTGATGATAGTGTGCTCAGCCGATACTTTCGTCATGCTTGGCCTCCCAGGTCCCCAGTCCTCAGTCAGTGCGATTATTGGCTTTGGGGTTACTTGAAGTCGAAAGTGCATCGCGATCGACCGACATCTCTAGGGATGCTGAAAGACAACATGCGACGCCAATGCCTCACCATAACTCCAGACATGCCTCACAATGCTGTTCACAACATTATTCCTCGACTACAGCTACTGTTCAAGAATGATGGTGAACATATTGAACATTTCCTGTAAAGAACATCATATTTGCTTTGTCTTAATTTGTTACGGTAATTATTGCTTTTCTGACCAGATGAAGCGTCATCTGTCGGATACTTTGAATTTTTTCTTCTGTGGTTCTCTACCATCACCTTAAAATACTGAAGTGTGTGGAACATTTAAAAAGTGCCCAATACTAAAAGTGTATTTCAAAGCTTAATTTGTGTAAAACTTTAATACATTCAGTGGTAATTAAAACGGCTGTAGTGTTGTGCAATGTATCCCCTGAATGACAAACTGTGCGACAAATTTACCTACGTTGAAAGTAAAACTTCAAGATAATTTTCAATAAATCTATAAACAGGAATTACATGTATGAAAAGTATTGAGTATTTCCTTAATTCCATAAAGTAAGCTACGTATATGTTTTGTATCGTCTCTCAACGCAGCTGTTTTATTTGCCGGACAGGTTTCGTAATTGAAATCAGAAAGCCAACTTTCGCACGTTTTACAAAACAGTACCTCTACAGCGCAAGATCCTGGGATCTGCGTACAATAAAGGAAACGTTTATACAAACGGATTACGATACGCAGGACAATTACCACGATATGTCAAAAACAAAAATCAGTAAAGAAGGTATTATTATTATTAGAATCAAAATAAAACCCAAATGCTAATTAAATAGACAAACGCCACAGTATGGCCGGGGTTGAAAATAATAACGTAATATTGTCTTCCAAATGTCGGGAAGGGAATGCGTGGTCTGGCGTGTGAGGGGGAGGAAAGTGGGGAATCTGACCACTAATTGGCTGAAGGGAGGACGGAAGCTTATGATTTAACGTCCCGTCGACAGCTTGGTCATTAGTGATGGAGCTAACGCTCGGAATTTGCGATAAGGATGGGGAAGGAAATCGGCCGTCCCCTTTTGAAAGGAGCCATCCCGGCATTTGCCTGGAGTAATTTAGCGAAATCACGGAAAACCAAAATCAGGATGGCCGGAGGTGAATTTGAACCACCATCCTCCCGAATGCGAGTTCAGTGTGTTACCACAGCGTGACCTCGCTCGGTACTTATTAGCTGAGTTCCATTCGTACAGTGTTTACAATACTATCGGAAGCTTCATTTAACTTGTCATATAGATTTTTTGAAGAACCTCAAATTCGAAATTGATGTGCTTGTTTTTCAACTGTAGTTTCCGACCTAAGGCCATTGTTAAGTGGTACTGCAAACTACTTTGAGCATGAAGGACGACAATCAATCGCAATTCCTTCTTCTACTTTCTTCCTCCGTTTGGATCATGTAAGGACGACGCAAAATTTCAATCCTTCATTCTTTGTTCTTCTTTCTTTTTCCTCAACTATTCGTACATGTTTTCAAATAGCATCCTTTTTCTCTCCTAAGACCATTCAGACCCTGTCTTTTCCTCCCTCTTGGCTTGGAATCCTTCGCTTTTTAATACATTTCTCTAAAAAAATATCCTACTGTTGCATCTTTTTCACTAATGTCGTTAGTTTCCAAATATTTCCGATCATCTTCAGTAGAAGCTATTGGAGACTTCTTGTCCCAAAGATATTTAAAAATCTGTTTGGTTAAGCTATTGTAGTTCATTACGTATAAATGCCCAAAAATTGTAGTAGTCTCCCCCGTAGTGTTACAGTTAGATCTCCTATGTTGCTATAAACTTCTACGTTAGTTCTAAGTTTCCATGCCTCTGTATTTTCTTTGCGTTCCAAATATTTTGTGAATGATTGTTCTTTCTACAACTCTAAGTTTGTGTAGCTTGTTATTCAATGCTAAACGTTCATTTGCATAAAGACATTCTGGTTTTACTACTGTGTTATAATGCTTTTTTTCCAAATCATATACATAACTTTGAGTTTGAAACGGATGTCTAAAGTTGTTGAAAGTAGTTATGTAAGAATGCAATAAAAACTAAATTGACAGTGGCCATAATTTGACCGCTACTTAGTATCAAAATATTTACTTACCAAAATTACTCGAAATATTGAAAAATAAATGTTTGTCATCAAAATTCGGATTTTATGTTGTAGGGCGGTGAGCTATATCAGCGAGTTACTGCCGTCGCTAGACTTGCAGTCGACAACAGGAAAGCAACAGTAAACTGATGTCCATCAACTGTTGAATACACTGCAGGGAGCAAAAGAAAACAGCAGATCCCCACTGTTTCAACTGCGTAACAGAATTGCCATTCCTTCGTCCCAAAGGGCAAGTTAAACCAACAATGTAGCTTCTAATGTGATGACGTAATGTCACCTCACTGACCAGTGATAACAAAGTTGGTAACTAAATCCAGTAACACAGGCGTAGATCTAGAGAGTGGTTAACCCAACCGATTTTGTGATTTCCATAGCAGTACCTGTTTCGTAAAAGACAAAAGACAATTCAAATGTTTGTTAAGCTTATGGGACTTAACTGCGGGTTGATCAGTCCCTAAACTTATAAACTACCTTACACTAAAGACAACCAAACATCCATACCCGAGAGAGGATCCGAACCTCCGACGGGGAACAGCCTCGCGCATCGAAGCCTAGCGCCTCAATGTGCGCTCGGCCACTCCGGTGGTTCCCTTTGTCATAAGACGACGCGATAAATACCCAAAAAATTATATTTTATGAGTTTTTACCACTGAAGTCTATGCAGTTCCATTTACTGTATCCTGAACAGGAGCAATGTCTGCTGTTGTGTACATGCATCCTACTCACAGGTAAGAACCACACCAAGCCAAGCCCTTCCACTTTCACAGATCTTAAACTGGAGTTAGCATTTGGCGTTGTTTAATGGTTGATAACGAAAGGGAAAGGAAGTGTATTTTGTAAACTTCTTACGGAACACCTGGAAGCACTGGCCAGATCGGGAAATAATGCAGCGTTCCCAGGCTTGCCTGCACACACCATTACGTTGCCAACATTTACACTAGCCAATAAGAATAAGACGACCACTTGGCACCACAGGGAGTGGACCAAATATCATGAACACCACGTAGTATACTGCATCTTCTTCCACGTTGCCACTATCGTACAGGTGGAAAGACTGTGAGGCAATTACAGTGCACATTGGAATGAAGTCTTGGATGTTACCTCGCAGTATTTTACACGTATTATACAACATAATTGCTCGGTGATAAGATAACTACTTTATGGTACGCAGTTAATGGGAACACATGCAACGAAAACGGCTGCAATATTTAACCTTCCATTAGCGATAGTATCAACGGTAATGACAGCATACACGGAACATGGTAAAACAACATTGCTGAACAGGAACAGTGATCAAAACCCGAAGTCAACTGACAATAGCCGACGAGCATTAAAAACGCTTGCGGCTAGAGAACATAGGACTACTACAACGAAAGCGACTGCGAAACACAATACTTACTCCAGTAATATTTGTAAGCGTTGGATATCGTCATTACGAGTTCGATTATATCCGTTTATTTATCGACTGGCGTAAAACAATATGCAAGAAAAGGCATTCCTGATCTGTGTACCACAAATACTATTAGGAAGTATTATTGTTCACATCTTCGGGAAAATGCTTTTTGGGAAACTTGATTGTGGAGAGAATGTTTCAAAGAATGGAAATTATTAGCGCAGTGCTCGGAAGTAATTCATGACGCGGAAGTGGTCAGAAAGTCTGAGTCTAGTATCAGAGGAGCCACCCAGCGATAGAGTCATACGATGATGGGTCTGCGACATTTGGAAATTGTTGCAGCATGTGGTCTACACAGATCAAAGGTTCACTTCCTAGTTTCAGTGGGAGTAATGTTAAGGGCATGTAGAAGAATAATTTGTTAATGCAGTAGAATTCAGAATCAGTATAGACAGTAAACTGGTTTCCAATGACAATTAACTTCCATTCCGTAAGAAGTAAGTAATATCAAAATCCAGTTTCTTAGGAATATCCCTTCTAATTCACGGTGACAATCGCTTCGAATATGTGGAGAAATATGACATACCAACAGCTAGACTATGTTGTGTAACTGTCCAGAAAATCAGTACAGGAGGAGCTTAATGTTCATGGAAGGGAAACGTTTGCGAAACCGTTACAAACGATGATTATTGCAAGAATATGGATTAGTCTAAAGAATCATCAACTCTATTGATTTCTACAAACAACTGGATTAATGTATCGAAAACACCAAAACAATCCAACTAGAGACACGCCTTCTACTCTACACATGTCTGTGTACATAGAGGATGTTTCGTCACGAATTGGACAGTTGGTATTTAACTGTTTCTTTCACCAAGGAGACTGGTCTGGCAACTGTGAATAAATAGCTCACCATCCTCCAGAACAAACTGCTTACTATGACTTCATCATCGTCATCATCATCATCATAATCGCAGCATTTTCCCACGTCATGTTGGGTCTGTGTTGCTTTCCTGGATCCTTCTCTTCCATAAATTTCTATCCAGTGCTTCTTCTATGAGCCATCTTTTCTCCAGTATGCCCCCTGCTACCTTGTCTTTATCTCAGTTTTGGTCTTCGTCTTCTCCTTAATCCTTCCGTTTCTAGGTCTTCAATACTTCTTCCCACATAGTACTGCCCGCTTCTCTGCACATGCCCAACACACCTTAGCCTACTTTCTTGTATCTTCTTCTTGTTTATGGGCCCCACTGTTACTGTTCCCCTAACGTTTTCATACCTTAGTCTATCCTTTGTGTCACCCCACTCATCCACCTTAACATTGTTATTTCCGCTACTTCCACCTTTTTCTGTTGGTCTTTTCTAATTGTCCAAGTTTCTCCATTATTCAGAATTACAGGCCTCAACACGGACATGTACAGCTTTCCTTGTATTCTACAGCTAACCTTCTTATCACATAGTACTTCTCTCAGTTTCTTCAATTTCATCCATCCACTGCTTACTATGACTTATGCCTAACAAATACTGACATTCTCCATACCCACAGTCAAAGAGGTGACGATGTGGTTTTTGTCGCTGCATGAAAATACCAAACATCTCTCCTGAACAGCACAATGACATTGTCTTAACGTAACAGAACCATTACAGATAGTTTTAGGACAGAGAGTGAGGATCCTATTTACAGCTCCCACGTTCTTGAAGTAACTGGAGAATATTTTAGTAAAAGAATGCATAATATTCTATTGAAAACTATTCAGACATTACACGAATTTTTTTCTTCAAGAACTGTAGCTGCACGCAAACCGAAACCTGGGAATATTCCATACTAATACATAGATATTGTGTCAATGTTATGTGTTTAAGCTATTTTGTCCACTCCCTGTAATTATACATCATTTGCAGCGGTCGGTGCATAGCAACCAGTGAAGTGTTCCAAGGAAGAATAGTATTTTTGTCCATTAAACTTACTCTACGTGATTAAAAGAATTTGGACACCACCAAAAATCGTAAGTTTTTCGTATTAGGTGCATTTTTGCCACCTACTACCAGGTACTCCGTATCAGCGACATCATTAGGCATCATGAGAGAACGAAACGGGGAGCTCCACGAAACTGCCGGCTGCAGTGGCCGAGCGGTCTGCGGCGCGCCAGTCACAGCCTGGACGGCCGCTACGATCGGGTGTTTGAATCCCCCCTCGGGCTTGGATGTTTGTGTTGTCTTTAGTACAAGTTAGTTCATAAGTAGTTTGTAAGCTTAGGGACTGATGACCCCGCAATTGAGTTCCATTAGCTCTACAAACATTTGAACATTTTCAGCTCGACGGAACTCACGGCCATGAATGTGGTCTTATAATTGTGTGTTTCTGGTGTCAGAAGTCTGTACGCGAGATTTCCGTACTCCAGATCCACTGTTTCTAATGTGACAGTGAAGTGTAAAAGTGCAGGGACGCGAAAGCGTACAGGCCGATCTCGTTTGCTGAATGACGGAGATCGCCGATAGATGAAGACCGTCGTACCGTGTAGTAGGCAAGCATCTATCCAGACCATCACCATGGAATTCCAAATTGCACCAGGATCGACTCCAATTACTATAATAGACGGGGGAAGGGGGTGAGAAAACTATGATTTCATGGCATGTAAGTTAGACATCGCTTAGGTCAATGCCAAACGAAGCCCCGCTTGGTGTAAGGAGCGTAAACATGAGACCATTGAACAGTCATTGAACGTTGCGTAGTGACAATCACGGTAAACAATGTTTCGATCCGATGGCATGTTGTGGGTATGGCGAACGCCTGCTGAGCGTCATCTTCCGGCGTGTGTAGTGCCGACAGTAAAATTCGGAAGTGGTGTTGCTATGGTGTGGACGTATTTTCTATGGTATAGGCTTGTACCCCTTGTTGTTTTGCGTGTCACTATCACAGCATAGGCCTACATTCGTGTATTCAGTACCTTCTTGCTTCCTATCAGTGGCGTATCCAGGATCATGGTCAACCCGAGCTGACGTGATTTATAAAAAAAGAAAGTGGTCGCCGTCTCCGTACAGTATGGCTCCTACCTTTACTCTTTACTCATCTTGGGAGCATTTGTCCCTTTCTCTCGGGGAGGGCGGGGGGGGGGGGAGGCTGCAGCTTGGTCTTTGGGAATTCAAAAAGTGTCTGGAGGAGGCTACAGCTTGGTCTGGGGAGTTCGGGGAGGGTCTGGGGTAGGGCTGTAGCCCGACAGCCCCCCTCCCCCTGACTATGCCACTGCTTTCCATTGTTGGAGGGTAATTCGAGGATGGCGATTGCACCTATTAACTCGATCGAGCAACTGTTCATAATGCACGTCCTGTGACGGAGTGGTTACACGACAATAACATCCCTATAATGAACTGGCCTACACAGACTCGATTCGTATAGAAAACCTTGAGGCCGACTTTGTACCAGGCCTCACCGGACTACATCGACACCGCTCCTCAGTGCAGCACTCCGAGAAGAATGGGCTGCCGTTCCCCAAGAAACCTTCGAGCACCTGATTGGACGTATGACTGCATAAGAGGCAGTAGTCATTAAGGCTAAAGGTGAGGCAACACCGTATTGAATTCCAGCATTTGTGACGGAGGTCGCCACGAACTTCTAAGTCATTTTCAGTCACATGTCCGGATACTTTTGATCATTGTCACGGAGGTACCTCTGGGTTAGGAATCAGCCAAATTTGTACCACGGGCGTAATGGCGTCAAGGCAGTTGTTGCTACTTTTCTCGGGACTCTGGAGCCCAGTAGAGAAGGCGCCGCAGTGCGCATGCGCAGACACCTCGGGCCGCTGGCTCAGCGGCGTAGCGCGCCCAACGAGGCCAGGGGAAGCAACAGCGAGATGGCCCGGCGGATAAGCGGCGCGCAGGCACCAGCCGAGTTTCCACTCGATAAAGTGCGTCTCCGGCGCGGGCCGCCCTCCACATATCTCGCAGGGCGCCGCGCTGCTCCCGCCCCGCCCCCGCCAGCGCTGTCTGCCGGCTAACAACTAGAGGCTCCTCCGGTTTCGTATGCAAAGTGGTCCGTGCACAACACTGTTATCCGTGTAGCAAAGAATCTACTACAGCGATACTACTGAGGAGGCGATCCTTCCACCAACTACTCCTTGTCTTCTAGTTAAGACTTTCGGGCTGAGATGCCTTTCTAGATGTATAAAAATCCTTCTTGACGTTTCGTCTCCAGCCGTGGAAGACATGTACTGCGGTAGATCGGCTACTACCACTGGGCTCGAGGGCTGAATGCAACACACCTGCAACGCACACTATACGCATCAACATGACGTACAATATCAACACAAACAGTCCGAAATCGCCTTCGGGAATGTGGCCTCTACGTACAGGGCCTATTGTTTCTGTCCCATTACAACCACAACACCATTTACCAGCAGAAACTGGGCGGATAACATCAGGACGAATGGCGCAGGGCTATGGTCGTCGATGAGTCGAGATTTTGTGTTCAGCCGGACATTCGTCGTTCCCTCATCTGGAGAGAACGTGGAACAATCCAGCTTGTATGCAGGACGAATGGTGTGGACGGACTTACGGACGGACCTCTATGTCGTTCAGAATGGCGGTTTGACTGCCCAGAGGTATAGAGACGAGATACTTCGAACTTTTTTTGTGCCCTACGGTGGTGAAATGAGAGATGGGTTCCTTTGGTGGACGATAACGATCGACCCAAAGCGGCTGCACTGGTTGACAGCATGCTTGAAGCAGAGGGAATTGAACGAATGGAGTGGCCAGCTTGTTCATCGGACTTCAACCAGTTTGAGAAAGTCTGGGCATGCACTTGGCAGACGCATTGCAGCCAGACCAGCACTTCCCACAAGCGTTGCAAAGCTGGATATTGCACTCATGTAAGGATGGCCGAACATCCCTCAATTGCTGATTGATAACCTCGTACTGTCCATGTCATGCACGTGTGCAACTGTACTGCTTATCCGAGGAGATGACGCCCCATATTAGGGGGCACAGAGAATGAATTTTTCACTATTACGGTAGCTCCATTGTGCCTTGCTGGAAGTGAATGCCATCTAAATCTCACTTAAAATGTTGAAACAGAAAAATATCATACTGTATCACACAAAAATTACACTTTTAAGCAATATCTGAACAAAATACGTCACCACCTGTATTTTGTGTATTATGTGTCATCTGATCCCGTAATTGTTTTGAGCAGTGAATATTGTCGTCCTGTTGTAATCACGATCATGTATCTAATCGATAAGTTTCTGTAAATTTTGAACATAGCTAAACCTCATTATTGGACTTATATTTCATGACAGGCCAGTGCTGAAATTGAAGGGCCTAAACAATTTCGCTCATGCCAGCCACAAAACTCAATCGCTTGTTCATTCCAAAGCAGGAAGTTTATGGTGCCTATGAGCCTTGTAATCCGTCCTTATTACATAACGTTTAACATCGATTGAACTGAAGGATTTTTTTGCATTGTTTCTTATTTATGGTACGTCATCACATTCTGCAGTGATGAACGACTTTTATGATTCCAGACAGCCTTCCTCGATGCAAAATCAGCTCGACTTACCAGCATATTAAATCTGTATGTGTTATTTTGAAGTTTTATTTAGTTTCGACAGAATTTACCCCTGTTCACACTGAATATAATTTCAGTTAACAACAGTGATAAGGTGCTCGTTTCGGAGTTGAGTTCACTTTTATGTACGCGTAACACCTTATGGTTGTTTCAACAAACCCATTGTCTTTCTGGGACAGTATCGACAAAATAAAACACAGGAAATGGAAATAACATTGTCGGGAAGCTGTAGACCGGTACTTAAACTGGCAAAGCTGCGTTGCGTCGTCAAATATTGGCATCTAATCCATCCGATTTCGCTTCAATACAGGCGGAATCAAATTTCATTCTATTGGTTTTAGTCGCAGAGTTCGTTTCGCTAATACATTATAAATGTTTGCATACAAATTTTCGTTCAAACGTAAAATTTGAATGGCCATCTTCGCTTTGCTGTGTTCGTGGTTGGTTACAGTCCCCATTTTTATCTTAGTAATGAACTTACTTATTTTGAGGTATGTTGCTTAAACCGGCACATTACAATCTCGCTAAGCGCCTGCAGGTATTTCAATAACTCACCCCCAGTTACCTCTCGGTCACTCTGACCTTTGCAGTGTCTTGGATGAACACGCCGCCTGCTACGCTATTTATAAAGCTGATTCCCCATCCGGAGCTGTCATTCCACGAGACTACAGCTCGTCACGCGAGCAATTCAAATAGTAATACGGGCGGAATAGCAGCCAGCGAGCAGCTGATGCTCACGTGAGCCAATTAGACAGGAGCAGACAGTGGCCATTAACGTCATCACCTACGTATGATTCCAGCACATGCGAAGTGCCTGCCTCATTCGCTAAATGCGGAGAGCGACTTTCTCTTCCCACGACTGGTGAAAAAAATTTCGTTATAATGCTTGCCGTCCTTTCAATAAATGTAATACAAGATAGGTAACTGTGTTTTGCACGAGGCTTGTCGTAATATAGTCCTTGTATACGACGCATTAAACTTCAGAATACCATTCAAGTACTTATCCTGACTGCATCTCAATGCCATCGTGTAAGAATTGACTTCCCTTGTCTGTGTTTTTATCACTCTTATTTGTTGGTGCAGAAAAATTCAGTTAGCCGTCTTTACCCACATTAACACGGCAAGACGAAATCGACGTACGACTATCACTGTAGTTTCAAGCTGCAACGCTATTCGCCACACTTCCCTGCTGGTAATATTCTTGTGTTACGAATCGAACAGTCCGATGTGTAATACAGGACCTCCGGATTTGTCGCCAATAAAGTATGTGTGGAATATGTTAAGACGAGAACTGACGCGTGTGACTCGCCAACACAGAATTCTTGCAAAACTATGTCACTGTTTAGAGCAAGAGTGAATTATTGTATCCCAAGAAAGTATTCACCATCGGTGTGATCGAATGGATACTGGAATCAGCGCCTACCATCTCGCCTATGGAGGCTACACAACGTACTAATATGGAGGATCGACAAGCGGTACCTCATTACCGGCTGAGCTACTGGAATTTATGCTCTTCATGTGTTTCAATTATAAATCTTGTGTGAATTGGAGAGTTCTAAGACGGTGTACTAATTTATACTTCCAGCAATGTATATGTCTCGACGGTTAGAGGGCAGTTTCAATGTTGATGCACCTGACTCGTAACCCCTCGCTAGAATACAGGTATAGTACGAGGAAGAGGGATATATACGCTTTATTTGTGTCTGAGCAACAGCTATAATTAATAGGTTACATATACTAGGCTACAAATAAAGACTAAGTACTAGTTAGGCCTATACATGCACATAGGCATTCATGATTTTCTCACATCGCAAGTCATTATTGTCCATAGCATGCTCATATCTCTCTCCAGTGTTCGGCACACTTCACTGCAGCGTCGTTGGCCAGCCAAAGGTCTTGGAAAGTGCATGGCGCCGGCAAGGATGGACAGCTCAGCAGGTGTGTAATTATTTTTCTCCACACATGCAGGGCTCGTCTTTGCGTAGCCCCACTTGAACAAGTTATCCTTCGATCTTCCTGTTCGACACTCAAGTCTGTTTAGGCTCTTCCAAACTCTCCATTCCAGTTGAGATCTTTAATATTCCAACATTGTAAACTGCACTTTTCCAAATTCTGTTTCAAAACGGATTCCCTGGTTGTATATTGACTTTCATTTAGTGGATGTTCAAATTTATTGAAATCTTTCCTAGACTTTAATCTTGCGACCACTGTCTGATGTCGGAACAGGGGATGTCTTCTATCCTCGCACTGTCTGCTTCTTTCAGTTATCGCCAACGTTTGCCATCTGATCTGTGGGGAAGTTATTCCAGAACAAATATCAAAGAGACCATGGTTTGTAGGCTTCAGGCATCTCGTAATTAATCGATATGAACCGTTCAGTGCTGCATCTAGCTTGTGGGCGTGCGTCGATCTTCTCCATACGGGGCAAGCATCTTCAGCTGGAGCAAAACACAAAGCCAGGGCTGATGAACGTAAAATTTCAGGATTTGCTCCCCATTGTGATTTGGTAGGTTTGCGGATTATACCGTTCCGTCAGTTGATTTTCTCTCTAGTTATTACTACATGTTTCTTGTAGGACAGTGTTCTATCTAACGGGACTCAGTGATAAACTGGGTTTGGGCAATGTTTAACGTCTAACCAATGTACAGTACGTGGGGCACTATAACAAGTGACTGCATTGAGAATTTGGGTAGGGTGAGAAGCACATCCAGATGGGCGACGTGGTGAAGTAGGGGAACTAGGTTTAGAGTCCTAGTCCGACACAAAGGTTTAACTGCCACCACTGAATGATTTTTAACACCCTTCAACTGAAAAGTCACCAGTTATATGGCTGTGTCACCTTTAATAGCTTTTGCACCAGTTTAACAGATTTAAAGGAATTTTTTGGCCTGTGATTGAAGGTACATTCTGTTGTTGTAGTCAGTAATTTACGAGGATAACCTCAGATTATTTATTAACTACAGCACGTAAGTATCTAGAAGGAGGAGGAAGCTTAGGGTTTAACGTAAGTATATATACATTAGCCCGTATACCGGTTTTCCAACATACTGACGACGTAATGGGTCAAAGCAGACGGATGCAATGCCTTTTGATTTGTTAATTCGGTAGGGTGATTACAACGTAGTATTGCCAGTAATTTATCCACTAAAAGATCTGTTGTTTGCACATAACTAAAGCTGAAAAATCAGTATATTTGAAAGTTTGATCTCGCGACTAAACTTTTATTGGCTGAATCTCTCGCACTGTGGCAGAACAGTCGTCAGATGAAATCATACATGGTGAAAACAGTGATAGCCGAAGTTACTAGTTTTCCCGTACTTTTTCTATAAACAGTTTTCATAGTTAAGGAAAATTCATTTAAATAACAATAGATTTATTTATTTTTTGTTGTTGCGAAGACTGATACTATATAAATTTTTTTGCAAGTCTCTTGGGGTTCTCATAGTCAAGTAGTGGATGGAAAAAATGTGACTGACAACGCGTTATATGATACAGCAGTTTTTCATCATCTCTACATGTACATCCATACTCTGCAAGCCAACTCACAGTGTGTGACGAAGGAAAAGAACCTACTTCTCCTATTCCAATCGCGGATGTTCCGCGGGAAAGAATGCTTTCGTGTGGGCACTAATTCATTGTCACTCCAAATAGTTAAGAGTTTTCACTTCACCGTCGGTATACATGAATCTTTCTTACCACCAGGACTGTAGTGTAGCATTACGTTAGTTTTGTCTTTACTTTCGTCTCAATCCAATACTTACTAGTTTTTCATGGCCTTTTTAATAGTATAGATATATTCCACGGCATTATAATGCAATTATACCATTAGAGGTGAAATTAAGACATTAGTTTTACTGATTAGTTCATAACTGTATACACTCAAACATTAAGAAATACTAACACTCTGTTGAACACTGCCGTTTACTCTGTTATTGCCGGCCGCGGTGGCCGAGGGGACTGAGGCGCTCCAGTCACGGTCTGCACGGCCACAACGGTCAAGGGTTTGAATACCCCTCGGGCTTGGATATTTGTACCGTCCTTAGTATTAGCTAGTTTGTAAGTTTAGGGACTGATGACCCCGTAGTTAAGTCCCATAAGCTATAGAAACATTTGAACATTTTGAACTCTGTTATTTCTGACTAAGGTGAAGGTAAACATACTGAGTCTTTTGAGTCACCCACAGCTTTCGTGAGCCTGTAGGTTATTGTGCTGCAATATAAGATAGTGACACTGTCAGATACCCGATGAGATTTTTATTAACTCACCAAGCTTCCTCGCTAATTTCTGATCATTGACCGCTCTGGGCACTCACGTAGCTGTCGTCAAGTAAACTTCTATTCTGTTGGAAAAAATAAAAGTAAAGAATAACAATAAAAAGAAGAAATAAAGAATAGGGTTTAACGTTGCTTATTCGTTCTTGAGAGTCTGACATAATTCATTTGATTGTGGTGTTAAATCTGAATAAATCTGAGTTGTCATCAGAACAATAAAATTGTACCGATATTAAGACTGGAAAAGAAAACAATAGTCCAATATAGTTATTATAAACCAATGTCTTTTATTATTAGTTGGGGACACTAAATCCTAAAACTCGCATATAGATCGACACTGATGGAGAATAATATCAAAGAGAATCAGGACGATACGTATGGGTGAGGGGGAAAAAAAAAGCGAGGGAAAGAAATCTGCTGCATTCATAAGGCTAGGGTAACCTTTCTGTAAGAAAGCAGAAAGAAAAATTATGTTTTGCATGTTAAGAGAATAATTTCTGTAGGATGACTGCAACAGCCTGGATAATCCAAAGAATATTATTTTACAACAAGGTTGTGTAACGAATTAGTTTTAGCTCACAGCCTATTCGGAAGTGCATCTAAGCATGCAGTAAGAAAATAAACCATAAAAACTACATCGATGAATTAACAACACTCCCGCAAAAATTGATGTTACTTATTGCAATTAATATTTAAACAATAGACCTATTAGTAAAATAAAATGAACTCCACTTTAGTCACAAAACTGTGACTTATTGTACACAATCCTTTTCGAGCACTTATGGCTCATCAACCGGTGCCTCAATGATTTTATACACGTTTACAGGCCCTGACTTATTAAAAAGTGGCGTTCAAATAAGTCTGGTGCAGTATGACGACTGTCTGTCCTGGAGTACATTTGTATGTATAAATAATCATAAACACAAAGATATCACAACTTGATACACGATGTGTAAAGATGACGTTCTTTCCGAGAAATTCTGTTGAGGAAATTTCGAGTGTCGGAATTTGTAGCTGATGTAGTATGATCTTTACATTTCACGTAAAGATCACAAAGACAAGATAAGGGAAATTAGGGCTCATACAGAGACACATAGACATTATTTTCTCGCTCCTATTTGGGAGTGGAATTATAAAGGAAATGTTTAGTAGTGGTACAGTGTACCCTTCCCACGCTTCTTACGGTGGATTGCGCAGTATATAAGTAGATGTAGAGGTGATGTATTTCACTGGTAACTGGCAACTGATATCTTTAAGCCGGCCGCGGTGGCCGAGGGGACTGAGGCGCTCCAGTCACGGTCTGCACGGCCACTACAGTCGGGGGTTCGAATTCCCCCTCGGGCGTGGATATTTGTGCCGTCCTTAGTCTTAGCTAGTTCGGAAGTAGTTTGTAAGCTTAGGGCCTGATGACCACGTAGTTAAGTCTCATAAGTTCTACAAACATTTGAACATTTTTGATATCTTTAATCCTCTTGTGTATTAGTAGTAGATCGTTCCTGGATTGCATTAATTTTACAACATAGATATAGCAACAAAGCTAAAGGAATCATAATGACCTGTCACGATAACACGTTCACGCAGCGGACGTTGCACAACTTGCACCGTTCGTACAGTGAACGGCCGCGGTTAAACGTAAATAAGAAGCGATACCGGCAGCCCCTGCCGCACGCTGCGTTATTCATGCGGCCATTTCCCTAAAGGTCTCCTCCGGCTTAAGATTGGGGCGTAAATGACAGCCGGCGCGGGGATTTTCTGTCCTCGGGCGGATATCCTTGAGAGGCGGGCGCGCCGCTCACAGCAAAGCTGCGCAAATCCAGAGGCGGATGAAGTGCAGGACAAGGGGGACCACCACAAAGCAATCTGCCGGCAGTTTGGAGTCCTCCAGATAAAGGATCTCCGACCCCCTCCGTCTTTTGCCGCCGGTTCAGCGGCCGACGGCGATGTCCTGCGATGGGCTGCCCTTTTGAAACTCTTACCAGACGGCCGCGGGCTGTTAACGAAATTGCATGACTATCGCGTATCGGATCGCTTCTCTCCACTTCTTCCGCAGTCGGAGGGGAACAGGACCGGATCTGACAGCTGCGTCTGAAGTGCATACGACGACGCGTACTGGGGGAGCGACGGATGCCATCACGCCTGCAACACAGAGATACTGTCCTCAAAGACAGCGGCCAATCCATGACCAACGATCTATTATACCGTGTCTTGAATGAAACTTTTCACTCTGCAGCGGAGTGTGCGCTGATATGAAACTTCCTGGCAGATTAAAATTGTGTGCCGGAACCGGGACTCGAACCTGGGACCTTTGCCTTTCGCTGCCAAGCGCTCTATCACTGAGCTATCCCGACACGACTCACAACTTTACTTCCGCCAGTACCTCGCCTCTTACTTTTTAAACTTCACAGAAGCTCTCCTGCGAATGTTGCAAGACTAGCACTCCTGGAAGAAAGGAAATAGTGGAGACATGGCTAAGCCACAGCCTAAGGGATGTTTCCAGATTGAAACGTTCACTCTGCAGCGGAGTGTGTGCTGATATGAAACTTCCTGGCAGATTAAAATTGTGTGCCGGAACCGGGACTCGAACCTGGGACCTTTGCCTTTCGCTGCCAAGCGCTCTACCACTGAGCTATCCCGACACGACTCACTATGCCGCCTCAAACTCTACCTCCGCCAGTACCTCGCCCCATGTACCGTGTGTTTTCAAAGGAACTCTCTAGTTTTAATGTGTCCTAGATTGACTCCTCTCCAGTGGGCTAGTCTGCTTGACCTTAAGACGGGATTAGTGGTTTTTTTCCCTTCTTCTGTGTTGCCAGCATCGTCTAGGCGTGCGTGCACTGCACAGCAACACAGCAACATTGTGTACTCCGCAATAGAAAGCGCAGTGTGTGATTTGGCTTTTGAAAACTGAGTCAGTTATCACAGTGCAACGCAGACTTCAGTAAGGTGGTGAACCAGTTGGAGCAAAACGAATCCGTCACTGGCTAAAGAATTTCTATTACACCTGAAATGACGATGAATACGTGACGAGGAGTGGAATAACGTCTCGGCGTGTGCACGGCAATAAATGGTTCCACGTTGAAGTCTACTAACATTAAGCGAAACGTCAAGGAATTTCGCTTTCATTATATGTACTAATTTTCCAATTTTTCATAAATTTTCCCATAAACGTGTTCTTAAAGCTCGGGCGTTCTTTTTCAGACAACCTGCACAAAATCATGGGCGTATCCAGAGGAGTGAGGGTTGGGGGGGGGGGGGGGCGTTAGGAATTCAAATCCCTCCCGAAATTTTCACAAAGGTAATAAAAAAGGCACAGGAATTGTCTTGAAATAGATTGCAATGTAATCATCATGTTAAATTACTGGATAAACTACAAAGAATGTCTAATGTATGCAACGTGATCATCCGATATTTTATTTTTTCATTTCCCCTCATATTTTAGTAACCCTGCCGGAATAGAGCAGGTATCTGTATCTGCATAAATTTTCCTTTAAGCATATTTAAGTGCATTGTGAAGTGTTCATCGAACCACTTTTATGATACTTCACTACCGTTTCATTCTTTTAAAGCGCGCTGGAAAGGAACACCTGATTCCGTTTTCGAATTAATTGTTCTTATTATTCTACGATGGGCATGTCTCCCTATGTAGGTGGGTGCTAACAAAATATGTTCGCTTTCGAAACCAAAATTTCGTGTCAGGAATTTTGCAAATAAATCTTGTCGCCGCGAAAAACACCTTTCTTTTAGTAATTTCCACCCCAACTCATGCATCATTTCCATGACACTCTCTTCCCTATATCGCGATAATGCAAAACGTGCTACCCTTCTCTGAACTTTCTCTATAATTCTCTGTCAGTCCCACATCGTAGGGATCTCACAGTGGGCTGCAGTACTTCAAAATAGGACGCACAAGTGTAGTGTAGGCAGGTACTTTAGCAAAGCTGTTGTATCTTCTAGGTGTTCTGCCAATGAAACGTAGCCTTTGGTTCGTCTTCCCTACAATATTTCCTGTGTGTTCTTTCCAATTTACGTTATTCGTCATAGTAATTCCTAGATATTAAGTTGAATTTTCGGAGTTTAGATTTCACTTGGTTTATCGTGAAAATGAAAATGACGTTTAACAGGTTTCTTTTAATATTCGTAGCTTGACTACAAACGTTTCACTGTTTAAGGTTTTTTAATTGCTTTCTTGCTAATTAGAGTTTTTTTATTTCTTCCAATGCTCACTTTTATCAAATACCAGTGTTCCCTTCCAAAGAGAGTCACTATGCATGCGCCTTTAGTATGCAATTAATGGATCTTCTGTCCAGCATTCATTACACCATGAAATGGAACTACCTCTTTATATTTCAAGTTTGAATAAAGCAGCAAAGAAAGCACCTTTCTTGTTCCCAGCAACAGACGGTAGCTGCAAGAAGCAGAAACCATCAGACTTCTATTGACGATTTGTGAGCAGAATTAGTTGTCATAATGATAAAGAGAAATCGTAACAATTACAGCAGTGGTAGTCCGTTTCGACAATAAGAAACAAGAACATGAATTGTACTAGTGATGTACCCTCGGGATTTTACAATAGGTACCTCATTAATTATGGCTTACACATTTTTTTCTCCACTTAGGTAGGAGTTTGTGATTGAACTTTATTGTGCTCTGTACATCGACCTGAGCTATACTGGGCGGAAAGTAAAATGAAAACGAGACCAGCAGGAATAAAGTGTAAGCTGTCCATTGTCACTAAAGGATCGCTATAAAGGTCAATGCCTTCATGCAATTTTTAGACTGTTTTCAGAATAATGAATACTCCTAAGAGCGAACCTGTCGGTTCGAAGCATTCAAGAGCCACGGGAAACTTTTGAGTTACGTTAATCATAAACACAATGACAATTTTTAACGATATCCATTCGCTGAAAACCCTCACGAAATCAGAACCTTTCTACGGAAATGTGCAAGATATTTCAGGAGCAATATTAAATTTCTAGTGCTATGCTAGTAAATTCGAATTGGAAAGAAATCCATTCATGTAACATGGGATTAATTTTTATTTCGTGCAAAGATACATGTCTGTTCAGTGCATTTTAGTTCTGTGTGTTGGTACACCGGCTGCTATGGGTTGTTATGGGCGCATTTATCGAATGCGGAGTAGAGTGTTGATGTTCAATCAGGGAAGTCGTGCTTTAGTTTACTTTGAAGTTTTCATTTTGATTTGCTGGCCAAGTGATTTGCTGTAGCTTGTAAACGTGCCGCACTCAGTTACACATTTTGAGTATGCTGTTACGGTAATTATGACGACGATCGTGTGGCATTTACTGCCGTTAGATATTAACAGGGGTCGTGTTCAGCCTGTCTGGTGCCAGTCTTCTTTTATCTGACGCCTCTTCAGCGACTCCATGTCAATGATGATGAAGTCACGTTTAGGACGACACAACACCCAGTCCCCGAATGGAGATCTCCGATTCGACCGGGAATCGAGCCCGAGACCCATGATTGGCAACCCGCCACGCTGTCCACTAGACTACGGACGTGGACTGCTGCTATATTATCTGTGTATAGGTCTCGTAATGGAAACGATGCTGCTATTTGTAAATAATGCGGTATGCGATTTCCTAAGCGCCGACCATAGACATATATTACTTTTAGCATCATTCGTAACAATGAAGTTCTACCGTCTTTAGTTTCTTCTCTCCTGGCATCGCAGCATATACAAGGTCAAAATATGACATTATCGTAATATAGAAATCCAAGTTTGCTGCTAACAATATTTATTCAGCTTGTGCAAATTGACTCCACTACAAGCTTGTTTCGGCTAATGCCATTTTCAAGTGGACCTGATTATGTATAGTAAAATAATTACCTACGTTTACAATATACAAATTTGTATAAAGAAATAAAAAAAGAAATTTCCTTACAAATTCACTTGCGTTTAAGTTTAAGAGGACTTTATTGAAATTTTGGAGATGGAAAACGCATAAAAATTTCACACAAGAAAAACGATGTTTTTTTTCTGCTATTGTTTCAAATGTTTGTGTAGTCTATGGGACTTAACTACGGGGTCACCAGTCCCTAAACTTACAAACTACTTATGAACTACTTACGAACTAGAACGGCACAAATATCCATGCCCGAGGGGGGGATTCGAACCCCAAACCGTAGTGGCCGTGCAGACCGTGACTGGAGCGCCTTAGTCCCTTCGGCCACCGCGGCCGGCTCTGCTATTCTATTATCCATGACACACGAGTACACCCTCTGACTGGCACAGAAAACATTTTACTGTAAACATAAAGCATCAACAGAGTACACAGTGTCTATATCAGTCAAATAAAAAATTAACTAGATAAAACCTGACTACATAATCTTGTCACACAAAGACACTAACTCTAATATGCTTCATGGACGTCAGTCCAGCTTAAACGTAAGTGAATTTGTCATGAATTTTTTTCATTTTTTTTATACAAATTTGTATATTGTAAACGTAGGTAATTATTTTCTTATACATCACCAGGTCCATTTGAAAATGACATAAGCCGAAACAAGCTTGTAGTGGAGTCAATTTGCACAAGCTGAATAAATATTGTTAGCAAGAAAACTTGGATTTCTATATTACCATAATGTCATATCCTGCCGTCATAGCCGGCTGCGGTGCCGGATGGGACTGAGGCGCTTCAGTCACGGTCTGCACGGCCACTACGGGCGGGGGTTCGAATCCCCCCTCAGGCATGGATATTTGTGCCGTCCTTAGTATAAGGTGGTAGATAAGTAGTTTGTAAGTTTAGGGACTGATGACCCCGTAGTTAAGTCCCATAAGCTTAACAAACATTTTCTTTTTGCCGTCATATTTGTATACCATAAACGAGTGATCAGTCGTGTGTATTATTACAGAAAACAGTCGTAAAATACGGATGAACGTACGTTACTACGCTGTCTTTAGAAATGTGGGAAATTCGTGGGTTGGGTATGGCAGTAATTGTTTCAGCAGTAGTAAGCTTTGACACATACAGTAATGAGTTGCATTAATTTGCTGTTATTACTATTCTGTTACCAATTTCATTCAACTTCGGATTGTCTTTATAAAAGTGTTGTTATCGTGGATAGCATGTATTCTTGTTCTTTTGAGAGTTGTTACAAAATCTAGAGTCTGTTTTGACACATACACTACTGAGTCGCGTTTCCTGTTTTTATTAAATCTGTTGCCACTTTCGATCAACTTCATCTTTTCTTTAAAAAATTTTTACCGTTATAAATGTGCTATTGGTTGTGGATAACGGATGTCTTTATTCTACTGAGTGTTTTTTCCGAAAACTACAATCTGCCTTAACACTAACGGTACGTAACGGTTAAATTTCACTTACCATCCCAGTGGTCTCACATAAATATGTTGGCATCATCAACAAAACGGTAGAAAGTCTTTGCCATGTAATTTTTTTAGAAATCTACATAGATCCATTTGATCAGTGTTTTGTACAGACGACGAATAAATAATGCTGCTCCTGCTCTATAGCTGACAGGTTCTTGAATAAACTCTTGTTCACTGAGTATAAGTAATTGCCTTCGCAAAACGGAAATTTCATGAAAACAAAACATTTGCGTTGTCACGCAATTGGCTAATGAAAACGTCACCTGATTGACAACATAATCACGCGAGGCCACCAGGACGGTAAGTAAAATTTAATCCTACGTAACGCATTCTTCTGATAATACGAGTTGACAATATATATGTTAAAATCAACTATTGCGAAACTATTAGCTATGTTCAAACCAGATTACAACGTCATATGGTGTCAGAAGATCACAGTAGAACCAAACCGAAACTTTTTGACGTGAGGTAAGCTAGATGGCGATGTGACACTTCATTCACAGAGGCAAGTTTACCAGTCTAGTAATGTATATCCGACCGCTGACTACCAGATTCAAGAGCGTTTACTGGTATTTCAATAGAATGCGCGACACTGGTACAGTGCTCAACTGTCATAGTGCATCTGAATGTGTAAATGATCGACCGTGGACGAGCTAAAAGGCATTTTTAAGTCGATAAATATAGTCCTTCAGACAGCACGCGTACAATTTCTGCAAGTATCGGCGATCAAGAAGAAAGTGTATGACGGAATTATGTATGCACGGATTACAGTTCATTCAACAGGAATTTTCTGTTGAATACTTGGACGTCGCCAAGTAATCCCATTTTTAGTCTACACTGATGAAACCACTTTTACTCGTAACGTAAGTAACAACCACAATTCACATCAGTGCTCCGAAGATAACCCACATGCCATTGTGGAGACACGTATTCTGTGGTGTGGTTTGACAAAAAAATCATTTCTTGCCCCTATTGTGTTAACGTAACTTCTTACAGAACCCCGTTATCTACACTTTCTTGAAAACGAACTTCTAGCATTATTGGAAGACATTCCTTCGCCTTTTTAGGTTTGAAAGCAATATCACTTTATTCAGAAGCTGACTTGCTAGGCCTGTCATTTACGAAGATTTTCCTGACGCGGTTGTCTCCCTTAGCGTTTGATAGTCCCCTATCGACCTGCAAGGCAGCAGGTCCTGATAATTTCTCGGTGGTCAGATGATGCATCCTACGCCACAGCTGCAAATGTTCAAATGTTTGTTAAGCTTATGGGACTTAACTGCGGGGTCATCAGTCCCTTAACTTACCAAGTACTTATAAACTAGCGTATATTAAAGACAGCACAAACATCCATGCCCGATGGGGGATTCGAACCCCCGACAGGGAACGGCCTCGCGCTCTGACATTAGCGCCTCAGTGCGCTCAGCCACTACGCCACGGACATAAATAAATTTTTTCTGCCCATGGCGGGATTTGTACTGGGAACTGAAAGCACAGCGATCTGCGGTGCTCACCACTACGCCATCCGTTTCGTATAATCCGCCGTACCGATGATTTTCACCTCCGCCGTCACTGTCGTTGACGTCTTCACGCGTATTCCTGGGCTAAACCCCACGGGACTGGGTCCCGTCTGGTCATGAAAAGATCTGGATAACCTATGGGACACACAGAAATGGAAGGGAAACAACTACGGATGACTCATCAGTTTAAGATCCTTGGTAGTGTTATCTCCAATAATGGTTCTATATATTAAGAAATCAAGCACAGAATTAAAACTGCAAGCAAGTTCTAGAGAGTAGTCAAAGATCTAATATGGAACACAAGAAAAGGCCATGAAAATGCAAGAGAGTTATCTATGAAACATATTACATACCTATTTTTACGTATGGTTGCGAATCATGGACCATGGGAAAGAAGGGAGTCAGTAGAATCCAAGCAGTGGAATTGTGAGGCGTTCGTATTATGCTCGGAAAGACACATAATGTGAAAATCCGTTACCAGGCTCAAGTCATAACACTACAAGACCGAATAACAACACAACGGCTGAGATGTTATGGGCGAATGCGTCGTATGGATGGAAACACATTGCCAAGACAAATGTAGGAGCTAAACCTGAGACACGAAAGACCTAAAGGACGGCCAATACTGAGGTACCAAGACATGCTGAAGTCGGTTATAGAACAAAGGAGATACACTCTGACGTATATCGAACAAGAAGAGAAATACCAGCGGTGAAGCTTCATTCGCCGACCCATCGAATAAGATGGAACGACCTGGGATATGATGACGATTCCTTTGGCTACAGCATGATAGTGCACCTGCACATTCTAGTCGCTGGGTGACACATCATCTAAACCTAACATTCGGTCTTCATGCTTCCGGGACCATACGTCAACAACCGCAGATCCGCCCCGTGATCCGATGGGCGCTCCTTTTGTCCTAGTTGCACAGCAAGGATGCTCTCTAGGACGAGAAGGAAGATAGCGGTTGGGAGGGGCGGGAAAACAAAACACGCAAGCCGTGACACGGCTCATGAATACTCACATGACCATTGAAACCAGTTTCATTCACAAATGACACAAAATCTTAAACGTGTGTGGGTAATCTCGGAAAGGAGAAGACCAAAATTCGACCTCTTTCAAACTCGCTCAGTTGGCACTCCTGTGCGTCTCCTGCCAACGATGCCTGTTTGCTTTACACGTCGATATCACAATGAGTCTTATGGTTACTAATGTTCCCTTTTGCAGGTCACAAGTAGAAGGTTCTCTGGCAGATAGGTCAGTACACTGCCTGTTGCTGGACGATACTTAAAACGCTTTCAGTACATCTACGACCGAGCGAAATGGCGCAGTGGTTACACACTGGCCTCGCATTCGGGAGGATGATGGTTAAAAACCCACCTCCGACCATCCAGATTTAGGTTTTCAGTGATTTCCCTAAATCACTGCAGGCATATGCCGGGATGGTTCCTTTCAAAAGGGCACGGCCGATTTCCTGCATGCCGCCTCCCTTCCCCCACGCGGATCCTATATGATCTTATCCCTTCTCCCACCTTCTAAAATGCCTTAAAAATCTTCGCATTCTATATACCTCCAGCAAAATAGAATTTTTTCGCCCACTGGTGTCTCCTATCCTCTTGAATCCCGGCCCTCTGCCACGCCTTTACCAGCATGTTCCTCCCTCTCTCCACATCCTATCCGAGGGTAACTTCCATCGCCGGCTGCTGTGGCCGAGAGGACTGCTGCGCGACTGTCATGTTCTGCACGGCCACTACGGTCGGGGGTTCGAATGCCCCCCTCGGGCATGGATATTTGTGTCGTCCTTAGTATTAGCTAGTTCGTAAGTAGTTTGTAAGTTTAGGGACTGATGACCCTGTAGTTAAGTCCCATAAGCTCTACAGACTTTTAAATATTTGAATTTGGTAATTCCATAAACTTCCTCTCCCGGATGACGCCCTCCGTCCTGATACCCCTCCTATCAACCTTAGTCTTCTTTGTAGATTAGTGTCACGCCCCCCTCCACCCATCCTTTTCCTTTCCTCCGCTTTGATTCCCCCCCCCCCCCCACTTCTTTGGAGTCCTTCCATCCCATCCCATCCCATCCCCACTCCGCCCCTTGCCCTCTTTTTCTGCCCACCGCACTTTCCTATCCCTCCCCTCTCCACTGCGGGGCCTGCTCATTGATTTTAATTCTGTGTCCGTCATTTTAAGTGTGCAGTGACTTAGTGCTTCGAGTGAACGTATGTTTTTAAAACATCAGCAACCGCCGCACAAGCAGAACATAGTTTTGCCATGTGTTTTAAATGTGTCTCTTCGTCTCGTCGTCACAGCTCCGTTTCTTCAACATGAACGTTTTATCCACCGTGGTTTTCTAAGTTCTAAATATGTACTACCATGCGCAAAAATATCCGAACGACCTGAATTGCGTTTCGCCTGATGTGCATGCAACCCAACTAACGTACGTGTCTTGCGAGTGCTCTGCTCGCTCCGCGGTATAGTCGTTCGACTATTCAAAATGGATCCACTACAGACAACTGCTCTTTATGGCAATCATTCCAGATGTAAATTAACACCACGATTTTGCAAACAAAAGGAAACATGTTATTAAGTTCTTAACGTTTATTAAATCCAATTTCTTACAATGACAAATCGTAAGTATTGTCACACTTATTACAGTCTGATATAACAAACTCCGTCACATAAAACATTAATTAATCCTTAAACAACATTTAATATTGTTACAAACAACAGATTTTACTATAGTATCGGAAAGCCTAAAGTCCTGTAGAAATTCAAAGTACTTTTGATCTCTAAATCGTTTTCTCACAATTGCGAAACGTCGTACCACTCGCGAGCGGATTTTTATTGACCGATTGTTGAACTAACCAGACAATAAAAACTAAATTAACAGCAGCAAACGCACTATGGAAACTTCAAAATTAACTGCGTATCACCAATATTTTCTCCGTATTCATACCCGAACAAATATTTGTACACATCTTTGAACTTGAATTGATATAACAAACACCTTGTTCTGGAATCAAACCAACCACCTGTAGCAGTAGCTAACCAAGCAATGCATTCTTGTCTTATAGATACTTGATTATGCCTAAGATTGTCACAGCTGACGAAGCATAAAGATGTGTGAAATATTGGAATTTCCTCACAAATATCAGAACGCGCAAATCAAATCATATAAAAACCAATTCTTAAAATATTTTTATTTATTTATTTATTTATTTAGTTTTTTACTGAACAGGGAACTTAATAATCACCGTTATGTCCATAACCATAAGTGCCCAGACTTAGTTCTGTGTGAGACTTACCTACGAGGCTGCTCCTGTCGGTGGTTCGAGTCCTTCCTCGATCAGGTGTGTGTGTGTTGTCCTTATATTAGTGTAAGTATTTCTGAGCCTATGGACTGATGAGCACAGTAGTTTTGACCCACAGATTTACAAACATTTAATTTTTAGTTACATACCCGCTATCTAAATGGAAGATAACTACGTGAAGTCAGATGTTAGTAGTCGAATTGTTTCACCAGCAGTGGTGGGTTTGTATCTGTAATCAGGATATAATTACGTTATGCGTCACTGGGAATCGAACCCCGAAGCTACGGATGTCCTTTCTAAGCACGAATGGACGTTAAGTCTCAAATGTTAACAGGAATGACGATGCGTGCGTATCTGACTACTATCAACGGCACCTCTCGTTGTTATCATAATAATAATAACAATAATAGTAATTTCGTGTGGCTCAGTTTCCTGGTGCACGTCATTCAGCTGTGCGCCACTTCAGAGACTTGCATGTCCCTAACCTGCCCCAATTATCCAACCGGAAAAGGCGACCTACAGTTTAACGTGGAATCCAGGTGTAGTTTATGACGACTCCTCACACTGTTGAGACGTGAATGCTGGGTTAAAACTCAGATTGAAAAAAATCTGTGATCTGACCAGGTTTCGAACCCGCGACCCTTCAGTTACCATTCTCCGAGACTGCCGCCTCCTCTAGGTCTCCACGAAAGACACGTATATAAATTCGAATCCAGGTCCAGCACAAAATATTCATAATTCCATTTGACGCCCTAGATAGAGCATACAGGACTACTAGTAAAAATTATTTTGAATGTATCTTCGTACCTTATCAACGCGATCCAGGGTGCTGCGGTGGTCTTCGGGTAAAGCGCTTGACTGTTAATGTTGAAGTTTCCATAGAGCGTTTGCTGCTGTTAATTTAGTTTTTATTATCTGGTTAGTTCAACAATCGGTCAATAAAAATCCGCTCGCGAGTGGAACGACGTTTCGCAATTGTGAGAAAACGATTTAGAGAACAAAAGTACTTTGAATTTCTACAGGACTTTAGGATTTCCGATACTATAGTAAAATCTGTTGTTTGTAACAATATTAAATATTGTTTAAGGATTAATTAATGTTTTATGTGACGGAGTTTGTTATATCAGACTGTAATAAGTGTCACAATACTTACGATTTGTCATTGTAAGAAATTGGATTTAATAAACGTTAAGAACTTAATAACGTGTTTCCTTTTGTTTGCAAAATCGTGGTGTTAATTTACATCTGGAATGATTGCCATAAAGAGCAGTTGTCTGTAGTGGATCCATTTTGAATAGTCGAACGACTATACCGCGGAGCGAGCAGAGCACTCGCAAGACACGTACGTTAGTTGGGTTGCATGCACATCAGGCGAAACGCAATTCAGGTCGTTCGGATATTTTTGCGCATGGTAGTACATTTTGTCATCCTTTTCACAGTCATTGCCATTCCACTCATTTATCTCACCGTGTCTATTTTTAAATTCTTTTTATATTGTCACCTGTTTCTATTATTTTAAATCCTCTGTTTCTATATCTGTATGTTCTCGGCTGAAGAGCAGCATGTTACCTGCTGCCAGCCTGCCCGTTCTATGGGTTTCAAAAAACAATACAGAAAAAAAAATCCTGCCACATCCTCCCCCAAAAATCCGAGCTTAAGCTCCGTCTCTAATCACCACGCTGTCGAGAGGACGTTAAACCCTAAGCTTCCTTCCTTCCTCCACTACTTCTACTATTCCGCAGGTGTTAACTGCCGTCATCGGCTCAAATTCGACTTTTTCTAGGATTAAATTTTTTCCGCTCTTGTAGTGTAAAACCGCAGATTACGCGCTTCCAATATACATCTGTAGAAGAAAAGAAGCCACTTAGTGTGTTCAGTGTATCGACAGCTGTAGTTTCTTACATTGGGTTGTTCATGCACGTAATTAAAATAATTGATGTGTCACACTTGACGTATGGACAGAGGAGTGGTTAAAGCGGTTACAGCGGTTAAAGCTCAAAAAGTACTGGAAAGTTCCCACTCTCCTCTGTTACGCGTCAGAACTACGCAGTCTAGGCGCCCGCCATGCACGCAGTTTTCCACACCGCAGTGTCTGCGATTTCCGGCGATCTGTCCTGATGAGTTCATCAACCTTTTCCCGTTGATTGCCGTGCACGATCGTCCACTCCGAGCTCTGTCTGATTCATTAAGGTCAGGGCCAGCGTTTCCTTCATTACGAGCACGAATAACCCAACGTCGCAATTTACCGAAGGCGATGGAGACAGGCCGTATGGCACATTTTAGGCAGTTAAAAACCTCATTACTCCTCGCTATCTCTCACACGTTGCACACAACTATATTACACACTATTTATGATTAGAAACAGTTAATATCGCAAAATTTGTGTTTCTATTTCATAACCGGTTTCGGCCTATTGCAGACTATCTTCAGATGTGTACCACCATGATGGCAGGCGGTGATGGTGACACAGGAGGCCGCACAGATGTGAACTGCAGTTGTATATATCTGATAATGGCCTTCAATAGAAATGAAATAGAAGCAACAATTTGCGATGTGAACTGTTTTTAATTTTAATTATAACTATCGTATCAAGATCGCTGTTCATCTCCAGTATGCTTTCTAAAATATATTACACACTGCATTGCCGTGTCACATACCTGCATAGGATTGCAATTTGAGTCAGCTGATATTGTGTAATAAATAAAATTTAAACTGTGATCGTGGGTAGTGTATATAAAACATCTGTTAGAATCGTCTGTCGAATGGTGTGTGTGTGTGTGTATGATTCGTGATTATCATAGTTAATTAATAAAAACAGACCAGTTCGAGTGTAAATATTTCCAACAACAATTGTTTCTTTCTTCATCATGAGAAATACTATAGACTAAACACAAAAAAAGTTTCCAAATGCGTCTGACTGACAATTTGCTACAGTAGACTGTACGTAATACGTCCTCGTAAAAGCATGCTTATTCGCAGGGTATTAGTGTTATTTTCAAAAATGTGTTCTGCCTCGTTTACTTAATTAAAGTGTCAATATCATTCAATCACAGTAAAACCCTTGTCATCTTACTTTCATTACTATTTTTTTAAAGTATGGCCCAGCGTATTCTCTCACCAACATTATTTCTTTTGATTTTGGATCATGTGATGAAGAGAGTAATGAGGGAACGGCAGAGAGGTACGCAATGGGCAATGCGGGTTACACTGGAATGTCTAGATTTCGCAGACGACATCTGCTTAATAGCACAGCGATATCGAGATATTGAAAAGTAACTGGCTAGGTTACAGACAGAAGAAGAAGCTGCAGGCCTCAAGATAAATGTTCGCAAAACCAAAGAAAAGTGGATAAATTCGACCACCACCACTAGGTGTCCACTAACGGAGAGGATGTAGAGCAGAACCAATGTTTCCTCTACCTCGTAAGTATAGTCACGATTACAGGAGGCGCCGAGGAGGATGTTCGTAGTCGCATCCGCAAAGCAAATAGTGCGTTTTTCCAGCTATAACCCATTTGGATATACAGGAACATTTCAAGGAAAACAAAACTCCGGCTTTTCAATAGCAATGTGAAGGCAGTTCTGATGTATGGTTGCAAAACTTGGAAAGTAACGAACCACATCGAAAACCAGCTCCAAGTTTTTAGTAACCGTTGTCTTCGGCTTACTTTAAACGTAAGATGGCCAAATATAATGACGAATCAAGATCTTTGGAGAGAGACAAATCAGCACCAATCAACATACAAATCAAGGAAAGGAAATGGAAATGGATTGGGCATACGTTAAAAAACCTGATGAAGCTATTGAAAAGGAGACGTTGGACTGGAACCCTCAAGGAGTTAGGAAACGCGGTCGTCCCAAACACACCTGGAAAAGAACGATCCAGAGAGAAGCTGCAGAGGATGGGAAAACCTGGAGTGAAGTGAAGAGACTTGCTAGAAATCGCATCAGGTGGGGAAATTTCGTTTCGGCCCTATGTTCCAGAGGGAACGACAGGAACTAAGTCAATTCAAGTAAGTCCAGCGTTGTAGGGTAGATGTAAATAGAAACGGTTAGTCTCTGAAGTACTAAGGTACCAATAAAGATTAATCACGGAATTAAAAAAAAAAAAAAAAAAAAAAAAAAAAAAAAAAAAAAAAAAAAAAAAAAAAAACAGGCTAACACTGAGTTTGCAACAACGATAGACAAAATATTTTCAGTTTTGTATAAAGCAAAAGGAATTTCATGAACGAGTCCGCGATCTTCATTTTTCAATAAGAATAAAAACCGACTAATTCGCTAAAATTCTATTTATTCATAATGACGTTTCGGCATCTACCATAATCAGATCTAAAAACTTCTGAACTTTGACAGTAAAATTCATCGTCAATAATAAAATATCACATTTTATACATTTTATTATTGACTTTACTTTGCGAGTTCAGAGGTTTTTAGATCTGATAATGAAAGATGTCGAAACGTCGTAATCAATAAATAGAATTTAAGCGATCTAAACGGTTTTTATTCTTACGGAAAATATTTTCAGCTACGAACAAGATTTTCATCTCCCCTGCCAGAAGAGCACACGTCCCTCGTCTGATCGAAAAACAGTCACTCCAAAAATGACCATACTAAGCACCAGTAATGCCCAATGCTACTGCATGAAAAGGTCAACTTCAAAGAGCAGTGATGGGGAATACTGTGGTACTAAAATATCAATCTCAAAAATGTTTTTACTAACCCTCAAAACACTTTCGACAATTCTACCGCAATCTAAGCATATTGCGCCTCTGTCTGTACTTTCACTCGTCGCTGTTCCAGCGCCACTCTCAAACTCTCTCGAGTAACTACTGGCTGCTCCCTGCCTCCAGATATGCAATAACACCCGCCCAAAGGTCAACCAGCTCTTATGTTTCCCAATATACCTGAACGAAAATATGTCAAGAGCAGGCAACCAAATAAGACCTGTGACCTAGGACAGAAAAGATAATTCGACAGAGTTGTATACACATGACTAGCATCACCACAACCAACAAAAGGAACGGAATACAAAATTCGGGGGTGTCTCCAAAGTGTGTTCCAGAGTTTGTAGTGAAGAGGTCATCCATTAAAACGTGACACCTAATGCTGAAGTTTTACATCGTGAATGCCGCAAAAGTTGATATGGTATAAACTTTTGTTTTTCCTTTCCAGTATTGTGGAGAATGTGAATAAGAATATGTTTCTTACAAGTTTGAAATTACCTTTCATGTTTTTTGCAAGTATTCGTAAATAAGGAACAAATATGGTTTGCATAATAAGCGCGCCGTGAGTTACCTTGTCTCAAGATATATACGAAAATACGACCATTAAAACGTAATTTATTGTGTTAGTAATGTAACTGAAGTTTATAGCTTTACATCAGTAAAATGTTCAGATGTTTGTAAATCTATGAGACTTAACTACGTTGGTCGTCAGTCCCTAAGCTTACAAACTATTTACACAAACTTATGCTAAGGACAAGACAAACATCTATGCCCGTGGGAAGACTTCAACTCCCGACGGCGAACGGCAGCGCGCAACGCAGCAGGGTGCCTCAATGCGCTCGCCTATTCTCCCACGGCACACCAGTAGATTGCGGAAGCGTTATAGTATTTTGAATTAAGTAACTATTTGAAACGTTGAAAATAAACTTTTAGTTACCCTTGCTAAGGCCTTAGGATCTCCAAATGGGACGACTGAATGGGTGGCCACTCTACTCGCACAGTATTAGGGAGCTGACAGCATCGCTCTAATGTCTGAAATCGCGGAATTTCCGGAAACATTTGAAATGCTCCGGCACTTATGATAAGTCGAGGCCAACAAAGAATTTTACGATCTGTCTGTGAGGAAGGTAATGAGGTGATGTGTTTAAATTATCTCAGTATTATTTTTTTATTGTTTTATGGGGTAATTAAGCCACGCATTTAACTAAAATATTGACAAAAAACAAGAATTTACAGTTGTATTTAATATTTCCTGCTAGTTACGAATATGTTTTATAACCATACTAGCTGTATCTGGCAATACATATTACTGAGAAAAAGAGAAAAGGAAACACACATTTGTTACAATCGTAATTTCATAATGCTCTGTCAACGGTAATAGGATATACATCCTAAACTCCTTGCTCTGCTTTGTGCACTCCCCTCTTCCTCTCCCCGTTGCCCTTTCTGTGTCTGTATCCTTCTCTTGTCCCTCTTCCCTCTCTCTGACCATCCCCTCCTCCCCACTAGTTTTGATCATCCATTCCTCCTATCCACGCTCTCTGTGCATTTCCCTCTCTTCGCTGTCCATCTCCTCATCACGGTCACCCATACCATCTCTCCTCCCCCCGCTATACATTAATCCCCCCCCCCCCGACATCCCCTATGTACTCTTACAAGTGTAACCTAGATTTGTGTTTAATGTTCCGTTCAGTATCTTAGAACTACAAAAGTTCTTGTTCGAATACATTGAAATATCGACGCAATGTGTTCATATGTAACCAATTTTTTATTATATTTGGTACATGAACATATGTCAATATTACACGGAGCAAATGTAAAAAGTCTCGAGAAGCCATATATGTAAGGGCTATATATATTAAAGAAAAATGTACAGAGTAGCCCACCAGTATTAGAATAGTAGGTTATGTTAAAATTTCTAGTAATCGTTCAAGAACTACTGAACATTAATTATTTTGAAAAGGTTCCCCATTTATTTCATATTTATTAAACCAATACTAGATATCGTTTCATTGAGTACTAAAAACATGTGCGATATCGAATGAAACATTGTGTAAAATTTCAATGCAGGTAGAAGGCAACTGTGTGGCCAAGTGTAGTGAAATTTCCTCGTAAATGGTAGAAGGCCCGAATCTCTTTTACTTCTTGTCATCAAATAATTATGTCGTGCCTATAGCAGTTTCACTTCAAAGTAAAATGAGGACAAATCAGAGATTTATAAATCTAAATCATTTTATAGAATAGTAGAATCAGTTTATGAATACTGATATTACTATTTTTGTCCCTCTTTCGTCATTCTAGTAAGGGAGAGTTTTAAAAGGTAACATAAGTCCATTGACAAGAGTCACATACCGGTACAGTGAAACTGAAACTTTTTATCCACATTATTTTTGTCATGACCAATATTAAATGCTTACTACATTATTCAATAAATACATGACCTCAATGTCACATATTGCAAATGAATCGGGCCGGCCGCGGTGGCCGAGGGGACTGAGGCGCTTCAGTCACGGTCTGCACGGCCACTACGGTCGGGGGTACGAATCCCCCCTCGGGCATGGATATTTGTGCCGTCCTTAGTTGTAGGTAGTTCATAAGTAGTTTGTAAGTTTAGGGACTGATGGCCCCGTAGTTAAGTCCCTTAAGCTTAACAAACATTTGAAATATTTGAATTTTTTATTTGCAAGTGAATCGAACAACACTTCAGATTAATGCAATGTACAAATAACTGTAAATTCACTTGATGATCGTTAAACACTGCCGAAATAGGTAGAGCTGATAAAATAATACTAAAAAGTAATTTTGGTTTATAAATGCTTTCTTAAAATCTTACAATACATTTTCAGTCTATGAGTATTTTATTTGCATAGTAAATTTTTAACTTATATGTTCGATGACATTATGCCGAGTTACATGTTGTACGACATTACCATACACGAGCGTTACTTTACATATGCACGGATATGTAAATTTTTTATTTATATATTTTTAAGCTTTCAGATAAGTAGACAAGTTAGTTCTGTTATACATCTTTTTCTTCTGCCCATGACGTACTTCCTGTTGTGATAGTTGCAGTTTTTATCGCTGTGTGCGTCTTGTTCAATAGAGACAAATTCTGAGTTGTAAATATTGCAATTACTCCAAACTTGGTAATCGGATTTTTGACAGTTAATCGTCATTATACAAAATACTATCAGCAGAAATTATTAGCCCCGTTATAAATCTATATAAATAAATATGGAAATGTTCCTTAATTGTAACTCCAAAAACACCCTTGACCAATTGTTTTGAAATTTTGTGGTACAACTGCTTGTTACCTTCACAATGCCTTATCTAACATTTTATCACATCCACATTCTGCGCGCGTTTTCACAGTTACTCATGTCCTGCGTCATAAATTCTGAAGTTGCAACTCTTGCCCGCGTTTCCGTGAGCCAACGTTGTGTCATGCTTACTGTATCTGCGTTTAAATATTATTATACAAGACGAAGCTCCTGTCCTTACCGTCTTGTCTGCTACATTTATCACAACATTATTTTAAAGTAATTTTTAATAAGTTTACTTTAAGATCCATTACGAAAATAATTTTGGTAAGAATATTATGAACTTTAAGCATTTATTACCTGAAAAAATTAACTAAATGTACAAATAAATATCGTCATAATTATGAAAGACTGTGCATGTTCTAGATTTATTGGTAAGATAGTAGAAAAATGCTCTAAATGTAGAGGATAAATTACACATTATTCTTGTAAACTTCCTTGAAACTTAATCTCAAGTACGTTGGTTTCTTACCAGACAGGACTAATGAATGATACTGAACGAATTGTATTAATAGTCACAAATAAAAAGGACCGTTTCTTGAAAACTCGTTGTCTGCGAAAAATAATAACAGTTTTTTGCAGTATATGAATGCAATGCAATGGACGAAGGTGCCAATAGCTTTATGGAATTCTCAAAGAATGGAAGAAAGTATCACGTACGCGAACAACAGAAGTAGAATCTGCGCACCAGATAGCATCTTCTGTAGAAATGTAACCTTGCATTTGGACGAATGGCATCAAAAACTTCGTTACTTCATTGGATACCTTTCCAATACGTATGGCAAAAGATTCTCTTATGAATTCAAGTGAAATAGGCTGAAAATTCTGTGCTACACATGAACACAGAAAAATGTTACGGTTTAGGTACTGAGGGTAAAGGTTCAGTAATAGGCCTTTAGAGCTTCCTAATACAGGAATTATTGATTTTTATGTTACAAAAATGTGGGGAACCAAGTCAGCATTTCGGGGAAACACGAAGGTCCCAGGTTCGAAACCTGGTCCGTCATATAGTTTGTATTTGCCAGGAAGCTTCTGTAAATAATCTCACCCTTTCAATAGGCATATAAAGTAAAAGTGAAATGTTCAAATGTTTGTTAAGCTTATGGGACTTAACTACGGGGTCATCAGTCCCTAAACTTACAAACTACTTATCAACTACGTTATACTAAGGACGGCACAAATATCCATGCCCGAGGGGGGGATTCGAACCCCCGACCGTAGTGGCCTTGCAGACCGTGATTGGAGGGCCTCAGTCTCCTCGGCCACCGCGGCCGGCTAAAGTAAAAGTGAGCGAGATTGAGAGAAAAGAAGTATGGATTTCTCCAGTATACTATTTGTTGATATAGATTATGAGCTCATACCACTTCAGCCACTAAATACAATTAATTTTCCTTCCTAACGTAGTCTTACTTAAATAAAAGTTTAAATGGTAGAACAATGAGCGTTGTTTCGTGTTACAAAACGTTGATCTCTTTGCAAGTATGGATATTATATTGCTTTATTTAATTTATGTAGATGTTTTGAGACACGTACGCCGTACGTATTATTCGACACATTATTCGATTAAAGTTTAGACACGTTCATTTAATTACGTGAAAAATTTGTCGCCACGCGGGAATAGCCAACACCGCCTAGACACGAGTCCTCAGAACAGCCCACTTCAGGCCACACCGAGAACGCCGTCATCGCTAGCTGATTGGGTGGTTGCTGGGGCACAGGCCACTGTCTCGTACCGGCCACCGCGGCCTATTAGTGTGACATGAGGCCTTATATCTAGAAAGTGTGAGAATAGCTACACGGTTGTAGGCGCCATGTCATGGTCTTCGCAGGCGCTACCTCCGAAGGTTGGAATCCTCTTTCGGGCACGTGTGAGTTTGTGTGTGTGTGGGGGGGGGGGGGGTCCTTAGGTTAGATTAACATTGTTTAAATATCGCAGAGATTTTCATATGAAGGGCAACCTCAGCTAAGATATTTTTATATAATTAAGGAACTTTGGAACAATTAAAAATGTAGATGTGACAGTAACTAAAATTGGAAATTACTGAATGAAAGTCGGTTGATCCACAGCAGCTGTTCTTATTTGGAGTCGTGAAGACTCACACTACCAGTTTTGCAACAGGAAAGTTGCATCTTCAGGTGCTATAATTGTTTTCACATTTAATTGTTGGGATGGTTAACGGTGGTTATTGGTCAGGCCAATCCGCTTGCTTTTCTCCCCTAAGCTCGTCAGACATAAAATTGTCCTGACCGTCCGGCTTGAGTATTGGGTAAAAATTCTTAAAAATCCATCCTCTCGATTTTATATCTGTGACTTGCCTCGTTCCTCATTTAAACTGACGTAATCGATGGCCAGGTGCTGTTGACATAGTAAGTTTCATCGGATCCACTACAGCAGTAAAAAACTGCGAATTTCGTTTTGTGCTGTTGATACGGAATGGCTGTAACTGACAACCTACCATGTCGTGTACCAGCCGCAGGACTAGCGCCGACTGACTGTACGGACTTTCATTCAGTCATTTCGAATTTTAGTTATTACAACATACACATTTTTAACTGTTGCAAAGTTCCTATAATTATTAAAAGTTTTATCCGTTGCAGCAACACCCCCCCCCCTCCCCCCAGTTGCAAGGTCGCAAAAATAAAATTCGCAGTCGAATCACAGGATTAAAGGGGCAAGAAGTGCATTGTATATAAAGCTTTCTCAAAAAAATGACAAAATTTGAAATAGTAATACGCTGTACTGCAGCATATTGGTAAAATAAGGAACTGTACAAAGTATTAAATTCATATAGACGAAGAACTTTTAGATACTTACATAAATTCTATAGGTCATGTCAATGCTATAGAGATTTTATTATATCTATTGTGTCGCTATTTTGCTTACAGTAATACCAATTACCAATCCACAACAACCATGTCTAGAAAGCTGCTCCACTTACATGAACAAAGATCTGTCATTTTCACACACACATTTTATTATTAATTCCAACCAGATATCAGTTCATAGACCTTGTTAAGCTGTACGTTCTCAACTATATTTGGTATGCTATGGTAGATATTTTATTACGTCCGCTTCTTCCCTACTGACTTTCCTACTTCTGTCAGGTGTTAATACCGAAATATTTCGTTCTATGATGTCATGTTCTTTGATATTATCGACCTTTACTTTGTACAGTAGTATATGACTCTGGTATGCGGTCAGTAGTCTGGTTTATGACTGTATTGGTAGTTATATAGTGGTTTTGCATACTCAAAGTTCCGTTGTTTCATAAGAATACTGTATTACAAGACCCTTACATCCTGTAAGTTAATTCCCCCATTTCTCTTCATCCCTACTACATGTTTTATCCAAAGATACACATATTAAGACATATCCCTGCACGTGATGTTCAGTGTGGTTACAATGTGCCCTGTTTAAACCTATAGGGTACAATTTATGTAAGTAGCTAAAAATTCTTCGTTTGTATGAACTTAACACTTTGTACAGTTGCTTATTTTGTCAATACGCAGCAGTGTAGCGTATTACTATTTCACATTTAGTCAATTTTCTTGAAAGCTTTATACGCAGAGTACTTCTTGCCACTTTAATCATGTGATTGTACTGCAAATTTCATGTTGTATTTATAGATGTATATTATTCTTAACTGTTTCCTGTACAGATACCGTAAGAAGGGCAATAATTTCCCCAAACCGTTTGCAAATAAATCTACAACCTTGCAATTGTTTACTTTTCAAACCCCCTTTAATTATGTATTAGTTTCAGTAATTTGTACGTATAAGAACTGATGACCACAGTAGTTTGATCCCATAGAATTACAAACATTGAAAACGTTTGAATTTAATAACTATGTCCTACCTTCAGCGACAAGATCGCACCCCCAATTTTCGACCTGCACTGGGTGACGACAGTAGTACAGGTTTTCATGGAAATGGAACCAAAGGCAAGGGACTAAACTACAATAGTCATCAGTCCGTAGCTTTACTAACTACTTAAACTAACTTATGCTGAGAACACACGCTCGAGGAAGGACTCGAACCTCCGACGGGGAGCAGACACGAACTCCGCAGCAAGGAGATACAGACCGTACGGCTACTCCCTCGCTACACAGGTTTTTAGTCTAACGACATAGGACCGGGAGCATCACATTGTCTAATGATATTTTGCCTCAGAAATGTGTTTTCTCTGATTTTTACAAAAAATATGAGTGACAGGATACAGTTTAGGGCTTAATAACCCGTCGTCAGCGTCGCTCGGAGATTTTGGGTAATAATGGAAAAGGAAATCGACTTCGCTCTTTCTCAGGAACCATTTCGATATTTGCCGTAGTAATTTAGGAAAATGAAGAAACGCCTAGATCTTGATGGCTGGAAGTTGGTTTCAACAACCGTTAAAAATAGGACTAAATCTTAAGTTACAATAGAGTAGCTATTTATTTGAGGTTTGATTCCATTTTTTGGAACATTGTAATCAGCGACTACAAATTAATGAATATAATATAGTATGCAGCATTGGTCGTTTTTATTAGTGGTTTTGCAGACCGATTTCAATCACATAAAATCATCTTCAATGCGCCAGTCACCGTAATATCAACTATGCATAATCATATGTCATATGCCACATTCAGGTAATATCGCATATGATTAGGCATAGCTGATATTACGATGACTGGTGCATTGAAGATGTGATCGAAATCGATCAGCAAAAACATTAATAAAAACGAACAATGTTGCATACTACATTTGTTATTATTATTATTATTATTACTTAGCTATAATTTACAACCGATCACTCAGCGAAAGATCCATACCCAAAGACTGGAAAGTTGTCCAAGTTACTCCAATATTCAAGAAAGGCAATAGGAGTGATCCTCAAAATTACAGGCCAATCTCATTGACGTCGATTTGCAGTAGGATTTTGAACATATACTTTGTTCGAATAATATGAACTACCTCGAAGAGAACGACCTATTAAACAATAGTCAACACGGATTCAGAAAGTATCGCTCTTGCGAAAGACAGCTTGCCCTTTATTCACATGAAGTGTTAAGTGTCATCGACAAGGGATCTCAAATCGATTCCATATTTTTGGATTTCCGGAAGGCTTTTGACACTGTACCCCATAAGCGGCTTCTAATGAAATTGCATGCTTATGGAATATCTTCCCAATTGTGCGATTGGATTTACGATTTCCTAACAGAAAGGACACTGTTCGTTGTAATTGACGGTAAGTCATCGAGTAAAACAGAAGTGATATCTGGCGTTCCCCAGGGAAGCGTTATAGGTCCCCTACTCTTCCTTGTGTTTATAAACGATTTAGGAGACTATCTGAATAGCTCCCTTAGACTGTTCGTTTATCGGTTAGTGAAGTCAACAGAGGATCAAAAGCAACTGTAAAGCGATTTAGACAAAATTTTTACATGGTGCGAAAATTGGCAGTTGACACTAAATAAAGAAAAATGAGAAGTAATACGCATGACCACTGAAAGAAATCCGCTGAACTTCAATTACGCTATAAATCAGTCAAACCTTGAGGTCGTAAATTCTACTAAATACCTACGAGTTACAATTACGAACAACTTTGACAGGAGAAAAACACATAGAAAATATTGTGGGGAAGGCGAACCAAAGGTTACGTTTCATTGGCAGAACGCTTCGAAGATGCACCAGCTCCACCAAAGAAACTGGCTACATCACACTTGTGCGTTCTCACCTGGAGTACTGTTGCCCCTTTCGGGACCCTCACCAGGTGGGACTGACGGAAGACATTGAGAAGGTTCAGAAAAGGACAGCTCGTTTTGTTTTATCACGTTGCGGCGGGGAAAGCGTCACGGAAATGTTGCACGAATTGGGGTGGAAATCATTAAAAGAAAGACGTTATTCATTGCGGCGTGATCTGTTTGCGAAGTTTCAATCACCGACTTTTACTTCTGAATGTGAAAATATTTTGCTAGCACCCACCTACTTAGGGAGACATGACCATCCCAATAAAATAAGAGAAATCAGATCGAAAACGGAACGATTAGAGAATGCAACGGTAGAGAAAAGATATGAAAGTGGTTAATGAACCCTCTGCCAGGCACTTACATGTGATTTGCAGAGTATCTATGTAGATGTAGATTATAGCTATTTACTTTCCAGCATCTTATAATCGTTTCATAGTTTTCAAAATGAAAAACCAATATTGCACATTAATAATTTATTAAATGACGACCGATTTCGGTGCACTGTGTCGTCACCATCATCTGCACCGAGACCGGTCGTCATTTAATAAATTATTTATGTGCGATCTTTTTTTTTCATTTTGAAAACTATAAAACGATCAGATCGCCTCCAAACCCGATTAAGTCAGGTAATCTTTCTTACGATCGTAATCAGAAATCGCCACTTGCCTTCAGTAGGTGAGACGTGGAGGTGGGCAGCTGTTGAGCGCAGGAATTGGTGGTGGAGTGAGCAGCGGCGGAGTGTTGGCAGGAGGTGGCGGCGGCAGCTGGTGTCCGGACAAAGGCGGGCTAATCCTTTCAAGGGAGGCGCGCATTGTCTGCGAGGCGAAGCGCGCCGAGGCGGCGCAAAACGCCGCCAGCGACGCGCGCCGCAAAAACGACCCACCGACCAGCCACACACCACAGCAGCGGGCTGTCGACACACCGCCCTGTGCCCTGTGCCCTGGCAGGCACTCTGCACACTGCCCAACGGTGCCTCACGTCTTCATGCCTGACTGGCGAGGTTGATCTTGCTATCACTGCAGACCGATTTAAACTATTGCATATATTTTTGACGAATTACAGCGTTCAAATGAATGAAAATAAATCGCAGTTTGCGATGTTATGGCCTCACTGTATTAGGTTTAGATGAAATACCAAACTGTGGCGAATGAAAATTTGTGTCCGGCCGGGATTCGAACCCGGGTCTCCTGCTTTCTAGACGTGAAGTGACGTCTGTTCTTTCGAAACTAGAAAGCAGGACACCTGGGTTCATATCCCGGCTGCCCAATCGCAGTTGATGTCATATATTCTGTGAATATTAAATAATAACAACTGCAGGATCAGAAGTGACGTCTGTTCTTTCGGAACAGACGCCACATCTTTTTATATAATATGCCGGCAAATTTGAAGCCCTTACTCTTACGGGAATTAGTTTCCTAACTACGAGTTTCAGTACTGTGGGCAGGGCGAAGCTGGGAATTTGTATCAGACGCGAGGCGTGCTTAGGTAGTCCTTGCAGGGGCTGTGATCCCTGGGTCCTAAGTGGTGTAGGGGTCAGCGCAACTGCCTAGAAAGCAGGAGACCCGGGTTCGAATCACGGCTGGGTACACATTTTCAGCTTTGCCCAATATTCTGTGAAGATTAAATAATAACAACTGCAAGATCAGAAGTGACGTCTGTTCTTTCGGAACAGACGCCACATCTATATAAATCTCCATTCGCCACACTCTTCCCTACATCACAGCCTATTTGTTCTATAATGCTCGCAGCCACAATACTGTATCCCCGCGTAAGGGAGAACAGACCATGAGGTATCGAGACACAATTAATTGTCGTCAGGAGCCCAGCCTCGGCTTGTATACAATTATATATATTTTTGACGAATTATAGCGTTCAATTGTGTCTCGATACCTCATGGTCTGTTCTTCCTGATGCGGGAATACAGTATTGTGGCTGCGATCATTATAGAACAAATAGGCTGTGATATAGGAAAGAAACAGTGTGGCGAATGGAGATTTGTGTGTGGCGGGAGACATGCAGGGAAGAGTCCTCTGCAGTCGCGTTGATCACTGTGTCTTCGGTGGCGGAGTGGTCAACGCGTCTGCCTAGTAAGCAGGAGATCCCGGGTTCGAATCCCGGCCGGGCGCAAATTTTCATTCGCCACAGTTTGGTATTCCATCTAAATCTAATACAGTGAAGCCATAACATCGCAAATTGCGATTTATTTTTATTCGATTAAAACTACTTGCTGGTTGACGCTTTCACGTGGCGCTACAGTGTTGCCATATACGCAGCCGGATACCAGTCAACTGTAGGCGACACACAAACAGATCGGCTCACTTAAAAAATTGATGTTTATAACGTGGAGCAGTGTGATAAGATGCCGGTGTACAGAATGACCAGCCAGTCTAAAACAGGTTAGAGAATTAATTAAAAAAATTTATTTCAAAACTTCGCCTAAGTTTTACAAGTGTTGTAACACTGCAACATCCGCCTTGACAACGTGACCAAGGCTGTCCACCTTGCATGACAAAGCCGGACAGAACCAGCATTGAATGCAGATTCTAAATACACGCCAGCCTTCTGCCGTCCGTGCTGAAACTACTGACGTTTCCATGCTACCGTGGAGCCAATAGCAGACACCCACGTTTGATAACGTGTGCTACTGCAGTAGGACTCAGAGGTGCGAGATCAGTTCCTTCGCTCTCTTCAGTTTTAGCTCTCGTACAGAACAGACGCACTCGAATGGCCCAGCCTTAGTGCGGGGTGAACGGCCGCATGCCGTCCGCTCCCTCCTGGCGGCTGTTTGGTATCAGCCACCAACTATGTGAACCATAACCTTTACCTTTTCCGTTTTCTAATCATCCGACCCCTGGGCGAGTCCCGTATTCAGTACTTTAGAATATACTAAATATTAACTCGAAGCCTATCTTTTTTTTTTGCCAATCAGCCACCCTTTCTTAGGGCGCCCACAAGCCTTCACCGCTCCGCCATCCATCCTGACTACGCCTCCAACGCATCTTATTTATGCAGCACTGGGATGGGTTGTACATTTTTCGTATCATCCTTGGGATGAAGATTAAGTGCTGTACACCGGCAAGAGTTAGTGGCGGCTCAGCAGCAGAAAACGGGTGCTTAAGTTCTCAATATTTGCAAAAACCTTTGCTGTATCAACGTCGCTGCTATATGAAGAAACTATTTATTATTTACGACAGGCCTGTTTCAGCACAATTGCCATCTTCAGGATTCTGTTCAAATGTTTGTAATCGTATGGGATCAAACTGCGTTAGTCATCAGTCCCTAGTCTTACAATCTACTTAAGCTCGGGTACACTAACCGAGGGAGGATTCGAACCTCCAACGCGGGAGGCCGCGCGATCCGTAACGTGGCACTCCAGACCGCTCGGCTACTCCCGAGTGCCAGGATTCTGTGAAGATAATACAGATAACATAGGAATAATATTCCAATTTTGAATTTGATAATATATACCAGCGGTCGGCAACTGGCGGATCGCGGTCCACGTCCGGACTGGAGTAGGCCAAAAAATGGACCGCCAAAAGTATTTTGAAAGTGTAAGTTACATACTCTAATTATTAATTTTTTTCTGTAGATATCAAATCAAGAAATTAATTTGTGATTTCTTACAAAGTGACCCATCATTCCATTGCAAGCTGATACTATGAAAGAAATATTTTAAGTCAAGAATTTCTTCATTTTGCAACAATTTTTGAATATAAAAATAATCCTGAAATAGACATTATCATAGTATCAAATTTCTTGGCAGATCGTAAGAAGAAATTTCGGGTAAGATTCAAAGTAATATAGGAGTCGTCACGATTCTTAAAATCATCATTTGAAGTTTGACCTGTAGGAGAATGGACGGATGTGGCTGTGTTCAACATTTCAAAGCCTTTACTCCAAGTGCAATAGACTTGCAAGAAGACATTTCATTCCAAACGTATAAAGAATTTAGGAATCAATATGTCCCGGGAAAAAAAAAGAAAATTGAAATAATTAAGTAAATAAAAATAAATAAATAAATTACGATCAACCTGGCTGCTATGTTTGGCTCCACATATATTTGTGAAATTTCATTTTCAAAAATGAATTCCTTGAAGAATAATTATGGCTCAAGATTAACGGTCGCGCACTTACAAGACTGTTCGTATAAGCTGCTCCGCACGTGATGCTAACTTTAAGTACCTGCTGAAGACCTCAAATGTGATTTTTCCCACGAATTTTTATAACAGATATATGCACATTTCATAGTATTTCATACTTTCTAGTGAAAATTAAAAAAAAAAAAAAAAAAATGTATGTATAATGCACGAAATGTTTTCATTTTATTTCATACTTTTTGTGAGTAAAATTAAAAATAAATAAATAGCAGATAACATATGTTTTTCTGGATTTTTTGTACAGCATTGTTTTACATCTGTTATATTTCACATTACACTGAGAGTGAATATTAAAATAAAGAAATATTAAAGAATATGACTTTTCCGGATTTTTGAATACAAATATGCCTGTCAGTTGTGTTTCGTATTATTTTGTGGGTGAAAATTAAAATAGAAAAATTAATAAGGAACGTGTTTTACATCTGGACCTCGATAAAACTTTTCAAAGTTATCCGGACCCCTCGAAAATTACTTGCCGACCTCTGAGATAGCCTAATAATATAGGTACAATAAGTTTACGTGTACTTCCTTGTACATTCTCTCATTTGCTGTCATTATGATTTGACTATTTTATTGCTGTCAGTAGTGAACGCATTTAGTATCGTTCTTATATATCAGACAAATTCCGAATATAATTTTTATTTTCGTTTTTTTGACAGCTACTTTGACAGCTCAGACAGCGATGTTACATGGTTACAATCGTTTCTGTTTCATTGGTATTAATTATATCTCTGTCTGTTTAGGTTTTGTGAAATTACGAATTTGAAATGTGTTTATATTCGTATACAGGGTGAATCTAAATTCGCGCACTCGGGCTTCGCAGTGCGATTGCTCACATGCTAGCAATAAAAAATGTTTGACACAAAATTTCGTCCTGCGCATATTTCCGGCAGTATATGGACGTCGAAGATTCAGGTGTGTGTGTCCCATACGTCACTGTGTTTCAGAATTACGCTACCACACCAACAAACTTCTAGGGGATGTGGGAGATGCCTTGAGGAACAAAGTGAACATAGAAACCCATGCCCGGAAATTTCATCAAATGACGCTACAGAGAGTCGAAGTTGCTGAAGGGGATGTCTAGCGGCAGGAGCTGCTGCCTGTGACGTGGACTCTCCGTAGTGTCGTTGAAAGGCGTTTCCGGGCATGGGTTTCCGTGTTCATTTCGTTCCTCAAGACGCCTAACACATCACTTATACTTTTGTTGGTGTAATAATGAAACACACTGACGTATGGAACACACAGCCATCTCAGTCTTTGACGTCCATTTACTGGCGGGAATATACGCAGGTTGAAATTTTGTGGGAGACATTTTTCATTGTTGGCAGGTGAGGAATCGCGATGCTAAGCCCAAGTGCGCGAATTTAGATTCACCCTGTATACATTCTTTTATGATAATGTGTATTTTGTACAACTGGTGATGTCGAACGTTTTTATGATTTGCAAGTTTCTGAAAGATTTGAAGTAATTATTCGTGTAATTGTATGTTTGCAATAATTACTGTTAATTTCGTAGTAGTAGTATGACCTCTGCTATGTTTGTTAATTTCGCTTATCTGTTTATCTCTTGGGTAGGATTCTATAAATGAAATTTTCAACATAGCTGTAACCATGTAACATCGCTGGCTTAACTGTCAAAATAGCTGTCAAAACACGAAAAAAATAATAAATAAATAAATAAAATAAAGAAATCGGAATTTGACTTATGTATAAGAATGATAATAAAAGCGTTAATAAACAACAATAAAACACTCAAATCATAATAATAACAAATAAGACAACGACATTACAAGGAAGTAAAGATTAATATACGTAAACTCGTAGTACCTATGTTATTATTTTATATTATCACGTTCAAAATTGCATTACTATTCCTATGATATCTATATTATCTTCACAGAAACCTGACGATGGCAATTGGGCTTAAACAGGCCTGTCATAATTAATAAATAATTTCTTTATATAGCAGCGTCTTTGATACAGCAACGTTTCCTACATTCTCAATATGACACACATGACGCAGCGAGCCCAGATGAATACAAAATTCTCAATATTTAATCTCATGTTGTAACCTAACCACACGTGATATACTCGCCGTTCAACCATCTCAAGCAGAAATAAAATCTCGACTTCTTGGTACACGACGAATAAAGCTTACCTCAATGAGGAAATTAAAAACATAAAAGTAATCAGATACAGCGTTAAAAGCAAACTTTAAATCTCACTATCAGTGGTTAGCCTAACTGAAAATATCCTCACACTGGCTGGTGGTTATACGAGCAGCCGTGTTAAGAATCAGTCGGCAATCCTGCTTAGCCATCTCATAGGATGAAAAATAGGAGCGAATAAAAAGTCATTACTACTATGAAAGATATGTACCAACGAAAACTTAAACAATGCGACTAAGTTAGTAGAATCAACAGTCAAATTAATGTTTATTTAGAAATTAAGATAATCGCAAATGACTGGATTCAAATCCACCAACTTCAACGCAGGAAGCAATAACTATACGACTGTACTCGTATGCACTGCTAAGCTGCAGACTACACCTAGTAACAACCCTTAAATGCAGCCTTTCAAGAGCACGTAAATCATACTAAGTTTCGTTAAATAGCATGAGATTTCTGTTATATAATACACTACTGGCCATTTAAATTGCTACACCAAGAAGAAATCTGAGTTGTGTGAAATTGGATGTCTTTCTGGGTTCCGACTGTTAAAATCCGCTGCTATAATACGGAAATTCCGTTCTCCAGACATCAAAATGACCTCATTTCATTCCTCCTTGGTTAATGCCATCTTCGTTTACCTGAAAAAAGGGTTGTAAGTTTTAAATCATGCTACTTCAAATGTGTTTACAGGAAAGAATTTCTCTTAAAATGCTGATGTTATTTTATGTATCACACGACCCCATTTCCATGTAAAAAAATTGACTTAGAATCAAGATGGCCGATTTAAAAATGGCGTCCATGGTCGATACATACCGTAAAAGGTAGACTACCTCACCCATACCTTACTGGAATATTCAGGTATCCCAAATCCCGCAGGGTTTTTGAAATAACAGGGTGTACTGCGACTTTTTAATCACCATGTGTATTAGATAACAACTTAGTGTAAAGAGGCTCGCTGACCTGGTGACAGACACGAAAAATAGACAATCACACAACACAGACACACACACACACACACACACACACACACACACAAACACACACACACTCCTCCTTGCGTTATCGCAGACAAATAAATGCGAAGTAATCAGGCCCCTATAACACCACCACACCGGTCCTGCACGCGGTATTATGGTTTCGGACAATATTGTATTCTGGATTCCACAATCGCATAACACTTGTACGCATTGCCGGTACATTCACCAGCCAGCAACACATCCGTGAAGTGCTGGACCTTGTTGTCCTAGCATAGCTTCAGAGATTGCCAAAGGCCACATTGTAACATGACAAGTGCGACCGGACAACATTTTCAAAGTAGGAAAACAGCAAACTTTTATACATTTATATTTGTAGAAAAACAATCTGGATTGTGAAAGTTTATTTTATTCACCCGGTTTCGACCTTAACTTAGGTCATCTTCAGAATCATATATACAGCCAATGCGGCTGGTACTGACTTCTCCAGGACTGCCCTGACTGCACACTCTGGCTACACGCTGGTAGCAGTTACCACCATGTGGCGGCAGTGTGCAGTGGCTGGTGCTGACCTCTCTGGTGCTGGCATTGTGGCACGCACTGCCTAGTCGTTGGTAACAGTTACATGCCGCAGACACAGTGTGCAGTGGCTGATATTGACTTCTCCTGGTCTGCCAAGCTGCATACTCATCCTGCTCGTTGGTAACTGTTACGCATTTCAGCCACAATGTGTATTGGTTGATGCTGAATTCTCTAGGGCTGCCATATCTGCACACTGTGGCTGCTCACTGGTAACAGTTACAACCATGTGGTCGCAGTGTGCAGTGGCTGGTGCTGACTTCTCTGGGGCTGGCATTGTGGCACAGTCAGCCTACTCGTTGATAACAGTTACATGGTGCCGTACAGTGTGCTGTGTCTAGTACTAACTTCTCCATGGCTGCCATGGCTGCCCCCTGTGTCTGCACCCTGGTGAAAGTAACCACCATGCAGTCACAGTGTGCAGTGGCTGGTACTGACTTCTCTAGGGCTGCTATGGCTGCACACACATCCTGCTCGTTGGTAACAGTTGCAGAATGCACCCACAACATGTAGGGGCTGGTGCTGACTTTTCCAGGGCTGCCATGGGCAAATGGGTACATGGGCTGTATGTTACTGAAGATAAGGCCTAAGATAAGGCCGAGACTGGTTAAATAAAGTAAACTTCTGCGATAACGACTGTTTTTCAATATAAGTAGTTGGAGTGTTTCAGTCCACCATTGGTTTGCATTGCTACTTGGCCTGTACATGTTAAATTGTAAAATGTAAAACGAGGGTCATAAAAATTTCCAATAAATAAATCAAACTGCTCTGTCTCTTATCGAAAACGGCTGGTCAGTGATTTCGGAAGGACTGCCCAGTATACACTGCTTGCTATTACAGCAGATCAACCTTAGCCATATGTGCAAGAAGGATACACTTCTACACTCCAAGAACAAATTTTGAGCATATTTGTTTCAAAATGAATGTCTGCACGTTGAAATAGCGACAAAACTCAATACTGATTTCGTCATTCCGAATGTGGCTGAAGTGCCAGTCATCTGATCTTTGTACAGTGTGCTATCTCTCTAATCTGGCAGCGATATCTCCGGTTCTTCTTGCTGCTGTATTTTCTACGGCCGCCAATGTACAACTGGAAGCCTTGGGACGGTGATTGCACTAGAGAGTGACGTGTGTCCGTGCACTGGAGGTTTGGCTTATCGTGTTTCGGTTCGCAGTCAGGCCACGTCCGCGCCCTGACGGCTGTGTACACCCTCTTCCCCGGCCGCCGGAGTCGGGGCTGGCGGCAATGTTATTACGGGGTGGCCACAATCTGGCCCGGGGCGGCGCGCATGCGCAGACGGCCTGTTGCGTTGCGGCCGTCACGTCGCCGCATTTGCCCGCGGTGTTTGCCGGCCAGCAGCTTACCTTGCACAAACAGCCGCCCCCGCAGCATAAACACGCCCTCCTGCTGCGCGAACGTGCCTAATCGCCGGCTCGTCCCCAAACACACCGCCCTCTAAATCCCTGCCCCCGATACCGACCTATTGCCGTCTGGCGGCCAGCGGCCGCCCAAGTGGCAAACAGATTAAATCCATGCACTTTGCTCCGGGTTATCTCTTGAAACATTGTTCGAGCTGTTGTACAGCGTGCAGGGAACCACGTATATGTGTTTACTGCTTCATTTTCGTGTCTAGTTCAAATTTTTCTGAAACTATTGGGCTCAGCCGCTAGGTTATTTGTCCGTAGCTTTCAAACTACTTAAACTAACAAGGAAAGTACATGGGCTCGAACAAACAAATCTGTATGAACGTTTGGTTACAGGATCTCTACGTACACCTCAATGTGCTGGTGGGTGTCGGTTTTCTGCAAAGCTCTGCAACCATGCCCTAGATAGCACTGTAGATGTAATTGTAGACGCCATACGTAATGCAGATATCTTAACTATAACTTATGTAATAATCATCGTACATGTTCTCTAGCGAATTCTCATCAAAAGCCGTGATGATAGTTGCAACTTTAACCTTCTTTCCGAAAGACTGTTGGTATTCACAGCCACTGCTTCCATCGCTTCTTCCCGCACTTACCGTAGCACTACCGCTTGCAACGAGTTGTTCGTCATTATCACCCTATTATCATTATTACGAGTTTGTAACAACAGTATCTAACTTATGCTCATATTTATGTACCATAACAGATACGAGAAGCATGAAATGATTCATCTTCTACACTAATACCATCTTCACGAAGAAGGGTTCTTCGTAACTTCAACTCAACTAATTGCAATACATTAACAGGATTGATTAGTAATCGCCGCCCCATCTGACGATTCCCCACACAAATAACATCATAAAACGCAGCTTCGGAGGCACACTGTACTACACTTTAGTGTAGACTAATACCACCTTCACAAAGAAGGGTTCTTCGTAACTTCATCTCAACTAATTGCAATACATTAGCAGGATTGATTAGCAATCGCCGCCCCATCAGACGCTTCACCACACAAATAACATCATAAAACGCAGCTTCGGAGGCACACTGTACTACACTTTAGTGTAGACTAATACCACCTTCACAAAGAAGGGTTCTTCGTAACTTCATCTCAACTAATTGCAATACATTAGCAGGATTGATTAGCAATCGGCGCCCCATTAGACGCTTCACCACACAAATAACATCATAAAACGCAGCTTCGGAGGCACACTGTACTACACTTTAGTGTAGACTAATACCACCTTCAGAAAGAAGGGTTCTTCGTAACTTCATCTCAACTAATTGCAATACATTAGCAGGATTGGTTAGCAATCGCCGCCCCATCAGACGCTTCACCACACAAATAACATCACAAACGCACCGTCCCTACTGGCAAACCGACAGGTCAAAGTGCAATGCGGCGTGGCACACGCAGAGGCCTCTAACGGACGACTGCAGAGTTTTGCAGATGAGGGAGTATCACTAGCGCAATAAGGGATCTTTACATTATCTCTCATACGATTTTGGTGTATATGTGTTTGTTCGAGCCCAAGTACTTTCGTTGTAAGTTAAACTAAGCTAACGACAACACACACATCCATGCTCGAGGGAGGATTCGAACCTCCGACGCGGGAGGCCTCGCGATCCGCAACGTGGCGCTCCAGACCGATCGGCTGCTCACGCGCGGCTTACGTCTCTAGTCGAATGTCGGTGGCATAAAACGAAAATTTCGGAATTTGTCTGCGACACCCTTTTAATTTCAGTAACATATTATGCTGCTTTGTGATGAAGTGTTTTAGCTCTCATAGCACTTGCTGATGTAGCTCCACATACATAAAGTTTGTTTGTGCTATTTTATGACTTTTTTATTCGTATGGCTTGTATGGTGATATTACAGTCTTAATTAAAATTTTTAATATATAGAGGATTACGTATACAAAATTATATATAAATACGCACAATAAAAAAAGCAAACACACAAACCACAGAAAATGCTATAAACCATTCTACACCTCTTTTTGTCACCGAATGCAGCTCACTGACTACACCAGGAAATTTTCGTAGTGTACAGTCTTCAGTCAGGTGCTGTATAGTTTTCACAGAATCACCACAGTCACACACCAAGGTATCTTTGTATTTCCACTCATACAAGCAAGCACTACATCTTCCATTCGCTGTGCGGAATCGGTTTAGGGACGTCAGTAGTTTTCTGCAAAGACCGAATCCATTTACAGCTTTGTTGGAGTTAGTTATGAGATGAATGTCAGTCGGAAGAGACTTGCGCAAACCTCTTTCCATCATACACAACGGACGCATCTTGCACTGGCCATGGTGGTATTCTGAATTTGAGTCTGCTGGTAGATATATTCTTCAGTTGATTGTCTAGAAGTGAGTTCTGATTAGAAGAGCTCTTGTGCAACACTCTTATTGTTGTTGATTCTCGTCTTATTAGTGGAGGTGGAATGTTACACAGTACAGGCAGCCATGGAAGTGGTGTAGACATTGTAGTGCCACTGATTAATCAAATTGCTTGATGCAGTTTAACGTAGACTGTACGAGCATGTGCTCTGGTTTTCGATACTGGAGCACAGTATTCTGCTGTGGAGTAAACTAATACCAATGAAGCAGTGCTCTGAGTATCTACATTTGCAGCCCTTGCTAACCCAGCCACTTTTCTGACAATGCCGATTCTTGTGTTCTCTTTTATGCTACGTATTCTGGATGGTCCTTGAAGGTCCGATCTAAAATGACCTCCAAGTATTTTTGGTTGGGTTATGTTCCAGGGGGTCATTTTCTAAGACCGCATTTAATTCACGAATTGTCTGGCGGCTATTAAGTTTGTAAGCGTTTACCTTTGTTTTAATTGGATTCTGCTTTAGTCTCCGACTCTCGTGTTGGCCATATCCAGGTACATAGATTAAAAAAGTGTTGGTGATAACACAGAGCCCTGCGGTAGTCCATCATTCAGCCTGCGTCATCTGCTCTCTTTCTCTCCAAGGAATACCTGAAGTCGTATTTTATGTTTTAAGATATCATTTTTGGCTCTCCAGCCAAATGTAAGAAAAATAAATTATGACGTTTACAGTTTAAACCATATGTAAAGGGTTTACTGAAATTTGCGCACTCTAACATCGAAGTGATATTCCTCACACGCCAGAAATAACAAAGTGTATATCAATATTTTGTCCTGCACATATTTCTGGCAGTAAATGGACGTCGAAGACTTAGATGGGTGTGTGTTCCATACATCAATGTGTTTCAGAATTACACAATTACACCAGCACACGTCTAGGGGATGTTGAAGGCGTCTTGAGGAACAAAGTGCCTGGAAACGTCATCTGACGGAGCTACAAAGCGCAGAAAGTGCTGGAGGTGATGTCTAGCGGAAGGCACCGGTGGCCTTAACTTAGACTCTCTGTAGCGTCTTTGACTGGCGTTTCCGGCCATGGGTTTCCTGCTCATTTTGTTCCTCAAGTCGCCTTCTACGTCCCCTGGACGTTTCTAGCTGTAATTTTGATACACACTCACGTATGGAAAACACGCCCATCTGAGTCTTCGACGTCCTTTTACTACCGGAAATATGCGTAGGACGAAATATTGTAAGAGACCTTTTTTATTTCTGGAGTGCGAGGAATCGCGCTGCGAAGCCAGTGCGCCAGTTTCGCTTTACCTTTCCGTGAGGGCATGCAAAATTTCAAATGGGCGTAGAAAATGCTTCACTAAACAATTAGAGGCAGTAAAGAAAGGGGCCCTGAAGTTGGAAAAGAACAGGATAAGGAAAAACGGAATGATTCCGGCTGTGGAAGGTTAATGCGGGTTAATACAATAGGAAGATAGGAGCGGCTGGGACTGAATTAATTAGTGATATTTAACATCATATTAAATAATTTGCATGATAAAAAAATGTGGCCCTGTTTCAGTTCTAATTGTAATGAAACTATTCCACTTCGTGCAAGTGGCATAAAATATAATTAATAATTTGTCCCCACCAAAATATCTAACGAACTAACTGGGATCTGACTACTAATAATGTTGAAAAAATATCTTTCAAATCCAACAATATTTATTACATCCTTTTAAGCAGGATAAAACACACAATGATTAATCCAATACTAAAATCATAAACAACAAGAATACATTTATAACCAAATAAGAAAGAACAATCTAATGCATATGAAGTTACTCAAATTGTTACGAAACTGGAAAATTAGTAACGACTAGCAAGTCAGAAACCCTATCGTGAAATAATATAATGTTCTTAGCGGGATAATCGAGTCGGAATACCAGTGCATGGTGGACTTTCCTAACTACATAATCCCCACTATAAGGCATAACCTGATCTATCGACTATATGTTGCTGGCGAGCACTTTGCCATACATTATCTGACGACTGCTGAGGTGCTGCGCTGCAGTGGCGTGGGGTCAGGGCGACTGTGAGCTGAAAATTTGCGCGACCACGAAATAAAAAAACTCGCTCCGTCGCTCGGAAGCTGTATTCCCTGCTATCAACCTGTGTGCGCTCGGCAGTACACATTGCCTACGATCTCAAACAATTCTGCCAAGTCAGGACCACTTCAGTGAGCGTAGATAAGTACGCACCAGTACTGAAGGTCTAAATGACTCCAGAAGTTGAGTATATCGCAACTAGTGCTTCGGTGCACTAGTATTGGCTGACTGACCTTATTCAAACCGAAAACAGGAACAATCAGCTCAAGTAAAAATCTCAGAGTGTACCCTGAAACTTATACAAGTTCACTGGTCCAAGTATCGGATCAATAAGCAAAAACTCCCGAGTCCACACACTGGGAGGACAGGACGCTACCAGACGCGTCCGTACTACAGCTCTACGAAACACGAAGTCCCATTCTATCACCGCTTCTCCACGCAAGATCCCCGAGAAACGCCGTTTTTTTACGTAAAGCCAATCAGCGCCGAGTTCTCGAACTCCAGCCAGTAAAATCTCTCAAGACAACCGCTGATTTCGAAAAGCTGGCGCTTTGAACATCAGCCAATCAAAGACGGTATACCTTCCACACACACTTTTAACGCGATTCTCACTAAACGGCTCTAACCGTCGCCCGTGAGAGCGGCTGCCTAGCCTACAGCAAACATTCCGTCGCTTTCCCTTTCGGACCCTCGGCCACAGCCGTGTGCCATGCTATCTTCTTCTAAAAAGCGCAGACGATGCCTCTCCTTCACAGTTTGGGACACAAGGCTACATTTTTACGACCTACTGCCCTTCCAGTGTGCCACCCAAGGCCAGCGCGCCCGGCCTCCAACGGTGCCACAGGGCGCAGGTAGGAAGGAATTTCACTCGCCCCCCCTCGGGGCCAAGTTAGCTCTGCATCTCACCTTAGCAAAAATCTTCCCTGCATCGTATTCCCGACAGTAATAGAAAATTGTATGTACAGGACTTATCACAACAATACGTCAACAATAAACATCGATAATAAAGATGAGAGATGGGCTGCCATCTCTCAATAATTTTGTTACTTTTGTAGGAAAACAGTCTCAAATATAGAAAATGAAGAGAGATATAGTATGATGGATAGACGTGAGGACTTATAACAAATATCAGAACTTCTGAATTAAGATCGTAGTGATGTACAAGATGTCCCAGGGGATGACATCAGTGATGTTCAAAGTAGTTACCTGTTGGACTCTTCTGAAGATTCTGATGACAAAGGTCTGAGAACTGAGTATCAAAGGTCAACCAACCAACCAATTCAGCTTTGCGACTACTAAGCTCGATAGAAGATACGCACAGAAATAGAACTCCAGAATGTGCTTAAATAATAGTAATAAATTTAAAAAAATACACTAGTGAAATTGCGCCTCAGTTTTTTGCAAAGCATGATTGAGAAGTCGGATCAGCTGTTTTTGGCTTTACATGTTTCATCTTTTGTACCAAAGGGAAATAAATCGGTGCTTTTCTTATCTAGCATGCATCATACCCAAGCGATGATTCAAATACAAAGAGCCTCGAAATGATCATATTTTACTACAACACAAAGGGAGGCGATGACATGCTAGATCAGAAATGTGCTGTCTAGACGAACTCAACGATGGCCAATAATAATATCTTTTAAAGTCCTTGATATACGTTTAAAAAACATGATATATGTTCAAGCACAGACAAAGGTACCACGCTTATATATATATATATATATATATATATAAGCCTCACGTGAAACGCCATGTGCAGAGTTTTGGCCTGCCAATAGAACATCAGCGCACCTTACGTCGATGTCTAAAAATTGAATACCCAGTACTTCATCAACCAAAACATCAGAGGAAGATATTAAAAGAAATGCGTGTTTTATTTGTGATCCCAAAAAGATAAGTAAAACAGTGTATTTATGTTTTTCATGTATATAACCTTTTTGCGTTGAATGCAGTAAAAATATGTGCGTTGAATGTCGCCGCAATTTGTGTTGAAGCCTTGCAATTTTGAAAAAAAAGTTAATATATACATTAAAAATAATATAAATATATACATTTGTCCTACCACACCCGCCACTGCACTAACCACCGAGTCATTCAACATGTAGAAAAATTCTAGTTCGTACATACTCTATTATCAGTTACACTTTGTGAAACCTCATATAAGACGAAAGCTGTAGTTACGGTCGACAGCAGGTTTAAACTGTTTGCGAGTGATAGTCTATACGTTTCTGAAAGCAATATTTTAATATGTGAATTTTGTTAAGCTCCAATCGAGTGGGTGAAAAGAGATACTGTATCAAATATTTAGAACACAAAATAAGCACTTCAGCAGTTAAATGGTAGGCGGAATTAGAACTAACGTTAGGTAAGCAAAAGGAAGCTAAGCATGGAAAGACATTATTATGGTATTGAGAGCTAACATTCTGCTGGAGAAGGTAGACGACACTGCAGTCTGGAAATGGCATCAAATAGTTGTACCACTTACGTATTGTCTGCTCATAAAACGTCACTGACAGTATTACTATGTTACCTAAGACCAGTTTTGATGGTCGTTTTTCCCTTTTCCTATTAGACCCGAATCTGTAGACCTAACAGCCAACCAACTAAGGAAACAATACACCCTGTTGTGAAAATTAAATACACGCAACCATAAAACAGTCTTTAGAAGGGAAATCGGACTTGGCTCTAATTTCGACGAAATCATCGATACTGTGCGATTGCATTGTTAGTCAAAACTCTAGATCCAATATCTGAACAGGGTATATCTTTGTTCAAATGTGCTTCTCTAGATGTTACTAACAGCAGTAGGTATTCTCAAGCAACTGTGCGTACTATGCATACTTTTGAAACTGACTATGAGAATCTAAGATATTTAGTAACTGATTCTGCCACTTATATGTTACAATGTAATGAACTAATGAAAGGAATTATGGGAAAACATATCACATGCAGGGCGCATAATTTAGGCTTGTTGGGCAATGACTATCAGAATTCAAATGTTGAAATGTTTGTAAAGTTATGCGACCTAACTGCAGTGGCTATCTGCCCCTAAACGAGTTACAGTAATGACTTCCCTCTTTTCAGCACTCAGATAAACGGCACGGCAGCGCATAAAATATGAACATACACACAAACATTCAATTTTACATTTCAAATAAATACTGAACAAGGTTAACTGTCGAACACTTGGTCTCTTGAATTCGACTGAGTGTTACAAGCTATACACATAATATCAAGGATATTGTTAACAGAATATCTACGCACGTTTCACAAATGTAAGATCATATTTCTCAAATATTACGAAATAACTAGCTGAAAACCCGACGTTGCCCGGGTTTTTATTTATTTATTTATTCCTGTATTGAGTTAGTACTTGTCCTATACTTTCTGTCTCTGTCCATTTTTTTTTCTAAAAACATGTTATATTTATCAGAGAAAATATTAGATATAAGGCTGTCTTGCATTATGTGCAAAATTATAAGTGCAATATAGAAACAGAGAAAGATAGTAATTAAAACACAAATGACATATAAAATTCTTACGATCCCATATTTACTGAGTTATATGTTTTTCAATTATTGTATAATTTATCACGTATATATCCATTTATATAAGTGCTGCACGTCTGTAAAATTTGTTGCGAATGCGAATAAACAAGTAATAGATTAATACTTAATGCGTGATGGAGTAGTTTTCCTGTTTGCGTGCCCATATGACATGAACTACGTGTCGCACTGTGTTTCAATTTCGAAGGTACATACAGCTATATGTGTGCATGCTGTGTGAAAAATTTCCTTCGGCTACAATTTTTAGAGTAGAAATTATAAATAGTAACGTCATACCAAATGCCGTAGTTTTAGTCCATGAACAGCGGAAAAATAGTAAGCGAGAAACCTTTCTCCTTTCAGTATTTTGATGTGGTTGTCAGCGAGAAAAAGTTCAATAAAGGTCTCAAATTGTGTATCAGGTTTTTTGCAAGTCGCTTTCTCATTCTCATATATTGTATTCATTAAGTCTCGTCGCATTATGTATGAGTTTCTTGCAACTCCTTTTGTCTATGACGTTATATCTCATGAAGTATGTGTCGCCCGTGGTTCTTACTATCATGGAATTGGTACCTCACGGTAAGGAAGATGCGTACCAATTTTGGTTGAAATCGGTCTTGTGGTTTAGGAGCAAATGTCCAACATCTCCACGTAATGCAGAATTTTTTCTCGCAACTCATTGTTTACGACGTCATATCACGTCGTGAAATATGTGATGTACGTGAGCATTACACTCACGGCGACTGTGCTCATGGATTGTAGCTTACGTGTACAAAATTTCATAAATATTGGAACAAAACTCTAGATTTTTATGCAGTACGTATGCACAAACACACAAACATACCGACACTCTGCTTTACATATAAAGATTTTTTTTATTAGCTGAAAACCCGGCGTTGCCCGGGTATTTACTTAATTATTCCTGCTTTTTTTCAGCTGTATATTCATTTGTATAAGGGCTGTATTCTGTAAAATCTGGTGGCAGTACAATTAGTACAAAAGAAGTAATAGCTTAAACTTCGTGCGTGATGGGGCGGTTTTCCATGAACGTTACTGTTTATGTACTCATATATCATGAACTACGTGTCGTACTGTGATACACTTTGAAGAATACACTCAACTATATGCGTGTATACTGTCTGAAAAATTTCATGTTGGTACGATTTATAGTGTAGAAATTAAAAATTATAACGTCATACTAAATGCCGCAGTTTTAGTCCATGAACAGCGGAACGTTACTGTTTACGTGCTCATATCTCATGAACTACTTGTCGGAATGTGATACAATTTAGAAGCTACATTCAACTACATATGTGTATACTGTCTGTAAAATTTCCTGTCGCTACAATTTGTAGTGTTCAAGTTATAAATTGTAACGTCATACCGAGATCCGTAATTTTACTCCATAAACAGCGGAAAAGTAGTAAGCGATAAACATTTTTGCTTTCATCGTTTTACTATGGTTGCCATCGAGAAAAAGTTTAGTAAAGGTTTGAAATTATGTTGAAAATTTGTTGCAAGTTGCTAAGTACTGTCATTCTCATACAGTGAATTTCGAAAGTCTCGCCGCATTATATTGCATTTTTTGCGATTTCTATTGGTTAGGACGTAATATCTTTTGAAACATGTGCCGTATGTGATTCTTAACCATACATCAATTGTTACCTCACGATAAGGAATATGTGTACCAAATTTGGTTGAAATCGGTCCAGTGGTTTAGGAGAAAATGAGCAGCATTATCACAAAATGCAGCAGTTTTCCGCGCATCTCATTGTTTATGACGTCATATCTCGTGAACTATATATTGTATCTGATTCTTACACTTACGGCGACCGACCTCATGGATTGAAGCTTACGTGTACAAAAGTATCATAGAGATTGGTACAAAACTGTAGATTTGTATGCAACACGTACAAATATATGGACACTCTGCTTTATATATTAGATGTTTTGAAGAAATAGTGAAGATGTAAAACTTTAATTGAATCGGTCGGTGGAGAAAGAACTATGACACTTTTTTGTACTTTTCAGGAGAGACAAAAATCTGCTTTATTGTTAAACTATTTAACAGATTGCATTGAAATTTTCGACATTTGCTGTACTCTAACCATACATACTGTGAATGAAAATGCTTTTTATACATTCTACAAAGTATCTTTTGAAAAAAAATTGAAATTTGTAACATAGTTCCTTTCTCCAGTCAACGAAGGAATTTGTACTTTTCGAGAGTATACATTTCTGGATTAAAACTCAAATTTATTGGTAAATTATCTTCAGCTGAACATGAAAACAACTATTTTATCGAATTCAAAGATCGGAATAGTTCATATCACAGTGAGTTATCAATTGAAGTTAGTCATTTCAAAATCTCTTCATCAAAATCTCTGTGTCTTCCCCATGAATGTATTTCATCAGTTTCCGAAAATATTTTTTTTTTAATATCGATTCTCACTTAGTAATTTTCATGAAAATGTTTCCTATAGAAGTCGTATTTCACATTTACGTCTGGATATTTCTTAAGGGACATTTCGTGCAAAATTTCAGATCCAAGCTTGCATCTAGGTATTTCATTTCCTTCCCAGCATAGTGAGTTTCTTTGAGTCGGAAAGTTGTGAGACTGGGTACTATCAAATTTATTACATTTTCCGGAATTTTTGTTATGCATGGATTTGAAAAAAATTTTCAAATGTTTGTATAGTTTATGGGACTTAACAACGGGGTCATCAGTCCCTAAACTTACAAACTACTTATGAACTACTTACGATCTAGGACGGCACAAATATCCATGCCCGAGGGGGGATTCGAACCCCCGACCGTAGTGGCTGTATGGATTTCTTCCACACATGTCCTTTTGACATTTAGAAAGCGGTATTCCATCACTTACAACACTCAACAATAATCGCGACACCTGACGAAGTTGGCGCCAAATTACTGATTTGTTGCACTTTCTACACGTGCATGCCGCAGACCAACGCCATCTAGCATGTAGCCGGTGTAGTACAAGCTCACTGACAGTAGAATTTGCTGATGGGATGCGACGTACGGCGGAGAAAGGAACTAAGTCACTGACTTGATTCCTTTCTCCTCAGCACGTATAAAACCAACCTCATGTTATTCCCACAAGAAGAAGCCAAACAATGTTCAGAAGGCCCTGGCGGAAAAGGGACTTAAGGACCCTTGGCTGAGGAATGAAGTATGGCGGTTTCTTCCAGAAAACTTCGGCACACATGGTCAAAGGCTCCGTACATTTCTATTCAGGGGATTTAAATATGGTTTTGCAGCTTTCTTAGTAACAATTGCTGCTGAAAAAGCTTGGGAGAAGTTGCATCCTAGCAGTGGACATGGGCATGGCCATGGTCATCATTAAGAATTACGTCATAAGCTTGCGTATATGTGATGGACATTAGTGTACATAAGTTGATTTGTTGCATTGTAGTAAAGTGATAATTGTTATCAGTGACTTCCACAGTGAACCAGAATCTTGGTTGTTTGATTTTAATTTTGTATGTGTAACAAACAGTGCAGTGATTGGGATCTATCATGATACGGTAATGTTGATAAAATGGTAGTTGTGAGTTACTAAAAGAATGCACTTGAAAACAAAATAAATACTGTATTGTAAAAAAAAAAAAAAAAAAAAAAAAAAAAATAGTTCCTTTCATCACAGTAAGGTGTATCTTGGTCCGTTGGCTACATTTATGTAAAAAAGTGAAAATCACCAAAAAGTGACTTATGACAGGCATATTCAGACAGTATAATTGCATCTGTTTAAATTGCCTATGACAGCTGCATACAAATTTCGGGAAAAGTACACATGCTAGTTTCATTTTAGGTATACTAGTTTATACAATTTAGTATAAACTAATAAATGTATGATTACAGAAATTTTACCAAATATTGTCTCTAGAATACCCTACAGAGCATTAGAAATAAAGCGAGTGCATAAAAAACTAGTTCTTGCACTCCAACAACATATTGTATTCAGTAGAAGTTTGTCATTACTAAGGGGCGGGGGGTGGAGGGCATTCTGTTCAACAGATTAATTATGTAAAAAAAAGTTTGCTAACTATCTTTTATGTAGATGAAAAGATTTGGCAGGATTGTACAGCCACATTTGGATGCAGTGATGACAGTATAATGTGACGAAACCGGCCATCTAAAAGAAACTGGCTCTCATAAACAATAGTTGGGACAATATTCAGTTATTTACAAATGTATAATGTAGGACGATCTCCACATTTTCATGTTCAAAAAGAGTAATAAACTCCATTGATAAAAAATAGCCGACCGCGGTGGCCGAGGGGACTGAGGCGCTCCAGTCACGGTCTGCACGGCCACTACGGTCGGGGGTTCGAATCTCTCCTCGGGCATGGATATTTGTGACGTCCTTAGGATAAGCTAGTTGATAAGTAGTTTGTAAGTTTAGGGACTGATGACCCCGTAGTTAAGCTTAACAAACATTTGAACATTTAAAAATTTACGACTGCAGATCATTTTGATACGTTGGTATGAAATAGCAGACAGCTAAGTCTGCGAGGTTGCCTGCCCCTGCCGGCTAGTGGCTGATCCGTCCCCTCCATCACCCCCTATCCCCCCACCCACCCTCAGCCATCCGGCCCACCCTTTAACGCCAGTGGGCACGACACCGCCCCTCGCCCCCGGCTTCTCGCGCCCATCCCGGACCCGGGACAATTACCAGGGAGGGCGGCCCGGCATTGATAGTCACTCATCAATATTCAATTACCGTACATACAGGGCTGGCGGGCCGGCGGGGCCCATCAGCAGCGATTGTGGCGGCCCGCGGCGCCCGCACCAATTAGCGATATGGTCCTGGCTGCCGCCCCCGCCCGGCCTCGAACCGGCACCGCCGCAGCCTCTCTGAATCACCGCGCGCGGCGCGGCGCCAAAGGGCCTGCGGGCCAATCGCGAGCCGGCGACAGCCCTGTCACCGCCTCGATCAGCACCACTGGTTTAAAAGGGCGTAATATGGTCGCACGAATCATCCAGTCACTCATATAATACATCTGTTTACGTCGGATCCCTAAATAAAAGATTAATACAAACAAGGCGGAAATACTAATATTTTGATTATTCAAACATTCAGCTGGTCATACGATGCCGCGACAGTATTTGCCATAATTCAATGCCCTACAAATAATTCGGAAACGCCGGCTACGGTGGCCGAGGGGACTGACGCGCTTCAGTCACGGTCTGCACGGCCATTACGGTCGGGGGTTCGAAACCCCCCTCGGGTATGTATATTTGTGCCGTCCTTAGGGTTAGCTAGTTCATAAGTAGTCTGTAAGTTTAGGGACTGACGACCCCATAGTTAAGTCCCATAAGCTATATAAACATTTGAACATTTGAACTTCGGGCACCCCAAGTGCAACGCCCTGAACAAGTCGAAACGGAGTGAATTTTTCTATTATATATAATTTCAGCTAGTTATTTCATAATATTTCAGAAATATGATCTTACATTTGTGAAACGTGCGTAGATATTATGTTAACAATATCCATGATCTTATGTGTATAGCTTGTAACAGTCGAATTAAAGAGACAAAGTGTTCGTCAGTTAACCTTGAAATGTTAAAATGGATGTTTGTATTTATGTTCATATTTTATGCGCTGCCTTGCCTTTCAGCTGATTCCTGAAAAGAGGGATGTCATTGTCTACGTAAAATGTTGTACGGTGCATAACAGAGGGTACTTTGCCCACCAACTTTGACACGGTATTAATCGTGCGTTGATTTTTCGCAACCTTCAAAACAAGAGGAACATCACCGACTACCTAGGATTTCAAAAAAATGTTCAAATGTTTGTATAGGTTATGCGACTTAACTACGGGATCATCAGTCCCTAAACTTACAAACTACTTATGAACTAACTAAGACTAAGGACGGCACAAATATCCATGCCCAAGGGGGGATTCGAACCCCCGACCGAAGCGCCTCAGTCCTCTCGGCCACCGCGGCCGGCTACCTAGGATTTCATACGGTGCAAGGCGGTGGTACCTTGCAATATAAATATTGCTGATCACTATATGAGTTGTATAAATTTTCACAGATCGAGAGGGCAATGGTCTGAGGAGCTCGAGGAGTTAGACAGGACAAGAAGATGACTGGACGAAAAAGGGGAAGGCGGAAATGAACAGAGATAGGCGATATAGGGAGGGGAGTTGAGGAGATAGAGAGAAGGAATGATAGCATACAATTTTCTCATGGCAGGGAACGATCTTATAAATGTATTTTGTGAATAATGAAATGCCAAGATCGCGGTATTTCCTCTTTATTTATACAAACGACCGGTTTCGATGTACATAGAAATCATCTTCTGGTCTCAAAGGGCTAACATAAAATGTATAAAAATTTAAGTACGGAGCACATGTTAATTGCGTTGTGGTTCCTATAATAATTAACCTTCCTATTGTGTTCGAGACAGAGACACACTATTGTGAATGGGTCAATTAGACCCGCAATTTGAAAAAAATATATATACTTCGATGTTACTTCAAAATATATTTTATATATAGTTTTTTAATGTGGAAAAAACAGATATTACAGCTTTCCAGAATTTATTGAACGTAATTAGTCTAAAAAATTATTATATTTTAGATTATGAAATAATGTTCATACAAGTTATTATAAGTGAATTGTTGCATAAAAGTGCAAGCCAAAGCTTAAATTTTGTCACTTATTGCAAACACTAATTAACCTAAAATTACAATGAAATGTGATAATAAATTCTGAAGAACAGTATTTAGCTTCAATATAATTTGCATGTTGTATTAGCTTACACAATTATTGCAGTAAATATTTTATTGATCTTGGCATAGGAATGATTAACAAATGTTATATTTCTTATTCGTTTTTCGATCTTTCTTCGGTCCATTACTTTGTACTGGCCCCTTTCCTTCAGAACTCGTTCCTGCAATATTTTCCAAATTTACTTTTATATTTTTAGGGATATTTTTGGACATTCTGTTTTCTTGCATTGTTCTTGTTAGCTCTCTTAGAAAAAGCCGTCTTTTGTACAATTTGTTTCAATAGTAGTCTGGGTTAGTGTGTACCTGCAACACGTAAGCATTTATTGCAGCAATGTCTAGCATGTTATAAAATAAACAGGCCATCGCTTAGTACACCTTTTACAGGAATACGTACTGGCGAGTGTATCTGTCATGTCAACTCCTCCTTTTGTTGTAATGCAGTATTACCTCCGGCTTCTTATGCTCTTCTGCAGACACGGTAGAGTCATGGTGCATGGTAGAGAGTAATACGACAGCTTTATTCTTTTTTGGCACGTATGAATCCAGTGGTACATACTTCTGAAATCCAAAGATGGTTGAAAACACTTGTCTACTGTTGTATGTCAGCATTTCTTTCGGAATCTCAGCTTTATTCTTTCTGAGGATTCAACTAATGTTAGAATTTTCTGCAGAAGTTGTTTGGCCAGAGTGTAGTCCGTAAAAAAATTACCAGTTGTAATATTTCGCCCAGTTTTCGCAATTCTTTCCACAAGCCTCAATATAACATTTCTACCTTGATTTACTTCTCGTGGTCCATTTTCCGGCATTCCTATATAGACGTATGCTGCACAATCATATGCTGTTTTCACATCAGGTAACAACCATATGCTGTTTTCACATCAGGTAACAACCATAATTTTATGCCATATTTTCCTCTAGGTTTTGAAATCATGTACTGACGGAAGGGACCCCTTCCTCTGATTCGAACCTGTAACTCGTCCACTGTGACATTTTCATAAGGAATGAACATTTTAGGAAACTGTTCCACAAACATTTCAAAGACAGCCAGTTTATCAAGGCGTCGCCTAGCTGATCGATCTTCTTTGTTCTCAAATCTGAGAATTCTGATTGTATAGAAACGCTTTTACGCGAAAAACTGGACGACTATTCATGTTGTCCCATAACTATTGGAGAGATTCTCCAGCAGATCTCTATACATTAGCTAATATAAGAAGTCCCAAATAAGCCTTCATTTCATGATTTGTAATAGAAATTTATTATGCTCACCTTGGTTTTGACACAGCTGGAAGATTTGTAGGCCACTATGTACCATTGCGCGACGTATATACATTTCCAGTTACGCTGGTTTCTTTAGACAACAAAACCACGCTTTCGTGTCCTTCGATCACATCATTCCACTCACTTCTAATCGATATATTAGCAACATCACTTTAACTGTCAACAGCATCTTTATCATTGACAGTATAATCTTCTGTTTCATCTTATGACTCGTTTACAAGCCTTTCTAACTGTTCATCACTTAGAAACTGACAAACAAAATCAGACTGTACGCCTATAGGCAGTCGTTATACAGAGTCCCACAACAATGTGAAATACCTCTGAGGCATTTTAGAACAATCACAAATGTTTCTAACAATTTATTCGTAGTAACTAAATAAAAATTTCCCCCTGGGTCTAAAAGACCCATTCACAATAAGTGTGTCAAAGCTACGTATCTCAGAAAGTATTTTAGTTTTTGAAACGAAAATTGAGGATAACATAAATAATGAAGTATTTGAGGAATACATAATGCCATGTTGCAAAATAACATTTAGGGGTTTACGTTAATTTTGGTAAACGAACTGGGTCAGTTAGACCCATTAACAATAGGAAGGTTAAAACTGATTACAAACACAAGGTATTATTGTTACCAGTCACTTAGTTTTATTGTACCCACAACGTATTTCGAGGGTTTAAACCCCCATCATCAGGTGGAATTACATTGAGTACATATAGGTTAGGTTGACCTGTTGCACTGTCTCCAGTGGCCACAGGTTCCTTGCATTGTCTTAACCTCATCTACATGTAACAAATCACAGCCACCATCTAAGACAATGCAAGCGACGTGTGGCCACTGGAGACAGTGCAACAGGTTAACGTAACCTATATGTACTCAATGTAATTCCACCTGATGATGGGGGTTTAAACCCTCGAAACGCGTTGTGATTACAATAAAACTAAATTACTGACAACAGTAATACTTTGTATTTTAAATCAATTTCAAACAACAGTCACGGTAAAGCCTTTACCAAAATGTTTTCGTTTAGAGTATAGTAATCAACACAATGGATTTTTCTGCCAAGATCGTTTCTTTTATTATGATGTCCAGTTTCGATGCTCAAAGGTGAAATGTCCCACTACTGCACCTTTGTGAGAAACTTCCGTTGCACATACTTTCTGGCAATAGAAATTAAATCATCAGAAGATCATAATCAATAAAAATGTTTGCGTAAATTTGCCGATTTTATGTTTGGCAAGTGTAACAAATAACACTCAAATGCACTGATAATTCTTCTTTTATTGTTGAACTGACTCGTACACAATTTGCCGGCCGCGGTGGCCGAGGGGACTGAGGCGCTCCAGTCACGGTCTGCACGGCCACTGCGGTCGGGGGTTCGAATCCCCCCTCGGGCATGGATATTTGTGCCGTCCTTAGTATTAGTTAGTTCATAAGTAGTTTGTAAGTTTAGGGACTGATGACTCCGTAGTTAAGTCCCATAAGCTATGCAAACATTTGATTTGATTTTGATATACAATTTAAAACTAATAATCCGAGGCTATCAAAACAAGAGTAACTCAAGTGGCATAATGCACCTCCATTTATAGTTTTATGACAATACATCTCATTATTGACACATAATCATTACTTTGGTACAGTTAGAACTCTTTGAACATCTTGAATATGTTCTGTACAATATGATTATTGAACATTTTCTTAAGTTTCGACATTACAGAAGTTAAGATCTCATTAGAAATTTAATTACATCTATCGGAGTTATTGAAATATGGTACCATTGACTGCTAACTATCAACTTCGTAATTGTATTTTTATAGGAATATAACATTTGAGAAAAAATTGACAGGTACAGCCAATTAGGAATGAATGTTTTAGTTCCTTCAAAACTGAAAATTAATTAAATATAGTGATATATATGATCATTTCAGATAAACGTTCTAATTAGATCAATGCCCAATAAATAAATTTCTAGGCCGTTCCTGCAAGACGAAATCTATTTCTGACTAATTGACACGGATTTTATGCAGTACAAATGTACCGACATATGTGTTAAAGTATTTATTATCGTCTGATGTATGAAAATTAATTAAAACAACCGTATTAAACTGGATACATGATATGTGCTATAAATATACCGTGAAGGAGATAAATGGTATCGGATGAATAAATATGGTATCGGGTTATAGAATAGAGGATGGAATCGGATACTACAGTAGTCGCCTGTTGCGACCTTCCTATTGGTACTCACCAATAAGAATTGGTGAATACATAACTCAGGGTAGTAAAAGCTTTATGGCTCGTTGTCTCTGTTCATAGTGGTGAATTATGTATGCCAACTTCTATGCCCTACGCAACTACTCAAACTGTTTAAGTAAGATCAATAACTTATCTGTAGTTTAGCCAGTCTATCAATCTGCAGATGACGCGGAAAATATATTTAAACAAACATCAATTAAAGTTCTGAACAACAAACTAAATGGATTCTATGATGATGTTTAGAAGAGAGTCATTCCAGAAGTATTTTTTATAAATGGAGTTTATTACTCTTTTTGAACATGAAAATGTGGAGATCGTCCTACTTTATACATTGGTAAATAACTGAATATTGCCCCAACTATTGTTTATGAGAGCCAGTTTCTTTTAGATGGCCGGTTTCGTCACATTATACTGTCACCACTGCATCCAAATGTGGCTGTACAATCCCGCAAAATCTTTTCATCTACATAAAATATAGTTAGTGAACTTTTTTTACATAATTAATCTGTTGAACAGAATGCCCTTCATCCTCCCCCTTAGTAATGACAAACTTCTACTGAATATGATATGTTGTTTGAGTGCAAGAACTAGTTTTTTATGCATCTGTGTTTTAATTACTTAATTGCACTCGCTTTATTTCTAATGCTCTGTAGGGTATTCTAGTGACAATATTTGGTAAAATTTCTGTAATCATACATTTATTAGTTTATACTAAATTGTATAAACTAGCATACCTAAAATGCAACTAGCATGTGTACTTTTCCGGAAATTTGAATGCAGCTGTCATAGGCAATTTAAACAAATGCAATTATACTGTCTGAATATGCCTGGCCGCGGTGGAATAGCCGAACACGAAGTATCAAAACTACCAAAACTCTCGCCACAGATACAGAAACAATCTCGTGATATGAGACACAAGCAAAAAGTGCCTCTGTTTCCTTGTGACTTGAGTACGTTCAATCAAGCCCATTCAGAGGACCGACTAACAAAGGTGAGAACGATTCCATATTGACACAGCCTAATATCGATACCCTCACAAACCGCAATTACAACTAAAAATGAAAACAAAACCGAGACGTAAATACGCTCAAATAAAGTTGTTCACAATAGTAACTTTTAGCAATAACAGCCACTCATACTGTTGCAGATGATATGCTGTCGGCCTACACCGTATAAAATACAAAAAGTAGTGTGGAAGTGCAAAATAGCCTAAGGATGAATGGTACGGAAGTGTATGTTTATATTGTGATATAACGAAAACGATGTGTATATCTTATACTAAAATATGTACAATATGTCCTTTTGCATTATTTTTGATTAAACACAAAAACCGACTGAGGATGGCGGGTTTTCCGCCGAAACTAGTTTGGGTATAAAAATCAGAAGTGTTTTGCGTCAAGGCGGAGCCACAAACCCACATTTGTAACGCAAACACGGACCAACAGTAGTGTTTCAAATGACAATGATTGTATGTATAACTGACATGTCAATAGCCGAGTCATTTCGTTCTTTTAAGTGAACAATAACTGAATATAAGTTTGTACGAGTTACATTAAGGTAATGTTTGATTCTTATTTTTTGGTTTCTTCCAATTATTCCTATGTAAATGTTCTACCAATTATCTCATTTTACTTTATAAACACCAGATAGTTAAAATTTAGAAGGAAGGAAGGAAGTTTAGGGTTTAACGTCCCGTCGACAGCTTGGTCATTATAGACGGTAATATTTACAGCCGGCCGCGATGGCCGAGGAGACTGAGGCGCTCCAGTCACGGTCTGCACGGCCACTACGGTCGGGGGTTCGAATCCCCCCTCGGGCATGGATATTTGTGCCGTCCTAGTTCGTAAGTAGTTCATAAGTTGTTTGTAAGTTTAGGGACTGATGACCCCGCAGTTGAGTCCCTTAAGCTTAACAAACATTTGAACATTTGATAATATTTAGAGCGCTATCCTACGTTATGAAAAATTTGCGATCGTAATGTATTCAGTGTACTGAAACCTATTTTGAAGTCGGTTTTCTGAACCGCAAATCCGATTTAATATGTAACTAGGTGTTACTTTCGTTGCTCTCACATATCAGTAGCTTTGTTATGATGATTGGTAATGAGGAAAATTCTAATTTACGTACCTTGATGTTAGTCAAGCTATTGTATGTACAATAACGCCAGTTGCCGTCATGTGCCTCCATGTTTGGATAAGCATAGCCCTTGATCTGCGCCGTCTTCCTCGTCAAACAGCTATGCCCCACATAGCTGTAATATGCGTTGCTACAATAATGTTAGCACAGTCTAAATGCATTAATCCAAATACCCTTCAATTCTAATACGCAATGCGACAGCCACATGTACTGCGATCGTTTGACTACCCTCATTATGTTGTTGACATCCACTTACAGGCTAGATTTGCCTCCAGTGTACCTGCTTCACTTTTCATTACAGATGAAGTCGGCACTGCTGATTATCATCCAACATTAACACAACATTAACCGTCAGGAGGAGGTCACGGAATGATTCAAAACAATTTTCCCCAATGAATGAAAGAAGATGCAGCTATTAATATTTTAATTTCCTAAAACTTCTCGCCTAAATGGACCATAGGAAAAGTCGAAACGCTCGCAAAATAATTCCCATTATAGTATAAGCGAAGTACAAGGTAGTTTGAAAAGGGGTTATCATAAATTTGGCGTATCGGGTTGGGTAAGCTATGAGACTGATAATACTACGCCCCGGGTTCGATTTCCGTTACTTCCTAATAATTTTGTTTTCTATTCATTGTGTTATTAATTTCGAACATTTGACAATTTGAATACGGATTTTGAAACAAATGTAGGCACCCAGGCGATACTGTAAAGTTCTACGACATTTTCTGGATGTGTTCTTAATTTCGCAATATTTAACAAAGGAACTCCGCAACACGGAAGTGGGTGGTTGACTGTTGTTCTTTTTTGTACGGGTAGCACTGTTAAAGCACTTCGTGGTTTAGAGAGCTCAAATAGCAGAGACGTTATAGCTTATCATACTTTTAGTATTTTTGAAGTTGCTAATAAGAATTATGGTAAATCTTATTTGACGAGTGACCTGCTATTTCGTGTTATAACTATGAATCGACGCAGAATTAATGGGATGGAGTTTGTTGTAGTCTGGTATGAAGATGATTGGTGATGTAACACACTATTACAGTTGATGAATTTAATGTTCAGGGAGATATTACTGTGTATTATGATTCTTGAATGAATTCCTTATTAGTTCCTATGTTTCCTTATTCATAAATTAATACACAATGATCTTGCCAAAAGCCGAAAAGCGATTCTTGGTGCTGTAGCACTCAGGGCCACTCAGCAATGCTCTCTGGTTGTTCACAATGACTAAGTTGGCAACGCTGTGTCCGTACTGCTGTGGCGGGCTGTTGAAGTTTTGGTCTTATTTATTGTAGTGATAAACTTTAAACTGGAAAAGTTTAAAGATTTTGTTAAACATGTCATTGCTCTTGGATTGTTTCTGCAACAGAAACAATTAATTCGATCTGCTGCTTAAATTGATTGCTCTTGTTTCCACTGCGGTGATTTAGTGTATGCATCAAAATTGTCAGCGAAAATACATCTACAAACTTAATAAAGTACGCTGAAAGAAATTTGCATTGTTTGATTATTATGTTTTTGAAGATTTGACACTAACAGATGTACCACAGTTTCTGCAGATTTTTAATTGACGACAGTTTTAGAACTATTACGTTAACCGAAAACTTAACCGTAATAGAAAGTTATTGTTTTGAATACGGTACATTATTTCGTTAAATTAAATTAATCTTAATGAAACCTAATATAGAGACTGAATTTGATGTATAGAAACCAAAATATTTACTTCCATATTTAAGTTTAACACAACAACAACAAAAAAGTACATAAATTGGAAAATATGGGTAGCATGAGTCCAAACCGGGCTGCAAAATCGACAGTCTAGTTTCTTACCCATTGCACCACGTCAACATTACTATACTTGCTCCTCAAGCTAGCTTACATTTCGATTATACTGTAACAAGAAAGCCTTCGCTTTGCCCCAGTCGAAAGCTATAATTTAGGAATAGGTTCATCTATTTACTTCTTCTCATAGACTTTCAACCTATTGAATGAAACGCCTCCCTCAAGCACCAATTGTCCTATTGGATGCAGCATCCAACCGGTCCGTCTTTAATTCTGTTGTCATCCAGTTTCTTTATTACCGACGAATGAATCCCTAAGAGCTTGGCGAATATTTCCTCGGGCAAACAATGAGGCTGCTTCCAGTTATCCATCGTAATTGCGAACCTAGTGGTAATTGTTAATTCTTATTAGTTGTTCTCAATGTGAACGTTTCTGTCATTTCTCAATTTACGAAATGATAGGTGGGTACCGCAGAATGTGTTGCCGCCTCTTTCGCAAAGCTGGTCGCAGGTGATGCTCCAAAAACGAACAATAATTATTCGGCACGAAAATTCCCGCTGCATAAAGCGCAAGCTGTGGCTGCTCTGTTCGGTCGATGAGACTTGCAAACATGTAACGCTTTTATATCAGTCGTGAATAAATAGGTGCCACTATTTATGTTCCAAACCTCGTACTTTCGTATTTGTCAACATGTCGCAAAGACCAACGACGTCAATGATCCGGAGATGGCTGCCATGTGTCAATCGATTGTGTCTGAGTGATTTTGCGGCTGTTTCCTGTAATCCACGAGTCCAATTGCCGCCTCGGATAAGAATACTTAGGTTGGATGTAACATGAAAATCAGGTAATAATTCAAACTGGCAAGATAAAAGGTAACCGTTCACATTTTTGCCTAACTCTGAAATTTCTCCTCCTTCGACACAAAACAAAATAAAAATAAATAAATTAATTAATTAAAAAAATGGAGTTTGCCCAGTGCCACTAATAACAAGGGCCACATACATTTTTCGGAACATTAGCAAAAGGAGTGACACTGATGAATCAAATCTAATATATAGAAATGAATGCTTGTTTATGTGAATATTTGTTCGTTTTTATGCATTGGCGTACCGCTCACTCGATTCCGATGAAACTGTATAAGTTTTGTATGCTGTATGGCAACGGATACTTTACCTACGAACTTCGAAAAATTCATCGATTTTATTCCGATCTTGCTGATATTTTGCACAATTAACCATCAAAACAAGAAAACATGCCTAGGATTTAAAACGGAGGATACTTTCAATAGATGGAGCTCGCGCAAGAACTCGTGCAGCGTGCGCAGAATGGCATTCTGGTGTTGTGCGCAGGTTAAGTCCATTCCTTTTTGAGGGACGGCCGGTTCAGTTGCACGTTGGCTACCGAGTCATGCGCTTCGCTTGTCAGTCGCCTGTCAGATGTGCCCCACGACCAGCAGACAACAGGCGGTCGATCCTCCAAAACAAAGGAATACTCGCCCAGCGCGCAAGGCGAGAAAGCAGCGTCGACTACTTCTTGCACGTAGGATACTGATCGCAATGAAACTTAACGCAGTTACATAATTTTTAGTGTTAGATGAGGCAACGGACTGAGGAGACGACGAGTAGTTCGACCGAGAGACGAGGAGGTGATCAGCAGAGAAACGGGGATCGACAGAGAGGGGCGTAGGGGGAGAAAGGTAGAGAGACAGAGAGAGAGGCGGCTGAGAGGAGTAGCTGGAAAGAGACAGACGGAAAGAGAAGGTGGACAGAAAGGAAAATGGAAAGGAGAAACGAGTGACTTAAGACTGGAATAATTAAGTACCAGGTTGCAGCCGCGCTTTTAGCCAGTACCAGATAATAATAACTTCTTATCGTGTTGTTACACGCCGATAAGTGGGTACAAGCACCACAAAACACCACATGTCAGCTCTGAACAGGATACAGACATGGACGGCTGTCAAACTCTGATTTATATTCTGCTTTCACACACCACCGAACGATAGTGTCCTATCATCTCACAGGTAACCCATTTATAGCTGTTGCATCCGGCATTGTGCCTTTACGCTCAGTAACACAATTTACGATCCATCCCTTCCGAATCAATCTACTTCGGTTTGAGCAACGCAATGCCATTGTGTTTCCCCAGGGGAGCTAATGTCGCTGCTGTGGTGATGTAGACCGCTTAGACGCATTTCCAGCCATTTATGGATGACATTTGAGCTGTAATGGGCGATGATGGCTTCCCTAAGCTTTACCTGTCACGTGTAATACTTGTGACAAAGAGAGTGATAGCTGCGGTGTACTGCACAGGTGACCCTAATTCAATGTCTCACGCGTGTATATGGGCTGAACCTGAGCTACACTAGCAGACATTTCGATGCTGATTTGATATACCATCTCAGTACTTCTTTCGTGAGGGAGAAACGCCCTCCGACGGGTAAATATTGAGTTATGACTGATTCGGCTTGTTACCGCAATCAAGCTAGTGTACGTGAAAAATACAACAATGAAGTGAATAATCAACATCAATAGAAATTAAATGCCGTTTGTTGGTATTTACATCAAATGAGAACATTTCTTCATTACATTTTCCATAAAATTCTGGAAAACTAAGTGTTTTTCTATGTGGAGCCTTTTTATGAAATCAAAACCAAAGTTGTAAATATCGCTAATAAGTTGTACTTTTGATAAAATTCTCTCGGGATTCCAGCCGCGTAAGGTGGTTTGATCAAACACGTTCTTTCATTCGTACCACACCACGCGGAAGGAATACTATTTTGTTTGAATTTCGATAAGCATGGGTATTTTATTTGACACGCGATTTAACAAAAGTAAGTAACACTGATTATAACTCAGTAGGAGGTTCTTTTTATAAAGTTTTCTCGGTCGCCTTTTGTTACGGATAATCGATAAACGCTTTTTGGGCGTGCACTTTGGCTCTTAAAATTTTAGGAACTTTGACATTGGATATAGACATTGATTCACCACTGATTGGGATAAAAGCAGCCAGTCTTTACTTAACTTTACCATTCACTGGCCCTTTTCAAATATAAACATTAAATCGGACGGCAAAGATGTGGTGAACCGGGATTCGAACTAAGATTTCCAACCTCTGGCCAACGTTCGCCTTAATCAATTACACCACCCCCCGGTTCATCAATGATTTTTTGGCTGGTTTTTTTTGTTTTGTTTGTTTGATTTTTTTCCCTACCAATCCAAATTCTCAATGTAGCACACGACAATGGTAGTACCCACTGCAGTCCTCTTGCTCACAGCCTATACCAGATTCACGCAAGGAATCGAGCTTATTAATGCGTCCGCATTCAAATTGTCAATGGCATGTTGGGGGAATATACCGGGTGATCAAAAAGTCAGTATAAATGTGAAAATATAATAAATCACGGAATAATGTACATAGAGAAGTAAAAATTGACACACATGCTTGGTATAACATGGGGTTTTATTAAAAAATAAAAATTTCAAAACATGTCCGACAGATGGCGCTGCACAGCAAACCGTCAGTGACTGCGCATGAAAATCGTGTATAAATGGAGCTGTAATGAGAGAGAGAAAATGAGATGCACTAGCAGTCGCAGCATATTGACGTTACCTGAAAAGGCGTTTTTAGTGAAGCTGTATTATCAGAGTAGGGAGTGTGCTAGATCAGAGTTACGATCCATAGGAAGCGAATTCGATCGGGTAAAGATCCGTCCGTCCGTCCGTTCACAAAAACAGCTGTGGCGAGAATGATTTCGAAGTTCGAAGGCACGGTTTGTTTAGACGATAGACCCCGCACTGACCGACCGAACACAAGGCGCAATGCTACTGATACAGTTCAGGAAGAAATGGAGACTGTAGCGGGTTCGTCTACGCACGGGGAAGTCAGAGCTCGTGCAGTCGCACGTCACACCGGTGTTCCATATACTACGGTTTGGTTGGCACTTAGGCGTACCCTCCAATGCTGTCCTTACAAAATCCATCGGCATCACGAACCGTTACCTGGAGGTTTAGTGAAGCGGAGGGCATTTGCGGTGTGGGCGTTTCAAAAGATGGCGGAGGATAACGACTGGTTGAGTAACGTATTGTGGACCGACGAAGTTCATTCCACGCTCCGAGAGTCTGTCAACGACCGCAACTGCAGAATTTGGGCTACCGAAAATACTAGGACTGTCGTGGAGACTCCATTGCACGACGAGAAAGTAACGGTGTGGGTTGGATTCACCACATCTACCGTTATCGTGCATCTTTTCTTCGATGAATAGCGTGATTCTGGTTCTGTAACGGCTACCATGACGGGTGAGGGGTACGCCGATATGTTACAGAATCTCATCATCCCAAGCCTCCCTGATAAACACCTGTTGGAACGTACGATTTTTATGCAGGATGGCGCTCCACCCCATATAGCTAGACGCGTGAGAGATCTCTTGCGCGCGTCGTTTGGTGATGATCGTGTGCTCAGCCGGCACTTTCGCTATGCTTGGTCTCCCAGGTCCCAAACCTCAATCCCTGCGATTATTGGCTTTGGTGTTACCTGAAGTCGCAAGTGTATCGTAATCGACCGACATCTCTAGGGATGCTGAAAGACAACATCCGACGCCAATGCCTCACCATGACTCCGGACATGATTTACAGTGCTGTTCAAAACATTATTCCTCGACTATAGCTATTGTTGAGGAATGATGGTGAACATATTGAGCTTTTCCTGTAAAGAACATCATCTTTGCTATGTCTTAATTTGTTAGGCTAATTATTGCTTTTTTGAACGGATGAAGCCCCATCTGTCGGACATTTTTTGAACTTCTGTTGTTTTTCTGATTCTAATAAAACCCCATGTCATTCTAAGCATGTGTGTCAATTTTTACCTATCTACATTATTTCGTGATTTATTAAGTCTTCAAATTTATATTGAATTTTTGATCACCCGGTGTTGTAGATGTGGTGTCTGATTTTTACGAACAAGTCACTCTAACGTGCGTCACTTTTCTGTGGTGTAATTTTGCACAAACTTCCAACTGAATTTGTTGCGCTAGCTACCTGACAGGGTACCCGTGGCTCCTGTGTGGAAGAACCTAATAGCAAGTAGCGTAGATGTCAGAGAGATGTCCTTCGCCTGATTAAGATATGTTTCTGCAACATTACTTAACCGAACTCAGATACGTCACCTGTAAGAGAAACATATATGTAAACATTACTAGTAAGGACAAACGGGGTACAAATTTGGCGTCACTAGCTGCTGAATGTAAACACGATTTCTGTGTACTTAATTTACTGAACCAAAAATTGCGTATTAAATGAATTGAAATTTCAAAATAATCCAGATTTGTTAGGATAGAAAGTAAGTTGTTAATTGGAAGAATAAAATTTTTAATTGAACTTTAAGATAAAGGAAACTGCACTTGGAAAAAATGACTGAATCACCGCGCCTAACTTGATTTTAACTTAACAAACAAAGCTGCAGATACGCTTGAGGCTAATTGAGTGATCTAAGCTGAAGCAATGCACACAGTACCGTTTGCTGAAATGGCTGCAAGCTGGTGCGCCGTCACTGGAAACAAACCTAACTTGTCTGACTGGATCAACTTCTGTCGATCGAAATATTTCCTACGTCTCAATGATGTTGAGAACACCTAACAATTCCTGGGCTCACTACTGGCGTGGTACACTGATTGCATAAATCAACCCACTGCGATGCCACTGCTATTCGCCCACAGGCGTTAACTATCTCACTCTGTGTGTATTCGCGTCAGACAAAAAGTGGCTTACCAACACAGCGAATATTGCACAATCAGATTACTCTTAATAAGCGGTAATTTCAGATTTGCTTCCCACAGAGCTGCTCTTCTCAGTAAAGCACTGAAAAAGAGTCTTCTCTCTCTCTCACACACATGGTCCACACTCTAAAATGCCCAAATCGCGCCCACAGAGTGCTCGCTCGCCTTCGACACAACCTGTCGCCGCCAGACCAAGGGTTGGAGTGTTCACTGCTGCCACTGCTCACCCCCCCCCCCCCTCCCTCGACACGTCAGAGAACTTTTCCCTACTGGAGACGCGCTTTTGTTTGGCCTTAGGCACGCCCACGAACCGGCCAATAATGAACATTGCGATTCGGTTCGCCCACGCTTCGAAGGTCACCTGCCGCTAACACAGAGACCCGCGCTCTCGCATAACGAAGTATTGCACCATAATTTGTAAGCATCTGAAATCATTGCCAAGTACTGTCTGCAATGGTATTTTACCTGATAAATTGTTGTTGTTGTTGTGGTATTCAGTCCAGAGACTGGTTTGATGCAGCTCTCCACAATACCTTATCCTGAGCAAGCCTCTTCATCTCCACATAAGAATCTCCACATAAGACTCTGCTTACTGTATCCATCTCTTGGTCTTCCTCTGCGGTTTTTACCCCACACACTTCCATCCAACGCTAAATTCACAATTTCTTAATGTCTAAGAATGTGTCCTACCAATCTATCCCTTCTTTTAGTCAAGGTATGCCAGAAATTTCTTTTCTCCCCAATTCTGTTCAGTACCTCCTCATTAGTTACGCGATCCACCCACCTAATCTTCAGCATTCTTTTGTAGCACCATATTTCAAAAGCCTCAATCCTCTTCCTTTCCGTACTGTTTATCGTCCATGTCTCACTCCCATACAATGCAACACTCCATACAAATGCCTTCAGAAAGGACTTCCTTAAGTTTAAATCAATATTCGATGTTAACAAATTTCTTTTTTTCAAGAACTCTTTTCTACCCATTGCCATTCTGCATTTTATATCCTCTGTACTGCGACCATCATTTGTTATTTTACTGCCCAAGTAACAGAACTCATCTACCTCCTTTATTGCTTCGTTACCTAATCTAATTCCTTCAGCATCACCTGATTTTCTTACACTGATAAATTGGAACCTAAAATTTTCCCTCGGTGTATATGTATGAACTGTTAGTTGCTTCAGCCTCGAAAAAAACTAGTTATCGTCGCGTGAAGTAGCCGAGCGGTCTAAAGCACCTCGCTGCGGAGCTCGCGGTTGCTCGTCGTGGAGGTTCGAGTCCTCCCTGGGGCACGGGTGTGTGTGTTTGTCCGTAGGTTAGTTTACCTAGCTTTAAGTACTTTGTAAGCTACGGACTGATGACTAGTTATCGTACTCGCGATTTAATGTAGTACTTCGCACAACAATTTCTTTCCAGGCAATAATAAAGTAATTAACATATCATGTAAGCAACAAATACTGTGTTAAAGATCCGAATATGTAGGGCAAAGTGTCTAAATAACTTGACTCCTTACAACATCATATCAATAAATGATCTTAGCCTCACAAAAGATTACCGACCTCTGTTGTAGATTGAGTTGGACATGAGAATTTGAGCTGTAGATGGAGGCGCTTCTAGAAATATCTGCACAGTTGAGGGTGAATGTTCAAAAGTTTGTAAATTTATCTGACCAAACTGCATGGTCATCAGTCCGTAGCTTACAAACTACTTAAACCTAGATAAACTAACCTAAGGACAACACACACACCCATGCCCTCGGGAGGACTCGAACTCCACGGCGAGCAACCGCGCACTCCGCAGCGAGACGCTTTAGACCGCTCGGCTACTCCACCGCGGCGTTGATGGTGACTTAGTGGTTAGTGCAACTGCTTGGTGAGTGTTAGACCTTGTTTCGAACACCGGCCTCTGTTTAAATTTTCATTCGATTATTTAGTCTGTGTAAATAAATCATAGATTGTTACCATGGTGAGCCTCCGTCTAGATTATTTCAAAAATCTCCATCCTATATATGTAGTTCCCTCATTGTAAGTTAGGAATGTAGTGCGCTCGCGCAGCGTGCAGTCTTCTGCACACTATAAAAATATTGATTAATCGGCTGGCAGCCTGATGCTGAGTCAGTTTGGAAGTAGTTGTAAACAGCGGCGGTGGTTGGCTGCCCTGCTCGCCTCTTCTGCCATTGGCCGCCGCCGCCGCCTGTCCGGTACATGGAACAACGCCCCCTGGACGGTCGCCAGCAGGCAACGCAGCAACACAGCGCCAGGTGGCGAGGGCTGCTCTGGAACGAATTCTATGCGTGATTTACCATTCCGCTGTGCCTAGCAGATCAATGAGCGGTTAGCTTTAAAAGCGTATGCTGAACCGATACAGTAAGCCGGATGCTTGCAGTGCCGAGCAACGTTTGCCAGATAAGCAACAGTTTCCATTTATGTTCATCGATTAATTTACTACTAGTCGATCAATTGTGTTTACAACGGTTACTGGGGGTAAAATTTTACGTATCATGTCAGCGGCCTCGCGTGATTATGTTGGCAACATCAACAACACAAAAGAAAATCTTTACCCATTTGTTCGAACCACATAGAATGACTCGATTAGTGTAACGTACAGACCATGAAGTAAACAAATAATGCTGTTCCTGCTTTATGGTTGACAGGTTCTTGTATTTACCCTCGTCCGCTCACTAAAACTAATTTCCCTCCTATAGCGAAGATTCCATGACAAAACATCAGCGTTATCAAGCGATTATCTAAAATGAAGACTCACAGCATTCTCACTATTCAGAATCTGTTGCCAACATTATCATAGGAGGCCGCTGGAATATTTGGTAAAATTTAACCATCACTGGGAGGTATGAAACGGCATCTTTTACGTGTTGAGGAAAATGCATGATACAATAACAACAAATAAAAACGGAAGTATATACTTCTCATGCCATTTTCGAATTATATAACTTTCATTGGCCTAAAATTTGAAATGGAACTACAATTTCGGTGTTCGTTTATTTATACAAAGCCAAGAAATAATATTATTTTGATACTGCGATATTCAGAATTCCAGAGCTGACAACTTATCGACTTCGTAGGTCCACCCGTGCACCGCTACATGCCTCTCCTGGCACATCATCCTTTATATCGACATTCATATGGAAACATCCATTTCCTTTAACCACTTTTAATCACTGCGAAAATTAAGCATTTGAATGGCGCAAGAAAGTGCGTTGGGAGTACTCCATGTTTCGATATTCACTTATTTTCATACATTATTTTAATACTGCAGAAGCCCTGCATTATAGCGTCTTTGGTCGAGCTGATTGTTGGAGAATGTAGAACTTGATCCAAGCTGTAGATAGGAAAATTCTACTTCGTATTACCAATTTTAATGGGTAAATGCACACATAATATTTATATTCGTGAAATATACGAGAAATAATCTTTCGAATTATGTAACTTTCAATTGCCTTCTTGTACGAATAAATTAGTAATCTGTACCACAATTTTCGTGTCAGCGTATTTATCTCATTATATTTTGACATCGTTGTCATGCGAAACGTATATCAGTTTACCATATTAAATAAATACTATGAGCCACATAATACTTATTAAAAAAAAGTAAAACATGGAGCATCTGTAATTGATTATTTACAATCGTCATAAATTTACGTTATACAAGCCACAGAAATTACGATGGCGTACATTGTAACAATATGCACACACCAAAAAAAGTGTCGTATCACTTTGATTCTTATGGCTCCTAAACATTGTCGTCAAATGTGTATATTGCATCAAGAACATAGTTATTTTTATTTTGCCTATTGATGTCAATCAATCCGCACAAAGTGTAAACATTGACGCAGGAGCAGTGGCAATAAGGCGGATTGGGTAAGACAGCCGATCAAGTCCATTAGTAACAGCCGGAAGAAAGTATACTGCTTATGTTGACTGCATTTCTGCCGCACAAGCAGAAATGATTTTATGTTGCCGTGAACTTACAACTGGAAGACAAGTATGGTACAAACGAATTTTGATGGGTCGCTGGTACGTTGTGCGGGAACTCCTCCATACGAGCAAGCTAAATGGATTGTAGATAGAATAATTTTGGTTGTCAATTCAATCACGTTCGTATTTGGATCTGACAGGACAGTAGGTAGAAGCACCCGTAAAACGTAACATGCAATAATTTATATAACTTGGCAGTCCAGTACAAAAAATGTTAAGTTCCAGGAACTTGAAATTTATACATGTCAGAGTATGCTTGTTATAGAAGTGCCAATTATGACACGATATGGCTTATGGAAGTACTTTCAGTTTTTGTTAATCCTCCTAGTAATACAACAGTGGTCTAGGGATGGTTACATTGGCAATTGAGACAGGAGTATTAAATATTTTCAAACTTCGTTAATGTATGCACCCGATGTAGATAGTTTGGTAAAAACAAATTTATATAACCCCCAAAACAAAAAAATGGTGACATGTTTGTATGACCAAGGGAACAAACTCTTATCTCCCTAGACTTACAAACTATTTAAACTAAATTATGGTGAGAACAACACTCACTCACACACACACACACACACACACACACACACACATGTCCGGCGGAGGACTCGAAGCTCTGACAGGGAGTAGCCGCTCATTCCGTGGCAAGACGCCTTCGACCGCACGGTTATTCCCGTAAAGCTGCATAACGTATGTAGCATTTCTTTCGATTACCCCGAAATTCAAGAAATGCGTGGACTTGCGACTTTCCGACGCACCTATACCGCATTTGTCTTAGGTCGTTGCCTGAACTATCGTACAATAGAAGCGACAGTCATCGTACGTGTTTGCAATCTGTCATAGGTAAATCTCGTTCAGACTTCTTCTTAGCTACTGAAGGAGGCCGAGAGAAGTGGAAAATCTTAATTATTTCATGATTTGGCCAAAAGTTATTAATGCGTGGAAAGAGATAATGCAGTGTAAGTTATTAGAGAAAATATAGGAGTAGGTAGGAAGAACAGCTGACAGGTCGTTAGTCGTGTCTTCCGTATCTGGTGCGCTGTAGGAAGACAACCTCTGTCTTTTACTTAATCTGTCTCTTCCTTTCTCTGTCCTTCCGTTCTATCTCTCTTAACCAACTCTCCCTCACTCTCTTCCTCGCTCCTCTTTCTCTTGTTTCCCAGTTCAGTTGCATTGCGGAAGGACGCTTATTCATCGTCTCTGTTCCTTCAGCGCTGCGAAGGACGAATCGATGACCTGTCACAACCAGTTCCCGTCGCTATCCGCCAAGAATTAATTCATCTGGAATTGGAGGCAACAAATTTCTTGTTGTGTTACCACAGTTACCCCTATAAGTGTATGATACGCATTTGAACGATAATTCAACGTGGTGCTTTACAAAATAAAAAGACACGCTCTTTCACACACCGATACTACGCTAAGGGAATTCTTATCCAGTGCTTTAAAATCGATGGTATCCAGAGAAGATATTGCAGATTCTTAAACAGCGGGTCAGTTTGTGTGTTTCTATTGCAGACTCTAGTCTGCAACTTACTATTAAATGAACAACAACATCTGGTCACTGAAGTTTGTCAGTTTACCTTCTGACAATGATGTATTACGGGTATTAGATAGAAAAAATAATCTATAAGCCATCCAATGTAACGATTAAAGTTTATGTTATCAAGTCCACTTGTGACTGTTTCCTTGACACTTTCCTATATTCCCTTTACCTCACTCACGTTACCGGGAGCAACGTGCTAACTCGTCTAGTTGTAATAGACGAACGTTGTACGTGAGGCCCGTAGTCGGTTGTTCCTTAATATTTGGCTAGCCTGGTGTCTCCTTTCTCGTAGATGTCCCCAGCGCAGAAGCAGCACACAGGTCGTAGACTCGAAGTTTTCTGAGGTGAGGATAAAATTGAAAGTGGTAGGTACTGACGCTGTTTAACTACCATTAATAAAGTCGATGAATTCCTTCAGAGATGCCAGTGGCTCTTTTATTTTTACGAATCACACGAACACAGAATCCACAAACTGCATGTTGACGTCAATATTAGTCACCAAAATAACGTTGTTACAGTCTTAACACAGTTTGACATACATTGCACGCACTTTACAAATATTTGCAGCCCAATTATCGACTCATTAATACAAGGCTGGTTATCTTATCGCAAGTGCCGCTAGATGTTTTTACCGTGTCGGGGCTCGCAGTGAACTGACTGGCAGTGGAGCTGGGCTCCACGCTAGCGCCTAGAGTTTTGGCGCCAACCGACACTTCTAGAACGCTACACTCACTCTTTACCTAAAATACTTAATCTAATAAATCTACAAAACAATAGTGTAATCACAAATAATTAATTAACACACATTATGGCAATAGAATTGATAAATGAATTTTTATTTATTAAACAATTGATAAAATAGCTGGGAGGTTGTGGCGCGTAAAGATACAGCAACAGCTAATCAGATCACTCTTAGAAAAAGGGGCGGAGTTTTCTCACGGGACCGTACTTACAGTACCCTCTGGCTAATATCTGTCACAGCCACTTCCTACTAAACCATATCTGTTTCATAAAATGAAAATATGAAATAAAATAAAGCAATGATTGCTGGCTTGCAAGCCAGTACTGCCGCAATAGAAATGATCATTTTGTAACTAACATTTATAATGAGGCATAAGGTTTGAAAATGGACAGGATGGTCTGAAGCTAGTCACCAAATAAATGGTTAATGCAAATTTGATGGACATTGTGAAGAATAAAAAGTTTTAAAAAAGTTTCTTCCTTCATAAAAGAGGAAGATTATTGGCTGCATATAATTTCGCATGGTGTATGGCGGAGAGTACTTTATGCATTATTACTATATAGATGAGATTTTGCACACTTGATCTTAAAAACAAGACGAAAGTCACTGGGTAAAATTTTGAATGGTGCACGGAGAGGGATACATCAGCTAAGAAATGCGACAAACAAGGCAGCAGTCGAACATTTCCGTATCCAGAAAGGCCCGTACAGGACCTGCAAAATGCGGCCGTGCATTATCCGGGTGAAATGTAGGGTTTCGCGGGGATCGAATGAAGGGTAGATGTAACGGCAACAAGAGGTGTCCGACACATGTAACCAATGGTACCCCATACCGTCACGCCGGGTGATACGCCAGTATGGCGATGATGAACACACGCTTCCAATGTGCGTTCACCGCGATGTCGCCAAACACGGATGCGACCATCATGATGCTGTAAACAGAACCTGGATTCATCCAAAAAATGATGTTTTTCCATTCGTGCACCCAGGTTCGTCGTTGTGTAGACCATCGAAGGTGCTCCTGCCTGTGATGCAGCGTCAAGGGTAACCGCAGCCATGGTCTTCGAGCTGATAGTCCATGCTGGTGCAAACGTCGTCGAACTGTTCGTGCAGATGGTTGTTGTCGTGCAAATGTCCCCATCTGTTGACTCAGGGATGGAGCCGTAGCTGCACGATCCGCTACTACCATGCGGATAAGATGCCTGTCATCTCGACTGCTAGTGATTAGAGGCCGTTGGGATCCAGCACGGCGTTCCGTATTGCCGTCCTGAATCCGCCGATTCAATATTCTGCTAACAGTCATTGGATCGCGACCAACGCGACCAGCAATGTCGCGATACGATAAAGCGCAATCGCGATAGGCTACAGTCCGACCTTTATCAACGTCGGAAACGTCATGGTACACGTTTCTCCTTCTTACACTACGTTTCAACAGGCAACGCCGGTCAACTGCTATTTGTCTATGAGAAATCGGTTGTAAACTTTCCTCGTGTCAGCACGTTGTATGTGTCGTTACCTGCGCCAACCTTGTGTGAATGCTCTGAAAAGCTAATCATTTGCATATCACATCATCTTCTTCCTGTCGGTTAAATTACGCGTCTGTAGCACGTCATCTTCGTGGTGTTGCAATTTTAATGGCCAGGAGTGTAAGTATCAATAAACCCAACAAAGGGGTAACTGAATAACCCAACTGTTTCGGAAGATGACGGGTTAGGGGAGGGGGGCATGGAGAGTGGGATTTATTCAAGAAGGAACTTGAAGCAATGTAGTTTGCCACGGTATTGTAATAGGTGGAGTCCTCATTTTGGCAGATATCTTTATGAACTTTCCCCTGGATGATACTTACTTCTGTTACAGGAGAGAGCGTCGCGTGGTCTAAGGCACCATGCTATGGATCGGGCGGCCGTTCCCACCGGAGGTTCGCGTCCTGCCGGCCGCGGTGGCCGAGGGGACTGAGGCGCTCCAGTCACGGTCTGCACGGCCACTACGGTCGGAGGTTCGAATCCCCCCTCGGGCATGGATATTTGAGCCGTCCTTAGGATTAGCTAGTTCATAAGTAGTTTGTAAGTTTAGGGACTGATGACCCCGTAGTTAAGTCCCTTAGACTTTAAAAACATTTGAACATTTGTTCGCGTCCTCCCTCCGGCATGTGTGTGTGTGTGTGTGTGTGTGTGTGTGTGTGTGTGTGTCTTTGTTACCCTTAGTACCGCACGATAGCCTAGAAACTTATTGATGACCATAGCAATTTTGGTCCAATAGGTTTACAAACATTTGAACAGGTAGGACTCATCTGACAAACTTCAAAGTCCTTGTAACTAACGTATTCCAACATTCTAATAAAACTTAGAGGTGACCATCTGTTACAGCATCAACAGAATACAGGCAATGAATGGCATAACAAAATTGCGGAGACAAGTGTTAAAACTGCACAGATTACTACACTACAATATTTTCTCTGGAGACGAGCATGTAAAACTCAAATACAATTACCTATGAGTCATATAAGAACAGAGACTGAAAACATAATTGTTTGCCGGCCGCGGTGGCCGAGGGGACTGAGGCGCTTCAGTCACGGTCTACACGCCCACTACGGTCGGGGGTTCGAATCCCCCTCGGGCATGAATATTTGTGCCGTCCTTAGTCTTAGTTAGTTCATAAGTAGTATGTAAGTTTAGGGACTGATGACCCTGTAGTTAAGTCCCATAGACTATACAAACGAACATTTGAACATCATTGTTTAGAGTACCATTAGCGTTATTAGTAAGGGCAACAACTATCACCAACCAAAGTTTGTTCATGTATCATAATAGAGTCTCCAAGGAGGAAATGAAGCTTAAACATATCGTCAACAGCGTCGTCATTAGAGACGGAGCTCACGCTCGGAGCTTTAGGTATCGTCCTGTCGTCCTATCAAAGGAACCATTCCGGCAATTTCCCAGAGTGATTTTGGGAAATAACGCGAAACCTGAGTCATGATGGCCAGACGAGGATTTGAATGCGAGTCCCGTGTGTTACCATTGCGCCACCGCGCTCGGTTAACTCTTCAAGAATTAATTGATTTCTAAAAACATCAGAATTTTTTTCATGATCTATGTGTACACAATTTTTTTTTCAGTTTTTCCTGTATTATTCAGTATATTTTCAGAGTCTGGTGAATGTTTTCCAGTATTTCTACGTCCAGTAAAAGGACTTGCATATACAATTTCTGCCATGTAATTTATGATTTAAGTGACGTTCTATATGATTCACCATCTTTAAGGAACATGCAGATTCTGGTCAATATTGTGTTAACTATGGTTGTTCTCTCCTAACACACGGGCACGGATGCGCTACTTAGTAATTTTCGTTGACTCATATGATTTTTGACTGTATATCATGATGATACTTGTATTGTTCCTTGATGAAGAATTGAGTTGATAATACATGCATTAAAGATATCTTCTCCATTTAACCTTTAAGATTTTTGTTAACTATCTAGGTCATGGCCACTTTAGAGTGGTGCAATATAATGAAAGTCGTCATACTTCGACATCACTGTCGAATACTGATGTGTCAATATTCATTGACAAAATGTTACACATATATTGTCACTGAAGAGCATGACATTACGGCTTCTTCAATAATAATATAAATGTAACATCTTATCAGTGACCATAAGTTGCTACCTCTCTGTGCCGAAACAGGTCATCAATAAAAATAAAACTTTCCCAGTCTTGGAAAAATATTTCGTTTTTTTATATTTATTTAGATTCTTATTAATTAAGAAAAATATAACTTAATACTTTTTTTAATTTGGTTGCTTAATTTCGTTTCAAGTATTGTATTTCTTCACTTTTCTTTGTTTTTTAAATTACTTTTATGGCGACTCTGAGTTTGAATAGCGTCTTCTGTATGAAATTTTCTTCTTCAGCGACAGCATTTCCTTTTTTTTTTTTTAATCCCAGCGTGATAGTTATTTTCTTTTACCATATATTCGACATACGTGATGTAGGTGCGTTGGCTCTTCAGTGATGTATAATAATAATTTCGTGTAGCTTATTATCCTGATGCAAGTCTTTCAATTGGACGCCACTTCGGCGACTTGCGTGTCTCTAGCCTACCCCCGTTATCCAACCGGGGAAAGGAGACATACAGCTTAATGTGGAATCCGAACCACGTGTCGTTTCTGGCGACTACTCGCATCGTTGAGAGGTGAAGGATGGCTTAAAGTGCAGACTGAAAAAAAGACTCGAGGCCCGACCGGGTTTTGAATCCGCGACCCTTTGGTTTCCAGTCGAGCACTTATCCCAAGTCCACTGGGCCCGACTTCAGTGTTGTAACACGTTTGTTTTATTTACTGTAAAAATTCCTTGCGGTCATTACTATACATTTTAAATGATAAAATTATAAAATCGTAAATTGATCTGAAGCAAAGTGATCATATTACTCATGATACAAAACGAGCTGCTCTTTCGTGTATCCCACAATGCACACTATTCTCAAAAATAGGACGCACGTGTGTAGTGTGGGCAGTTTCTTTAGTAGAACTGTTACATCTTTTAAGTGTTACGCCAATAAAACGTGGCCTTTATACGCCTTCGGAACAGTATTTTGTAAGTGATCTTTCCAATTTGACCTGTTCGCAATTGTTATTTCTAGATGAACTGACGGCCTTTAGATTTGACTGGTTTATCGTGTAAGTGAAGTTTAACGGATTTCTTTTCGTGCTCATAGGGACTTTTGCGAAGTCGGAAATGCGGCAAAAGCGATATTCTGTGCCATGGTTTACTTTTCCAGGAGAGACGTTTCGCACCGAAAGGAAACGTTATCAGGTACGCTTCCCCGATGTTTTCAAGGACAGACGTTTCGCACCGAAAGCAAACGTTATCAGGTACGATTCACTGATGTTTTCAAGGACAGACGTTTCGCACCGAAAGCAAACGTCATCAGGTGCAATTCTCCGATGTTTTCAAGGACAGACGTTTCGCACCGAAAGGAAACGTCATCAGGTACGATTCCCCGATGTTTTCAAGCGCAGACGTTTCGCACCGAAAGCAAACGTCATCTGGTACGATTCCCCGATGTTTTCAAGGGCAGACGTTTCGCACGGAAAGCAAACGTCATCAGGTACGATTCCCCGATGTTTTCAAGGACAGACGTTTCGCACCGAAAACAAACGTCATCAGGTACGATTTCCCGATGTGACTTGCAGATGCAGCGCGCTGGCCTCGGGGTGTCCCCTTCCCTCGCAAGTGGCGTCCGCCGGCGTCGCCCAGCGCGGCAGCCGGGAGACTTAAGAGCTCCATAAAGGCGGCGGCTTACGAGCGCCACAGGAGGCCGCGCGGCATCAGCAAGTGCTGACCGCCCCTAACTCCTGAGATACGAGTTCCAATATCTGCCGGAATTACCCCTAAATGCTGATGACGAGCCCCGCTGCTGAGTCCGCAACGCCTGCGAACGGCCGCCGCGCCCGGGCGATTACCGGCAACGGCGCGCCGTCCGAATCCGCGGCCCGCGCCGTGTTTTGCGCGGCCGCTGTCGCCGGACCGCCCGCGCGTCCGCCTTCGATTCGCGCGCCTCGCCGCGCGGGTTATCCGAAACGCATTACGACGCCGCGAGTGCGCATGCGCGTAGCGGCGCGGCTGTCGGTGCGTACGTCCGCGGCGAGAGCGTTCATTACGAGCCCGCAGTCGGGGATTAGCGATAGCGCCGCCGTGCCGGCCGGACGGGGAGACCGCTCTGCGCATGCGCAGACTGTAACTGCCGCCGGCTCTGACTCTCACGTCGTTATTGTGGGCACTCGATGGCCGGCGATTTAACGGCACTACTCTCGCGTTCCAAATACAATCATTCAGAGATAATGACACCCATTCGAAATGGAAACTCGTGTAAATACACTTTGCCTCCCGTGGCGGAGCATCCTATGTGTTCACTGGTTCAGAGAACCCCCGGGGGAAAAAAAAAAAGCTCGTCCGGCCGCGGTGGCCGAGGGGAATTTGTTTGCGGTACTGCTGCTGACGTTTGGCAACTGATTCGCCGTATTGTAGCTTTCCTCACGAGAACTATTCCAGAGAGTGTTACTCAAATTCAAAAAATGTTTGTTAAGCTTATGGGACTTAACTAAGGGGTCATCAGTCCCTAAACTTACAAACTACTTATCAACTACCTTATACTAAAGACGGCACAAATATCCATGCCCGAGGGGGATTCGAACCCCCGACCATAGTGGCCGTGCAGACCGTGACTGGAGCGCCTCAGTCTCCTCGGCCACCGCGGCCGGCGAGAGTGTTACTCTTCATTCGTTCTTATTTCCGGACCGAGTGTATTTTCCAAAGGCTAAGACCAATGCGGTGAATTGGATTCGCGGACATGCCATACACTTTTTGGACACAATGCAAAATCGAAACTTGATATTTGGACGTATCTCACGGATCGCCATTACAGAGTTGTACGACATCCTAAATACAAACAATACTTTTCCAACTTCCATGGGAGTACCTTCAACCACCCTCCCCGCAGCTGGAATGTGTTCATTCAATAGAGAAGAATTTTAAATGTTTGAACTGCTGTCCCTCCTTGAACTGTTCAACGGAATGCACATTCTACGAGAAGCCGTGACTGAACCTACTAGCCGCAGGGAACCGAGACATTCTGAACAACATAACGAACATCACGATCTATTAAATAAAAATAATGAAATAAAATCATAGTAATGTGAATAAAGAGAATTTATTTGTTTTGTCTCCTACACATTCCCCTTCCTTTTCTTTCTTTCTGTTCCCTTATATAGTTAAGTTTCCAGGGGTAGTTTTAGTTATGCGCCAAAGCCTGAAGAGGTTGAGGTTCTTCTTTTTTATTACGGTCAAAGTGGCGGTGGCACTTTAGTTTCCTTTCCTTTTGTGGTCCCTTTTCCCAAAATAATAATAATAATAATAATAATAAAAACGGGACTCGGGGGGTGCGTTGCAGGTGAGTTGCATTCAGCCTCCTTTCTCGACGGGTTTCCAATCGGAGATAACAGTCTCCTGTTCCTGATATTACCCTTGGACGACTTTGGACTTCCTTATTTTAGCGGCTCCTGTTGTTTGAAATCGCGTCCAGATCCTCGATATTACACTTTGGGACACTCCAATAGCTGTAGCCACCTTCCTCTGTTTCTGTCCCACTTCTAACGTTCCTACTGCCCTCCATGCCATAGTTTCAGGGTAAGACATGTTGGCCGGCCGCGGTGGCCGAGGGGACTGAGGCGCTCCAGTCATGGTCCGCACGGCCACTACGGTCGGGGGTTCGAATCCCCCTCGGGCATGGATATTTGTGCTGTACTTAGTGTTAGCTAGTTCATAAGTAGTTTGTAAGTTTAGAGACTGATGACCCCGTAGTTAAGTCCCATGAGCTATACAAACAAACAAAAAGGCTCGCTGTCAAAAAAAGTAAACCTCTATATACAAAAGGCAATGTCCCGACTGACTGACTGACGTATTGACTGACTCATCATCGACCAGCCCAAACCACTGAAGATAGAAACTTGAAATTTGTAAAGGGTTGATTCCATGGTGGAATTTGTGTTCCACGACTGTATTTGACTTGTGGGAATTTTTTAGCAATCAGTCGTAAAAATATATATATTTGCAAACGTAGGCTTCCGTGGTTGTTGTCACTATCAATAAAATTATTCCGGGTATGAGACCGCGTCGTCATTTTATAAACTATACCGACGTTTCGGCAACTATTGCAGGCGGCCTTCATCAGGGCATGTGTCAGACACAATACTGGCATCAAGCACATCAGTACGTAGCATCAACAGGTTAGTGTGTATAACGAACGTGGTTTTGCAGTCAATGCAATGTTTAGAAATGCGGAGTTGGCTGATGCCCATTTGATGTATGGATTGCTTCGAACGTCTTCCTGTCGGGACACCTTCCTTCTGGAAATCTGTCTCGATACAAACGTACCGCGCCACGGCTATTGCCCCGTACTAACCCATACATCAAATGGGCATCTGCATTTCTAAAATGTTCAAATGTTTGTAGAACTTATGGCACTTAACTACGGGGTCATCAGCCCCTAAGCTTACAAACTACTTATGAACTACCTAAGACAAAAACGGCACAAACATTCATGCCCGAGGGGGGTTTCGAAACCCCGCCCGTAGTGGCCGTGCAGACCCTGAATGGAGCGCCTCAGTCCCCTCGGCCAACGCGGCCGGCTGCATTTCTAAACATTGCACTGACTGCAAAACCACGTTCGTGATGAACACTAACCAGTTGATGGTACGTACTGATGTGCTTGATGCTAGTACTATAGAGCAATGAGTCGCATGTCAACACAAGCACTGAAGTCAACATTACCATCCTTCAATTGGGCCAACTGGCGGTGAATCGAGTAAGTACAGTACATACTAACAAAACAATTGGGTATTTTGACAATTGTCTGCACGAATTATTTCAATTTACATTTCAAGAGAAATATTAAAATGAGCTCTAAGATGGAAATTAAGCGTTTCCGGACACAGACCCTGATGAAGGCCGCCTGCAATTGTGGCCGTAACGACGGTATAGTTTATAAAATAACGACGCGGTCTCATACCCGGAAGAAATTTATATATATATATATATATATATATATATATATATATATATATATATATATTTATTGGCATATCTAGATTTCGACCACTGTGTGGTCATTATCACAGTGGTCGAAATCTAGATCTGCAAATAAATAAATATATTTTTACGACTGATTGCTGAAAAAATTTCCACAAGTATCTAGAGGGTCTTCATCTTACTCTGTACGCGACATTTAACAAGCGATTTTTCGATATTTCGTCCGTAAGGAGGTGAAAGAGGGTAAAACGTTTTTAAAATATGTTGCTATTTAGGCAGTTGTGAAGATAGAACTACAAAATTTGAAATTTTAATTCAGGGTTCGAATTTAAAAGACACGTGTTTCGTCATTTTCTGAAATTCAACAAATAAGGGGGTAAAATATGGGACGAAAAAAATCAATTTTCGAAATTAAGGTAAAAGACCTTATAACTACAAAATAAAAACGCATGAACTGTAATAGCCTTTAGAAGTCCCGACCTTGAATAATAATTAGGCACGACTCTCGTCCTATCAAGAATCACCTCCTTACACGAGTCATCACAACGTTTCACCAGGCAACGCCGGTCAACTGCTGTTTGTGTATGAGAAGTCGGTTGGAAATTTTCTTCATGTCAGAACGTTGTAGGTGTCGCCACCGGCGCCGACCTTGTGTGAATGCTCTGAAAAGCTAATCATTTGCATATCACAGCATCTTCTTCCCGTCGGTTATATTTAGCGTCTGTAGCACGTCATCTTCGTGGTGTAGCAACTTTAATGGCCAGGTGTGTAAATGTTTAGAGATGTGTTTACACAGTTGTAAACAGTAGTAGCAACCGCTGACATTATATTTCAACATACCTATCGTATCTCATAGTGTCTGACGATAAGTAGATAGACGAAAAAGTTTGATTCCATCGGGTAGTTTTTCAACACTTCACCAGTCGTATAGGCACATATGAAAAAGACCGTGTCACATATTTTGATCTAGACTACAACATATCCAAAGTATACACGAATTAGCTTGTGGCACTTGGGCAGTGTTACTTGAGGGGTTGGCAGAAACCCTCGTTCTTGCCTGTAGACCTTGCTGGACAGGAGCGTCAGGGAATTCCGCCAGGCATATGACTCTCTGCCGCTGTCATCGGGAGGTGAAGGAAGCCCTGCCTGGTTGTTCCACGAAGGTTACTTAAAAGTTGGTGTTTATGCGGATTATTGCAGTTGAAATACCTATTAATTTCTATAAATATTGTTCAAACGAGGTAGAATGGCTGACCAGTACTTATCTTTGTGCTGTACCGCCGATAGTAACACAAATGAAGAAACAGAAAAGAAGGGGACAAAAAGGACAAGCTCTCTCTCTCTCCATGTGTGTGTGTGTGGTGTGTGTGTGTGTGTGTGTGTGTGTGTGTGTGTGTGTGTGTGTCCATCCATCTTTCCCTGTTAATCGAAAACATTTTAGACAACCCCCCTCCCCTCCTACACCCCTCAGCATCATTCAGTTCACTCCTCTTCTCTTTACTACTTGATCTTTCATCTTTGGTTATATATATCCTCTCTGGCTTGGCTCTGTACGTACATGCAGTATCTCTGACGTCCACAGTCCCGAAACACCACCTTCATGACCTAGGTCGTGAATTATCTCTCCCTTCCGTTCCCATCCCTTCTTCTTCCTTTCTCTCCCACCTGATGAAGGAACTGTGTTCCGAAAGCTTGTCTTTTTTGCCCCCTTTTTTCTGTTTCTTCATTTGTGTCACTATCGGCGGTACAGCACGAAGGTAAGTACTGGCCAGCCATTCTATCTCGTCTGAACAATATTTATCATCTCTGAGGAGAATTTTCATCATAATTGAATACTTTCTATTTCAGTTAGATCGTAATTTGTAACGCGAGAGACAACTTATTTGGTCGTATCTAATACTCTGTTCATCCGGTCCTTTGTGTTCATTTCGAAAAACGATAACATGTTAAAATGATACCATGAGATTATTATTAACTGTATCAGTGAGCAGCAATCAATTTTTTGTGTTTTATATCTAATTTCAGTTTCACATGTTACTTCGTGAAACATAATCTCTAATGCACTTAGTTGATTAGAAACATGCACAAGTACGTTGATTCGACGTATTAGAAACCATAATTTTGTTTCAGCCTCGTTTGTACGTGTAATTCGCGAGATATAAATAAAATGGTTGGATGAACCGTCTGCCATGCACTTTTGCAGCGACTTTATGTAGATGTAGCAGATGCGCCTAACACGAGCTGGTGCATGTTGTAAAATGTACAACATGGACATTTTTAAGTCTGTGCTTAACAAATTATTGCATGTACGTATTGAAGAAAACACTACAAATCCTATTATAATAAACCATTAGCTCTTTTAGTTATTTTCAACAAACTCTTTTCGCTGGCGATTTGTAGTTTAATGTGCTGTTAAAGAGCAAACTCAGAACAATGGTCACGTTAGGATGAAGTACACATTGGACGTGGTAATTTTCTATAGGCACGACAAGTCCCTTCACTATGACGTCAGTGAAATCATTTATATTTCTCACTGTTCTCGTTTTCTAGACATTCTATGAGTCAATGCAAATTTATTTTGGTGAATTCAGTCTGGTTGTAAGAACTTTGATATTCATCAGCGGATCATTCCAGTAATGCATCAGCTGTACACGGTTTTTTATCGTGCCATTCCTTGTTCCTCCGTCGTCAAAAAACATACTTACAAAGAAGGACGACTTATTTAGACAAACATGTATGTCTCACATCTCCACTAAAGAACTCCCGCACATTTATCTTTTTGGGGTCAACACCGTTCCGTCTTTACAGCTGAGATTCACAGTAAATGTGGTCCTAATATTCAGAATTCCCGTTCACATTATTTATTTCTAGATCTGAAAAGTGTCGAGCGGTTCATCACCTTTTTTGAACACTTTGCAAATATCTTCGTATGAAAAACTTATTGTACGGACGCAAACTATGATTAAGAAATGAAAAAAATTCCCTTACCAATATAACTAGAAATTATCATTTGATATGCAGGTATTTAAAGTAAATACAAATGAAGAAGAATCAGTCTTTTTTATTACACCTTTCTCCCTATATTGATTGCTAGATCGAAACTTGCAACTGTCGCGGCAACGGGCACTCATTGTACTTTTTAAAACATTCAACACCTCCGTGCTTACTACTAAGAAAAACTGCCTAAGAAAGCTATCCATGGAGTTAGAGCCGAATCAGTACTGACGAGGAAATATCAAAAATTGAATACATTGCAGCAGTGGTGCTTTAGAACTGGTGTAAATAACTAACGACGAACAAAATTAACTTATATTGTACTTTTTACAACAGCGTGACGACTGGACGGTTCAGTTTTCTTATATCACTCTATGTAGGTTTCAGCCTTAGGCCATTTTCAGGAGGTACTCTGCGATGTGTTATAAAAATCATCGGACCTGGGTACGATCCTAGTCATTGTGGAAAACACTAATATGAATCTATATGTGGGACTAAGAAATGATAATAAAGGACTCTGCAGTTTATTTGTGTAGATATGATTATTAGTTTTCATGTTGAACTATGAGATAATATTTCTAAACGGATTGTCATCTGGCACCTTATTGTCATTGCTCAGGATGGAGACCACGATTAAATTCGTTCTTTAGATATAAAATGCAGAATGGCAAAGGGAAGAAAAGCATTTTTGAAAAAGAGAAATTTGCTAACATCGAATATTAATTTAAGTGTAAGGAAGTCTTTTCCGAAGACATTTGTGTGGAGTGTTGCCTTGTACGGGAGTGAAACATGGACGATAAGCAGTGCGGACAGGAAGAGGATAGAGGCTTTTGAAATGTGGTGCTACAGAAGAATGCTGAAGATTAGGTGGGTAGATGGTATAACTAATGAAGAGGTACTTAACAAAATTGGCGAGAAAAGGAATTTTTGGCATACCCTGAATAAAAGAAGGGATCGCTTGGTAGGATATATTCTTAGACATCGAGGAATCGTAAATTTAGCATTGGAGGGAAGTGTGTGGGGTAAAAATCGCAGAGGGAGACCAAGGGACGCGTATAGTAAGCAGATTCAAGTGGATGTGGGTTGTCGTTATTGTGAGAAGATGAAAAGGCTTGCTCAGGATAGAGTAGGGTGGAGAGCTGCATCAAACCAGTCTCCGGTCTGAAGACCATAACAACAACAACAACAACTTTGATATGTAACTGATTTTCAAAGCTGATATGGTAGATAAACTGTTCTCCATTTTTTTAAATCATGGATTCAACTGAAATAACGTAACATGGTAAATGAGAGAAATTTATCCACACTATGACTACGCACTCTGTACCATCTGCAGCTACAAACATCATTCTACTGCAACCATTCACGTCAAGTTTACTTAACTCTAAGAGATGCGATTTTGGTCACAATGAATCCTCGATTCTCCGTGCTGTGAAAGACGGAGGGTTGCGTGAGTGCGGAAATACAGCACGGCATCCGTCTTGCGTCAGTAGTCACACGTCAATCAGATGTGCTGAGTGTTTTGTTTGTCGTTACCACCACTGTCGCTTAATGGCTGGCATAACCACTGATATCTGTACGCGATAATCTCCGCGCTTAATGGCCATTAAAAGGGATGATGCTATCAACATTGCTGATACATTCACTCCTCATAATTGCATCCACACACATGCTTCTGTTATACGGTGCGAGTCTGTCTTCACGGGGAAGGCAATTGGCAGTCATCGCCTACCAAATATACCACAGTTGCAGCACCAGGGCACGTCATTTGTTTCCACGTACCCAGTTCGCATACCTTAAAAAAGAATTACCGTTTACAGTTAGTTAAATTGGCGAATTTGCTGTACGAAAAAGTCATATGGTACATTATATTGTCAAGGAGTTCGTGAAAATAGTTCTATGATAGTTTATTAGTTGTTTCTCTGTTAAGTAAGTAATAATTACGGTCGCCTGCCGAAAAAGGAATTTGTAGATCAAACATGACTAAATCAATCGCCATAACATAAACTGTTTCCCGCTTAAAATCTATTAAAGAGATACGACATTTATCACCGTCTTTAATAATATATCACTTACAATCTGTTAAACAGATGGAACACATAATATACATCAAACGTTTGCAACATATTACCTGCATACATGCTACGGCAGAAATTTTAAAATAATTGTCACTAAATCCTTTTACAATGCCGACGTCATCTGTCTTACGACTGCATACAGCGGACGTAAGAGACTCGCTTGGTTCTTATTTATTTTACGCACATATTTAATACTGAATATTTTGTTGAAATGATGTTTCTACTTGATGAAATGATTCAAATAAAATGTTCAAATGTTTGTAGATCTAAGGGACTTAACTGCTGTGATATCAGTCCCTAGGCTTATAAACCACTAACACTAACTTAAACTAACTTATGCTAAGGGCAACACACACACACACACACACACACACACACACACACACACACACACACACACACACGCACACACACACCCATGCCCGAGGGAGGACTGGAACCTCCGACGACAAACAACCGCGCGCTCAGCAGCAAGGCGCCTCAGAGTGCTCGGCCACTCCACCGCGGTTTATGAAATTTTGAAGGAGCGTAAATATATCAGTTGAAGTCAGGGACTGAGATTCGCAAACGACGCGTGGCAATTAATAAGCGATTGCGCGATCACCGTAGGCTGCCTTGCTGCGTGCGTGCCAGTTGCACCGCGTCGGAGGTTCGAGTCCTCCCTAGAGCATGGGTGAGGGTATTTTCTTTATGTAGTATGAGAACTAAGTCTTTCGTGAGGGCACGCTTGTATCAAACATTCTCGGACTTCAAGTCGCGTAAATCTTGATGAAAATTCAAGCTTTCGGCGATTACATCCATCGCGTTCGTCAGGAGCAACTGACTGGTTTTGTAGTGCTGCGGTGGTCTTAAACAGTGAGTAGATGGCTTGTGATTGGTCCACTTCTGATTGGCTGGCGACTACGTAATGTCGTCGCAGATGGTGTCGACGTCTGCGCTGTTGGCGCCACCGCTCCTTTAGTATCGAGACGCTGTACGGGATGTCTTTGCCGCTTCTCTGTATCGAGCGCTTGTTTCCATGCGACGCTAAGATTAATTAGTTTGTAAGACTAGGGAATGATAACCTCAGTAGTTAGGTCCCATAGGTTTACAAACGCTTGAAAATTTTTGTGTTTAATTCGCCGGGATTACCAGAACAACTAGGAAATAACTCAAATGTTCAAATGTTTGTAAAGTCTTAACTACGGGGTCATCAGTTCCTAAACTTACAAACTACTTATGAACTACTTACGATATAGGACGGCACAAATGTCTATGCCCGAGGGGGGAATCGAACCCCCGACCGTAGTGGCCCTGCAGTCCGTGACTGGAGCGCCTTAGTTTCCTCGGCCACCGCGGCCGGCTAGGAAATAACTCCAAGAGAGACTACGGTGACTGCATTGTGTAATGTTGTAAATATAGTAGTTTGTGATACGTGCGTAGGTTAATGTCATACATTGTTATTATTACGCAGACTGGATTTTCAGTATTTTTAAGGGATATTACGCGCGCCGTTCCTAGTCCATTACCACGATTAATTGTCTGCGGGAACGTGGGACAATTTTGGGAGGAGTTGTATATATCGAGATCATATTTAAGAGGTTGGTGCTTTTGGGTACTTGAGTCTAGTGCTGGTGAGTATAAGGAGGGACTCCCTTCTATTTCTATTTCTAAACTTCAGCTGAATCATATCAGGACTAAATTTCTTACTAAAAATTGACAAATTTGCCCTTCCCAATAATACGTGGAAGTTTGTAACGTCATCACGGAATAGCCGTGTATAGTCTTCGAAACTTTATGCAAGCACGTAGCTTTTACAACTCCATTAATGTACTTCAACGTCGAGCAGCTACAGGCAAGTGGATCATACAGCAATAAGTGTTATGACACATATACAGATAAACACCTGTCGCAGTATCGCACCTTAATATTAAAAACGAGTATGAAAAATGCTCATATCTAAGCATAGAGAAGTCGAATGTGTCCTTTAAAAGAGTATAACTAGCGTCTCAAGGTATTTGTCAGCATCAGAAATATTTAAATGAAAATGTATTCACTCACATGTAAATTAACACGTTTAAATGTGTAATTTATATTATGGATTATGGCACATGGCATAATATTATCCATCGTACAATTTCTCGTACACCCCACCACACCCCGCTATACTCCACTGAAGTTACTTACTATTAGATATGATCCCCCTCCTCCCATCTCACGCTCCATCATCGAGAGCTGGCTGCGCTAAGGAACTAGGTTTCGCTCATAACGCGAATGTGTTAAGCGTTCTTTTTACTTAAATGATTTTCCGAGGCAAAATGTTATATCTCGTCTTTCACATCTTCGCAGAGGACATATTTACCTATTTTGTGCTATGATAAGAGTAATTTTCATAATGGTCCGAAACGTTTGTTCTACGATAGCTTATTAACTGTCGAAGTTGCTAGGGGTTCTGAACTGTAAGGTCTTCAAAGTTTCTTCGTGAACAATTAACGTATTCTTACGATTATTTTATTGTTCGTCCTTGAAAGCTTATTTCAATTGATGTTACGCATCATATCACATATGAAAATAATGTCTATGTACGCTGAAACTAGGTAAGCGGCAATAATATAAACTTACAGTGACTGTGGCTTGACTATCATATGATGTGAAAAATGATACCTTAAACACTATGCAGTTAAAATGTACTGTATCAATGTAAGCGCAGTTTTGTGTTGCGTTCAAGTATACACTAAACAAGTATTTCCCTCTTACTGACCCATACTTTATTTAATGGACAAGTCCTTATAAGAAAGAGATGTACATGCGCAGATATGTGACAGGAACTCACTGGTGAATCCAAATCTGCGTCCAAATCTTTCTGTAAAGGGCTTACATTCTTTTTTATTTACAGTCCTTGTCAATCTGGATAAGATGTATTTTACATTACAGACCTTATAGACAAGGATATAATCGTCACTGTATAAAATATGCAAAATTCTTTTGACGCTCAGCAACACAACTCGTAATTTTTGACGTATTTGAAGTGTACTCACCACAAGATACTCTACAGAAAATGCAAAATGAGAACAATACACATTCCATTGATACAACAACCAAGCTATTGACTTGACAAGTGTCTAAAAGATTTATTTTACGCACACAATATATTAGTTACGTTTTTGTATCATTGTTAGGTAGTGTGAGCGGGTTGGCGCAGTAATCATTACTATGGACTGAAATTCACAAAATCTGGGGCACATTCTTATCTGGTAACCCATATTGAGATTTTGCGTGTTCTTCGAATCACAAAAGAATCGTGAGTCGTGTCGGGATAGCACAGTCGGTAGTGCGCTTGCCCGCGAAATGCAAAGGTCCCAGGTTCGAGTCCCGGTTCCGGTACACAATTTTAATCTGCCAGGAAGTTTCATATCAGCGCACACTCCGCTGCAGAGTGAAAATCTCATTCTGGAAACATCCCTTAGGCTGTGGCTAAGCCATGTCTCCACCATATCCTTTCTTCCAGGAGTGCTAGTCTTGCATGTTTCGCAGGAGAGCTTCTGTGAAGTTTGGAAAGTAGGAGGCAAGGTACTGGCGGAAGTAAAGTTGTGAGGCGGCATAGTGAGTCGTGTCGGGATAGCATAGTCGGTAGTGCACTTGCCCGCGAAAGGCAAAGGTCCCAGGTTGAGTCCCGGTTCCTGCACACAATTTTAATCTGCCAGGAAGTTTCACAAAAGAAAGTGTTTGGTGGTACTATTACCAGAGAACACGGCTGATTTCTGTACCCTTTCTGCGTCTAATGACGTATCATGAACATCAGAGGTGGTAGAGTTACTCCAATCATGCTTCCTCTGTTGATCTTTTGCGTTCAGTCGAATAAATGCGACTTCATCCCGATTGGTCATTGGTGTTTGTAAAGTTACATGGTATCTATACACGTAAGAGTATTTAGTAACTTAATGAATTTAATACTGCCATTAACACTAAAATATAAGTTTAAAATTAACAATGAACTAGCATTTAAAGCTTCCCTCCCAATTACAGGAATGTCTGTGAACCTATTCAGAATCTTAGATAGGGATATAACAGCAGAATGACACAAGGTAATCTATTAAGGAAAATTAGATAGTGAGTACCAAACGATTTACCTTTTTTAAGAAAAACGGGGAAAGGAAAGCCACTAACTCACAAATACACTTACTTTCTACGCTACAGACGCATAGTGTATGTGAAGTTTATCGGATGCCCGAATTATGGCGAATTTGAGACCCTGCAACTCAAGTACAAGCTACAGGTGTTGGAGAGTACTCTCACGGTACATCAATGAAAAGCGTGATGAATTGAGAAATACCCCGAGAAGCAGCAATAGCACTCCGTGGCATGCACACACACACACACACACACACACACACACACACACACACACACACATACACATACCGTGCACACTAGCACATGCCCACGTACATGAATAGTTTCTGTGATAAACTGTGCTATTGTTTCTTACTAGCAATCGGGCACTATTGTCTACATAATCCTTTCCGGTTTGTATGCAACAGTCAGTTGCACCGGTAGAAACCGGATACTACGTTACCAGCGTATTAACAATTTTATTTTCAAGACATACAGCGGAGAGAAATAAACCAGTAACTAGGGACATAAAAAAAATGCTGTAAATGATTGTGCTGCAACACTCTTTGAGTAGTTTTCGCTACGCAAATACGCTGACGAAATTTTGTAATGCAAATTTCTAGTCGTTGTTTTACATCGTTAATAGCTTTACATTGAAGGATTCTGCCTTAATTTTAACGTCGTTAATCACGAAACTGAAACAACTATTGATATGGGTCAACCGTAAGAGCACTACTGGTAAATTTAGAAAGTACGTTGCGCCTGCTAGCATTTAAGAGCCTGTCGATATTCAGGTCATTAGAGACCACACATGTGAGTGGCCTCTGCGGCCGTATCACTCAAGTGGGGCTGACGTGGTGTGTGCCTTAATGGCACGGTCTGGTAGAGGTGGGAGCAAAGTGTCAGAACGCGCTTTTCAGTTGTTTAAGATAGACGTTGAGAGAGTGATGTGTTTTAGATAGTACCGCTGCAACATTTTCTACTTCAAAGACTGGATATAGCCTGTGATTAACGAGCAATCTCTGAAAATCTAGACAGTCTGGGTCCTCAGTTAGAATATTTAATGTTATTACGAAGTTAGTTTTAGGAGAAGGCAGTTTGGTGGTTGCTGGGGTGAGGGCCAAAAGAAAAACGATACGAAACTCCTGACCCTAGTTGTTGCAACCGCTTATGTATTTGATGTCACTGAGAGAACTTCAAGTCATCCCTGCGTTAACTGTTACGATGTGTGTATGAAAGTACAACGTATAATTTCCCAATAGCAGCTGCCAAATGCTACAATTACAAAGATACTGTAATTACATTACTTCCTTCTAAGTTGGTAGCCTCATATTTGACGATGTAGTAATGTTGAAGCGACTTCGATGTTTACAGAAAATAAACGGTACCCCCCATACTAAGATTATGTAAACCTACAACAAAAAATAACAGAAATACTAATGAAAGAAAAACCAAATTGTGCGGAGAGACGGAAATTCTGTCCATTATCCATTGACAAAGTTTTATTAGGGACAGTTCACGAAATTATTGAAGACATGAATAGCAGAATATTATTGACTGTGTCGTTTTCACAACACCTGGATTCAGTGACCTCTGTTTATTTAACTACCGTCCCAAGAATTCTAGTCACGAAGATGTTCTTGGTTTATCTTAAATTTACGAGACAAAAACCGAAACACACACACACACACACACACACACACAGACACACACAAAGGAAACGTTACAGCAGTCCTAATCACGTGTGGTGCCAATAAGCTAAATTAGCCACTTGTTTTCCTTTTCCAGTTGCTACTGTAGGGGTATACAAGACCAAATGCTTCCATTTATTTGCCAATTCTAAAACATTAAAAATCTATATTTTGCTCATTAAGAGGCACAGTCATTAGATTGGATCCAATGTGACAAGTATTATCGTTAGAAACTGTCTTCGCATACATCTATAGGCACGTAGATACTCCGGAGACCACCACACGGTGAGTAGTGGATAATACCTCTACAAGTACTTTTCCCGTTGCATTCCCAAGCGAAGGAAAATCTAATTATCTTGTAATTTCTATAGTTCCTTAACTGTAAGAAACATTCTTCAGTAACCTACAAATGTCGACCCTCTAAATTTCCTACATAGTGCTCCTCGGAAAGATCGTCGTCTTCCAACCAGTGATTTCCATTTTGGTTCCCGAAGAATCTTAGTAACACTCGCATATTGATAGAAACTACCGTAATAGCTACAGCAAGTCACCTTTGGGATTGCTTCTTTTGCTTCTTTTAATCTAAACTGTGGCCGTTTCCAAACACTCGAACAGAATTGTGGCATGGGCTGCACGAATGATCTACACGTAGTCTCCTTTACTGATAGACCACATCTTTCCAGTTTATCAAAGTAATACAACGTCGAGCATCCACCTTCCTCACAAATGCCCTTACATGCTCGTTCTATTTCACATCGCTCTGCACAACTAGGGATACCCCATGTTACGTATTTAATTATTGCTGTTGAATTAAAATTGAAACTGAAATTGTCTTTTCTAAATGAAGTGATTGTACGTTGATTCTGATTTACGCTATCGAAATTACATTTACAGTTAATGTCCCCTCCACGTATCAAATGATACTTGTCAAAAGTTCAATAAAGTGTGTTCAATAATATCATATATAAAGTCTCTTGTACTCATATGAATGGAAATTAGTCTTAAAAGTTTTTTTTATTGAATAAACAAGCATGCTATTTAAAATTCACCACCACTACGATCGGGAGTGCAAAACTATAAGATTTTGTGAAATGGAGTACTTTTCTGGAATAACATTATGAACAGTTACAATTCGCTTCTATTATACTTGTGGACGAACTTCTGCAGCATCACGGCAAACCAGAACCAAAATAATATTCCAGAATGAAACTTTCACTCTGCAGCGGAGTGTGCGCTGATATGAAACTTCCTGGCAAATTAAAACTGTGTGCCGGAACCGGAACTCGAACCTGGGACCTTTGCCTTTCGCGGGCAAGCGCACTACCGACTGTGCTATCCCGACACGACTCACGATGCCGCCTCACAACTTTACTCCCGCCAGTACCTCGCCTCCTACTTTCCAAAAATAATATTCTCTATCGATATGGCTTTGGCATTTTTCGATATTATCAGACTCATACTAATGTCTTGACCATGTTAAACTGAAATAAAATTTGAGTAATAGGCATCGGGCTGTTAATCTGATTTTCAACAATGGGTATTAACAATGACCTATAGCAGACGATTTATCGGTTATGCTGATAAACTGTATCGCAAGCAATATGGATGCACAGCATTTACATATATGAAATGTTTAATAGAAAATAATAGTGATTGACCGTGTCGGGTAGCTGAGTTGATCAAAAGATTTCACAGTTAATGAAATAATTATTGAAAAGTAAACGTATATAGGCATCTATTCACATATAAGAAGAAAAACCAAGTCAGTCCAGATAATAATGGCGTTGGGTATATGAAACGAGCTTAAATTTCGTGGAGTGGGTAACACACGAACTACAGCGCTCTTTGCGGCACCCTGTGTAGAATCGGCTGCCATATTTGCGGAGATCAGTATACTTCAGAGAAGTTTGTCTTTCGTGTATTGTTGTTGAGCGTTAAGTGATGTATGAAGTGTATATTGCCTGTACAAATTTGCCTGCTAAATTATGCCTGGGTGTGTTCAGCATTTAAATGCACAAATCGAAGTGATGTAACGTCAAATATTTCCTGCAAGAACACCATATGTTTTACCTTGTTTGATCTCTGTCTATTCTCAAAGAAAATTCCTGTCAATGGCATTTAGCTGCCGCAAGAGTGAACCTTCAGATGACCTATCTTGCAATTTCCTTGAGGTTCACACCATAAAAAATGCTATTTCCTACATATTGTTGGTGTGTTTTTGAGATTTTTCTTCTTCTGTTGCTGCTGCGGTTGATGAAAGAGTATCTCATCTGTTGAATATTAACATAAACACTTTTGAGTGTCTACAGCCGATTTAAAAGTCTTTTAATTTGTTATTGACAATACTTGGAGCGTGGTTGACATGTACCTGATACAAACTGTGGAAGCAGTGGTACCATCAAGATTTTTTTCTCACTTGTATAAGTCTGTGTTGTTTGCAACAAATATGTACTTAATTTCGGTGTGGAACGCTTTTGTGGCAGCTGAAGTAGGCGCATTTTTATTGCAGCATTCTGTTGTCACTTTTGTCTTTGTATTCAAATTTCACGTACCAAACATTACTTGTTTCAGCATGGCAACAAGGAGAGTTATGAATGACACCGTATTTCAATATGGAATGCTGTTGTGGCAGCTGACCAAGGTGTATTTTTAAGTGCAGTATTTTGTTGTCACTTTTGTGTTTGTACTCAAAATTCGTAAACCAAACTTCAGCCGGCCGCGCTGGCCGAGTGGTCTGCGGCGCACCAGTCACGTTCTGCGCGGCCACTACGGCCGGGAGTTCGAATCCCCCCTAGGGCATGGATATTTGTGCCGTCCTTAGTATTAGCTAGTTCATAAGTAGTTTGTACGTTTATGGACTGATGACCCAGTAGTTAAGTCCCATAAGCTCTACAAACATTTGAAACAAACTTCAAAACCAAACCCTTTGGGAGGAATTTTACATGTTTGTAGATTTAATACGTTTATTAAACACTAGATAACAGATACCGTTCGCTGTTTCGCAACACGTTGAGACCATGTAGCTACGTTATAATTAACACAAATATTTTCACAGCAGCAGTTTCGTTGTTGTCGCAAAATCTCATGAAACTTTTAAACATTGAACTGGAAATGTATTACTGACAGGGTAGTGAGATTTCATTACCGAATTTTTAGGACATATACTATCAAGCTCGTCAATTCGCAGATTCGATAATGTCTGATGGAACATGATGCATATTCGTATACAGTTGTCAAATTTTATTTAAAACGTGGAACTGTGAATAGGTAAAATCCTCTAGTGGGAGTCGCATACCACCTGTCAACCAATACCCCATATAATATCGCGGACGCCAGTTCAATTTGCCTCAAACATGGCGGACCTATCGCCACCCTATGAAATTTAAGCTTATTGGGTATATATTACGGACTTCATGGAATAACGTAAATAACTGGAATACTATAATTCACAAATGTTATAGTTGATATTCTGTAGCAAGGTTTACGTTTAAAGTCAATTGCGCCACTAAGCGGAAACACAGATTATTACATAAAAATTTTTGTAAAGTGTTTTTTTGTTTCACTCGTTAATAGCTTTCAGAAGAGGTGCCACATCCACTTTATGCTACATCAAGACATCTTTGGCGAAAGGTGGACGCAGTGTTGTCTCCTATACTTCAATACCACGTTCATATCGTCATTGATTCAATGACGAGCGTGTATCGGCCGTTTGCAGCATAATAGCGGGAACAACTAATACTGATGTAACTATCTACCTGACTACAAATGATGTTATATTTTCAGTCCTTTGATCTTTGTGCAAGATCTTCAGTCCCAAATACATTTGACTGTCATATCTCCGGTCTTACATTGTGTTGTATTTTGAATGGACAGTACCCTAATTGTCACACGTTAATGCGAATGGCGACATTTGTGTCATCTTCGTTTGTTCTCAATATGTTTCTTGAGGCCCAGAAAATCTACATTGTTTACCGTTTTTTCGGGTTTAATCAAGTGATCATAGTTGATAATTTTTGCAAGAATTTATATTGCTCCAGTATCTTCCATTGATTTGGTATTGAAAGATGGGCAATAAAATTTGTTTTGGGTTCAGTACGGAGCTTTAAGGAACCTTTCCACCTGTTTCAAGATTTCAATAGAAAATTCAACATTCAGTCGCACTGTCGACAACTAAACGGTGGCCTGGTGAATGTGTATTTAGAAATTAGATTGTGTGAGAAAACCGAGAAGCATGTAATTAATTTGGTGCTATCACTTAGCAACATGATGGACAGACGCTGATGATTTTGTTGATTACTAATTTCAGGTTTTTAATTGCACATTCATTACTTTTTACCACTTATTTATTGGCCATTGATAATAGCGAGTTTTATTATTTTCAGTGTTTGCTGTAAACACGTTGATAGTTGGAATTAATTTCGGTTGGTGGACAAAAAATTTAATTTCACAAATATCATACAAGATTCTAGTATTTGCAACAAACAGTAATTAAATTCAATTAATAATGCGAACAGGCGCCAATACGAGTCGTGGTAAGTAGGTGATGTGAGGCATACCGTATGTGGAATATGTTTCATTGCACTTTTTATCAGCCAACGTCCCATTACCCTATAAAAAATTCTCTATAATCTTCACAGCAGACTTCCCCTCATTATGCTGCATGTTAACTAGATTTTTTGTCCCTAGGTTAATCGGACGTTAGCTGGAGCCAACCATATATATTTTTCAGCTGTATCGGCTAATTTTTTTTCTTAATTTACGATTGGGAATTTTATTTATATATTTTAAATATGTTTGGTGTAAGCTTCAGCCGTTAGGCTCGTTCTGGTGAGAGAACAAACAGATTTCAATTTAAGAGAACAAATAAGTGTAAATAGAAACAAAGCTTATAATAATTCAGCCCAGGCCTGTTCTCTTATTACAGGAATGATGTAACAACCTCATGTAGGATTCCATTGCTTTATATGATATTTTATTTGTATTATTTTTTTTATATAATCACTTGCATTAGTACAGATTCAGTACTTTAATTTAGTGAAGAGGGTTTTTGTACAGGACAAAAAAAGTCTCTGGAGATACAGAGGTACTTGAAAATGGTGATATAGCTTCATTACTTACCACTTTTACCGTCCGCTGTGCCGCCAATCCGGTACTTTCTGATCTACTGAAGTTCGGGAAGAACTATACTGAAGTTTGGGAAGAACTTCTTATAATCACACGATAGGCGTGAGATTGTCTCGGATGCGACATTCATTACATCAAATACGCTAATTGATGCTATTTACAAAATATCAAACTTTTCCCAGCTACTGACAAAATACTTGTTGACTACCACCTATATAGGAAGAAATGGTAGAATAAGAACAATTAGAACTCGGACTGAAATATTTAGATGTTAGTTTCTCCCGAACGATATTAGGGAGGTGAACCACATATAGTCAGAAAGGGGCTCCGACGAATTCTTAGCCAGACATGTAATTGTGAATTACTGACTGGTGATCTTGCTATCTGTGCTATCTGTGCTATTGCGTCGCGTCGTACCGGCGATGAGGTTTAGAGGTGCATTGCGAGCTGTCCCTCCCTCAAACAATAATTGTTTATAAATTTTATTTGCCAAGAAAACGTGCAGCGTATTTACGAGCGACAGAAGAAGACCTGATGAAACTAAAACTATATCTGTCAAAGCGCCACTTCTATACCACATAGTTAACTGCCTTCACGGGAACAGTGAAAACTATAACTATCGGTTTTCACAAATAAAGGGTTTATGCCAGTAAGCTGTAATGACACTTTTAATTTATTTTGTAATATGAATTCTGTTAGTAACTACTGTAATTAACAAATACGTATCAATCTGTACACAGAAAGATATAAAAATACTAAATGACGAACTATAATGCAAATGCGACGTGCCATTCAAAATTTATAATACTAAGTTGTTATAAATTTTAACTGGGAAACTAAACAAAAGTTTTCATTGAAAAGGATGTGCAAAGCTTTGAAACATGAAGGGTTAAATAAAAACCTGAAAATTTTATATACAGATTATAAAACGGTTGAGCCTGCTATGGGTAAAAATTACTCTACAGTGGTCTGTTCTGTCCCAAATTTAATTTGACGGTGCTAATTTCATGTAAGGTAGTTAGGTTCTTGTTTCAAGGATCACCAAACGGTAATTTGCAACGAATTATAAAGCGTGCCTAGCTATACCTTCAGAAATGATGACACGAAAGGTCCTTAATGAGGTGTCAATATGCAACACTCTTTGTTGACCTAGGGTGAACTGGTTTGCCTTTCATATCTTGCAATATCTAAACAACATTTTTATCCTGCTAAGGAAATCAACTACAGTACCGCTTCATACAAGAAGAGAGCAATTACTGATATGGTATCTCTTCTTTTGATATGTCCGAAAGAACGAACACTATTGGTGACGTTTAAGGACCGAAAGTTTACGAATATGAAATTGTCAAATCTCGATCGTTGTTATGTTCTAATAAATGTTATGGTGAATCATAAGTTTGTGATGGACTGCGATTTGAAGCCCGATTTCCTGCTTCGGAGCACTCAGGCTGTGCAGGCATGCTTACCGTCCTGGAAAGATGTGGTGGTGAAACAGATTAATATTATATGAATTACATAGTGATACATTAGGAAAAATTTTATGTCGTTAAGCACGTTGAAGGCACTTACACAGTCACTCTTTGAGACTCTTGGGGAGGCGATAGAACTCAGCTAAAGCTAAATCTAAAGTTTTAAATATCGCCTTTAAGAAGTGGCTCTCGCAGGACGAGTATACAAACATACCGTCTTGTAGCCATCGCGCAGACTCCCGAATGGAGGACACAGGAAGAGGACTCCCTCGTTAAGGAGGAAGCTGAGAGAGCTGAAAACAAATAAGTCACCAGTTTCGGATGAAATAACAGTCTAGTATTACAGAGAGCACTCTATGGAATTGGCCCCTTTCGTAGCTAGCATTTACCGCGAATCTTTGGTCCCTTGCCGTACCGGGCTGCTGGAAGAAAGTGCCGGTGACTCCTGTTTACAAAAGGTAAAAGAACGGATGCGCATTAATTACAGACGTATATCATTAACATTAGTGTGTTGCCGAGTTATTTATTTCACAAGGGGAGCCCACGACGTTCGGAACACGGATTTTCTTCGAACTTTGCACATAATTTGCAAGGACTAAGGCGCAGTACTTAAACGATTTCGAGAAAATCACTGTAGTTTTTGACTCGCCAAGCACGCTATGCACATGGCAGTCTCCAGCAGCAGTAGTAGGAGAAACGGGAGTCACCTCAATTTCTTTTTCAGAATAATGCAAATTTTGTGATTGTGGAAACGTCGTTCGTACAGCGCTCGTTCTTGACACACTAGCAACGTCTCACCGCTACGCACGTTCACTGCCGAATGGGGCCTTGTTGTTGTTGCGTCATATTACTTTCAAAATGTAATTTATATGACCAACGTTGAAAAAAAATTAAACAAACGCCGGAATGAGCTAGAATCGAACTAGCACCGTTTTCTCTTACTGTTGGCTTACTTGTAACTGCAACACACGATTACACGATCGACGCGTGAAAATACTACAGCGATTTTCTGGAAATAGTTTCACTACTGCATCTTTGTCCTTGACATTATGTTGTTATAATGTTCTAAAAGAGTTCAAAGTTTGAAGAAAATTCTTGATTCGAACTTCGTGGTCCCCACTTGTCAGTTACAATATAAAATGTTACCTTGAGGCGGAAAAACCCATGTCCATGGATGAGAAATGGCTTCTAAAGCATCATTTATGTAAAACTTAGTTTACTCTTTTGTCACATGATATCTTGCGAGCCGTGGATTAATTACAGCAAGCAGACTGAATTTTCTTTCATTTCCTGATGGCTTTTGACACTGGTGCCTCATTGCAGGCTGCTAATTGAGGTACGAGCATGTGGATTATGTTCCCAGAAATATGAGTTACTCAAAATTTTTTAAAGATAGAACCGTTCCCGTTAACCTTCTACGGCTTGTGTTCATCAGAGACAAGGGTATCGTCAGGAATTCCCTCGAGAAGCGCGATAGCACTACTTTTATTTTCGTTCTGCGTAAACGTTCTAGCGGACAGAGTGAGTAAGCTATCTGTCGTTGTTTGCTGATGACACTGTGGTGTATGGAAAGGTGTCATCATTTCGAAACTGCAGTATGATGCAAGGTACTCAACATAATATCTAGTTTGAATTATGAATGGCAGCTAGCTCCAAGCGTAAGAAAAATGTAAGGTGATGCAGATGAGTACTGAGAACAATTGAAGATCTCGGGGATAAATAACGATAACCCTCAACTTTCGTATTTTTAATGTATTTGGTGCAAACAATCATATCCAACAGAATGTTTCATTTTCTTCAAGTAGTACATGAATCTGCAAAGATGGTAAATATAAATAGTAAAAAAAATTAAAACATGTAATAGAAACTAGTTTTAAAACATACAAGTCGTCATATCTCAGCATTTTATAAATGAGGGTTATCATTATTTTCCCCCGAGGTCTTCAGTGCTACATGTTTAGGAAAACAGTATAAGTATTGTGATTTATTTTGCAGAGATGAAACGGACTGTGAATTTAAGAAAAGTCGTGGGGAAGACGTTTGATTGGGTAAATGTTGTGGAGATGTGGTTCATCTGTATAACAGATCATGTATAGAATGCTTCTGCGGCCCCTTAATGTGTAATTCTTAAGTGTTTGTAATGTCCATTACATCGGGTTAAAAGAAAGAAGAAATTCGGAATCGGGCTGCTAGGTTTGTTACTGGTAGGTTCGACAAACACATAGACGGTTCGGGATCTCAAATGGGAAGTGATGGATAAAATGTGTCTTCGTTTTGGAGATAAAAAGCTATAGAGGAAAGTTTGCGGGCCGGAATTAGAAACCAACTGCAGAACGATTCTATTGCCATAATTTACATTTTGCTTAAAAACCACAAATTTCAGGTGAACTAACGGATTGTACAAAGGCATAGAGGCATTTGTTTTTCCCTTATTGTATGTGCGAGGCTAAGAGAAAAGTAAATATGTATTAGTGTATTAGATGTAAGAGGTACTCCGCCACGTACCGTATGGTAGCTTGCGAAGTATCAATGTAGGTAGTGTGAGTTACAGTTGTGATATTGAAGACACGCAATTATATCGAATAGCAAAATACAGAAAATCATTGTAAAACCTAATATATCTCACACAAGTTAACGTTAAACCAATGTAACAACCAAACGAAAACCTGAATCGATTAACAGTTTCACAAAACAGTTAGATTTGAGATAGTAATCATTGAAAGAAATAACACGTAAAATATGTTCCCTCCTGATGCTGCGGTTCGGCTCATAGGTACTGTACTTCGCTTAGCGCCTTACTGGTTCTCAACAACGTAATCGTTTCTTAACAAAGATATACGCGTGCTTTGCAAACGCAGAAAGAATGCAGTTTAATGGAACAAGTAGTGTAAATAACAGTGACTCCTGTAATGTAATTCTTCATAATATACACTCTTGCAAATATGATCGATTCGACACAAAGGAATTACAACTACCACTCAAAATCGATTGAAAAACTATTAGTTTTTCTTCAGTACGGTTATTGACTGATATCTGGATCTTCATAAAGAATTCATTATATTATGCACATAAAATGCTCTTTTTCCTGTTGACTGCAGTATCTAGTTAAAAATAGTAGAGAAAATAAAATTAATATAATTTTAAAGGTCGCTAAAACCCTCCATTTGAGTCACCTGATGACAATTACGTCAACTGACATGATGCTACGCCTCCTGCCGAAGACTCACTAGCAGTGTAATGTTGTTCAGACATTCACGTTTCTGAAAATGGCCTAGAATTATTGCGTAGTAATACGCAGTACAAATACATGTACCAACGCTCCAGAAAAGTTGTTTTTGTATGTTACAAACAATGAGAAATGTTGAAAATGTGACTGAAGATCGCTCAGAGATATTGAAGTTGTTGTTGTTGTTATGGTCTTCAGTCCGGAGACTGGTTTGTTGCAGCTCTCCACCCAACCCTATCCTGAGCAAGCCTTTTCATCTCCTCATAAGAACGGCAACCCACATCCACTTGAATCTGCTTACTATACGCGTCTCTTGGTCTCCCTCTGCGATTTTTACCCCACACACTTCCCTCCAATGCTAAATTTACGATTCCCCGATGTCTAAGAATGTGTCCTACCAAGCAATCCCTTCTTTTAGTCAGGGTATGCCAAAAATTCCTTTTCTCACCAATTCTGTTCAGTACCTCTTCATTAGTTATGTGATCTACCCACCTAATCTTCAGCATTCTTCTGTAGCACCACATTTCAAAAGCCTCTATTCTTTTCCTGTCCGCATTGCTTATCGTCCATGTTTCACTCCCGTACAAGGCAACACTCCACACAAATGCCTTCAGAAAAGACTTCCTTACCCTTAAATTAATATTCGATGTTAACAAATATCTCTTTTTCAAGAATGCTTTTCTTTCCATTGCCATTCTGCATTTTATATCCTCTGTACTGCGACCATCGCATGTTATTTTACTACCCAAGTAACAAAACTCATCTACCACCTTCATTGTTTCGTTACCTAATCTAATTCCTTCAGCATCGCCTGACTTTCTAAGACCGCATTCCATTATTTTTGTTTTGCTCTTGTTAATGTTCATTTTATACGCTCTCTTCAACACGCTGTCCATTCCATTCAACTGCTCTTCCAGGTCCTTTGCTGTCTCTGACAGAATTACAATGTCATCAGCAAAACGCAATGTTTTTATTTCTTCCCCCTGAACTTTAATCCCTATTCCAAATTTTTCCTTGCTTTCCTTCACCGCCTGCTCGATGTACAAATTGAATAGCATCGGAGAAAGGCTACAACCCTGTCTTACTCCCTTCCAAACTGATGCTTCCCTTTCATGCCCTTCGAGTCTAATAACTGCGGTCTGGCTTTTGTACAAGTTGTAAATAACTCTCCTTTCCCTGTATTTTACCCCTGCCGACTTCAGATTTTGAAATAGTGTATTCCAGTCAACATTGTCAAACGCTTTCTCCAAATCTACAAAAGCTAAAAATGTAGGTTTGCCTTTCCTTAATCTATCTTCTAAGATAAGACGTAAAGTGAGTATTGCCTCCCGGGTTCCTACGTTCCTCCTGAATCCAAACTGATCTTCCCCGAGGTCAGCTTCTTCCAGCTTTTCCATTCTCCTGTAGATAATTCGTGTTAAAATTTGGCAACCATGACTTATCAAACTGATGGTTCTATAATTTTCACACCTGTCTGCACCTGATTTCTTTGGAATGGGGATTATTACATTTTTCTTAAAGTCTGAGGGCATTTCGCCTGTCTCATACATCCTACTCACCAGTTCAAATAGTCTTGTCATGGCTGGCTCTCCCAGAGACTTTAGTAGCTCTGAGGGTATATCTACTCCTGGGGCCTTGTTCCGACCTAGGTCTTTCAAGGCTCTGTCAAATTCATCTCTCAGTATAGTATCTCCTATTTCATCTTGATCTACTTCCTCTTCCCTTCCTACAACATCGTCTCTAAGTTCATTTCCTTTGTAGAGCTGCTCTATGTACTCTTTCCACCTTTCAGCTTTCCCTTCTTTGCTGAGACCTGGTTTCCCATCTGAGTTCTTGATGTTCGTAGAGTTGCTTTTCTTGTCCCCAAATGTCTCTTTTATTTTCCTGTAGGCGGTATCTACTTTTCCCCTTCTTATACATTCTTCTACAGATTTGCATTTGGCTTCTTGCCACTCCTGCTTAGCCATTTTGCACTTCCTGTCAATTTCATTTCTTAGTCGTCTGTACTCCATTTTGCCTGTTTCATTTACTGCATTTTTATATTTTCTCCTTTCATCAATTAAATTTAGTATTCCTGTGATATCCAAGGATTTTTGTAGGTCTTGCCTTTCTACCTATTTTGTCCTCTGCTGCCTTCACTATTTCATCTCTCAATGCTACCCATTCCTCTTCTACTGTTTTATTTCCCTCTGTTTCTGTCAATTGTTGCCTAAATGTCCCTCTGAAATTCTCCAGAACTTCACTTTCCTTCAATTTATCTAAGTCCCATCTCCTTATTTTCCTACCTTTCTGCAGTTTTTTTCAGCTTCAGCCTACAGTTCATGACTAACAAGTTATGGTCAGAGTCTATATCTGCCCCTGGGTATGTCCTGCAGTTTATAACCTGGTTCCGGTACCTACCATTATAAAATCTATCTGATACCTTCCGGTGTCTCCTGGTCTCTTCCACGTATACAACCTTCTTTTGTGATTCTTAAACCACGTGTTGGTTACGATTAAATCATGTTCCGTGCAAAATTCTACCAGGCTACTTCCTCTTTCATTCCTCCTGCCCAGTCCATATTCACCTATTATTTTTCCTTCTCTTCCTTTTCCTACTACCGAATTCCAGTCTCCCATCACAATTAAGTTTTCCTCTCCCTTAACTGTCTGAATAATTTCCTTTAGCTCCTCATATATTTCTTCGATCTCCTCATCATCGGCAGAGCTAGTTGGCATATAAACCTGTACCACTGTTGTCGGTGTTGGCTTTGTATCTATCTTGACAATGATAATGCGATCACTGTGCTGCTCATAGTAGTTTACCCGCATTCCTATTTTCTTGTTCATTATCACCCCTACTCCTGTGATACCCCCAACTGATTTTGTATTTATAATCCTGTACTCACCTGACCTGAAATCCTGTTCATCCTGCCACCGAACTTCACTAATCCCCACTATATCTAACTTCAACCTATCCATTTCCCGTTTTAAATTTTCTAATTTTTCTACCCGATTAAGGGATCTAACATTCCACGCTCCGATCCGTAGAATGCCAGTATTGTCTTTCCTGATGATAGCATCCTCCTGAGTAGTCCCCGCCCGGAGATCCGAATGGGGGACTATTTTACCTCCGGAATATTTTACCCGGGAGGATGCCATCATCATATGTTCATACAGTAGAGCTGCATGTCCTCGGGAAGGGTAACGGCTGTAGTTTCCCCTTGCTTTCAGCCGTTCGCAGTAACTGTGTGGCAAAGCCACATTAGCTGATGTTACAAGGCCAGCTCAGTCAATCATCCAGACTGTTGCCCCTGTAACTACTGAATAGGCTGCTGCCCCTCTTCAGGAACTACACGTTTGTCTGGCCTCTCCACAGATACCCCTCCGCTGTGGTTGCACCTACGGTACGGCTATCTGCATCGTTGAGCCACGCAAGCCACCCCACCTCGGCAATGTCTGTGGTTCATGGGGGTGGATATTGAAGTTAGGTAGCCGTTATTTAGTTCGTCCATATTTGCATTCTGATATAATAAACTCTCCGTACGCTAATTATTATTCTATTAGTCCCTAACAAGTAGCAGGCTCTGCAGCTGTAATAGGTGTAAAGCTATTCGCGTTATAACACGACAACGGTTTGTATTTAACAACCTTTTTATACTGAAGATGTTGAACGTAGCTTAAAAATGTCTTGTTGATAACCTGTTTAAATATTTACAGTATTGATGCAATATTTACAAATATGAGCGATAAATGAAATTATGTGCGAGGGCGTTCCCCGTCGGGGGTTCGAATCCTCCCTCGGGCAGCTATGTTTGCAGATATAAGTTAATTAATAAGTAGTTTGTCAAGTTAGAGACAGATGACCCCGCTGTTAAGACCCATAACTTCACAAACATTTCGACAGTTTGATAAATCAAAGATTTGTGCGTCTTGTGCGCATCTGACAAATGAAAATATTTTTAATAAAATTTGAAATGTTTACTAATTTCGTCAATAATTCGATTGTCTTTCATAGTATCACATTCTTTCGCGATACCTAAAAGAGAGGGGAAAAATAGATTATTGGATTTCAATATGTAACGGAACGATAAATCGTAGTCCACGGACCACGATGGTTACCGTTACACTACCAAACAGTTACGTCAAATGCTTCCAAAGGAAATAAACTGTCTTCAGAGATATGGACGTTGCAGAATCTCGACCGTTATTTTTCTTCTTAATCATCCCAAGTTTTGATTTAACCTTACAAATTTCCTTGTAACCCATCAACACGAGGAAAGTGCTTACTGACACATGGGAAGTGACCAGTGCACCCAAGAATTAATCTCAATTCGAACATAGTTGCGTACTTACCATGTAATTTTTACAACAGCCACTAAGAACAGTGTTAATTTAAAAGTGATATGTACTTAATATTGTGATAAGGTGTCAAATAATTTTGAAATTCCATTATTGTTCTTTATTTGGTCCAGAGCTACCGGTTTCGATCATAGCTAATTTTCAAGCCACGGCATAGGAAAGTTAGTTTCTTACAAGCACATTACAATTGAAAGGACTTGACAAGGATGTAAACAAGCCATCAACACTGCACTAATTGTTGTAAGTATAATGTTACCTTGTGTGAGGTTCGAAATGTCATCTTAAATTGGAACTAAAAGTAGTGCAGTGTTGATGGTGGGTTTACATCCTTGTGTTTATATGGTTCTAGAAGCTGATCTTGCTCTGAAACTGGTAGCTGTGAGCTAAATGTAGGACTATTTATTTTAAAAAGAAAACCTTAATCGAAGGTGAAATGCTTATTTTTAACATCCCCTGATAGTGAGTCAGTCTGTTGATACAAAAAAGCAACAGCTTGGTTTAAAAGTAGATGTATTGCACTTTAACACAATTTTCCCCTTTCTGCCTTCCGACGCGTAAATTCCAGGCTTTTTTCCGGGACGTAAAATCCGTTTTGTTTTCGAAAAACTAAGATACAGTACCAAAACGCACAACTATCAGGAGGTTCAGACTTCATAAAAGTCTTTTGCATTCTTATACAAAAGTTTCAAATGCGTTTTCTGACACACACAAAAAAATAAATAAATAAATAAATAAATAAATAATTTTACACAGAAAGAAATAAGGAATAATCTTTCGCTAAAACTGCTACAACACACGTACAGCTTCGTCATCTTCGTGTTATGTATCGTCACCAGAGCTATTGCCAGTTGCAGACTTACAGGTGAATTTAAATTATATTTAACCTACAATTTCAGAAAAAAAAGGACAGATGTTTCGTAAGAATAATAAAATACTATTTGAACGTTGTAATCATTCACAATAACAACCATTCAAATAATATTTGTAGAAAAGGTGAGACCATTCATATAGAAAAAATCTGTAGATGGATGGTGGGTTATAATTTAGGAAGCGGGCTCAGACGATATTAAATGTTTTGCTCCAATTACCTGCATCACGTGTGCCTGAAAAACTGATAACTCAAGTACGACAAGCTGTAGCTTCCGAGCAAGTCCATACCTCGCCCCATAGATTTTACTATTGTAGTTGGTATTTCACCGGCACCCGACGAAGCTATGTGATGCTTGCAACGTGGCAGGCATGCGCTTGTACCAACCCATTTGACTGGTTTAAGAGCCAGAAAACAGGGAGAATGGCGAAGCTGTACGCAGCGGTAAGCTTGGAGGATGTTCGAATTCCTTACATTAAATAAAGTTGCACCTTTAGGCTCTAAATTCTAGGCTCCATGTTTCTATACTGTATGTTACGGTGCATCACGGCCGTCCAGAATTGGTTCCTTTCTAATTAACAACGTTTATGCTGATAGTGATATAGGCCTACTACTAAAACTGCCGATTCAATAATGAATCGAATTTCCATGTATAGTTTTGCTTCAAACGCCTGATTAGCTAACAAAATTAATGAGTTAATGTGATTAATATTTAATCAAGAAAACAAAAGGTTTAGAAGTTTTAAAACTGTTTATATGTCACTAAGTGCTCGTATAAAGATGAGATAATTTCTGATCCATTATAGGGAAAAGATAATTTTTCACATATCTCATGGTTTATGACAGAACATATCTTGAGCTACATCTTGTATCATGATATACTTATGCAAGTATAATCAAAGACGTATACGGTTAATGTCTGTAAGATATAAAGATATACCATACCTAAACATTAAACCAGGCGCTGATGTTTTAATGAACCCTAATGTAAGCTAGTTTTGAAGCATCCAAATTATATCTCGCAAACAGTGTGCCGTAGAGTTACCATTTTGAAGGAGCATTCAGCCTTATAAGTATATATTGTCTACAAGGTGTACTACGAATAGAATTAGTAATTATAAAGTTATAAATGAAACCGATATGGCAGATTCTTACGTTTGTCCACATTAACAACGAAAATGTAATGACCACTAACTTCCTTTCTTTCATAAATTTGTGATGAGATCAGCAGAAAAGTAAAGTAAATGATTGAAATTATATGTGAAGTAATTTATTATTATTATTTTGAAATTGCGAAGCCTTATCGTTTTTGGATAATGGATGAACAATGTTAGAATACTTGATTGTTTGCAGCTTCAGGACACATACGCAGGTCCTGACAGAACTATTTGTGTGATAATATTGAACATTACACAAGCCTATAGCTTTCAACGAATAGAACATGATAAAATATTAAAACCTTAAAATTGGTCAACAAGTATGCGAATCATTAAAGTCAAATTTTTATTTGCCCTGAATGCTGTTAGCTAGGTACGTGGTGTCCAGAAAAGGACTCCCTGATTTCAGAATTAAATATCTTGAAAACAAAAAACCGAAAGAGGAAGGCAGTAAACTGTATGTTTATTGTGAAAGCTGTAACAAGTTTATATACCAGTTTGAAATAATAGTTACAAAAGCTGCTAACAGATGGCGCTGTAATCGCCATACGTAATGCCAAGTATAAACAGTGATCCGAAGCCCACAGCGATCAGTTCCACTATTGAAACGTGAAAGGAGGTTAGCGTACCGAAGGAAGAGATTAAAACCATATACTCCATTGAACAATGAGTTTTTCTGGTGTTAGAATACCACAGGTTAGAAGAGAGTCCTAAGGCAACAAGGCGAAGTTTTCAAGCACGATTTAATGTTCCAAAAGGACCCGATGCGAAAACCATTCGTACGCTCTTCGCAAAATTCCAACGAACAGGCAGCGTAACTGATGATCTAGTGACGCATGTTGGCCGCAAGCAAACCGCAGTTATGCCTGAAAATATCGCCACAGTTTCTGGAATTATTCAGCGAAATACAATTTCATCCGTCCGTAGAATTGCTTCTGAGAGTGTTCCAACAGGCAGAAAATACTGAGAAAGAGCCTATACATGTTTCCATTCGAAATTCAAACGCACCAGGACATACCCGTACGAGATGTGCAACAAAGGGTTGCCTTTGCTAATCAGATGCTCACAATGATTGATAGTGAAGGATTGGATGTTGGCTGCATCTGTTTTACAGATGAAGCACACTTCCACCTAAATGGATACGTAAATAAGCAGAACTGGCGATTTTGGGGCTCCGAAAAGCCATATTGTTGTGAAGCGAAACCCCCGTATTCTCCTAAAGTTACTGTGTGGGTAGCAGTATGCAGCAGAGGCATTATTGGCCCTTTCTTCATTCGAAAAACGATCACGGTGCACGTTACGTTGCAATTTTGGAACAATTTGTCGCCACACAACAACCGTTAAAGGATCGACCAGGTACTGAATGCTTTATGCAAGATGGAGCCCGACCACATAGGACCGAACAAGTGTTTCGCTTTTTTGAGGAATACTTCGGGAATCGAGTCATTGCTTTGGAATATCCCAAATATACTGGTGCAGGCATATTGGCCTCCATATTCGCCGGATTTGACTCCCTGTGACTTTTTTTGTGGGGCACAGTGAAAGACATGGTCTACCCGAAGCAATCCGCCACGCTGGACGGGCTTAAATCGGTGATCTCTGTGGCATGCGAAATGTGATGGCGAATTTCATTCTTCGTTTGCGCCACCTCTGTAGTGCCAATGGTGACCATTTTGAAAACATTATGATGTGATTGTTTGCAAAGAGTGTTTTGATACGATTGTTTCACTTATGTATGCTGATATGAGCTGTACAGCGCACAGCGCCATCCGTTAGCGGCTTTTGTAACAATTATTTCAAACTGCTGTATAAACGTTTTACAGATTTCGCAATAAACATACCGTTTACTGCATTCCTCTAACGATCTTTGTTTTCGAGATATTTGATTTTGAAATCAGGGGCCCTTTTCTGGACACCCTGTAGCATGCTACGTTTGAGAACCGTTTCCCAGGTTGAGCCTTTTAGTAGTATACATGGGACACCAAGAAACATCTGCTGAAATTCGCCTATATGATTACTCTTTATTTATGTTTGAATCCATGTTCGCATCGATGTACAGCATCGACTGTTGATAATTTGTAGGAGGACAGCATGGATCAGTCACAAATAATTTTTTATTACAGAGTTCGCCTGGTCAAATACAGTGACGCAACATAAATAATGGTGCTATCAATGTGCATAACACACACACACACACACACACACACACTCACACACACACACACACACACACACACACATATAACAGGATTACGTTAGACTGTGACATAAAAAGGTTGTCCGTACCTAAAGTCTTGAGCACTATCTACACGGACCAACTATAAACAAGTTCAAATTAATGTTTTATTATAAAGGATTGTACCAAAATATAGATGAGGACATATTTTTAATAAAATTCCATCAGTTCAACGGGGTCAGTACAGAAATATATGTTGTTACAGATATAAAAATTGTAGTGTCCAAATCGACATCATAAATTGTTGGTACTGAATAAGAGGGCATTGTGAATGAATTTTCTTATACATTCACACAGGTGTAGAATATAGTGGTTTTTCCAAAAAGTTAATTTTTTAAAAACATATTGAAACTTTTTTATTTATGTAGTGTCTATTTAGAAGAAACCATTTTTAACGTAAATTTTGTGGAATATGTACCATTATGGTATGTTGTACTGCTTGTAACGTTTGTGTTTTTTCATCCAAATGATCAAATTTTTAAATTTAAGTAAAATACCTGATAGTTCAGAAGAGATGAAGCATAATATCAGACTGTTTATGATGATGATGGAAATCATCGTACTCTTGCAAAGGAATCGTCCCGGATGTTTGTTGTAGTGGTTTAAGAAGATGACCGAAAACGTAAATCTTGACGCCCTGAGACGGATTTGAACCGCCATCCTCCAGAATGCGAGACCAGCGTGTTAACAACTGCGCCACACCGCTTGCTTAGTTCAAATGTACAGTGAGGTTTAAAAGATAGGACTGGAAGAAAACAAAAAAAGAATATGAAAACATAATTATATCAATTCTAAGACGACTGCCATTGTAAATGGCGGACGATAATTTATTTTATCTTACTTGTAAAATATTTTTGTCACCTTCGACGTGTATACATGTGTGTAAGAGCGTATTTCTCCTCATAACATGAAACAAAATTTTTTGCAAGTGTGGAACACAATCTACGGAAAAACATACGTTTGAAATAGTTTGAGACCGAAACTGGACTGCAATGTAAAAACGGGTATGGTGTATAAAAGGAATTAATGTAGCACTTTTCCATCTCAGCAACTGTTATTTACCTGGTTTTTGAAATAGTACTATCCATTAGCATTCGAACTGGTGTTACTGACACTTGAACTACGTTCAATCGATGGTAACTTACACTTTTTTAATGGATTCCTTGTATTATTTCTTACGCAATCAATACCATGAAAACTTTTGAAAGAGAATGGCGCTGATTGCATCGCAATGTCAGTTACACCCGAATAAATTCGCAGCGAAATTGAAAAACATGAAGCACGCTGCCAGCGTGTCTATAGTCACATGCGAGACTCACAGTTGAGTTCAAAAAGCACCAGCTGAGCGCTTCATGTATTTCAGACGTTAACTTTGCTTCGAATTTTCTCCATATGTAACTGACTTACTGTGATATAACCAGCGCCATTATTTTGTGTTTTTCATGCTATTGATTGCACACAAAACAATGTAGTGTAGCCATTTAAAAGTACATTGTGTCGGAAATAATAGTAGTCTACGTGTTAGACTGTCTGATAGTACTTACTTTCATAACCCCCTGCCGTATGTTTATTACCGTTCATTACCGTAGTTTCAGAGAAATTTTCCGTGAAAAAGTTTGAGAGGGACATCTTACACGGAGGCGTTCCACATGAATAAAAAACTGAAGGTAATTTTAATTTATAACTATCTAATTTATATTCTATATCTATAAATATAGATGTGTGTGTGTGTGTATTTTATTCGTTATTGTGTTCTACGTAACATGATTAAACAGAATGCCTGTTATGCTTATACAATCATCAACGTGTTTAATCCATACTTGTATACTAATATCATAGTGTAATGTATATTTAAAAGTTTATTGCCCGACTGTATAAACAACGCTGACTGGAGATCAAATCTGACGTTAATTCAGAAATTAAAAGCTGTTCAGGGCTCCGTTCTATTGTACAACACTAAAGCTAGATCCTTCGAAGCTGGTTCCACGTTGATCTGATTCATCGCGATAGATGCTTGGCAACACTGCTGGGCTGTCGACATGATTAATGTGCCTCGACCGCAGATATTAATCGATACACCATATTAATAGATACTAATCGAAGCTTTGATACTGCAAAGATGGAAGGAATTAAACAAGAAAAAAGTGTTTTATTGAAACTTCTCCCACATGAAAAAGATTTACTTCAAGAAATTGTAACTGGTGATACAAGGTCACGACAGAAAACAAATAAAAAAATCAACAACAACGAATAACGTTACTACAGCCCGAAAGATATAGGCATGGAAATAAGTATGTGCTGATTTTAATTCGCACTATATCGGAGCAGATGAAGTTTGAAAATTTGTTATAAAAATATTAAGGAAAGGACCACGAAAGTACTTTCACATGAATTATTACGGTACATTTCATCTTTCAGTAAGCCATGCATGTTAGAAAACGATAATGTGAAATAGTTATGTTGCCCAACACTAACCTAGAATGACCTGAAAACTGACAGTAGGTTTAAATAATGCAATGGTGTGTTAGGTATGGTTGTGTTCTTCTAATTATCTTTTATTACTGATGAAGTAAAGACAACTCTCGCTAAGTGAGAGAAAAATGCACCACATAAGTAGATTCGAACCCGTAAACCTTGACATCAGAGTCTACGACGCGACTACTTATCCACCATCACGTCCGACTAGTACATACTAGTTAAAAGAATATCCATAAAAGCGAGGTTGTGTTCCAATCATAAATGTCAGGATGTGTTTGGTAGTAAAAAGTTTATTACGAAACGCACAGTTACTGCTGTTTCAGCTAAGAGACCAAATAACTGATTTTGCATCGTTATTGGGCGCTGTGGTAATTCATTAGTTTACTGCAAGCATTCATCACGAAGTTACGGATGCTCCACTATTTATCCGCAGAATAGTCTTTGTAAAACCGAACTGGTATTCCATCCGGACCAGCAGACGTTTTCGTATTTAGCTCTCTCAGCTGCTTCTCTACACCGGAAATAACTATTGCTATGTCCCCCAATTCGGAATTAGTACGTTGATCAAATGATGGTACATTTGTGCGGTCCTCCTGCGTGAAAGATTTCTTAAAGGTTAAATTTAGAACTTCAGCTTTTCGTTTGAATTCTTCTATTACTGCCCCGGAATGATCAACGAGTGACTGGACAGTGGGCTTTGACCCGTTTATCGATTTTACATAGGACCAGAATTTTTTCGGGTTCTCGGAAAGATCTTTTGCTAAGGTATGGCTGTGATAATTATTGTATGCTTCGCACATCGATCTTTTTATAGACGCACGAATTTCTACTAACTTTTGCCTGTCATCATTTGCGTGTTCTTTTTTGAATCGAGAGTGCAACAGCCTTTGCTTTCTCAGTAGCTTTCTAACATTATTATTATACCACGGTGGATCTTTTCCATCCTTAATGGTCTTTACTGGCACATATTTCTCTAACCCTTTATTTACAATGCACTTAAATTTATCGCACAATTCCTCTACATCCATAGTCCTGGAATTAAACGATGCCCATTCATTTTCTAAGTGCCCATTCAGTTATATATGACAAATTGTGAATGTTTCCATACCATACAGTCTGATAAATTTGTAACAATTGGTGGCGATTAGCTTCCTCGACAATGACATATCACCTTCAATTCTGCATTCATGAATAACAATTTTTCGTTAATGCTTTAATCTTTTACATTCGGGTAGAATCATCAGAAATTTCTCCTTTTCCATAGAAAACTGGGAATGACTGCTTTTTAATGAGTGTAATCCTGTTCATGAGATAACGACAAAATCATGTGGTGCTACTGAATCGACTGTATTCCATATTATCAATACAGTAACATCGAAACAATCTCTAGCACCTGCCCTGATTCTCCAAGAAAAGCGTAGAGAAATGGAAATGTACGGTGTTTGGCGATCTCGTCAAGAGACAAGAATAGTATCCAAAGGCTAGAGAAATATAATCTCTGAGAGTAAAACTGGTTAGTCTAGCACAAGCACCTCCATTCTCTGTCTTATTCACTCGCTTGGTTATTGATTCAGGAAACGTAATGATGGACGAAAATTCGTAATTAAATTCTGAGACATTGCAGTAGTAAGATCGAGGTTTTTGTTACTATACACGTATTGCGAGCTAACAACATGCTTGCAGTAAAGTTTAGTTTCGGAAAACCATTCGAACAAATATATTTTGCTCGATTTCAGTGGAAATATTAGCATTAAAAGTAGAGGGAGTTACTATATTGTATAGTGTCTATCGGCTGTTTGGGTGATGGGTGCAGTGACAAAGGATGTGTAACAGTGGCAAGTGCAATACTTCCAGGAAGCAGGGAACGTTCTCAGTCCTACTACAGCCATCAGACCAAAACTTCTGGCGTAGGCCTACGGCGCCTCGCGCGCTTTTGCCAACGAAGTGTCGCAGAAATAATATGCGTGAAAAGTGACACGATGAAATAATGATGCCCGAGATGTTACCAAGATTAATTTTATAGATTTCTGAACAACTCTCTCGCTGGGACTTTCTTCGATGTCTAACAGAACGCGAATTCATCAGCGACTACTTTTTTCTCTACACGGTCAGCACAGTTTTATACCTCTTATGCTATTTTATTTTCTTTATTTGAGAATACTTTCCGTGACAAAACACTTATATTTTTTTTCGGTCAAGTGATCATTGGTTTTGTTTCTATCACAGGATGAAGTAATTTTTTTCATAATTTATTGTAAGGTTAGTTTTTAGATTATATCGTAGCAACTAGCGAGAATTCTCTTTTGATAAGTACTCCGTCACGTTCTAGACTAAAAACAGATCTGCTAGTTTTTTAAATTTTTACGAACATCTGAAAATATCACTAATTGCAAAGTTGTAAGACGGCAATATGACCCTTGAGGCCCTATTTTCACGACGTCCACTATAGGGGAAATTGCTTTAAAGGAAATCAAATATATAAAAAATAGGGTAAGGTGGTACAATTTCGATCATTTCGGACAAATGTTATTCCAACTGGAAATATATTGAGGAAAGATGTAATTTTAATTATAGCACTTGTTCTTGGATGTTTAACTAATATGTAAGACAAATATTAGACAATTAAAAATGTCGGTATAGACACAAAAAGTTACAGAATTAAGAAAAATCGATCGAAAATGTACCACACTAGGTACAATTGTGATCACTTCCTAGTAGAATTTTCACTACGGGCATCTTCCACATAAAAAGCACTTTTTCCGTCAGGCACCAACGCATACTTCGTTTTGGGTGGAAAATTTAGTCACCCTTAAATAGAAAATATATAAGAGCTCGTTAGACTAAGTAGCTTCACTTACCTCCTAAAGTGAAAAAATTTATTTCTCCTCAGCACAAAGTGGTGTATTCTTGGAAAGACACGAGGAGCTGTTGAAACCTGCTACCACCTTACCCTATATATATATTAGTTCAGATATGAGCATTTTACTTGAATGAAATTACGACACCAAGTCTTTAAAACACAAATAATAAAATACATTAACATAGAAGAACGATAAATATAAATATGCGATCACCGAAAATGATTACAGCGTAAGACATATGTAATACGTTTGTACCAGTTTTGGTTAAAAAGGGTGCAGGTATTCTGCGAGACACATCCGTGCCTGTCTACAGCGGGAAGGCAGTGCAGAATATACTAAGTGCAATTGACGGGTGGTCAAATGAATTGTACTTCTGTTACTTTACAATAAGAGAATTTTCAAATTACCTGCTTGTACACTAACACACATTCAGCATAAAAAGTCTCCGTAGTCTACTAAAAACTGTTTAAACTCCAATACCTGTATAATAATGTAACTGACTATTCAGGTAACACGCGTTATGGTAACGAAACAAGAATTCCTCTGTTTTTCTGAGAAGTTCCACCGTGTATTCTTACAATGCGGGTCCTAAACAGTGTGGTAAAATAGTTTTCTTAATTTCTGCTACTTGTGCGCTATTAACTTCAGTAAACTCCTTCTCTTCGTCTGAAACTCGAGTGCTCCGCTCTCTATTCCTGGTTGAGCACCGTAGAGCAGCGGTTTGAGACGCGCCGGATAAACACAGCCCCAGACCAAGTGGGACGCGGCTCGTAAATCAGAGCTGCTGGGTCTCTCGTGTTCTCTGCGTAGCTGCGATTAACACCAGCGAAGGAGATTAATGGCCGAGGAGACTTCCAGCACAGCGCCACTTCTTTACCCTAATGCTCTTGTTTTATTTTCTGAATACTGACGACGCTTGCTTTGGCGATATTTCTTAAAAAGATTTCGAGGTTGTATTTAGATTCATAGCTGTGGTGGATAGAAAATTCTTTAACCTGTTTGGGATCTTTCTACGTGTCGATTCGTTGGGAAGCCCATACAAAGAATACCTCATATGCTAAATTTCGGTAATTCATAGCCCTCAGATTTAACCCTTTAATGAATAGTATAGCTGATCAGCTACATACCTTATTTTTCACATTGTCTCTCAAACAGATCAACATTTTTCCACAAATTCCCTTGCAGCTGCCTGTATACATTGTGTTACATATGCTCGTAGCTCGTCTTAGAAATTATAGATTGCAGAATGCTACTGAACCATTTCGACAGGTACCTACATTGAGTTACTCCTAACATGTGTATTTGTTTAGTATTCTTCCAACTGCTATGTAAAAGTAGTAATTCACATACTACGTTGCATTATGAGTTACTTTCTGGAAAGATGAGAGGCATAATAGTGACATTTAATGCATCGGGTACATCATGGATGCACTATATAGCTGACCAGCTATGAACTTTTTGTTGCTAGTAGTGCATAATAAATTTAAGGAATTTATTTTCAATATTTCGACAGTTAGCTACATTGAGTTACTCCTAACATGTGTGTTTGTTTAGTATTCTTCCTAATTCACATACTACTGTTGCATTATGAATTGCGTTCTGGAAAGATGAGAGGCATAATAGTGACTTTTCCCACATCCGATATGTCATGGAAGCACTATATAGGTGACAAGCTATGAACTTTTTGTTACTAGTAGTGCTTAATAAATTTAAGGAAACTTCTTTTCAATATTTTTTCTTAGTATATAGGCACTATACATTAATCGCGGTAGTTTTTATAACTTCAAATAAAAAGTCATGCATTATAGGCTTAAATTTTAAGTAATTAGAACAGTAAGTAATCAGCCTTGAAGATGTTTCTTTAACAACATTTTCTCCATGCCTTACTTCATGTACATTGTGAACAAAATAAAAGCGGCTTAAAAATAATTCGTACTACTGGGAAGGAGCATCCCAAATACGCCGTACTTATATAGGACAGATGGTGTAAGTTGGTTTGCCTGTCGTGATTTTGTAAGTCCAGCATTTTCGTAACGATCTCACTCTGGGATATCCGTATTAAGACCTATTTCAGTGGATACCTGTTTACTCGCCTCACATGTCTAATTTTTTTTACCACTTTTCCTCTTCTTCAAGCATGCGTCCAATGAAATCTCGAGACTAAATATAAAATTTCCATTCACGTAGTACTAGAAGCGTTAGGTAGCACTGCCTTTTTTATAGGCAGTGACTACAGTCATTAGAAGAAAATCACATTCATAAGCCCTTCATTCTGAACGACGTAAGTCTCCCTTCATTCTGAACGACGTAAGTCTATAATGAAAGATAATTTTCAGCCATTTAGGCTCTAGGGTGCTGAAATAAATGCAGCAGCTACACTTTAATTATGTGGTATACCGTGATCCGAACCTGGATTTGCCGCTACATGTGATGGCTCACATTAACTATCGACTACCCTATCACGTTTCCTGTTCAACCCGAAATCACATGTGCTGTCCACTGCTGATTGACACTATTTACGATACATATCACCTTCCAGTAACTGGAGCATCATCGGGTGACAATCTTCAATATTCAGCATCACAGTGGCGTTTCATCATCCGGTAAGCCAACCACGTCCTCATTCTCCCTTAGCAAACGTAATCCAAGTCTTACTGGCAGATCAAAATTCAGTGATGGTACTGGGACTCGCACCTGGGACCTTAGCCTTTCACGAAAAAGCGCTCTGTCTCTGAGCTATCCCGACACGACTCATGGTGCGCAATTACAACTTAAATTCTGCCAGTACCTGTGGCTTAGCCATGACTCCATCATATCGTTTCTTCCAGGATGTCGCTGCTGAGTGATAGTTTTCTTCTGGAAGTAATCCAAGTCGTTCCTCCTGGCTCATACTGGATTCTGGTGGCATAGCTTTGGCTAGGATACGGCGTAAGCCAGACGTCCTCAGCTGCATCGTACGAGAGATGCCTGTAGAGTACTTTTATTTAACGCTGCAGCAGTGCCCTCATATAGTTCTTGGTTGGAAAGATGAACTTCTATTGGCGTTGTTGAGAATGTTATTCAACGTGACAAGGCTTGTAGACAGAAAAGACTTTATAAAGGCAAATTATTAATTTTACCCATTTATTAGAGACAAAATGTTGAAGTTTTGGTGAGAGTAGGATGAACGTGTCTGTTGCAGGTGAGGTGGTACTCCAACCCGACGAACCGATGCCCGAGTTCCTGGCGCCGCTGGAGAACCTCACGGCGACGCAGGGTCGTGACGTCACCTTCACGTGCGTCGTCAACCACCTGGGCAAGTACAAGGTGAGCCGCTTACTCCTCCCCAACCCCCAGCCCACAATGCCGCCCCAAAGCGCTGGCCGCTGCTGAGTGCTGAGCTGGCAATGGTGCGTTGTCGCAGGTGGCGTGGATCAAGTCCGACTCGAAGGCGATCCTGGCCATCCACACGCACCTGGTGGCGCACAACCCGCGCCTCACCGTCACCCACAACGGGCACAACACGTGGAAGCTGCACATCAACAACGTGCACCAGGACGACTCGGGCATCTACATGTGCCAGGTCAACACGGAGCCCATGCGTAGCCAGGTGAGTACTACGTCCTCATGTTTGTACGTGAGAAATATTAAGTCAACATATAACATCACAGAAATTCTATTCTGCCAAGAACAAGCAATTTACCGAATATATACCTTTGAAATTATAAAGGGCGTTCAGGAAGAAACGAACTGGGGTCTGGAATGCACAAGTAGGTTACAGGAGGATAATATTGTGACTATGTAATGAGGTGTGGTTCCACCCAGAGCGTGGAAGTTCAAATCCCATCGCTAGAGGTCAGTGCGCACGTCATGTGATTATACAAAGCTAGCAGCAGCTTGAAACAATCGTCAAACGCTGCCTGTCGCATTGCAGCCAGTAACATGGAGGCGTCAAAAGAAAAGAAAAGAGGTGTTGTTCGTTTCACGACAGAGGAAGATGTAGGGGAGGGAGGGGGATGTTCTTTGACGAATTTCACAAGTGTACGGCGAATAATTCATGTCCCTTTCAAGGGTCAAGGTGGGGCACAACCGCTTCAGGAAGGATAGGTGTCGTTAGCTGATGATGAATGGAATTGAGCAGCACACTGCAAATGTTTGTTTTTAAATCTATCGGACCAAACTGCGTGGTCATCAGTCCGTTGCTTACAAACTACTTAAACTAAGGTAAACTAACCTAAGGACAACACATACACTCATGCCCCAGGGAGGACCCGCAGAGAGACGCTCTAGACCGCTCGGTCACTTCATCGCGGCACCACACTGCATTACCAATGCCATCTTCCAGCAGGTTAATGCACTCATTACTCAGGGCAGCCGAGTGATAGTGGAAGCCATAGCCGCCATGATCGGACTGAGCGTAATAAGTGTTCACACCATCATGACGAAATGACTGCAATAGCGCATAGTGTGTGCGCAATAGGTGCCCCTCGCTCTTCAGCAACAACAGGAAGCATTTTGAACTACCACTTTCTTCCTCATCTACAGTGCTATGCTCGGAAAGGGAATGCCTTGCTGGCACGAATGGTGGCGGGAGATCAATCGTGATACCATCACTTCGAACCAGAATCAAAAAGACAGAGTCTCCAGTGGAAGCATCCAGGGTCACCACAATCAAGAAAAGCCAAGGCCATCCACATGAGTGCAGGAAAAGTTGTGCAGACATTCTTCTATGACCAAGAAGACCCATTTCTGATTCACTTCCTGCAGTACAGAACAACAGTGAACGCCCAGCATGACTCGCAAATCGTGACCACCCACAGCTAAGCGATCAAAACGACCAGGCATTCCACCCATGCGGTAATTCAGCTCAACGACAATGTAATGCCTCATACGGCCGAAACAGTCGCGGTATTTCTGCAGAAATTGAAATGGGAGGTTCTCGGCACTACACAAACTTCAAAAGCTTCTGGAGGCAAGCGATTCACCGCAGACGACTATGTACAGCTGTACGTGCGGGATTGGGATCACATCGCAGTCCCGGGAATTTTATGAAACCTTATGTCACAGTGGAACAAGTGTCTCAAACAGCCAGGGTCGATGCTTCTAACATACAGGTACTGGTTTTTGTAATTAAGCCTCCGGCTCGTTTCTTTTTTATTTCCATTCGACACTGGATTCCTTTTTTATATCACGGATGGAACACAGGAGAGTCTTTCGCTCTCAGTGAGTTTTGTACTCTTAGATTTCGCAGAATGATTAGGGACGAATTTTGCTGACTGTTACTATCAGAGAGTTGATTCCGAGTACTTTCTGTAATTGTCTCCTTTACACAAGGGGTATGCATATAAGTTGCCCGCAAGGCTGTCTGCGGGCACTGTCGCCACCACAGCTCGCGTTCTCGTATTCCCAGATAGCGCCGTAAACTACTAAGCGAATTTGCAGTCATATCAGAAGTGTTCCTTGCACTGTCATAATTACTACATTATGACAGTGCATTGAATAGTTACAATTGAAGTTAGAATTTGAGAACTTATAGCCTTAAAGACAAATCTTGTGTTCTACAAATGTGCCATTGATCGAATAAGTAATTTCAGCTTATAACAGTTATATCACATAGAGGCACAACACAACCTCATGGGAACAAATAAGGAAAACATAATTTCATTTCGCGATGCGAATATTTGAAGCCATAGACACAATGCCACTTTGTTTATATTGACAGTTGTCCTGATAGCGGCATTCTAAGAAACCTACTAGTGTGTCAGCGGCTAGTTCCGAAATATTCCGCCTACGGCGCCACTTGTCATTGTACTTCTTATACTACTGAAAATTAATGTGTTAAGCGACTGATTTATCAGTCAGCTGGTCCCATTTTTATGCCTTTATTGTCAACTACATTGATTGTTCTGTTCTTTATCCAATGGTTTTTTCCTTATTCATTTTTATCCTTTCACTAAGAGGCTCAGCCATAGATATTTTGTTAGCAGCTGATTAATATTCCTTGCATAATCTCTGCACTTAGTGTTCAGTCTTCTGCTAACATGTACATATATTAAGCTACAATACTAAAATGTAAGTGTAAATTTTATCCCTTTATATGAACATATCTTTTATTACAATCTATTTGTTTCAAAACTGCATCACTCATTGTATTAGATTTATAAACTTTCACATTTTATATCTTTTACTGTAATACCAATGCACTTGTTTGCCTGTACAGAGACTAGAAGAAGGGCCCTCAAGCGCCCGAAACAGGTCGTCAAAAATAAATTATTACAAGGAACTTGTTGCTGCATTTTATGAATTAATTAGTATACAGACTTATATTTTTGTGAAACATAGGTATGAAACCAAGCAGTTGATTGACTGCCACCAGAAGCATTCAGTCATCACTTTTATACAGCAGTAATATTATGAAATAGTGGTCAAGTATTGCGATTCTGATTAACACGTTCGCTGCCGTTCACGCTCTGGCGCGATGATGCTAGGTGCCACTTCACGCTCTGGCGCGTGATCGTATTTTGACAGTATCTTTTCATAGTTTTGAGCCACTGAATGTTTTGGTTTTAGTTTTCAGTTTTTTTTATATTGTTTTTTGTTTGCATTTGTATTTTTGTGAAAACTGCAAATGAAACAGTACATACAAGGTATTTCATAAAACATATGTTTATTTCTATATCTTCAGTAATATAAGTGTGAATAATATCAAAACTAAGAAGTATTTTTTATAAACTGGTAACTAATCGAAATAAAATAAAAATAATCCAAAGCTTGCTTGCTTGTTTACATAAGAATCTATGACATCATGAGAAGCGTGTGTAGCTCGTAGCCGGTAATGCAAACGCGGAAATCTGGAAGCACGTACGTGTGCATATCATTTATACTCTTCCCTGAGTGAATACCAGAGTATACAGCTTTATTAGACGATGCCACTTTACAACAACCCATAACAGGATGCTAGGTCGCAGCACGCGCCACAGCGTGAGTGGCACTTGACTCAAGCAACATTTACCCGCGCTAGAGCGTGAACGGCAGCGAACGTGTTAAGAGCGAAGTTTGGACGTGAGTGAACTGTTAAATATGTTCTTGTATGCTTAAACGTATAACTACCGTAAACGAACACTTGTAATTAATAACATATTCTCTTAGTTTTGGTATCCTTTGCAGATGAGAGATTTCCGATTTATAGTTTTCATAATTGCTGCAATTTATAGCACCAGAGAAGCTCGTAAATACGAAGGTATTTTGACTGTGCTGCTTCTCTCGAAATATACATTCATTACTCAATCGTTTCGCGCTATGTTTATACGACCCAGCTGATTGGCAGCGCTGCAGTCACGAAGTTACAGAAATTCATTGGGAGATTAGTGATTCTTATGTTCGACTTTGACACTGCCGACGAACGTATACCGGGTTCACTGAAACTTTACACTTGACGTTTACAAATTAGAAAATTGGAAATGAAGAGCAATAAGTGCGAGGCGATAGTCGCTAGGAACGATCCAATCACGGAGCGCTAAACACTTCCAGTGGTCACGTGCCGTGACGTCAAAGTTCCCGCGTTGCCGGCGTTGCTCAGTGCTACCGTAAACAAAGTTGTGTATCGTGTTTACAGCGTGTTTATGTTGTGTGTGCTTTTTTCGCTGCGATTTGTTTTACTACGAGTGGTTTAACTTGAGTTTCCGAGTTCAAGTCATTCGATAATGTCAACGAAAAGACGTTTATCTAGTGACGTTTACTGAGTAAATTCTCAATTTAGTGTGAATAAAAACTTGGAACCATATGCTCTGAGCAGGAAGTTCATTCTCGCTTCAAACGATCGGAAAGAAAGTGTGACGCAATGGCTACAAGAAAGAAATATTCCTGCAGATATGTCAATGTCAAAACTTCTTTTATATTCGCTCGTGAAACAAAATAAGCCTATTACACCCACATTTGTAGTAGTCGAAATCGCAAAGGAGCAGGATGTATTAAGGCTGCCCCCATATCACCGACAGTTTAAAGCTATAGAATTAGTATGGAGTCACGTGAAAAATTACACGAGGAACAATAATAAGTTTTTCACAATAACAGAGGTGGAAAGGCTGTTGTGTGAAGCTGTTGCCAATGTGGATGCTGCATCTTGGAAAAAAAGGGTCGAGCACTTTGAAAAACTGATTCGAGCAGCGCATACAATCGAAGGGATCATTAGTAATCATGAACAGTTAATGATTTGTCTTGGTGATGACGATTTTGGCAGTGACGACAACTTGGGGAGCTGGATGTAATTGCATCATTCTCACCGTAAATTGGTGAGTGAAAAGCATTGTGGTTACAAAACGCAAAGAGAGAAGTTACTGTCTTGATTATTGTTTCTTTCGTATCTGTCATGATCCAATGCTTATCTATATCTATAAATTTGAATATCTGTACGGTGTACGTTTATCACGTCTGAGCCACAAGACATAAAGAGCTAAAATTTGTACAATTAGTAATGTCTACCCGGGGAAGGCTTTAGGCACGGTTTTATGGCGATCGGATAGCTATTTATTTATATGTATATTAATGTGAATGTCTGTTCGGTGTACGCTTATCACACCCGAACGACAAGATGCAGAGACTTAAATATTTGTACAGTTATTAATTTGTACCCGAGGAAGGTTTTATAGCGATCTGATAGATATTAATAATTTGAAGAATATAACGCGAAATGCGTAATAAAAATTTATCTTCGATAATTATATTTACTCTTTGAAAATGGTTTTATTGGTTGCATTGTTGCTTGAGGGTTGATAATAATAAAAGTGTGGAGTATATTGGGATAGAAAGTTATCGGTGTATATAAAATTCTACGTGTGTGTGTGCGTTAAAATTTCGCTCTGCAGCGAATACTACAGAACGCAAACGTATGGTCTGTGTGTAATTGTTGTCCGAAGTCTCCCGTTGTACACCATAGCATTTCCATTCCGATAGCTATAAGAGGGTGGAAGATATGGTGGTTGAAAGCCATCAAATTATTAATAAAATCTGACTGAAAGCCAGCGATGACGTTTGCGACCATACAGCAAGGAGGTTACATACAGCAAAACATGATGCCACAGACCATATCTTTAGTCTATGGAACCTCCTTCTCGATAAGGATAAGCATACCAATAAGGAAATATAAGAATAAATAAATAAAAGAGTAAAAAAGAAATTTCATCTCTTTAAACAATCGATTTGCCTTTTCGCGCATTATCTATCACAATCAACAAAGACGCGAGCGGAGCCGTGGGTTTAAGCTAGTTTTCTATACTTCTTTGCTCCGTTACTGAAAGCGTGTGTGTTGCTGTGTTCTTGTCTACATTTCTATGTTGTTAATTAATTGCTGCTTTGTGGTAGCAGCTAAGAACGAATTATTTTATGCATTTTTATTGCTCAATAGCTTACATTTACGAGATGCATCTGTGTTTATAGAGGCTAGTGTTGCAACGTCACTAAAGCAGTGTAGCCAACTTAACTCGCCGTAACGTCAAGTGCAATGTTTCAGCGGCCCGGGTATAGTCTCGGCGCACTTTGGACGCTGTTATTCGCAAACGTTCTTTGAGAAAAGTCTCACGAGTGTACCTAGCTTTACACGTAAAGCTAAGCAATGCGGGGAATGAATGTACTGACTTCGCTTTTACAGGTTAAAGTTAGTTATTAGCGGTAAAAAGTGCATATTTTCCCTCGTATATCGCTATCCAGTGACCACGTAGACGTTCTTTGAGAAAAGTCTCACGAGTGTACCTAGCTTTACACGTAAAGCTAAGCAATACAGGGAATGAATGTACTGACTTCGCTTTTACAGGTTAAAGTTAGTTATTAGGGGTAAAAAGTGCATATTTTCCCTCGTATATCGCTATCCAGTGACCACGTAGACGTTCTTTGAGAAAAGTCTCACGAGTGTACCTAGCTTTACACGTAAAGCTAAGCAATACAGGGAATGAATGTACTGACTTCGCTTTTACAGGTTAAAGTTAGTTATTAGGGGTAAAAAGTGCATATTTTCCCTCGTATATCGCTATCCAGTGACCACGTAGACGTTCTTTGAGAAAAGTCTCATGAGTGTACCTAGTTTTATACGTAAAGCTAAGCAATGCAGGGAATGAATGTACTGACTTCGCTTTTACAGGTTAAAGTTAGTTATTAGGGGTAAAAAGTGCATATTTTCCCTCGTATATCGCTATCCAGTGACCACGTAGACGTTCTTTGAGAAAAGTCTCACGAGTGTACCTAGCTTTACACGTAAAGCTAAGCAATGCGGGGAATGAATGTACTGACTTCGCTTTTACAGGTTAAAGTTAGTTATTAGGAGTAAAAAGTGCATATTTTCCCTCGTATATCGCTATCCAGTGACCACGTAGACGTTCTCTGAGAAAAGTCTCACGAGTGTACCTAGCTTTACACGTAAAGCTAAGCAATGCGGGGAATGAATGTACTGACTTCGCTTTTACAGGTTAAAGTTAGTTATTAGGGGTAAAAAGTGCATATTTTCCCTCGTATATCGCTATCCAGTGACCACGTAGACGTTCTTTGAGAAACGTCTCACGAGTGTACCTAGCTTTACACGTAAAGCTAAGCAATGCAGGGAATGAATGTATTGACTTTGCTTTTACAGGCTTTCCCTTATATATCGCTATCCAGTGACCACCAGATGTACAGTACGGACGCTATAATGAGTTTGGCTGTCGCCGGTTGCAGATGGGTCACCTGGACGTGGTGGTGCCGCCGGACATCCTGAGCAACGGCTCGACGGAGAGCGCGACGGCGCCCGAGGGCGGCACAGTGCGGCTGCGCTGCGTGGCCACGGGGGTGCCGCCCTCCAGGGTCACCTGGCGGCGCGAGGACGCGCGCGAGATCGTGCTGCGCCAGGAGGGCGGCCGCGACAAGCAGAGTGAGTCGCAAAATACCACTAAAGTACCTAAACCAAGCATGGATTAACAGCCATGTTAATTATTCATTCAGTCATTCTGGATAGCAATTTTTTTTAATTTTTTTTTATTTTTTGGTAACCGGTTTCGGCCACTAAATTACCATCTTAAGACCACAGCCATAGTGTTGCCCATTGGTTTTTCTCAGCTGCAATAGATTTGTGGTGAACGGAATATACTCAAACTCACCTTATTCTACACCGACATCTACATACATACTCTGCAAATCACATTTAAGTGCCTGGCAGAGGGTTCATTAACCACTCTCATAACTTTTTTCTACCGCTCCATTCTCTAATAGCGCGCGGGAAGAAAAAACGCTTAAATCGTTCCATTTTCGATCCTATTTCTCTTATTTTATTGGGACGGACATGTCTCCCTAAGTAGGTGGGTGCTAGCAAAATATTTTCATATTCAGAACTAAAAGTCGGTGATCCTAATTTCGCAAACAGATCACGCCGCAATGAATAACGTCTTTCTTTTAATGATTTCCACCTCAATTCCTGCAACATTTCCGTGACGCTCCCCCCCCCCCCCCCCCCACACCGGCGCGATGAAACAAAACGAGCTGCCCTTCTCTGAACCTTCTCAATACCTTTCGTCAGTCCCACCTAATGAGGGTCCCACAAAGGGCAACAGTACTCCAGGGGAGGACGCACATGTGTGATGTAGGCAGTCTCTTTGGTGGAGCTGGTTCATCTTCGAAGCGTTCTGCCAATGAAACGTAACCTTTGGTTCGCCTTCCCCACAATATTTTCTGTGTGTTCTCTCCAGTCTAAGTTGTTCCTAATTGTAACTCCTAGGTATTTAGTAGAATTTACGACCTTAAGGTTTGACTCATTTATCGCGTAATTGAAGTTCAGCGGATTTCTTTTAGTGGTCATGTGTATTAGTTCACACTTTTCTTTAATTAGTGTCAATTGACAATTTTCGCACCATGTAGAAATTTTATCTAAAACGCTTTGCAGTTGCGTTTGATCCTCTGTTGACTTCACTAACCAATAAACGGCAGCATCATCGGCGAACAGTCTAAGGGACCTATTCAGATTGTCTCCTAAATCGTTTATAAACACAAGGAAGAGTAGGAGACCTATAACGCTTCCCTGAGGAAGCGATAACTTACCGTCAATTATAACGAACTGTGTTATGTTATTGACGTATATTTCAGGTTTAATGTGTCATGAAATTTAGTACAATATCCCACTTAATGTCGGAATCGGCCTCTGTTGTATTTTTTTTTTTTTTTTTTTTTTTTTTTTTTTTCTATTACGGGCAATGTATTTCAAAGATTCTTAAAAAGAAATGGCTATCGACTATCATATGTTTGCCGATCGTCAACATATGATTTTTATGATTAAGAGTAATTGTATTCACAAAATACTTGGATTGATTCAATGTAACACAAATACATTACCGGACATTAAAATTGCTACACGAAGATAAACGGACAAATATATTATACTAGAGCGGACATTTTCTCGCAATTGGGGTGTATAGATCCTAAAAAATCAGTACCAAGACCAACCACCTCTGGCCGTAATATCGGCCTTGGTATGCCTGGGCACTGAGTCAGAGCTGTGTACAGGTACATATACCCCTGCAGCTTCAACACGATACCACAGTTCATCAAGAGTAATGACTAGCGTTGTGTGAGGAGCCAGTTGCTCGGCCACCATTAACCAGACCTATTCAATTGGTGAGAAATCTTGAGAATGTGCTGGCCAGGGCAGCAGTCGAACATTTTCCGTATCCAGAAAAGCCCGTACAGGACCTGCAACATGCGGTCGTGCATTATCCTACTGAAATGTAGGGTTTCGCAGGGATCGTATGAAGGTTAGAGCCACGAATCGTAACACATCTGAAATGTAACAGCCACTGTTCAAACTGCCGTCGATGCCAACAAGAGGTGACCGAGACGAGTAACCAATGACACCCCATACCATCACGCCGGGTGATACGCCAGTATGGCGATGACGAATACACGCTTCCAATGTGCGTCTGCCGCGATGTCGCCAAACACGGATGCGAACATCAAGATGCTGTAAACAGAATCTGTATTCATCCGATAAAATGAAGTTTTGCCATTCGTGCACCCCGGTTCGACGTTGCAGACACCATCGCAGGCGCTCTTGTAATGCAGCGTCAAGGGTAACTGCAGCCAAGGTCTCCATGCTGATAGTTCATGCTGCTGCAAACGTCGTCGAACTGTTCGTGCAGAGGGTTGGTGTCTTGCAAACGTCTCCATCTGTTGACTCAGGGATCGTAACGTGGCTGCAAGATCCGTTACAGCCATGTGGATGAGATGCCAGTCATCTCGACTGTTTGTGATACGAGGCCGTTGGGATCCCGCACTGCGTTCCGTATTGCCCTCCTGAAACCACCTGTTCTGTATTCTGCCAACAGTCATTGGATCGCGACTAACGCGAGCTGCAATGTCGCGATACGATGAACCGCAATCGCGATAGGCTACAATCCGACCTTTATCAATGCCGGAAACGTGATGGTACGCATTTCTCCTCCTTACACGAGGCATCACTACAACGTTTCACCAGCAACGCCGGTCTACTGCTGTTTGTGTACGAGAAATCGGTTGGAAGCTTTCCTCATCTCAGCACGTTGTACGTGTCGCCACCGGCTCCAAACTTCTGTGAATGCTCTGGAAAGCTAATGACTTTCATATTACAGCATCTTCTTCATGTCGGTTAAATTTCGTGTCTGTAGCAAGTCATTTTCGTGTTGTAGCAATTTTAATAGCCAGGAGTGTATTAGATTAACAGCGCTGTTAATTATTCATTCAGTCAGTGTACATGAAAATTTTTTCCTATGTCTTTGGTAATCGGTGTCGGCCACTTAATGACCTTCTTAAGGCCACAGCCATGATGTTGACCACCGGTATTTCTCAGCAGACTTGGTTGTTATGACAATTGTCGGCTATATCTTTTGGTAAGTGGATATATGCAAGATTATAAATGGATGGCTAGTTCTCGTATTATTGCATGGATCTTATAAGGGTCTGAAAATGAGATGATTGGAATCTCGAAACATGTAATTGATAAAAAAAAAAAAAAAAATAACGGCGGAAGGATTTTGATTTGCCAAATTTTAAAATACCTTTTTCATACAATCTTGCCGCCTGTTGCGATAACCAAGAGTTCACTGCCGTTTTGTAAAGGAAATTCGTTTGAGAAACCTGTTATTTTGAATGTTCTGTTCTCATGAATCCTTGCTTCAGCTGAAACCTCCAAATCGTTTGTAATCCAAGATGGGCGACCGGAACGGTCCTCATTGTGGAAGTTGCATTCTTGTACCCACTTACGCACTTTGCCTTTACTCATAATAGTATCACAGTGCACTTCGCAGATGTGTCGATGAACTTCTGCAGCAGACAGGATCCTTGGTGACAAACCATATCGCTAAGCAAGCGTCACACACGGCGGGCGAGTTGATAAACATTTTGAAAGCACAAAACCGAACCGTACAGGTTAGCTACAGAGCTGAAACTGAGCACAGTTGTCCCCGAGGCATGCCGGTACACGACGCACGCACTCGTTGCGGTATGTACGCGAACTACTAGTGTCTACAACAAAACGGAACTTACTTAAAAAAAACGCTGCTCGTACTCCAAGTCACTTTATTACTGTTATTGATGTATATTTCAGATTGAAAGTGTCATGAAATTTAATATAACATCCCACTTAATGTCGGAATGGACCCATGTTCAATGTTGTTTACTATTACAGGCGATGAATTTCAAAGATTCTTAAAAACAAATGGCTATAGAGTATCATATGTTTGCCGATCGTCAAATTATATTAATATTCTTTATGATTAATAGCAATTGTATTCACAAAATACTTTGAATGACTCAATTTAACACAATTACACTATCGGCCATTAAAATTACTACACCAAGAAGAAATGCAGATGATAAACGGGTATTCACTGGCCAAATAAAAACTGACATGCGATTATATTTTCACGCAGTTTGGATGCATAGATCCTGAGAAATCAGTACCCAGAATAACCACCTCTGACCGTAATAACGGCCTTGATACACCTGGACTTTGAGTCAAACAGCTTGGATGGCCTGTACAGGTACAGACGCCCATGCAGCTTCAGCACGATACTACAGTTCATCAACAGTAGTAAATGGCGTATTGTGACGAGCCTGTTGTACGGCCACCATTGACCAGACGTTTTCAATTGGTGACGGATGTGGAGAATGTGCTGGCCAGGGCAGCATTCGAACATTTTACGTACCCAGAAAGGCCCATAAAGGACTTGCAACGTGTGGTCGTGTATCATCCTCCTGAAATGTAAGGTTTCGCAAAGATCCAATGAAGGATATAGTCACGGGTCGTAACACATCAGAAATGTTACGGCCACTGTTCAAAATGCCGTCGATTCCAACAAGAGGTGATCGAGACGTGTAACCAATGGCATCCCATACCATAACGCCGGGTGATACGCCAGTATGGCGATGACGAATACACGCTTCCAATGTGCGTTCACCACGATATCGGAAAACACAAACTGGATTCATACAAAAAATGACGTTTTGCCATTTGTGCACCCAGGTTCGTCGTTGCGTACACCATCGCATGCGCTCCAGTTTGTGATGCAGCGTCAAGGGTAACCGCAGCCATGGTCTCAGAGCTGATAGTCCATGCTGCTACAAACGTCGTCGAACTGTTCGTGCAGATGGTGGTTGTTTTGCAAACGTCCCCATCTGTTGATTCAGGGATCGAGACATGGCTGCACGATCCGTTACAGCCGTGGGGATAAGATGCCTGTCATCTCGACTACTAGTGATACGAGGCCGTAGGGATCCAGCATGGCGTTCCGTATTGCTCTCCTGAACCCACCGATTCCATAATCTGCTAACAGTCATAACGTTTCACCAGTTATCGCCGATCAACTGCTGTTTGTGTATAAGAAATCGGTTGGAAATTTCCCTCATGTCAGTACGTTGTAGGTGTCGCCACCGGCGCCAACCTTGTGTGAATACGCAGAAAAGTTGATCATTTGCATATCACAGTATCTTCTTCCTGTCGGTTAAAATTTCGCGTCTGTAGCACCTCATCGTCGTGGTGAAGCATTTTTAATGCCCAGGAGTGTAATTATATCTTAAATATTTAAAGAATCTACGAAAATTAAAGTCAAACAGCCGAATCAAACTACCCGGCCGATCTTCAATTTTGATTTAAACGAACGGTATTCATTCAGATTTGTCACGAAGTATCAGAATTTACACAAATTTCGCCTTCCTTTTTCTATACTAAAACTCGATTTCCTACTGTATATTTATCTTATGGGGAAGTGCTTACTGTAAATTAAGTCAGCCCGTCAGGCCGTTCTACCAGACAGATTTTTTAAATTTTTCTTTAAATAAAAGGTATTCATTCGCAAAGTTGTCATCTAGTATCAGAAATAACTTACGTCTCTCCATCCCTTATATTTATTCAAACGCGGTATGCATCAGTCCTTGCAATGAATATTTCAATCGATTTGTTTAACGATAGCTTTGGTTCTAATTAAGGTACGCAGTTCGTTTTTATCTAACAACACTCAGGGGATCAAAATCGTTCATTTGTGCTTTTAAACACTTGCATTGATTGATTCTGAAGAAAACTACGCGTGAACATTTAACTTTACGTCCATTTTTCCCAACTATTTTGTCATTCCACTAACGGTGCGAAGCATACGCACGGGTCCTCTAGTATAGGTATTATATGAAAAGTCATATGCTAAAACCTTGAGTTTTATGTGCAACATGAAGTGACGTAATTATGACGTAAACTGTATTATACAGGGTGAATCACCTAAAACTTGCACAACAAATATTGCTGAAACGGGAAGTGCGACTGATGTGCGGTTTTCACAGAATGGATTGGTAGTCAAGGAATCGTATTGTTAGCCAATAAAAAGACTGTAAAAATACCTAGAAAGTATGTGTTTATGCAAACATACAATTTTTCAAATGGAACAATGGTTGTTTCAATCATGCACTGGAATTTTTGACACCAGCTGTGTACAAAGAACTTTGAACAATTTTATCACGTTTAGTTTGGCAGATACAGCCATTCAAAGTTTTGTGGGCGGAGGCTACAACAGCGTAACTGACTAGCTGGTGGTCGTGAGACAGTGGGCCGTACCCCAGGGGCTAGCCACTCGGCCAGTTGGCTATGCTATCGCAGCCTCCACCCCCGAAACTATGAATGGTGTTAGCTGTGAAACTAAACGTGATAAAAATGTCATTCATAATTCTTTGTACACAGCTGGTGTCAAACATTCCAGTCCATGAGAAAAACAACCATTGTTATATTTAAAAAACTGTATGTTCGCATAAAACTTACACTTTCTGAGTAATATTACAATCTGTTTGTTGGCTAAGAATTCGACCCCTGACTACAAATCCATTCTGTGAAAACCGCACGTGAATCGCACATTACGTTTCGGCAATATTTGCGGTGCAAGTGTGAGGTGATTCACCCTGTATATAGATGCATTGTTACAGCGCACACGGTGGTCTGTGTTGTCATGAAGTATAGATGCTGAACTGGTAGAACCAGTGAATAAGTGGCTGATTTATTTCGTCATTATACGTGATCTAAACAAGCAAGGAATATTTTACGTTAGTCGAATGGGTGACGCGCCAGTGCTGTGAGCGGTCAGTATTCAATATGAAAACTATAGTAAGGGAGGTAATATCTGCTTGAAAGGAAGTCAGTTTAAAATAGTAATTTAGACCAAACATAGAAGATAATTTTGATTTGTGTACAATTGGTGTTCAAATAAATGTTGTCTTCTGAAGAACATTTATGAGTGCAGTATGGAGAGAAGAACCTTTATCGCGATAGTACAAAACGGCCGACCTTCTCTGAACTTTCTCTAATGCGTCCGTCAGTCCCTCCTGGTGTGGATTCCACAATGCGCAGCAGTACTCCAAAATAGGACGCACATGTGGAGTAAAGGCAGTTTCCTTAGTAAAACTGCTTCATCTTCTAAGTGTTCTACCAATGAAACGTAGTCCTTGGTTCGCCTTCCCAACAATATTTTCTATGTGTTCCTTCCAATTTAATTTATTCGTAACTATTACTCTTACGTATATAGCAGAATTGACGGACTGGAGGTTTGACTGGTTTTGTAACTGAAGGTCATCGGATTTCTTTGTGGTTATATCGATGACCTCACACTTATCATTTTTCAGTTACTTTTGATCATCTGGTGACTTTAGTAGCCGATAAATGACAGCATCATTCACAGTCTAAGAAAGCTACTTAGCTCAGCTATTGCATCAGCATACTCTGATAAAAACCTAATTAGTTAAAGTCGAGACCGGGAGATCTACTTTTGTTAATTCATTTAAGTTGTTTTAATACTCCAGCGATATTTACTTCTAAATTACGCATGCTTGAAGCTGTTCTTGATACGAATTCTGGAGTACTTGCTTCGCCTTCTCTAATGAAGGAGTTTCGGAAAGATGCGGTAAGCAGTTCTACTTTAACAGAACTGTCATCAGTAGCATCACCATTTTTATCGTGTAATGAAGGTATTGATTGTGTTTTGCCGGTAGTATAGTTTACATACGACCAGAATGTCTGAGCATTCTCTACCACATTACGTGACAGGGTGTCGTTGTGGTAACTATTGTAAGCTTCTCTCATTGAAATTCGAGCTGAATTTCTATTTTCAGTAAAAGACTGCCATTCTTGGGGATCGATTTTGACTTTCACACGTGGGGCAAGATGTTTCAGAAGCTAATAATTTCTGCGTACCGTACTAAAATATATATTCTGTAAATATGAACGTCTTATGTGAAGTCCTTCAAGATGTTGTTTTTCTTTTTTTTTCGGGGCAAAAGTTTATACAATTTACATTAATTATAGATAAGAAATAACAGTACAATACTTTGAAGGCAAAATTGCGGAAATGTTAGAGACCCGTTAATTTTTTTAAATAACAAGAAATTGTATTTATACTTCATTTCTCGATTAGTATTAGTTTCAAAACTCTTCTGCGCGTTCTGATAATGTTGAATTTTGACAAAAGAATAAACTGTTAACCAAAGAATATAATGCTGACTGAAGAAAATAATGTTGATCAAAGAATAAAAGTCTAGACCTATATGTTTAATAAACTCACTGTATAACAGAACATAGGAACGAGTAAAATAAAATATTTTTCAATGTCGCTACATAATTAAGACTTCCAAAATGTAAATTTCACTCACTTTGTAGGTAATATCATAATTTTTTAACGTAGGATTTATGTGTGGTTGATCATAAATTAAATTTGAAATCGCCTTTTCGCCTTGATTACTTGGAAGTAGAATACCAGCAAAGTTTTCGAATATTTTCTACTTTTAATATTTCGGTTAGGTGACAGTAAATAGCCGTTAACTACTATCATAGAAATTTCGGGCTTGCAGCCGGTCTTTGTTTAACACATGAAACAATATTTCGACTGGGAAACTGGCATTCATCATCAGGGGAGTCATTGTCTTCCACGGCTCACTCGACGATGACTGGCAGGGGCCCGCTTGATACATGGTGTGATGTATTAGACAAAAACCAGATTCAATCCTGGAATTTCTTTCAACATTCTATACAGCCAATAGGTGTTTAAAATGTATTTCCACCTTCAACTGTTTACTTGAAACCGTATACATCTACCGGTGTCAGGAATGGACCTACATTCAAAGGCTGTCAGAAAACATTGAAAATGAAATATGTACCGCACATGAAAATACATAACCTGATGAAGATACAACCGAAGTATAACTACTTACATGGTAAAGAGAGATCAGATAAACCTAAAATATCCTTTTATGCTAATAAAATGTCCACATTATCTAAGTCAGAGAACCCATTTCACTGTCAAATATTAAACGTATGTTTTTAGGATATTATCTACAGTTAAGCTTCGATTCTTATTGTTTCTCCGTTAATTTCTGAAAAATATTTTCATGAAAGAAATCCCGTTTGTAGATGTGCAAAGATATATGTTATAATGATTGCACAAATCACATTTATCACATTTATTACAACCACATTTTATTCCATGTAAATTTAGAGATGGTGTAATGTATCTGTCTTGTGTTTCCATGTTTCTATCTTGCATCGTTTCTTAAACATTACCCAATTTGACAAATGACTGTTTATTTGTCAAGAGTAATTTTTCACAGTGAATTGGTTTTTTGGTGTACAGCGAAATTAACAACACCATCTTTTGTACTTTTTGTTGTAATATGCGATATTGATAAATAAAAAAGTCTGTAAGTTACTAAATTTCATTTGGTAAAATGAAGCTTATATGCTGCTCCAAGCTACTTTGATGTTACCTACGATAACGCGATGCAAATTTCCGAAATTACGACGGGGATTAGCTTTCTTAAATGGTCGTTACAAATGGAATTTTAATAACGATATCTCCTATTTCACTGAAACTATGTGTGTACGTTATCTCAAACACAGGTCAATTTACCTCTGTTACACTATGACAATTCGTCGACGAGTTTTTTTATTACTCTAATGAAACTGATCAACTACATGCAAGGTGGTTTTAAATTTTTATTAAAGTGTAGTTAAGCGATTGTGACGATCTCTCATGAGATATCGTGCAGTGTGACGTCTGAACTAGATATGTCTTTCAAGTTCTTTTTTTCCTTTGTCAGCCCAACAGAGAATGCTAAAAGCAGCAGTTGCAGTAAATTTCGAGGCGGCGCTGTGCGCTTCGTCCTCACTGTGAGGCTGTTTACGTGCTCCAGATCGTCGGCTGCAAATTTCGCAATTAACTACGTAATCAGCTTAAAGTGTACAGGCCCGAGAGAGTTTCATTCGGAAACAAAATGTCTACGTGACAAAATCTTAATCCTGCAAAGCGGCAAAGTAGTGATACTTTTATCAGACGTGACGCAGTCGCGGAGGGTAAGCAGCTTTTAAGTTTAATTTGCTTATTCATCATCAAAATCAAAATAAACAAACTTGATTTATTTCATGAAAAAGTGTCCTATGGTGATGGTAGAGGTTGAGATTAAAGCAAAATGATTTATGGCAGTATTATTAGTCTTTGCTTTCATATAAGAACTGTTTGAGAGTATTAGTTTGAAATTCAGCATTATCAGCATGTGTATAAATAAAAATACCTTCTATTTTGCACGTTGTCTCGTAGAGGAGTGTCGAAAGACTGATAGGTCTTCCTCTACATTTAATGGCGCACCTATACTCCGAAAGGGAGTGTAGTGGTGAGTAGTTTGTATACTACTATATTTTTCATATATTTTTCCAGTCACGAAAGTTTTGCGAAATTAAAGGATCTTGGCAAAGCTCCCTGTAGGAGAAATTAACATGACTCTTAGAACTCTTGTATTAACGCACATTGTCGAGTCGTTATCGGAAAAATAAGTCGTGATATAGCAGCACATAGTGATGAAGCACAGCTACAAAACACTGGGCTCTTATTCGAAAGGACGGCGGTTCAAACCCACCACCGGCTGTCGAGATATTGGTTTTCGTGATTTCACTAAATCACTTCTGGCAAGTACTCTTTCCAATGGAAAGCCGGAATTCCTTCTCAATCTTTACGCAAAAACATCAGAGCTGGATGGTACGATGTACCTTCATTCTTTTCGTTATAAATCAACTGACACTGGCGTCGACCGAGCATCTCCGCGATAGTTTCACGTTTTCTAAAGGAACCAGTAACGAATCACGTAGCTTTTAGTTGGATCTGAATAATATTCTCTTTCAATGCTCTAAGTCTTATGGACGCAGAAATGATGAACAGTGGTCACATATAGACCACAAGAAAGTTTTGTAAGATCGCTACTTGCTGAGGAGTGCTCTAATAAATCTCTGATCAGTGGTTAGTTTCATGAGTTACCAATTAATCGTACCGTGTGCATACTTCAATAACACACCGGTAAAAGCAATTGGCGGATTAGTTGAAATATCTAGGTACTGAGGTACTGTCATCAGCAGAAGGAACTAAATAGGTTCGACGTCTTTCTGTCAGTTCTACGGAGTGGAGTCAACAATATTACGGCAACAGAGATAGTGGCAATAACAAAATTGCTGCAGAATGGGTTGGTATCGACTTGTGTTCAATCCAACAAACGAATTACACAAGCAGTTGGGTTCAGATAGTGTAATGAGCATCTAGTGGAATTAAATAAAAACGTGATTACCCAAAGCTATGGCGTGGAGAGCCACAGGAAGGTTGGAAGCTGAGCAGACACATCGACAGTTGGCTGCAGCTGTTGGCGTCTACCGAATTACAATTTCCAGGATATGGACACGATTTCAGACAACAGGAACCGTTAAAAGATGGCAAGGTCAAGGTCGTCCACGGGTAACATTAGCAGGAATGACCGTTATCTCCGGTTAACAGCCTGCCTACACAAGAGTCTGCATGAAACTAACCCTCGACGCACTTTGCAGCCAGTAACAGTACACGCAATATCAACACAAACAGTCCGAAATCGCCTTTAGCATCATGTCTCTACGCACTTAGGGCTATGGCGTGTGTCCCATTAAAGCCACGACACCGTTAGCCGCAGAAACTAGGAGGAGGAACGTCATGTTTGGACTCATAACGAATGACATTGGATCCTGTTCACAGTTAAGATTCTGTGGTTCAGCAGTACAATCCTCGTTCACTCATCCGGAAATACCATGGCAGAATCCCAATTATGTGCAGGGAACATCACCATATCATGATGGTAGACGAATGGTGCTGGCAGAAATCAGTATTGGGGACGTACGGACCACTTTGTACTTCAGAATACCGCTTTGACTCCACAAAGGTATATAGACGAGATCCTCCGACCTTCTATGGTGCCCTTTGATGATGCCATAGGAGATGGGTTCCTTCTGGTGGATGATTGCGTTAGTTCCCACAGAGCTGCACTGGTGGAGTACATGCTTGAAGCTGAGGGCATTGAACAAATAGAGTGGCGAGCTTGTTCATTGATTGAGCATATCTGGGATGCACTTGGCAGACGCACTGCGGCCATACCACAACGGTTGCAGAACTGGATATTGCACTCATGGAAGATGGGATGGTAGGGCCTTTGAATATGATTATAAACAATTTATTTCAACAATTATTTTAAAATTGTTAAAACTAGATTTAAACCTCAACATATACAGAAACATAAATTTCTTAACAACGGTAACAAAACTTGTCAGTAACCATAAACGTATACGCAATAGCGTTTAATTAATAACAAGTATTCCTTCACTCGTAGAAATTAGTCAACCAAATAACAACTGTAACATTTGGTTAAACTAACCAGCGCTTCATACAAGACTGTAAGGTAAATAAGTCAGTGAAAGATATTTTTAAATTTATTATTATTATTATTATTATTACAGAACCAAGTGAATTACAGTACCAAGTGAATATATTACTGATGACAACATGAACAATTTACTCAACTTAAGAGCCTGGCGCCCAGAAAAACACCAACAACGGAGACACAATTGAACTGCCTCCTGACGTATTCCTCTTTCAACAGTGAACTCCTTTTTCTTCACAATGCACATAACGCTTGGACAGACCGCCTGAAACACAGAATCCGTTACCACAAGCAACTGAGATACGTAATGATAACCACACTTATAGGTAGATTACAATGAAAACAACAGATAACAACAATCATAATAAAACGTCACTTAGCAGGTTAACGTCACTGTGCGAAATGTTGGCTGTACACAGGGTTCAAATTATTTTGTTCCCGCTGTGCGTGGACAGTACAATAGGCACTAGCACTAGCGTGACGATCCGCTACAAAATGAGTAATTGATAGCAAATGCACCCTTCTCTAGCCAAAATTGTGCACCAACATTGAGTGTTTGCTGAGCGCTGGCTAGACCCTTCAAGCTACATATGGTCCCCGCACACACGTTCCATTCGCATGTACTTCCAAGCAGATAACAACTCTCAACACATCGTTAGCCGAGCCCAACTCTCGGCTCAGACACACACACAGTCCCTCGCTAACCACCTTTCACAGCCCCGTCCAAATACGACGCCGTTCTTGACGTCCTCTGGTGGTAAGATCGAATTCACAATCGATCCGACCAGAGATATACAAGTTCGGCAAGTACACTTCGTAACTACGCCGGCAAGAAAGCACCGGCAAGGCATAAGTATCCCCCTCCCCTCCTTCAAAGCAGACTTCGGGGTAAGAGATGGTGGCATTACTCAACTGCTCATCGACACTAATTACTTACAACCTTCAGTTGACTAATATGTGCCCTTATCGGTTTACCACTGAGTTTTTCAGGAACCAGAAATGTAACCGGTTAAAGCACCTTGATCCCCTCACATGGACCTAAAGACCGCGGCACCATTTAAGAAGTAATTGTTTTAACCGCCTTTACTCTGCGCCCAACGAGTTGTTTAGATACACTTGGCTATCGACTCGCAGAGTGATGGGACGCCTACCCCTGTTGTAAGGCACTGCCTGCTTCCTATGTGCCCGCAAAATTTTGTTTCTAGCCACCTTCCAGTTATCATTAATAGTCTCTGAACTACAGTCAGCTGGTAATATAGCATTAATCGACCCGATGTTAGACAATGGCGAATTGATGGGGAAGGTAAACATGAGACTAGTAGGCGTTGATCTATGAGCTTCATGCTGCGTGATATTCATCGCAAAGTTTAGGCACCCTATAGACTGGTCCCACCGTGTCTGAGTTTCAGAGTGAAAAATAAGATAGGCAGATTTCACATTACGATTGATACGTTCGGTGAACGACGTCTGCGGGTCATATAGGGTGGTCGTGAAATGGCGTATGGCGTTGCCAAAACAAATTTTTTTAAACTACCTTGAACAGAATGCCTGAGCATTATAACACACGAACACTTTGAGGGCACCAAATATAGAAAAGATTTTAGACAAATCCTGCCTGGTGACACCAGTAGTATTTGCACGGCTCGGAAACAACCAGGTCAAACGAGAAAAGGCGTCTACTACCACCAGCAAATACTTATTTCCCTGTTTGGTACGCGGGAGACGACCAACATAATCAATAAAAAGCTTTTCCAATGGGTGCTCCGCTCTCTCAGAATTTAATTCACCCCTCTTAGAACTAGGATAGGGCTTAGCTCGAACACATCTTGGCATTGGCTAACTAACCACCTATAGTCTTTGTTCAGTGTAGGCCATGTAAACGTCTCCTTGATTTTTGCAAGAGTCTTCCCAACACCCAAATGCTCGTCTCGAGGTGACTGATGAAAATATAGCAGGGACCAAACTGTATGGTAGGCAAATTTAGGGTTTAACATCATATCGAGTAATATAACACAAAATGCCCTTGCTGAGGGTGTAGCCCGGAACTTCCTCCCCTGCTTTTAAGCGGCCTTTAATAGGGCCTAATTGCGGGTCATTCTCTTGCCTAGCGCACAAGCTATCAAATAAATCGGGTACTACCCCTAGTATGGTATAAATTCACTCAACTCTTTGGACACCAATTCTTCCGATTCCTCCACATTTTGATTCATTCGGCTCGGGGAATCTGCAACCCTTTAATGTGCTTCACGTCGAAACGAAACGCAGATATCCGGACTGCCCATCTAGCAACCCTTCCCGTCTTCCTGGGACGGACCAATACTCAAGATATGGCTTGGTTATCAGTTTCCAGTAGAAACTGTCTATGTTCCAAATAAGATTTGAACCGCTCAAGACTAAATATCACGGCCAATCCTTCCAATTCATAGATCGAATATCTCTTCTCTACTTCGGATAATGCCCGAGAGGCATAGGCTATAGGTTTCCTTTCGCCATTGAATTCTTGAAACACAACAGCAGCAACTCCAGTATTTGAGCCATCAGTCTGCAGAATGAACTGCGTATAAAAATGAGCAACCCTCAAAAGAGGCGCACTGGCCAAAGCCATGTCATTAGTGCGTGAAAGGAGCCTGTTAAGAAACCCTTACACCTGAGCTGATTAGCAGGGGCGGCTAACTGTGCGAAATGGTATTTGCGAAAAATAATTCGCCATTCCGACGAACATAGCGATATCCTCCTTACTCTTTGGAACCGGAAATTTCTGTATCGCTAGAGTTCGTTTTTGATCAATGAGCCCCCGCTCAGCAGAAACTATGTGACCCAAAAATGAGATCGCTTTGCACGTAAATTAACCTTGGAAGGTTTGACAGTGAGACCGGCTTCGCGTAGCCGCTGGAGTATGAAACAAATGATCCTCAAATTGAGAGCTATGAATTACGACGTCGTCTAGGAAATTATAAACACACTTATACTTGAGATCCCCTAACACGGAATCCGATAAACCAGGTAACACAGCCGCTCCAGTGGCAAGACCAAATAGAACGCTATTATACTCAAATAAATTCCGATCAGTGGTAAGCGCTTTTACAGCTTTAGGTTCTTCCGATGATAATCCCCCTCATGGCAAAGAAGAACGGCCAAATATCACTCAAGAGGTGCTTAATGACCTCATACTGGCCATGCCACACACGTGTGCAACTGTACTGGCCGTCCGAGGTGATCACACACATTATTAGAGGGCAACGAGATTCTGATGCTATTAGAGAATCCGATTCTGATGCTATTAGAGAATCGAAAGCGCTACGATGAACCTTCTGCCAGGCGCTTCCATGTGATCTATAGAGTGAAGATGTAGATGTACAAGCTGTAGCATGTGCAAAATCAAATTTTTCGCCTATCATATAGTGTAAAACTGCTTCCACCATTTGCCGATAGTTGGCGACAACGGTAAATAGCGTTCGAAAGAAACAGATCACAGACGTCAGGCAGAAGGTTTGGACCTCGGTGAACATAACCTCATTCAAACATTAGTCGATTTGTGTCTGCATCATAAAGCTGTTCTTGATTGAAAATGTCAGTTTACGAGCCTAAATCTCGACATTTGCGGGAGGTGTTCCTGTTTTGTTTCAATATGAAGAAAACCGCGACTGCGTCACATTGAATGCGCTCGAGTACTAATGGTAAGGACGCTGTTAGTAAAAGAATGTGAGCCATGCTTCCACGTCGACGGCCAAACCGAATACTCACGGCTCCAAGAACATGCTCTGCATTTGATGGGACCAGCTCGGCGTCGTGCACTATGTCTTAAAACCAAGTGAAGCAATCACAGGTGCCCGTTATCGAACTTAATTAATGCGTTTGAGCAGAGCATTAAGAAACAAACGGCCACAGTACAGCGAGAGGCACGACAAAGTTATTTTCCAGCACGAGATCGCTCGATCCCACGTAGCAAAAGAGGTCAAAACGTGCGTGGAAACGTCAAAATGGGAAATGCTACGCCACTATCCGTATTCTCCAGACATTGCTCCCTCTGACTATAACCTGTTTAGATAAATGGCGCGTGGCCTGGCTGACCAACACTTCCGATCTCGTGAAGAAGTCACAAATAGGATCGATTCGTGGATCCTGTCAAAAGATGAACAATTGTATCGTCGCGGGATTCGTACACTGTCCGGAAGATGGGAGACAGTAGTGGCCAACGACGGAAAATATTTTCAATGATACATGTGTAAGCAATTTGTTTCATTCAGAACTTCAAATGTTGGGGAAAAACGGTGGAAGCAAAGTTGTACACCTTGTGTCCGATGATAAGTATTTTTTAGCAAACGGAATGCTGTCTGTCAACACGGCCGATCAGAAGAACATCCAAAACACCGCGCTCATCTCACAAACAAGAGGTATTCAACTACAGTAGAACCTCTTTAATCCATCACCTTCGGGACCGGGACCAAGGTAGGACCAAAAAAAAAAAAAAAAAAAAAAGGTCAGCTTATCCGAAAAATCTAATGTTTATTGCAAAAATATAAAAAAAATTTAGTACAAAAAATCGAATGATTTAAGAACTTAAAGACGTCTACAGTAATATAAAAAGATGTTTTTACACAGTGTTAAATAATATATTAACTGAAAAACGTCTGCACACACTACAATGTGTACTGGTTCTAAAAGGAAAAACGATGTTACACACTTGGCAGGGTAACAGTTCACTTTCTTCTACAAATTCTTGAAACTTAACAGAAAACTCCTTAGCAGCTGCGGCATCGGCGAATAGTTTTTCACCGGAAATAGAAACAAATCGGACAACATGACGAATTTTCCAAAGATCAGTCCAGCCTTCGCTGGCAGCAAATTTCCTTTCGGCTTCCAGTTTTTTGAGCAAAACTATCGCTTTTTATTTGAAAATTTGCCCGGATATTAGAGTTCCTTTCCTTCTTTCGTGACAAAACCACACCCACAATTCATTATTAATTCTAGTTTAGGCTTTTTTTTAATGTTTTGCAATTCTTCAGAGTGTTTTCACCATCTATCGTAACTGTATAGGATTCAATGTCTTTCCGATTCTTCCTCCAATCCTTAATTGTCGTAACATCTACATTCAATTCCTTTGCAATATTTTGGAGCGATTCTCCTTTTTCCAGTCTTTGTAGCAATGCTAATTTTTCATCTAAAGAAAGATTTACGTGTTTGCCTTTGAATCCAGAGACGTTAAGAAACATATAAGTGTAAATGCAATAAATCTAATAAGCAGTGGCGGCTTGTGATAATGTGCTAATGTGCTTCAGCACACTGTAATTATATTACTAAAATTATGCCATTTCTCTTCGAATGCAAGCGAGAAATCGCTGTAAAATTACATCCTTTCTCTTGGAATACGAGACAGATATCACAGTAAATTTATGCCAATTCCCTTCCAATGCGTATTAGAACCCTAGTAATAAGGATGAAAACGCATTCTGGAGCGCTCTCGTTGCGAAAGCTGGAAAGCACCTCCGTGTGCTGAAGTGGGATTCAGCCGCGCTGGTACGTGAGCAGAGAGGCGGCGCAGTCGTCTGTTCGCATACGCAGACGTGACGTCAGGCCTGGCGGCTCATGTGTGCTGAGACCGACTGCAGCAACGCATCAATATTTCTCTTCGCGCTGCGAGTAACGGCTGCGGAAGAATAGTATATGACGAATATTGCGGCTTAGAGAGTCAAATAGCGCGCTGACTCAGGCGTCTTGCGCGCTGTCTTTCAAACCTACCTGTGTGAGGCTCGTATTCAAATACCTCTGAGTCTAAATTTTTAATTTCTGTAAATAAAATTAATATTTTTTAAACTTTATATTTACTACCTGCAGTGAATACATGCTGTTGGCAGCGCTGTTATAGATTATCCTGAAGGTCTTACTGTCAATACAGTATAAATTGATATTTAATTAAAGGCAATCATACAAAAGCTGACTTTTTATTTTAGTATATTTTGTTTCCTGTTTATTTTTGTAATATTGTAGCACACTGGTCAAATTTTGTACGAGCCGCCACTGCTAATAAGTAGTGTAGAGAACACGGAATAAAGCAAAGAACGACGTTTTCTAATCCCAACAAAGATTAAAACTGCACAATAACGTGAAGTATAACAATATGCACAGTGATACACACCGCAACAATGGCCCGACAGGCGTCCAGTCAGTGACAAGTCGGCACAGGCTCGCGAACCTGAGCATGGTCGGACTAGCCGAGTGACGGACCATACGAGGTCGGATTAGAGGGGTTCTTCTGTATAGCAGAACTGGTAAAAGCAATGGAAAGGCTTCGTGTCCCTGTCCAGCGCTCAAAGTTTGGGGAATAAATAGGTTGTTACTTCCAGGATCTCATAACAGATGTCCAAAACTTTGTTCTGAAAGCCAATCAGTTTATACTCTTAAGTTTATGGATGTGTCAGTAGCGCTGTCCATTTCTCTTAGACGCCTTCCACTGCCATCACAGGTGTGCGCGCGTTCGAGGGCGAGACGCTGACGTTGACTGGGGTGCAGCGCAGCGACATGGGCGTCTACCTGTGCATCGCCTCCAACGGCATCCCGCCCTCCGTCAGCAAGAGGTTCCCCGTCACCGTGCTCTGTAAGTACCCGACACACAGCCAGCGGCGCACCAGGAAGCTGGCAATGTTTCGAGCAAGTGGTTGAAAGCTGTTTATTGTATACACCTTATGTTCGTTCCAGCAGCTGCCGAACTGCTTGACGCGCATGCGCAACGCTGAAATTGTGTTCCAGCACTGCCTTCCCCCGCTTCTGGCTACTTGGAGTGTGGCTCTTTGGTGTTCCAGCAGTTGCCGCAAGCAGCCAGACGCTACCCAGAAAAATATTTCTGGCGCGGTCAAGCTGCCAATTTGCGCATGCGCAGAAACTTCTGAGTTAGAGTGGGGCGTAGCCATCACGTGATATGTGTGTGTTTGTAGCGGAGTTTTCGATTATTTCAAAGTCACTGCAATCACACTCGAGATCAGATATTTCTCGTTTACACTTCTTCGTTTTTAGGAAGTATTTTAATTATTCATTTAAACTCACCTTCGCCTGCAGCCAGAAACAGTGCAAAAAGCGTTCCAGCAATGCTAATTTCAAACAAGGGTTTTTACGTCATAGTATCTGCGCATACACAGTAATACATGTTTCTTAGCCCTTGAAAGTAGCCGTCTAGCAGCTGGTGGAACAAACCTCTTGTTTCTAAATGTTTTCAAGCCAAGATCGCCAATTTAATTTATTTATGGAATAGGGTTACCACACTTTCAGACACAAAAAGCAGGATCTACCGGCTATGTAACGTAAGCACAACAAATATACTTCGCCTGTTTTATTTGCTTTTTGTAATTGATTAATGGAATACGCAACGAGTCATCCACCGAAAATCTTATCACTAAATCATAACGGTCAAATACAATGATGGCGAATACAATGATCTGAGTATTGTTAAATATAATCAAGTATGTTTTTCACTGGAATGACCTACGAAGGTTCTGATGACTTAGCAGTTTATTCCCCTCAAAATCCTAACAACAAATGAATTACTTTTGAAATTTTAGAATTTCTCAGAAATGTATACACACTTTTAATCAAATGTTTCTCTCTCAAATCTGATGTTTTCATGAGTGCATATACTGTTCATTACATAAAATATTCGTTCTGTTGAAGCATTTGTAACCAAGGAGGGACTAACCTCCTTGTTTATAACAGGCAGGCAAAGAGTAAAATCTACAATGTTACCAACACTAAGATAATAAATATTTAACTCATCAAGTTTTACAAATTCTTAGCCCATCTTTAATAAATTAGCTTGTGACTTGCATTTCATTCCTGTACTACCTAACATTTGAAATCTTATGAAAAAACGATTGTACCATTAATTTCCTTCTCGATGTATTTAACTACAAAATTCTTAGATCTTTAACAACAAACCACACGAGCGGAATACACGTCAGCCCAAAGCAGTACTTACAGCTCAGAAAAATCCGATTTCTCTTTAACTCCTACAATAGATAAAAAGATCGCAATTCGGCATTAAAACGCATTTTTCTGACACTTTCGACATTATCTGTGACTCTCAGTTTAACAGCCGTGCTTGATCGTAATATTACTACTGTCGGATATTTTGCATTTCTGAGCGGTGTGCACGATGTTTACTTCTGCAATGATGGCGGACGTCATGCGTGGCGGATGCTACTCTATTACCGAAACTTCCTTACCTCCGCAAAAAGTCTTGTTTTCAATTCTACATTTACTGTATGATTACTGATTGCCTTTGAATGAGACGATAATCGAGTTTCACAGGATGGTTCGCAGGATAATACTAAAATGCAGGACATTTTTAATATTTTCTAAGATCTTGGCGGGCCACAGGATAAAACTTAAAAAAAAGGGGGTATCCTGCGAAATGCAGGACATCTGGTCACCATCTTATTGAAACCACCGGTTGCAACAATATAAATCGTCACCTTCAAATTTACATTAATTTACTGTCTCAAGTGTAAACTTTACAGACTGTTTCTAAAAGCAAACTCGCGCTCTAACGTACAAAACCTGCCAGATAATTAGGTAATTAGTACTACGTATCAAAGACAAATTTTCACATCGCTCTGAAGCAATTTTTAACACTCAAATTCACTTCGCCTTAGGGCAGCCCGATATTAAAAGCCACAGTGATTACATTTTCAGATCCGCACTTGCAATCTAATGACTGATATAAGCACTGTCAGACGTGTAGGATATTTGTGTTTTGAACTATCATAGTTACTGTAAGTAGAGGGTTTTTGCACTTTTGTTTAAAAATGTAAGGAAATATTGACTTGACTGTATTAAGTAAAATTTTCCTTCTATGGTATTCGTATCACTTTCAATGCCGTTGGCCGCGGTCCATTAGCCGTGCTCACTAAGGAGCCTTGCTACGGTGCGAGCTGCCGTTTCACGTCGGAGGTTCGAGTCCTTCCTCGGGCATGGGTATATGTGTTATCCTTAGTTTATATAGTTTGTAAGTTTAGGGACCGATGACCACTGCAGTTAGCTCCCATTACTTTACTCTCATTTGAATATTCTTTGCTGTCAGCATTAGATTCCGGTGAGATGTAGTCCAATTTTAATGCACTTGAAAATAATATGTTTTGTGCACACTTTATTTCTATTAAAAGACACTTGTTAGACGAAGCATGGTTACATACGGTCCCGAGCAGTTGTAGACAAATGTGCAAGTCAATATAGCGAATACTTTTCTCATTTGTATTTGATTACTACTTTTATCTGCATATGAGCCATCTACTGGTCTACGACACAATTTTTTTTATTTATTTTTTAAGTATGAGCAGACAGTGAAGGAATGGAAGGAGAAATTTGAAAAGGGCATTAAAGTGCAGGGAGAAGAAATAAAAACATTGCAATTTTGGGATGTCTGTCTGTCTGTACGTAACGTGTTCCATGTTTTTAAGACGAACCATTCACCTGATCAGCACCAAATTTTAGAGACATAATTGTAGGCCGCCAGAGACCATAACCTCCCTTTTTCAAATTTTTAGGACAGAAAGTACGGTAGTAATAAAAAAAACCGTTTGTAATATAATTGTAATTGAAAACGAACCGTTCATCTGACACGAAAATTGAATAACCTAATTTGTAGAGGGGAAAATTTTCTACAACTTCGCTCTATTATATTTTCTTCATATCTTGCATCGTTGCAGAGATATTTGCAAAAATAACGGCGATTTGACGATGTCTATCTGGCTGTAACCTGTTCCCACTTTTTAGGTCGAACCGTTCAACCGATCGGCACCAAATTTTGCAGACATGATTGTTAGCTACCAGAGACCAGAACCTCGCTTTTTGAAATTTTTCGGACAAAAAATATGTTAGTAATACAAAAAAAGCCGTTTGTAATGTACTTTTAATTGCAAATAAACCGTTCATCTGACGCGAAAGTTGAATAAAGGAATTTGTAGGGGAGAAAATTCTCTACAACTTTGTTCCCTTCCGTTGTTTTCATATCTCGTATCATTTGATATTTGCAAAAATAACGGAGTTTTGACACCCTCCAATGAATTAACGAAAACCAGCCGTTCCCAGATGTCACGTGACATTCCTCAGCCAGAACTCTCTCTGGCATACGTCATTTTGCCCTGCGTATTTGATGATTTTCGTATTGTAACTTATACGATGTCATTTCAAAGCAATGGCGCACTGAAGAATTAACAAACACACGATAAATAATAATCTAGTGTCTACAAATGCCATATTGGCATCAGTTAATAACAGCCATCAATAGTATGAGATTAAAGAACGCAACTTCTAATTGTTAGCCGTAGCGTAGTGGGCAATGCGTTGGACTGTAACGTTGAACGTCAGTGGTTCGGAATCCGCCTCTACCTAAAGATTTTTCTTCCTAAAAGAGTTTCAAACACTCTTATTAATTAATTTTTTATTATTTACATTATTATTGTGGTCCAAAATGTTTGCAAAAACGTATAAAACTACAAATCTAAACACGCCAGTGCGATTTTCTTTTCCAACTATGTTACCAACTGTTAGTATAGAAATCTTTCTGAATATGTATAATTATTGTATTTTAGTGCTATTAGCCCTAAACGTACAATAATTTTACAAGTTTGTATCCAGGTTACCCTCTGTTTGTAATGAAATTCCTCAGAAAATGTGCTATTATTTCAGAGCTAATGGCCTAAGTATGGTAAAAATTACAGATTGTAGCCGATGACATTTAAATAATATATCTGTTGGGGTCGAACCTGTTTTACTATATTTCTTATGTCTATTCCGATCGCTTTTCTCTCTCCATTGAAGGTAGTCAGCGGACATGACCGCACTGAGAATCACGTAGACGAGAACAAACTTCATTATGGAGCATCTAATATTCACTACTGGATGTGTACAAAAATAATTTGCTTCTGTGAAGTTAGCGATACAGCTCTTGTGGTAACTGAGAAAATTGCTTGCGGTTGTTTTCGATCTGTATATTTTGATAGTCAGTCAAGTTGCTATTTGAAAGTACTTCAACTAACGCTCATCGAAAGATAAATTATACGTCGCTAATCATTCGTTAATGACTTAAATCTGTCGGGCATGTTTTGTTCTAAAATTAGATTGCACTGCCAAAATTTACATTCTCTCGTGAGGATGTCTAGTGTTCCATCGACATACTCTTAATCCGTGTTAAAATCTTCAAGTCCAAGACTTACAAGCTATTTCCGTAATTTAAGTATTGAATCGGAGTTCTACATTGTTATCGAGATATTTTTGCACATATTGCTAAACGTATAACTTGCAACTCTTTCTTTCCGTAACTACATTCACTACAGTATTAAGTAACCCATGCTCTTACACGTGTCAAATTTATGTATATACCCGATCCTCTATTCGTTCTTTCTCTTTAGGCATCTTCCAGCACGTTGAGGGTCGTATCCGTTAATTCGGATTTGGCGTGTTAATATTTACGGGATGGCCGGATGGCCTTCCTGTCGCCACCCCCATCCCCCTCCACCCCCCGAGACGAAATGTGTGAGTATAGTGTTATATGACTGAAAGTTAAAGTGTTACGAAATGTTTGCGAATCGCGTAAGTGACGGTGGACTTGGATACCAGCCCGATATTCACCTACGGGGATGTGGAAAACCGCCTAAGACCGCAACCAGGATGGCCGGCACTCCAACCCATTAATTCACCGGATGGGTTCGAACCAGGGCCGGTACACCTCCCCGTCTTGGAAAGCGGTGCGTTAGACCACACGGCTAACCAAGCAATATACCTGATTGCCCGCAATTAATTAAATTTAAATTATCATTTCCAAAAGTAATCTATGTCATCGCTGTATTCTCTTTCGTGGAGAGCATATGGAACGACTACAGTATCATGCAAACGAGTTTCGGAAATTACAGTTAACAATACATCGCCTTATTTAAGTCAAAAAAAAACCTAGAAATTTTTGTTTGGAATACTATCTGTTGGTACGGATAGTAACCAGGAATTAGTGGTACATATCACTCTAAAACATACAAATCATACACGTACGTCTAATTTCCTAGCTTTTTATTCTTTCTATAGATACGATTGCAAAGAAAGTAAGACATGTCTTAAAACGGGCAAGTGGCAACTTCTATGTGACTGTTCAATTAAGTACGATCTCTTACAGAAAATCATATAGTCTGCAAGCAAGTGGAATAAGGGACAGGGGACACTGCAGATAGTAAAGTGCGATAAGTTGGGAATCATGGCGAGACGAAATGCGTCTCCGGATTGCCTATTAGTTAAGACAACCGCTTGCCTAAAGCGGGAAATCTGGCTTAGAATTCCGGTTCGGCAGAAGTTTTATACTTCCGCGATGAACCTAATTCAACACCCTTAAACTTTATTGATGTATGTTTCGCTTTATTCTTTTATTTTAGCTTTAAGCCTTTTTCATGGTACGTCGACAGGGTTATTGTCAAATTTGGCATGGTTAGGATTTAGATAATGGCTGGTTGCTACGTGGTTAATACGCGTGTCCATCTGTCTGCGTGTAGTGCAAGACATGCGATATTGCGAGATCGTTTTCTAAATGTCTGTGAACCGTGTAACTGAGGCGGAACGGGGTTGCCAGTTCGGCATTAACCTATTCCGGATGTAGCGTCCCGCTATCTTGGTTAATTATTGGGAACACTACAAAATTGTTGCATATTTCTATAATAGAAAATAATTTCTTTACCACTCACAAATCGTTCACTATCTTTCTCACTTAACCTTTATAGGAAAACATTAATGAAACACTGTTCAACTTATTCTTTTATTGAGATTGTAGCTTATATACCATTTGGCTCCAACTAACTGACTAATTTCAAGTAATTTCAACTTCAACTAACTGCACATCACTCGCTTGGTTTTATATATACATCCTTGAGCAATACGATGAGTTAATACATTGTCGTAATTGGTTGATTACAATTATTACTTTTTAATTACATGAATGTTAATGTTTACAGTCCGATTTTTTATTACGCATATTTTCTACAACACAGACGTTATTTCTTACTGAGTTATAAATTACACACAGCAGAAATTACTCATAAAGTTCGTAAGGCATAATCAAATTGTGGCATCAGTAATTATTTTGATATACATTCAGAGATATTTAGTATCAGCACGGAAGTATACAGAGATGATTTAAAGTTACACTGTGACCCTTTCTGCATAGATTTTGGGTTGGAATAAATTTTTTTCTAGGATTTGCTTAATTGAGAAAAGTGTTCATTATAACAATGCGGTGTTCATACATCTTCTAGATCTTCCTGTATTGTTGAGTGTTGATTTTTATTAAATAATGATACAGTTGCTGAATTCTTTAAGTTAATGAGCGTTATACTTTTCTTAAATGATATTGGACATGCTCTTAATACAAATGTTGGAAATAAATCATAAATATGAAATATGTTAGATAACGCTATAAATATAATGGTAAAAATGGAATGAACAGATGACGAAACAATTGGTATCGGGTAGTTATACAGGGATTAGGTATCGGATGGTAGATTAAAGGATGGAATCGTAAGGTACATTTGAATAACTGCTTCTGTGATTACATTACAAGGTGTAGGGGACCCGCCTAAAAGCCACATCCACTCTGGTCGGCGCACCGACCCTTCGTCTTTAATCCGCCGAGCTGATTCAATGTGGGGACGGTGCACGTACTCGAACGCGAAAGTTGCGCTCAGTCCGCGCGACTACACCGGCGGGCCTGTTTTCAAACGTTACAATTTCCTTTGTCTATTCATCAGTTGAAGCCATTCAAGATTATCATCACGTCTATATTTAGACTACTACAGATAATCACTCGTGCATTTATTTGTAACATGGACGATAAAGAAACAATGTGGCAAATTAAAACTGCGTACTGGAATGGGGCAAGTGTTCTAACAACTGAGAGCTATTTGAGAACAGCACACACGACTCGCCATAATAGCTGTACTTCAACCAGTAGTTGATCTCCTTCATTCCAGTCATCACAGAGTCTTTTGCATACTTTACGGAACTATTTTTCAAAGGAGAAGGATATTGTTGGGATATGGCTAATACCTATTGGCTCAATTTTTAACTAAATAAGAAATAGAAATTTATCACGAAACAACATATTCCAGTGTTGGAATTTCTTACGCATTAACAAGTTACATCTGGAATACCATGCTTTTTTGGAATGATTAATGCTGTATCAGTCACTATTTATAAATATTTTTATTGGCACGACGCGTTTCGGCAGCATGCTGCCATCATCGGGTGCATTTTTACAGTTACTGGTTAGATGCATCTACAAAATAGTATACAACACCTGTAATGCCCTGTATGTAGGCCAAACAGGAAGAGAATTCACAACAAAACACAATGAACACATAAATGCCTACCACACCAATAACTTTAATAAATCAGCAGTAGCTACCCATATAAAGAACACAGGACATCCATTCCAGAATATCAAGAGTGATCTTCATATACTGCATAAAATGGACAAGGGACATACAATGGACCTCTATGAAGAACTAGAAATCTTCATCCATGAGAAAATATATGGTGAACTTCTACTTAATGATAAACTGGAAAGCAACAATACTTCTTTTTTCAAAAATTTCTCCAGTATTGAATGCATTTTTCATTAAAATATAAAATTAATAAAAATAAAATATAAAATTAATAATGTAACACTGATCAATTCTTCAAAATGTAGCAACTTCTGTTTAAACTCATGCATATTCACCATATACTGATGTAAACAGTTTATCTTAGCTTTTAAGGATCTTTGTACAGTAACCTTCAAATACAAAATGTCCACATGTGTTATAAGTGTATTTGTAACTATGTGCTTGTGTTGTGTGTGCCAGACAACAAGTTTATCAAGATTAGCAAAACTGTAAGTAAATAAAACACTACAATAATCCAAAAACTATAATGATGAAACATAATTGTAAAAATAGCTATATCTTCCTAACAGGTTGAAACTGTGCAAACATAACCTCACTGGCATCCACAACACAAAACACAATACATCAAGAATGTAACCAGTAACTGTAAAAATGCACCCGATGATGGCAGCATGCTGCCGAAACGCGTCGTGTCAATAAAAATATTTATAAATAGTGACTGATGCAGCATTAATCATTCCAAAAAAGCTTATAATACAGTCGCAGACCTCAAAAAAATCCAAATAACATGGATAAATTTATGGAATACCATGACTAAAGGTAATAGTTTTATCGATGCCCTACTTTTTATTAATGGCAACAGGTCTAAAATTTTACCAAATGTTCTAAAGATAATGTTCGAAGAGAATGTTCAAATTTTTTTCTTTATCGCTATGCGTTACCGAGATCCAGAGGTTCAAGGTCTCCTATATTTATCCTCGCTGATACATTCCGTGATCGTGATTTTGTTGTCGTACTGTCTATGCAGACTGAGGTCATAGCGGTTGCTATTAAACTCTTTGTCTCATCCTAAGAAAATTACTCAGCCAAGTAACTTAATTCTTACCCTTGATACGGTAGTAATCTCTGCCGGATGGAGTTTATTTTTATTTCGTTATCGGTTGCAATGTGCATCAGCAGATAAAGCAAAGTGCAGGTAAACATTTTGAATAGTAAGCAAAGGTACAAAGTAATTGCGAATACTTTTTGTATGTTTGGATACAGTTTGTTATAAAATGTGGAAAAAATACCGAAATATTATGTAAAATTTATAGCATAATGATACCTCATTTTGCTCTCTCTAATCTAATTTTAATAACCCGCTAACTGTGCCACGAAGTTTGCATTCTTCTTTATATGTAGAGTTAGTAGGTGATTTTAATTACGAATATTTTTTATGAAACATATTCAGTGAAAGAAAAATTATTTTCGCACGTCGAACGATCTGATAGCTTTGTTCGAACATGACTGTTTCTTTTCGTTACTCGTCACATAGTGTGTTGGAGGATACATATAAATTATCAAAACTTTACTGACCAACGGAATGCGGCATATATGAGGGGTTTAGCCTGCTCTAGCAAGGAAAAAGATCGAACCAGCTGAATAATTATCTTGTCTGAGCACCAAAAATGATGAATATGTTCTTTTTTAAAAGCTTTCGACCGAAAGGTGGCAAACGAGCTGCCTTAGTTCGCATCCCGCATTCCTCGCCTTACACTTTTGGCTTACGAACTCAATGGCGTTCTGTTTTTATTTTTTAAAATTTAATTTAACTTTTTTATCTGAAAGGATAGCAGAGAGACAGCTTTATCGAAAGAGAGAGGACACTGTAACCTAACGAATATTGGCGGATAATTTGACCATTTGTGGTTGGCCTTAAGTAAGCTGAATTTGTTTGCGAGGATGCGAAAGGGTGCCTTTAAGTACCTCAATATTTGTCGTGACTATAGCTCTAGGAGTGATAAATGTGTTCCACTTCAGAACTTCCAGTTGTTACGCTTTAGCTACGAAATTGAATTGGGGTAGTGCACATATTTCAAAATTAGTATTTGTGAGGGATTACGTCTAAATAGTTTTAAGCTGACAAAAACTTCACTATTGAAAACTGATTTATTTTTTTAGAAATTGTGATGAATATCAGGTGTTATATCGCACTTAATGCAACTTAATGTGAACACTGTTTCATTTGCTTTATTTAGGTGTGTTTTTGGTAGAACCACTTTCAGTTTACTTGATAATATATGTGTGTATAATCTTTATTCGACTAATTTCTCCGGTTGCGTCTTCCTCAGCTACCGACTTTAGAATGAAACAATTTTTATTAGTTACTGGTATATTGAGTATTTTTTCCTTTCTAAACGTCTCCCCTCTCTTGCGTCAGTATCTACCCTTATTCTCTATCAATTTCAATTTCGTTTTCATGTATATCAATCCTTATGATTTTTTTTTTTTTGTTGGTGTCTAGAATAACAAAATAAAATAGGTTCGTAGAGTGGAATATTTGGTAACTGTTTGCGAAATGTGTTACCAGTATAGTTAGTAAAGACGTAATCAATTACAACCCTATACGTATTCTGGCAGGTTATCAAGCATCTATCACGTTATATCTCGTTTAAAATGCGTCTTACTATAAAATAATTTCTAATGTGGATTCAGTGGCATATATGTCCAGAATATAGTAGTGGAGAAGTAATAATTCGATATATCCTGCGCGATTGGGTGGCTTAGCATCAATGAATGTTTTTATGAACTCATATTTCGAAAAATATGTGTCGCACCTTGATGTAAATTGTAAGATACTTTCAGTGCTATATGTGTAGTGTACAAGTAATAAATTGTAACGTTGTGGCGAAAGCCATTACTTTATTGCATGATCAGCGGTACATCAGAAGGAATAAACTTCATTCTTTTCTTCATTTTCCTGGGGTTGGTGACGATAAAAAGTTTTTTAAGGGTTTGGAATTATGTGTACAGTTTGTTGTACGTTACTGAGTGCTGTCATTCTCAAATAGTGAATAAATAAAGCCTTATCCATGTATCACACGATGGGGCAGTTTCCGTTGTTTATGGAGTAATATCGTCCTCAATTTTGTGCCGTAGGTGGTTATTAACCCCATAGTAATTCATTCCTAACTGTAAAGAATGTTTGTACCAAATTTAGTTGAATTGGTTCTTTAGTTTAAGAGGAATTGCGCAACAATTTCGAATCATTTCGTAGTTTTTCAGTTATTTCAGTTATTGATCTCAATCTTGCTAGAATATTGCCATTTTTCCATCAGACTCCTTTTCAGCAGAAAGAATAGAACAGTGGAAAAAATGGCAACATTCTTGCAAGATTGAAAGCATTGATGAACTTAAATGCAAACTACAGGAGTGTTTAAACGATGTTTTGGGAAGTCACAACTTCTTTACGTATAAAAGTTTTTTTTTTTTTAATAGCTACTGGAATATATATTAGATCTTTAAAAATCATCTAAATCGCTAAAAAGTGTTTCCTTCAGAAATGAAAATTATAAAATACGCCTAAGCAATACCCACAATTGCGAAAGTACCTTGAAAAATAGAACTGAATTTTGAATTTGAATTTCCAAAAAACACAGAATTAGATTCAGCGACAGCTGAAGAAATAAAAATGGCATAACTACCTTAAAAAACAAAATAAGCTAGTGGAGAAGACGCTATAATGGCTGAACTCATAAATGCTCTCAGCCAATAATTATAGCAAACCTTCAGTTTGTTTGAAGAAATATGGAAAATTATAAAGATTCCAGTAGATTGGAAAGTGGCTCTTATCCATCGTTCGCACACGAAAGGTGATAAGCAAGACGTAAAACACTACAGAGGAATATCTCTCTTGCCATAGGGTTATAAAATATTTTCATTAGTATTAAAAAGTAAAGTAGATGCTACATATGATAGACATTTATGGGAATATCTGTGTGGATTTAATAACGGCAGATCTTGCTCAGAGATTTTCAAATCCATAATACGTCACAGACGTAAAAAAAAGGTATTTGATTCGGTTTGTAGAGGAACACTGAATGTGATTCAAAAAATTTTCATTAAAACTAAATTTACAAACCTAATACGTAAAACGCTCATGGACACGAAATCAAAAGTAGAGTTTCGGGGCGAAATATCTAAGGCATACAGGTGTAAGACAAGTTAATGATTTGTCTACACTCCTCTACAGTTACGTCCAAGAGAGAATAGTAAGAGAATGGAAAGAAAAACTAAAAGAACATAAGCTATCATCAATAAGACCTGGGACTAAGAACAAAGGTATTGAAATTCAGAGACTAGCATTTGAGGAATATTTTGCCATCATATCTTAAAACTTAGCAAATGCAGAAATACAAAGTAATCTCCTAAAAGAAATAGAGCATGTAAATCTACATAAATACTCAGCTAATCACATTTAACTCCATGGCGAAAGGTTCATCGAACCGCTTTTTACGATATTTCTCTACAGTTCCATTCCCTAATAGCGCGCAGGGAACAGGAACATCTGAATCAGATTTGTCTTATTATATTACGATGATGATTCCTCCGTATGTAGGTGGGTGCTAACAAAATATTTTCGTATTCGGAAGAGCAAGGAATTTCACAAATAAATCTCCACCTTTCTCTTAATGGTTTCCATTCATAACGTACATCATTTCTGTGACTTTTCCACTATATCGCTATAATACAGAACGAGCAGCCCTTCTCTGAACTTCCTCTATAAAATCCGTCAGTTGCACTTGGTGAGGATCCCACAATAGGCAACAATATTCCGAAACAGAACGCAGAAGTGTAGTGTAGGCAGTTACTTTAGTAGAACTGTTGCATCTATTAAGTGCTCTGCCAATTGTAATAGGTTCGCCTTCCCTGCAACATTTTCTATGTGTTCTTTCCAATTTAATGTTTAAGAAATTTCTGTAATAGAGGAACATGCCAAACATAAGAAATATTCTAGATATCCTAATAACAGTTATCAGGCAGATAAAGCTGGAAAATAAATTTAAATATTTGGAAGAAATTGATAAAGAAAATGGTTTTGAACAATTTTCTGTAGACGAAAAGAGCACATAAAATGGAGAGAGCATTTGAAACAGCGAGAAACATTTTCAACAGAAGGTCTGTGTCTAAAAATTTGAAAATGCGACATTATAACACGGTAGTAAAACAAGAATACCTTTACGCAAGTGAATGTTCAGCATTAAATTGCAAATACACAAACTTCATGTCCCAGAAAGAAGAGTCATTCAAGAATTACTCCGTCCCGAAATTTAAAAAAGCAGAGGTATGGAAATTAAGGAGTAATGAAGAAGTTTAATGCAACATAGAAAACATAACTGTATCACTGCGGAGGAGTTGACTGCTATTTTCTGGACATTTATGCAGAATGCTCCAACAAGTTAACCAAATATATTTTTAAATATCTTCGGGACAAGCAGTCAACAATATATCTGATTCAAGAAGTTGCGAATGATTTGCAAAGCACAGAGTAATTGAAAGAGCTGCAACGAAAAGATAGCTCTTCAAGAAGAAAGTCTTAAAAAATAAAATGATTCCAAGGCAGGAGTGAGAAGACATGGCCTAAATGCTCTCCTACGCACTTCAATATGATTTGCAGAGTATTTATGTAGATGTTTTTATTTGTATTTAGCTACACGAAAGGAAAAGGTACGTAGCAAAAAGATGAAAGAATACTGGAGTAAAAACAAATATCAAAGGAAAGAGCATTGAATTTCTTGCGTATTCCTTAGATAACACCAAAAAAGGAACAAATATTAAATAAATTATAAAGATAATAATATCATGTATAATACTGATTAATATAAAATTAAATCTTAGAAGAAAATCTAAAAATTATGCATTAATGCAAGTGAGAATTTTATTTTGTTAATTTCCTTAATCAAACATTTCTTTGAACTCTCTCAACAATTTTATTTGTAGTCAGTTTACTTAGTCTAGTATGCGAAAATTTTTATATCGGCATCGTTTCAAACGGTGGCCGAGCATTCAAAGGCGCCTTGCTGTGGAACGCGCCGCTGCTCGCCGTCCGAGGTTAGAGTCCTCCCTCGAGCGTGGGCGTGTGTCGTACGTTTAAGTAGTATGTAAGCCTAGGGACTGATGAACAGAGTAGTTAACTCCAATATATTTACAAACATTTGAACATTGCCATCATTATTTTCTACCTAATTTTTTAATTTCTACGTTTATTTCTAAAGGGGACCCTCATCCACCACGATTCTTGTCAATTATTAGAGTGACTTCCTTTTTTATTTTATTTTCTTTAACCTAGTACTTAATAATACAGTTTTCATAGTTGTACACAATAATATTTTTGTTATTTTATACATATCATAGTTTCTTTATTAAATATTCCCGATAAATATCGTAATTTATCACCTTTCACTTGTTTAATTATTGTATTTTTTCATATTTGTCTATGGGCTTTCGCTAAACTTATTTATTTATTTATTTTTAATTAAAAAAAAGCATTTTCACCCCTTATATTCATCTGTAGGTGAAATATCAACCACAAACCATTATTCGAGCCTCCAATAAATAACTTACATTAAAAGAATATGACCGTTGTTGTGTATCTGTGGGTTTGATGGGCGCTCAACATCGAGTTTATCAGCGACAGAATATGACGATATAGCCATATCAAGAATTATAACTCTATATGTGTATACCAACTTTCAGAGAAAAAGTATCGTAAAAAATTGAAATCATTGAAAAACTTTTACTTGAAAACTTTTTCCGAACGGATGCATAACAGTCGCCGTCTAACGACGTCCGGTTATCACGTCAGACGGCGATTATGGTCACATGCGGCCAAGAACCATGTCTGTAAAAATGTGATTTAGTACCAATCAGTTGACCGTCGTGACCTAAAAGTGGGCACACGTTACAGCCAAACACACACACAGTGTTAAGTCACCGGTATTTTTTGGAAATATTTTTGAAAGTATGCGATATGTTCAAAAAATGTTTGTAGATCTATCGGACAAAACTACGTGGTCATCAGTCCGTAGCTTGCAAACTACTTAAACCTAGGTAAACTAACCTACGGACAAACACATACACGTTGGCCGCGGTGGCCGAGGGGACTGAGGCGCTCCAGTCACGGTCTGCACGACCACTACGGTCGGGGGTTCAAATATCCCCTCGGGCATGAATATTTGTGCCGTCCTTAGGATTAGCTAGCTCATAAGTAGTTTGTAAGTTTAGGGACTGATGACCCCGTAATATAAGTCCCATAAGCTATACAAACATTTGAAACATTTGAAACACACACACACACCCATGCTCCAGGGAGGACTCGAACCTCCAAGGCGAGCAACCGCGCGCTCCGCAGCGAGACGCTTTAGACCGCTCGGCTACTCCACCGCGGCTGTATGAGAAATGAGGAAAAAAAAATAACTGGGCAAAGTTGTAGAGAATTATCTCCCCCGCAAGTCTGATTATTCAATATTTTGTGTGAGATGAAGGCGTTATATGCAAACTACCCAGTTTAGCTTAAAGTGGACAAAAATCCTTTATCTATTGGTGTTGTTATTAAGTTAACCGTTAAAGCCACTCACCGCCATCTCTTCCCCTATCCATTCCAGCCACTGGCCATTCTCCTATGATCGGCTATTCTTTACATCATTATCTGTCTTCACAAAGGAGTAATTAAAACCTAATGAGACCTTTGTGCGCCTATATTGCAAGAGCGCGAAGTTCAAATTTGAGACAGGCCTGCTAATCGGCCCGTCCATATAACAGCAGACCATTACGGCTCCGTCACAAGGCTCTTTCCGCTGACTCCGTCGGACACGAAGCAAAATACCAGCAGCGCGTTTCTAGCTATATGGTTCCATGGCGCGCAGTGCAAAGAGCGCGCGCGGCTGTACGCGATAGCCAGTGCGAACCGGACAGAGCCGGGGACGCCCGCGCTGTGTACTCAGCGATCATGTTTCCAAAGTTTGCGCTCGTTACGCAAACACGGCAGCAGTCGAATTCGTCTTGTTTGTGCCGGACAAATTGTAGCTATCAGCCTCCGGGCTGCCTCGCGTCAGCGGTCTGGACCTAAAATAAGCAAGGCGGCCGAGTGTCTAACTCTGATGCTGCCACTTTTGTGGCCAACACTGAAATTAATGAAGTCGATTTGCTGCCCTTTTACAGTGAGAAGATAAACATTATCTTTGGTTTACAGAAGGGCTATTCCCTCTTTAGCAGGGTCTAAAATGTTCAAATGTTTGTAGAGCTTATGGGACTTAGCTACGGGATCATCAGTCCCTAAACTTACAAACTACTTATGAACTAGCTAAGACTACAGACGGTACAAATATCCATGCCAGAGGGGGGATTCGAACCCCCGACCGTAGTGGCCGTGCAGACCGTGACTGTAGCGCCTCAGTCCTCTCGGCCACAGCGGCCGGCTAGCAGGGTCTATGGCAGCTCCTGCAAGAAGGTCTAAAATTGTTGCAGAATGTCACAGGGTTCTGGTGGAGCTACGGGAAAGCAATAAAGTAAACCTATTGTGGGTCCCTGGCCACTCGGGGATCAGTGGCAACGAACATGCTGACAGATTAGCCAGGATGGGGGCAGAGACTCCATTTATTGGACCGGAACATGTCCTAACAATCACCAAGGGATCAAATTGGAGCTACGTAACTGGCTCAGAAGACAGCACGTAGAATATTGGACCAAAATCTACCAACAAAAACATGGCAAAATTTTCAAATGTTTTTAGAACTTATGGGACTTAACTACGGGGTCACCTTATACTAAAGACGGCACAAATGTCCATGCCCGAGGGGGGATTCGAACCCCCGACCGTAGTGGCCGTGCAGACCGTGACTGAAGCGCCTCAGTCTCCTCGGCCACCGTGGCCGGCACCTCTATCAACAGTATACAATATCAATCTGTGGAAATCTTCAAAGATCCTACTTTTTCCGTATCTGCCACCACTGTTTTTTAAAAATACGGAAAATCCACTGTTTCCTGTTTCATCCTCCAACATCTGCATTAACATTATCTGGTTGCTCTTTCCCCGAGTGACTTCAGTCCCATCTACTCTGCTGATGATCAGCTGATAAGACCCAGCGACCTCTTACCACATAAGCTCAACAACCCTAAATACACGATAAGTGTCTCCCTTGATGTAATGACAGCCTTCTGCTGTGTATAACATTCCGGTCTCATTTTGAAACTACACACCTATACACACATTGTATAAATAGTATTTAATTGTCCATTCTAAATAGTTATAAACAATACCAATTGTCATGCCTTTCTCTTAAGGAGTGCCCCGAGGTATTGTCATCTTTCCTCTGGTTTATATCTTCTACACTGAAAATGTTTGTACAGGGTGACCCATTTATGTAGGACCACACGAAATGAAACAACAGCTACTGTCAAACGACTTTAACCGGTATAATGTAAGGCAGGGTCTAATGAATGTAAATATTATGAAACATTCTAAAATGAAAGCATATGTGTTTTGAACACAAACTTTTGTGTTTTTAAATGTACACCGTATATTATTTAATTACCAATCTATAACGTGACAAATCACATAATCAATAGCGTTGATTGCATCGCAATACGCCAATTAAATCCAGTCCACTTCAAATAGTATGATAATTATCTTCCAGAAATATCAATTATATACCCAAACTCACCTCAATCAGTTTACATATTGGTTTAATCAATGATTGTCAAGCTGAAACCTTCCAAATCTCAGGAAATAGTAATAGGACGAAATTACCGCACCTTTCGTCTATATGACTTCTACCTCGTCACCTAGCTAACCCATTAAAATACCTACTAACCATGTAGCAGAAATCCAACAAGAGACTAAAACTACTAAAACCTCTAACTGACATACTTGAGGATTACAACTCTTTACTGTCCAGAACATATAGAAATTCCTGATCCGCCTCACACTTTGTTATGCAAACTCTGTAAGGTCAGTTGTCCCCAATGTGATCTACATTACTCAACCACGCTTTCCCCATCAACTACTCCCAATAGGACCCATTACGTATTCATAAAATTTTTACCGCCCCTTACTCATATTATATACGAATAATTACCCCAGCGGTTTCCAACCTACGTACCGCAACCCTCTTCTAGGTCGCTGACAGCTTGACACTGGACCAAGAACGAAGGTAGAGAGTGAGACAGAAGATAAAATTAATTTAAAATCAGTCTGTATCTCATTTTTTTTAAATTTCCCGTTACCTGTTTCGTTCCTTTATAAGATCATCAGACTCCTGACTGAGACAGGAACAGCTGAAAGCGTGTATGAGCTTATCCAGCTGCAGCCTTGGGACTGGGGATGATCTCGATCGCAACCAGTCATCAGAAAACAAATAAATGCGATCCTGACTGTTTCAAAATTAATTTTAATTATCTACCAAAGATTGCTGATATGATCTACAAATCTTTCAAAAATACCTGGAACGTCAAAGATTTTACTCTCCATTTCTCAGTGACAGTGTTACAGAAGTGAAGAATAGTGGAAATTATATACGGCTATCCTATACCATTAATAACACAATGGCCCATGACTTTGCGTCGAAAATTGCCCTCTTTATGTTGTTATATATGTTGCTGAACTTAGAGAGAATAGAAGTTTTTTTTTTTTTTTTTTTTTTTTTTTTTTTTTTTTTTAAATGTTGAAAATAACTACTATGATTTGCCTCAAAGGGCGCTTGCCCCACGCAAGGCAAAGGTCCCAGGTTCGATTACCGGTTCCGGCACACAATTTTAATCGGAAAATCATTTACTTTAAATGCTTAAACAAACGAAACACTATCCTTCTGGAAGGACGTCAGGATCATCTGGGCTAATATTCAAAGCAGAAAGAAAGAAGGATGGCAGGGAGGTTGTGTTTTACGTCCAGATCACAGCGAAGATTATTCTAGAGACGGATCACAGTGCTAACACATCGGACTAGAATTTAGGATTACTTCGTTTCAAACCAGCTTTCTTCCTCCAGATTTAGATTTCTAGTAATTTTACTAGATCACTCAGGAAAATTCCGGGATGGTTGCTTTCAAAGTGATGATTTCCGTTCCCATCAATGACAAAAGCTATCCGAACATTTCATGCGTTTCTAATAATGACGGTGTCGACGGGACGTTAAACCCTAGTGCCCCTTAATTCAGGAGGTAGAGAACCATCCTTACATTGAATTAGAGTGGTATCAGCGGTTAAAGAAATCCGATAACTGACCGACAGAGTCCCGAACTGAACCTGGCTCTCTCTAATGCCATATACATTTGTCAGGCGTCATGAAGGTAATTCTGTATTACTATTCACCGTATTCCTCATTTTTGTCTCGTACGTTTGTACAACTGATAGTCAGGCCATGCTAATTCAGGATATACAAAATTTCTTTTTCTAAATCACTGCAAAATAAAAACAAAATTGAAAGGAGAGCTTTTAGGTAACGTTTCCTGTGGTATTTGTGGAGAGATTTCAGAATACATAGAAATCATTCTTCATATTACTTGAGCACTGTTACAGTTAATATCTGACACCTCTGTGTCTTGTTAACTATTTCCAACAATCTGATGAAAAACTGTAAAAGAGGAATCCTTAACGGGTTTCTTCTAAAGGCAGACTTTAAAATAGTAACTGCTACCTGTGCCAAGATTTTATTTTTACCAAACAGGTAGGTCGTACAACTGAAGAAAAACTGAGAAGCTCTTAATTACACTACGTCTCCCCCTAAAAAAATCGCATAGACTCTCATCTCCTTCCCAATCCTAGTGCGCCTCCGCGCCTCTAGTTAGACGTCCCACCGCCCCTTCACCTGCGCACCCTTCTCATCCTTTTACAAAGAATTCGTAACCGTCCCCACCTTCGGTTCATGGACTCCGCCCCGATATATAACCATCTTACCAACTGTAAATCAACTGAATGTTGAGCAGAGGCTATGTGGCGTGGACTGTTTTTTTTTTTATAGAATAAAGGGATTTAGGGGAAAACAAAATAGATCTCAAAGGGTGCTGGTAGATCACAGAATAAATGTAGATCTGGGAACTATCGGTATAACAGTTGTAAAATGTCGTTGCTGTGTCGGGAAAGTACCAGGACTCCAAGCGTTAATAGAAAGCACCGAAACACACATCATGGCAGGCCGTGAAAGTTGGCTCAAGCCGGAAATAAGTTCAGCAGAAGTATTTGCAAAAAATCTGTGTTCAGAAAAAATAGATTATCTAAATAGCTCTCTTAGATTGTTTGTAGATGACGCCGTCATTTACGTCTGAAAGAATTGAAGATCAAAACGAACTGCAGAACGATATATGGTGTAAAATTGACAATAGACTCTAAATAATGAGAAGTGTAAAGTTGTCCACACGAGTACGAAGAGAAATCCGTTAAACTTTATTTACAAGATAAATCAATCAAAAGTGAAGGCCGTAAACTCCACAAAATATCTAGGAATTACTATTACGTCAGACTAAACTGGAAAGAACACGTAGATGTCGTGGGAAAGGCGAACCAGAGACTCCGTTTTATTGGCAGAACCCTTAAAAGATGCAACAGAGCTACAAAAGAAACTGTATACACTACGCTTGTCCGTCCATTTTGAAGTATTGCTGCCAAGTATGGGATCCTTATCAGGTGGGTTTGACGGAGGATATCGAAAGAGTCCAAAGAAGGGCAGCTCGTTTTGTACTGTCACGATACAGGGGAGACATCGTTACGGAAATGATACAGGATCTGAGATTGGAATCATTACAACAAGGGCTCTTATCACTGCGGCGTGGGCTACTTACGAAACTCCAATCGCCAACATTCTACTCCGATTGCGAAAATATATTGTTGATTCCCACTTACATTGGTATAAATGATCATTAGAATAAAAAACGAGAAATCGGAGCTCGAACGGAGAGATTCAGGTGTTCTTTCTTCCAGCGCGCTATTCTAGAATGGAAAGGGAGATAAATAGTATAACGGTTGTTCAATGAACCCTCTGCCAGGCAATTAAAAGTGATTTGCAGAGTATCCCATGTACATGTACAACTCCCTAGGTGTCGCTTACATTCCTCTAGTCATATCACGTCTACTTTCTGGTTTTTGTCTCTCCCAAGCCAATTGTCCCTCAATAGCACAAATAAGAAAATGAACACTTGGTTTACGGTAACACTTTGACGCCTTGCGGGTATTGTGAGCAATAATTCTGTACCTATAATTGCACACGCCTATCTGATGTACCTACTTACGGAACACCATTGTGCAATGCAATGAGACTTGTGACTCACCGTTTGTAGAGTGCTGCAAATGCTGAAAACTACGATTTCCGAAAAGTTTGGTGCGTTTAATTTACTTTTACTTTATAAGTTGATAAGTAATGTAGCATTCTTGATTTCCCTCTTTTTTTCTTTTTATCAGCAGCTTTGTTTCAACAATAGTCTTATAAAAATGTCGTATTTCTGAACTACTCGCGTGACGGTGCGTTTCTTCAGCATATAGCTCTCGTCTTTAAAATTGCATTTTCCCCTCAAGTTCAAGCGGAATTCTGGCCTCCTGTAAATAAGTATCTTTCCTACTGCAAAAATCTTTAAATGACGGACAGTAAAGAAAATTTCTTTTCAATGTACTGTTAAAGCTTAATGTAATGCCAACTACACACAAAATGCAAATGCAAACATAGGCTTCCGCGGCCGTTGTCACTATGAATGAAATTCTTCCGGGTATGAGACCGCGTCGTCATGTCATAAGCTCTTCCGACGTTTCGGCCACTGTTGCAGCCGGCCTTCAACAAGGTCTGTGTCTGACTGCTGAATGTACGATTGATACAAATCAAATGTTTATTTCAAATAAAATTTGTTTAACACCACGAAAGGAGCTTTTCTCACTTTTATGAAACATTAATCTTTATGGTTCACCAAGGAACATGAACTAACAAAAATGGATATCATACAATTACCTGGCTTAAACTGCACGATATGAAAATCTATGCAAATTGCTGACAAACTAAAGTATTCAATTTGAACCGGTTAAGAACTAATTATATTTCTTTTCTATGCAAAGGAACGCCTTATTTCATTATATTTCTCAAAATCGAACACCGCTGAAATATTCTACTCCATCAGCAACTTAAATAATACGCAGATCCTAGTTATTCAGTTAAACGTCTCATAATACCTTTATTATTAGGTCGAGAAGATAATGTCATTTACTTTCTCAAAAGGAATAATAAATCGTAAAACAAATTGCGAGATTAACTTCCTCCACTAATATGCCAACAGATTATTCATATTACCACTTTTTCATAGCAAACATATGACACTTCAATTTTCTTCGAATGACACATTTTTTAACTGATTCTATGCTGCATCAATATCTTAATTATCTACAGAGGAATAGATACTAATTACCGAAAAAGGTAAAGATGATCTAGTAATCACTTCATTCAAGGAACAAGAAGCAACAATGGAACTAAAATTATGAGAAAGTAATATTCGTCCTGTATCTTTGCGGCGATTCTCTTCTGAGATATTTGCAGCCCCTCTCAGTCTACTTGTCTGTCGCCCACTGCGGACAGACTATAAAGTGGACCATTGGCCTACCGCTTCGAGAAACAGACCAGAAGTGTCTTACCTTCGCACAGACACTGTGCTCCGCGGGACAACGATAATATTCTTACCAATGTTATAGTATCGTTGGCGTCTACTGCAGCGTACAATCTTAATTTACAGTCCGTGGCATCTAGCACCAACGTCTAGTATTACCCTTTCAAAAAATTCAAGCACTTTGGCATAACATACCTGTTTCATCTACTCTCCCTCCATATCTGCCCCAATAACCACTTTCATCAACATTCCTGCATACCTATGCAGGTCTTTACTTTCACCTTAGTGAAAGTGAACAGCGGATGTGCTGTGACTCAATTCATCAGTGGAGTGAGATGTTGCATTATTTAGTCAAGTATCTCTCTCTGTCTCTGTCTGTCTGTCTGTCTCTCTCTCTCTCTCTCTCTCTCTCTCTCTCTCTCTCTCTCTCTCTCTCTAGGTAACATCCTTTTACATGTACATTTCATCACCTATATTTAAACGTTTTAGTTTTCAGTATATATCCTTGTTATTTTCTTTTTCAAATACTTTTAATGCTAATTGTCTCTTGGACTTAAGAGCAGGATTTTTTATCACTACCGGCCCCTTCTATATGAGGTGGTGTGGGGGCGTAGTATAACAACGAAGGGAAAAAAATCGTTGTCTATGTCCGTTATGGGAGGAAGAGTCTTATATGACTGACAGGACAGTTTTCACAACCTGTACATTTAGTAGCTCTATGCCATTGGATTTACTATTTAAATATATCTACACCTATAAATGTAATGCCTTATGATTACAGTTTATAATCTAATTAAACATAATTGTAACTTCATCATAATCGTTAGTAACTATCGCTGAAATAAATAATTGAAATACTTCTGAAAAGCTAACATGTACGTTACGAAGTACTAAGATTCAACTAGATCTGGCTAGGAAGTCCAATTGCTTCCTATACATCCCTGTCGATAACTACCGCGTATTTTCAAACTCAAAGAAGGATCGTAATCACTCCTAGAAAGTTTGTTGTAATGCAAGTAATAGTCTTTTTCCATTGAAATTGCTTCACTGATTCCTAAAAGACAGACCGATAAAGGACCTGGAGCACAGACAAAAACTGAGGACACTTACCATATTGTAAAAGATGTCACGACAGAAATTACACTGATAAATTGTTAAAAATGTCGATCTTCTTTGTGTAAAAAGCACTCGGTAATGTCTTGCTATAAATGTAATGCCTCACGATTACAGTTTATAATCTAATCAAACATAATTGTAACTTCATCATAATCTTTTGTAACAGTCGCTGAAATAAATAATTGAAATAATTATACTTTTTACATATAAGTTCATGTTACATCAAGTTTTACACTGTGTAGAATACAAGGAATATGATTTTCTTGAATCTTTATTAAAATAACTTGGTAAAGAGTAAGTTCTGTTGGGGTCACTAAAGACCGCAATGGTACTCAGGGTAACAAAAAGACCTCGGTATTATGGGTTTTAAAGTGATATCGCAAACGAAAAATATACCACAAAATCACTAAAATGTTTCGACAAAAATTTATTTTGCTAACGATGGGATTTATCATGTAGTGCAGTTCGACAGTAAGCTTATGAACTGTAGAATGATCGGTGCTGGAGTTTTTGCCCCCGTGACGCGGCACAGCAGCGCGAGGGCTGTTGGCGATGGCAGCAGCAGCAGCAACAGCAGCAGGGACAGCGCGGCAGGGAGAAGGGTGCTGGGAGGAGGGTGGCAGGCTCGCTGCCAGCCGCGTGTTCTGCGGCGTGTTGCTCGTTAACTGCCAGCCTGGCCCAAACATCCTCTCCACTGTGTATTCGTCACCAAAAACACTGTTGGACACAGAATCTAGACACCTACCACAAAGTACGAGCTGCAACTTTTTATATAGAGGAAATGACGTTGCTCCCATGTGGAAAAGATGAACCATCTCACAAGTAAACCTCATAAAATTTATACTTCGATTTTGATTGGTTCTTTGTATTATTGTAGATAACAAGAGACATCTTCTTCAAATGTTCCAACAACGCCCTTCAGGAGATGAAACATCCCCTCGAAGAAATTGAGTTTATTTCCTAATGAATACTTCTGAAACGCTAACATGTGTAATTAAATATTTCATTTACATGTACGTTACGAAGTACTAAGAAGCAACCAGATCTGTCCAGGAAGTCCAGTTGCTTCCTATACATCCCTGTCTATAACTACTGCGTCTTTTCAAACTCAAAGAAGGATCGTAATCGCTCTTCGAAATATTGTTGTAATGCAAGTAATAGTCTTTTCCCATTGAAATTGCTTCACTGATTCCGAAAATACAGACCGATAAAGCACCTGGTCCACACACAAATACAGAGGACAGTGCTTTTTACACAAAGAAAGTCGTCATTTTGAACAATTCTCAGTGTAATTTCTGTCGTCACATCTTTTACAAAATGGTAACTGTCTTCTAATTTTGTCTGTGGTGTTCATGGAATTACTGGAGGACTAATTAGTCTTCCTTTCTAGCAACGAGTTGCTTTCGTAATTTTATGTGAAAGACCCGTCTCTTGGATTTTTTCTGCCCGGTTTAGTATAACATACAGTCATATGTCCCATTTCTACTGGACGTTCTAACCACTTTGTCTATTGTAACTACTCTCAATTTTGTCGTATTGTACTTCTGCATCATTAATGTTTTGCTTTCTTCGTTATCCGAATGAATATTTGTCCCATGTTCGAGTCCCAGTTCCGGCACACAATTTTAATCTGCTAGGAAGTTTCGAATCAGCGCACACTCCGCTGCGGAGTGAAAGTTTCATTCTGGAAATTGAAAATCTGATTCAATAGAGTCTTAATTTCTACTGCGAATTTTGTTGGGCCTTGCTTTACTCGCATTAAATTTCATCTACTCTCTCTTCCACAAGTTTTCCTCAGTTTGTGTTTGTGCCACACTTCTTTATTTTTAAACCTATATCAAAAGGCAAAAAGGATATATCTTAGAAAAATGTGTCAATTCCTATTTCATGTGGACGTCTGCGCTAATACATCCTCTAAAACTGCCTTACGTTCGTTTGGATGACATAATAACATTCAATAAAAATTTGACACATGTTTTATGGAATCTTTTTCTTGCAATTCATCTAATAACACCTAAAAATCTATAAATAAGATGAAATAATTAAATAAAAATACTGTCTCTCTTGAAATACACTGTGTCAGAAAATGGAACTATGGAGAAATCTCACAAAAACGGTTCAATGAGCCGTCTACTTCTACTTCACTTCAGTGTAATTGCAGAGTATTCATGTAGGTACTGTAGATTTGGATGTATAATATTTACTTACATCCAGTTTCTGTTTCACCCTTTCCACAAATTTTTGCAGTGCCTTAAGTAACATTACTCCACATCCAATTAACCCTTTATGGCATAGTGTAGCTGATCAGATACATGCCTCATTTTTTTCATTATCTCTCAAACTGACCAACATTTTAACACTCGTTCATTTGTAGCTGCTTGTTTACATAGTGTTACCTATGCTAGTAGCTCGTCCTAGATATCACAAATTGTAGAGTGCTAATGAATCATGTCGACAGTTACCTGCATTGAGTTACTCCTAACATGTGCGTTTGTTTACTTTAGCATTCCTCCTTTGCCATGTAAAAGTATTCAGTCTCTTACTACTGTTGCTTTATGAGTTACTCTTTGGAAAGATGAGAGGAATAATAGTGACATTAAGTGCATCAGGTACATAATGGAAGCACTGTATTGCTGACCAGCTATGAGGTTTTTGTTTCTAGTAGTGCATAATAATTGAAAGTTTTTTCAATATTTTTCTCACAAGGAAAGTACTTGGGCTCGAACTAACATATCTGTATGAACGTTTGGTTACAGTATCTCTACGTACACCTCAATGTGCTGGTGCGTGTCGTTTTTATGCAAAACTTTGCAATCATGATCTAGATAGCACTGTAGATGTAATTGTAGACGCCATACGTAATGCAGGTATCTGAACTATAACTTATGTAATAATCATCGTACATATTCTCTAGCGTATTGTCATCAAAAGCCGTGATGATATTTGCAACTTTAGCCTTCTTCTCGGAATACTGTTGGTATTCACTGCCACTGCTTCCGTCGCCTCTTCCCGTACTTACCGTAGCACTACCGCTCACAATGAGTTCTTCGTCATTATCATCCCTATTATCATCATTATGTGTTAGTGTTACAACAGTATCTAACTTATGCTCATATTTCTGTACCATAACAGATATGAGAAAGCATGCGAATGATTCATCTTCTACTCTAATACCATCTTCACGAAGAATGGTTCTTCGTAACTTCATCTCAACCAATCGCAATACTTTAGCAGGACTGATTATCAATCGCCGCTCCATCTGAGGCTTCACAACACAAATGTCACAAAACGCAACTTCGGAGACACTCTGTACCGTCCCTACTTGCGAACCGGCAGGTAAATGTGCAATGTGGCAAGGCACACGGAGAAGCCTCTAACGGACGACTCCAGAGTTTTGCAGATGCGGGAGTGTCACTAGTGCAATAAGGGATCTTTACATTATCTCTCGTACGATTTTGATGTATATGTGTTTGTTCGATCCCAAGTACTTTCCTTGTCAGTATATACGCACTATACATTAATCGTGTTAGTTTTTTAGCTTCAAATAAAAAGACATGCATTAAAGGGTTAGTTGAAGGAAAACAGCAACTGGCTTTCAACCACACTTTTTTTCTGAAAATCGCAGTGAGATTTATCGTAAGACATTTTTTATTGTCACGTGGGAATGGTCGAGCGGTCTACGGAGCCACATCACGGATTTCGGTCGGCTCCCATCGGAAGTTCAAGGCCCCTCCCGTGTGTGTGTGTGTGTGTGTGTGTGTGTGTGTGTGTGTGTGTGTGTGTTTTTATGTCTGTGTTACCCTTACGTAGCAATAACACTAATCAGCCTTGGGATCGTTTAAAATTTTTTATTTGTTATTGGAGTGAGGTGTTTGTTCAACCTGCTTAAGGTCCCGTAAACAATAATTTTAAGTGTGTTTTATCCATGATGGAAGTGTTTGAACTCCGTGACTCTTCCTAACGCAGGGTTGAGAATAAAAACTGCTACCAGTCACATTAAAAGTCGTATTATTTATTTATGACACAACCGGTTCTAGGCTTGTGCCCAACTTCAGGAGCATAACCCTTTCAGACCTGATTTTTTTTTCTCTGTCAAGGAAATTATTTTTAATGTTGTAATACACTTAAGTTAAATTTTTAATGATTTTATAAGCAAGATTTATGCAATTATGTGCACCCATTTTTATACTACAACCCTTTGTATACTGAGAAACATGGCTTTCTTTATGGACTAGATTAATTAATTTTGTAGTCCCAACTGTTGTACTATATAAACTGACCGTTCAAAAACTACATCGCAAAATAACAACTTCTACTTTCAGTTATAAAGTGGAATACAAATAACCCTCAATTTCCGTGTTCTTTACAGTTCGTAAACTGCTGCGCAGTGCAACACTCGCTTCTTAATATTTTTATAGTGATCTTCCGCAGGTGGCAGAAATTGTGCATGATGAAATGAATGAACACTAAAGTGCCGTATACATGTGCTTTCTATTTAGAAAGAATGCTTCTGAACCATCTTAGACGCCGTAGAAGTTATGTACACATTTGTAGCCAGAGGGTCCGAAATTTACATGTGTACCATGTTGGTGGAGTTCAATATTGTATCCAAATCGTGATTGTCCATATGAGGCACTTACGTCTTTACCTTCGTTATTATTCTACTTGCCATTTGGAGTATCATTTATTAATATCACTTCACAGACAAAAAATTAATGTGAACTCCCACCGTATACTTTGTTTCCAGATATAAACAAAGTTTATGGTGTGAGTTCACATATCTGTGCATTGATGTTGATAAATTATACACCAAAAACTGCAAGCAAAATAGTAACAAAAGTAAAGAGGTTAACAAAAATAAGTGTGGTCGCAAAAGTGTGTAAAAAGTGCATCACATGGACAATCGTGATTTGGGTACAATATTGAACTCCACAAACATGTAAAATTCTGAATGTTTTAAGCACCTGAAAATGGGCACAAGTCCTTACGTGTCATAAATAAATAAGACGATGCTTAATGTAACTCATGGCGCTTTTTATTCCCAACCCTGTAGTCGTTTTATGCAGTGTTGATGGTTAGTACTCTGGCGTCGGCGCGCAGTCAGAATGTTAGCGGTTCGGTCCGCTAACGAAGGCCGGGTGTCGGCAGTGGGCGGAATTGAGGTGTCCGTCGGCGGCTGTCGTCGGTAATTGAGCCTCTGGAGAGGATGCTATCTGCCGGCGGCAGGCGCTGCCCACGCCGCGTGGGCCGCCAGCCCTGTCACGCTGCGCCTACTCACTGGCTACCCTGCGGTACACGCGCCTAGACTGCCGCTGCCCTGCGCTACAGGCGCCTAAAGGTCCGCTACCACGCGATACACTGACAAGGAGACCTTATGGTTTCAGAAATTCAGTTGGGGATAGGACTTCGCAGTATAGTGGTATATATAAAGGTTGTCTACTCACAGATGTGCCAAAGCGCATTACCAGAAAATTCCAAGAAGAAAGGCACTTACGTTCTAAGCACGCATTTAAATTATAGATTGGTTAGAGAATATTTGCCCGCTGCAAGGTCAAATATCTCAGGTAGTAGTTAATTCCCTTGTCATAAGGGCACTACAGGTTCGAAACTAAATTCAGAAAATATTTGTTTTTACTCTTATTGTTGTAAAATACATTAAAATTTGTAATAAAATTTTAATGATAGGAGTATTCAACAGTTTAATCTATATTAACTGTGTAAAAAAATGTAGGTTTCGAATGAAAAAATTGCAATTAAAATTGAAATAAACTACAACAGGCATTTCTTAATATAATAGTTCTTATTGTGTAATTGATATTTTATAGCGCTAACTTAATATACAATTTCTATAATTAAAAATATAGTAATAGAATCTTTCCCAGAGATGTGATAGAAACTGATCATCTGCATAAGAGTCATTTATGCTATGTAAAAGCTATTCAGCAATCCTTTGTATAGCACGCAATGACTAGTACAGACGATACATATGAGTTGCCCTTTTCCTCGGAATTGTGTGGATAGTGCGCTTCAAATCGCCTGCGAGTGGACACCCTTGCTGTATAGTACTAACATATGAAGTCTAATCCCAAACTGAATTTCCGAGAACAGAAGGTCTCCTAGCCTCATGTGAACATGAGTTTCTGCTCGTCTCTACTTTTCTCTACGCAACTTACGTCACTCAGTGATCTTTCACCGACGTTAGAAGCATTAAAGGTAAATCAAACACAAAAAAAGTCATTAATGATAAATTTGGAGCATTTGATTAAAATTTGTGATGCGATCGGGAAGCAAACGCGGACCTTTATGCTTACTAGGCAGACGTCTTACTGGCGGAGCATCGCATCACTAACGATTAAGGCACGATTCCCTTCACGTCACAAACTTTAATTCAGCTTCTTTGTTCCATAGAACATTTCCACTACTGCCAAGCCTCACCGTGCAGCGGAATAGCACCTCGGAAAAGGACATAATGGAACATTCCTGTTTAAGGTGATATAAATATCAATGCACATACAAATATACAATCCCTGAGATTTTCGTCTCCAATATGTCAAACACATTAATGATAAATCTGCAGCATTGAGTTAAAATTTGTGATGCTGTGGTCTAGCGCTAAGATGTCTGCCTCATAAGCACGGAGGTCTGTGTTCAATTCCCGGTCGCATCTCAAATTTTAATTCAATGCTTCAGATTTATCATTAATGTCTTTGACATATTCGAGATTACATTCTGTCTCAGGGATTGTATACTTGTATTTACATTAAACAGGAATGTTCCAATATGTCCAACGCTGAGGTGCTATTCCGCTGCATGGAGAGCCTTGGTAGTACTGGCAATGTTCTATGGAACAAAGAAGCTGAATTAAAGTTTGTGACATGAAGGAAATCGTACTTAGACTATTCCGAGGCGCCTCAATCGCTAGTGATGCGGCGGTCTAGCGGTAAGATGGCTGCCTAGTAAGCATGTAAGTCCGGGTTTGATTCCTGGTCGCATCACAAATTTTAATTCAATGCTTCAGATTTATGATAAATGTCTTTGACATATTAAAGACGAAAATAAGTCTCGGGGATTGTATATTTGTATTTACATTAATATTCACACAGAAACGTCTTGCAAACTAATAACTTTGAGATCGAAAGGTTTCCAAGGGAGGCCGAACGAAGAAGTGTGTCAAGTAAGAGGAAGTACTGTTAAAGTTCGCCCAAGACCTATGTGTTTACAATCCACATACTCCCAATCTTGGAGCCACCTAAAGGACTACACTTTGTCTGCAAGCCTACCATCTGACCAGTGTGGCACTGTTACTTTAAAGTGAGCATTACTTTTATCAGCATAGCTGCTTGGGTCATTGAGACACACAACCTCCGTACCAACTTTAATATGGTACTTCAAGGAAGGAGAGGAATAATGAAGTAAATGAGTTACTACCCTTAAAAGCTGATTACCTCTGTTTTACCTCTGTAGGAAAATTCAAAGTAATTTTTGTGCTTTCTTCTGATTTGCTGCTTATGAATATTTTATCAAATCATAGGATTCATTTTCGAATTACTGCACCAAAGCTGCTGTATAACAACTTGGCTCACTAGTTTCGGACTTAGAACATTTTCATATGCCACCTATTTGGAGTATACATAGAATGTGTATAATTCCTTATATAGCATTCCTTTAAATTTGGTGAGAGTCTACATCACATTGTTGGATCACTTTGGTGCTATTTTGAAAGCTATTGTTTCAGAGTAGTGTATTGCATGGTCTTATATAGATTTCATTGAGTTTACTTTGCGCTTCTGTTAATATCTCTGATTATATGCAGTGTGAAATACGCAGTTCTATTAGACAGCAGCTGTACATTATTTTTTCTTTTATTTTCAGTACTATGTTAATATTTATGTATTAATATGGACGTGTTAAAGTAAAGACTATGTAAGACCTTACAATAATCTTAAATAGATCAACAGCTTTAAAAATTACTATAAATTAATCGAAAAATAAGCAGCATGACATAGTCTGTAACCAAAGGTTGCCGAATTTTATGTGAGTAATTATCACACAAACAGTATAATTGAGGCACACATTCCATGTATTCTCCATTAAAAATACATTTCTTTCTGTAGTAGAATTAGGCGAGAGCAGAAACTATCATCTTCATAATAAATAAACAGTTTTGCTGTAATTAATAATAAAGGATTTTCTTGAAGGTTTGAGAGCTTAAAAATATGACGAATTACGTAGTTCATATATTCTGTTCAAATAATTAGCATCTGTGTAAATATCCTAAATGTTTCCTGAAGTTTAGAGCAATTATCAGTTCGTTCAAAGCCCCTGGCGTACAAAATAAATAAATATAAAGCAGCTCTTAGTTTAAGGGGTATTTTACTATACGCCTCTGTTGGAATTTATTACAATAATCAGTCCTTCCCTTCACTCAACTTCTGATATATGACACCAAAATCCTATGAATCTTTCGACAGAAACTAAGAACAACACTCGTGCAATATATTATAAGTGTGAACAACTGTTGTGAAACTAGGTCCAAAATTAAAAACGAGATTACTTAATAAGTGTCATTATTCCTAGTGGCACGTCCCTTTTTTTACTTTATTGTAAGAATTAATCTATTATTCACAGAATAGCTTCTCTTTATTTCAAGTAAAGATGAATAAGTCTCGAAACCTTTAATGTAACGGGCAAAAAAACATATGAATGAGCATGTATAATGTTAAAAGACAGACTGAGTGTGCTTTTCAGTTTTTCATTAGTAACAGGTGCTTAAATTTCAACAGTTGTTCATGGGCCAAACTAATTACTTTTGTTTGGCGACATAATTGAGACGATCTTCCTTCCATTTTCAGGGGACAAAGAGGAGTACTTTTTTCTGACTTATCCGCCGTAAATTACGATTAGGGCCGAAGTTAATTTACTCGAAGGCTTGATATTGAGGGTAGCGAGGAGTCGATTGCACCCGAGGGGCTCGTGTTCTTTAATGAAACGATCAAATTGGCCCAGTTACTAATGGAGTATATGACAGAGTACGATTCATCCATACACTGTACTTATTGTTAAGTGTCATTGGGTAGATTTTGAATAGCATATTCCCTGCATTTTGTTTGTGTGTCTAATGATCCATAATATTTTGCATGATGGTGTAACCGGTAATTTAAGTACAAAGCATATGTCCTAACCTTATTTCCAAATGAAACGGCATTGAGAATTAACTTTAAGGACAGTTCAAATTTTAAGACAGATCGATAGATCGAGCCTCACATTGTATAAAACTGTCCAGATGTTTAAATAATACGTAATTAGTCTGACAATGCTTTTAGTCAAAGAGAAAGATATCCAATATTCGTTACTTATTAAAGCAGTTTTCAGAATGACTGCATTATTTTAGAAGCAAAAGATGGTATGTTAGATGGAGGAGTCCTTGGTAGATTTGAAGGCGCTTAAAACTAGTGAAGACAACGAATGTATTAAGGCTATTGCATGTAAATATCACTAACAGCAATATGTGATAACGATGGGCTCCAAGAACCAATATCTCAAACTAATGGAAACATTAAATATAACTTAGGCAAATGTTATGTGACACTGAAATTTTTAGTCAAGCGAATCAATAATTTCAGTGATGGGATAAAGTATTGACCAAATGATTAAGAGATCATTATCAAAAACGAATGTTTTAAAAGATCTTTTATTATTTATTTATTTTGAAAATAAAGGGTGGTTTGATGAGGTACGCCACGAACTTCCCTCCTGCACCCGCCTCTTGATTTCATAATATGACTTCCATGTCCTCAATTATTCCATCTGCAGCTCTTTATCTTCCTGTGAGGATTAATTCGTGGTATCCTAACATTGTCCACATAGCGTGCGCCTTCTTCTTCTCATTATGTTGGATATGTTTATTCCTTCGGAAACTCCGTGCGGAACCTCACTCTCCGTTATTTTATAAGCCCCCTGATTCTCAACATTCTTATGTACCAAGACCCTCTTAATCACTTCGTTTTTCCAACGTCCATAATTCACTCCTACTCAAGGACAAGTTCGAAAACATACGTTTTCAGACTTTTCATTCACAGATTTCAGCCTATGTTTGAAACCAGCGAGTGTTTTTTCGCGTGAGTAACACTAAGACGAAGGATTACATAGACTGAATATTGTTACTCGTTCACACAATCTAAGCAGTTGCTGTGGAAAACCGGACAAAGGAAGGTCATCAGTACCAGTAGTACTAGTTTATTTACGGAGAAAATAACTGCTTAGCTTGAAGTGTTTGTATTGCATTGATATCAATATTCAAATATCACTTGCAGGTAATTCATTGATTTTGGCTCTTGCAATATTACAGATTCATTTATTTAAATTTGCGCTACTGATGTAGTTGGTATGTTATTCAGAAAAGATAATAGACATGATTAGACTGTAAAACATTTCGTGCCAGGGCGAAACTGCTCTATTAGCCCACAGGGGGCTCACGGTTCTTTCTTGAGCACGTGCGTGGCGAGCACGGGGCCTCGAGCTAATGCAGTCTTTCCTCCTCCTTTCGTCCCTGGACTGTATTAAGTTTCCCTTCCCCTCCTTTCCTATCCTCACTCCTTCCTCTCCCCACTGGGAGACTGATAACAATAGCAGTTTGGTTCTCCTATCACAAACAACCAACAAACAACTACTCTTTTAACTGCAGGTTAATACCTTCTAATCCAGCAGACGGACCTCGACGTACTCCCAAGGACACGTGTCAACGACTTTGAACTAACTATGAAACGTCTCTGGATCCACTGCTGGCATACTTAAACTTTCGTACCTTTGATGCCGTGAGAAAGCAAAGGCGTGGTCATCTCTACGAACGCAGTTGGACCGAGATTGTCGCTAGTACTCGGCAGCTCAGTAGTGTCGACTAGAGTGTGTAGATAATTTAGGTATGGCTCCGCCAAACTGCGCCAAGTAAGGCTGCGCGACTCGCTGACGCCATGTCACCAGGTAGAGACAAGCAGCTGCATTCATCGCCGCTCGCCCTCGAGCGATGGCACAGCTATGGCGACAGGACCAATTTTCTGGCGGCTATGAAGAGCCTATACAGTACGACACGAACGATTACGTGTCTGACACAAAGCAACTATCAGCGACGCAGGAAGTGTGCCTATGTCTCCCAGAAACGAACTTAAAAAGTACTATCTGACTAGAACAAAATTGCTGTTGTTCTTGCTACGTTAAAGCAGGGCGATGTTTCTATGACGCAGGAATAGAGGCAGACAGCATGATAACTGTTGGATTAACTACTGCCAGTTGATGTTATGAAAAAAGCCCAGGAACAGCAAAAATGATTGTAAATCTATCGGACTCAACTGCGTGGTTATTAGTCCGTACCTTACAAACTTCCCTAACAAAGGTAAACTAACCTAAGGACAACACACACACATCCGTGCCCGAGGGGGGACTCGAACCCCCGACGGCGAACAGCCGCGCGCACCGCAGCACTGCGCCCCAGTTCGCACCGCTAATCCGCCGCGGGGGAATGGCATATTGCACTAGGAGAAATGCTTAAGGAATCATATCACACAACATTTACTTACACGTTATCATATGAGGAAATTAACAATTGCAAAAGTGAAAATCGAAAAGACATCTGGGAGACATGGAATCCATTCTGAGGTATTACGACAAGCAAAGCCACGTGTCTTCCCTATGTTAACTGTGATACTAAATGTTGCCAGAAAGCTGTACAGCATTCAAACGGTTTGGGAGACAGGAAATGCAATAATAAAAAAACCTGCAGAGAGGAATGCATCAGATGCTAAATACCAACCTTGTTAACAAACACACCAGATAATGGTCCAGGAGTGTCTTCGACGTGAGCCACTGCCGACACATACAGCCCTTAATGGCCTTAGTCTCCTGGAAGTAAGAAAATCGATAATGCTATAAACAACAACTCACAGTAGTTTTAGAAACTTCACGTAATTGAGCAATTTCAGTAACCGTAGACACTGCAGGTGCCTTTGACAACCCCTTGTGGCCTACATTGTTCGCGAGGCTTCCATAATTGAAAGTACGTAAGGCCTGTTCCGTAGTTTCATAGACAATTTAGGGACAGGGTCGTAAAATTTCTTTCCGTCAATCGAAATATATGAAGAAAATTACTAAAGGTTGCCCGCAAATCTCTGTCTGTGAGCACATTTTCTAATATATCTGTGTTGAACACCACCTTCACCAACCTGAAGGAGACGCGAAAGAGAATGAAGTAATTCCTACGAAGAAGACGTCTTGATGTTACGCGTGTTTCAGGAAAGAACAACGCGAAACAGTGTTCAAAAGATTTTGGAGTATGTGTGACTTTAAGTTACAAAAAGCATGTATTAGAGGGTGTGTAAAAGTAAACCTAGTGAAGAAATGATATTGTGCAACTGGAAATGAGAGTAGCAGACAACACACCTGTGAGTATTAGTTTTCATTAGATGGCAGTGGTAAAAGTGTTTACAAACAGGCATTCCTACCTTTGCTTCGAATCAGTAATGGTAGACATTCGAGGGCACTTTCGCAGAAAGAGACTGAGGGGACACCAAAACAAGATTGTCGTTGAAGACATGGATATAGAGCCAATAAAACTAGTGATCATCAGTCCAATTTAGTTTCAAATCATATTAATAGTTTTCCATTGCGTGAAAGTGATTATTCTAAAGTTTCTTCTTCAAACAGAAAATATTTATATGAAGGTGTTAATGCAGCTTTGATGTATAAGATAACATTCAATCTCTCTTTTTCATCACCATCCACTGATACATGCAAGGTGTGTGATGAACTGCGCATAGAACTTTCATATGAGGAGAAAGATAAAGAAAAAGCAAACTTCCAAAAAGAGTTACATTTGTACCAATTAAAAGTGCAACAGAAATATAATAATCTAAAGACTGATGGAGCGTATTCTAAAGAACACAGTTCTGTGAAAGTGATAGAATTCGATTTGCAAGAAGCTCTGCCTACTCTCCATCTGCACACTAGTGAAGTTTCCTTCAAGAGAATTTGTGGACTTATAACCTTTGTGTGCATGATTGTATTTCAAATGATGTGCATATCAATGTATGGATAGAATATATTGCAGGACGGGATGCTAATGAAATAATAACATGTTTAATACTTATTTAATTATTCAAACGATTGATATATTAATCGTTTATTCTGATAACTGTTTCGCTCAAAATAAGAATATATCCTTAGTATGTCTTTGGTTGCAAATTATTCACAAATAATATGTTAAGGAAATAGTTCACAAGCATCTAGTATCAGATCATACCTACCTACTGTGATAGGGACTTCGGACTCATAGAGAAGAAAATAGATTAGAAAAATATTTGTATACAATTGCTGAGGCGGTAGATCTTCTAAAAATAATAGGACAGGGAAAAGAAAATTGAATGTAACTAAAAAGCAACAGGTTGATTTTGTAAGTTCAGAGCCTTTAACTGATAAAATAACTAATTGTAAATTTACTGAGGGTAAAGAACCTGTTGCTTTCAGTGGCATTTCAATGCTGAAAATCTCTGTTGAACAAACATGGAAATATTGTGTCTGGTATTGTTATTCAGATAGCATAAAGTAAGGTGCATAAGTCAATATCGTTAAAAGATAAAAGAGAAAGAATAAACACAGCCTGCAACTACAACATGTTAAGCTAATACCATATTATTCCAACACAGTGCCAATAAACCCAAAGAAACTTAAAGATATTAATGACCTTTTGAAATAGGTTCCACCCATTCACCATTCAATTTACAATAGTCTGGTATCTTAAAATATAACTGAGGAAGATGAAAATATACAACATATTGTGGATGATGATAGTGAAGACATTTAATAGTGAAGACATTTAATATATATAGTGGGCCTACTGTGTAATAGTGCAAAAGACATACTGAAAAAGTATACCGACTGAAAGCTGTTGCTTGAAATGATAAATTCACTATTTTAGTATTTTTCTGAGTGAACCACTTTTACTTCAATCTCATATTAAAACTTGTAAAATAACTATTAGGATGACCATATGATTCATTAAATTACATTTATTCAAATAACATTATTTCTCCTCTCTCATGAACAAAAAAGTCAGTGCAACAGTGGTCTAATCAAGAAAACGTGTTGCAGGTGCCTCATAAAAACTGGACTATTTCTAAAACTACTTCACAAAAGACATTATAACATTGTAGTTAAGCAGACATCGTGGAATATGCCACCACCAATAAAGTGGGATTTCCAAATACCAAGAAAAACCACAGTAGTATAACTTTGACCTGCTGTTTCTCCATTTCTGAAAAGAGTGGGTTAGACCACTGTTGTGCTGCCCCCTCCATTACTCTTAAAGCCCCGATACACCCTAAAAGGCTGTGTTGTTCACACAGATGTAGGGTTGCATGTTAGTAAAGAATAATATTATATTGTGTTGGAATGCATTCTTTCCACATTATTGAATAGTTATCTGTCTTGTTGATGTGTTCCTCTACAGCGACGTTTACTACTCGTAATTTTTCTTAAAGGTATCAGGATAACGTCCTTTTTCCACTTTTATAGCCTCTATTTATGTTCGCAGAGGCTGGGTGATTTAACCATCTCCTGGAGATGCATCGCTCTCTGGCGGTAGCCTACCTTTAGATGGCGTGGGGCTGTCATTACGTTGGAGAGTTTGGGGGTCGCATTCTGGTGATTCCTTTACGTTTCCCGCCTCTTTCACACAGGAGCATTCTTTCCGTATTTTTTGCCAGTGCCTTAACCCATGTGGAGCTTAGCTGCAAACCGGTGTCCTGACAGACAAGATCATCACCGATATCTATTTCTACTGCCTCTAGCACAGGCCTTCTAACGTTTTAGAATCCCGCCGCAGTTCGCACAGTTGGGGATTGGTCCCCTCTGATATCTGAAGGTAGGTGATATTGTGTTGGCTGCCACATTGTTTCTGTATCAGTAAGCACTCCACTAAACGACTTCTCTGTACATTCCTCCTCGGAACCCATATAACCTGCTCTCCGTCTTTCTTTATGTCGATGTAGGTATTTTATAGGTTGGGAAATAAATATCTTTCTGAAATTAGTGTTTTCAAGCATGCAGCTAAAAAGTATCAGCAGCTGACACATGATTACAATCTGTTTCTGTTCACAGTTGCACCCCTGGTGAAGGTGTCCAACCAGCTAGTGGCGGCACCTGTTGGCAGTGACGTCACCATCAACTGTTACGTGGAGGCGTCGCCGGCAGCGCTTTGCACCTGGCACAAGGACACCGGTGAGTTATATGCCCTCCTTGAATGGTAAGATTCTCCAGAGCTATACGCAGACTAATATTCATAATAAGCAATACGTCCTTCTGTAATGCACTTCGCCATGAGTTGCTTTAAGTGTCTGAACTACATGCTCACTCAACTCTCGTTCAGTTCGTACCAGGCTACTGATTCTCAGTTCGTGAAAAGTTGGAGCAGAGGGAAAAGATCTGTGTCAAACGTTTCATAGCCATAGTAGATAGATGGAATGAATAAGCTGTGGAATTGGCCAGTTTGAGACGTAGTTTTGCGAAGCATGTTCAATTGCATGAAAGAAATGAGAATATTCAAAATGATATGTGGTAAAATTTTACCTGAATTATCGTAGCCAAACAATGAGTGGAAAATGAAGAAAAAAGGTATTAAATTCTTCACCATTAGGTCGAGAATCTTATAATCAATTAAATGCCTGAAGTTCACCAGAAAAGTTTAGAGATCTTAGTAAAATTAAGTAAAAGTCGTATATCCATAAACAACAACAGCTCGAAACTTACGTATATACATTGGGAATTTCAGTTTCAGACTAAGTTTAAATTTTAGAAGTAGTAGTCTATGTGTGGCAGGTGGTTTACATAACACACCACAGAAATATTCCCTACCACTCTTTCAAATTCTAGTGTTTTATGATAAACTAGTTTATATGCCCGTGCTTCGCGACGGTTGTTGAAGGAGGGCCCGTGTGTACCATGGCTTTTTTGGGTTACGGACCTCAGTCAGTAAAAATAGAATCCTTGTTTGATCACTCTGTCAATAAACTCAATTGTCTTAGCCAAGATGTCAAATGTAAGTAAAAGTAATTGCCCGAAACGAAGTATCTTCGTAAAGTTTTTAACACAAAAGGTGAAACGTGCCAAAATAAGCAAAGAAATGTCGTTAAGTATTTAATACACATTGCCAAATCAGTAACACTATGTTCAATGTTTTTGGTATTCGCAAAGATAAGATTGTATAATTCTATCACAGAGGTTCGCTTCCTTGCTGTATTATCCCATACCCATTATGCAGCAGCGGTGTTTATTAGTTCTTTGGTGCATCACAGCGCCTCTATCGCTTGTTTGCTGTACTACGCAGTCCGTACTTCAAGCATAACATACATCTAAAACAATTTCCCTGAATCAACTTTTATGAAGCGAAGTTGCTCTAGGCAAATCCGTGATGTAGTTTAGAAGATTAAGTATTTGTAATAGATGAACAGTTATTGAAAACACTTCAGATTGTGATGTATCTTTTTTTCCGTGATCTGATTTTGATGAAATCATGCCTATATGTTTCCCCAATCTTATCTGAAATTTCCTGTGAAAACCGCATGAAAATGTGTCACCAAGAACAATTACACCAACACGACTACTCAAACCAGAAGACGTTCCGTACCCTAACGCCAAAAGAAAAGCAGTTAACTAGATAAAGGGACAGACAGTACACTATATTTTCTCGGGAATCAAAAAAAGTAAGGACGACTATTGGCTAACATTACAGACTGAACATCAGAGGTTACACCGATTTGAAAATTACCTAGAGGAATATGCATGTTTTTTGTTTAGAACATTAATTTATACGAAAAATCAACTTTTGAAGAATGTTTTGTTTGCTTTTTTTATTGGTTAGGAAACCAAATTTTACCAACTTTATACGAAATTTCCGGTGGAAGAACGGAGCTAGCGGTGTAAAGCACTTCGAAATTAAACGAGCATCACGCTATCAACAACGAAGACACGATAACGATGAATTACGGTAACTTTTCGATACCAAATCCTTTCGAGACGATGAACTTTGAAGCAACCAGTAAGCCGAGTCCTTTCCCGTGCAGCTGAACACCAAAAGAAAAAAACAGAACAGATACATTTATTTTCGTCTCCTAGAAGGAGAGTTTTTTTCCCTCAAGCAACAATTATAGTTATAGAAGACAGCCAATGATGGCATAACTGGCGAGGAAAAAAGAATGGTCACATCATACTGACGCGGGTAGCTACTGCTAAACAGACACAAAAAATGTTAAGGCGACCACTGGCGATAAACAAAAAGTAAGCAGGAGGTCCCGGGTTCTAATCCCCGCCGCGACATAAATTTTAATTCAGTGCCTCTACTTCAATTTACTTAAATTAACTTCAATTAACTTAAAAAATGGACTTGTCCGTCGTATATACTAGGTTTCTCATCAACGCTGGTAACAGTAAGAACGTTTAGGATTTTCTAGTCAATACAAATAATTTATCAATTTCGTGCAGGAAAGAAACCACATTGCCTGTCAAGGAATTTTATGTGAAGGTGCCTGTTGTCAGTAGAGAACAGTAGAATAAGTGAATTGAGTTCAACTAGACACAGCAACTGAGCCGCCGCTTTTTGCTTGTGTTCGTTGCAGACGGGAAGCTGCTGGAGAGCGTCAAGTACGTGATCAGGGAGACGCCGTCGGGCTACTCGCTGGTGATGAACCTGACCATCCGGTCCCTGGAGGCGCGCGACTTCGGCAGCTACACCTGCATGGCCAAGAACCCGCTGGGCAGCGCAGACGGCACCATTCGCCTGCAAGGTGAGCCGCCCACGCTGCTAGCACTCCATTGTGGCCAACGGGCTGAACTTACTGCGTAGCTGTTGTGGTCTTCAGTCCAGACACTGGTTTCATGCAGCTCTCCACACTGTCCTGAGCAAGCCTCTTCATCCCCTCATAAGAACGGCAATCCACATCCATTTAACTGCTTACTGTATTCAAATGTTTGTTAAGCTTAAAGGACTCAACTGCGCGGTCATCAGTCCCTAAACTTACAAACTACTTATGAAATTAATGATGGAAATTCTCCACATAAATGATAAATTATTTTTCAAAAGAGATAAATTGACTGGCCAGTACTTGCCTTCGTGCTGTACCGCCGTTAGTTACACAAATAAAGAAAAATAGAAAAAGGGGACGAAAAAGGACAAGCTTTCGGAACACAGTGCCTTCCTCTGGTGGGAGAGAAGGGAAGAAAAAAGGATGGAAACAGAAGGGAAAGGTAATTCACGATCTAAATCATGAAGGTGGTGTTTGAGGACTGCGGAAGGCAGAGATACTGCATGTCAGTACTGAGCCACGCCAGAGAGGATATATATAACCAGAGAGGAAAGATCAAGTAGTAAAGAGAAAAGAAAATGAGTGAACTGAATGATGCTGATGATTGTAGGAGGGGCGGGAGGTTGTCTAAAACGTTTCTGATTAACACGGAAAGAAGGACACACACACACACACATACGGAGAGAGAGGGAGAGAGTGTGTGTGTGTGTGTGTCTGTGTGTCCATCTTTCCGTGTTAATCAGAAACGTTTTAAACAACCTCCCGTCCCTCCTACACCCATCAGCATCATTCAGTTCACTCATCTTCTTTTCTCTTTACTACTTGATCTTTCCTCTTTGGTTATATGTATCCTCCCTGGCATAGCTCAGTAATAACATGCAGTACCTGACTTCCGCACTCCTCAAACACCACCTTCATGACCTAGGTCGTGAATTACCTTTCCCTTCCGTTCCCATCCTTTTTTCTTCCCTTCTCTCCCACCTGAGGAAGGAACTGTGTTCCGAAAGATTGTTCTTTTTCGTCCCTGTTTTTTCTTTTTCTTCACTTGTGTAACTATCGGCGGTACAGTACAAAGTTAAGTAATGGCCAGCCAATCTATCTCTTTTGAAAAATAAACTACTTATGAACTACCTTATACTAAAGACGACACAAACAACCACGCCCGAGAGGGACCCTGAGCGTAGCGGCCGTGCAGACTGTGAGTGGCGCGCCGCAGACCACTCGGCCACTGCGGCCGTCTTACTGTAGTCGACTCTTGGTCTCCCACGCTCTTTCCTCCAATGTTAAATTAACGGTTCCTAGATATGTAAGAATGGGTTCTGACGATCGAACCCTTCTTTTATTGAACGTAAGCCAGAAATTCCTTTTCTCCTCAATTCTGTTCAGTAGGTCCTCATTGTATATGCGATCTACCCAGCTAATCTTGAGCATTCTTCTATAGCACCACGTTACGAAAGCCTCTATCCTCTTCCTGTCTGAAAGTTTCACTCCCGTACAAGGCAACACTGCACACAAATGCCTTCATAAAATACTTCCTTACCCTTAAATTAATTTTCGATGTTTACAAATTTCTCTTTCTCAAAAATGCTTTCCATCACAATGCCATTCTGGATTTTATATCCTCTGTATTACGACCATCATAATTTTTCTTACTACCTAACTTACTTATATACCACCTTCTGTGTTTCGTTCCTAATCCAATTCCTTCAGCATGGCTTATTTTCTTAGGCTGAATTCCAATACCCTTGTTTTGCTCTTGTCAATTTACACCGTATACTCTCCATTCAAGAAACAATCCATTATATTCAATTGCTCTTTCACGTCCTCTGGTGTCTCCGACAAAATTACGGTCCTGTCAGAAAACCACAAACTCTTTATTTCCTCACCCTGTACTTTAACTCCCTCTCCAAATCCCTCCTCGGCTTCCTTCACAGCTTGCTCGATGTACATATTGAATAAAATTAGAGAAAGTCTTACTCCCTCCAGAATCAATGTTTAGCTTTCGAATCCAATAACTGCTGTCTGGTTTTAGTAAAAATATAAATAACCTTCCGTTCCCTACATGTTACCCCTGATGATTTCAGAATTTGAAAGAGTGTACTACAGTCAACACTGTCAAAAGCTTTCTTCAAATCTACAAAAGCTGTAAATGTAGATTTGCCTTCCCTTAATCAATATTCTAAGTCGTAAGGTGAGTATCGCCTCCCGTGTTCTTACATTTCTCCTAAATACAAACTCATCTTCCCCGAAGTTAGATTCTACCACACTGTCTAATCTACGGTACAAAATACTTGTTAAAATTTTGCAAGCATGACTTATTAAAACTAGCTGTACGAAAACTAAAACTGTAAGAAAACTAGCTGCACGAAACGGAAAAATCCACAAATACCATAAAAGGATACTTCCAAATGATTCAATAGTGAGAAATCAATTACAAAATCTTTGTAGAAGATTCAACAGTGAGAGGGGTGGTTTGTGGGAGTGGTGGGTAATTGGTTGGTGAAGTTAAGCAAGTATAGTCAGTTCAGGTTCAATTTATATATATATATATATATATATATATATATATATATATATATATATATATATATATATGGTATTACAATCAGAGGTTGAAGGCCCAACAAGAGAGTTCACATAAGTGATGTAAGGCAAAAGGCCAAGCTGAGAGAAGGAATTTTTTGATAAGTTAATAAGGCTCCAAATTTAATCAGAGCAACTCTTCAAAATACACTAAAAAACACAATGAGCCCAGCAATTTAAGCGAAAGTGGACAGTTTTAAATGAAAGCGACCCTTGTAAATACAATATAATTTACAAATGACCCCTGCAATTTAAATGAAAACAACTCACTTAAATTAACAAAATCACACTAAATTAGGGCTCCGAAACTTAAGTGACACAACTCTTTAAAATACAATTACCAAAACACACTAAACACTAGCTCAAAATTTTAAGTAAACTTTGAGTTTTACTTTAATTGGTAGGAGGAAACTGTGCTAAATAATATCAATCGGCAGAGGGGCAATTAAACAACACACAATAAAATTTACAAATGAGACCTGCAATTTAAATGACAGCAGTTCAGCTCAGTTACAGGAAAATCACACTGAGATGGGGTAGCTGGCTACTCTTTAATGTAATACACCCACACAGGTAAAACAGATGAGCTGACTCTAGATAAGAATGAGAGGAATAAGGTGCCCTATGGTCAACGAGATCTACAGCTCTGACACGAAGGGGCTTACACAAACAGATAGAACGCCAAATTACAACCGCAGGGTGCGGATGCCTCATGGAGGGAAAATTTCTGAAAGGAGAAGATAAAAAAGAAAAACAAAGCTATACAACTACCGCTTGTACAGACTCGAGCTAGCAGAGGGGCACAAACCAGATACATATCCCAGTTACGTTAACGAAGATAATGAGTATAGAGTACTTGCTACTCAGAGCAAAGAGAAACTTTGAGTAACTAAAAGTGCGTTATAACACATGAATAAACAACTAACGACGAAGGTAACGACGGCCCCTGGCGAACGACCACCAGTCCTGACAAATTCACACAGACAAATTTGCGAGAGCGGACTATATCAGTCACTTAACTTATTTATCTCTTACTCCACGACAAGTGCAGGCACCCTCGTGATGGTGTAGGAGGAGGTTGTCAACCAACGCCCGGAAACATTTCATAGATCCCAGATGAAAAACGGTTGTAACGACGCGATGCGCAGCCGGGGCTGAGTGCGGAGTACTCTAGCAGCTGTTGACAGCTCCGACGCTCGGCGAGGGACGGACGCGGTGTCGCACGGCCGCTAGGAACGCGACCACATAGCTGGGAGACGAGGTAAACAGCCCGCGCCGAGGTGCTGTTATAACTTGACACACAGGCCTCTCCGAACCAACCTCTTCAGCTCATAGCATGCATGACTCCTCACGGATTGACAGTTCCACCTAGAACAACTTGGATGCACACGCCGGGCCCGGCTGTAGACGGCCCCTTAATCAAAATAACTCGACCCTGGCGATGCCATGCATTGTATCAGAGCTAACTGCCTGATCCCTCTCCGCTATCCCCGCAGCGGCTGACCCATTCCTCTCTCCAACGGCCTCGGCGGATCACCGTCGCGCCACACGTGGCAAAGATAACACTAGTCAGAAGACAATTGACACGCGTTAGATCAGACAGCGCCACAGAGAGATTGATGGTACTAGGCAGTTATTGAATCCATAGTGTCAATCGAAACAACAGGATCCGAGACGGCTCAAACAGATGTACCAAAAATATAACCAACAGATTATTACTGTATGCCTGGAACCTTTGTTTTTTGCAGGCAACAGAAGGTAATGATTTCGGATTCGAATGTACTTCTGCTGCACAGTTTTAATCTGGCGGGAATTTTCGTATCAGCGCACAGTCCGCTGTTGACTTAAAATACCGCTGAGGGTAGATACCTAGCATTTGCTCACCAATGTGTTTGTAAACCTATTGGACCAAACCTCTACGGTCATCAGTTCGTAGACTTATAGGCTACTGAACCTAACCTCAGAAAGACACAGACGCACACACACACATACCCACACACACACATACATGTCCTAGAGATGACTCGAATCCCTGGTAGCGAGCAACCACGCGCTGTGCAGCAAGCCGCATTGGAACGTTAGATCACTCCACCGCGGCCGTTAGCCCTCTTTGTTATTTGCCCTAGGTTCGCTTATTTATTGTACCTTCTAGACAGGCTCCATTTCCTAAGCATTTCCCATCAAACATTTCTATTGTCATGACGATTTTCATTTACGATGTCATCCACTGTTACAGTCGGCATCAACGCCATATTTCCTACCCAAGTGCCAGCTGTCACATTTCATGTATATCCGACATGTAACTCATATGCCAACACCGTAATACCCTTCCTCACCATATGTAATTACTCAAACGTGCTGACGACATTGTACACGATGAGTCAAACGTTGCAGTACACCATTTTATTTAAAAACCTCTGCAGAAATTTGGAACCTTGAATATTCTAGTAACATATGACTGAAATCATGTTTCGTATACGCTATGTAGAGGAATGGAAAGGAGGTGTAACCTATAAAAAATCATAATTTTCGCCAAGTAGCAGTTACGGTTCAAAACTTGCAACTCTTGGTTTGGAAGTACAGACTGGAATATTTTTCATAAAGACCAGTTATTTAAAGTGATAATGCAGCTTTTCTCGGCGAATCTCGATAATGAAATCTTCTCCGGTTGACAGACGAGTCAGTGCTTCGTTCTCTGGCAACGTTTCGGCAAGATTCTTACTCCAATCTTCAGGCGAACTCTGAAGCTTGCTGGATTGAAACTTACCTAAACGTTGCCGGAGAACGAAGCACTGACCGGCTATTAACCAGAGAAGATTTCATCATGGATTTTTTAAAGTGTTCCACATGCTGTCTGGCTTTGTCAACGCAGTCGCAAAAGTATTCCGCAGAAATGTTAGCAACCGCTTGGTTGGTTGCTTGCTTGCTTGGGACAGAGGGACCGAACTGCTAATGTCATCAATTCCCCGGTGGTGAAGGGAAGGATTCAGGACTGGACAGGAGGGCAGGGAAGGAGGGAAAGAAAATGCAGTCCAGGGAGGAAGAAAGCAAGCGAGACTGCATTAGCTCGGGGCCCCGTGCTCGCCAAACACGTACTCACGAAAGAACAGTGAGACCCTGGAGGGTGGAAGGTGGGGGGACCGCTTCTTAAATGCTTTGATCGAGATGACGTTGATTTCTTATATTCTTTGTAATCCCGGTTTGCTTTCAATGGTCGCAAAGATAAAAGTGATGTGGTGCGAGACAGGTGTTTTGGGCGGGTGATTTCACAACCCTATCGGCAAATCCAGTAACCAGGAAATTGAATATCAACTAATGGTCTACTGTTGAATAGTGTGGTGGAGCCTCATGTTCTTCAAACTGAAAGAGTGAAATCTGCTATCTTCATTCAGAATTCCCAGGTAATTTTGATAATTTAGCTTTTGGTTAATGTAAACGTGTCAGCTTTTACGGATACGTCACATCCAACACCACACCATAATCTTCACATCACCAACTACCTTTAAAGAATGAAACTTTCACTCTGCAGCGGAGTGTGCGCTGATATGAAACTTCCTGGCAGATTAAAATTGCGTGCCGGAACCGGGACTCGAACCTGGGACCTTTGACTTTCGCGGGCAAGCGCACTACCGACTGTGCTATCCCGACACGACTCACGATGCCGCCTCACAACTCTACTTCCGCCAGTACCTCGCATCCTACTTTCCAAACTTCACAGAAGCTCTCCTGCGAAACTTGCAAGACTAGCACTCCTGGAAGAAAGGTTATGGCGGAGACATGGCTTAGCCACAGCCTAAGGGATGTTTCCAAAATGAAACTTTAACTCTGCAGTTTCCTATCAGCACACACTCCGCTGCAGAGTTTCATTCTGGAAACATCCCTTAGGCTGTGGCTAAGCCAAGTCTCCACCATATCCTTTCTTCCAGGAGTGCTGGTCTTCCAAGGTTCGCAGGAGAGCTTCTGCTGAGTCTGGAAAGTAGGAGGCGACGTACTGACGGAAGTAGTTGTGAGGCGGCATCGTGAGTCGTGTCGGTATAGCACAGTCGGTAGTGCGCTTGCCCGCGAAAGGCAAAGGTCCCAGATTCGAGTCCCGGTTCCGGCACACAATTTTAATCTGCCAGGAATTTTCAACTACCTTTAAAGTTTCCATTCATTGTGGATTATGACCCCTCCTGTATCTGTGGGTATGACGGTTGACTTCACCACTGAAGAAGATACCTTGAACAAAATAGGATCCTCGTTGAAGCTATTGAACGTAACCGCTACAATGAATCTGTTTATAGGGATGAACTTCTCAGAAAATGCTAATGATATTTGTTATATCCCATGACCGCCTTTTCATAAAAAAATGACAGATTCAGGTAGGCGGATTTTACGATGACACCCATGTTCTTTACCTACCGTAAAAGACGGGCCACATCACCCATACCTTACTGGAATATTCAGGTTTCTCTGTCCTTGCAGGGTTTTCGAAATAGAATAGTTTACTGCGATTTTTGAATCACCCTGTGTTTCACAAATTACAACAGTCCATCGAAACTTTGGTAAAGGTGGAAATGATCTGTACAGATCGACTGCTTGTGGAAACAACTAACACTACTCCATCACACTGCAGGAATGTACTACGTTTCCTCAAATAATTTTTTTGAGCACTAGAGGTTAAAGAGGTAGAAAATAACAGGGCTTTCAATACTCATTGCCTATTCAACATACAACCCAACTATGTAAACTTGTAAACTGATAATAACACTACCTACTGGCTGCAGAGGCTATACTACATTATGATTATACGCATATATCACACAAAGAAACTAACAATATCTTGCTGTTGAGAAGCATACATATTCATGAACCCCCATTGACCTACTATCTGAAAACTCCCATCAAATTATTACACGAAAAGTATTTTATATGCCATTTAGTATAGCACTGCCTTCTTCTATTAGATTCGTTTATCAGAAAATTAATTTGGCACGGCACAGAGCACAAAACAGTAGAATCTGATCAGTATGCAATTTTTCATACTGACTGAGACAGGCAGAGAGGGATATACACTGAGGCAGACGGCGAAGGAGATGGAGAGAGAGAAAGGAGGTGAAAGTGAACACAAAAAGGTGGAGGTGATGGACGGAAAGACAGAAATAAGAGGAGGAGAGGTACAGAAAGAGGAGGGGTAGATGAGTATAAGTTAGTAAGTGGAAGTAGATAGGTGAATGAGAGATAGGAGGAGTTCAAATGTTCAAATGTCTGTAAATCTATCGGACCAAACTGCATGGTCATCAGTCCGTAGCTTACAAACTACTTAGACCTAGATAAAGTAACCTAAGGACAATACACACACCCATGCCCCAGGGAGGACTCGACCTCCACGGCGAGCAACCGCTCGCTCCGCAGCGAGGCGCTTTGGACCGCTCGGCTACTCCACCGCGGCGATAGGAGGAGTCTGTGGACAGAGAGAGGAGGGGGGAAAGAGGAGAAAATGGGCAGAGAGGATGAGTAAGTTGACAGAGAGAGGAAGAGAAGACAGAGGACGTAAATAGAGATAGAAATAAATGGACAGGTAGGAGATGGAGAGATATAAAAAGAATCTCTGGAAAGAGAGTAGGACGAATATCGAGGAAAATTGCAGAGGAGGCGTAAGTAGACACAGGGAAGAGGAAAAGAAGAAGGAGGAGGTGGGCTGAGAGAGGAGAAAAAAGAGCACAGCTAGGAGGAGGTGCAGGGAGAAAGAGTAAATGGCAGAGAGAGGAAAAGGCTATGAACAGACAGAGGAGGTCACTGAACAGAGGAAGTTTTCTAGGTGGGCTGAAAGTCCTTTAAGAGGAATTCAACCATCATTACTGCTATGGAAACAAACAGGGGAAGGACAGAGCGAAGAGAAGTCGGTGGACAAAGAAAATAAGAGATTATGGACGAGGTGAGGAAGAGGAGTAAGTGGAGAGAGAGAGAGAGAGAGAGAGAGAGAGAGAGAGAGAGAGAGAGAGAGAGGAAAGAGGGAGAGAGTGAGAGAGATAGAGGAAGGGTTGGTGGTAATCAAAGAAATGCGGAGTAAGAGAAGAATGGACAGAGAGAGAGAGAGAGAGAGAGAGAGAGAGAGAGAGAGAGAGAGATGAGGAGTAAGGGCACGGAAAGAGAAGGAGCAGACGAACAGGAGGAGTAGGTTGACAGACAGTGGGTGATGGAGAGAAGAGGGAAGAAAAAGTAGACAGAGCGAGAAATGGGAGGAAATGGACCGATAGAGGAGGAGTAAGTGGAGAAAGAGAGGGGGGGTGAGAGGAGGAGAAGGAGATTAAGAGAAAAAGAGGAGAGCAGCAAATGGAGATAAATAGGTGGAGGGGGAGGCGGGAGTAAACATTGATTATGTAAGAGGTGCAGATGAAATGAGACAGGTAGAATGGAGACATGTACCAACGTTTATATCAGTAGGATGGATAGATGGAGTATTTTGAGGGAAAGAAGAAGAAAGAACAGGAGGAGGCTAAGGTAGACAGAGGGAAAGCACAATATGGAAACGAAGAAGAGGAAGAAGTGAGTAGAGGCGAGAGGGTGAAACAGCTGGATAGAGGAAGGAAGATTAGAGTTTAACGTTCCCTGGAATATCGTGATCGTTAGAGCACATGCTCGGAGCCACGCGAGAGTAGCCGAGCGGTCTGGATCGCGCGGCCTCCCTCATGGGGGGTTCGAATCCTCCCTCAGGTATGGATGTGTGTGTTGTCCTTATGTTAGTTTAACTTAAAGTAGTTGTAAGTCTAGGGACTTATGCCCAAAGTAGGTTGGTCTTATAGAATTACAAGCATTTGAACATTTTTGTACATGCTCGGATAATTGTTGTTTGGGGTGAGTCACAAAATCGGCCGTGACATTCGAGTGGAACCATCCCAACATTTGCGAGATAGAGAGAGGCGCTGGATTAATAGAATGTTAGAAAAACTAAATACCCGAGCAACGCCGGGTTTTCGGCTATCTTTGAACGTTTGCCTTGACGTTGCTTTCTCTACGGCATAACGTTTGTCACACTTGAAAATGGCCTAATATAGAGGCCGAAACCGGTATTGTGGGGCTTAAATAAAGCACCAATAAATGCAACTGGAGCTGGACTTTCATTAAATTATCTTTTGAACGGCGCGGTCTTTTCCAGAGCTGCACCTGCCGCCGAAGACGACGACGGCGGCGACGCACGCGCACACGCCGCTGACGCCGCGCAAGAAGCTGCAGGCGCACCACAAGGAGCAGGCGGGCGCGCACGCCAAGCGCAAGAAGGGCCGCGTGCAGATGCGCCAGCCGGCCGACGCCCAGGCCGAGGGGCAGGCGGACGCGCAGCGCGAGCCGCCGCAGCCCGCGCTCGACGCCAACGCGCTCGCCGCCGCCGCCGCCCCCGCCACCACCGCCGCCACGCCGCCGGGCGGCCGCGCGCCGCACCACGCCGCCCCCACCAGGCCCACGCTGCTCTACCAGGCGGCCGGCGCCCCCACCTCCACCCGTCTTCCGGCGCTCTCCCTCTTGGTGGTAGCCGTCGCCTCCGCGCGGTCGGCCGCCCTGGGCGTCTAAACCCTGCACAGTGACGAGGCCACCGAAGCTCGCAGTAGCGCCAACCGGAAGGCTACGTTCGACACTGACGTCTTGTTTGTGCTGACAATTTATCACAAAGTAGTCAGGCATACCTGTCTGTTAATTCAATTCACATGAGGCCACAGTGTCGTCCTGAAATTCTAAGTAAGTCAGCCTCATCGGGAGGTATCAGCGCTACGAATCTACTCGCCCGAAGAATTCATGTGGCGTGAATCAGTCCCCAACAGTGTCCCAACAACTTATCCGGCCTTTGCTCTTTGCAGAGTACGAATATTCAGATTGTCGTCAACTGGGTAACCATTTGAAGGAGAATCTGTTACTTATATATAAAGAGAGTTTTCTCAGAATTTGGACTGTCCCCAATAGTATATAAACAATTAAAGACATAGAGAGCATACGACCTTGTCATATATATTCGTTGAGTTCGGTATAATCAGGCCTTTTTTTTTTTTAATTTCTCTTTTCTTTACTGTGTTAGGTACTATGTGACAGCTCCTGACCAGCGATACAGAGCTGTTCTTCAAATACGTCTAGCATCGAACAAATTGATTTTTGCAACATACACAGGGAAGGAAAACATTGGCAACGCAGAGTTACCTTTATTCGTATTCATACGGGATTAATGATTTAGTTATACCATTGAAACAGCCTTGTTAGTATTTTGACAACAGTCATGTAAAACTTTTTTTAAAGAATTCACTACCATTTCACTGAAATATTGTTTATTTCCAAAACCAGGTTTCGAGCTTATGTCATTATCAAGTGATAAAACTCTTCAGACAGGTTTTTACTATGTCATTGTCATGGCAATGAAATCGTTAGGACAAGTCTATGTCATTAAAATAAAATGGGTATCTATGATATGTTAATGACATGGACTTATCAACTTGTTATAACGATTTTATTGCCATGAAAATAACTTAGTAAAAACCTGGCTGAAGAGTTTTATCACATGATAATTACCTAAGGACGAAACCTTGTTGTGGAAATAAACAATATTTCAGTCAAATAGCAGTGAATTCCTTTTAAAAAAACCTGGTTAGTGTTTTGTCCAAGAAGTCTGTAATCTACGATTGAGATGAGTCTCCGAAACAAGTGTCTCGTTTTGATAGATCCAACAGCATTTATGATGTCGAAATACCTCACTTTATATGAAATTAGACTAAATAGCTGAAAATATTTTTGTTTGCTTGTATTATAATATTTTGCACAACAAGCCTGCTTGCTTCGCCATATTTCCAGTTTCAAGTGCTCGTCTGGGTGTGATTTACGGATATATAGAGTCAAATGAGTGACCTAGTCTCATCCTTCTTTCATTATATATTGCTACCAATCACGTAATTCCAGGAAATTTCCGTGGTTTTTTGACATTTCAGGTGCATTAAGCACCTATGTACCTGAACTATAAAAATAAATTAGCATGGAAGTTTCCTACGTATTATATAACCATACGTGATTGGTATCATAACAAAACAAACTTCACAGTAGGTAACTTGATGCAACTGACCGTCAGTCATACGTAGATGAGCACTTCAAAATGGCAATAGTCCGAAACAAAATATTATAATACAAGCATATAAAAATATTTCCAGCTACTTGGACAAATTTCATACTAAAGTGTGTACGTTTATTAACACAGGTAATTATTACCGAATAGTGTATATATTCATAGAACGAAAATAATAGGTCTCGGTAGCATCAACATGGGTCTTATGAAATGAATAGAGATACATCACCACTCCAGGTTCATCCAATCGTGACTAACGGCATGTAAACTGCTGAAAAAATATTGTTTGTCATGCCGCAAACCAGATGAACCCACTGACAAAATATTGGATTTCGCCCCTTTATTCCCTCTTGGTATTTTCGTAAGAGAAAGCTGTGGTATGTTGCAGTGTAATAAAGGGTCGGTGATTCGTGCGGGTTATACTTATGGACCCTTATAGGTATAGACATATTTTTACAAAATCCCAAATACTTTTAATAGTCAACAATATCTACAACACATCACAATGAAAACGAACTGTGATGTGGTTGATGTATATGCTGAAAATTCGGCAAGAGACAATGTGTTATTCCTCAGTGAACTCACATATGACTTGCATGTAACTCAACTATTCATGAGTCATACTGTCCAACTCTTACACAGCAAAACTGTTCTTTTTTTTCCAATGTTAAAGTACTACTACCGCTGTCAGATAAACAATCACGAGACATGACTGGGCACTGGTGAATGTAAACTCCAGAAGAAAGTATATAATGAACCCAGCTTCTCTTCATCGCATTGCCTTTCGAGTGAATGGAACAAACGCAGAGTGATGTGGAGTTATTTTCAGTACATTAGACATATAAATACAGATTGAGATAAGATATGAAGCTACAAGTCATTGTAGACCATAAAAATAATACACAAAATACCCATAAAATTACGAAAATAGTCCCTCTGGCCTTCGCATAAACTCTCCCTACACGAACACTTCCCTTGATTACCAAAATACCTGTACTAACATTAAGCACCTTTCATCGTTGCAGTTACAGAGGTAGTACTGTCTATAACAATTTTCTGATGAGTTACAGTGCCGTAATGAACAAGGTTGTCTGTTCGTCTTCTTCTTCTTTTTCCTCATTTTCCAATCGAGGATTAGGCCTGATGGCCTATTCCGGCGTCATTGTCTTCTCCTCGGGCTTTCCACAGTATTTATTCCAATGTGCGTCGCTCAGTACTTATAATCATGATTATCTACATTGTTTACACAGTTGGCATCACTTATTACTAAATTGGTCGTAAACCTGTTATAGTTATAACATTTTTCCTGTAGATATTAGGTCAACGTATTTCTTGGTCTAGGCTTCTCCTAAGTCAGCACAAATTTAGTTTGGCGCATTTGAAAGAATTATCTCTGATAATAATTTGTGGTATTTCTTACCATTTTATGATATGTCGCTTACTTTTATTTTCTCTGTTGATGACATATAAATAATATAATGAAGAATCAATAGGCCCAAAATAGGAATCAACAATGTTTTTAGGTAATTGTATTTCAAAATATCGAGTCAGTTATACTGTAAAATTTTGGAAATGGGTGTATCGATGGTTCTGATTTCTATGTTGAAATGTGTAAAGGTGTGGGGTATTTTAGACGGATACTTTTTTTTTCTCTCACCGATGGATTCCTTGTCATGAGTGACTCAATAAACCAGGGTAGATAACTGTACATGTACAGGGATAATTATGTCAATGAATAGCAAGTATTAGCAATACTAAAAGACTTCATATGAAGCTTATCAAAAACCACAGAAGTGAGTTGGTTTATAACTTATGTTCGGTTTTCTCGTTGGTGCTATGGTTCCGCAAGTGGAAGTGTATTGGAAAGAATCCAATCTTGTGTGACTGTCTCTCTCTCTTCATTCGAATGGGAGGAATTCGAGTGTAGTGTCTGAGGATTTGTTTCGTATGTTTGGAAGGAAGAAGGAGATGGAGAAATCTATGAATGAGGTAGGGATGAAGGGGTATGAATTATGCGTTTTAGAGGCTAGATTCTCCAGATGAGCGACAGATATTTGGAGCTTGTTGAAAGTTAACTGGCTGACGTGGTACATCCTTCGATAACTTCAGTTAATATATGTAAAAATAATATTGCCACAATACTTTCATGACATAAATTTCAAAAGATGGTGAGTAATTTATACAATGTTAATAATGGGTAAACTACTGAAAATGCTATTATATATTTTTGAGTTCAGACAATTAATACTACAAGGAAGATAAAAAATTAAATCTTCCTCCGTTCTCAGTTTTATTTGAAGACATTCAAACAGTTCATTTTAACACTCTGGTCATCTGTAGGAATCAAAAGGACACAGACAATCATTAATTCTTAAAAGGCAGACACATTTGTGCCGTTGGTCCATCAGCTGTCCAACTGGCTGAGTATTTGTTTTTCAGCTATTATCAATTTGAGATTAAGAAACAAAGAAACTGACACAATGAAATATTTCGAACTGTATCTGAGAAAACGTTTCACATACATCAGACCACATAACTTCTTCAGCATAATATGTAGTACGTATTTATTTTGATACAATAGTTTTATGAATCATTTGTAATTAATGCCTTCTATAAGTTTCCTATTAGTGTTAATTGTATATTGTGGCAAACTGCAAGGTTGAGCAGCGGTATGAGATTGTAAAAGTTACTTGAAGTAGCTGTTGTATGATCATGTGATACAAAATGTCGTGATATGAAGTGCAAATAATCTTTTGTTATGCATGCTGTTGGAGAAATTTCGATATTGAATGCATAATGTGTGAATATGACATTATTTTCTAAGTGTTGCCAAGAGCTAGAATATTTTATGTACTAATGGATATGTGATATGTTAGACAACGTACTCATTCCTGTTATTTGGAGTTGGAAGGCAAACAACCTTATGTACAACGAGCTCTTCCAAAAAGTAGGTCTTTTTAATTGTTAAATATTTCTAAGTTTGTTAAAGTATTCAAATTAGTTCGAAGTATGAACTGTTTCTTCATACAGCTATTTTGGCACATCTTTTTGTTGTGTTTATCTTTTAACCGTTTACATTCCATAACATATAAATTTGTCATCATGTACCATATCGGTATATATTTTTTTGTAACCTAGAAAATTTTATTTAAGAGAGTACCATCACCAGAACGAATTTTCTAAAGGTGTTAATAAGACAATAATGTACATTTGTTGTTTATGTGATTATGTAATATAGCTGGTGTTTATATAATAAATTTTGAGAAGCCTTTATCATTGTTTGACAGAATGAAAAGAAAGCTAATTACCAAACACTTTGAGCCCCATTGCTACACATTTCAGAATTTCTCTGTGTGTACTTCTGTAGATTGCTGTGTGTGCTTCACAAAGTAACTTACTTGTATTGAATACAGGGATCAATATGTTTACAAAATTAACAAATTCTCATCAGTAGCGTAAAATGTATTCCCACTACTTCCCTTTTCGTTTTTTGCTGCAAGGCATTGAGGTTTTATTTCTACAGATCTGGCCTTTCCTTCAGTAGCATTTACTAACATGGAACTTCGTTATTACAAAATATTCACTGGGATCTGGTATTCCCCTAAAATACTGTTTTGTTCCGAATCTATGAACAGTTTTCAAATCCATGTGAAAATATATTTATATACGAGTACAAAAGAATAAACAGATATAGAGCCGCAGTAATACCTATTCTAAACAAATTGTATTCATGGTTGTTCACATTGTTATCAATCTAGTTAGAAGAGAAGAGACATGTACCATCATTCCCAGTAAATTGTCTATGTAAACCCCTTAAAATGTTGTCTTCGATGTTAAAAACAATTTTACTGCTAGAGGTCTGGATGAAAATAAGACGTCTCTTAAACAATCACTAAACAAAATCCTCTTTTCTGGCTCGAAATTAAAATTATTCTAACATAAATTTTCTTTGTATGGCTAACTTAAAAGGATACTTAACATACGTCTTTTCGTGCCACTGTAACTACTAATATATCATTTTAAAACGCTAAAAGCCTCAATATTGTTTTAAAAGTCATTATAGTTAATTTCGTCCATTATGTCACAACTAACCGAACATATCAATATTTTATTGGTTTTATTTTTATATTTTCACCTGGCATAATATTTATATAATTAACATGAACTATTAACACTATTCTATTACAAATTAGTAACTCTATGTTAAACGACAATATTGTACATCATGTAACGGGTAACATTTTTAAAATGCCAATAAAGAAATTTGATTACGTTATCACCACATATCAGTTTATATTTGTATAATTGTAATTCTAATTTCTAGTGGTCATCCTAGAAATATTCTGAAGTATCCAACGGTATGTCTGTATCATACACTATCCACTGTACGTCGTGATACAGGTTTTTTCATCTACGACATTCCTCATAACACTAGAGATTATGAAAAACACAATGAAAGAATGGATACACCGATAATCACTCGCTTTACATCACAACCGGTTGATGTATACAAATGGTACCTTATTTACGTCAAAAGAGTTAACTTCCTTTAAGACCAACACTGCTGGGTAAAGTAATCTCCCTTGTAACGATGACAACACGTGTCTATATATATTAATGCAGTGACACAGGTAACATGCTTATGGTCTGACACATAATGCGCTCCAGTGAGAAGGTAAGACTTTAAAAATGTGACATAGTCTTCACAATATCATCATGATTTAACGCAAACATGAACAACATCTGTCATGTTGACACAGCACATAGTTACGGTTGGACGATAGCATTTACATCCACACCAGGGGGACAGAGATGATGGTTTCATACGCACATACCATTCTGTCGACAGATAATCACATTGCGGAGTTATTTAGGTTTTTTTTCAGACGAATCAGTGTTACAAAACAATGTAGTCATTACTCACCAAAAACCTCTCTTGAAAATGAATAGTTCCCCACGGGTAGATCACACAATTTCACGTAAACACACATGCCGGTTGTGCGTGACTGTAACATACGATCTGCAGTTGCTTGAAGATGGTCTGTTTGTAGCAGCGCTACTGCACCGTTGTTGGTATTCTTGGCACTTCTGGATCGCTGTGGAATATAGTTTCATATTGACTGCTCCGCATCATGATCGATGAAAAACGTTCAGAAAGTTTCCACAAAACATAGTCGGATAAAGCAATTCGAACGAGAGAAATTAAGCCAGAAATAATTATATGGCGAAATCTTGTGTCTATTGACATTTCACTTCGGAACTACCAAGCTTTGACAAGAACTTCGGGCACAGGTAAATGTCAGTCACGAAACTCATCATTCTAGCAGGTGATTCATTGAACTGTTTAGTGAACAGGGCACCATGTAATGAGTTTCTTAAGCACAGCTAAAACTATTTTAGAACTTTGTAGATGGCTGTCAAAGATACATTATGGAGCAGTAGGTACATTTTTGGACCAATGAAATAAGTCAATCCACAAAAACAGTATGTGACATTGCTGCATATTAAAACTAAAACGGGCACAGGCTCTACAGAAACTTCACTATACCATACGCTTGAGCTCTGTCCAATTGCGTATCATAGCCCGGTCCCCTATTTAATAATTTGTTATGAAGTCTCAATTTTAGGAAGTACATTTTGAGAACATGCACAGTACATATACAAAACATATACGAGGGTGAGCCAGTAAATAAGTCGAAAATTGAGCTAGACACACCAGTACTGAGTTTACAAGCCTAAAAATTGCTTTACTTTTCAGTTGACTCCACCAGTAAATTTAAACTTGTCCCATCGTTAGAAAAGGTTTTAAAAGCCAAGAGGTTGAAATTGCACCTTGTAAAATGTTCAAATATTTGTTAAGCTTAAGGGACTTAACTACGGGGTCATCAGTCCCTAAACTTACAAACTACTTATGAACTACTTACGAACTAGGACGGCACAAATATCCATGCCAGAGGGGGGATTCGAACCCCCGACCGTAGTGGCCGTGCTGACCGTGACTGGAGCGCCTCAGTCACCTCGACCACCGCGGCCGGCTGCACCTTGTAAGTTACGCTCTTGAGCTGTAACGTAATTTGGTTCATTAAACCGCTACAACCCACAAGACGGGTGTGTCGTAGTGGTAGAGAAATATGCCTACACAGCGCGCAGTATTGGCGTGTCTACTTAGATTTGCGAGTTATGTACTGACTCACCCTCGTATTTGCTCCTCTTAATGGAGTATGTTATTCCCATTTGTTTATAATTCTTTTTCTAGTATTGAATTAAGAAAAGCTTTCACTGATTTGTGTTCTCTTATGCTGTCGTAACATATTCATCTCCAAATATTATTTTGGTTTGTGGTTTCTTATTACTAACATACAGGAAAAACAATAACAAATACTCACCGAACCATAGGATGCATATTGATTCAAATTTCACTTGCCGTCGTAATTTTTTTCTTGAACGCAGTTGTAATTTTTTTTTTCTCTAACGCAGAGTCGTGTCGTAGCTCCGCAGTGACGACTAGCCACTTCTAAACAAATACAATAGTGCGGATGCACTGCCAATGCTATGACTTTCAGAGTAACCGTATCTGCCACAACCGAATCACATAACCCTCAAGTATTCTCGTAGCGGAATATACAATGTAGTAATAACTTTTAGAGAGAGCAATATGGGAACTGAATACAGAGGCATGATGAGATGCGATAAATAATTTTATAAAGTAGCAGATACTGCTATAGTTATATACATAGAAGGCAGTTCATTCGAAGAAGAAGAAGAGCAACCAGAGACGTAGAAATGCGGACTGTAGGTACAAGGAAGGTAAGAGTGATGAAACCAAAGGACAATCACTGTCTGCAAAGGTCAGCATACAGCAAAATAAGTCACTTAAGAAAGATATAAGAAGGAGGTGCAACAAATCAAGGAGAAATTGATGCGGAAGAAATATAAGAAACGAAAATTCAGATTGCAGAAAAATGACCAAACAACAAGTGAGCGGATGTCTAAAAACCGGAAAGCAAGACAAAAAGTCGAATACAGTAAGCAGGTTGAAGTGGATGTGGGTTGCCGTTCATATTCAGAACTGAAGGGACTTGCAGAGGTCACAGTAACGTGGACAGATGCAACGCACTAGTCGTCTGACTGAATACCACAGCCGGCCGCGGTGACCGAGGGCACTGAGGCGCTCCAGTCACGGTCTACACGGCCACTAAGGTCGGGAGTTCGAATCCCCCCTCAGGCATGGATATTTGTGTCGTCCTTAGTATTAGTTAGTTCATAAGTAGTTTGTAAGTTTAGGGACTGATGACCCCGTAGTTAAGTCCCATAAGCTATTCAAACATTTGAAACATTTTTTTGAATACCACAACATACACAAACTTCACGTGTAATTTCAAAAATCTATGAAATATTTTATCACTGACATCGTCCGCGAAATGATGAAAGGAATAAAATTATTGCTTATTACAATATCGTTGATGACATGGAAAATTTCAGAACCTGTCATCATGCTTAAATTTCGTACTTTTGAACTAATTACTCCCAACATGATTTTCACACTGTGGCTACATCTAGCTACAGCTACGAAATTATTTTATTTGTATGGCGGTTATAAAAAGGCGAAGTCAAAACCTGACCGCCTGAAAATCTCTCATCTTGAATAGACCTGTCCGGGGCTTTCACTGGGATTTTCATCGTCTTCATTAGGATAAAGACATAAAAAGCATGCGTGTAGTACTATTATATTTAGCAAATTTTCCTGTATTAACGTGAATTTTTTTAAATCAAATACACTTGCTTATTCTGTTGCAGCAGGATACGTGCATAATATTATGAAAATAAACAGTAAAAAACAAGAAACAGGGTTGACTAAGATCGCTTCCACTTTATTTTGTCAAGTTTATGCAGTCCTAGGCTGCCATCATAAGATTTCCGAATCGCTTATAGTTCATGAATCACAGGTAAACGTATAGTAATGTATAACATGTCATAATGGTAACCTAGATCTGCAGAGACCGGTCACAATTAAGAATTCTGAAGCGGTTTAGGACAACTGTATTTGCTATTTGTGAAACAATTCATATTCTCTCCTAAAAATTACACACTTCAGAAATAAGTGCATAATATAAAACTAAAGAAATTTTCATATATCCACGTTTGAGCTTCTATGATGTAAGTACGTGAACACTCTCTAAAATTTGGAACATGATCACGGAAATGACACACTCTCACAGTGAAAAAAATGCTAACGTTCGTCTATGTGAACTGTCAATTATACGAAGCTTGAAAACATTAAAAGCTACTGGACTAGTTTGCAAATTCAGTTCTTTTGCTTCCAATAAATCTCCTTTTAGGCTATCTACCAATTATGTTTTTAAACTATTTACCTGTATTTAGAATAACCCAACAATTTTGTATTTGAATTGTTAAACTGTTTCTCTTGTCAAGAATGCAGGCTTTCTCGGAATATCTCGATGATGAAATCTTCTCGGGTTGACAGTCGAGTCAGTGCTTTGTTCTCCGACATCCGGCAACGTTTCGACAAGTTTCTTGAGGCCTGAAGATGGCAGGAAGGAAATTTGCCGAAACGTTCCAGAGAACTAAGCAATGACTTGGTGTTCTTCTTTATTAAAGTAAGTTTTGCAGAAATCTTACACCCTCTGAAGCAGTTATTTACGGATATTCAGCATACTAACAGAGTTGCCATCCGCTGGAGCAATCAGCAACCTGTGATGTATTTCATCGAGCCTCGTGGAGTAGCGGAATTATAAAATTGTAAAAATGTGGTAGAATTTAACGTTCTTTGACTGACGCCTATAAATATCTGATCTAGATCATACACACAAAAAAATCCAGTATTACGTTAATTTTACAACGACGATAAATTAATGACTGACACTGTTTATGGGGCATGCACTTGAATCAGTATGTATTAATAGTCTTCGGGTATAAATGATACGATGGAACCTACTTTTTAATCTCTCAGGAAGTTTCATATCATTGCACACTCCGTGGCTGAGTATAGTTTTCTTTATGAAATATTTATACTGCTCTAATATTTAATACAATAATTTATGTTTTTTTTAATATTCAGTATGATTGGCACCAGGTAGTTGCAAACCTTCAGCTGATATTAAAATATAATTGATCATCTTCCATTCACTGCAATATAAAGGAGAAGAAACTGGTACATAAAAAAATTCGATGAACAGTGACTAAAAGTCTTATTTTAGTTATTTGCAAAAATTTTAAAGTTATTACAACAATATGTAATAGCAAGAACAAATTTGAATTTTCTTAACAGCAATGAGAAATGATATTCTTTGAACTTCATTAAATCGATATTCTTTGAACTTCATTAAATCGTCTAAATAAAAAATTACCAGAATATAAACAGCGATAGCAATACGTACGAAATATCTTTTACCCGCTCCAAAATGTTCAAATGTTTGTAATTCTATCGGACCAAACTGCGTGGTCATCAGTCCGTAGCTTACAAAGTACTTAAACCTAGGTAACTGACATAAGGACAAACACACACATCCATGCCCCAGGGAGGACTCGAACCTCCACGGCGAGCAACCGCGCGCTCGGCAGCGAGACAGTTTAGACCGCTCGGCTACTCCACCGCGGCTTACCCGCTCCAAATTTACATTTACCGCACAGTTGGCGCGAATGCCTTAATCGCGGAAGTATCTGGCTAAGTGTAACGGGGTCGTGATTGGAAGGGCCTCGCAGTAATTTTATTTTCCTGTGTTAGCTTTTCTTCCAGTTTATATATTTATTTTGCGCTAGGGTGTGTATTCGACTTAAATTTGCCGTTAAGTAACAGTGTAGTCTTCCTGTGAGTGAATCGCGATTGTCGTCTGTTCGTTTTGATCGTATCTGCAGTCTATGGAGCTTGGCCATTGTCTGTTTTGACGCCGTTACGTACAGAGCGCAGTGCACTTCCATATCTCGTTAATGTAACCGGCTTCTGGTTAAAAGCGACAGACAGTAATTTCATTTGCGACCAACTGCAGGTGGTGGCTCATGTCTGTACAAACGATGTGAGGGGGTCTGGATCGGAAGAGATTTTCTCCTGTTTGGAGCGACTGTATGAAGTGGTAAGACTACCTGTCTTGCTTGCAAAATGAAAGCAGAGCTCACCATCTGCTATTCAGACAGCCAGGCAGCCCTGAGATCACTGGCAGTTTCTGCAGCATCGTCTAAAATTGTTGCAGAATGTCACAGGGTTCTGGTGGAGCTAGGGGAAAGCAATAGAGTAAACCTATTGTGGGTCCCTGGCCACTCGGGGATCAGTGGCAAGGAACAGGGCGACAGATTAGCCAGGATGGGGGCAGAGACTCCATTTATTGGACCGGAACCTTCCTGACAATCACCAAGGCAATGATGACATTGGAGCTACGTAACTGGCTCAGAAGACAGCATGTAGAATATTGGATCAAAGTCCATCAACAAAAACATGGCAAGGTAATGATGCCAAAGCCATGTTTTAAAAGAAGCTCTGCCGGCCGCGGTGGCCGAGGGGACTGAGGCGCTCCTGTCACGGTCTGCACAGCCACTATGGTCGGGGGTTCGAATCCCCCCTCGGGCATGGATATTTGTGCCGTTCTTAGTCTTAGCTAGTTCATAAGTAGTTTGTAAGCTTGGGGACTGATGACCCCGTAGTTAAGTCCCATAAGTTCTACAAACATTTGAATTTGAAATTTGAATAAATGAAGCTCTGCAATCCAGGGTCTGAACAGGAGAGATTATTAGACTCAAGGTTGGATTGCTGACAGGCCATGGGAATTTCAAAAAACACCTACGTACAATGGGAATAACAGAAGAGGACCCTAAATGTATGATATGTGATGACGGTGATGAAACTGCATCACATCTAATCTTCGAATGCATTGCATTGGGGAATAAAAGGCACAGAATATTTGGGACAACTAGACCCGAAGAATTTGTGTCTAATAAAGAACTGGTAAAGGAACTCCTTGCACTGTTCAAGGGCATTGGTTGGCTTTATATACAGGGAGCGATACCGCACAATAAACGTAGTATCGGTGCGGGCAGTGGCGGGTTGGACCTAGACTGTTTTGGCTTCCGTGAAAATTCAATCAATCAATCAATCAATCACCATCTGCAGCACAGTTGACAGGACCGATTGTGGACCTCTGGTACTAAGCCGATTGGGAGGGGGGGGGGGTCTGAATCAGAGGATTAGACGGCTCTGCAACCACGTGTATTGCAGATTCCCTGACTTGCCGCATCGGATAGAGGGATTCCGGGTTCTGCCGAATAGGTCCGGTGTTCAATACACGCAGGGGTTGTGTGGCGTGGACTGGGTGGTTTCAAATATTGCTGGTCATAGGTAGGATGAACACAGATCTAAAAACCACTGGTCTAACAGTTGTAACTTGTCGTAGCTTTGGGGGAGGGTACCAGAGCTCTAAGCGCTAATAGAAAGTCCGTAGCGTACAAACCACTTAAACCTAGGTACACTAACCTAAGGACAGACACACACACCGATGCCCCAGGGAGGACTCGAACCTCCACGGCGAGCAAACGCGCGCTCCGCAGCGAGGCGCCTTAGACCGCTCGGCTACTCTACCACGGCAACTGATCTCATTGTAGGTAGTACAGCTGAAATTTTCGCACAGTGGAAAACGGTATATAGAACGCATATTTTGAAGAAAAGAGGTGGTGGCGTATTTATTGCTGTCACAAGCGGTTTGGCGCGGCGGAATGGCCAAGCGCATTGAGGCGCTATGCTCCGATGCACGGGGTCGTTCCCGATCGGGGTTCGAATCCCCCTCGGGCATGGATGTTCGTGTTGTCTTTACTATAAGGTAGTTAATAAGTAGTTTGTAAGTTTAGGAACTGATGATCTCACAGTTAATTCCCTTAAACTTAAACGTTTCACAAGCGCTTTATCCTGTAACGAAATTGAAGTAGATAGTTCCTGTCAGTTGGTGTGAGTGGACGTTTTACCTGAGCACTGGAATAAATTAATTTTGCATCTTTTCACCAATCTCCTGATTCATCAGACGATTCGATGGCAAAAATGTTCAAATAAATCTTGCATCAAATTTCAAAAACGTACCCCAAACCAAACAATTTTAATTGGTGACTAACTTACCCTTGATAAGTAGTCAAAAATATGAGTTCAAAACCGGAGGTCAGCATAAAACATCGTCCGAAATTCAACTGAAAGCATTCTCTGAAAATTATTTCGAGCAATAAGTTCATGAACCGCTAAAATATTAAATGGTTCTGAAAATATACTTAACCCCCTAGCAACAAATAATCAGTAGATAACAAAGAGCATGGAAACAGAAAAGACACAGGGACTGTCGTAGCTACATTGAATATCGAAATTTCCGATGCCATCATAATTAAACGAACAATATACTCATTTAAAAAAGCAAATAAAATACGCTTAACGTTTTCCTGAGTGAGACTCTACAGACTAATAATCTGAGTAAAAATCAGATGTTGCTTACATTCAAAACAGATTCATAGCAAATAAACCAAGAAAAGATGGGCTGACCTTCAGTGGCACACAAAACAAGTTAAAACACTCTTGCAAAACCGAAGAAAAGAGTATGCCAAATTTAAACAGACACCAAGACCCACAGAATGGCAGTCTTGTACATAACCTTGTAATTTAAGTTGAACTTCAATGTAAGAAGCTTACGATAGTTTCCACAATCAATCCCTGTCACATAATTTGGTAGTAACTCAGAAGAATTTTGTTTTTATGTAAAATATACTAGCGGCAAAAGACAGTCAATACCTTCACTATGCGATAGTAGTTTTGATGCTAAGGATGACAGATTTGCTAACACAGAATTGCTGAACACGGCTGTCCGAAATTCCCACCAAAGAAGAAGCAAATACTCCAGCATGTATAATTTAGAATGGAGTATTAGATCAACTTAAATCACTTAAGTGAAGTAAGTCACCCGGTCCAGATTGTGTACCGATTACGTTCCTTTCAGAGTATGCTGATGGAATAGTTCCATATCTAGCAATCATATATGACCGCTCGCTTACCGACAGATCTGCGGCGCACTAGTCACGTTCTGCACGGCCACTACGGTCGGGGATTCGATTCCCCCGTCGTGCATGGATATTTGTGCCGGCCTTAGGATTAACTAGTTCATAAGTAGTTTGTAGGTTTCGGGACTGATGACCACGTAATTAGGTCCCATTAGTTCTACAAACATTTGAACATTATACCGATAGATCTGTACCCAGAGAGTGAAAAGTTGCACAGAGCACTCCAATATTCAAGAAAGGCAATCGCAGTGATCCTATTACAGGACTATATGATTGACGTCGGTTTGGAACAGGATTTTCCTGAAACCTCATGAACTACCTCGAAGAGGTCGACCTATTGACCCATAGTCAACAGGGTTTCAGAAAGTATCGTTTCTCTTCACTCTCACGATATGGACAAGGGATCTTAGAACGATTCCGTAATCTAGATTCCCGGAAATCTTTTGACACTGTGCCACACATGAATCTTCTAATCATATTGTTGGCCTATGGAATATCGCCACAGTTATACTATTTTAATCTTGGTTTCTCTCAGCAAGGACGCAGTACTTAGTAACTAACGTTATGTCATCGAGTAAAACGGAAGTGATATATGGCGTTCCCCAGGGATGTGTTCGTCATCTTTGTAAACGATTTAGGAGACAACCTGAGCAGTTCTCTTACAATGTACGCAGAGTGCTGTTTTTTATCTGTTAGCATAGTCAGCAGAAGGTGAATAGCAACTGCGAAATTATTTAGATACGATATCTGAATTGTCCAAATATTGGTAATTTACCGTAACTAAAGAAAAGTGTGCAGTCATCCATATGAGCACAAAAATAAATCCGTTAAACTTCATTTATACGATAAATCAGTCAAATCTAAAGGCCGTTAATTATACCAAATACCTAGGACTTACAGTTACGAACAATGTTGACTGGAAAGAACCCTCAGTTAATATCGTGGGAAAGGTGAACCGAAGGCTACGTTTCATTGGCAGAACACTTACAAAATGCAATAATTCTATTGAAGAAACTGCCTACACTACACTCTTGCGTCCCATTTTGGAGTGTTGTTGCACATTGTGTGATCTCCACGAAGTGTGACTGACGGAAGACCTAGAGAAAGTTAGGAAAAGGGCAAATCGTTTTGTATTATCGCGATTAGCGGAGAGTGTCACAGAAATTATACATGATTTGGGATGGAAATAATAACAAGATTGGCTTTCGTCGTTGCCGCGAGATTCATTTACGAAATTTCTTTCACCAGCTTTCTGTTCCAAATGGGGACATATTTTGTTATCACTCACGTACGTGATCATAATAAAAAGAGAAAAATCCGATAAAAATGGAAAGATATAGGTGTTACTTTTTCCCGCACACTATTACAGAATGGAACGGTAGAGAAAAATCATAAAAAGCGATTCGATAAACCCTCAGACACGTACATAAATGTGATAAGCGCAGTATGTATGTATATGTATGTGTATTATAGATGAGGTATTTGTAAAGAGTTGTTGTTGTTGTTGTCTTCAGTCCGTAGACTGGTTTGATGTAGCTCTCCACGCTACTCTGTTCTGTGCAAGTCTCTTCATCTGAGAATACGTTCGGCAACATACATCCTTTTGAATCTGCTTACTATATTCGTCCCTCGATCTACCTCTACGATTTTTACCCTACACGCTTCCTTCTAATTCTACGTTGACAATTCCTTGATGTCTCAGAATGTGTCCAACCAGTCTATCTCTTCTCTTAGTCAGTATATGCCAGAAAATCCTTTTCTCCCCGATTCGGTTAAGCACCTCCTCATTAGTTACGTGTTCTGCCCATCTAATTTTTATCGTTCGTCTGTAACCCCACATTTCAAAAGCTTCTATCATCTTTTTATCTGATCTCCTTATCGTCCACGTTTCACTCCCGTACAATGCCACATTCCAGACAAATGCTTTCAGAAAGGACTTTCTAACATTTAAATTAATATTGGATGTTAACAAGTTTCGATTCTTTAGAAACGCTTTTCTTCCCATAGCCATTCTGCATTTTGTATCTTCTTTACTTCGGCAATCAGAAGTTATCTTGCTACCCAGATAACAAAATTCATCTACTACTTTTATTGTCTCATTACCTAATCTAATTCCTGATTTTCTGACATTGAATTCCATTATTTTCGTTTTACTCTTGTTAATGTTCATCTTATATCTTCCTTTCAAGACACTGTCCATTCCATTCAATTGCTCTTCCAGATCTTTTGCGGTCTCTGACAGAATTACTACGTCATCAGCAAACTTGAATGTTTTTATTTCTTCTCCCTGCACTTTAATGCCCTCTCCAAATATCCCCTTCTCTTCATTCACTGCCTGCTCAATGTACAGATTGAACAACATCGGGGAAAGGTTACAAGCATGTTTTACTCCCTTCCCACCTCTGCGTCCCGTTGTTGCCATTAGACTCTAATAACCACTGTCCGGTTTTTGTATAGGTTAAATATAACTGTTCGCTCCCTATATTTTACCCCTTCTACCTTCAGAATTTGCAATAGTGTATTCCAGTCGACAATGTCAAAAGCTTTCTCCAAATCGACAAATGCAAAAAACGTAGGTTTCCCTTTCCTTAGCCTATCTTCTAAGATAAGTCGTAATGTGAATATTGACTCCCGTGTTCCTACATTTCTCCTAAATCCAAACTGACCTTCCTCGAGGTCGGATTCCACAAGTTTTTCCAATCGTCTGTAAATAATTCGTGTTAGTATTTTGCAAGCATGACTTATTAAACTGATAGTTCTGTAATTTTCACATTTGTCTGCACCTGCTTTCTTGGGAATTGGAATTACGATATTCTTCGTGAAGTCGGAGGGTATTTCCCCTGTCTCATACATCTTGCATACCAGTTGGTACAATTTTTTTCACAACTGGCTCTCCTAACTATATCAGCAGTTCAGACGGAATATCATCTACTCCAGGGGCCTTGTTTCGACTCGAGTCCTACAGCTCTCTGTCAAATTCTTCTCGCAGTATCATATCTCCTATGTAATCTTCCTCCACTTCGTCTTCCATTTCTAGAATAGTGCCTTCAAGTTTAATTCCTTGGTATAGACCCACTCTACATATTTTCTTCTACAATTCAGCTTTTCCCTCTTTGCTTAGTACAGGTTTCCGTCTGAGTTCTTGATATTCATACAGCTACTTTTCTTGTCTCCAAATATCTCTTTTATTTTCCTGTAGGCGGTATTTATCTTTCCCCTACTTATGCATTCTTCTACGGTTCCGCATTAGTCCTCTAGCCACTCCTACTTAGCCAGTCTGCACTTCCTGTCAATCTCATTTTTCAGATGTTTGTACTCCCTTTTTCCTGTTTCACTTGCTGAATTTTTATATTTTCTGCTATCATCAGGGATTTCTATTAGTCCTTGTTCTTCTGTCTATATGATCCTCTGCTGCCTTTATTACCCTATCTCTTAAAGCTACCCATTCTTCTTCTACTGTGTTAGTTTCCCCTGTTTCAGCCAATCCTTGCCTAATGCTCCCTCTGAAACTCTCAACCACATCTGGTTCCTTCAATTTCTCCATGTTCCATCTCCTAACCTTTCTACCTTTCTGCAGACTCTTAACTTTTAATCTGCAGTTCATAATCAATACGTTATGGTCCGAGTATATATCTGCCGCTGGATGTGTATTACAGTTTATAACCTGGTTTCTAAATCTATTCCTTACCATTATAAAGTCAATCTGGTCTCCTGGTCAATCTGGTCTCCTGGTCTCTTCCACGTATACAGCCTTCTTTCATGATGATTAAACGAAGTGTTGGAGATCATTGAATTGTGCTCTGCGCAAAATTCTACCAAGCGATCTCCTCTTTCATTCCTTTTCCCAGTCCATATTCACCTTATTTCCTTCTCTTCCATTTCCTACTACCGAGTTCCAGTCCCCCTTCACAATCAAGTTTTTGTCTCCCTTAATTTTCTGAATGATTTCTTTTATCTTCTCATACATTGTTTCGATATCCTCATCATCGGCCGTGCTAGTTGGAATATAAACTTGCACTACTGTGGTCGGTGTTGGCTTCGTGTCTATCTTTACTACGATAATGCGTTCACTATGCTGCTCATAGTAACTTACGCGCAATCCTATTTTCTTATTCATTATCAGACCTACTCCTGCGTTACCACCAACTGATTTTGTATTGATAACCCTGTACTCACCTGACCAGACATCCTGTTCATCCTGCCACCGAACTTCACTAATCCCTACCATATCTTACATTAACCTATCCATTTCTTTTTCAAATTTTCTAGCTTACTTACTCGATTAAGGGTTAGAACATTCCACGCTCCGACCCGTAGAATGCCTCTTTTGTTTTTCTTGATGACGACATCCTCCTGAGTAGTCCCCTCCTGGACGTCCGAATGGGGGACTATTTTACCTCCGGAATATTTTAAACAAGAAGACGCCATCATCATATAGTCATACAGTAGAGCTGCATGTCCTCGGGAGAAGTAACTACTGTAGTTTCCCCTTGTTTTCAGCCGTTCGCAGTAACTGTGTGGCAAAGCCACATTAGCTGAAGTTACAAGCCCAGCTCAGTCAATCATCCGGACTGTTGCCCCTGTAAGTACTAAAGAGGCTGCCGCCTCTCTTCAGGAACCACATGTTTGTCTTGCCTCTCCACAGATACCCCTTCACTGTGGTTGCACCTATGGTACGGCTATCTGCATCGTTGAGGCACGCAAGCCACCCCACCTCGGCAATGTCTGTGGTTCATGGGGTGGTGTACAGAGTAAACAATTCAATTCAGTAATATAAGGAATTCCAGAGAAGGAGAAAATGATGAAATTTCTGCGTAAAAAACTTCATTCACCTGAAGTAAATTAAGAGGCAAATGTAGTCCTCACATATCGATGATAATAATTACAAGGAGAAGTATTGAGTTAAGATTAGTGCTACCGACGGACTTCCCACCTGAGTCTTCTGCTTGCTATGTAGTAGCTTTTGCCATTCAGCCATCGTGGCGTTATGCAAAACGCAAATGCACGGAAACACCTGCTAATGTCACTCCAGAATTGAAGTTTATTTCGTAGAGTGGGACGTACGTATTTATTACGTGTATTCGTGGTGTTCATAACGAGATGGTCGCTGATTGGTGAATGCGACAGCGTAACAATGATGAAACCCCATTTTCGAATCCCAGCTGTAGCATCAATCTTAATTAAAATTCTTTACGTAATCATTAAATTAACACATAATTATACTTAATATATCTTAATTAACTAATCCTAGGCTCACAAACTACTTCACGTAACTTACACTAAGAAAATCACATACACACATGTCCGAAGGACGACTCGAACCTCTGGTGATTAGGCCCGCTCAGTCTGGAGCATGATGCTGTAGATAACGGGGCCATTCTGTTATGGTTGTTACTGAAATGTGAGATAAAGTTTACAACTTTTGATCGACTGGTGACTGTAAAAGGAAAAACAATACAGCTCCACAGAATAACTGATACTGCTTATGAAACTACAATCGCCAACATTCTCCTCCTTACATAGGTAGAAAAGATCATCAGAATAAAATACGAGAAATCAGAGCCCGAACGCAAAGATTCAGGTGTTCATTCTTCCCGCGCGCTATTCGAGAATGGAATGGGAGATGAAATAGTATAACGGTGGTTCGATGAACCCTCTGCCAGGCACTTAAATGTGATTTGCAGAGTATCCCATGTAGATGTAGATGAAAGCTCGCATGTATTTCAGAAAATACTGTTTCTGGATATGTTCGAGTGTTGGAACTTAAATAGTGGCCACTATTTATTCAAAACCGGTACAACCGATAGCGTCAGATGTTTGCACCTTCTACTCTCTTTCAAAGTAGTCCCCTGCGTTGTGTAGAACCCGTTACTAGTGATGTGGAAGGCGTAGTATACCGTTAGCAGAATCCTGTTCTGTTGATGGTGCGAATGGAGTGGTCTACTGCGTGACGAATCTCGGAGTTCTGAAGGGAATGCCACGTAGTAGTTGCTTCATCTTCGGAATCAAATCAAAGTCACAGGAACTGAAGTCCGGGGAGTATCATGAGTGGTGCAGTACTTCACAGTCCATCGACCGAACAGAGCAGCCACAGCTTTCTATGTATGCGCCCGCGCATTGTCGTGCAAAATGATGGGTGGGTTGGGCAGAGAGTATCATAGCCTCTTTCGCAAACCTGGCCTCAAGTGATGCTCCAAAAAGCAACAGTAATACTGTGCGTTGACTATCTGCCGTGGAGGAACGTTATGTGTTAGGGTAACACCATCACAGTCGTAAACTAGCATTTACAAATAGCTTCACACACATGAATATGTTAGTCACTTCACCACAAGAAATATCTTCCATAATAAAATCTTTAAAAACAAAGAATTCCAGTGGTTACGATGAAATATCAACAAAGTTAATTAAAGCGTGTTCTTGTGAACTTAGCACAATCTTAAGTTATTTGTGTAACCAGTCTATTATAACGGGAACATTTCCTGATTGGATAAATTATGCAGATATTAAACCTCTCTTCAAGAAGGGGGATAAAGAGATACCAGCAAACTACAGACCCATTTCACTTTTGCCAGCATTCTCAAAAATTATAAAAAAGGTAATGTACAAGCAGCTTCTCAACCACTTAACCACAAATGGCATATTGTCTAGAACACAGTTTGGATTTCTGAAAGGTTCCGATATCGAGAAGGCTATTTACACTTACACTGAGAATGTACTTAATTCACTAGATAATAAATTGCAAGCAGCAGGTATTTTCTGTGATTTGTCAAAGGCATTTGATTGTGTGAACCATAACATCCTTTTAAGTAAATTAGAATTCTATGGGATCACGGGAAATGCTGCAAAATGGTTCAAGTCGTACCTCACCAACAGGAAGCAAAGCGTGTCAGTGCAAGTGACTAGTGAATTAGGCCAACAGTCATCATCGGATTGGGAAGAAATTACATGTGGTGTTCCACAAGGATCCATCTTAGGGCCATTGCTTTTTCTTGTGTACATTAATGATCTCTCATCAGTTACACTACCAGAAGCAGAGTTCGTTTTGTTTGCAGATGATACAAGTATTGCAATAAAAAGTACGTCAAGCATAGTGATAGAAAGGTCTGCTAATGATATTTTCATGAACATTAATAAATGGTTTAAAGCCAACTCATTGTCATTAAACTTTGAAAAGACGCACTACATGCAGTTCAGAACATGTCAGAGATTTCCTGACATCATATGCATTAAGTATGAAGAAGAGCAGATAGAAGAGGTTGACAGTATTAAATTCCTGGGATTACAGCTTGATAATAAATTTAGTTGGGAGGAGCACACCAAAGAACTGCAGAAACGACTCAACAAATCTGTATTTTCAATACGGGTGTTATCAGACATAGGAGACATAAAAATAACAAAGCTTGCATACTTTGCTTACTTTCATTCCTTAATGTCATATGGTATAATATTTTGGGGTAACTCTTCAAGTCAGTCAAAAGTCTTCAGAGTCCAAAAACGTTTAATACGTATTATTTGTGGAGTAAATTCACGGACAGCCTCGTCAAAGAACTGGGTATATTAACTACTGCCTCTCAGTATATTTATTCCTTAATGAAATTTGTCATAAATAATACATCCCTTTTCCCAACAAACACCTCAGTTCATACATACAATACTAGAAATAAAAATGATCTACACAAGGACTTAAAAGCGCTTACTTTAGTTCAAAAAGGGGGTCCACTACTCAGGGACACACATTTTTAATAATTTACCATCAAGTATTAAAAATTTAGCTACAAATAAAGATCAGTTTAAGAGGAACCTAAAAGACTTTCTAGTGGCCAACTCCTTCTACTCCATTAGTGAATTTCTAAATTGTACCAAATGATGCATGCACTCATACTATATTAGTATTATTTAAGTGTATGTATTTGTATTTATATTATTAGTATTATCTATTATTCAACTTGTAAATTTTGTTTCTTGACATGTTCCACATCCACGAGGATCCCCTCAACATTGATCTACGGAACAAATAACTAAACTAATCTAATCTAATCTACACAAGTATCACCATCTTTCACATTCTGGGGCTCTGGCGCGCTTTCGGCTTTCTCCGCGACCCATAATTGTATTGGCGTTTCAGTTTTGACTCGTACGATGTGTTACGATATGTCTAAGAAAGCCTCTCTTTCGCGCTCATAGCGCACCAAGTCCGTCTGAGCAGCGTCGTAACACATCCACTTCTGCGTTTCCGTCATTTTGCGCGGATACCGTCGTGATGCAATTTTTCGCATGCCCAGGCGTTACTTCAGGATTCGCTAATCCGGTTTCGTGGGCGAGCTCACAAATCGTCTGGCGTCGATCACTGTTCATTAAAGCGGCAACAGTATGCACTTCTTTAGAGACGTTAGGACGACCTGCACGTTGCATATCTGCCACAGTTTGCCGACCTTCCTTGAAGGCTTTTACCCAACGTGTCACTGTTTTGTACGGCAATGTCGATTCCCCGGACGCCTCTTGAACACCTTGATGACACTGTCGTGCTGTACGACTTATGTTACATTCAATCGTGATCCAACTCCGCTGCTTCCTTTTAGAAAACATAGTGACACCGTGACTAGTTCATAAGATAATGTGTATCCCTCGATTGTACGCACGCCGATGACGTGGGACGAGCGAGTCCATTTGCTCGTAGGTAAGGTAGGTATGTCAACGTGTGCTATCAACGACAATAGTACATTCCACTGCATAGTGTCTCCACAAACGTGTTGGCACTATTTAAGTTCCAACCCTTGTATATCGACTTTTAAAAGGATAAATTGGAAGTTTTATAATTCATATTATTCTGTAAAATTTGAATTCTGTCCTTCATAATATTTTAGAACAAAATAGGAAAAAGATGTATACATATCTCAAATTGATTATAAGAGGTAATCCATCTTATGCTGACTGCAATAAAGAGATTTATTTTACACCAGACGCTTTTCGCTTTTCATTTTTAAAGCATCTTCTGTAGTGGTGTTGTTGTCTCTTCTTTACATCTCACTGCTGTTTCTCCGTCTTGTTGCTTGGATTTGGTTTGTTTATGGCGAGTGGTTTTTGGCTATGTACGGCCATAAACAAACCAACTCTAGCCAACAAGACGGAGAAACAGCAGTAAGATGTCAAGAAGAGACACAAGACAACCACCACAGAAGATGCTTTTAAAATAAAAAGCAAAACGCGTCTTATGTAAAATAAATCCCTTTATTGCAGTCAGCATAAGACGGATATCTCTTATAATCAATTGTAACAGCTGCTGCGGAAGGCGGCTACACAACCAAACATAACATATCTCAAAATTTATTGTGCCCGTCACCGACCAAAACTGTCATATTTATTAGCTTATACATTGAATCGTGAAAAATACTCTCCCGTAAACAACTCGGCTGTTAGTTGGTGGAGCTTTTACGTCGACGTAGCCAGGCCTCTTCCAAAGCGTTTTATAAGGCACCAGAAAGGTACTATTTAGCCACGCACCGACTCTTATATTCAGGATAAATGTAACAACAGTCTAATGATAGGAATGATCACTGAGAAGACAGAAAAACAGAAATCGAGTCGTTGTATGTAAGACTACAACGACTGCGATCTATACCGAGGCCAAAGGAGTAAATGAAAATAATGCAGCGGCTCCAATGAAAAGTTAATAAGTTTAGTGTATCGAAATCTACCTGCTTTGGTAGGAGCGCTTTACATGAGTTATAAATATTTAATATGACTTGAAGAGATGGGTCACAGAAGCGAACAACATATTCTACAAAAAACCGGTGAAACTGAAAACTAACCAAGTAATAATTGCAGACCCTTTGGTGAAGTAGAAGAAGCTATAGAAGTTTTCATCGCTTTAGCGAAATAAAGAGTCACAACAGAAGACGCTATTAAATCTGATAGGATGAAAGTGTTGAACATTGCGATTTCTCAACTCAGGTTACATGCATAAGGGATGGCACGTTAATCACAAAAAACCTGGATAACATAACTCACTGAGGAATTCAGAGAAACACTAAGTTGTACTAAGGCGTTTTCGATGGTTTGAGCAGTTATTTGTCTACAAACTATCATCGATCTGCAAACAGGCACTTGAAAAACACATTGAAACATTTCTTCCAATTTGTTACCATTTTAGAAATGACTTATTTAAAAAATATCTGTATGAAAATATCCCTGAAATGGAATATCTCCTGCAAATGAAACTGTTCCGCGGTTTTTATAAAGGAAAAAATGAAAGAAATATCAATCTAAATGAAATCACTGAGAAAGCCAGATTATATTTTTGAAAGCTATCACTGACCGTCCTATAAAGATTTGAACGGGAGAAATACTTCAGATTAGTGTCGTAGCAGGTACGTGTGCCATGAAAGGTGACTAAATATCTCTGTTTTTAAAATAATGGAAAAATTCGGCACTGTTAAAGAAAAGGTAAGCTACGCACTAAGACATTAAAAAAACCTCTTTTTTTATCTGAATGTTGAAGCAAGACACCCGTGAACCTAAGCGTTGGAGATATCATTTACTATCACCGAATTACCAACAAAGTCCACGGATAGCTCAAATTGTTAAAACTTAAATTTAATAAGTCGGCACAAAATCTCAGGATCGTATTCAGAACAATTATTTAGTATAAGAATGGAATTAAAATTATTACTATTCTGATTACATCTCAAACAATTAGTTGCATAATTAGATGTAATGGCGGAATCCAGTGTCCTGAAAACTAAGTCGCATCACAGTTATCCAGAACAGAACAAACACTAATTGATAATTGTATGGGTAAGTGTGTTTTCTGTTCCCACGAGAGCTGACACCTGAGATGCAATCCATCGTCATTACATTGTTGGATACCAACTTACATTTTACATTGTTAGATATTTCCTCGAAAACTATTTCTCTTGTTAGCTTAGGTCAGCTTCTATTCATAGGTAGAAATGATCATCAGAATAAAATACGAGAAATCAGAGCTCGAAAAGAGAGATTCAGATGTTCTTTTTTCCCGCGCGTTATTCGAGAGTGTAATGGGAGATGTATAGTGTAAGGGTGGTTCGATGAACCCTCTGACAGGCACTTAATGTGATTTGCAGAGTATCCCATGTAGATATAGATGTAGGTAGTTATAATTGTTTCTATTCAGTTTTCAATCTTACGGAACGAGTTGCAACCCATCGTCATTTCATTGTTGGATTCTAACCTGTATTATACATTGTTAGATATTTCCTTGAAAACTGTTTCTCTTGTTTGCTTAGGTCAGCTTCTATTGATATAATTGTTCTATTCAGTTTTAATTCTTACAGTACCAGTTGAAACCAATCGTCATTACATTGTTCGATTCTAACCTGTATTTTACATTTTTAGATATTTCCTTAGAAACTGTTTCTCTTGTTTGCTTAGGTCAGCTCCTGTTGATAGTTATAACTGTTCTATTCTGTTTTCATTCTTACAGTACCAGTTGCAACCCACCGTCATTACATTGTTCGATTCTAAACTGTATTTTACATTGTTAGATTTTTCCTTGAAAAATGTCTCTCTTGTTTGCTTAGATCAGCTTCTGTTGATATAACTGTTCTATTCAATTTTCATTTTTATAGTACCAGTTATTTTACTATTATTTCACAATCTTCATAAGTTTTTTATCGCTGTTTCGCTGCTGCTCTTCCTATTTACATTCACAATATCATTTCATTCCTATTTCACTATAATCAGTTTCTACTGCATCCGTATCTTCTTTTTATGTTTTATTTCCACAGTAACCACTCTTTTGCTTCCAGTTTCTCCTACTACCATGAACCTCTCCCTTCCTATGAATGAAAGCTTTCACGATCCACTGATTGGGTATAAGGCCGTCCAGTGGCAAAATTCGCAGTGTTGTTTTCACCTTCTGTTGTGCGAGACCTCTTCGGGGGCTTTGAAGACCCTGGAGGCTGGTAAAATGCGGAAATGCCTTTACGTACCCATGCGGCTGTCGTGTCCTGAAGTCATCAGACAGTTGTCCTAGACCATGTAAGATCTGGGCATCTGCCTACGACCGCAGAGTCCAGCCGCGTGGCTTACCGCCCACAGAAATGCTTCATTTCTTCAGTTCGCCATCATTTGCCAACAACGTGTGTAGAGAAAATCTAACCATATCGTCAGATTCTGATGATCTATCTTCTTTGGCATGTACAGCAAGAAACGTTTCCACCGGTGTGTCATCAGGGCGAAGCATAGGCCAGACGAAGTGCGCTTGAACTTTCATTGGGTCGCTTCACCAAAAATGGGGACTGTCCAAACCAATAGCTAGTCGTCTAGCGACGACGGTGGCAGAGCGTAAAGCCAATTTTAATCTGATTATAATTAAAATTAAATACTTTTTAAACAGTGGCTAAAAAACTTGAAAAGTTTCTTGGAGATTTACATGACAATTAAAGGAACTACCTGAGGACATTTATATTTATACACTAAATTTTACACAAAAGTAGCCATTGAAATCGGCGGTATATCCAAAGATTGGGATCTGTGAACGTTTACGGAAAATACGTGCAATATATTTATTTCGAAGATGGCGCTGCAAGACGCCGTTGGTTTCCATGGTGATTGATGACCTGAAAGAATCGATAGGCTAGGCTAGTTGATGACGATGTCAAAGACGCGCCAATATTTGGCCATCGTAGTGTGCCAGTAATCAGTCAAAGTAGTTATGAATGTGCATTAAAACTATTACAAAAAGTTGCATGTTAACTGACAAGCTGATAAAACTGATAAAAAATGAATAAAATTGTGTACAGAGTAATAAGATATATAAAATACGAGTAGTACAATCGTTACTGACACCGTAATTTCAGTAACAACAATCTGTTACACAGACATTGCCGGTTTCAATTAATAACAATAATATTAACTTCATCATTTTGAAAATGAAACTGAATAGTAAAAAAATTATATGAACAGTGTCAAATTAGTCATAAAGCTAAAATTACAGTGCAACATATATTTTAATACATTTGCAAAACAATATAATTTATGAAGCAATATACTGTAAACAATGCAATTTCTTACTTGGCAAACGACCGAGTGCAAGACAGTAGCAACATAATTGATTGTTGAACCAATAAATGGATGCTTAAGTATCTTAAATAATGCAGTGACAACTGTAAGTAGTTATTTGGACATAAATATATCAAACCATAAAAACAGTGGAACGTCAGCAAAAATTTAGACAGATCAGAATAGTAAAATAAATTGAAGGAATCCTAAGACCATGATACAATAATATATTGTTGACTGCCACCTACATAGGTAGAAATGATCATGAAAATAAAATACGAGAAATCAGAGATCGAACGGAGAGATTTAGATGTTCTTTCCCGCGTGCTATTCGAGAATGGAATGGTAGATTAATAGTATAAAGGTGGTTCGATGAACCCTCTGCCAGGCACTTAATTGTGGTTTGCAGAGTATCCCACGTTCTCGGATATTATAAAGAAAACCGGTATGGAATTAAAACAACAATTTTGCAATCTGGACTGTTTTTACCTTTCGTATCAAGATTGCTGTTTGTCTCCAGTATTCTTTATGAAATTACCTCCTCATTAGTACGCCATCTACCCACATAATTTTTATCATTCTTCTGTAGCACAATATTTCAAAAACCTCTAACCTCTTACTGTCTGAACTATTTATCGCCCCTGTGTCACTCACAGGAAAACACTCATCATTAATACCTTCAGATAGGACTTCATTATACGTAACATTCGATGTTAGTAAATTTGTCTTTTCCAAAAACGCATTCCTTCCCATTACTATTATGCATTTCATATCCTTTTTCTTGCGACCATCATATGTTATTTTACTGAAAGTAAGAAAACGCATCTACCACCTTTATTGTTTCATTACCTAATCTAATTCTTTCAGCATAGTTTGATTTTCCTGGACTGCATTCCATTACTCTTGTTTTGTTCTTGTTCATGTTCATCCTATATTTTCCTTTCTACACTCTTTTCATTCCGTTCTTAAGTGTCTGACAGAATTACAAGGTCATCGGAAAGACGCAATGTTTTTATTCTTTCATCCTGAATTTTAATTCCTCCTCTAGATTTCTCCTTGCTTTACTTCAAAAATTGCTCAATGTGAAAATTGAATAGCATTGTAGAAAACTACAATTATCTCTTACTCCCTTCCCAACCCGTCTTTCCTTTTCATGCCCTTCAACTTTAATAACTGCTGTCTGGTTTTTGTACAAGCTGTAGAGAACGTTCCATTATCTATATTTTACCCTTGCTGACTTCTGAATTTTAAATACTGTATTCCAATCAACGTTGTAAGAAACTTTCTTCAAATCCACAAAAGCTAGAAATGTAGGTTTGCCTTTCCTTAATCTATTTTCCAAGGTACAGCGTAAGGTGAGTACTGGCTTCCGTGTTACTACATTTCTCCTGATTTCAAGCCGTCCCTCACCGTGGTCACCTTCTAGCAGCGTTTCCATCCTGTAAATCATTCGCATTAAAATTTTGCAATGAATTCTTAAGCTGTTGGTTGTGTAATTTTCATACCTTTCTGCGCCTGCTTTCTTTGGAATGGGGATTATTACATTTATCATAAAGTCCGCTGTTATTTTCCAGTCTCATACATCTAACGCACCAGATGAAATAGTTGTGTCATGGCTGGCTCTCCCAGCAACTTCAGGGGCCATATTTCGATTTAGGTCTTCCAGTTCTCTATCAAATTCATCTCTCCTATTTTATCTTCATCTACTTCCTCTTCCCTTCCTGCAATATTGTCTCGAGGTTCCTTTTCTTTATACACCACCTCTATACAGACTTTCATCTTTTCAATTTTCATTTCTCAGGACAGGTTACCATGTAATACGTAAATTCTAAAGAAGGAATACTACAGCTTAACATGCCTTAACAGATAATCATGCAAGTTTGCATACACGTTGTCACGTTTCACTAAGGAAAATCAGTAGTGTTCCCAATGAATAGAGAAGTGTACATAGAAACAGATATTTTTGAACTGTCCGATCTCTCACACTGACAGATGTCACATGCATGATGTTTTCGGAGAGAAAGTTTTTATCTTCAATCCCACACAGTAAAATCTGTGACGTAGGTGGATATGAGACTAGGAGGACGTGATGGAGGAGGAGAATATAGTGGAGGAGGAGGAGTAGAATTAAGATGGAGAGAAGAAGGAGAAAGGCGAAGGAGGGGGATTTATAGAGAGGGGGACATAGACGTTGGTGAGGGGGGGGGCGAGATGTATGGAGAGAAGGGAGGAGGATTAACAAGGCAACTTTTTTTTTATCTGTGGCGCGTGATTTTTTTCTAATTTGCTTGACACAGATACTGAAATGGGGAGATTTATAAGTTTATATTTCTACATTTTTTACGTCAGATCGCGATTAGCTAACAAGTTGAAGATTAATAGAATGATTTAATAGTTTCGCTATTTATGAAATATTTCTAACAAAATAAATGAATGTTACTGCATTCTGAGATGAGTAGCATGTTTCAACTTTTTCAAAATACAGATTCTGATTTGAGTTATGCAAAAACCTTCAGTGTTTTCAGTGTAATTATTTATTAGTCATATTATTGCAGTAAAACATTTATCACAAATGCCATATTATTAGTTAAACCATTTGATTTTTACGGATTACAATGCAATTGGAAAAAATTCTCCCAGTAGTTACTTGTACTACTGTCGCATGTTGCAGTTAACAAGTTTAACTTGGCAGCGAAGCATTGTAATTGGCAATGCAACAAGTGACATTTCCGTTGGCTCAGATTGGCCAAATAGTTTTTCAGTCAATTCATGAATGAAAGCCAGTCTCAATACAAAGATTTTTTCAACTTAATTTAAATAATCTGTCCCAGCAAAAATTAACTTCTGTACTCAGCTGTACCTCATTTTTGCCGTGTTCTATTTCACGGATATAGGAATTCATTTTCTACTTCTCAAGCAAGCCAGCTTCGTTTTCAAAATTTTGGATCCTTTGAAACATTAAGAACGATATCGTGATGACAAGGCAGTGCTGCAATGGTAGGCACAAATACATGACGCAAAAAATACGAATGAGTCAAGATATCATATCAGGTATTAAGCATTTTAATTAGAAATTTCAGATTCGGGAAGGAAACGGACAAATGAGAGGAACAAGTGAACAAAATGAAGGACGAGTGGGAGATAGGCTAATAGAAAACGGTAATAAATAAAAGATGTAGAAGTGGATGCACTTATATTGGGGCTGCAGGAGGAGGTGATAGTGGGGGAAGAGGAGATGGTAGAGGAAGAGCAGCAGAAGGAAGTGAAGGTGACGAAAGGAAGGAGAGAAGCGGAGGAGAAATTTTATAGAGAGGAGAGGTGGACATAGTCGTGGGGGGGGGGGGTCGAGATGGGTAGGAGAGGGAGGAGGAGGTGAAAAGAGACAGGATTGAGGAGGAAACTGACAGAGATCAGAGGGAGGATATGAGAAACATATAGGGGGGTTGAAGGGGGAGGAGGAGGAGGAAGAGGAGATGGAACTGGAGGTACAGTTTCATACGAAGACGAGTGGGTGGACAGAGGAGGTTGAACAGAGAGAGAGAGAGAGGGGGGGGGGAGTGAGGAGATTGACTGGAAGAAGGTTTTAATAAGTAAATACTCAGGGTCGAGAATAAAATCCGCTACCAGTCACATTAAAGATCCTATTATTTATTTATGACACGACCGGTTTCCGGCTTGTGCCCATCTTCAGGTGCTTAAAACATTCAGAATATTACGTATGTAGCTTGTTGGTGGAGTTCACTGTTTGGAAACAAATTGTTTGGTATTAATAATAGCGAAATCAATTGAAAGTGGCGAGATGACATGAATAAAAACACTGTTTACTTACAATTAATATTGTATCCAAATCACGATTGTCCATGCGACCATAACCCACCTTGCAGTCAAACCCCCTTTTTTTTACACTGACTAAATAATGTATTATCGTTTACTTGTGATTATTTTATGTTTTTATAAATGACAGTGTGGCTCCACAATTATGTACAAATTTTCATTTTCATATCGTGTAATATTTTTCTCGCCCGATATACGTGTAATGCCTTGTAATTTATATGTTGTAGAACCTTACTGTGTTGTAACATCTTTGTGCTTGTTAGATATAAGCTCTCTGACTAGAAACTCTGTATCCAGAAATAAACGAAGTGCAAGGTGTGAGTTCCTATTTCTGTGCGTGTCGATGATAAATAGTACTGAAAATGCGAAGCAGAAAAGAAGTAAGGGTAAGTGTGTTCGCAAAAGTGTGTCACATAGACAATCGCGATTTGGATACAATATTAAACGTAAGTAAACAGGGTTTTTGTTCATGTCATCTCGCCACCTGCAGTTGGTATGGCTACTATTAATACCAAATAATTAGTTTTCAAATCGTGAGGTCCACCAACATGCTACGCATGTAATATTCTGAATGTTTTAAGCACCTGAAGATGGGCACAAGCCCGAAACAAGTCGTGTCATAAATAAATAATAAGATGATCAATGTGGCTGATAGCGGATTTTATTTTCAACCCTTTATTAGGATCAGTCATGGAGTTCAAACATCTTCATCACGGATAAAACACAAATAAATACTCGGCAAACTCGCCATGGCTAGCATGTACACCAGAGGTGGGGAATGAGCGAGCCGCGCTCTCTGAGCCGCCTGCCTGAGCGGGAGCAGAGCCGCAAGTAGCTGACGTCCATCATGTATTTCTTGCTGAAAAGACTAGATGGCGCCATGTGCAGCCAACGCGCTAACGTAGCCGCAGAAATGCACCTGGCTGAGTGCGTTATAAAATAACTTATAAAGATAATAGTGCAAACTCTTTAGTATCCAACTCGAATGAACAGATTCCACTGCTAGGGGTATCTCCTGAAAAATGCTATTATGTTTATAAATAAGTAATTTATAAACATAATACTGGAAACTCTTCTCTAAAACGTCCAGCGTGTGCAGTCGAGCCGGCAAATATCTTATAAAGATAAGAGCCATTTTTTTGCTTTGTTTCAGAAGACACCGCTAACAGTGCCATCTGTTAGTTCGAATTTTGTACTTCAGGGTTTTCGTTATAATCTATGATATTACGTTATGGTACAGTACGCTGTGGAGTTGAAATGACTAGTCAAATCGGCGCGGTAAAGCGGAGTTCTATTTTCCAGTTCAACTCTAGTTGGGAGTGTGATTACTCGTTCACTGAAAGCGAAGGAGGAGAAAAATGTTTGGTATGTGGTAAAATACTAGGCATAAAAAAGTACAATTTAGAACGCCACTATAGAACACATCACTTCAACCAGTATGGAAGTGTAGAAGGTGAAATGCGACTTAATAGTCTTAATAATCTACGCGAGGAAGTAAGTAAAGTAGGGGTATGTATTATAATGCTGTACCAAATTACGAGATAACTTAATCACAGTGTTTTGTTTAATACCGGACTCTCACGGAACTACGTGCGCCAGCAAGCATTCAGACTTCTAGCGGCAACTAGGATGACTACCGGCCGAGCGCGAACGCTGCTCTTTTTACGGCCTGAGCCGGAGCGCTGCTCATTGAGCCGATTTGTGCCCACATCCGATGTACATAAATCAATGGCAGCTTGTTGTTGTTGTTGTTGGATTTTTGAAGAGACTAAACAGCTACGGTTATCAGTCCCTTGCTCCGTTCTGAGAGATAAAACATTGCATTAACAAGTCAAAGAGTAAAAATCACTGGTAAATATGAGGAAAGGATACAAGAAAAAACGAAGAAGAAAAACGCCACTATTAAATCACATGATAAAAACCAGCTGTGCGAATAAAATCTAAAAAACGTTGAACCATAGCTGCATTGTCTCTTAGTTTAAAAGAGAGCGCAACTGGCAGATGAAAAGATTGTCGCAAGGCAACTAAAAGTGGACAGTCCACCAGAATGTGGACCACTGTCAAGGGGGCGCCACAGTCACACTGTGGTGCGTCCTCCCGCCGAAGAAGGTGGCCGTGCGTCAGCCATGTGTGGCCGATTCGTAGACGACAGAGAACAACCGATTCCCTACGAGACGACCGCAGTGAGGACTTCCATGCGACCGTAGAGAGCTTCACTGCACGAAGCTTGTTGGGTTGAGCAGAGTTAGCCCACTCGTAATCGCACATGCTACGGATATTCCGATGGAACTCCAGTCGGAGATCGCCCTCTGGAAGACCAATAGCCAATGGACTAGAGGAAGTAGCCTGCTTAGCCAGCTGATCCACACGTTCATTTCCAGGAATGCCGATGTGGCCTGGGGTCCAAACAAAGACCACTGAGCGACCAGACCGAACAAGCCTGGAAACAGACTCCTGTATGGGTAGCACCAAAGGGTGTTTCGGGAAACATTTGCCAGCCACTCAGGGAGTCAGAACAGATGACCAGAGACTCCCCAGGGCACGCTCTGAGGTGTTCAAGTGGCCGATAGATGGCAACTAATTCCGCAGTGAACACGCTACTCCCCTGGGCAGTGAATGCTGTTCAACATGCTCACCATGGACATATGCCTACCCAGTACGGCCGTTCACCACGGAACCGTCCGTGTACACGACTTTCGCGCCACAGAATGACTCTAAAACCGCCTGAAATGGCAGCCGATATATCGACATGGGAACGCTAATACCTTACGCACAAACCTAATTTAGTGAATTCTATGTAGAAAGAAAAGTCAGATGGGTAATTTCACTAGGCATGCTTTTCGATGCTTCAATTTCATTTACTGTTTTCCTTCAACGACACTTAACGTGTCTGCACAGGAGCGAACAGACGCTTCATTTCAGTGTGTGGTAGCCTGAATGTGAGACAGCGTGATGTGCTCGTACACGGGACGACAGCCGTAAATAAGGCGAGGCGAGGGCGGCAGGCAGCTGCGGTGGCGAGCTATTCCAATAGCGGGCAGCGCGCGGCAAAAACGTGTCGCGTGGGCAGCAGGTAGCGGCAGTGGCAGCGGGGAGCGTCGTAACGAGCGCCGCCGTGTACCAATTAGGCGCCGGCAGCAGCGGACCACGCCCACCGCCCACCGCGCTGCGCTCCCGATTAATTAAGCGTTCGTTACTCAGCCCGTATTTACGCCGGCCGCAGGGCCTGAGCGATGCCCCGCGCCGCGCGTGTGGTCCACGCAGCGGCAAACACCTGCCGGCAGTCGCCAGGGAACGCTCTCGCCCCGCGTGCACCGCATTCATATGCCCAGTACACTAACAGGACTGCCCGAGCACTTGGTCTTCAAATACCGATGAAAGACTGCTATATCCCTAGGTTTTTAACTTCGTAATTTATCTACGGTCACTAGACGGTCCTTTTTTCTAAACGAGAACCCCTTTCTACATCTACATCTGCATGGGATACGGTGCAAATCACATTTAAGTGCCTGGCAGAGAGTTCATCGAACCGTTTACTATTTTTCTCCCATTCCATTCTCGAATAGCGTGCGGGAAGAAATAACACCTGAATCTCTCTTTTCGAGCTCTGATTTCTCGTATTTTATTCTGGTGATCATTTCTACCTATGTAAGTGAGTCCTGAACGGAATGGACAGTGTGCTGAATGGTGCATATAACATGAACTTTAATAACAGCAAGACTAGGGTAATGGAGTGCAGTCAAAGAAAAACCAGGTGATGCTGAAGGAATTAGATTAGGTAACGCTGCAATAAAGGAGGTAGATGAGTTTTGCTTCTTGGGCAGTAAAATAACAAATGATGGTCGCAGTACAGAGGATATAAAATGCAGAATGGCAATGGGTAGAAAAGCGTTCTTGAAAAAGAGAAATTTGTTAACATCTAATATTGATTTAAGCCAAAGGAAGTCCTTTCTGAAGGCATTTGTATGGAGTGTTGCCTTGTATGGGAGTGAAACATGGACGATAAACAGTGCGGATAGGAAGAGGATTGAGGCTTTTGAAATATGGTGCTACAGAAGAATGCTGAAGATTAGGTGGGTGGATCACATAACTAATGCAGAGGTACTGAAGAGAAATGTGGGAGAAAAGAAATTTCTGGTACCCTTGACTAAAAGAAGGGATTGTGAATGTAGCATTGGAGGGAAGTGTGTGGGGCAAAAACCGCAGAGGAAGACCAAGAGATGGAAACAATAAGCGGTAAATGACTGTGGCATCCGCAAATAACCTAAGAGAGCTACTTAGATTATCCTATAAATCGTTTATGTAAATAAGGAACAGCAGAGGACCAATAACACTACCTTGTGGAACGCCCGATATCACCTCTGTTTTGGTCGATGCCTTACCATCGATTACTACGAACTGTGTCCTCTCTGACAAGAAATCTTCTATCCAATCGCAAATTTGGGGCGATATACCATAACCACGCAATTTTCGTTCGGAGGCATGAGGAATAGCATTTCATTTCATATTTTTAAATGTTAGTTTCTGTAATACTGTGTTAATCATGCTGGGATTTTATTATGCTAATAATTTATCATCCTGTCTTTGAATGTGGGAAGATGAACGGTTTCTCCGTGACGCCACTGTGCCTGTGAGAATGTGTAAATGCTTTATTCTGTATGTGTATGTATAAGTATCTTTTAGCATGGCATTCTGTGTCTATGTATAATAATTTTCGTCGGCGGCTGCTGGCTGCGTGATGTGCATCTCTGGCTTTGTATCGATAGGTAGTCGTTACCGACCTCTGCTTTTGATGCTACCAAAGAGGTTCCTCCACCCTTTGGTTACTAGTTGGCTTGGCAATGCCTTGTAGCGAGCCTTGTAGGACGCGCGAGTCTAAGCTCTCCCCTCCACCTCTTTTTTCTTTTGTTTTTACCGATTTCCAGCTCTGGCGGCGGCTCGTTGGCCGACTTGGCACTCTGTGGCTGCGCTTCGACCTGGTGAGATATTCTGATTTTCTTTCTACCCTTGCTATGGTAGCGATTCGTTGTCTGGTTTCTCCAAGTTAGACTTCAGAACTTAGGTTCATTTTTTTCTGAATATGTTTTTCTGATCATGTACAGAAGTGTAGGTAAACGCGATGACTATGTAACTAATTCAGTTTGATAACGGCTGAGAATCGGTAACCTTTGTGAGACTAACTGGCTTGTGAGAACTCGGTTTAATTTCTTTCTAGCTTTGTGGGATGCAATTAATGTGTGGGAATGTTTTTATTCTGTGTAGTTCATGTGAAATATTCTTTTACATTTTCTCCAGCCACAAGTGATATGAACTCCACGTGGTGTGTTCTTAGAACAAAGCCTTTAGCTACCCCTGTGTCAGTTTCTATGCCCTTCAGGCAAGAAATTAGACATAAATCTTTCTGATTTCCCCTAGTACATGCCGAACTCCTCTCCGCCTACTTTAAATTGCTGTTTCGTTTCCAAACTTGTACTTTGCATTCAGACTCCGTCAGTAAATTCTCTTCTAGCCTTGTACGACCCCCTGTATTAGTTCGCTTATGAAATACCACGTATTTCTAGGGGCTGCATGCCGTATTTCTTAGTTGATTTACTCCGACTTTGAGTCACTTGAGTTCTCGCCACTGCTCACATACCAGTGCCTTACTATTGCAGATTCTTGCTTCGTAATCTGTGATTCCGTTGATTTTTGTTGAAATGAATACGATCTTTTAGCACTTCACCTTCAGTGGGGTGCCAATATGTAATGTAGCAGACACGTGCCGTGTGTCTCAGTAAGTCTACATGCTCACAGTTTGATTTTAATGGAAATTAATCTCGCTATTATCCAGTACCATCTGAAGCAAAGAAAGACAGACCAGAGCCACTTATGAAGTTTATTTTGCTTGTGTTGTGTGGTACATCCTGGTTCGCTGAATTTTGCGTACGATAGCGGTGCCTGCTTCTGCTTCGTATCAGCACGCGGAATTGGGTGAGTTTCGCTTTGCTTCGCGCGTGTGAGTGGATAATTTCTTGTTGGTTGTAAATCCTCCCTTCGACGATGTTCAGTTCAGATTAACTTAAGTTTCAATGGGATAAATTTTTATTGTTTAACAAAATTGGTTCCCACATTTGCGCATGTTTGAAATGAATAAATAATTTATTGTCTGTGAAACTTTATCCTTCTTATGAATATTAGTTTATGGAGACCCTCCCTTCTTTATTTAATGTTGTTTTTCACCAGTGCTGAGAACAAATTCAGATGCAAATTATCATTTTTTAATTCCGTGCGCCATAAATGTTCTCACAGCCGCCTTCATGAAATGGTTTAGTTCGAAGTGGTTTGTATATTAATGATTGTGAGTAATTTTCATGATCTACGACGTATGTTGACCACCGTCTCTTTGTCTTCCTGCTGCTAAAGTAAAGTTTGAGTCAGTTGTAAATTCTGATCCAGGAAACAAAATTCTGTTGCAGGAAGTAGTCAGTAGTTCACGCGAATTCCGTAGCTGGTTTTACTGCCAGAGTTATATGTTTAAAGTAAGCTTTTCAACTGGCTCCTTTCAGCTGGAATTAATTTTACAATTAACGGTGGTAATTTCACCGTAATCTACCATACCTCCTCCCGAGATTATAAGTGTCTAGTCTTGCATCTGTAAAAGGGAAATTCATCATCGCAACCCCCTCAGATTCACTGGTATGACCGCCAGGTGGATAGTCTGTCAGAAACTGAACACAGATCTAGCATGAACACAGGAAGATGTGCGAACTATGACACAGCAAGCAAACATACCGATGTGAAATTTGAAACTTTCCCAGCGAGCCGAACATTCGAAGAGACTTAGGGATTGCAGCCGATCGTAGTTTAACCCTTTCGATCACGAATTTCTCTTTTTTTTCTGAAGAACGAAAATGATGGCTTTGCTATCCAGTTCTTCAAATTAAATTATGATCATTCATGTGTATAAAATATTTCGAGGTAAGCCCAGAGAGGGCTGGGGGGGCGAGGGAATACAACGCGTCCCCATATGTTCAAGCGGGTGCAGTGTAAGTAGAAAACTCAAAGTACTGTATTTGATTGTATTACACCAAAATACTTATACAAAGCGTACCCAACCATTATATACGTATGATAATCTTGTGGTTGCGCAGCTCTTGTATCTTCAATGCTTGCTGTATTAGATCTATGGCTAAATCCGTCTTATGCAGGACACCTTGTTTTGTTTTAATACCCAAACATGTTTCAGCACTTATTGTGCCATCTTCCAAATGTTCAAATGTTTGTATAGCTTATTGGACTTAACTACGGGGTCATCAGTCCCTAAACTTACAAACTACTTAGGAACTAGCTAACACTAAGGACGGCACCAATATCCATGCCCGAGGGGGGATTCGAACCCCCGACCATAGTGGCCGTGCAGACCGTGACTGACACGCCTCACCCCTCGGCCACCGCGGCCGGCTGCCATCTTCCATGGGTTTTTGCCTTTTATTGAACGTCATGTAAAAGATTTTGAGTATACATTTATTTGGACGAGTTGTTGACAATTTGTTAGATATATTAGATTTATTTACTATACTTAAATAATGTTATACGCAGGATTTGTATCTACTTTAATCGAGGAATGACAAGTTTTCACAGCCAATCATCTGCAAAGAACAAGACGGTTATATTTAGGAAAACTATTTGTTTTATTGTACATTCGCCTGGAAGTTGTGTTAAAAATATTTTTATGTGGCTATTTATTGGCTTACTCACATTTGAGCTGTGGCGTGTTCTTATGTTTATGATGTTTAGTGCGATTTTTGTTGGGAACTGCCACTGTTTATAATGTCATTTTTCTTGTGGTGGTGGCTGTATCGTGTTCATTTGTTTGTGTGGTGTGTCTGTTCTGTGGCGCGCGACTTTTTACTGGTTTTGATATTGGCGATGTTTTGTGTATATGTAATTGTGTGTGTTTTTGTTCTGTTTGTGTGTGTGTGTGTGTGTGTGTGTGTGTGTTAAAGAGAGAGAGAGGGACAGAGAAAGAGAGAGAGAGAAAATATTGTGTGTGTGTGGGGGGGGGGGGGGGGCAAGGGGTATTAGTGTATTGTGCTGGTGGGAATCATTTACAATTTACATACTTCTTTTATGGTCTCAGTGACGGGGTTTGTTGTATAGTGATGTATATTCGTTAAGTACTTTCTTACCTTGGGCTGTTGCTGTCTGAATTTGATAGATTTTGGAATAAGCTGTTGCTGGTTTTGAGAATTTGTAGGTCAGTTTCTATGTTCGTTGTGGTAAGACTTTGTTTTATTAAATGTTCAGCAAATGTTAAGTAACAGCTGCTTCTTTTTAGTGATCTGAGTTGTTCAGTGTATCTTGTTTTCAAATTTCTGCATGTCTGACTCACATACACAGATTGCCAGTTATTAGATGTAAAAGGCAAAACCCACGGAAGACGGTACATTAAGTGCCGAAACATGTTTGCGTATTAAAACGCAAAGACGCTTATGACGGAATTAATCGCAAAAATATACACATAAATTATGGTTTTACACTTGTGAAGAATAATAAGAATAATTAAAAATAACCTAAGTAAATGTTACAATTTACACTATAAAATTTGTTTTTGCGTTTGCAACCCGGTTTCTTGACATGTCAATGAGTTTTTGTCACTAGTCACTGGAAGATGGCCAACGTTAGCCAACCAGTTTCCCCACTGGCTCGTTTTGAAGTACTTGGAGATGGCCCTGGAATCTCATTTTGGGACGTAAGTTTTCCTGGCACTGGATTATTTATTTATAGCAGTACTCTGGCCATGCATAACCTAAACTGAAGCAAATCAATGGTCGTATATTCTGGAACACAGAATTCTGATGCGTTGTTATTGTACTCAATCCATGCATTTACACACATAATATCAACCAACTAAGCAAACATTCGAAGCTTCCACTTTCGCGATCTTATGAATCTGCGATAAATTGTGACCAGAAAATCGATCTTATCGATGTTGCCTGTACACTTGAATAATTTCTGGCCGGTTGATTTCAACATATATCTTTTCAGTTATATCCCTTTTTTACACACATCTTCGTTTCTCGTTTCCATCTATCTTGGACTCGTGGAGTCTGAAATCACAGTAAGATGACTTAAAATACAACGAAATAATTTCTATGCTATTACAGAATATCGAAATGTTTTCATTTGGAGACATGTTTTTGTTGTTTTTGTTGTCGTCCTCAGTCTGAATACTGGTTTGATGCAGCTCTCCACCCTACTCTACCCAAGCAAGCGTCTTCATCTCCTCATAAGAATGGAAAGCCACATCCATCTGAATCTACTTACTATATTCGTCTGTCTCCCTCTGTGATATTTACCTCACAAACTTCCCTCCAATGCTAAATTTACGATTCCTTGATGTCTAAGAATTGTCGTAACAATCGATCATTTCTTTCAGTCAAGGTACGCCAAAAATTCCTTTTCTACTCAATTCAGTTCAGTGACTCTTCATTAGTTACGCAATCTACTCACCTAATCTTCAGCATTCTTCTATAGCACCACATTTCAAAAGCCTCTATCCTCTTCGTGTCTAAACTATTTATTGTCCAAGTTTCACTCACGTACAAAGCAACACTCCACACAAATGTCTCTAGAAAGGACTTTGTTAAACTTAAATTAATATTCGATGTTCGCAAATTTCTATTCTTCAAAAAAGCTTTTCTTCCCATTGTCATTCTTCATTCTATGTTCTCTGTACCGCGACCGCCATTTGTTATTTTACACCCAGGTAACAAAACTCATATACCACCTTTATTGTTGAGTTGCCTAATCTAATTTCTTCAGCCTCGCCTGATTTTCTAAGACTGCAATCCATTACCCTTGTTTTACTCTTGTTACTCATCTTATACGCTCCATTCAAGACATGTCCATTCCGTTCTATTGTTCTTCCGGGTCCTTTGCTGTCTCTGACAGAAATACAATGTCATCAGCATAACGTACTGTTTTTATTTCTTCGCCTTGAACTCTAATTCCTTCTCCAAATTTCTCTTTGCTTTCCTTCATAGCTTGTTCAATGTATAAAATGAATAGCATTGGAGAAACGCTACAACCATGTCTTACTCCCATTCCAACCACTGCGTCCCTTTTATGCCCTTCAACTCTAATAATAGCTTTTTGGTTAAGTTGCGTGTTGTAAATAAACTTCCGTTCCCCATACGAAACCTTGACAAAGAGTTTACAATTGTAATACACAACAAGTGGGTGCAAGAGGCCTCTGCTTCCTTCAGTAGCATGTTTTACATTCTTATTTGCTTTCTGTTTTCTCTTTGCTGATGGTCTTCTCTTATTTTGTAGAATATTATTGTTGGCTATAGTAAAAGGTCTGATGCAATTTCGTATTTATTCATTGGGATTTTTTTTCTGCCGTTGGTGTTTGGATTTTTACGTTGTGGAGTTGGTATTAAAGACTCTTTCGTCCCAGGGGCTTGATATCATTCTAACACGATAATTACGAACTGAATATTTGTGTTTAATCAGGTGTAACAACTTTTCAGCTTTGAGCTTTCTTTGTTTCCCGGTTAGTCACAATCAGAGAAGAAGCCTATTACAAAACACAGATAATTATGCCAGGATTCCTTTCAATGAATTTTTATAATCTGCCTGAGCTGTCCTTTGTACCTTTATTAGGTAAAGACCGGTTTCGCTTTCTTAAAGGTGCATTTTCAGGTATCTTCCTTAGTATATAAGTTTGGAAGACTTATTACTACCTCCCAATATTTGTGTTGGGCGCCGAGTTTTGTTGGATCCTCCTTAAAGTTCTTAAAACGTGAATAAGTTTGTTTGTGACATCATTAAATGGACGTCTTAACGGTTGATTATACCTCCCTAAAACTAATAGACTGGACATTGGGAGAGTGTTGCATCTCCCCTGAGTCTGTAGTAAATGTTAGTTGTTCCATTAGGTTCACGTCATATCATTTTATAAATACGCTAACACGAAAATTGTGGTACAGATTACTAATTTATTCGTACAAGAAGACCAATGAAAGTTACATAATTGGAAAGATTGTTTGTCGTAGATTTGACGAGTATAAATATTGTGTGTGCATTTAGCCATTAAAAGTGGTAAAAGAAGTAGAAATCTTCCTATCAACAGCTTGGATCAAGTTATACATTCTCCAACAATCAGCTCACTGATTGGCTATTCGCCTCGACGAAAGACGCTGTAATGCAGCGCATCTGCAGTATTAAAATAAGGTATTGATATAAGTGAATATCGAAACATGGAGTGCTACCAATTAACTTTCTTGTGCCGTTCAAATGCTCCAATGTGGAACAGCCGCGCGCACCGTAACAAGGCGCTTTAGTGCGCACGGTTGTTCCTCCACGGAAGTCAAGGTCATTATAACTTAAGGCAGCTTTTTACAGTACGCTCTCACAATAAGTGCTAATTCTGTCCAACTGCTCGTGATCACATTATGATGCTAACTATTGGCTCTAAAGAAAAGATCTGTTCGAAAGAGCAGAACCCAGTGACTGGAAAGACCAGAGATATTCGAAATAACAGAGAGAACAGAAACTGATATCTGACTGCCATCATCATCCGTTTCTGCTACATTAGCAGGTCCTTTGCCTTGCCATTTTCTGCGATCCATTGCTTCCTACTTAATACTGTTGTATATTGTACATTCCATGAAATCATCCAGTATCTGAAATCTCCTCCTTCCTCGCATCCTTTTCTCTTCTACGTAACTTTCCAAAACTGTTTTTTCAGTCCGTCATTCTTTATTAATACATGTTGTTGTTGTGGTCTTCAGTACGCAGACTGTTATGATGTAGCTCTTAACGCTACCCTTTCCTGCGCAAGCCTCTTCATCTGAGAATACGTACGGCAACCTACATCCTTTTGAATCTGCTTTCTGTATTCGTCCCTCGGTCTCCGTCTACGATTTTTACCGCACTCACTTCCTTCTAATGCTAAATTCACGATTTTTTCTAGGTCTTAGAATGTGTCCCACCAACCTATCCCTTCTCTTAGTCACCATATGCCACAAACTTCTTTCTCTCCATTTCTGTTGAGCACCTCCTTATTAGTTACGTGATCTACTCATCTAATCTTCATCATTCGTCTGCAGCACTACATTTCAAAAGCTTCTATGCTCTTTTTGTCTGAACTCCCATACAATGCTACACTCCAGCCAAATGCTTTCAGATAGGAATTCCTAACTTTTAAACTAATATTGGATGTCAACAAATTTCGCTTCTTCAGAAATCCTATTCTTCCCATAACCAATCTGCACTTTATGTCGTCTTTACTTCGGCCATCAGAAGTTATCTTGCTACCTAAATAACAAAACTCATCTACTACCTTTATTGTTTCATTAACTAATTCCTTCAGCATCTGATTTTCTAACACTACATTTCATTACTAAATGTCCAATAACATTTCTTTTTCTTGATTTTATTAAATCTAGTAACTGCCGTTTCTCTTCAACTTTTCTTAGTACCTCTTCAATTTTTACTCTGTCCATCCAACTAATTATTTCCATCCTCCAACATGCCCAAATCTCAGAAGGCTCCAGTCTTACTCGAAGTCCATGTTTCAGCTCCATACATAAGAACATTCCATACGAAACAAGAAGCCTATTACAAAACAGTTTCGTTAATAAGTTTGTAAGCACAGTTTCTGTATGGAATAAAAATGTAGATAAAAAATTAATGCTTTCGTCCAATTCATACATGAAAATATTTCGTAAAAGTCACTGATATCACTTGTCCACATGTCTACGTATACTGTAATAATAAAACATTTTTTTCTAAAAAACACAGTTCTTATCTAGGGTGCTTTGGCCCATTTCATCTTTGTAATGTTCGAATACAGCATTAGTAGTGAGCTTCTTGATCCTGTCGTGTCGTTCAAATATCTAGGCGTAACAATGCAGAGCGATATGAAATGGAACGAACATGTAAGGACAGTTGTGAGTAAGGCGGACAGCCGACTTCGGTTTATTGGGAGAATTTTGGGAAGATGTACTTCATCTGTAAAGAAGACCGCGTATAAAACGCTTGTACGACCACGTCTTGAGTATTGCTCATGTGTTTGGGATCCGCAGCAGATCAGTTTCAAGGAATACATAGAAGCAGTTCAGAGGCGAGCAGATAGGTTTGTTACTGGTAGGTTCGACCAATGCGCGAGTGTCACGTAAATGTACGATCTTGCTGCCGTCTACTTACATTTCGCGTAGTGATCACAAAGACAAGATAAGAGAAATTAGGGCTCATACGGAGGCATATAGGCATTCTTTATTTCCTCGTTCTATTTTGGAGTGGAATAGGAAGGGAAATGCCTAGTAGTGGTACAGTGTACCCTCCGCCACGCACCGTATGGTTAATTGCGGAGTATGTATGTATGTAGATGTAGATGTGCTTCGTTATATTATCAGAGTAATTTTAATGTTAATTTGATTTAATTTTGATTAACTTAACTCTGCCTCCAAAACTGATGTAGAATTTTCTAAAATGGTGTAGTTCTACTACATGTGTCATTCAAATATCTAGGCGTAACATTGCAGAGCGATATGAAATGGAACGAACCTGTAAGGACAGTTGTAAGGCGGACAGCCGACTTCGGTTTATTGGGAGAATTTTGGGAAGATGTACTTCATCTGTAAGGAAGACCGCGTATAAAACGCTTGTACGAGCACGTCTTGAGTATTGCTCAAGTGTTTGGGATCCGCAGCAGATCAGTTTAAAGGAAGACATAAAAGCAGTTCAGCTAGGTTTGTTACTGGTAGATTCGATGAATGCGCGAGAGTCACGGAAATGCTCCGACAACTCAATTGGGGATCGCTGGAGGAAAGACGACGTTCTTTTCGTGAATTTCTGTTGAGGAAATTTAGAGGGCCGTAATTTGAAGCTGAGTGTAGTACGATCTTGCTGCCGCTTACTTACAATTCGCGTAGTGATCACAAAGACAAGAAAAATTAGGGCTCGTGCGGAGGCATATAGGCATTCTCTTTTTCCTCGTTCTATTTGGGAGTGGAATAGGAAAGGAAATGCCTAGTAGTGGTACAGTGTACCCTCCACCACGCACCTTACAATAGATTGTGGAGTATGTATGTAGATGTAGAAGTGCTTCGTTATATTATCAGAGTAACTTTAATTTTAATGTTAATTTGATTTAATTTTGATTAACTTAACTCTGCCTCCAAAACTGATGTAGAATTTTCTAAAATGGTTTAGTTCTACTAGATGAGCTGTAGTCGGCCGCGGTGGCCGAGGAGACTGAGGCGCTCCAGTCACGGTCTGCACGGCCACTACGGTCGGGGGTTCGAATCCCTCCTCGGGCATGGATATTTGTGCCGTCCTAGTTCGTAAGTAGTTCATAAGCAGTTTGTAAGTTTAGGGACTGATGAACCCGTAGTTAAGTCCCATAAACTATACAAACATTTGAACATGATCTGTATACATTTTAATTTTGAGTTAGGACGTTCCCTACATTTTTTATCTTTAATGGTGCTCTTACAATAAGTATGTGCTCTGTCACCCAGCTGTTTGTAACACAGAATAATCATTTTGAAATGGACGACATCCCTTTAATCCCTCGCGGGTACTTGGCAGAGATCCTCGGCGGCGAGCGCGCGGCCGCTGAGACAATGCGCGCCTCGGCCTGTTAGGCGGCCACTGGGAGACGGATGGCGGCCCTCGAGGCGCGGCGGGCGCGCAAAGTGTTATGAATTACAGCAGGCATTTGTCTCCAGCGCCGCGTCATTGGGGGCGGCCGAGGCGCGGCTGAGGCGCCGGCGCAGGCGCTCGCGGGAACAGATGTGTTTACCGCGGCATTTCTCTGCCGCGCAATTAGGCGCGGGAACGCACCTACTTGCCGTCCGAGGTACGGCCCTAATTCCGTAACATGAACAGCAGAGTGGCTCTTGTTGAATTTCGGGACAAAGCGCCCGCGGTCTCGTAGCGCTTCCATTGTGGTAGAAGCAGCGAAGGCGGGGCCACAGGTGATGGGAACGGCCAGGCCTGGCCAAGTGTACACAAGATGGCACGACAACTAACTACAAAAAGAGGGAAAGATGACGGTTTAAGAAATTACCGAGAGATGTACGCAAACTCGCGTACCGCGACACTTACAGTCCTCTTATTAGTAGGCAGACGGCAGCTGCAAAATCTTTGTTTCTGGAATGACATTTCAACGAAGTATCATAACTGAAGATTTTTTTGTCTTTATTGTATTTTAAAGCCCAAGGGGGCAGGCTGCCAGTAGCATACAGGGCTGCTCTTCATCCGAGCGATAGACAAAAATACGAGGCTCCTACAGAAAGTAAGTTCCGTTTAGTAATAAAATGAAAGTGTACACAGATACAGAAGAAATTTTTATTGCACAAAATTCTACAACTCTTAAACTACTTTCCCACATAAATTTTGTAGGCACTTTTCATATCGTGCCACAAGTTTTTGCATGCATCCTTCACAGAAGGTTGCCGCCTGTGTATTCAACAATGTGATAACAGCTCTTTATCATCGTTGAAGTGTTGACCACCAAGGACAGATTTTAGGTGTAAGAAGAGATGAAACTCGCTAGAAGAGAGGCCCGAGCTGTATGGAAGATGATCAAACAGGTCCCATTGAAATTTCCGTAAGAATTGTTTGGTCACATTGACAGTAATCCTCTTCTTACACCTAAAAATTGTTCTTAGTGGACAACACTTCAACGATGAACGATGATGTCGAGCGGAAAGAACATGTTACCACATGGTTGAATACACAGACGGCAACATTCTATGAAAAAGGCACACAAAACCTTGTGCCATGCTATGACAATTGCCTACAAAATTTCGGAACCTATGTATAAAAGTGGTTTAACAGTTGTAGATTTTTGTACAATCAATATTTTTTCTGTATATGTACCCGTTCGTTTTATATAACCAAACGGAACTTACTTTCTGGACGCGCCTCTAAATAAACTTATTTTAACAAGAAAAGAGGTGCTAAAACGCTGAATTTATATAATTAAAAGGTGCTAAAATTGCTGAATTTTCACATTTAAATACAGATGAAAGATAATGGATGACAAGAACGAAGTTTAAAAGTAGAAATACACACGTTCGTTGAGATTAAAAGAGCCACTGTGGTCAACAGAACAAAATTGTTGTAGAAAACACTGGACTGACACATGGTGAAGAATGAAGGACATTTAAAGTACATGGGAACACTATCGTTTCGCCTGTTTGGCCGTTGCTCGTCAGTCTTAAAATCACACTGATATTGAAAAGTTGGTTGTCGAACCCCACAGGGGATAGGGAAGGAGAGGGCGGGAGCGCGGTGGCGGGAGTAAGAGGGGAGACGGGAGGGAAGATGGGGGAGGGGGATAGCAAGGACTCTGGAGGATGGGGTGGGAAGAGGATAGCCAAGCGGGGGCGGGAACAGGAGGGGTGGGGGAGGGGGTGGCCATGATCTACGGGAAAGCATAAATGAAGAAACGTGTACTACCAAAAATAATCTATCGCATACAAGATTTACGGGAGACCAAAAAAAAGTCCTTATATTTGGAAGCATATCTGTGAAGCTATCGATCAAGTTTTATTAACTCACGAAATAAGCATCAAACGAAAAAATTACAAAAAACAAAACTTTTCAAGCTTGAAGGATCCAATAGATGGCGCAGCCATAGATCAAACGGTTATCAACTGCATTTTTTAAAATAGGTACCCCAATTTTTTTTACATATTCGTCTAGCACGTAAGTAAATATAAATTTTTTATTTGGAACACTTTTTTCGCTTTGTGATAGATGGCGCTGTAATAGTCACAAGCGTGTAAGTACGTGGTATCGCGTAATATTTCGCCAGTGCGGACGGTATTTTCTTCGTGTTAAAATGGACCGTTTACCAATTGCAGAAAAGGTCGACATGATATTTATGTACAACTACTGTGATCAAAATGCCCAACGGGCCTGTGGTATGTATGTCGATCGTTATTCTGGAAGACATTATTCAAGTGTTTGGACCTTCCGTCGGATAGTTACTTTGAGTCAGGAATTGTTTAGCCATAAGTCAAACGTCAACCAGAAACTTCGAAAATAATGATGCCAAAGTAAATGTTTTAGCTGCAGTTGCGGCTAATCCTCACATCAGTAGCAGACGAATTGAGCGCGAATCGGGACTCTCAGAAACGCTGGTGTTGAAACTTCTATATCAACATAAATTTCACTCGTACCATGCTTGAGGATTTGCCTGGCGAAGACTTTGAACATCGTGTATATTTTTGCCACTGTACACAAAACAAATTACGGGACGATAACATATTTTTTCACGCGTTCTATTTAGTGACGAAGCCTCAGTCACAAACACTGGTAACGTAAACCGCCATAATATGCACTACTGGGCAACGGAAAACCCACGATGGCTGCGACAACTGGAACATCAACGACCTTGGGGGATAAATTATGGTGCGGCATTGTGGGAGGGAGGATAATTGGCCCTTACTTTATCGATGGCAATCAAATTGGTGCAATTATTACGTAATGTTCTTCCGATTTTACTACAAGATATTTGACTGCATGACAGAATGGCGAGGTACTTTCGACAAGACCTATGTCCAGCACATGGCTCGCGTGCAGTTAAATTGGTCTTAAAAGAAATATTTAATGACAGGTGGATTGGTTGTAGAAGCACCATACCAAGGACCTCATATTCACAGGATCTTACATCCCCGGCTTTCTTTACGTGGAGAAAATTGAAAGCTATTTGTTATGGTGATTCACCGACAACGCCTGAAAACAAGCGTCAGTGTATTTTCAACGAATGTGAGAAGATTACTGAAGGCGAACTACTCGCTGTTGAGAAGAATTTCGTTACGCGTATTGCAAAATGCATTGAAGTTGAAGGACATCATTTTCAGCATCTATTGAAGTCATGCGGTAATTTCATATAATCTCTCAGTAACAGCATGCGTTCTCATAAAGTACGTGTATCACATTGGAACTACCGTAATAAAGTTCAAACGTTCCTACATTCTGTGTTTTAATTCTTTTAAAAACCTACCTGTTACCCACGGTTCGTCTAAAATTGTGAGCAATATGTTTGTGAATATTACAGCGCCTTCTATCACAATCCGACAAATAAAACATTAATGTTTATTTACAAAAAAAAGTGCAATTGATATCCGTTTGGCCTTTGGCAGCACCATTTAGCGGGCCAACCATAGCGCCATCTGTTTTCCCTCTTCAAGCTAGAAAAGTTGTTATCGCTGTAGATTTTTCGTTTCATGCTTATTTCGTGAGATATTTGGCCAGGTAACTATCAATGGACCACACTGTATATACGAGGTTTGGAACTTATATAGTGGCAACACTGCTGTGGAGACACTATACAATGTAATCTACTATTTTCGCTGATAGCACAAGTTGTTGACATTCCTACCTTACCTCCAACGTCATCGGCGTGCACACAGTCGAGGTAAACAAACCGCTCTACCTGTTACATAGTTCTACAAGAGCTGTGGGTTGACCCCTCACACACGTTTTTTGTCGTCCCATCATATCGCAGAGATCTTAATTTGGAGACAAGTCCGGACATCGTGCTGACCAGGAAGCTGCATCACGCATTGCAGAACAAAATGAGTTTCACGCACAGTGTGCGGGCGTGTATTGTCCTTCTTGTTGCAAGATTGTCAAAAGAACGCGTCTTCAAACCGTTCCCTCCACAAATACGAAAGTGAACGAGAGTTTAAACTTGTCGCACACCAGATAAGAAGACCACAGCTCACTAGTCCAACTTATCATCTGACAGCACCAGCCACGAGCCATGCTCTTCGATGATGCTGTCGCGTCTGTTGTAGACAGGTGTGATTGTCCATAGCCCTTTTCGGGGCTCACAAAGGTTCCTTTCTGTGACTGTGATAGCCATTTTGTCCTCATAATACGACGATGTTCGGGGACGACTTTGCTGCGTGAAGTCCAGAAGCCCAACGGCGGATTTGTAAATGTTCAGGTGGCCATTGCAACCAGAATCGTTTAACAACAGTCACAGCACGTTGAACTCGTGTCAAATTTACAACAGGACCAAACCATCTCTAAGAAGGCCACTACTGATCCCTTTCAGACCCGTTCAGTGGGCTGCAGAAAGCACAAGGGCCGGCCGCGGTGGCCGAGGGGACTGAGGCGATTCAGTCACGGTCTGCACGGCAACTACTGTCGGGGGTTCGAATCCCCCCTCAGGCATGGATATTTGTGCCGTCCTAGTTCGTAAGTAGATCATAGGTAGTTTGTAAGTTTAGAGACTGATGACCCCGTAGTTAAGTCCCATAAGATTTACAAACATTTGAACATTTTTTTCAAAGCACAAGGGCGTCTCAGTAACATGGCGTCTGTTTAGTTCACACGTTGATATCATGCTGACCCTTTTGGTTGTACAACTTCCCTATTTAAGGGTACACCCACACGGTTCTCTGGCAGATATATCACTACGCTGTTGCTAAACTTCGAAACCTTCATTAACAAAAAAAGAAAGGAAAAATGTTCAAATGTTTGTAGAGCTTATGGGACTTGGTCATCAGTCCCTAAACTTACAAACTACTTATGAAATAGCTAATATTAAGGACGGCACAAATTTCTATGCCCGAGGGGGGATTCGAACCCCCGACCGTAGTGGCCGTGAAGAACGTGACTGGCGAGCTGCAGACCGCTCGGCCACCGCGTCCGGTAAACCATCATTCAAGAGTACTTGCAGCAGGGTTGTAATTTTTCAGTACATTTGTTTCCCCTTTCCCCGGTTGTTTCCGTTCCGCATATTAATTAATGTTATGACCTCGGTGATTGGAGTCACCACATTGTTTACTTATAGAAGCTCAGTCTTGCACTTAGTCTGCATGATTATTGGTCGATCAGTTTATATATACATTGTATTCGTGATACCTTGCACTATTATCAATAAGTGTACTATGCTGTAGCTGGCATCGGATCAAAATCAACGCACTCTTTCCAGGAGCACTTTTTTTATATTTTTCACTCTTCATTAGGTCAACCAGTGCACACTTGTTAGTGGAACCTGAGGTAATCCGATTCCCGCAAGTAGTGCAGGTAACATTATTACACTTTGACTGTCGCTGCTATCACCAGGGGATACTGTGGACGCGTATTTGATTCTTCTGGCAGCTGCTATGAACGTGTTTGGAAGCCCCTTTCCGCCAACATCCTCATTCTTGCGCGCGACTTATTTCCATCATTTTGAGAACAAAAAAGATTGTTTCGGTATCTGGAACTGGTTATGAAATATGACTACAAGGTCCGTGTGAAAAGTTCGGTGAATGATCTCTGGAAATATAGCAGACAAGAGCTATAAACAAAATACCTTTATTGGTCATTGGTTGCTATACACTTCTGACATCGACTTTACAGCTGTTGAAAATTGTGAGCAAACGCTTCTCGTAGACTCACGCCAAGCACTGAGATCACGCGTGGTTGGAGCTCCGCAACCACTCACACACTTTGTACTCACTGTTTCAGTACCATACACATGCACTAATGCCTATTATCAGCGGTTCGGAATAATTGAAGACGGAACTTGCACATGTAACAGAGTTGTCCAGACAATTGACCACGTGTTTTTCGACTGCTGCAACTACTGAAAGAGAGGGATCATCTCAAGAAAAAAATAGCTGACAAAGGAGGACGATGGCCTGACAGTAAATTTGATTTGGTGCATAAATTCACTGTAGACGTTTACAATTTTTGTAATTCAATAAGATTTCCCGATGTATAAAATCGTTTGGTTTCTTTATGTAAAGCGACAAATAATGTGTAGTCAAAAACGCTTCTTTTGTAAATCCTGTCAACTTATGTACCGTATTTGTGTTTGTAAAAATACCTGATGTAACCGCCTGAATTTAACCATAAAACATGTAATATTACTATGTAATGGGGCATGTGAAATAATAATAATAATAATAATAATAATAATAAATAGCATCCCGTGGGTATCTGTCGCCGCTTTGCTTAATTTGAATCAACACTTGACGTTAACGCGTTGTTACATCGCTCCATATTGCGCCTCACGTTGCAGTGACAAGAGTTCTCTGTCAGCTGCGTCGCACCGTCTACCACCGCTTCACTGCAGTACTTTGCACGATAGAGGGCGCTTGTTGACATGGCCATCAACGAGTATGTTTGGAAATCGCATCCTCGCCAGCTCGGTTTGTAAAATATGGGACCGTCACCGAAGTACATCTAGAGAATTGAAAGAAACATCCAGTTGCTCTTAATTTTCTTTTTTAATACGTTATCTTATGTCCATATTTTATACCAACCCACGCGATTAGACGTGCACTTCAAGGTGTAGTTTAGGTGCAATTCGAATCCGACTGGCGGATTAACGACGAAAGTTTAATGACTTGGTTTTTTACATCCCGCAAGGTGATTATCAGTTACACAATTTACAAAACTAGGAATATTTTGTCACACTTTCGCGTCTGTAACTCTACAAGCAGATAATTAGAGGACAAATAAGTGACAGCATCTGTGGAATTCGCAGCTACTACGCCGCTTCAGAACATCTTGGAGCAATACCATGAACATGGCCTAGCATTCGGATGAAACTAAGAAATAAATAACCAGTCTTGCGCTTTATATTGTTTTTGTATATAATATTATAGTAAGGCCGCTGTTATCCCTAAAGACAGAAAAAATTCCCATAAATATATGACTTCAAATTACATTCATATTTAGCAACTGCGAACCATTGCTATTTTCGCTGGCAGTTTTAAATGAAATTTTCATATATTGCTTATATTTCATATCATGCAATTTATAAACTATCAACAATACGCTGAGTCCGAAAGAATTTTCAAACGTTTGTAAAAAAAATCGCGCTGACAGGTTTTAGATTTGTAGTTTTATAACATTTTGCAAACATTTTGGACCATTTATAATCTAAATAATAAAAAATTTATTAATAAGAGTGTCTGAAACCCTTTTACGAAAAAAAATTTAATAGTGGCGAGTTCGGAACCCTTGCCTTCAGCATCAGATTCTAACGCATTGCCCACTACGCTACAGCTAACAGTTAGAAATTGTGTTCTTTAATCTTATTTATTTATTTATTTATTTATACTATTGATGGCCGTTGTTAACTGATGCTATTATGGCATTTGTGGACACTAGATTATCATTTATCGTACGAAGAACGATGTGTTTTTGTTAATTCTTCAGTGCGCCATTGCTTTGAAATGACAACGTGTAAGTTAAAATAAGAAAATCATCAAATACTCGACGCAAGATGGCGTATGCAACAGAGAGTTCTGGGCGAGTAATGTCACGTGACATCTGCGAACGGCTGGTTTTCGTTAATTCAATGAAGGGTGTCAAAACTCCGTTATTTTTGCAAATATCTCCCAAACGATACGAGATATGAAAAAAAAAGAAAAACATAAGGGAACAAAGTTGTAGAGAATTTTCTCCTCTACAAATTCGTTTATTCAATTTTCGCGTCAGATAACGGGTTATTTGCAATTAAAATTACATTACAAACGGCTTTTTTGGTATTACTAACGTATTTCTTGTCCGAAATATTTCAAAAAGCGAGTTTCTGGTCTCTGGTAGCCAACAACTATGTCTGTAAAATTTGGTGCCGATCGGTTGAACGGTTCGACCTAAATAGTGGGAACACGTTACAGACAGTCATCGTCAAATCGCCGATATTTTTGCAAATATCTCAGCAACGATGCAAGATATGAAAAAACATAATACAGCAAAATTGTAGAGAATTGTCCCGTCTACCAATTAGGCTATTCAATTTTCATGTTAGATGAACGGTTCGTTTGCAATTACAATTACATTACAAACGGCGTTTTTGGTATTACTACCGTATTTTTGTCCGAAAAATTTGAAAATGGAGGTTCTGGTCTCTGGCGGCCTACAGTTATGTCTGTAAAATTTGGTGGATCGGTTGAACGGTTCGTCTTAAAAACAGGGAACACGTTACGGACAGACAGACAGACAGACATTCCAAAATCGCCGTTATTTTTGCAAATATCTGTGAAACGATACGACATATGAAAAAAACATAAAAGAGTAAAGTGGTAGGGAATTTTCTCCTCTACAAATCTGGCTAGTCAATTTTCGTGTCAGACGAATGGTTAAGCCGTTATTTTCATATAAATTTCGAGCTGTCAAAAAAAAAAAAAAAAAAAAAAAAAAAAAAACGATCGAAAAGACCTACTTTTAGTGTTACTACCGTAACCTAAAGTGGGCCAACATAATTTGAAAAAAGTGCAAAAGTAATTTCGGTTCACTGAACACTCTTGCTATTGTCAGATGGTAAATAGCTTACAACGGACGGTACATCATATCTCGTCAAAAAGCACAGGAGAGCAAGGCAACGACAGCAAAACCGCGATATTCACATCAACGCAGAGAGCACCTATGCGGCAACGTGTGGCTAGCATAGAAAAAAAAATCGGAACCCTTAATCGATGTGTGTGCAAGTACACGCCGCACGGTAGATAGGCCGAGTGGAGTCGGTAATATCTTCAATGTTACTGCGGAGCGGTGTTTTTTTTCCTTGGAGCAGGGAAATGGAATGGCGGCGTCACCATCCATTATATTCGCGGAGCGGCCGGGAGCCGCAGTGTCTCCGTTGATTGATGAGGCTGCGCGGCGCGCGCGCGCGGCCCTTATGAGGAGCGGCGGGAGATTGCGCTACGCCAGCCGCATAGCCGCATGCAGATCCACGGGGCCCAGTCTGCCGCTGCTGCTGGGGTCCCCCACTACTGCCGCGCCGGCTTCTTCAGGACCCTAACGTTCCCTACCTGAACGCCGCTTACATCATCCGCCGCGGTAGGGTGCCCGTTGATTACGATAGCATCTTTGGTGGAACAGCCGATTCTTCCTTCAGATTATAATTGAATTGAGTATTCAGGAGTAAATTTCTTCAGTTTGATTTATGCGGACTTCGGCCCTGGCCATTCCACTACACTCGAATTAATAAAAATCTACATTCACAGGAAAAAGTCTTTTAAATATTCGCTCCTAGGTTCTTGAGCAAGATAATAGAAAAATAAACCTATTCCAAAAAAAAAAATACGGTAAAAGTTCAAAATCAGGTACGCACTTTCGTTGAATATTCTTAAAAAAATATCTTGTTGAAGATTACCTAAGATAATCTTTTACTATCACAGCTGTTGCTCACTGAATCAGTCGTAAAATATATCGATTCATAAAACTTGGTCTCACTGTTTTCCATTTAATAAAATTATTGCTGAGTCCCTACACTGGTATAACATCGGAGTAATTCTGTTATAATTTCCAAAAATATAAATTCAGTTCAATAAGTAAATATCTTCTCTTCTTATTCAGTGCAATAATTATTTTTCACACACTAGTACTGCATGTAAAAGTTTATGTTTTGTTTTGTAAGTTATAAGTCCGCGTAATACATGACATACAATCAGAACTTGCTCGTAAGGACTCAACATCAAGACTGAAACTGTTTTTAACATAAAACATGAATAGACTTTTTATTACAATACATTTTTCAATTTTTCTTGTTAATATGATTGTGACGGTTGGCAACGGAGATACTCCAACAGGATCTTCTCTGAGCATGTGGCTGTCGACCCGCAACGATTGGTGGCCAGGTACATCAACTTTGGCTTCAGCAGAGAAGATGCTATTTTCGTTGGTTGCTCCGTTGTCACCGCACATGAAACATAAAAAGCAACACATGTTTCCTTTGAGAATGAAATACAACCTATTCCGACTAAACATTATTAACAACAACATATATAAACATGTTCTTTTACCTGCGAAAGTGAGCTGACGTAAAGGTAGTAGCAGGGGATAATATTTCGTCCCACTACACATCCCAGCGGTTTGTTATGTTACCAGTATTGCGTGAAATTACGGTATTCTATGGAAGTCCTAGATAATGCATACAGACTCTGTTGGCATTCTATGAAAGTTGTTTGTGAGAATGATATATAGGGGAGACCGGAGCTCGTTGGCCATATTTTTTTAACTTATTTTTCTTACTATTAAATTATTTGACATATTTAAATTTATGAAATTATTGTTAAATTTTAGGTAGGACATTACTGAATCGGGATGGCAGTTTTAAGCTTCAAAAATTAATTGCTGGACACATGTCAAGGAGCCAATCTGCCCCCACCTCGGGGCAAGTTGGCCCAGAGGCTGGGGCACGTTGACCCGTGTAGTCTTTTGGTAAGTGTAACTAGACAATCAAACTAAAAGTTACCAACAAATATATTTTAATGTAATTAATATCAAATATTGAGTTAAATGCTTAACATTGAAGACAATGACAACAGTAGAGGTTAAACTTATAAGGATTTATACTGTCTTAATACAATCCAGTCAACTTTAGTCAATGTCCAGCTTCAAACGAATCAGCACACTTTTGACACTCATAAAACAGTCCCAGCGGTTTGTTATGTTACCAGTATTGTGCGAAAATTCGGTATTCTATGGCAGTCCTAGATAATGCATACAGTGTTGGACTTAGGCATTCTATGAAAGTTGTTTGTTAGAATGATATATATGACAGACCGGAACACGTTGGCCATATTTTTTTATTATTTTTCTTAATATTAAATTATTTGACATATTTATATTTATGAAATTATTCTTAAAATTTAGATAGGACATTACTGAATGTAGATGGCAGTTTTAAGCTTCAAAATACCAGTTAAAATATTAGAAAAAATTAATTATTGGACACATGTCATGGGACCCATCTGCCCCTATCTCGGGGCAAGTTGGGCCAGAGGCTGGGGCACGATGACCCGTGTAGTCTTTTGGTAAGTATAACTAGGATATCAAAGTGAAACCAACAGTTAACAAGAAATATATTTTAATGTAAATAATAATGTGTTAAATGCTTAACATTGAGGACTATGACAACAGCACAGGTTACATTTATAAGGATTTATACTGTCTTAATACAAACCAGTCAACTTTAGACAATGTCTAGCTTCAAAGGATCAGCACACTTTTAACTCTCATAAAACAGTCCCAGCGGTTTGTTATGTTACCAGTATTGTGCGAAATTACGGTATTCTATGGAAGTCCTAGATAATGCATACAATGTCTGATGGTCTTAGGCACTCTATGAAATTTGTTTGTGGGAATGATATGTAGGGGAGACCGGGGCACGTTGGCTATTTTCTTTTTATACTGTTCTTAATATTAAATTATTTGAGATATTTAAATTTATTAAATTATTTTTAAACTTAAATCTAAATGGCAGTTTTAAGCTTCAAAATATCAGATAAAGTATTAGAAAAAAAAATTAATTATTGGATACATGTCAAGGGGCCAATCTGCCCGTACCTTGGGGCAAGTTGCCCCAGAGGCTGGGGCACGTTGACCCGTGTAATCTTTTGATAAGTATAACTAGGCAATCAAATTAAAACTAACTGTTACCAAGAAATATATTTTAATATAAATAATATCAACTTAAATACTGAGTTAAATATTAATTTTCACAACATTGTCAGAGGAGAAAAACAGCGATCTATTTGGTATGATTAATATTACAAAAAAAAAAAAAAAAAAAAAAAAAAAAAAAAAAAAAAAAAAAAAAAAAAACAGTCTTGATCGCAAACATTAACAGTTTATATTTACCTGGGCTGTTCTGCTGGCAGCCCAGCCGAGTCCAGCACTGGCCACATGGGCTACTTGTTATTCCGAAGATGACCTACATCAGGTCGAAACCGGTAAATAGAAACTGTTAATGTTTGCGATCAAGACTGTTTTTTGTAATATTAATTGAGTTAAATACTTAACACTGAGGACTATGACAACATGACAAGTTAAACTAATAACGATTTATACTGTCTTAATACAAACCAGTCAACTTTAGTCAATGTCCAGCTTCAAAGGATCAGCACACTTTTAACAGTCATAAAACGGATTTCACTTTTCACGCATATCAGACGGGCCCAACTCTTCCTCATCGTCATCATATCGCCATCTTGCCTCGTTGTTTATTTATTTATTACGTTTTATGTCTCCTGCAGTTGATTTGGTTAACTTCATTCGACTATTCGTTGCACTTCCTGTTTGTAAAAGAGCTTTTCTAGCTTGTGATTTAATTTTTCTTCAGTATTTCTTTCCAATGCTTTGGACCAACGGAAAGGTTTGAAATTCAGTTTCTGTTTCCTGAGTTTCAATTATCTTTGCAGATTGACATGATGTCTGTCTGTACAGTACCTCGAGAACGATTTTCTTGGAATCCCAAAGTCTGCGCTAACAGCCCTCACAGATCTTTCCTTTCCTTTTACATCTAAAACTGCTCTTAGCATCGTATTTTCAGAAATCATTCCCCTTTCATTAATTTATAATTTCGGATCATTTTTATGAAAATAAAAACAAAACAATGATTTAAACCAGAGTCGTAACTAATGTTTTGAAAACAAGGAAATGAACCAGTTTCTGACTTCTCAGATCACTGTTTAAGATTAAAATAAAATTTACTGGTTGGCATTTATTCAACACTTTTTATCTCGTGAATATGACTATCTTTTGACCTCTGAAACGTATCAAAATATGTTTTTGACAATTACGTTAATAATTTAATAAACTAGAACAATTATAAACGTTATTATCACTAAAAGTAACAAACCTTTCATCGTGTTTAAATAATTACAGATCCTATAGGACGTCACAAGTTATCTCGGCAGACCATCGTGCCCCCATTCTCGCTCGGCCAACCTGCCCCATCAGCATCTTTACAAGAAATTCTGTGCCTTAGAAGACTCACTGAAGCATGTAAGACTGTATGCCATATAGACGTAATCCTTAAACTACGACATTTAATTTTACTACTCAACCCATTGCGCGTAAAGCAAGAGAAAGTTAAATAGCACACATTAACAGACAAGTAGAATTTTACTGAAACACGCGCAAAGACAATCAAGGACTATAGCTTGTCCAAAACTTCGCCGCCTGTTATATTGGCCCTGAACAAGGAGAGCGACAGTGCTACCTACTTTCTGACTGATTCCTAAGAGAATCTGGCGCCTATTATATGAATTGATTTGACTGGGCTATCCTGCCACTATGGCCAAATTGACCCGGTCTCTCCCATTGTCTTATTGTGCTTCTATATAATTCATAGGCATTAATGATCAGTACAACGTAAATTGGCACGAGATGATATTCCTTTAGAAATTACCACGCACAAGAGACTGAAAAAACATATCTACGAAATAATGCACAGGATATTCTTATCGGAAATCAATGATGATGATTTCGTGTGTTTTTGGCCGTTTGGCCTAGCTGAGGTCGTGTTCGGCCTGCCTCGTAACTTGCGCGTCGATGATGATGCGGCGACATAACACCCAGTCCCCGAGTGAACAAAATTTCCAACCCGATCGGAAGTCGAACCATGGCCTCTTGCGAGGCAATCAACCACGCTGTCCACTGAACTAGAAAAGCGAACACCCGAAGACAATGAGACCTCACTCCCCAAACATTTTTAAATTTGGCCTTGTACGTAAATTCCACCACTCACATCTACACATACATATATACACTCCGCAATCCACAGTAAAATGCTTGGCGGAGGCTACATTGTACCATTACTAGGAACTTCATTTCCTATTCACTCCCCAACGAAGAAAAAAAAGTCTATATGTCTCCATACGAGCCCAAATTTCTCTTGTCTTTGTGATCATTACGCGAAATGCAAGTAAGCGCCGCAATGGATTAGTCGTGCGCACTGGGGCCCAGTTCTACGGTGCACGTGGCCGTTCACCGTCGGGGGTTCGAGCCCCCCTCGGGCATGAGTGTTCGTGTTGTTCTTAGATTAGGTTATTTTAGTTTAAGTAGTTTGTAACCTACGGACTAATAACGACGCAGTTGAGTCCGGTAGATTTACAAACATTTGAACATTTATATATATATATATATATATATATATATATATATATATATATTTTTTTTTTTTTTTTTTTTTTTTTTTTTTTTTTTTTTTTTTGTAAATTCCGACCCTCTGAATTTCCTCAATACAATATCTCGAAAAGAACGTCGTCTTTCCTCCAGCAATCCCCATTTCAGTTCCCGGAGCATTTCCGTGACACTCGCGCATTGGTCGAACCTTCCAGTAACAAACCTAGCTGATCACCTTTGAACTGCTTCTATGTCTTCCTTTAAACTGATCTGCTGCGAGTCCCATACACTTGAGCAATACTAAGACGTAGTCGTACAAGCGTTTTATACAGATGAAGTACATCTTTCCAAAATTCTCCCAATAAACCGTAGTCGGCTTTCCGCCTTACTCACAACTGTCCTTACATGTTCGTTCCATTTCACAACACTCTGCAATGTAACGCCAATGTATTTTAACGACGCGACTGCATCAGGTCGATCACCACTAATGCCATATTCAAACGTTATGGAATTGTTTTCAAGTGTTAAAAATGTTCAAATGTTTGTAGAGTCTATGGGACTTAACTACGGGGTCTTCAGTCCCTAAACTTACAAACTAATTACCAACTAGTTAAATCTAAGGACGGCACAACTATCCATGCCCGAGGGGGGATTCGAACCCCCGACCGTAGTGGCCGTGCAGACCGTGACTGGAGCGCCTCAGTCCCCTCGGCCACCGCGGCCGGCCGACACTCTCGCATAAATCACAGAATCATCAGAAAACAAAAGCAAATTACAAGTTACTCTGTCCATCTCATCTCTATACAGGGTGTTACAAAAAGGTACGGCCAAACTTTCAGGAAACATTCCTCACACACAAAGAAAGAAAATATTTTATGTCGACATGTGTCCGGAAACGCTTAATTTCCATGTTAGAACTCATCTTAGTATTTCTCTTTAAATGTAAATTGAAATAATTCGTGCAGATAATTGTCAAAATACCCAAGTGTTTCGTTAGAATGTACTGTAATTCCTCGATTCACCGCCAGTTGGCCCACTTGAAGGAAGGTAATGTCGACTTCAGTGCTTGTGTTGACATGCGACTCGTTGCCCTACAGTACTAGCATCAAGCACATCAGTACGTAGCATCAACTGGTTAGTGTTCATCACGAACTTGGTTTTGCAGTCAGTGCAATGTTTACGAATGCGGAGTTGGCAGATGCCCATTTGATGTATGGATTAGCACAGGGCAATAGCCGTGGCGCGGTAGGTTTGTATCGAGACAGATTTCCAGAACGAAGGTGTCCCGACAGGAAGACGTATATGGGGGCATTTGAAAGCTCTTGTCTACGCAACCCCGGTACCAAGTGTAGAGACTCTTCGTGCTCGCATTGTGGACGGCTGTGATACAATATGCCATTCTCCAGGGCTGCATCAGCGCATCAGGGATTCCATGCGACGAAGGGTGGATGCATGTTTCCTCGCTAACGGAGGACATTTTGAACATTTCCTGTAACGAAGTGTTTGAAGTCACGCTGGTACGTTCTGTTGCTGTGTGTTTCCATTCCATGAATAATGTGATTTGAAGAATACAGTGAGAGAAAGAGAAAAAGACAAGTAATAAAGTGAGCTCTAACATGGAAATTAAGCGTTTCCGTACACATGGCCACATAACATATTTTCTTTCTTGGTGTGTGAGGAATATTTCCTGAAAGTTTGGTCGTACCTTTTTGTAATACCCTGTATATGAAATGTTGTGTTGGTTTGTGTGTGTTTGAAAATCTCAAAAAGTTCTTCACCGATTTAGCTCAAAATTTGCCCAACGTTGCACTGTAACACGCGAAGGTTCTAAGACACCTATTTGTTTAATATATTACTCATAGCATATATGTCACATTTGCGATTTTTGGCCTGAACGTTTCCACATTGTACAATTTATATACATTCGTTCGTGATACATATCTAAATAACAGGAATGTAAAAACATCCGCGTAATCCAGCAGTACTTTGTATCAATATTTCAAAGCATTCGGTGAAGAACTTTCGGTAATATAAGATTTTGAAATTTAGATTCCTAAGACAGATACAGGGAGGGAAAGGGAGACACATACGTACTTTTTAAACTGTAATCTAGACTACAAATACCAATTTTTGTAGTTCAGGCTGCAAAAATAGCTTAATAGCAGCATTTTTGAAAAATCTTTTCATCCCATTTTTCACCCCCTTATAGACTGATTTTCAGACAAAGCTGAAAGACGCTTTTTTTTAATGCCAACCAAGAATCCGTATACCAATTTATGTACATCTAGCATCAAAATTGACTGGATAACAACGTATTTTCAAAAGCCCTTTCATCCCCTATTTCACTCCCTTAGGGACGGAATATCGAGATATTGCTTCTTAAACGTCGCCAACAGTTTAAGATGAACATCCTCTGCAAATTTCAAGTTTCTATCGTCAGCTAGGCGAGTCCATCGGAACATTGCCTATATATATATAATTCATCCTACGCCCACGATGGTTTCTGTATGTCCTCTATGTGTTCATAAACCATTCATTCGTTTGCAATGAAACTTTGGTGAACTGTTCATCCTACGCCCACGAAGGTTTCTGAGCCAAAAACAAAAGAGCACGACACGTAGCTCAGGAGATATGACGTCACAAATAATGAGAGGACACCGCGCGAGAATACACAGATTTATGCGTCAATTATTGGAAAATGGGAGTAGCTAAGGACCTGTAACAAAGTTTGCATGTAATTTAGGACCTTTATAAAGCGTTTCGTAACTGACCCCCCTTACAACCCCCGCACATCCTCCACACACACACTAAATGATGAGACGAAAAGAAGCATACCGCTCACAACAGTTTCGCTGTAGATACCGTAAAACTGTCGCACCAGGCGTACCGAACATACTATTGCGATAAAACTTTGACAACTCATTGCTTACACTCACGCAAAGGGTATAGGCATACTAACATTAATTTCGTGTGGTGCATAGGGGAGGGTGCTTTACAGTTATTTCATTCGTTTCTCACACCGTTACGCTGAAGTGACTAGATGGATATGAATGAAATATGGAACAGTGGTATCTTGTACCCTGTTTAATACATGGGCTATCTTTCGTAAACCACCGTATGGTGCGTGGCGCAGGGTTAATATGTTTGTTAGTCTTCACGCTCAAACGGCTGGACGGAATTGAATGAAATGTGGCATGAAGATGGCTTCTACCCTTAATTAATACACGGGCCACCTTTCGTAAGTCTCCGAAGGTGCATGGCGGAATGTACGATACACCAACGTCCAAATCCTTTTACTGGTCACCATGAAAGTCGACACATAAATGTATGCTTTCATGAAAGAGATGCAAGACAGTGAATTTAGCATCGAGAAGGGTACCTTACGACTTTGGCACCGTTTGGCCAGTCACCATCAAACTTGGCTCATATATGTATGTTTTCATGTATAGGAGGGAAGGAGTAGGTGGAGGCGTAGAAGGACGAAAAGGAGACAGAGGAAACCGAGACAAAAATCTACATCTAGGTCTACATGGGATACTCTGCAAATAACATTTAAGTGCCTGGCAGAGGGTTCATCGAACCACCGTTAAACTATTTATCTGCCATTCCATTCTCGAATAGTGCGCGGTTCGCCTTTCTCAAGAAATTGTCGATGTGTCCTTTCCAGTTTACGTCCGAAGTAATAGTATTTCCTAGGTATTTTGTCGAGTTTACGGCCTTCACATTTGATTGATTGTAAAACCTATTCTATTACAACATCAAATAAGGATTATGTATCCGATCGCTGGCACTGATTTTCGTATGATGTTCGAATCTGTATTCAACACTAACTGTAGGAAAATGGAAGCCAAGTTATACTGGATGGAGAGTGGAGGTGGGCGTGGAGGTAGTCATCAATTGTTACCGTTATGTCGTAAAAATAACACTTTTCCAGGAGACAGCGGCAGGCGTGTTGCCGAATTTGTGTAAATTAATGCTTCCGAATTTCACCTAATTAACAAATCCAAAAATTTTTGAGATTTTTTAAATTTTGTATTTTGACGTCAAAAATTAAGGGGAGTTCTATAGGCGGGGGTACTATGGCTGAGTAAATACGATACGTATTTATCAGTAATGTGTGATATCCGACAATGTGTAGAATGCCTAGGGAATAGATAGAATACTATAAATCAATGTTTTTTCAACCTGTGGGTCGCGACTTCCAGGAGGTAGCAAAGTGGGTTTTGCCTAAATACTGGGTATTGAAAAGTTAAATGTATTTTATATCAAAATTATGCCCTTCCTTGGTGAATAGAACAAAGATTGTTTTGTAGTAAATACATCGTGTTAACAATGAATGACCGAAAGTCCTAAAAGTTTTCAGGATAACAGGCGTTCTCTAATTTTATAAGACACACTCTTTTATTAATCAATCAATAACTGCGAAGATGAGCTGTATGAGGAAAATAGTCGACGACTGAATACACGTCTCACTACATCAGCAGACAGGGCTGGCGGCGCGAGCCGAGTTGGTTGACCTCCTGGTTACGCACCATCTGCCGGTCGCCTGGGACCGACGTCCAGACATCGTCATCCACCAATGGCATCCTGCAGCCCGGGCCGTTTGCCGTTGTAGGTCTAGCTCCGAAGCTCGTTGTCTTCTAAGAGGCATACTAAAACTGCTTACGCATAACACCAGCACGAAAGAACAATTCCAGTACGTCCACACGGCTGCCTGTTCCCCCTTTATGCAGCCCTGGTAGGTGGCGCTATTGGCGTCCTTAATGTGTGCCTGCGCTAAACGCTAATCAGTAATCACGTGCCTTCCTCGTCGCCGGCTCCAAATGCTTTCATCTGAATGTTAAATTTTGTGTGGCCGACAGTGCATTAAACACATAAATGACGGAGATATTTCCAATCGTGGCGGAGTAGCGTGTTACCAAAACTCGCATTCGGTAGTGGCAGCTGATTCTCCCCGGCCATCGAAAAACTATGCTACAGGTTTCTCCTTCTAGACTCGCACACACGTTAAAGTTATTTGTGAGAAGATTATTTCATTCCTCGTGTGAAAAGGACAGATGTCTACCATTGCGTGTCGAAATCTGACAGCGAAAGTATCATGGCCTGTAAAGACTACAGGTTATCTCTTCTGCATACTGTTGCTAGTTTTGATCGGTATCACGCGATAGTCACGCGATCACGGAATCGCTGCCTTTCGTGGCTGTGAACAACTTCATGCGCCATCCCAGCTGTCAGGTGACTAGCGCTTGGACGTGCAGGGTCAAATGAAACCTTCACATTCCTGGAGTCAGGAAGTAACTTTCTTCGCTGAACAGGAAAAATGTCTTAAGTCACCCCGTCATCGTCTGGAGACGTAGGAACTATTAACACGGCGAGCGTTTCTAACAGTGATTTTTGTGAAGCACTTGACGATAGTGACAACGTCATAGTATTTTTATTGAACAGACGTCCCACAAAGGAACAGAGAGCAGTAAAATTAATTCTTTAATTCTTACAACGAATTTAACTCCTAAAGAAACTGTGAGTAAATCTATATAGAGTTTATACTGGTATATTAATTAACAAATATTATTAATTACAGATTCAGTATTTTTGAGGAAAAATATATGCCACATAGAAAAAATTATAAAGTAGTGGAATTCGGTCACTGGGATGTAGAAATACAGACAAATTATTAGAATTTCAAAATTAAAATGATTTATTCGGTATAAAGGGCCGCTGTGGAGTAGCCGAGCGTTCTGAGGCGCCTCGCTGCAGAGCGCACGGATTCTCGCCGTCGGAGATTCGAGTCCTCCCTGGTGCATGGGTGTGTGTGTGTGTGGTTAGGTTAGTTCACCTTAGTTTAAGTAGTTTGCAAGCAACAAACATTTGAATTGAACTCAATATAGAGAGAGGCAATCAAACTCTGGAAACCTATATTGCAGTCAAATCTGATTGGCATTTATCTATAGAGTCGTTGGATGGTCTGAGGCATGTTGTGTTACGTTTGATTCAGAGGTGGTTACATCTTCAAAATCCTGAGCTGGTTCGAGGAGCCTGTTCATAGCGTTGCACCGTTCTCAGTTGGGCAAAGGTCTGGCGACCTTGCTGGCCAAGAAGTGGTGTGACAACCCGAACGATATTTAATTAAAAAGTGACGCATTCAGCGACAGCGGCCCTGCGGACTATATTAGCTCAAACTACTATTCTATGAAGTGATAAATCATATTCCTTATCGCTGGACAGATTACTCTTGTAAGCAGTACTTGTTTTGCATTTCATATTGTTGTTAGCGTGATAACATGTTTACTGTTTTTTGTACTTTGCACATAGTATTTGGTCACCTGCAGATCTGAAAATGTTTAATTGTAAAACTGAAACTGTCCAGTTACATAAACATTGCAGTAAAGACTGATATTACGTATATTTAAGAAGCCGAAACACTTGATGACTGTCAGGTTGGAATCACATCGACGTCCCAGTCGTCTTCAGACATCGCTATTTGTCGGACAAGAATAGTCAGCAATGGTTTCCCCAGTTTCGGGCGTAATAATTGCACTCAGTAGTTCAGCTACATACTAATAAGTACTAATTATTTAATCACTCCCACAAAAAGGATGGAAAACGGAGCAACGTTTTCCAGTTAGAACATAAAGCATAGTATTCAGTAGTTCAGCTACATACTAATAAGTACTAATTATTTAATCACTCCCACAAAATGGATGGAAATACGGAGCAACCTTTTCCAGTTAGAACATAAAGCATAGAAAGTGGGATGTGGTTCACTCGGAAAACATATAAAAGCATCACTATTTACGTGGATTAACGTAGGCTTGTATTGGATTGAATAATGAACTCTGGAAAGTATGAATTCCCAGCGATGGAGGTAATGCGAAGTCTTTGCACGCAGGCGAAAAAATTGCCTGAAGAGACTTGTGGTTTGTTGCTATACGGAATAAGGTACCATACAAGTAAGAGAAAAAAAGGTAAAAGTGAAAGCAATGTCCAGCCTCTATGTTTATTAAAGGATTTGGAGATGAAGGCATTGGGACCTAAGGCCCTACGTCGGTGGGAGAGAATAGCAGCTATTTATTATTCAGATATGTTGGTCGCCAACAACCTTGGTTAAAGAGTCTGTATAAGAAATGAGGTATTCGGCTGCACGAAGCATTTTCTTGGGCATAGTGAAGGCTGTCTGGTAGTCTGAGATTCAGTTAAAAGTACAGTCTCATTCTACACTGGAAATGAATATTTCGGTAATATGAGATTTATACAATGATACTCCTGTTCTAAATGAACAGAATTGCCGATGGTCAGCAGCTATAAATCTTAATTATGCTAATATTGAATAGCAATTTGCCATAATTTCCGACTTATTCTTTAGTTGGTCTATGATTTTGCAACACCTGAAAAATTGTGCGGGACTGGGACTCGAACCCGTGTCTCCCGCTTATCGCGAGCGGTCGCCTTAACCACTTTTCCAACCGAAATCGCTCTCCGGCCAGACCCAAACTTCCATATGTTGCACTTGCCTACTTCCCCTGGTGCTCTCACGCATTTACCGTGATTCCCGCGACGGGGAGAGACATACTTACACCATCTTTAGCCAGTCTAGGCTCTCATATATACAATGATACTTCTGTTCTAATTGAAAAGAATTGCTGATGGTCAGCAGCTATAAATCTTAATTATACAAATATTAAATCGCAATTTGCTACAAAATCCGACTTTAGCTATTATTCTTTAGTTGGTCTATGATTTTGTAACACATGAAAATTTGTGCCGGACCGGGAGTCTGGGAAGTCTGGGTCCGACTGGGGAGCGTGTTTGGGCGGCCTTGTGGTTAAGACGACCGCTCGCGATAAGCGGGTGACCCGGGTTCGATTCCCGGTCCGGCACAAATTTTCATGTGTTGCAAAATCATAGGCCAACTAAAGAATAACAGCTAAAGTCGGAAATTATCGCAAATTGCGATTTAATATTTATATAAATATGAGATGTATCCCAGAAAGGACCTGAATTGGTGGATGGTGGAGGGGCGGGGCAGGCCGACGTTGGCGGCCTCATGGGAAGAGGTTTCCTCTCGGAAAATGATATGCACAGATAATTAATAGGCGGCTTATCACATTCAGACCCACATCATGGTGGTGAGTTGAAAGGAGACAGAGGGGTCTGTGGTGCTCTTCGTGCTGGTGCTGGTGATGCCATAATGCAGGTAATTGATGCAGGCTAGGTTATCATGGATGCCCTGATCTACCAAATGCTGGAAGGGTGCAACAGCACTGTCGAACCATGTATGAGGCAGTGCAATTTAAAAAGTCTTGTCAGTGTCAAATGGAGTTTGCTGGTAAGTCTCAGCAAGGTCGTTTTCGGTGAATATGTGACCGCCAGATAGATTGTACAACAGGTGACCTAATTTTGGGGGTTCAAAATGTTTGTAAATCTATCGGACCAAACTGGGTGGTTATCAGTCCGTAGCTTACAAACTACTTAAACTAAGGTAAACTAACCTAAGGACAACACACACACCCATTCCCCTGGAAGGACTCGAACCTCCACGGCGAGCAACCGCGCGCTCCGCTGCGAGACGCTTGAGACCGCTCGGTTACTCCACCGCGGCTTGGGGGTGCAACGTAATCTTCATATAAGTAGGAGGTGGCCAGTAGGTTTCTTAACAATGACGATTGAATGTAGTGAATCATTTCCACAATACGTTCCTTGCTGAGGCAGACCGAGTCTTTCTTCTATGGTTGTATGACAGGGATGGGAATGGGCTAGACTGGGGAGTATCTCGGCTGGGCCCAGGGCTTCAGCATGACGCTGCGATGAATAGCTGAGCACAGCCCTTGCCAGGTGAGATAAGATTCTGAAATTCGTTGCATACAGCGTCTACTCTTGTCAAGGAGACCTTAGAAGAAACCCAACACACGGTATTCTTATTGGCGAAGGCAAACGTCTGGAAGGCATCGAGGTGAAATAAGTCAGCCGTACTAAGACAGATGGCCACTAAAAAGGTATCTTCCTATTCAACAGGCTTATATATTACTACTGAAAACCCGGCAATGCCCGGGTATTTATTTATTTACTCCTGCCTTGAGTTAGTACTCTCTGTCCATCTCCTTTTACTAATATCTTGTTATATTTATCACATTATATATCACAAATAATGATGTCTTGCATAATGTACAAAATTATAAGTGCAGTATCCAAACAAAGATAATCATTAGTTTCTTAATTAGAGGCTGGAATGAACGGTTTGACGAAAAATTGACTGCCTCATAATAATTTTTAGAATTTATTTTTTAAGTTAAAGAGCTTACATAGTTCTTGACGACGAGAACACCCTATAGAGCTTTACATGTGTAAATTAATTTTTATTATATAGTTAATTTTTTAATATTCATTGTTATTGTTTGCCCTCTAAATTTCCCTAACAGAATTTCTCGAAAAGAACGTCGTCTTTCCTCCAGCGATTCCATTTGTTCCGGGATCATTCTTGTGACACTCCCACATTTGTCTAACCTACCAGTAACGATCCTCGCTGCTCGCCTCTGATGTGATTCCATGTCTGTCATTAAACTGTCCTGCTTCGGGTACCAAACACATGAGGAATACTCAAGACGTGGTCGTTATTCGTTTTCTAATATATTCAGTTCCTTAAGAAAAAGTTTATTTAAAAAAATAGTATTTTTTAGTTTGAAGTATTAATTAATTTATTTTTTGGAGATAAGCTCAAAATTAATAACCTATAACTTATTAATTAATAACATTTAATACTAAGCTTAATACCAGCTATTTTTTATTACGTTGTAGTTCATTTTTGTTTTGTTTAGATGTTATGTTTAAGATAGTAGTCAAAATACAAACGACAAATAAAATTCGTACAGTCATATTTATTGAATTGTATGTAGTATAATTGTATATTTTTGAGGTATATTCATGTGTATAAGTGCTGTATGTCTGTCAAATCTCTTGGGAATACAATTGAATCAGTTATTTTGAAAAGGGCGCGAGTCACATTTTTTTGTCATATTTAATTAGGCTTCGATTCATTATCTATAGAGATAGATACATCGTTTTGTATGAAAACGGAATTAGTTCAATGCATAGCATAGGCAGGGGAAGGCAATGAGTTTGTTGAATGTTTTGGAAAGGGCATTAGTCATGGACTCATGGCCCTTTGAAAACAACTACTCACCTACAGCGTATGCAATGAAAGTAACTGAATCAAGTTCAAAATGTACATTTACAAGCGTGCTGCATGAAACATCGTTCAGTATTGAATATAAAGGTTAGTGGGCAAAATTTTACAAAAGGACGACCAAGTCAATTGAATCTTTGGGAAATATGATGCAAAAAAAAAAAAAAAAAAAAAAAAAAAAAAAAAAAAAAAATATTAATAATAATAATAATAATAATATTTCAAGGTATAGCATGTTGCAGTGTGAGAAAGATACTCCTGGTGTGTTAAAAGCTTATGAACATATTAATGGGTTAATAGTACGCCACTTTAATCTGGCTAAGACAGGAAACATTTCCTTACCAACAGAGAAGGCGTACCATAACACGTGCCCAATCAACCATAAGAAAGTTGAAGATATTAAAAGGTTGTTAACGTACATTCCACAGGAGCATCACCTCTTTTATGAAGCAATATGTGAATGGTCGTCACAAGACGGAGATCACATTGATGACTGAATATAAAATATAACATTACAATGCACTTACTTTGTTATTTTTTGTTTATAGTCCAAAGAAGTAATGATTGTTTGATACAATGTTAACATATTCAAATTCAACATTAAATAAAAACACATTTCCTTAGAAAGTGATATCACTGAAATTTCCTTTTTTTAAGGGGATATTCCACTTACTTTAAACATTATTTTTCGCAAACAAAAAACGATAATCACCTGTAATTTAGGTGCAAAATAGAGGTGAAATATAAATAAAAAAACTACATAAAAACGGTTTTAATCGATTTCCCGTAAATTGCCTCTTGTGGACTCGCGCCCGTTTCAAAATCACTGATTCAATTAGTAGTAAAGAAGTAATAGATTAAAACTTGGTGCGTGATGGGGCGGTTTTCCAAGAACGTTACTGTTTATGTCCTTTTACCTCATGAACTACGTGTCGTACTGTGATAGAATTTTGAATGTACATTCAACTATATGCTTGTATATGGCGCTCGTGCTCGTCTAGCCGCCTCCTGATCAGGCCTGGTATATCACTATTAGGTATGATTGCTTTATATTGTGCAAAACATACCCACAATTATAACGGTAAAGCGTTATTGTTGACTGAATCCATCCAGAACTCAACCGGACCTTATCAGTCAGTTCAAGAAAGCTAATTTTGTCGAAATCGAAGATTCGGCTGATTTCTGGCCGAAACTGTGGCGGGAACCAATATTTTGGCCGAAAGTTGCCGTAACCGAAACCGAAACAATATTCGGTGTGTCCTGTGAGGGTTCCATATGGAGGTATAATTTTTATTTCATTTTATTTAATTAATTAATATTAATTATTATTATTGCGCGGGCGGGCACAAATACTTCTTTAGGCACGGCTAGGCAGCTCGCCGACAGCAAGAGCCGTTATAGTTTCCCACGGCCGGGACGCACCATATGGCGTCAGCCGAGCAAGTGGGGTAAGCAAAGCTCCAGATCGCTGCTACCGTGAGATATTCCGTTGCGGCCACCGCGCCTTTAAACCGGGAAAGTCCCAAACCTATGGCTCGACCCTATCATTCATCATCATCATCATCATTAGAGACTGATTATGCGTTCCAGCGTTCAGTCTGGAGCATAGTACCTCTAATAAAATTCCTCCATGATGCCCTATTCAATGCTAACATTGATGCCTCGTCTGATGTTATGCCTTTTACTTCAAAATCGTTCTGCACCGAATCTAAGTACTATCTTCTTGGTCTACCTCGACTCTTCTCACTCTCCGCTGCCGAGCTCATGAGTTTCTTAGGTAACCTTGCTTCTCCCATGCGTGTAACATGACCCCACCATCTCAGTCTGTTCGCTCTAACTGCTTCATCTATGGTGTTCATTCCAAGTTTTTCTTTGATTTCTTCATTATGGACACAATCCTGCCATTGTTCCCATCTATTAGTACCTGCAATCATTTTTGCAACTTTCACTCCCATACAACAAAGTTGGTCGAAAGATAGAGCGGTGCACTGCTAACTTAGTCTTGGTACTGACTTCCTTATTACAGAAGAGAGTAGTCTGAGCTGAGCACTCACTGCATTAGCTTTGCTGCACCTCGATTCGAGTTATTTCACTATGTGGACATCCTGTGAGAAAATACATCCTAGGTACTTGAAACTGTCTACCTGTTCTAACTCTGTTCCTCCTATTTGGCACTCAATCTGTTTGAATCTCTTTTCCACAGACATTACTTTCGTTTTGGAGATGCTGATCTTCATATCATAATCCTTGCACCTCTGATCGAGCTCTGCAATATTAGTTTGCAACCTTTCAATCGAATCGGCCATTACAACTAAGTCATCCGGATATGCGAGAATGACTATTTTGTTTTGACCTATTTTAATCCCGCCCTGCCAGTCTACTGTTTTCAACATATAATCCATGAATAGTATGAACAACAGTGGTGACAAGTTACAGCCTTGTCTTACCCCTGAAACTAGCCTGAACCATGAGCTTAATTTGCCATCTACTCTAACTGCTGCCTGACAGTCTGCGAAGAACCCTTTAATTGCCTGCATAAATTTGCCTCCTGTGCCATAATCTTGTAGAACCGACAGTAGCTTCTTCCTACGAACACGTTCATAAGCCTCTTCTAGATCTATAACACATAGATAGAATTCCCTGTTCCACTCATAGCACTTTTCCATTACCTGCCATAAGCTAAAGATCTGGTCCTGACAGCCTCTAAGAGGCGAAGTTATCATTTTTTAATTTATTATTTTTTATTATTTAACAATCTTTGGTGGCATACAGGCTGTAGTAGCAGCCTAGGGTTCATCAAAAGTCGGTGTTGATAATGTAACTTTGTTTAATATTGTTCAGAGAACTAAACAAATGAATAACTAGATCTTTAACGAAAACTTCCGAACATGTACGACAACACACCAAATTTTGTAGGAGGTCTCGGCTGCGGGCCACTGTAGTGAGTCGGCGCTAGGACCTAATCCGTACCGGACAAGTATGAATATGCTCTTAGTATACGCAGTAAAATTAAAATTGTTCAACATTGTATTAGAGCCTAGCAATAGAGCCCCATAATTGGCAACCCGAATTTTATTCAGAAGAAATGTTTTTGTTGTTGTTGTTGTGGTCTTCAGTCCGGACACTGGTTTGATGCAGCTCTCCACAATACCCTATCCTGAGCAAGCCTCTTCAACTCTACATAGGAACGGCAACCTAAATTTGTTTGAATCTGATTATTGTATCCATCTCTTGGTCTTCCTCTGTGGTTGTTACCCTCCACACTACCCTCCAACGCTAAATTCACAATACGTTGATGTCTAAGAATGTGCCCTAGCAATCTGTCCCTTCTTTTAGTGAAGGGATGCAAAAAATTCCTTTTCTCCCAAATTCTGTTCTGTGCCTCCTCATTAATTACGCGATCCACCCACCTAATCTTCAGCATTCATCTGTAACACCATATTTCAAAGCCTCTATCCTCTTCCTGTCCGCACTGTTTATCGTCCATGTTTCACTACCATACAAGGCAACACTCCACACAAATGCCTTCAGAAAGGACTTCCTTAGGCTTAAATCAATATTCGATGTTAACAAATTTCTCTTTTTCAAGAACGCTTGTCTACCCATTGCCATTCTGCATTTTATATCCTCTGTACTGCGACCATAATTTGTTATTTTACTGCCCAACTAACAAAACACATCTACCTTCTTCATTGTTTCGTTACCTAATCTAATTCCTTCAGAATCACCCGATTTTCTTAGAATGCCCTCCATTACCCTAGTTTTGCTCTTGTTAATGTTCATCTTATATGCATCTCTCAGCACCCTGTCAATTCCGTTCAACTGATCCTCCAGGTCCTTTGCTGTCTCTGACATAATTACCATGTCGTCGCAAAAAAAAAAAAAAAAAAAAAAAAAAAAAAAAAAAAAAAACACACAATGTTTTTAATTCTTCACGCTGAACTTTAATTCCTTCTCCAAAATTTCTCCTTGCTTTCCTTTATAGCTTGCTCAATGTACAAATTGAATAACATTGGAGAAAGGCTACAACCCTGTCTTACTCCCTTCCCAACCACTGCATCCCTTTCGAGCCCTTCAACTCTGTCAATCGCTGTCTAGTTTTTATACAAGTTGTAAGTAACCTTACGCTCCGTATATGCTACTCCTGCTTGCTTCAGAACTTGAAAGAGTTTATTCCAATCAACATTGTCAAAACCCTTCTCCAAATCTACAAAAGCTATGAAATACCTACCCGTAACTCCTACACGTCGCTCACAAGTCTGACTCGAAGGTGGGTCAGCTAGTTTTGCAGATCCTGGATGGGAAGTGTGGGCCGGTAAATCCGCACGCCCCCTACACCATCTTCTACGGACTCCTAAGTACGCCTACAACTCCAGTATAGGTTTAGTACTAGTAGGGGGCCGGCCGCGGTGGCCCAGGGGACTAAGGCGCTCCAGTCACGGTCTGCACGGCCCCTACGGTCGGGGTTCGAATCCCCCCTCGGGCATGAATATTTGTGCCGTCCTTAGTGTTAGCTAGTTCATAAGTAGTTTGTAAGTTTAGGGACTGATGACCCCGTAGTTAAGTCCCATAAGCTATACAAACATTTGAACTAGTAGGGGTTCTTGCAGTCCTTACACTCGAACATTGACGCAGCCCCCATGGAACCAGGGGAAGGCTGGTCATCTGCCGGGTTGGCCAGCAGCGGACAGACGGACGTGAGCGCAGGGTCGCTGCCACCCCCATGCCGTCAGAGTCGCCGTTGGCAGCGGCGGCCGTCAAATATTTGCGCTCATTAGCGCTGCCGCTGTGTGGCGTGACGCAGCGCCGCCCGCCTCGTTCCGCCCTCGCAACCCTTTCCTCAGGTGTCTCATTACCGAAGCCACGCACTGACCCTGCCCACAGATATTTCATGCCGCGTCACATTACGTGAATTACAATATTCCGTCCGATCATAACGGCCACCAAACTACGTAGCTGGGTTGGAAATTCGTACAGTAAAGTATGACTATATTCTATGTGAATGCAGTCTTTCTCGGCAGATCTCGATGAGGAAACCTTCTCGGGTTGACAGCCGAGTGATTGCCTCGTTATCTGGCAATGTTTCGGCAAGTTGCTTAATTGCCAACTTCAGGTGCCGATTCCGCGCCTGCCTGATTGGCCCGTTCGGCACGGCAGGCGCAGGGATGCTGCTGATCCAGCAGCTATATAAACCCGGACAGGACATGAACCCCACACTTCGCCCGAAGGTGGCAAGTAAGCAACTTGCCGGAACATTGCCAGAGAATGAGGCACTCACTCGGCTGTCAACCCGAGAAGATTTCCTCAGTACGACTATGTTGATCCTCAACTATGTTTATCTGCATTAAAAAATCCAAGCAATCCTTTTACAACGCAGCTAATAGAATCAAACTCCACTTTTCAGGTACAGGTACTGAAGCGTAGTGGTTCTGGTTGGCGTGTTCGTGGTCACTGGCGCCAGTTTTGTCTTGGCTATTGATAGTGGTTTCCGTGTTATCTTTGGTGTGTGTAGACTCAGTGCAGCGTGGACGTCGGAGGTAACGAGTTGCTTAGTGGGCATGTGGTGGAGAGGACGAGTGGTGCGCTGTAGTTGGTGCTGTCCTAGTCGTACGATTCTGGTTTCCGGCCGAACGACCGCTATGACGATGGAATGGCCATCAGGGAGCACCCAGGTTGGGAAAGCAGTCTCTAGGGAAGCCTGGATCGTGAAGGTTGCCTTAGTTCTTCCACCGACAGATCTGAGAGTTGAGTGTTTTTCCCTGTTCGAGTTATTAAGTGCCTGTATATTAACTTGTGTAGATTTTGTTTGTTTAGGAGCTTGAAGTGTACATGCTGGTGCTTGACGTTAGTGGATTTTTTCTCCTCTTGCCAGTGGCTAAGTTAGTGCCATCTAATCTGGTTTTTATTGCTGATCTCTTATTAAGTGCATGCATTACCGCATGTGTCAACGCTCATTCTGAAAGTGAACACGTGTTTCGAAGGAAGGCGGAGGTGTTCGGGAGTGGCAACATGAGCACTGATGGAGCAGTTTGTTGGTGTGGTTTGAAGGAAATTTCATCAAGCTACCAGCTGGTTGCTTAAAGGAGTCATCACCTATGTTTGGGTACCTGAAGAACCGTTTTCTCCAATATTTAAGTGGTTCTAATTTCTTATGCAGGTTTACAAGACTGTTGAAAACTTCTCCTGGGTTAGATGTGTGAATAGTCGGCATTCTAACTAAATAGCATGGAAGCTGGGCTTACGGATGTTGCTATTGTTCGGCTTCCGTTTTAATTTACCCGATTGTTTAATTAGAGTTTTGCGCAGGAGTTTCTGCCTCCTTGTTGTCTGCTTGTTATGATTTTAAATTTTAGTTTGCCGCCGTGGAGTAGCCGAGCGATCTAAGGCGCCTCGCTGCGGTGGCTCGCCGTCGGAGCTTCGAGTCCTCCCTGGGGCATGGGTGTGTGTTTGTCCTTAAGTTAGTTCACCTTAGTTGAAGTAGTTTGTACGCTACGGTCTAATGACCACGCACTTTAATCCGATAGATTTACAAACAATACATTTTTTTTTTTTTTTTTTTTTTTTGAAATTTGAAATTTGAAAGACTACCGTCTGTCGTCTTCCACATATATTTTTTTAAATATTTCTGTAAAGTTTTCATTTATCTAATGTCGCTAGATTATCATTTTGTTAAAACTTGAACCCCACACTTTTCAAGGCTTGAGGAATAGCATTTTTATTTCTTGTGTTAAAATACTAGTTAATATTGCTAGGTTTTCCTTATTTTGTTATGTTAATAATTTATTATCATATTAATTAATGTGGCTTAAGTACGGCTTCTCCGCTACGCCACTGTCCCTGTGAGAATGTGCAGTTGTTTTACTTTTAAGTGGGTGCGAGAATCTATGGCTGTCTGAATGTGGGTAGGAGTAGCCCGCTTTGCATCTTTCTCTCTGGCTCAGAGGCGATAGCTGCTCATGCTACCAAAGAGGTTTCCACACCCTTTGGTTGCGAGCTACTCGGTGAGCCTTCCCTCAACGTGAGTTTACTCTCTCTCCGACCCCATCACCGCTGTTTTCTTGGGGTTTCCAGCTTTCGGTAGCAGTTTCCTGTCACATGACCGCTGGGCCTTCTTTTCTACACTGGGCATTTGTCGATGTAAGGTTGGTTCTCCTCTTGTCTCCGCGAGATCGTAGCGTTTCATTGTCTAGCACGTTTAACTTAAATTCCTGAACTTAGAATCATTTTTTGGAATATTTTCTCCGATCGTGTATGGTAATGTGTTCTCGTTTTTCAGTTCACTGATTTCTAATAGATAAACGCGGTGTGTGTGATTCTAGTTGCAGTTTGATAACGGCGTAGTATGTTAAAACCTTTTATGATCATGTGGCAGTGTATGAACTCTGTGTAAATACTTTCTAGCTTTGTGTGGCCCGATTTCTAATAGGTGATATGTTCATTTTTGTACAGTGCATGCAAAAATCTTCTCATCCTTTCCTTCCGTGAGTGATATGTGTTCCACGTGGTCGGTTCATAGAACAAAGCCTACAGCTTCCACTCTTCTTTGTTCCATACCCATCAGGCAAGTAACTATGCGGGTATCCTTCTGATTTCCACTAATATTTCGCGATCTTCTCTCCCCGCATATTTGCTGTTTCTACTGTTTCTTCTCCGACTTATAGTACGCACTCTGTCTCTGTCAGTAATTCTCTCTGAGCCTTTTACAACCTCCTTCAATAGCTTCCTTATGTAATTCTAAACATTTCTATGGGTTACGTGCTGTAATTCTTAATTTTATTTTTCCGACTTTGTATGTCACTTTTACGAGTTTTTTGATACTGGACTTCATCCGTCTCTGTAAGCGCTCCCTATCGCGTATACTGCATTTCTTTCGCTTCTTCATGTAATTCTAAGCATTTCTAGGGGTTGCATGCCGTAGTTCTTAATCTTATTTTTCCAAGATTGTAATTATTTCACTTTTACGAGTTTTGGAGACTGTACTTCGTCTCTGTAATCGCACCCTATCGCTTGCAGCTGCAGATCTTTCGCTTCTTCGTGTAATTCTAAACAATTCTATGGGTTGCATACCGTAATTCTTATTTTTATTTTTCTGACTTTGTAATAATTATTTCATTTGTGTGGTTTTTCTGAGACAGGACCTCATCCGTCTCTGTAATCGCCCCCTATCGCGTGTAGCTGTATTCCATATGCTTCCTTATATAATTCTAAACATTTATATGGATTGCAGGCTGTAGTTAATTTTCTTTATTTTTCGGAAACTGAATTTATTCAATTTTATCGGTTTTTGGTACCACGTGGGTCCGAGTTCCGACTTCCGGGGTTTGCAGCTAGTCGACTGAATTCACGCCACTTCTCATATAAAACCAGTACTTAAACCGATTTCTAACACACTACAACTTAAGAAAACACCGTGATTTTGTATAATGAATACGATTTTCAACCAATTCACCTTCAGTGGAGTGCGTTCATGTAATGTAGCAGTGTGTCGCCGTTAGCGTATTTGCTCGCGGTCCATTTCAGATGTAATTTAACTTGGCTATATAAACGCACCATCTCAAAACAGGCACGACAGACCAGAGCCAGCTTCAAAGTGATTTTGTATATTGTGTTTTGTGCTACCTCCAACTCGATGAATTTCGCCTACGATAGCGGTGCCTGCTTCCGCCTCGTCTCAGCACACTGATTTTGGTGAGTTTCGCTGTGGCATTGCGTGTGTGTGAGAGAATGAGTGTTGTTTGTGAATCCTTCCCCCCAGTAGCGCATTAATCCATGTAAAGAGATGCATTTTTATTGTATTAACAAAATTGGTTCCCCATTTTGTTTGTTTGCTATCTGAATAAACAAGTTAGTTCAGCATAATCCGGAAGTTGCCTATAAATTGTAGTTTTAGAGCACCTTCCCTCTTTTATTTAATATTGTTTTTCACAAGTGCTGAGAACAAGCTCAGATGCAATTTTTTCTTATGTCTAAATTCCGTTGCGCCATAAATGTTTTCTTAGCTACATTTCTAAGATAACTTTAAATGTTGTGGCTTGCGTATTAATGTCTGTGTGTAATAACGTGTGAGCTGCTATGTATATTGACCACTGTAGTATTAACTTCCTGTTATTGAAGTAATTTGAAACGACTCAGTTCTCAGTTTGGGCCAGGGAACAAAGTTTTGTAGCAGGGAGCAACCGGTAGTTCACACGGACCTTATTTGCTAATTTTAGTGATAAAAAAGCACTTTTTTCGTACAGTGTTCGACTTTTATGGTTTTCTACGTTCTTCCACCCACAGATCTGAAAGTTGAGTGTTTTTCCCTGTTCGAGTTATTAAGTGCCTGTATATTAACTTGTTTAGATTTTGTTTGTTTAGCAGCTTGAAGTATATATGCTGGAGCTTGACGACTGTGGATTTATTCTCCGGTTGCCAGTGGCTAAATAGCGCCTGTGATTCTGGTGTTTACTGCTTACCTCTTATTAAGTGCATGCATTGCCGCATGTGTCAACGCTCATTCCGAAAGTGTACACGTGTTTTAAAGGAAGGCAAAGTTGAGCACCGATGGCGCAAACCATTAAGCAATTTGTTGGTATGTCAATCATGTAGGTACTGAGTTACAGACAGTGCCCATAGACTTGCAGTTACTGTGATACAGTTTGAAGGAAATTTCATTAATCTAGCAGCTGGTCGCTTAAACGAGTTACTAGCTCCTTTCGAGTGACTGAAAAACTGTTTTCTCCAGTATTTTTGAGGTTCTAATGTTCAAAGGTTTGTGAAGCTTATGGGACTTATCTTACAAACTACTTATAAACTAACTTATACCAAAGACAGCACAAACATCCATGCCCAAGGGGGGATTCGAACGCCCCACGGAGAACGGCCTAGTGCATCAAAGCAAAGCGCCTCAATGCGTTCGGGCGCTCCGCCGCGGCTATGTGGTTCGACTTTCTCATATGCAGGTTGACTGTTGAAACCTTCTCCTGCGTTAGATGTGTCATTATATTACACTCTAACTAAATGGCATGGAAGCTGGGAGTCCGGTTGTTGCTATTGCTTAGCTTCCGTTTTAACTTACCCATTTGTTAAATTTGAGTTTTGCGCAGGAGTTTCTGTAATTAATTATTTTTCATTCATGTCACCTTGTTCTCTGCTTATTATGATTTTAAATTTTAGTTCAGAGTGTTGAAAGCATTCTCTTCTGTCTTGTGAAATCCGATTCTGGTAACTTCTGACGAGATGAGTGTATGGGTTCGTGTATTGGAGTTACGTACGTTGGCTGGCGATTTCTACGGCATTCTTGACAGCTCTCAGGGCCTAGGTCGACCTCAACAGGGCACGTCATGGCGTGCTCACTCTTAAGATTTTAGCTAAGTATTTGTTGAAGTAGCTCTGCGCGGCAGAATGCCGTGAAGTCAAAGATCCCTCTCCATTTTACCCCCGTCAAACCTCAATCTGTCTTGCTTTGGTGTAAAGAAATACTCCTGTGCAACTCACTGTGATTGGTATTGTTAACTTGTGCATTAGAACTAATATTTTTTAATGTTCATGTTCAAATTGTTTTTTGCTGATGTTTTATTTAAAATCAGTGTGCTTGTATTTTTAATTTTCTCCCGGCGGACGCGTCTGATTCAAACTGTTGCTTCCTTAAATTTGTAATGTCTAATGTTGAAATTAAAAGTTCAAATGGCGTAATATTATACTGTCATAAGCCGTGAATCTCGGTTGCACAGTGATAGAGTGCCAGAGCCGGCCGCTGTGGCCGAGGGGCCTGAGGCGCTCCAGTCACGGTCTGCACGGCCACTACGGACGGGGGTTCCAATCCCCCCTCGGGCATGGATATTTGTGTGTCCTTAGTCTTAGCTAGTTCATAAGTAGTTTGTAAGGTTTGGGAATGATGACCCCGTAGTGAAGTTCAAATGTTCAAATGTTTGTTAAGCTTAAGGACTTAACTACGGGGTCATCAGTCCCTAAACTTACAAACTGCTTATGAACTACCTACAACTAAGGACGGCACAAATATCCATGCCCGAGGACGGATTCGAACCCCCGACCGTAGTGGCCGTGCAGACCGTGACTGAAGCGCCTCAGTCCCCTCGGCCACCGCGGCCGGCCCGTAGTTAAGTTCCATAAGTTCTACAAATATTTGAACATTTGATTAGAGTGCCAGACTACAAATCCAAAGGTCGCGGGTTCGATTCCCGCCAGGTCCTCGGATTTTTATCTGTCACTTTCCACTTGTTTCCCCTCTGGCATTGTTGCTGATGTGAAAAATACCGAGTAGCACCTTCGTTCGGATCCCACGTTAAACTGTAGGTCCCCCTATAACTGGCTGGATAAGTCAGTTTGAAGGTCGGAGGAAGGCAACGGCATACCACCTCCAAACAGGACTATGCCTAGTAAAGCACTGTGCTGTTGAAACCAATGTTCGGATTGGTGACTGCTTTACTTTTCTTTTTTTTTTTTTTTTTTTTTTAGTATCTAAGGTATCGAGAAGCCAAAAGGAGCAAGGACAGTACTTACATTCTGAGAAAATTAAGGTCAAACTTTAGAGAGTTTATAATTAATTCTAAATAATGTTTCATTTTGAGTGGTTTTGTTTATCTTTTGTCAAAATATATAGCATTATTCAATCGAAAGACGTGATGTTACGAGTATATTTCTCATAATATGCTACACTTACATACATTGGCGTTTAAAGGGAAAGTGTTGAATTAAAAAGTTTTTTTTTTTTTTTTTTTTTTTTTTTTTTTTTTAGGCAGACACACGTAGTGAAACACCCTGCATATTTACTGCCAACTGCCTACCGCTTATCCACTGACCCTGCTGTGGTGCACTGAGGATCACACGCCGCGGTGAACGCCGTGTGTACTGCCCGCTGTCGCTGTCGCAGACGGCAGGCGAGAGGTCTTTGAGGGGGCGGCGCCAGGTGGCGGGATATTGCCGCCGGCAGCGACATCCGCGTGTCTGTGGCCCTGCCCCTATCCCTGCCCCTATCCCTATCCCTATCCCTATCCCTAGCACTTTGTCTTCTAAAGTAGCGGCCCGCGCTCCGCTCACGGGGGGCTGGCGGGCGAGCGCTGGAATGCCCCGACCCGGGGGCCGGAGGGGCAGACGGCGAAGTGGATAGACACAGACGCTAAGAAACGCCCGCGAGCGGATGAAAGCCAGAGAAAGAGGACTTTGACTTCATAACTCGTGAAATGTAATACTTGTTACAGCCTTTGATCTCCACTCAGCTGCGCGAAGAGACATGGAATATTAAAATTCCCCACCCCGCTCCTCTCCTCTCCGCGTCCGCCCCCTACCCTCACAACGCCGATGCCCGCAGGGCCATACCGGCGAGGTTCGGTTTAAACGGTCGGTTGCACGGCATCTCGAAACGGGGAGACGGCGGGCGAAAGTGGCTCGCTGCCAAGTGTGTGTGTGTGTGTGTGTGTGTGTGTGTGTGCCTCCTTCTTCCGGGAAAGCCGCGTGGCAAATGAAGAGCAGCCAGCAGCGAGGCGGCGGTCGCCACAAAAGCCACGCTGGGGGCTGGGGGAGGCAGTTTTCTTAGTGAGCGGGAGGGGACACGGCCGACGCGGTGTCGTGGTAGGCACATAAAAGTCGATTCCATCCTACAATTTTTTTTTTTCAAAATACGCTATTTGAGTAGCCTATTATCAAAGACGGACATCTGTCGTTTGCCAGAAACTGAGATAAACGTTAGTTTTTATTGCGAAACGTGTGCTGTTACCAGGGATGAAGTGTTGGGATATCAGAACATTAAGAAGCAAATTTCATTTAACTTCATTTTCTATTATTAAAAATAGAAAGAGAGAAAAATTAATAATAACAATAATAGACAATTATTAATTAATGTTGTTAAGAAAAAAAATTCATCTGTGGAACTAAAAGAAAAAAAGTGGAAGAGCAGTATCTTTGCTTGTTAATTAACAGTCAGTCTTGTCTTGTCTTCTCGAGCAATTAGAAGTTTCATTAACATTTTTTTAATATATATATATATAAAGATGTTTCACAAACGTCAAGCTAATATATTTATAAGATCCAGAATGAAACTTTCACTCTGCAGCGGAGTGTGCGCTGATATGAAACTTCCTGGCAGATTAAAATTGTGTGCCGGAACCGGAACTCGAACCTGGCACCTTTGTATTTCGCGGGCAAGCGCACTACCGGCTGTGCTACCCCGACACGACTCCCGATGCCGCCTCACAACTTTACTTCCGCCAGTACGTCGCCTCCTACTTTCCAAACTTCACAGAAGCTCTCCTGCGAACCATGTGTCTACCATATCCTTTCTTCCAGGAGTGCTACTCTTGCATGGTTCGTAGGAGAGCTTCTGTGAAGTTTGGAAAGTAGGAGGCGAGGTACTGGCGGAAGTAAAGTTGTGAGGCGGCATCGTGAGTCGTGTCGGGCTAGCACAGTCGGTAGTGCGCTTGCCCGCGAAAGGCAAAGGTCTCAAGTTCGAGACCCGGTTTCGGCACACAATTTTAATCTGCCAGGAAGTTTCTTATTTATAAGATGATTCGAGCATTATCAATGTTAATACTCGAGGATTTATACCTCGAAGTGGTTAACATCTATTTGATTACTCAGGCACCTTCAAATTGTGTTTGAAAATACAGATGTCCGTCTTTGACACCAAAACGTGTAGGTGTCCGCTTTTGATGTGAACACTCATTCAGATGTCCGTTTTCGATACATAGAGATTCGCTTACTGCTAAAGAACGAGAATCTTCTATACGTGTACAATCTGGGAAATTATAGTAATATCGACATAAAGTGGAAAATATAGAATTCTGAACTCTATTACATATTTGATAAATGAAGAACTACAACAATCATAATAATCTATTTAATTTTATACACGAAATGAAATGTTACGACACTGAATCTCTAAAATTATTAGCATAAGGTCTGTTGAAACTGTCGCCAGATTTTCCGTATACATCCTTAAGTTATTTCTGACATCGAACTTCTTTCCAACAAGTGATAATTACGTACAACACACCTTACAATTCAACAGTGTAGTTTAAAGCTAGTCCTACCTTTGTTTCTTTTCAATGTTTATTTTACACTTTTCAAATTGTCCGAACCGCTTCCTAGCTTTTCCTACGAACGATGATGATATATTCCATTTCACTCGATTTAAGATTGTTATTAGTAATAATAATATAAAAAGTTACTGAAAAACGTAAGTACGGGGTAATACGTCCTAGTACCTGGCACACACTGTCCCTATGTCTGATTTTCGAGGTCATGTGATCATATACTGTGTTCCTATTGGTTCACACTGCTTCATTCAACAAATGTCCGAATTTGACATCAGGTTCTTATGTAGGTGCCCGCTTCTGATGTGAACAGTGAAATTTAACGTGTGATTTATCACAATTACGTTAATTTTTGGAAAAAAACGGATCTGACCAATGAAAAGAAGGGAAAAACTTCTTTTGGAATCGACTGCTAACTACATTTCGACCATTGGGTCAGATGTCCAGGTTTGATATTTAGGCTACTCATTTGCCAAAGAAAACTGACGCTGCCAGAAGATCTGGTCGGATATCGGCAATTGTAAGCGAAAACACAGCGCAAAGCCATTGAGATGCGATGTGAAAATTAAGGTCTGACAGTCGAATATATTCTCCAGAATTTCACAAACAAGAGATTCAAGAGAACAGCTTCGTAGGGTTCCAATATGTAGCATTTAGAGCCCAGGGCGAGAGCTAAGCAACGACCAGGCGTTTCAGCAGCGAAATTTATGTACAGGTGGCAATTACTGAATGACGATGATCATCATCAACATTAGCGATTATGCATTAGCATAGCCGCCCTAATGAAATTACTCCATGTTCCCCTACTCATTACTAACAATAATGACTCGTCTGATTTTCAGCCTATTACTAAAAACCATTCTTGACTAAAGCCAAGTACATCCTTTGTCTACCTCTTACTCCTCCTACTCCCTGCTACAGAGCCCTTGTGTCTCTAAGACTCCAAAGTGCAGGCCATAGTAATATGAGTACCTGGTGTAGAGACGCAACTGAGAGAGTTAAAAACACACAAGTTGCCATGTCCAGATGAGGTACCACTCCAGTTTTGCAAAGAGTACTCAGCGTCATTGACTCCTCACTTAGCTTGCATTTATCGCTAATCTTTCATCCAGCGCAAAGTTCCTAGCGAGTGAAAAAGCGCGCAGGTAACTCCCGTGTATCAGAAAGTCAAAAGATCGGACGCACAAAATTACAGACATGTAACATTAACATCAGTTTGCTGTAGAATTTTCTAATATATTCTCCTAATGCCGTAAATTTTCTTGAGAGAAATAATCTGTTCATGCATCAGCACGGCGTTAGTAAGCATCGATCGAACGAAACTCAGCTTGCCCTTTTCTCTCATACCACGTGCACGTAGCAGACCAACTCATTCGGTGGAACTGGCCATAAATTTGTTCAAAGCATGTGGCCAAGTGACATGGCTCATACGTTTCACCAGAACACCTAGTCCGTTCCACATAGAAACAGAATCACCAACATTTTGCACAGTATCATGTTGACAACTTGGGCATATGGTCTCACGGTCGACCACCATCTCTTACTAACTGAAATCGGAACACTGCTGCCAAAATTGCGGTTTTCTTGTCCTCTAGCGACCGACCTAAATTGTCATAGGTCCATGAGAGGTTCTGTAGTCAATGTCGTGCTCTTCGAAAGCATTCGAGTTGGTCGGCTGCTGCCATATCCCATCAGCGAAAAGTAGGGGCGTACTGTGTGTGTGGGTATGTGAATCTCATCCGAAACCTTGTACAATATGTTACAGGAATGCAAATGACAGCTTGGCAATGCACCAGGCTATGTATGCAGCAGTGCCACCAACTATATCAGCGCATATTGTCAGCTGCTGCCCTGGGAGGGGAGGGAAGGTGGGGCGAATGTTTGGCACCGGCGACATTCGTGGAGGGGCGCCAACTAAAGACGTGACGTGCCTCTAACGAACCAGGGGAGAGGGGGCGGTGGCCACTCCAGAAGCCATAAAAAGGGATGGCGAAGGGGGGGGGGGGGGGGGGAAGGTCACTATCAAAATTGTACCCCTGTGGTAAAATGTAGATCCAGCACTGCATATCGCTGTCCCATCAAATTTGTTCCTGTTGCATGACGGTATGAGGCAGTGGAATGGAACGTCATATGCTATCGTTATCAGTACACCAAGACAGGTTTATCAGAAACTGACATTATGTCAGGGGAGTCCACTTTTGGCCAGCAAATCTCCTCATACAGTATCCAGATATTTAGCACATTAGTATCTGATTGCGATCCGAACAACATGTGAAGAGTGGATCTGCTCCTGTCATCCAGTAACAAATGATGGGCACTTCCTGTGTCACTGAACACTGCAACAGTCTGACCAGCATGTCACCGTCGATTACGCAACAAATGAAAAATGGCCATAGGAGTGATCAAAAAATGTTCAAATGTTTGTAAATCTTATGGGAGTTAACGTCTGTGGTTATCAGTCCCTAAGCTTACAAACTACTTAAACTAACTTAAACCTAAAGACAATACAGACACCCATGCGCGAGGGAGGACTCGAACTCCCGACGGCGAGCAACCACGCGCACCGCAGGATGGCGCTTTAAACCGCTCGGCCACTCCACCGCGGCATAGGAGTGATCCCCAAGAATATATTTCTACATCCCTGACGTGACTTTGTGCAGGATTTTGGAACGTAGACTTATTTTTCGAACACTACCAACTACCACCAAGAGAACGACCTATAGTCGGGCCGCCGAAAGAACGACCCTGACAGTTCGCGCACGTGGGCCGCAGAGGGTGGGGGGCGAACTCTAGCACCAACCTGAGCTCTGGAATTCGTAAACGTTGCCGGGGTAACGGTGCCGCGCTGCCACCCTGCCACTCAAGGTCGCGCGGGGTGGCATGCTGCAGTCGCTGCAAGGCATCTTTCGCGTGTTCATCGTTTGTCTCGTTGTGTTACAAAAAAAAAAAAAAAAAAAAAAATCATTTATTAAATTGATACAATTGCTGAAGAAAGTGGTCATAGAGTGTTGCGCCTTCCACAATATCATTGGCATTTTAATGCAATAGAACTCGTGTGGGCTCAGGTGAAATCGTACGTTGCAGAAAGAAATAAAAGTTTTTCATTAAAATAAGTACAATTCTTAGTTCGTGAAGCATTGGACAGTATTACTCCCACAAAATTGAACAATGTTGTCACACATATGTGGCATATCTTAGAAAAAGCATGGAAACGAGAAGGTGCATTAGAAGAACGGGTTTTAGAATTAATAATAAGATTAGGGGAAGATAGTAGCAGTAGCAGCGGTGCTGATAAAGACAGTGACAGCAATGCAGGAGATGTTACTGACGACGCGCTTTTTGCAGACTGTGGAGTCTACTGTCTTCCGTGAAATACAGGTAAGTGATCAACCAATGCATTATAACATGTATAAATTGCACGTGATGCTGGCCGCGACTGATTTTTAATGTATAGTTTGTTTCGCAGCCAAAGATCGTTTACTGAAAAATTACGTTATTTTATTTCTACTTCTGTGACCATTGTCGAAACTGATCTGATGATATTACACGGACATTAATAATATAGCACTTAACAGCGAACGTAAACAAAGGAAGCACAAAAAAAACTTTCTTTTTATGTAAGAAGACAAACCATTTCACTGGAAGAGGCGGTTTTACTACTTGTAAAGCGGTAGTCCTTATTTGTTAACCCTCTCGGCCGACTGCCACAATACAGTGTCCGAGTAATAACAACGAGACTCTGGAAAGTGGCTATAGAAGATGACATACATAAACAAAATTCTTCAACTAGCGACCTTTGGCTGATGACTAAATGATACATTATATTCATTGAAATACTGGAACATATGAAGCTTTACTTTAACTCGATATATTTTTCTAAACCTTTTCTTTTTAACTGCAAAAGAGTGTTCTTCATTACTTCGTGATTGTTCTCGTTCGTTCATGCTTTAGTAGTACATAACAAGTATGCCGGCGACCGACACGGCGAAACAACAAACAGCCGCGTAGCAGCATTGGCAACATAGCCGCTAGCTGTCAGAGTCGTTCTTTCAGTGGCTCGACTATACAGAGATCTTTCACGCGTCTAGCAATATGGGGTGGAGCACCATCCTGCATGAAAATCGTACGTTCCAGTAGGTGTTTATTTGCCACGCTGGGGATGATGCGATTCTGTAACATATCGGTGCACCTCTCACCCGTCACGGTAGCAGTTACACGCAGTTCCTCGTAGAGAAAAGGCCCGATAACGGTAGATCTGGTTCTAATAAAACCCTATATCATTCCAAGCGTGTTTGTTAATTTTTACCTCTCTATCTACATTATTCCGTAATTTATTAAGTTTTCAAATTTATACTGTCTTTTAGATCACCCGGTATATATGAGGATTGGAATAGTGGCAACTATTCATTTACAACCGATACAAAAGCGTTACATTTACTGTTGCAAACTGTGCTATCATCATTTGCATGAGTGTAGCCGTATCAAGCGCATTATGCTGAGCTGTATTGATCACCGCATTGCTATCCGTACCCTGATATTCGTCCCTCTCTTCTTGTGAAGAGCAGGTGTCGTTGTTCGCTGCCACCTCTCCTGCGGCTGCCGACACGTGCCTTTCGGCTGAGTCGCTATTATCCGTGGCGTTCTTCAAACCGGCTTCTAACGGAACCGCTTCCCCGGTGGGCGGTTGTTGACGTCCATGCCCTGACATCTCGCTAGCGGCGTGTTTGCTCGGAGAACCGTCTTCCCTACCGCAACGCGACTTTGAACGTGTGATAATCTGACTCACGCCCCGTACACAAACACTGTAACTACCTCCTCACGACTAACAATATGACCTATTCTCACAATACAAAACACTAGTACACATACAAACACAATGAAACAAAACATCTTGAAAGAAAATTACACAAATGATTACTTAACCATCTAAAATTTAATACAACATGTGGCAAGTGGGTATCCCAACAACTCTATCCTGGCAGGGTCGCAATGTGTAACGTACCCGTCCCCGTTTTTAATTTTTATTTTGTATATATCCTCGTGTCTGGACTGTGTACTTTACCATTCTGTCTGACACTATGCCCGATAACTTGTACACTGAAGGTGCCTACTGCAAGCTATTGCGATGCAATATGACTACCACACGTATCTATGTGGAATGACTTGTCTACGCAGGCTTTATCCAGTTTGAGTACATATATAGGTTCCCGCCACGTGCGAAATAAGCACGTTCAACATCTTTAATGAAATTGAAAAGTCATAAGATTGACCCGCGCAACGGATAACATTGCAAACACATCTGACCTAATTAATCGGAACCAACATACGTACTCAAATGGAACGGATACGTTACTTTGTTATTTATGCTTCAGTGCACCATTGCAGGCCACAGGAAAGACGTTAAGAATGGAATTATTAGTGCGGAATAGGGTCATATGTTGTTGTTATGGTCTTCAGTCCGGAGACTGGTTTGATGCAGCTCTCCACCCTACTCTATCCTGACCAAGCCTTTTTATCTCCTCATAAGAACGGCAGGCCACATCCACTTGATTCTGCTTACTATACGCATCTCTTGGTCTCCTTCTGCGACTTTTACCCCACACACTTCCCAAACGCTAAATTTACGATTCCTCGATGTCTAAGAATGTGTCCTACCAAGCGATCCCTTCTTTTAGTCAGGGTATGCCAAAAATTCTTTTTCTCACCAATTCTCTTCAGTACCTTTTCATTAGTTATGCAATCTACCCACCTAATCTTCAGCATTCGTCTGTAGCACCACATTTCAAAAGCCTCTATTCTCTTCCTGTCCGCACTGCTTATCGTCCGTGTTTCACTCCCGTACAAGGCAACACTCCACACAAATGCCTTCAGAAAAGACTTCCTTATACTTAAATTAATATTCGATGTTAGCAAGTTTCTTTTTTTTTCAAAAATGCTTTTCTTGCCATTGCCATTCTGCATTTTATATCCTCTGTACTACGACCATCGCATGTTATTTTACTACCCAAGTAACAAAAACTCATCTACCACCTTCATTGTTTCGTTACCTAATCTAATTCCTTCAGCATCGCCTGATTTTCTAAGACCGCATTCCATTATTTTTGTTTTGCTCTTGTTAATGTTCATTTTCTATGCTCTCTTCAACACACTGTCCATTCCATTCAACTGATCTTCCAGGTCCTTTGCTGTCTCTGATAGAATTACAATGTCATCGGGAAAACGCAATGTTTTATTTCTTCCCCCTGAACTTTAATCCCTATTCCAAATTTTTCCTTTCTTTCCTTCACCGCCTGCTCAATGTACAAATTGAATAACATCGGAGAATGGCTACAATCCTGTCTTACTCCCTTCCCAACTGATGCTTCCCATTCATGCCTTTCGAGTCTAATAACTGCGGTCTGGCTTTTGTACAAGTTGTAAATAACTTTCCTTTCCCTGTATTTTACCCCTGCTGTCTTCAGAATTTGAAAGAGTGTATTCCAGTCAACATTGTCAAACACTTTCTCCAAATCTACAAAAGCTAAAAATGTAGGTTTGCCTTTCCTTAATCTATCTTCTAAGATAAGACGTAAAGTGAGTATTGCCTCCCGGGTTCCTACGTTCCTCCTGAACCCAAACTGATCTTCCCCGAGGTCAGCTTCTACCAGCTATTCCATTCTCCTGTAGATAATTCGTGTTAAAATTTTGCAACCATGACTTATCAAACTGATGGTTCTGTAATTTTCACACCTGTCTGCACCTGATTTCTTTGGAATGGGGATTATTACATTTTTCTTAAAGTCTGAGGGTATTTCACCTGTCTCATACATCCTACACAGCAGTTCAAATAGTTTTGTCATGGCTGGCTCTCCCAGAGACTTCAGTAGCTCTGAGGGTATGTCATCTACTCCTGGGGCCTTGTTCTGACCTAGGTCCTCTCAGTATAGTATCTCCTATTTCATCTTGATCTACTCCCTCTTCTCTTCCTACAACATTGTCTCTAAGTTCATTTCCTTTGTAGAGCTGCTCTATGTACTCTTTCCACCTTTCAGCTTTCCCTTCTTTGCTGAGAACTGGTTTCCCGCCGGCCGCGGTGGCCGAGGTGACTGAGGCGCTCCAGTCACGGTCAGCACGGCCACTACGGTCGGGGGTTCGAATCCCCCCTCGGGCATGGATATTTGTGCCGTCCTAGTTCGTAAGTAGTTCATAAGTAGTTTGTAAGTTTAGGGACTTATGACCCCGTAGTTAAGTCCCATAAGCTTAACAAACATTTGATCATTTTTGAACTGGTTTCCCATCTGAGTTCTTGATATTCGTAGAGTTGCTTTTCTTGTCCCCTAATGTCTCTTTTATTTTCCTGTAGGCGGTATCTTCTTTTCCCCTTCATATACATTCTTCTACAGATTTGCATTTGGCTTCTAGCCACTCCTGCTTAGCCATTTTGCCCTTCCTGTCAATCTCATTTCTTAGTCGTCTGTACTCCATTTTGCTGTTTCATTTCCTGCATTTTTATATTTTCTCCTTTCATCAATTAAATTTAGAATTTACTGTGATATCCAAGGATTTTTTGTAGGTATTGCCTTTCTACCTATTTTCTCCTCTGCTGCCTTCACTATTTCATATCTCAATGCTACCCATTCCTCTTCTACTGTTTTATTTCCCCCTGTTTCTGTCAATTGTTGCCTAAATCTCCCTCTGAAATTCTCCAGAACTTCACGTTCCTTCAATTTATCTAGTTCCCACCTCCTTATTTTCCTACCTTTCTGCAGTTTTTTCAGTTTCAGCCTACAGTTCATGACCAACAAGTTATGGTCAGAGTCTATGTCTTACACATTATCACCTGGTTCCGGAATCTATGTTTTACCATTATAAATTATCTGATACCTTCCGGTGTCTCCTGGTCTCTTCCACTATACAACCTTCTTTTGTGATTCTTAAACCACATGTTTGTTACGATTAAATCATGTTCCGTGCAAAACTCTACCAGGCGACTTCCTCTTTCATTCCTTCTGCCCAGTCAATATTCACCTACTATCTTCCCTTCTCTTCCTTTTCCTACTACCGAATTCCAGTCTCCCATCACAATTAAGTTTTCCTCTCCCTTAACTGTCTGAATAATTTCCATTATCTCCTCATATATTTCTTCTATCTCCTCATCATCGGCAGAGCTAGTTGGCATATAACCCTGTACTACTGTTGTCGGTGTTGGCTTCGTATCTATCTTGACAATGATAATGCGATCACTGTGCTTCTCATAGTAGTTTACCCGCATTTCTATTTTCTTATTCATTATCAGTCCTACTCCTGTGATACCCCCAACTGATTTTGTACTTATAATTATGTACTCACCTGACCAGAAATCCTGTTCATCCTGCCATCGAACTTTACTAATCCCCACTATATTTAACTTCAACCTATCCATTTCCCTTTTTAAATTTCCTATTTTCCTACCCGATTAATGGATCTAACATTCCACGCTCCGATCCATAGAATGACAGTATTGTCTTTCCTGATGACAACATCCTCCTGAGTAGTCCCCGCCCGGAGATCCGAATGGGGGACTATTTTACCTCTGGAATATTTTACCCGAGAGGATGCCATCATCATATTTTCATACAGTACAGCTGCATGTCCTCGGGAAAAGTAACGGCTGTAGTTTCCCTTTGCTTTCAGCTGTTCGCAGTAACTGTGTGGCAAAACCACATTAGCTGATGTTACAAGTCAGTCAATCATCCAGACTGTTGCCCCTTTAACTACTGAAAAGGCTGCTGCCCCTCTTCAGGAACCACACGTTTGTCTGGCCTCTCCACAGATACCCCTCCGCTATGGTTGCACCTACGGTACGGCTATCTGCATCGTTGAGGCACGCAAGCCACCCCACCTCGGCAATGTTTGTGGTTCATGGGGGTGGAGGGTCATATGAACATTTACAAATTGCTTCGACACGCATGTGGGATAAAATCGTTATTTATTTAACCAATAATTCTTTAAGATAAACACTATGTGACATTAATTTAAATGCTAATTTTTAGTATGAAAGAGAATTTAAGTGCAACCTCTTGTTGCTATCATCTGAATGGGCTTCCTAGCAAGTTCCCAAAAAGGACAGGTTTATTTCGTCACTTGCAAGGATATGTAAGCAAGGAGTTTCCTCTGATTACCCGCTATGATTTACCACATTCACACAAGGCATGCAAAGAAGAATTATTGCGTGAGCCATCAAATTTGAATCCGCCCGGCCCTTGCGCGCCAGGGACAGCGAAGTGGTGTGAACGGACACAAATATTACCCGTGAATGGGATTTGCATTACCGACTTTCTGATCATTGCTAGAACATGACAGGGGATCACAAAACATTACAATGCCCGTCTAACTGGTGAACATACGTGATCAGTGTGGTCCCCACACAAAAACCAAGTTACTGCAATTTAATTTAAAATAATTACCACCACGCTGAATAATTACTATAACGCTATTGCATGAGCAGGGTAAGAATTGCAACAGACCCTCTGTTACCAGACTTACTATGTACTGACCACCACGTCGTACAACATACACCCTGATCACATTGCACAGAGGAAACCGTCATTATTCAGAGACTAATCCTACACATTTATGCATTAAAAAAATCGAAAACACACGAGAAACAAATTATAACTAATAAAAGACTACCATTGCACCAACTGGACTCACAAACTACAATTTATCCAATTCGCGCGCAAAGTCCTAGTGAGAAAGAAAATCACTGTAAATTTGAATATTGACCCTCAAAATGAATATGTACCGGAAACCAATACAGAAACATGTTCAACGAACTGATACTCCCCATGATAATGTATCCAATAACCGACTTAGCAGCAACTTTAACCCACGACAAATCACGCACACCATCTCGGTCTGATTCTATCACTTGAAGTCACCAAAAAATGTTGAAATTGAGACCTATTGATTGCGTCCCCTAACTGGTGGTGAAAGCATCACCATGAGCAACATTGCTGAATATTCTCACCAAATCGTTACCAAAACCTCCGTGACACCAGCGAGCAGCTGTCCTCACGTCGGCACTCCGCCAGGCCAGGAAACGATCTCTTTCTCTCTCTAGGCGCCACCCGGGCCAACCATCCCCTCTTCAAATTCGCGAGGTCGGAGCTCCCCGATTGGTTGGACCCGAGGGTCCGTTACTCCACCGCCTTCGCAACCCCTGGCTTGACCAGATCGACCCTCTACTTCAACCCTCAAACAAAACCTTTTCTGCAAGGCAGTCCTTGTCACAACTACATAGCCACAACCAAAGATTACAATATTGCCCATGTTACCAACACCGAAAGAAATATTAATACATTCCACTCGCACTCCATAATACACAAGGATGGGGAAGAGAGGAGAGTGACTTATAACAGGAACGATATAAAATGTACACCTTCGCCATCTCTGTTTCTAAAATTGCTCTTTCTGTTTTCAACACCTGCCACAAGTGTTTGCAAGCCATTCCCAAGTGAATCAATTCCAATTTAATTCATTAAGTTGACATAATGAGACATCAGAGCACTGAAACGATATGACAGTCTCGTTTCACTGTTTGCACCTGTTAAGTGGTTCCTTCATCTTCTGATTTAAATCAAAGTCACAGCTTGCCCTGTATGCGCCCGCGCATTGTCGTGCAGAATGATGGGTTGGTTGCACAGAAGTTGTTGCCGCTTCTTTCTCAAAGCTGGTGGTAGAAGATGCTTCCAAACTGTGCATTGCCGGTCTGCCGTGGAGGAACGTTGTGAGTTGAAGGCTTTTACCCAACCTTTCCCCTGTTCTGTACGGCAATACCGAGTCCCTGTACACCTCTTGAAGACTTTGATGACACTGTAGTGCCGTCCTACCTCTAACATAATCAAATGTTAAAATGTTAGTTAAGCTTATGGGACTTAACTGCGGGATCATCAGTCTCTAAACTTACGAACTACTTATATAACAACGTATATTAAACACAGCACAAAAAACATCCATACCTGAGGGGACATTCGAACCCCGACGGGGAACGGCCTTGCGCATCGGATCATACCGCCTCAATGCGCTCGGCCACTTCACCGCGGCTCTGGCACATTTAATCTTGATCCAACTCCGTTGTTCCTGTTTCGAAAACATAGTGATGCCTTTACGTTAGAGCGCTCGCTCACAAGTACTGTGTTTCCCACGATTTTGCGCACGGCGGTGACATGGGACGGGCGATAAAAATAAAATAACATGTTTATAAATCTATCGGACTCAACTACTGGCCGTAGCTTACAAACTACTTAAGCGCAGTTAAACTAACTTAAGGACAAAACAAACACCCAAGCCGAGGGGAGGGGTACTGGAACTAGACGGAGATCGGCTGCTTGCACCGCAGCACGGCGCCCTAATGCCGACGGTTAATTCGTCGCGTCTGGTGGGGGAGGGGGGGGAGGAGAGTCCATTCGGTCGGAGGTAAGGTAGGTTTGTCAACAACGTGTGCTATCGGCGACAAGAGCAGATTCCATTGCATACTTTTTCCACAGCAGTGTTGCCACAATTTAAGTTCAAAATTTTGTATATAGCTTTTGTGTGTGTATGTGTGTGTGTGTGTGTGTGTGTGTGTGTGTGTTTTTTTTTTTCTTTTTTTTTTTTTCTTTTTTTAATAGAATGATTGACTATTATAATATGTATATAAATCTATATATGAGCCACGTAGAAATATGCGGGTATCCAGTGCATCATCTTGTCGAAATTTCCAAAAATAAGGTCAATAACCTTAGTCCTGTATAAAACTGAACAATGGACTTGGTTAGATTTGTGCCGCGGTGGAGTAGCCAAGCGCACTGAGGCGCGCAATGCTCCGATGCGCGAGGCTGTTCCCCCTTGGGAGTTCGAATCTCCCCTCGGGCTTGGATGTTTGTGTCGTCTTTAGTACAAGGTAATTCATAAGTAGTTTAGGGACTGATGACCCCATAGTTAAGTCCCTTAAGCTTAACAAACAGTTGAAAATTTTTATGGTTTTATTTGTAAGAAACGATGGTGGAGGAGGAGGAAATTTCCGAACAAGGTAGAGAGGGAGTAGATGAATAGCGTGATAAGGAAATGGTGGGGACGGAGAAATACGGAAATGGGGAGGTGGAGGATCAGATGGAGAAACAAAGAGGGGAAGATATATGGGAGAAGGAGATGGGGAAGTGCGAGGAGGAGATGGAGAGAGATAAGAGGAGGTCAACAGAAAGAGGAAGGAGGAGGACATGACAAAAGAGGGGGAAAGAGAAGAGGGGCAGAATGAGGAGGACAGAAACAAGGAAAGCAGAGTGTTTAGGATGCATTGTGAAATTAGAGTTATTAGAAATGTGTGTTTTTTCTTTTCTATTTACCCTGTCACATGTCACAGCAACAGGTACGGGTACGTTTAGTAAAAGATATGAATAAAACGAAATAAGAAAGAAACGTATCCCTAAACACAAATTCGACCTGTTTCTAGAAAAGTGCCAAGCGATTCTGTGCGTGGGGTACACAAAGTGACGAATGTTAGCGGTAGTATCGCCACCCCTGCATCCCATGTTAATGTGACGTATGTGCCTCCCTCCGTCCACCCATCGAAAGACGGCCCCCGCCCCCGGCGTCCCTCGGCCAGCGGATTCTTCTCCTTGGCTGCCTGCCGCCCCTCCGCCATATATAAGAGCGCAGCTGCGATTGGCCGGCCATTTATTTCCAATTAGTCGGTCGGCTGCGCTGGGTCGCGCTGCTTCGGCGGGCACACGTCCACCGGCTGCAGGCGATACAGCAAAAGCAAACGCAAAAGCAAAAGCTTACCAGCACTCGCCACCGCGTCTCACGACTACTTGTTCTTCATCCTGTAACTTCTTTGAGAGAGAATATGTTGATGGGTAACAGAGGCTTGTGTCAGAGAGGCTGGCGAATTACAATATGGGTAAGTCTAGGAACAGTTTGAGGGGGTGATAAGCGGCAGTTATGGTCGGCATCACGTACGAGGGTGACCCAGTCTTCAGCCGTTCTTCGTATCGTCCTCAAATACTAGCAGTCAGTAATGTTCATTCTCTAGGCGTATGATTGGTTACGAGGTAGCCAATATTTCTCTTGCAGGTTTCACTGTTTCCGTTCGGCCGTAGCTTCTCCCCCCCCCCCCCCCCCCCGATTCCCTTACCGTTCCGCCTCTATGTGCGGAAGCGCCTTTCTTCATTTCGCCAACTATAGTAATCCATTCGGCCGTGGAGAAGTGTGTCAGACGTACTATTGGTGAAATTATTAGTCCAGTTCCTATTCTTCGCCTTAATGCTGCATACCCAGGTTTCGACGTTTTTAACCCCGATTTGGTGTAGTCAGATTAAGGGATGGCCGAAAGCCCTTCCCGCTACCTGCTACCTGCAACCATCATATTATTCCCCGGGAGGAGGTATGACTTCCCCAACCGTCTGTGTGTAATGTTACACATGTGAAAATGTGCGGGTGTTTTTCTAAGTGAGACTAAAGTGTTACGCAACGCCAGTGTTGTATAAAATTACTTGTTTGACTGTCCACAGTTGCTTTAATAACTGGTACACGGTTTTGGATTTTATATTCATCATACCAATGCCCAAAAAACTATGAAAAAAAGGGATGAAATGCGAGGCTTGGAACTTAAATAGTGACAACACTACCGGTCTACCGCGCGCCAGTCACGGTCTGCACGGCTGCTACGGTCGGGGGTTCGAATCCTCCCTCGGGGATGTGTGTTTGTGTTGGCCTTAGCGTAAGTTAGTTTAAGTTAGTCAAGTAATTAGTGTGTAAGTCTAGCGACTGATAACTACGCGGTTTGGTCGCATATAACCTCACACACATTTGAACAACACTGTTGTGAACACACTATGCTTTTGTCGCCGATAGCACACGTTGTTGACATACCTACCTTACCTCCGAGCAAATGGACTAGCCCGTCCCACATAACTGACGTGCGCACAATCGATGGAAACACAGCCCTTTGTGAGAGAGCGGTCTAACGTAACTGTATCACTATGTTATCCAAGCAGAAACAACGGAGATAGATAAAGATTTAATTGCATCACGATGGGATCCGCATGAATTGATTGATATGCAGCATTGGATACGTTACGACGCTGCTCAGCTGCACTTGGAGCGCTATGTGCACGAAGGAGACGCTTTCATAAGCCGTATCGTGTCACTGGATGAGACATAGGCCACATCGTACGAGCGAAAACTGAAACGCCTATCCAACAAATGGCTTCATTTTGGGTTGCCGAGAAACTTGAAAGTGCGTCAGAGTCTCAGTATGGTGAAAGTTATGGTGATCCTCGTGTAGACTTTGATGGTGATATCGTAACGTTCCTTCACGGCAGACCGTCAATGCACAGTACTTCTCTCTGTTTTTGGAGTATCACCTGCAACTAGCTTTGCGAAAGAAGCGGCAATACTATCTGCGCAACGCACCCATCATTTTACGTGAGAATATGCGGGCGCATACAGCGAAAGCTGTGGCTGCTCTGTTTGGTCGATGAAATGTGAAGTACTTGTACCATCCACTATACTCCCTGGACTTAAGTCCTTGTGACTTTGATTTGATTCCGAAGATGAAGGAACCACTTCGTGGCATTCGCTTCAGAGCTGTTCCAAAAATTCGACAGGCAGTAGACCGCTTCATTCGCACCATCAACAGAACAGGCTCTGTTAATCGTATACTACCCTTCCACTTCGCTAGCAACCGGTTCTACACAACGCTAATCATTACTTTGAAGGACAGTAACAGGTGAATACAATTAATTCTTTTGAATCAGTTGTGAATAAATAGTTGTTACTATTTACATTCCAACCCTCATACACAGCATGGGTCAATATACAGCATAAATATTTACATGTGTACATTACTTTGCAACAGTTCAATTAGGACACACATGTCTTATCAACAAGTGTCGCATACATAATTACTCAGTAAGAAGTAAAACATGTCGGCTAACTTCCAACTGTCATAAATTTATATTTTCATCACCTTCATAGCGTTGAAACAGGGAAACCGAGAAGCAGCACATAGGTAAAAATACGAGACGGGGTGGATCTATATCTATAAAATTGCATTTATGTATTTTCCCCATGGACTAAGGATGACGGAAGCAATCTTCTTAAAACCTTTAAGTATCTTCAGCTTAGTTGACGCGTGATCCTGTGAAGTTAGGTTGCCATACTATGGAGATATTTATTAACGGGTAAATGGATTTTTGCGGGTGGCACTTAGCAGATACATGGTCCAAATTACTAACACGGATTATTTACAGAGGAATGGAAAAACTTGTGGAATCCGACCTCGGGGAAGATCAGTTTGGATTTAGGAGAGATGTAGGAACACGGGAGGGAATACTCACATTATGACTTATCTTAGAAGATAGACTAAGGAAAGGGAAACCTACGTTTTTAGTGTTTGTAGATTTGGAGAAAGCTTTCGACAATGTCGACTGGAATAGACTCTTTCAAATTCTGAAGGTAGCAGGGGTAAAATATATGGAGCGTAGAGTTATATTCAACCTCTACAAAAACCACATAGCAGTTATTAGAGTCGAAGGGCAAGAAAGGGCCGCAGAGGTCGGCATGGGAGTAAGACAGGATTGTAGCCTTTCCCCAATGTTGTTTAATCTGTATATTGAGCAAGCAGTGAAGGAATTCAAGGAGAAATTTGGAGAGGGAATTAAAGTTCATGGAGAAGAAATAAAAACTTTGCGGTTTGTCGATGATACTGTAATTTTGTCAGAGACTGCAAAGGATCTGGAAGAGCAATTGAATGGAATGGACATTGTCTTGAAAGGAAGATATAAGATAAACATTAACAAGAGTAGAACGAGGGTAATTGAATGTTATGTCAGAAAATCAGGCGATTCTGAAGGAATTAGATTAGGTAATGAGATAATAAAAGCAGTAGATGAGTTTTGTTATTTAGGTAGCAAGACAACCTCTGATGGCTTTGCATGATATAGTTATTTGAGTGTTGGATTACATCTACTCGTTCACGTCAGATATTCCTCCATATCTTCCTATTCTTTCTTTTCTTCCGTTATTTTCTTGTAACATGGAATTAACATAATAGTTGTGTCTCTATGAAACTGAGAAATACATGTCAGCATCCAACAAACTATAACATAACTTTATCAGTAGATAGATTCCCTGGTAGTAACTTCTGTTAGTACTTTACAAACACTGGTTGGGTCCTCTTTCTATAATTTTCTGAGACTAAATCTCCCAGAAATAACTAGCGCTCGGTGGCACTGGTGAAGGGGAGGGGGGGATATGTGCACCCAAAAACGACGTCGATCCGTCACAGGCATCCGCACATGGAGAGACAAAACTCACGAGCTCCTCCAGATCGTACTCTAACTTCGGAGGTACACACCCTCGAAATGAGGGTGCACACAGCCGGTTGTGCCCCATAAATCGTCGAAGAAAAGGATCAAATTTGCTAATCATATGGTGTAAATATTAATGCAGTTTGCACTGATGGCGGTGAAAACTTACTCATTGAACTTCCCTTCAGGACTTCAAAATAACATGTGAGATGTAAGACTCAGTATTTCAATTAATAGAATTCCACAGGCACAAGTGGTTACTAGGGTGTGGAAACGTCAAACGAAGTTAATCTTTTTACTATTCCCATTGCACATAATGGAGAATGAATTAACGTCGAACTGAATTTGAATTAGACCAAGAAAAGTGAAAAATTATTATTTAGGTGTAAACAATGAGTAACAAGTTCAGATATATAATGCAAGAAGTTTAACACAACAATAAACAATGAATAGTGACATGATATATCTGATACACAAAAGAATATTCAATGTTCAGTATTACTTCTTAATTATCCTATGTATGCTATTATGGTCAACGCCAAAGCCATACACGCCGTGGATGTTAATCAGTTGTGTGACTGAATACCTTGTCGTTGTTCCATAGTTTTTTTCTGGCCCACGAATCTCGGTGATTTCAACACCTTGTCAATTCCAATCAGAATCGCACCAATCGCTTGAGAATTGCTGCTTTGGATTTCCAGCTGTCTCTCTCATGTTCGTGGAAAAATGCTTCTAAAGCTGGTTTCCTGGTCCATTATTCCAGTTCTAATTACAGTCCATTCCCAGGTGACTTGTCGCAGCGAAAACCTCCTGAAAGTACGTTCCGTTCATCGTTTCCATGGATTTGGTTATTGTTTTGTTGATCCCACCCGTTATTGTTGACGTTCCTTCTCTCCTCCATTGCAGTTTTGCGGCCGGCCGCGGTGGCCGAGTGGACTGAGGCGCTACTGTCACGGTCTGCACGGCCACTACGGTCGAGGGTTCGAATCCCCCCTCGGGCATGGATATTTGTGCCGTCCTTAGTAGTAGTTAGTTCATAAGTAGTTCGTAAGTTTAGGGACTGATGACCGCGTAGTTAAGTCCCATAAGCTATACAAACATTTGAACATTTTGCAGTTTTGCGCATAATAAGCGTAGTCGCGATCTCCGAAAACGCTTTCAAACACTTCGACGTCGTCGCCACGCTTTCCCTCAAGAATTTGTTGATAACGGAAGTTTCAAGTAGCTGAACCGGATAATTTCACTCGGACTGTATGGTTCATCTAGGAACTTATGTTTTACTAAAAACGATTGAAGAAGCTTAACAGAGCTCTTGAATCTGCGACAGATCCCTCTAAATGTCCGCAAATTAATTTCAATTTGTAGACCATAGGTCAAGGACCTACCAAACTATGCTGTCCAGAGTTTTGGGTGCATCGTACTGCCTGAATCACGCTATTTCTAACAATGTTTTGAACGGATAAGAAGTCATTAATGTCAACACCCATTTCCTACGATATCTGATACCAGAGCCGTGCAGAGCGCCACTTTTACCCGCCCGAGCTCGCCTGCGTGCGGCCGCTGCGCTCTGCTGCCCGCACCGCGGGTAGTCGAGCCCCTTTGCACCGCTGTACACAGCGAGCGAGCTGCGATGCGCCGTCGAGTCCCGACACTTGCCGGGCGAGCGGGTACCCGCCAGGCCCGTGCAACAGCGCTACAGGCGGCGTTACGAGCGGGGCAGTGCAGACAGTTCTGAGCAAAATCGTTGTAACAATCACAGCGTAGGCTTCACGCACCTTGTATATTATCTACATAGCAATATATAAGTTATGTATCGTTATGTCTGAAATAAATAACAAAAAGGACAGATCGTAACAACGTGCAAGGAATAGACGATCCAAGGGAAAAAAAAAAAAAAAAAAAAAAAAAAAAAACACCAACGACGTTTCCAGGAAACTCGCGGAGAGAATCTACTAGCGTTTAAAGATATCTGGGGACAGCATAGTATGACAGCGTTTTATGTTGATTATAGGTAATGAAAATAAATCTGTGGGGATTTGCAGAGTGTAATGGCTGCCGTAAATCATTATCGTTCCGTGATGGCAGTACCACTACGCTGTTGCGGCACCTGAATAGCTGCAAAGTTTATCTGAATACTGATTTGAACGGTTGTAGCAATATTCCAGGGTCAGCAAAATGTTTTATGCTGGAGAAATGTGTAAGAATATGTACAATAGATTTGCGGCCCTTCACCATAGTTGTGGGAGAAGGATTTCGAGACCTCGCACAGACTCTGATGGTGATATTAGCACAGTACCCCACTGCAAGTGCCAAAGACGTTCTTCCTCATCCTTCAACAGTTTCTAGGAACGTAAAAAGAATAGCAGACGAATACCGTGTTCGCAAACTACTGGCTTTTTAAAGATTTCCTGTTCACCTTGACAGAATTTTAGCTAGATAATTAGTTGGACAACCTTGAACATAATTAAATATCACATCATCGTAGGGCATATAATTTTTTGTTACATACATGAAATATGTAGACTTACTAGCAACAAGGATCTCAAGAGATTGAAGGAATAATCGTGTTCTTTATGTTAGAGGCATCACTTAGTTTAATATGAAGTGAAACATTGTGTAAGTAAATACTGAGCAAAGTATAAAACTACCTACAAATTTGCTGGAGCCGGCTAACGCGAAGCCAACGACTTTCAACATGTTTAATATTTCCGGCGCGAGCCGATTCGGCTACCGTTTTGCTTCTGCACCACAAAAATTGAACGTTCTACTTTTACCAGGTGCATTACTGCGCACGTCATTTTTTTTCCTCGCAACTGATAGTACACTGACAATTCCGTCAGTGAGAAAAAAATCCCAAGTGTTTTCAAGATACATGAATGACTGTCCAGCGATACAAAACTGATAACTGCGACCTTGAATGTCACTTCTCGAATAGTGGTGACTACCTTGGGGTTTCAGCTACCCCCAGCCAGAGGGAAAAGGGGGAAATACAAAATAAAACAAGAATGGTCCACACACCTGTATCGATGAACAGTAATTAGTTTACTTCCCTTGGAGTGGTTAAGCGTAAGCTGTACCTTCCAACATTCTACCAGTTAATCGTTTCTAATGATCTCGATTGCAACTGAACGTTTATTCTTATTTATATTTATTTACTTATTTTTTCTTAGCAGCTAGGAAACATTAAGCAATTTAGCGAAATGTCCACAGAAATGCTGTTCGAACACGCGCTGAATGCGTATACTTGCTATCGCAGCACTAATTCTGCTCATTAACTCGCAATTACTCATGATTTGAGACAGGTCTATTACACTCGCGTTAATGTGTGTTCTAAAATGCATCGGTCAGTACGCTGCCCGCTACCTAACTTTTTCAGTAAATGATTTGTAAATGAAAAGTTGAATGCTTTGTTAGAAAGCTAAGTTGCTGTACTATCAGATGTCCAATAATCAGATTTTTAACCCCTTAGTTTCTTCAGAATCGAATGGAATAAACTGATGTGGGATTGTCGTTTGTAACGTGAAAATCGGGACAGTGTATTTCCCGGTAAGAGTGTAGCGGCTGGCGGGCGCGTGGCCCGGCTAGCAGCAGAGCGGCACGGGCGGCCGGGCGGACCGGCACTCGGCGGGTAGTTGGGGTACCCGCGCTGCCCGACACAGTCCGGTGGGGCTCGCGCCGGCAGGCCGGGCAGCGCGTGGCCAGGCCCGCCCGGGAGGCGCGGCTACGGGCCCGGGCGAGCAGTGCAGGCCCGCTGCACGCCTCTGTCTGATACTTCGTACTCGGCGAAGAAATTAAGATACCATTTTGCTGTAGTCTCATTCCGTTATTCGAGGTGCAATTCCTGAAACCAGAAATGTAACCAATCGCGTTGGAATAGTAGTGCACTTCAAGAGCCTTGTTGCGGAGTGCGCTGTCGTTTTCCGTCGAAGGTTCGAGGCCTCCATTGGGCATGGCTGTCGGTGTGTGTTGTCCTTAGGTTAGTGTAACTTAGTTTAATATACATTGTAAGTCTAGGGACAGATGAGTGAAGTAGTTGCATTCCGAATAACATCTCAAACGAATGCATTTGTTTGGTTCTTCAGAAACACAGATTTGCTATGCTATGCGTTAAAAATGTTTGTAAATCTAAGGGGCTTAACTCTCCTGTGGTTATCAGATCCCAGGCTTAAAATCTTCTTAAGCTAACTTACACTAAAGACAACACACACATACACAGGGAAGGCTCGAAACTCCGACGGCGAGCTATGGCGTGCTCTGAAGCAAGTAGCCTTAGAGCTCTTACATCCAGATCTGCATTCGCAAAAAAAAGACAGATGAACCTTTCAAAATCTCTTACGCACCTATATTTGATTCAGAACTAATGACCAGTTTATCAGTACGTTTATACATTGGCACAGGTGATCTTATATGTCTCCTGTAATGAGGCATGTACTCGGAGCACGCGTCTCCGCTGGTGCGCCAGCCAGAACAAAGTTATCTGTCAAGGTCACTGGGCGATCGCCAAACGCGGCCGACTCCTCACACGTACTCAATGACGATCCATAATACGTCTTCGTCAATCCGCCCCCCCCCCCCTATAACCCCGCAATTTAATGTCAATAAAACAAACTGTTGCAGTCTTAAGCCCCTGGTTCGCGATGTACATTAATGGTTCTCGGCTAACGCAGCAGTTTTGTATCTGCATACAATTTGCATTATGTTATACTCCTGTGGTCGCAATGTTTCATTGTATTTCATTTTGTTTTTGCTATTCTTGAACACACACCAAATCCTTTATACCAGATGGCAACAGATTCCATTTGATCAATTCTACGGGCGATTCATTATTCTGATTACAAATGGCATTACAACGATGTCAGACGTATTATGCTTCGTCATTGAGTACGTGTGAAAAGTCGGCCGCTCGTCCAGTGACCTTGACTAATAAGATAACTTTGTTTTGGCTGGCGCACCAGCGCAGACCCGTACTCCGAGTAAGACTAGAGCACGCGTCCCGGATAACACTCCGTCGCAACGCGAAAATTTCCTAAGTCCAATGTTTACATTCTGATACGCAATATATAAGTAATGGAATTGAAAGACGGCATCAGTCGTCGGCTGTCTACCGAGTGAACAACATGCCTCGTTACAGGAGATACAGAAGACTACGTGTGCCAATGTATAAAGCTATTGATAATCTGGACATTAGCTCTGAATCAAATATAGGTGCGCATGAGATTTTGAAAGTTCCAGCTGTCTTTTGTGGGTGTGTTGTGCATTTTGCGATATTTGGTTGTGCTTCCCTTAGCGTGTTGCATTATATCTCGTCAACTACAAGCAAGTCCTGTCGTATCTGACGAAGTCGTGCGTCGTCCTTCTTCCAATGGCCTTATCCATGTAGTTCCTTGATTATTTCAAGTGAGATTTAGTTTTTGTTTGCTGGTACCTTTTTCTCTTGTTGACGAACAGCATTTGTGCGCTTCTCTTCTGTACGCTGTGTACGGATTCCAGCAGCTCTGACCTTCTACGTTGTTACGATATTTTGCACTTCGCGTCTTAATTGTGTTTCCATAATTTCTGGCAGATCTTCGCGTTATTGCTCTGTCGTTTAGATTCGTTGCGTCTTCTTCGCTATCATCTGTTCGGTTTTCTTGTACCTGGAGCGTCGCTAACACCATTGTCGTTTGCAAAAATACGGTTCAGTAATTTTGCGCGCATTGCTAATTGTTTAAAATCTCGACAAGTGCGAGAACTTCTTCGCGTCTGGAGCTGTGTCTTTCGTTTCTCCGATTACCTTGTTAGTGTAAACGACTTCGTCTCTGACAGCTCGTAATTGTTCTATCACACACTAACCAAATCGTTTGCCTACCTGTAAAGTAGTAATCAACCCCCCCCCCCCATGAACCACAGACATTGCTGAGGGGGGGAGGGGTGGCTTCCTAGTCTGAACGATAGTTTTAACCGTACAAAAGTTGCAATCACAGTGGAGGGGTATCTGTGGAGAGGCCAAAAAACGTGTGGTTCCTAAAGAAGGGCAGAGGCCTTTCAGTAGTTGCAGGGGCAACAGTCCACATGATTGACTGAGGTGGCGTTGTAACATCAGTTAATGTGGCTTTGCCGCAAAGTTACTGCGAGCGGCTGAAAGCAAGAGGAAACTACAGCCGTTACTTTTCCTGGGGACATACAGCTCTACTGTATGAATAAATGATGATGGCATCGTCTCGGGGATAAAATATTCCAGCGGTAAAATAGTTCCCCATTCTGATCGCCAGTGGAGGCTACTCAGGAGGGTGTAGTCATGAGGAAAGACAATACTGGCATTCTACGGATCAGAGCGTTGAATGTTAGATCTTGTAATCGGTAGGGAGGTTAGAAAATTTAAAAAGAGTAATGGGTAGGTAGAAGTTAGATACAGTGGGGAGTAGTGAAGATCTGTGGAAAGAGGAACAGGATTTCTGTTCAGATGAGTACAGTTAATACATACAAAATCAGTTGCGGGTATTACAGGAGTAGGCCTTATAATTAATAAGAAAATAGGAATGCGGGTAAACTACTACTAGCAGCGCAGTGATCGCATTATGGTAGTCAAGACAGATACGAAGCCATCACCGACCATAGTAGCACACTTTTATATGCCAAATAGCTCTGTCGATGATTAGGGGATCGAAGAAATGTATGAGGAGATAAAGGAAATTGTTCAGACAATTAAATGGAAGGATGACTGAATTGTAATGGGCGACTGCCGGCCGCGGTGGCCGAGGGGACTGAGGCGCTCCAGTCACGGTCTGCACGGCCACTACGGTCGGGGGTTCGAATCACCCCTCGGGCATGGATATTTGTGCCGTCCTTAGTATAAGGTAGTTGAGAAGTAGTTTGTAAGTTTAGGGACTGATGACCCCATAGTTCAGTCCCATAAGCTTAACAAACATTTGAACATTTTTAATGGGCGACTTGTAGTAGATAGTAGGAAAGGAAAGGGAACAAAAATAGTTGGTGAATATGGACTGGGCAAAAGAAATTAAAGAGGAAGCCGCCTGGGAGAGTTTTGCACGGAACATCATTTAATCACAACACCTGGTTTAAGAATCATGAAAGAAAGTTGTATACGTGGAAGAGACCAGGAGACACCGGAAGCTACAAGATAGATTTTATAATGGTAAGACGTAGATTTCGGAACCTGGTTTTAAACTGTTAGACATACCCAATGACAAATATATTCTCTGACAATATCTTGTTTGTCATGAACTGTAGGCTGAAACTGAAAAATCTGCAGAGAGGACGGAATACAAAGAGATGGAACCTGCAGAAATTGAAGGAACTTGAAGTTCTCGAGAATTTCACAGGGAGCTTGAGGTACCAATTTACAGAATCGGAAGGGAATAAAACATTAGAAGATGATGGGTAACTCTGAGAGGTGAAATAGTGAAGGCACCGGATGACGAAATAGATAGAAAGGCATGACCTACAAAAAATCCTTGGCTATCACAGGAAATACTAAAGCGAAAATATAAATGCGCAGTAATTGAAACAGATTAAATTGAGTACAGACGACTGAGAGATGAGATTGACAGGAAGTGCAAAATAGCTAAGTAGGTGTGGCTAGAAGGCGAATGCAATTCAGTAGAAGATTGTATAAATAATGTGGGCCGGTCGCGGTGGCCGAGGGGACTGAGGCGCTCCAGTCACGGTCTGCACGGCCACTACGGTCGGGGGTTCGAATCCCCCCTCGGGCATGGATATTTGTGCCGTCCTTAGTCTTAGCTAGTTCATAAGTAGTTTGTATGCTTACGGACTGATGACCCCGTAGTTAAGTCCCATAAGTTCTATAAACATTTGAACATTTTGAATTTGAAGTAAGGTGGGAAATAGACAAATAGAAGACGAAGAAATAAAACCTTTGCGGTTTGTCGATGAAATAGTAATTCTGTCACAAACAGCAAAGGACCTGGAGGAGCAGTTGAACGGTACGGACGGTGTGTTGAAAGGTGCATATAAGATGAATATTAACAAAAGTTTTGTTACTTGCGCATTAAAATAACATATGCTGGTCGCAGTACAAACGATATAAATGCAGATAGCAATGGGACGAAAAGCGTTTTTGAAAAAGAGGAATTTACGAAAGTGGAATATTAATTTCAGTGTAAGGAAGTGTTTTCGGAAGGCACTTTTGTGGAGTTTTGCTTTGTATGGGAGTGAAAGATGGATGATAAACAGTGCGAACAGGAAGAAGACAGAGGCTTTTGAAATGTGGTGCTACAGAAGAATGCTGATGATTAGATGAATGGATCGCGTAACTAATTTGGAGGTACTGAAGAGAATTAGGGAGAATAGGAATTTCTGCATACGTTGACTAAAAGGTGAGATCGATTGACAGGACACATTCTGAGACATCAAGGAATCGTGAATTTAGCTTTGGACGGAAGTGTGTGTTTGTGTGAGGAGGAGGGGGAATCGTAGAGGGAGACCAAGAGATGAATAGAGTAAGCAGACCCAAATGGATGTAAGTTGTCGTTGTTATGAGGAGATGAATATATTTGCTCAGGATATAGTAGGGCGCAGAGCTGCCTCAAAGCTGTTTCCGGACTGAAGACCACAACAATAACATAGTAGTATTTATCGACTCCTAAAATCGTTTCTTTCCTTCCCTCTCCCGTTCCTTTTCTTTCCGTTTGCGGACCTTTTTTTTCATTCCTTCAGTATGCGCATATTCTGCTCTTGACCAGATTGCTAATTTTCTGTTATTTCTTCCCGTAATATAGGCGTCCCCTCTGTTTCACGAAGCGTCATTGAACTTTTTTGCTTTCTTCCCCGTAATTGCGTACAGTTTTAACTTCGTGAACGTGTCTTGAGACACTACTGAAACTACCACCAATTGCCTGCTGGTGCAGAGACGCGTGGGTCATCCTTACCTAATTGCGTGCTTGACCTTTTCGGATGAAAGTTTATTTGCTCCCCAGACCCATTAAGATCATTATTACTCGCTCCCTCCATTTCACCGCAAAGTAATCGCTTGCGTAATTAATGTGGCCTGACTTCACGTCAACATTTGCGTATTAGCGTATAACTGCTTACACCGGTGGCCAACTATTCTCAAATAACACGCTTCAGAACACAGACACACATATAACGAACAAAATAACGCACATTTACATAATTAATACACTTCCGAGTAACTATAATTAGCCTGTCACATATGTAAAGCACAACATAAATCTGTCACAAAAGTCACACAATATCCCATCCAAAAGTTAGACAATGCTGTTTGCAACTCAGACGTTTCAATCATAAATGGTGAGGAAACCAGAGATCCACACATACCTAATCTGAAAGAAATACAGGTATGAGTAAATGGGCGAGTAATAATTAGTACAGACAGTGCCTCTCTTACATTAACTGTCATTACACTAAAGTTTCTTCCAAACTAGCTTATAATCTGGTTGGGGGGCACCGAAACAATTCTGCATAAAATTCTAATCAAGTTATAGAAGCTACAACTACGAAATAATTTGTACAGCTTTGAATAACTATTCTGAGATTTTCACAGGAACCCAAAATGGAACCGAACCGATCCTGGATAAGCGCTGCCATAAATGGAAGTAGACGAGCGTGTAAATTAGGGGAATGATGTTTACCTAAGTCATGTCTCTAACTGAGAGCCATATAAGAATTGCACACTCTAGTTAATGCCGAAAGCAATATTAAAACCTGTCAGAGATTGATGAATGTCCCTGGGTCTATGTACAGTTCTTTAACGTAAATTTTATAATTGAAGTTTACACAGTTATTGCCATATGAATATTCCAAAATAAGTTCATTAAAAGGAGTTCTATTTTAATCAGAATGGTTGCTAGAATTTAGTAAATAAACGAAATCTCTAAAGTGAGCGACAGGTTGACAGTATTAATTCAACACGTGAATGATGGTAACAATATTCAACTAGAGTGTGACAAAGTTAACAAGTGATGGGATGGAAATATTAATAACATACCCTATTCTCCTTTTATGATTCAATACGGAAACGTATGCAGGAATGACACGCACGTCTCTGACACCGCCAATCTAAATACTTTTATCGAGTACAATTATGAAGCTCCAATTGCAACGCCACTGATCCTGCCGTGTTATCATATAGAATGCCAAAAAATATTTCGACCCTGTTTGTAGCAGCGAGTACGTCGCCTTGTTCGTGCTGATGTAGAGAAGCAGGAGGCAGCAAATTTCGAATTCGTACTAATGCACACTTGTTACAAGCAACTGTTAAAGTCGCCAGATTTCAGAGCGGCGTGTAAGTTACGCTCGAGTTGGCGCCTCATCGAAGAGAATAGTCCGCCACCTTTGTCGACAAAAGTCAGAGTATTGTTCAGTTCCCCAATTATCACTTTCTAAACATCATCCACGAAGAGTGCGAGCGCAAAAATGGCAAATAGTCAATGTGTTTTACCTTTGCAAAAGGAACACAAAAGTATGTTCTTTGACATGACTGAAATGATCCATCAGAATGTTTACGGCTCCAAACTAATCCTCCACGAGCTGACGTCTAGCCATTTAGCATCCCTGACACTTATAGACTTTTCGGAACACACGTTCATGGCCGATGCCTGGCGTGAGCAAGTGACGAGGCCTGCATACACGTGTCTCATCAAGACGTGTTGCTTTCCGTCGTCCCAAATCATATCGCCCTCTCACTCCACATCCGTCTCTTCTGTGCAGCACTCGGTGACTCCGCTTATCAGTATTAATTCAATTCAATGTCTCCTGTCCCGCACACTGTGGTGCTGAGTGTCGGACGCACTGGTAGTCTTTTCCCTCGATCCGCCAGGGTTCCTGGATCATTCGCTACGGCTGGCGGTGCTCTGCCTTCTCGCTCACAATATTTTATACATGCCACCCTTGCTAATTGCCAACTACATCTCAGTACCATCACAATCGTATATACAATGCACCTCATACCAAAACATTAATATTAAAATTTCCTTTATATATATATATATATATATATATATATATATATATATATATATATATATATTGGGACTTAACTAGCTAATCCTAAGGACGCCACAAATATCCATGCCAGAAGGGGGATTCGAACCCCCGACCGTAGTGACCGTGCAGACAGTGACTGGAGCGCCTCAGTCCCCTCGACCACCGCGGCCGGCAAAAATTTTCTTAATAAACAAGACAAAATTATACTCCTTCCAAGTTCTTGTTACCAGTTTACAAGTTCCCCTCTCTTGTGAACTATTTCTCAATTATAACTTCGCAGAATAGAAAGGTAGTGAGAAGGCAAAACTGCTACCTTCCAATCGGAATCGGATGCTGTCGCATATGAACGGCATCTACACCACCAGTCTGGTTTGTAATGTTACGCCAGCCATGCTGGCCTCACGCTATAGCAAGATAATGCGAGACATAGAACAGCGAGATTTTTCTATAGTCTGTGTGCCTGGCGAACCTTACCATGGACACCACGTCGCTAGATTTTTCCTCAACCGATAAGAATTAGACCATTACATACAGCGCCATTTACCCTGTTCAAGAGGTAGACTGTCCGCATCGTTCGAACAGAATTTGGCACGATATACTTCTGGAGGAGATCCAACAAATCTATCAACAACGCCAAATGAAATTTTGACTTGTAAATAGGCCAGATGTGGACTCATACCTCACGTATTTGCTCAATTTTTAAGCTGATTTTCTTGAATACATCATCCTATTTTTCCGAAAAACTAATCGTTTGCTTGTCTACATATTTCCATCACCCCTATGGAATTCCACCCCATTCGAATAATATATTTACGGCGATTAACTTTTGTTTGCATGAGAGTGAATAGTGTTCCACCTTATGTAACTGCTAATGTGGTTGTAGTTGCTGTTGTAAGATTTCGTTTTCATAGAATTAGATCAAATCGGTCATTATATATTTTACAAAAAAAGTACACTGTGATCTCAAAAAAATTATCTAATCCAATGTAAGAGTGCGAATTGGATTAAGCTGTATTTTATCACGAAGATATTCGGATCTCGTGGTACTCTTTTCGTATGTAGACAGTACATCTCCAATACTTCATTTGTGTGGCTTATATAATTATGATGGGGATGTTTGTCCGTCTATGCAACTACAAATAAGAGGCGACTTTTTTGTTGCCAGATGCGTTTCGTTTTATTAATAGCAAACCGTCTTCAGTGGTCTGTAATGATAGATATTTATAATTTGTTGTGATATGTGGTTGAAAACAGTTCATTAGCAAAACATATGAAGTACTGGTTAGTTAAGGAAATTTTTGGTCATGGTATTCACATTGCATCATGCAGTGCCGATTTGTTTCCTGCAGTACTGTAGATTCTTCATTTATAACCTCTATTATTCTTCTATTCTCGACTATCACTGCAGCAGTGTTCATATTTAACTTTTTCACACGTCAGGTGTATTTGTTTTGAACGTGGGGGAGTATGCACTGTATGCTGTTGTAGTGTTGCCATCATTGCAACTGTAATTTACTTCTTATTTATTAAGTTATGTTATGTTGTATTTATTTTATATGTAAGTAATATGGAGTAGTGACGAAATTATAAGACACAAACATTGCCTAGAAAACAAGCAATCCAATTCAAAATCACATACGCAAATCAAAATACCCAACAGAAACAATGTTCAAAGGTTTGTATAGATTATGGGACTTAACTATGGGGTCATCAGTCCCTAAACTTACAAACTACTTATGAACTAACTAATACTAAGGACGACACAAATATCCATCCCCGAGAGGGGATTCGAACCCCCGACCGTAGTGGCCGTGCAGACAGTGACTGGAGTGCCCCAGTCCCCTCGGCCACCGCGGCCGGCTACACAACAGACAAATACTAACAATCTGGTATCTATCAGCTCAACTGCAGAGACATTTGATACTAGATACAAAGGACACATCTGAGTATGGATGTATGGTACAACCACTCAACTTTTGGAGATCACCTTAAACAAGAACACCACAGGCCCATCACCACAGAAAAATTTATGGAAATCATACAGACCAGTAGAGACAGACACTTTCTTCTTTTCCAAGAAAACCTCCATATAGACAAAGCATTATCACACGACAATCAATTACTAAACGACCAAATAAATATTCGAAACGTAACATTGTGTAAAAAAATTGAAAAATATCATATAAATCACACAACTTCTTTCTCCTAACTCTCTCAATGTTCTCCCACATCCCATTACTCATCACTCCACATTTAATATAAAATAACCCCTTCACTTTACCTACGCCTCTGAAAATCAAAGCCTCCTACCTCTCACTCTTATCTTCCATCTCACTTTACAATCCACTCCAGCCACTTTTCAGTCATCTTGGTCCTACCACTACCCTCCCAATAAACACCCATCACACAAATTTACAATTACGCCACGACTCCATGTCACGTACATCAATAATAAGTACATAATTTATATACAAAAAGTAAATTACAGTTGTAATGTTGGCAACACTACAACAACACACTGTGCATACTCCATCACGTCCAAAACAAATATACCTGACTTGTGAAAAAGGTAAATACGAACAGTGCAGCATAGAAAGTTGAATTTAGGAGAATAATAGAGATTCGAAATGAAGAATCTACAGTACTGCAGGAAACAAATCGGCCCTGCACTATGTAAGGTGGAAGCCAGGACAAAAAAAATCCCTAACTAAGCAAACAGTACTTTACATGTTTTGCTAATGAACTGTTTTCGATCCACATATTACAACAAATTATAAATATCTATCATTACAGACCATTGTAGATGTTTTACTATCAATAACACGAAACGCGTCTGACAATAAAAAGGTCTCCTTTTATTTCTAGTTGCGTAGACGGGCAAACATACCCATCATAATACTTGTCCAACATACAGTGTGTACCTAAATGTGTGGGAAAGCTCTGGGGGATTCGGTAGGGAACCAGATAACATGCAGAACTTGTCCTGTAAACGTGCAGCTTATTTGCTTTTGTTACCGTGTTACAGACATTTGTTGTGGTTTATACAACACAAACCACTCCACTATACAGGTTCGTTATTTGCTACATTAGACTTATAGGAGCATTTGAAGGCCATTGTTTCGACACACCTACTCGTAACTTGGAATTGCTGCGTCAGCACATAGAGCAAGGGTGTCAGCATAAACTAAAGACGTCTGAGCCGTGCGAGAATGGCCGCGTGATATAACAGTAGAGCGCCATGCTACGGACTGTACGGCCGCTCCCCGTCGCAAGTTCGAGCATAGGTGTGCGTATTTGAAGTCCTTTATGCAAGTTAGTTTGACTCGTTTGTAAATCTATGGTGTCCCATAGGTTTACGAACACTTGACCATTGGAGACGCCTGGTAAAATGAACCGAGTTAAGCAGTCAAGGATGCGGCACATAGATGTTACACCTCGTGGTACCCATTTTGAGCACCTTCCATAGAGAACTGTATCAACACAAATGACCGATCTGTACACAACAGCAACTGAATCTTACACGGTAACGGAAGCAAATAAGCCACATATGTTCAAAACATGTTCTGCTTGTTGTCAGGAAGTCTATCGAATACCCAAAGCCTTCCCATTTGTTTAATTACACCCTGAATACTGATACAATGAAATTTTTGCTGACATCTTACCTGTTGTTTCCCCTGTCGCCTTAAATACCACCTATGTTTAAAAATTGAATAGGAAAGTATAGATAAAGTAGAGAGATTTAATCATTGCGTTTTAACGACACATAAAACTCTTATCTCAGCAAATAAGACAACAGTACCACAACTAATTCTGCAACTCGTATATATTAAAAATTCCTCCCCTTTACGACTTTTTCTTAGCCCCATGAAAAGCCATCTTCATAAAAGAAACCTCGTTCGTGCAAATTAGGGTGTAAATTTTAGTCTAACTTAAACTAAGAACAGAAGATGAATGGAAAAAGACATTGAAAGAAGTGGGCGGTGTGCTCAATATAACTATGCTACGATCCTTGTGCGCCTTACAGAAACCACCTGCTACGAAAATCTTAAAATCGAATGAGACTTTGTGCGCCAGATTTACCGGAAACGATTTCAGTCTCTTTCAAGTTCTTCATCTCCATGAACACTCTGCAGTTAATGCTTGGCAAAAGGTACATAAACCATTTTCGCAGCATCTGTCGATCGTTTCATTCTCGAATAACATGTGATGGAAACGGAAACTTATCTCTCGATACGTTTTGAATATTCTCTCATTGTAATACGATCATTAAATTTAGCAATTTTGTATCTTCTATTATTTTTCAAGGTGTTTCATAGTTTCTCACCCATTTACAAAAATATGTGTTTCATGTAACCGATAATCATTCTTAATCGAATTTATAATGCAAGATGCCTAATATTGTTCTTAATAATTCAAACTATGGAGATATCAAAAACGCATTTCCGCAGAATTCAATTTTTGGTTCATTTCTGTATCTACACCTACATATTTACTGCGCAAATAACATTTTAGTGCATGGCACAGGGTCATCGAACAGTCTTCGTAATATTTCTTAGTTGTTCCATTCCCTAATATCGCACGAGGAGAAAGGAACGCCTAAATCTTCCTGTTGTGCATCTCATTTTTATTATGGTATTGTTCTGATCAAGTCTCCCTATGCAGAAGGGTGGTAACTAATTATGATTCGGAGGGAAAAGTGAAAGACAGAAATTTCGCAAATACATCTCGCCGAAACGAATAAAGTCTCTCTTGCGACGATTTTCACTCCAATTCGTGCGTCATTGGAGTAACACCTTCTCCCCTACAACATAACATAACACAAGCTGTCATTCTCTGCGTTCATTTTATGTCCTCCATCAGTCCCACCTGGAGAAGATACCATTACACGCAGCAATAATCTAAAACTGCACGTACAAGTGTTGCGTAGGTAGTTTCTTCAGTACAAATATTCCTAATGAAAGTAGTCTTTGTTTCGAGTTCCTCGCTGTTTTTCTATGTGTTTTTTTCTAATTAAAGTTGTTGGTAATTGTAATTCCTAGATATTTAGTTTCATTCACGACCTTTTTAATTGACGGACTTATTGTGTAAATTAAGATTAACGAATTTCTTTTAGAGGTCATATGGATAATCTCAAACTTTTCCCTAAACTTACAAACTACTTATGAACTAACTAATCCTAAGGACGGCACAAATATCCATGCCCGAGGGGGGATTCGAACCCCCGACCGTAGTGGCCGTGCAGACCGTGACTGGAGCGCCTCAGTTCCCTCGGCCACCGCGGCCGGCAACCATCTTTACGAACAGTTTGACAACGTTTGCAGCAGCAACGAATATCAGCTCGGAGACAAAGGGTGCGGTTCCCCTTGACGCTGTATCATAGACAGGAGCGCCTGCGATGGTGTACGCAATGACGAACCTGGGTGCACGAATGGCAAAACGTCATTTTTTTCGGATGAATCCTCCAGGTTGTTGTTTACAACATCATGATGGTCGCATCCGTGTTTGGCGACATCGCGGTGAACGCACATTGGAAGCGAGTATTCGTCATCGCCATACTGGAGTATCACCCGGCGTGATGGTATGGGTTGCATTGGTTAAAAGTCTCGATCACCTCTTGTTCGCATCGACGGCTCTTTGAACAGTGGCCGTTACACTTCAGATGTGTTACGACCCGTGGCTCTACCCATCATTCGATCCCTGCGAAACCCTACATTTCAGCAGGATAAAGCACGATCGCACGTTGCAGGTCCTGTACGGGCCTTTTTGGATACGGAAAATGTTCGACTGCTGCCCTGGCCAGCACATTCTCCAGATCTCTCACCAACTGAAAACGTCTGGTCAATGGTGGCCGAGCAACTGGCTCATCAACATACGCCAGTCACTACTCTTGATGAACTGTGATATCGTGTTGAAGCTGCATGGGCGTCTGTACCTGTACACGCCATCCAAGATCTGACTCAATGCCCAGGCGTTTCAAGGCCGTTATTACGGCCAGAGGTGGTTGTTCTGGGTACTGATTTCTCAAGACCTATGCAAACTGCGTGAAAATGTAATCACATAACAGTTCTAGTATAATATATTTATCCAATGAATACCCCTTTACCATCTGCATTTCTTCTTGGTGTAGCAATTTTAAAGGTCAGTAGTGTGTATTGATGGCCTTGTGGGAACGTTGTTTTTCTCAGCGATTCATAATTATGTTCTCTGCTTTTCAGGATAGTCATGACTGTGTAACCTTTTAACTCATTTATTCATCGTCATCTTCTTGTGAAATTCTAGGTTTATTTCCAATTCGCATCTTTATAGCCTTTTTTTTTTTTTTTTTTTTTTTTTTTTTTTTTTACAAGCACTGATTCTTAGGGAGGAACGGCTTAACCAATCGCGAGCCTCCGCAATATACCACGCTCGGTGGTAGGGGTGGACACTAGGTTCTTGGAGGAATGAGGAAGTTCCTTGTGTCATGGAAGGTCCGGGAATCGCGCTCCGTTGCTGCCTTCTGTTCCATCCGTGGCCTCCGGCGTTTCCATATCGGAGCTATCTATAAGTATTTTCACCAGCATCATAACCCAATCGGAGCGAACCGCACAGATTCCAGTAGTTACATCGTAGCAACAACGTACTTCTTATGTAGTTTCGTAAAATGACACTTGTTTGTTCACCTAACTTACTCTCAATTTACCCGTGAAAACCGCATGCTAATTCCTCTATTTTCTCTGTTTCCGTGCTCACACATGTAGACGTGACGGTTTATATATATTTTTAAATCCTATTTTCCACATTCTAGTTTTCGTAACATACAGAATGCATGTCTCCCTAAACATCGCTCAAGTTATCTATGAAAATCCCATGAAAGCTCGTCCAACAGTTTTGGTATTAAAATAAATCAACACAAATATGACGGTTTTACAGATTTTCAGTTATTACACAGTGCTATTAAGGACGCTGTAAAAAAGAAATTCAAAAAATAAAGGCCACAGGTAGTGATAAAACTTTTCATTTATTATCGCGTTTCATAACAATCAACATCAGAAACTAGACTAGGGGTAAAGTGTAATACTAAACGTATATCTTCATGGCCCTGCTGATTTTTCAATTTGACCATTTTCTTTTAATTTCCCTTGTAACTGCGCCTAAATTTGTAGGTCCGTAAGTAATGAACAAAGCGAAAGAAGAGCTCATTGATTCAATGTATTAATTTTGTATTATGCTCTTGAGTCCACGTGTAGATCAAGCAAAGACAACAATTTTTGGTGGAACTTCCAATTATTTTGAGCAACCATAAATATCATTCTCATTTACTAACATTATAAAACGAAAAGTGCTCCAAATTGATTCAAATGGTCTCAATTTGTGTGACTAACAACGAACAGGATTTTTATGTTTATTTATGCAAATTATGTTGTGTGTCAGACGTGGATCAGGAAGGGTAAACGCACCAGGAAGACAAGAAGACTGAGAAGAATAAAGAGACTGAAGTATAGTCAAGAAACTTTCAAAAGATGAATCGTCTTGGAAAAAGCGCCCTAGAGATTAAGATGGTGTAAGGTGTTCGAAATTCTGAGAAAAAAAAAGCAGTAAGCTATAAGAGTCAAATGCGATATTTACTAGAAACTAGAGGCAATAATAAAACTACAAGGACGAAAACGAAGTGCTCGGATGAAGAAGAGCATAATTCCGGGATGCAGTCTTTTGCACTGAAGGCACACTGATAGAAGTAACAGAAAGGTTTGATAGTGGTATCAAGTTTCGGGGTCAAAAGATAATAATGATGATACGTGCAGACGATATTGCTATATTTAATGAAACAACTATTTAATGGAATGTATAGACTACTGAGTACAGAATAGCAACTGAGAGTAAACTGCAAAAAGACAAAAGTAATTACAGGTAGTAAAAATTTGCTGAGCATGACGTAGACTAGGTTAAAGTATTCTGCTTACTTGGAAGTAAAGCAACCTGTGTCGGACGAAGCAAGGTGGATATGAAAAGCAGACTGCGAAAGAGGCCGCTTATTGCTATAGGAGTCTACTGGTATCTAACATTGACTTTAAAATGAAGAAGAAATTTCTGAGGACGTTCCGTGTGTAAGTGAAACGAGGACAGAAGACAGTCGATGCATTCGGGATGTGGTGCTTCAAACGAATTGTGAAAATTACGTGGAATGATAACAGATTCGTCGGTAAAAAGCAGTTCAAGAAATAACTTACATAGTTCTAGAGGGAGCTTTACGGCGAAAAACCAGTAGGGTAAGACGTACTGTAAGGCATTGAGCCAATAATTTGGGACATGGCATGTAACCGCTACGTTGAAATGAAGAGGTCCGCCGAAGAGAGAAATTTCTGCAGGGCAGCTTAAAACAATTCAAAAGGCTTGTTCGGGTGTAAGGTGAATATTGACCCTTACATTTGAAATCTTCTTCTTTAATCGGTTCCACTGATAAACATTTCAGCATTTTCACATTTAAAGAACAAAATAATTCGTGTATTGTTCCCTATAAAAGTAATGCACTGTTCCACTTAAAAGTAAATTTAATCGGGTAATAATAATGCTCTGACCAATGTCACATGTTTCGATGTGAGGAGAGTTCCGGGCCGCTAAAGGGAAAAGTGGGAGATGTTAAAGTGAAGGTCAAAGGTCCCGGGTGTAGAGCACTTTATGTAAGCTACAGTCAAGACGCCACTGTGAGTCGCACGATGTTTGACACGTGAAACTTGTGACGGGACATCCCGGTGGCTGGAATAAACACGGATGATGCTTGTCTAGACTGAGTGCCACCAGGAAGGAGGCGGAGTGACTGTAAAGTCCGTGGCTCTGCGATCTTAGGAAACAAAACATGAGGCAGACACAAAGTGGATCAGGCAATTTTTACTTTAACTTAGAATAATGCTGTAAGACTCGCGACGGGAATTAGATAAAGAGTGCCGGGCGTCAGAGTGGAAAAACAAACGAGTGAGAAGGTCCGTGCAAAGCGAAGTGTATGGCTCGTGATTGGGAAATTATGAGTCGTAAATTAAGTTGGAGTTAATCTGTAAGTCCACAGCCAGGTGACGCAAGTTTGTTTGGAGAGAGAGAGAGAGAGAGAGAGAAAGAGAGAGAGGTGATAATGATGACCATACTCGACGTCGCGACTGTTGATTCATTGTGGAGGCAGGGTAGAGATTCTACACGTGTTAATAAGGCTTTCGATTGGTCATAGGTGTGTATGGTGGAAGAAGACGCGATGTCGAAATTTGGTAAGACAAGTCTTATTAACAGAGAACAACAAGTATTCTCAGAGTTTCGTTTCATATATTGCCTTGAGAATTAAGTTGGTGGACACTTGTTCACAAGATAATGAAGCTTTTGACAGTCGTATAATTGACTTCACTACTTGCAAACTTCTCAAAGGAGCAGATGCGACAAAAGTCACTATAGTGAACGGTTCTTGCGGAAATTACAAGGAGACTAGGAAACGACAAGTTTCCATGAATCATTGCTAAGTTTGTTGCTGAATTTAAGTCAGCCACCGACCATTACAGACTTTAAAGATTCACAGCTTACAGACATATAAGAGAACCAGACCACAGACGGTGAAGGCAGATGTAGGCATAATAGAAATTTTTGTTTTAGGTAAAAAATAATTCAAGGCTTATTATTTGTTAGTCGAAAATAGTTTAAACTCCTGTTTTAAGATACATAAGAATGAAAGATAGTATTATTCGTAGATTTACTGTAGTAGAATAGATTAGGAACTTAGCACTGTGTTGACGAGAATAGTAGTATTATTAACATACGAGGGATAATTTCTTATGGAATAGGATCCCTTGATTAATTACTTTCAGAATGTTGTATTTGCTGAATACGTTGGAAATAATTGAGAGAGCTTGGAAAGATATTTTACAAATAATTTCGAAATTTTAGTGGATCTGTATTCCAACTAAATGAAAAGCGTTTCTTATGCCATAAAAAAGCGAAACGCGCGTCATACACACACACACACACACACACACACAAAAACAAAAAAAAAAAAAAACAAAAAAACAAAAAAAAAGAACTCCTTTGATTTAGTTGCAGTAGACGGAAATATATCTCCACAAATATTCTAAGCAACTTAGTTCGTCGGAAAACGAAGAAATGACGAATTTCGAAATTACATCTATATTAATGTCTGTACATTGTGGACGGCGTCCGAACCTGACTCGTTCAGCGGCAGTCAGTCAGACAGACGGCGCCCGAGTCTGACTCGTGACTCGCTAAAAAATTTGTAGCTGCCATTGCACAACCTGCCCTCTGTTGATAATCACGTAAAATGAAGAATGAAGGTTCAAAAATATTGTTCATATGTTTGTAAATCTATCGGACCAAACTCCGTGGTCATCAGTCCGTAGCTTACAATCTAATTAAACTAAGGTAAACTAACCTAAGGACAAACATACACCCATGCCCTGGGGTGGACTCGAACCTCCGACGGTGAGCAAGCGGGCGCTCCGCAGCGAGGCGCCTTAGATCTCTCGAATGAAGGTTCTCATCTTTGCGTTGCCACACATTGAGTAGGTTTTTAAATATTTGTACTCAACAAAATGGCTTTGTATTTGCCGCTCCCTGTTGAGCCCTACAGTACTTTCGTCTGTTATCTGTGTTACTGTCTGACGAGTGCTCGTTCTCTGCATACTGTCGATATGGCGAATTTAGGTGGAAGCGATGTCATCAATTCCCTGGAAGAGGAAATAGACGATTCTGGTTCAGAAGGAGCAGCTGATTATCTGTAAGAAACATATGTACAAGGATATTTTGTGTGTGGGGGGGAGGGAGGGGAGGAGGAACACAAACATGATTTACCAAAAACGAAAAAAGTTAGATCTTCCAACTTTAACTTGAATAGCTAAAAGAGGTTTCATTGTTTCATATGAGACAGCAAACTCAGTTATTGCATTCGTAGTTACCAAGCTGTAATTTTAGAAATACGTGTTAGAAAAGGCAGTCCGTCAGCCCATTCCAGGGGGACTTAAGCCAGTCTTGAATGTGTTAATTTTCTGCAAACTAAAAAAATATATTTGCCTGATTTGGAGTGAAATAATAGTATATTTGATTAGGGATTATATACGTATATGAATAGGGATATAAACTGATTAGAGGGAGGATGTGCAATTTCTTGAAACAGTCTATATGTTCCTATTTTTTCATAATTAAATGCAGCTATTACAGGGTAGACACCCGCTCATGTGGTGGTAGTAGTTTGGAACGTAAAAAGCTTTATACTAGACAGAGCGTCATTTCCGCGGACATGGAAGCATTATAAGGTCCAGCAAATGACTGTAAATCGCGCGTGGTCCAATTATATACTGATGAAAAAAAGTCTAATGTCTTGCATGTTGACGTCTCAAGAGTAAAACCAGTCTCCCAATGACAATACGAAGGGCATATGAAAAGTCCGTGCAAAGTCCGAGAGATTTTATTTATTTATTTATTTAGCCTGATCAGATTAGGGCCATCAGGCCCTCTCTTACATCGGACCAGGGTTTTACACATACAGTATTTCTTTACATGTGAGTTACCTATAACATAATAATGATTTTTACAGATGAACAGTTAATAACATTATTTATACAGGTTGATTACATGTAAAAGGATGTAAATAAAAGGTAATAACTTAACTCTACATATGTAATAACTTAACTCTAAATAGGATTAATATTAACAGTACCACTGAGACACCTTCTGCTGCTGGTGTAATAATAGAAGTAATAACATTTATATTAGCAGATACAATATTTACTTTTGAATATATCGAGACTGGTTAACGCATGGCGAATTTTGACAGAAGCTGTACCTGGCGAGAGCAATGGCAGTTGAAGAATATCTGGGAGGAGGAATGGATGTGACGTACCTGGACCGTAGGGTAAAAAAGACTGGCGTCATTATTGCTTTAGCAGATAATCCATTAACTGTCGTTTGAAGCTGGCAGTGTTATTCAGTTCTCTGATATACTGAGGTAGATTGTTCCAGAGCCTGGTTCCTGCTACTGAAAAGGATTTTGAGAAACCGGCTGAGTGATGGATAGGGACAGAAAGGGTTTTGCTCTGACATGAACGAGTAGTTCTTTTATGTTGATCAGATAAGAGTGTTAAGGTCGAGGAAAGATATGAGGGACAGTGTACGTTGATAAGAGAGTAGAGGAAACAGAGTGTATGAAAATCTCTGCGCTTGTCAGCACGGAGCCAGGATAGTTGCTTATAAGATGGTGAAATGTGATCAAAGAGACGGATGTTGCATATATATCGAACGCAGGCATTCATGATTAGTTCCAGACGTCGTGAGCTTTCCCAAGAGAGACCTTGCAAGATAACATCACCGTAATCAATAATTGGAATTACAAGCGTTTGTATAAGTTTCTTTTTAAGATCGAGAGGGAAAAACTTCTTATATCTCTGTAGGGCATGAAGAGATGCTGATGCCTTCCTACACACGGCGGCTGTGTGCTCAGCCCAATTTAGTTTGTCGTCTATTATCACTCCCAGACTTTTTGCCGAGGGCGAAAAATAGATAGGTGTGTCATTTAATATTAATGGTGTTTGAGATTCGCGGTATTTGTGGTTAATGAGTCTAGGATGACCTACCAGAATCGCTTGTGTTTTACTTGGATTGAGCTTTAATCCTATATTCTGTGCCCACTTTGATAGTGCACATAGGTCAGAATTAAAATTCTCGATTGCTGCCTTCAGGTTTTTTGGTTTTGCACTTAAATACAACTGGAGGTCATCGGCATACATGTGGTATTTACAAAAGGACATGACCGATGATACGTCATTTACATACAATGAAAAGAGAAGTGGACCTAGCACCGAACCCTGTGGTACGCCTAATAGAACTTTTCTCCACTGTGACTTTTCGGTGCCGGACATGACGCACTGAAGACGCGATGTCAAGTATGAGCGAAACCATTGCACCACGCCTTGAGAGAAATTTAGACTGCTAAGTTTAGCAAGTAAAATATCAAAGTCCACAGTGTCGAAAGCTTTGCTAAAGTCTAAGAAGCACATAATAGTCGCCTCTTGTCTATCCATTGCCTGCTTAAGATCGTCTGTTACTTTTATCAAAGCAGATGTTGTGCTGCGATATTTGCGAAAACCTGATTGGTGTTCGTCAAGAAGTTTATTAGTAGTCAAGTAGCTGGTTAGCTGATCATGTACTATATATTCTAGGGCTTTGGACAGTGCCGGAAGAATGCAGATAGGTCGGTAATCAGAGGGTGCTGTGGCAATGTCCTTTTTTGGCAGTGGCTTAACTAGTCCACGTTTCCCATGCATCAGGAAAAACACTTGTGGCTAAGGACTGATTAAATATATCTGTTATGATGGGCAGCAGTGGATCAATAATCAGCTTTATCATTTGGATAGTGATACCATCATCCCCGGTAGATGCTGATGTAATACGCATAATGGCTTTTTTGACTGTATTTCCAGTAACATGCTTAAAACAAAACTTATCACGGTTAGCGTTGTTGATCCTCGTGATATGGTCAATAAGTGATTGTTTCGTTTGGTGATCGATTGAAGTGGTAGGCGTTGTGAAATAATGATTTAGTTCCTCAATGGAGACAGTGGGTTCGGCTGCAGTTTTTATTTTCCCAATACCAAGACCGCACAGGTTTTTCCAGAGGACAGCCGGTCTATTTATGTTGTCGGTTAATGAATGGGCGTATCTGAGTTTAGCATTTCTCACAGCCTGGCTGACTCTGTTACGTTTCTGCTTGTACGAGGTGTGATTTTCAGGTGTAGGGTGCAGTTTGTATGTCCGATGTGCAGTGTCTCTGAGATTCATGAGCTGTTTTAATTCATCAGTTAGCCATGGTGCGGGTTTCCTTCTCACTTTTTTTTGTTTTGATGGGCGCATATTTATCATACAGCTGGTTAAGTTTATTTGTAATTTTGTGAAGTTTCTCGTTTACATCCGGGAGGGTGTCGGAGGTTGGCTCGAAAATTATTTCTAGATGCGTCTTAAGTCACGGTATGCAGTTAACAGTGGTTTGGTACCATCAGCGCATATCGAGCTCATGTTATGTTAGTAGCATGTTTGGAAAGAACGCACACCAAGTTTAAGCCGTATTGCCCAATTTCTTTGTGTTTGGCAGTCGTGTGAATCAAGGAAGTTGAGTTATTGTCAAAAAAATGGACGATAAAGAATTTATTGAGGTGATTAAATATTACTTTATGAAAGACAAAACACCTCAGGAGACTTATAGAGAAGCTTGATAAACATTATGATAATTAGAACAGTGTATGGGTGGTTTGCCAATATGGGCACAAGTGACGCTGAAGGTTCTGGACGCCTTGTGGAGGTTACGACTCCAGGAATCAAGAATAAAAATCCATAATATGGTGATCGATGACAGAAGAGTAATGGTGCGTAAAATTCCTACTGCTGTAAGAATCTCAAATGAATGGTATAAACATATGGACATGAGAAAGCTTTCCGCAATATGGGTGCCTCGATTGAGTACGCTTCACCAAAAACAGAATCTATGAAGTGTTGCAAGGAAGGTTTGCAGCTGCTCAGGAAGAATCTGTAGGACTTCAAGCATCGTTTCGTCACGGTAGATGAAAATGGATACAATAGTATACTCCTGAGAACAAAGAAGAATCTAAACAATGGGTTACCAAGGGAGAATCTGCATAAAAAAGGCGAAGACGGGTGTTTCGGCCGGAAAGGTTGTGGCGATGGTATTTTGGGATTCGCAGAGGATAATTCTCATCGACTATCTGGAACAGGGAAAAACAATTTCAGATGTATATTATTCATCGTTATTTTTGATGTGGCATAAAGTCAGCGCGACACACCAGACGTAAGAGAACGATCGTAGAGAAGGCAGCGATCAACCGAAAGCCAATCGCAAGCAGGCGCCGTGCATCCTGGAGGGAGGAACCGAAGATGTGCGCCCTATACGAGTGACTATATCTAGGCCGACATACGTCTGAACGCCGGCAGTTACTAGTGAGATCGACGTCAGTTACCAGTGAGAAATCGTCAGTTACTATTCAGAACTCGGACAGTTACTAGGCATCTACGAAGTCTGAACGCGGCTACGAACTTAGCAGTAAGTAGGTCTCAATGCAGCTAGTATTATACGGACGACGCCGCGGGAAGCAAGAAGAGAGAAGAAACAGACACATGTTCTAAAGTTCAGTATTACATTTTTCAGTCAATGAATACCTTGTAATACTAAATCAATGGTTTAATTGTCAAGGGATCCTGCACCAATACACCGGGACGAGTCCTAAAGAAAAGGGGACGAGTACTAAACAAAAGGCGACGAAGTCATAATAAGTGAACTGTTTGAAAACCGAACTGCAAGAGAAAAGTCCGCAGCTGGCTAGCACACACCTCACCAGTTGTGGGCGAAAAATTATAGAAATAGGATTCCAACTCGTATCACATCCCCCTTGTTCTGCAGAATTGGCTCCCTCGGACTACTATTTGTTCCCCAATTTGAAGAACTGGCTGCTGGGATGAAGATTTCATTCAAACGAGGAAGTGAATACAGAAACTAATAGCTATTTTCCAGGCTTTGACAATTCCTATTATTCGGAAGGGATCAACGAATTAGAACTGCGTTGGACGAAGCGTATATGTCTAAAAGGGAACAATGTCGAGAAATAAAAATAGTTTTCAAATGTTTGAAAATCTATCGGACTAAACTATGTGGTCATCAGTTCAAAAATGGTTCAAATGGTTGTATGGTCTATGGGACTTAACTACGGGGTCATCAGTCCCTAAACTTACAAACTACTTATGAACTACTTACGAACTAGGACGCCACAAATAGCCATGCCCGAGGGGGGATTCGAAACCCCGACCGTAGTGGCCGTGCAGACCGTGACTGGAGCGCCTTAGTCCCCTTGGCCACCGCAGCCGGCGTGGTTATAAGTCCGTAGCTTACAAACTACTTACACCTAGGTAAAATAACCTAAGGGCAACACACACACCCATGCCCCAGGGAGGACTCGAACCTCCACGGCGAGCAACCGCGCTCTCCGCAGCGAGACGCTTTAGACCGCTCGGCTACTCCACCGCGGCTAAAAATGGTTTTCACCAAACACTTAATTCTTTTCATTTTTCCACAGACTTTTCAAACGCCCCACGTACAGCGTTTGTTTTGTCTCAGATGGTGACACTGAAGCAACGCTGGAAGCTATCGACCTATCGATCGCGCGGGAGGGATTCTCTGGTGTGACCCAGCGGGAGAATTGTTTCTATCCGTCTTTCCGACGGCGGTGGTGGGGGCAGGGGTGGGGAGGGGAGGCGGATGTGGGGGCGGCGGCGGTGGCGGCGGCGGGGGTGCAGTCGTCGCACGGCGCGCTCGGCGAGCAGTCAGGGCGCGCGCGTGCCGCGAATGCGTGGCCGCCTGCGGGGGCGGCGGGCGGCGGGCGGCGGGGGCGGCGGGGACGGCATGGGGGCGGCGGCTTCCGTCACAGCGCGCGGCGCCCTGCCGTGTCTAAAACGTCTCGCAGGGCCCCACATCCGCAGCTGGGGATCCGCCGGCGTGGGGCCCGCAGCTTCCGACTGAAGGTCTAGGGTGCAGCCGGGTGGCACTACTACTGCCGGGCTGATGAAGCAGCCAACGAGGACAGGACGCCCACTCGTCATCGCCGAATTAGTCCAAATTAATGGTACATGTAGGGCGTGGTGAGACACGGAAGTGCCCCAAGAGGGAACTCCAGATGGCCGAGCGTTTAGGAAATAAAAGGAAGTTTGATACTGATCCATCACCATATGCACCTAATCAACTGTCCCTGTCAGAGCATGTTTAGGGGGCGGTGTCCGGCTCAGTAGCTTGGATGTGCTGGGTATGAGACGATAATTTTAGTGTGAATGCTCCCTCGGATGAATGAACCAATGTAACGCATGAGAAACAATTTTTTCGAGAAGACGTGCTCGGAACTCGCGTGAGGGAACAAGAATTCAGCTGACATCTATCCGCATATGGTCGGTGTGCAGTCACCGTTTATGTTTGTTCCGCCGAGAGGGCGGTCTCATTTATGTTAACTATCAGATGCTATTATTGCTGCACTCCATGTAGAGATATTTTACTTCCAGTGGAAATCCTCACAAAAAAGGAGGTATTTTTTTTTCCAATGATATATACACAAATAAAATGGAGAGCCTAAAACATTAAATAAATAAAATAAAATAAAATAAAGTAAAATCCTCAGGTGAATTTTCCTATTAAAAAAATTATAAAAAAATATGGGTCAAATCCCGCCACGGGAAGAAGAAGAAAGAGAATGTGAAGAGATGGGATTGCTATTGAGAAGGTGGCGTGTTCAGTTCCACACGGCGGCATATTTTTTCTACTCCTTGGCAATGCATAAACCTACATATTGTTCCCGTTCGGATTGTGAGGAAAAGATTAATTAAATCACGCAGGGAGGAATTTAAACAATCATTCTTCCCACGCTCAATGTGTGAATGGAATGGGAAAAATACCCTAATAACTGGTACAGTGGAACGTACCCTGTGCCATGCACTTCACAATGGTTTCCTCAGTATTGATGTAGGTGTAGACTGACGTCACAATTAACCGCCGAATCATATAGGTTATTTTATTAATTTAGGGCACGGAATGAAATTCGGGACTACAAAAATTTAAAAAGGGACTGTAGTTAACGCGTACTTGGTGACGTCGTGTATGTAAACTGATACTTCCATTGTTGTGTAAATGATCAATGACATGTACCGGCGTGATATTCATGGAAGAAATAGTGCAAGCAATAATTTTGACCGCATCATGCGCACGTTATGAACGCCATCCTTTTGCATTTACATAGTCTTTCTTTTTTAATATCTCTATACAAAAACAAACTTGATTGACATCCTGAAAAGGATATATATATATATATATATATATATATATATATATATATATATATATATATGCCGCTGGGCGGAATCGAACCCGCGAACTTTTCAATAAAAAGGTTTAGAAAATAAAAGGAGGTTTGATACGGCTCAGCGGTCCGTATATATATATATATATATGCCGCTGGGCGGAATCGAACCCGCGAACTTTTCAATAAAAAGGTTTAGAAAATAAAAGGAGGTTTGATACGGCTCAGCGGTCCGTATCCAGACTAAAAAAGACTGTCCACCTACTGGTTGATGGGCAAGTTCATCGATTTCTGCCTGGGCAATGAGAGGAAGTCCCTGCTGGAATTTCAACATGATACCATGCAAGAGTACTCGAAATAATCTAGACTCCGAAAATGTAAAGCGATGTTGGGAGGTTATTTACCTGCAGTTCTTGAAATAAGGTGACCAACGAAATAATGGTGATTACATTTTGGACTACACATGAGCATGTTAAGATACTATTCTCTTACGTATCCCATAGGACGAAGGGTTTTGTTGGGCATACATTCCAAGGAGAATGTTGTGCATCTAAAAGTTTCTGTTCGTCATTATTGTTTAGTTTAAAATGGCAGAAGTATTGTTCTTTATTACTAGGAAGATAATTTTATCTTTTAGTTACACAGTTATTTTAGATGCACAGAACATCTCCTGTTTCCTTAAAATGAAGAGGTAAATGTATCCTATATATTTTTGTTTGGAAGATATCTTCCCCGACGGTTGGTTCAACGTGAACGGGAGTGTGCAGCAGTAAGCAGTGCAACGCTCTGAGTAGCGAGAAGACAAACACGTGAAGTATAATTGAGTAACTGATACTAAGAGATTAAAACGATCAAGCATATACAGGAAGCCAATTTTTATTCGAGAAGACACACTCAAAGCAAACATGTAAATGCGACTGTTCCCTTCCGACGTCCAGCGACGACATCACAGAAAACGGCTTAGAATCCACGCCGAGAAGGCAATCCATGGAGAGCAAAATGATGGAGTTGGGAGGCCCAAATTGAAAAAGAAATAATAATAATAAAGTAAAATAAAAAAGAAATAAAAATTAAAAGAAAAAATAATTAATTAATTTAAAAAAGCGGTAAGAGATCGAATTGCTATTGAGGAGCTCGCGTGTTCAACTCCACCCGGCGGCAAATTTTTTCCTGCTCCTTTGCAATGCGTACACCTACATATTGTTCGCGTACAGATCGTGAGGACAAGATTAGATTAATTACAGCAAGCACGGAAGCATTTAAACAATCATTCTTCTCACGCTCAATATGTGAATGGAATGGGGAAAAACACCCTAATGACTGGTACAGTGAGACGTATCCTCTGCCATGCACTTCAAAATGGTTTGCAGAGTACTGATGTAGATGTGGAATGTAGACTGATGTCACAATTAACCGAAACATCACATAGGTTATTTTATCCATTTATATAAGAAAAAAAAGGCATTGAATGAAATTCGGGACTGCAAAAATTTAAAAAGGGACTGTAGTTAGAGCGTCCTTGGGGACGTCGTGTAAGTAAATCGATACTTCCATTATTTTGCAATTGATCAATTACATGTACCGGGGCGATATTCATGGAAGAAACAGCGGAAGCAATAATTTTGACAGCATCATGTGCACGTTATGAACGCCGTCCTTTTGAAATTACATGGTTTCTCTTTTTTAATATCTCCATCCAATTCAAACTTGATTGACATCCTGAAAACAAATAAATATTTGCCGCTGGGCGGAATCGAACCCGCGTACCGTTCAATAAAATGTCCGCTCTCTTACCGCTGAGCAAAACACCGCTTTCTAAACAGTCTCTCTCAGGGGCAGTCGATAAGGTGCATATGGTGATAGATCCGTATCGAAGTTCCTATTATTTCCTAATTGCTTAGCCATCTGGAGTTCTCACTTACTGCACTTTCATAATGTATCACTACGCTATATATGTACCATAAATTTGGACGAATTCGGAGATGACGATTAGGCGTCCTCTACTTGTAAGACAAACCAAAGGTATTCTGCAGTAGTTATTCTCCATCAAGTTACTCGAAAATTCCCACAGAGGTGTATTCACTAAATGATTAGCATAGACAGTTCAAAAATAGGATGTATCTTTTATGTTTAGGGGTTGAAATCAAACACTCTGTTTTTGTTCTACTAATTTATGTTGTTTTACGAACTAGTTTTCGGCTTATTAGGTCATCTTCACGTGAAAATTTGACAGGCGTCCACAGAAACACCTGTGATTATGTTGCAAACATGTGAAATCAAGATACAACACACCAAAAGTCTAGTTCTTTACATATGACATGAAGTTCTCAAATTGATCTCTCGCCATGTAGGTTTGTGCTGTGTGATAAATGCCTTCAAATTTATAATTTTACACAGTGAAACACGTTACATATTTCATATTATATCATTCTAAGTTACGGTTAAATTGTTGAACTTGTGACATATGTTGAGATCGTCACATTTACTGTGCTTTTTAGATGTTGTATGTATGATATAAATAGCTTTTTTAATATTTTATCATCTAATTTAGATTAGACCAAAGAGAAAATTGTTTATGTATTTACTCCGATGATGTGTTAGGGGTCTACAGGACCCGAAATTGTTATAAAATCTCGTATATTTTCTTATTTTCTTATTTATTTGTGTTCTGAGGTGGATTTATGTTGTTTGTTTACTTAGTCTGGAAATAAATTACCAAAAAGTGTATTAAATCTATCAAGTACGTTGGTAAAAATGGAGAATAGATGCTTATGTAACATTCAACATCATCTCCTGATAGTGTTGTGCTAACATAAAGACATTTTTTATTTACTCAAAATTTTTATATGGTGTTCTAATACAGTAGGTCAGGGTTAAACTGTACGACGCTTTTCGCAGGGCTGCTTTGGTTATGTTGGCACCAATGGTAATGACGGCAAGTCAGATGACCAATAAATGTTTTTTCGTGACAACTTCAATTAAACGAAAATTATTATTTTTTATTCTGAACGGACAAGGGTACATACAAGAAGCTGTCAATCACAGAGCAGGTGCAGTATCAATTTTACTGCGAGTGAAACGAACAGCAATAATATTTACTTTGTAGTTCGTGAAAAATATTAACGCAGTTCCACATTTCATTGTTCATGTGTTGCCAACGTAAGCACTGGAGCCCAGTGAGAAGCGTCGTAAAATTTTACCGTAGGCCAGAAATAGATTATACCAAATTTAAAACAGTACTTAAATTCTTTAGCCCAGTTTACGATTTGAAATTGGTAGTAAGACAGCCCTCGTTTGCAAAGAAATAGTGTATATTACTCAGGTTTCGGCAACTACTACGAGTGCTTTCCTCAGAAATTTCCTAAAACTGCATATCACATTGTAAAACAGAATGCATGTGATAGAGCTTATGTCACAGATGCAGACTGATGCTTCCTTGACAGGACTTGAGCAGGCCTTAGTGGCTAGTCTCCTGCATTATTCTATGACATACTGTGACTTAAGCTCAATCATTAGCATTCTCGTTTATCATGTAAAATGCAATTTTAGAAATTTTATCATGACGGCACTCATAGTAGTCGCCGGAACCTAGGTAAATTAAACTTTATCTTGGCGACAGAGAGCCGTCTTACTACCAATTTAAATTAATTTAAATAGGTTTCGAACGGGTAATAAATTTCATTTCACCTGCTTATGTACAAGTTCCTACTTATAAAGGTGAGATTCGGAAAATAAATGTTAAAAGTGTCCAAAATAATTGGGTTGGGTTATTTGGTTCGGATAGGGTGACTAAACTGCTAAGGGTTCAGGTCCCCCACTAAGGAGGAAAAGGAATAAGGATAGTAAAGAAGGGGAGGGGAAGAGGAAATGCAGCCCAGGAAGTAAAGAAAGAAGGAAGGAATACTGCATTAGCTCAGAGCTCCGTGCTCCGTACTCACAAAAGAACCATTAGCACCCTGGGGGGTAAAAATAATTCGGTATATTGTATGCTGTTGTCTCATGTAATTTCGTCGATAGTTGCATCCTAACCGCATTCAAAAAAGCAAGAAATATGAATTATGCCTTGTTGAAAAACGTATATTTTTCGAAATTTAGCCAATGTAAATAATTAAATAAGAAACTTTCCTAAGACTTTTATTATTATTATACGACATTGTTAAAATTTATCTTGTGTACTATTATTATTCTCATTGTTATTGCTATTATTAATTACTATTAATATTTCAACAACACATAAGAACACAAAAATTTCAACAAAAGTACTAAAAGTGTGTAATGGTTGTAGTGTCTGTGTTTTAATGTCGGGACATTGTGACCGGTACAGTACATTTGTGTAGTAAAAGTGGTCAGAATAGCACCATCAAACCGGAATTTCTGCGACGCTGAAATTTATTGAAACTGCTGAGTTACGTTAATACTTCATAAAGCTCTAGCATAACCAAAACACGCCGTCATACTGTAAGGGGACAGTATCGTGGGAATACGAGAAGCGAAGGCCGCGGTGGCCGAGGTGACCGAGGCGCTCTAGTCACGGTCAGCACGTCCACTACAGTCGGGGGTTCGAATCCCCCCTCGGGCATTGATATTTGTGCCGTCCTAGTTCGTAAGTAGTTCATAAGTAGTTTGTAAGTTTAGGGACTGATGACCCCGTAGTTAAGTCACATAAGCTTAACAAACATTTGAACATACATAGCGGCACCTCTGGCCTGTCAAACGAGCGTCTGGTCGCTCGCTCTTTGTATTGACACGTGATTGGATAATCCATGCCGTTATGACACGCAATGGCAAACGACGGGAGAAGCCCTGTTTGGGCTTGGAGAAATATGCAATAAACCACTTAAAATTAATAAATATTGTTAATTTTTATTTTGCGACTCTGCGACTTAGAAACTGTTCAGTCAAGTTTCCAAGTTTTCATGTGGCAGCCTTAAGGAACTCGGCATTGCTCTGAAGTCGGAAGTAACAAATATTCACTGGCGGATATTAGATGGAATAAACATCAATTTAGTTAAAAATGAATGGATCGTTTCTTCTTTTCTTTTGTTCCTGCCTGCATTTATTGAAAGCTAAACATTTTGGGGACATTGCAGCAGGTGTGGCTGGTCCGTAGACACGACGCAGCCAGTTTGTATAATGAAATAGGGTCTACAGCGGCACTTCACGGTGCCCCAAGGAAGCACAGGCTGTGAATGTGTGATTTGTGTTGTTTTATTTTTATTTATTTATTTATTTTCCGGGCTTTAGCACTGTGGGCTCGAGCCAACTGAATTGAATAACTGATAAAATTGTGTCACCCTGCACAGAATAGTGTGTTTTTTACTAGATTGTGTTTGGAAAATCCGTGTGTAAGCTCGCTATACTCTTCCGGTGAAGTGGAGACGTACTCCACCATTATAGTTTGGCAACTCTTATCGATGGGACACAGTAATTTAATGTCTGTAAATCAATCGGACCAAACTGCGTGGTCATCAGTCCGTAGCTTACAAACTACTTAAACCTAGGTAAACTAACTTACGGACAAACAGACACACCCATGCCCCAGAGAGGACTCGAACCTCCACGGCGAGCAACCGCGCGCTTCACAGAGAGGTGCTTTAGACCGCTCGGCTACTCCACCGCGGCTGGGACTCAGTACTCTGTTGCGGAGATTTCTAGAGGATGTGCAGAAAAGTAAAGCTTCTGAAATCAAGTATACTTTAATAAGTATACTTTACTCAAGTATACTGTAGTACTACCCTTTAGAACTACAAACAACGATGAGATGGGGAGCTTGAGCGTACCGAGAGCCACACCGCTGGTGAAACCACATAAGAGGGGTACCAGTGGATAAACTAGACAAATCTGTGGTCCCTGAAAAGGGGCAGCAGACTTTCAGATAGTTGGAGCGCCAACACTCTGGATGATTGACTGTTCTGGCCTTGTAACAAATGTTCAAATGTTTGTATAGCTCATGGGACTTAACTACGTGGTCATCAGTCCCTAAGCTTAGAATCTACTTATGAACTAGCTTATACTAAAGACGGCACAAGCATCCATGCCCGAGGGGGATTCAAATCCCCGACAGGGAACGGCCTCGCGCATCGTAGTGTAACCTCCCCCTTAATAATTTTTTTCCTTGCTTTTGCAGAACTATTGGTTGACATTGGCAGTATTTCTTTCAATAATTTCTTGCCCCTGGAACGCCTACACCAACGCTGTCTAAACAGCGGGCTCCCACAAACCCCAAAAATTAATAGAATACTGTGGAATGGTTGGCTTACACGTAGGCTTTATCTTGTCTAGCTGCTCATATTGGTTCCGAAAGTATAGGTACTAACCACTTGATTAATAAACCGAACTATATAGCCACTGATTATTTACTTAAAGCAACGGATAACACATCTGACAATATTGAAGCAACGGAACCAGTATGGCCAACTTACAAGAAGGAAGGTTAATTGCATTTTTATTTCCAGAGCAAGTAGATTTTTCCTTTCCCCATCCAAAAGGAAGTCTTAAGGGCAGTAAAAAAATGAGCAAAATTTATCATATATATATATATATATATATATATATATATATATATATATATAGCTAAAACAAGTTGTTGCCGCGGTGGAGCAACCCTAGCGGTCTAAGGCGTCTCGCTGCGGAGCGCGCGGTTGCTCGCCGTGGAGGTTCGAGTCCTCCCTGGGGCATGGGTGTGTGTGTTGTCCTTAGGTTAGTTTACCTAGGTTTAAGTAGTTTGTAAGCTACGGACTGATGACCACGCAATTTGGTCCGATAGATTTACAAACATTTGAACATTTTGATTTGAAAACAAGTTGTCCATTTAAACATTACTTAGAACAGCTAATCAACACACTACCAATTATCTCTTCTTGACAAATAATTAAACATTTTGTAAAAATTAGGTCTTGGTCTCATTATTAACTGTTCTGTGCGAGTTCACTGCCACACTTAGAAGCAAGGGAAAGACAGGTTTCTTTCACACTGGAAATATTACTTCCCACAAACGGCAGTGAGACAAAATTAAGCATGCAGTGCACATGCATTTCTTAAGCTACAAATGTAATCAGATTTTCTTACACTTGTGTGGGTGGTTCTATATTAGGCGAGCTGCGGGGACTATTCACGACAAAGCAACATTTAACAACATTTTTCAAACATCTACCCAATATTTCCCAGAATTACAAAAACAAACTTTACTTCTTATATTTATTAACTGAAACGAGGCAGAAGGCCCCATGCACAGTTTGGAATGATAATTACTGCTCACTCTGAAACTATGTTCACAATGATAGAAGAAAAATCGCGAAGCCTGAAGAAATTCCTTAACAATAATACACATAAAATTAAAGCATTTCTTATCCTACAGCAGTTGCAGGTAATAGAAGAGGCTTAGGGCCCCGTTATCTATCACAGTCCATTGTGTGGCCACGCCAAATAAGTCCACAAGCAAAAGGAATTTTTCCAAATTTAAGATTTCCCCCCCAAGCTATACATGAAACAGAAATACACTGGAAAAGGCTCTTGATGATCTATGAATTATCACTGTAGTTACCCACTGAAAGAATTTGAGCAAGATGACCTATTTGACTAACGGAAATCTTCCAAGTCCGTCGCCCCCCATTCCTAGCGAAATTTGCAATCGATAAAATTCCTGCTGTCGCAATTTGGTTACCCTCGATACACGCGACGTTTTTATTAACATTTCTCCCTGTGAATATAGCAATTTTGCGCAAGTTCTTGCCACTTAACTGCAAAGCTGAACAGAACCCTCAAAAACGCGTCTGGACCTCGTGGTAGGCAGGCAACGAACCTTTCATACAGCCTCGCCAACCGCCAACGTTTCAACTTTCCCCTGAACTCGCGCTCTGATTGGCGAAACGCGGTGGCCCCTGAGGGCGAATTCCTTTGCTCGGTTCCGCACTCCCTACTCGTCCAATATCGACCAGCCACCCACAAACTGAACATCTTTGAACCTCCCACTGGCTAACTACCTCATCTTTGCCAGCAGAGGCAGACGATCTCTATACTACTGCTACAAACATACAAACTTTTATTGGGCTACCTGTAAGCTGTTAGTACTTGCACTCATCCATTTTCACAGTCAGAGGAAGGATAAGGCAAAAGCGTGTGACATGAAATCTTGTATTGTAGGATGAAATAAATCAACACACCTTTACCATCTTCCCTTCCATGTCATACCACGTCGAAAAATTAAATTGCATCTCAGAAGAATAGTACCTACATGTCCCAGGGCTCAACATTACTCGAATTCACAAAGATTTCAAATTACTTAAAGTGCAAGAATAATGAAAATTGAGTGGCTATTGACTGAGAAAGCAATGTGACGATACAGCAGTAACGTCACAGTAGCATAGCGCCTCAATGCGCTCGGCCGCTCCACCTCAGTGCCTCGTAACACCAGCTAACATGGCGCTGCCTTACAGTAACTGCGAACTGCGGAAAGCATGAGGAAACTAGAGTCTTGGGTACAAATGTAAAATAGTCCCTCAGTCGGTATCCAGGCGGGTACTGCTAAGGAGAATGGCGCCATCAGGAAAACAAAATCAGCATTCTATGGATGGCAGCATGCAATGGATAGATTGAAGCTGGTTATAGTGGGAATTAGTGATGTTCGTTAGAAAGATGAACAGCATTTCTCTCCTGTGAGAACAGGGTTTATAAATACGTAGTCAGTTAGGGGTTGTACAACAATAGGCTTTATAATACATAAGAAGATTGTAATGCGGATTGAGTTACTAAGGACAAATGAGTTATTACATTATCGTAGCTAACGTTGTCTCAACAGTGCTAAGACATTTTATGCCAAATATCTGTGCCTATCAAGAAGAGATTGAAGAAATTTGTGAGGAGACAAAAGAAAATTAAGGGAGAAGAATACCTTATTGTGATGGAGGGAATGGAAGTCAGTCGTAGGAAAAGGTGGAAAAGGAAAAAGAGAAGGTGAATGTCGACTGGGGAAAAGGAATGAAAGAATAAGCAGCCTGGTAGAATTTGGCATAGAGCACAATTCAATCATCAAAGTCAGTTTGTTTAAGAACCATAGAAATATGGTTGTATATTTGGGAGAGACCAGAAGACATAGTGTAATGTAACATGAGTGTAATGATCCATGGTCTACTGAAGTACAGGATACCTTTTTCCTATAGTGAAGCTCAGGATACCAGTTTTCTTCCTTTCTACCTTATATCAACCACATTGTTTCTACCTCTAAGAAACCCTTTCCTTTTATTCCCTTTATTAAATTCCAAAAAAGTTCGTAATATTTATGGCCTAACCAAACTTCAGTACATCTAGTTCATGAAGCAATTATTCACTATTGATTGTCAAGCATTATTTACAAATTTTAAGTAACAATATAGTATGTTCTAAATGTTCGATTATTTAATACAATCCTATAGTTCGATTATTTAATAAAATCCCATTGTTAAATAATGCTGTCATTTATTAATTTCTTGTAATATAAAACTATTTTGTCTTATGGTTTCTATCCAATTAGAATTTACATTTTATCAGACTTTTGTATTTTGAAAGATTTAATTGTCTACCAATAATTACAAGTCATTGTTGTGCCAATGTTAATAGTCATTAACTGTATATAAGGGAGACGAACGGAGCACGAGGAGGACGGTGCGGTTGTTGGGTATTCTGGTGCTGTTGTACAATATGAATCTGTGATAGAAATAAAAATTCTTCAAAGTGAACTCGTGTCTAAGTTTCAAATTAAATTAATATTTATGACGGTAGCCCAGATTAAATAGGGATCGTCATAACAGGAAGGTACCATGTTGATTTTATGTCGGTAAGACTGATTTCTGAGCCAGGGTTTGAACTTTAACACCTATCCAAAGTCAAATATAGACTCTTACGATATCTTCTTGGTCATAACCATAGTTTAAAACTGAGGAAACTGCAGAATGTTAGAAGAATGAAGGGATGAAACAATAAATTAAAGGAATATGAGGCTTAAGAGAGTTTCAAAGGTGGATTGATTGCCGTAAATGGGAGGAAGTATTACCGTAGAAGAAGAATGGGCAGCTTTGACAGATGAAATAGTGAAGGCATCAAAGGACCAAATAGGTATAAAGAGAAGACACATAAAGAATTCTTGGTTATAACAGAAGACATTGAATTTAATTTATGAAAGGATAAAAAATAAAAATGCAGTAAGTGAACCAGGTAAAGTGGAGTACAGATTAAAAATGAGATTAACTGGAAGTGCAAAATGGCTAACCAGAAGTAGCTAGAGCAGAAAAGCAAGTGTGTGGAAGAGCATATAACTCGACGAAAGTTAGATCCCGCCTACAGTGAAATTAGAGGTTTGGAGAAGAGAAAGCAGTTCTAGGAATTTCTAGAGATCAGATGGAAAGCAAGTACTAAGCAAAATATGAAAAGCTGAAAAATGGAAAGAATATAAAGAGTGGCTCTGCAAGGGAAATGGACTTTAAGGTTTTGCTGTAGTAAGGGAAGGGAAAGTGTATGAAGATGATGTAGGAGATACGACACTGTGAGAAGAATTTGACAGCGTTCTGAGACACGTAAGTCGAGAAATGGTGAGAGGCAGGCAAAAACCCTTAGACTTTATAAAGGATGTAATAATCCCAATTCTAAAGAAATCAGGCGCTGACAGGTGCGAAAATTACAGAACCATTAGTTCAACAAGTTACGGTTGTAAAATATTAACGTGAACCATCTACAGACATTGGAAAAAGTGGTGGTAGCCGACCTAGCGATCAGTTTGGATTTAGGAGAAATGTAGAACACCCGCAATACTAACTCTACGACTTAACTTATTAAATGGATTAACGAAAGGTCAATCTCCATTTACAGCTTTTGTAAATGTGGAGAAAGCTTTCGGCAATGTAGACTGGAACACACTCTTTCAAATTCCAAAGAAAACGGGAGTAAGATATAGGCAATGCAATGTTATTTAAACTTGTACATAACCAACAATACAGTTATAAGGCTCGAAGGGTACAAAAGGATGCATTGTACGTGCGACGAAGGACAGCAAGGGGAAATTTGGAATGGGATTTAAAGTTCAGGGAGAGATGAATACAGTTCCGTTTGCAGGTGACATTTTCATTCCGTCAGAGGAAGCAAATCATCTTCAAGAACAACTGAAGAGAATCGACATTAACAAAAAATTAACATTAACAATAGAAAACAATGGATGATGGAATGTACTCTAATTAAATCATACGTTGATAAGAGAATTAAAAGTATGAAACCAGAGAGTAAAGGTGGTAGATCAGTTTAGTTGCTTGAGCATTAAATTAATTTACGATAATCGGAGTACAGAAGATATAACATTCAGAATGGTAATTGGAACAAAAGCACTTCTGAATGGCAGAAATTGTGGTCATCGGATAATAATTCAAGTTTCAGGAAGTCCATAATGAAAGCGTATGTCTTGAGTGTAGCCTGATAAAGGAGTAAAGCTTTTGAAATATGTGTCTAGAGACTTATGCTGAAGATTATAGAGTAGATAGCAAAAGTAATGAGGGGATACAGAACAGAACTGCTGATAAAAGAAATTTCTGGCATATATTAACTAAATGAACTGATATACACGTAGGACACAATCTTGGACATACAGGTATCTTCAGTTGGGCACTGGGTGTGTTTGGGGAACATCGCCGAGGAAGAACTAGAGACAAATACAGTAGAGTAGATTCAAATGGTTTGGGTCGCCGTTCTTATTTGGAGATGAAAAGACTTGCAATGGATAGAGTAGTGTACAGAGGTGGATTAAACCATTGTCCCGACTAAATACAATAACGGTAAGAACAGAATACTCCAAATGTTTAATCTTCATTTTACATATTTATTCCTCAGCATAATCTTTCTTCATAACGAGCACATGTATCCCGACGAACAACCAGTTCGTTGATTCCGTCTATGTTGGTTGTTTGTCTTTGTTGAAGGAGATGCAACATAACATTTGCCGTGACCTATTTATCACTATCCAAGTGAAGTCCACGATGGTATCCTCTACGTTTTGAGACAGATGAAAATTAGATGTGGACAAGTAGGGAATGTATAGGGGCTGATCGATAACAGTGAACCAAATTAGTTCTAATGTTGTCAATGTCGCAGAGATTGAGTAGGGCATAGCTACATCATGCTTAAGGAGAGACTGGTCAGTGTGCGGACGAATTCTTTGAATGCGTGCTTTCAGGTTTCTGTTTCTCACACACATCAGTAATTACACTGCACACTGAAATGTCGCACGCTACAGTTCGCAAAGGACTGGAAATTTGTATGAATGAAGCAGCAAAGTCGACCGAGGAATGTGTCTTTTATTGGGAACGAACGAAAACTTTGAAGGTATTCTTTGTCTTAACGCCGTTGTATATAGACCAAAAATTACAGTCTCACACACACACACACACACACACACACACACACATATATATATATATATATATGTGTGTGGGGGGGGGGGTCGTGTTCCATTTCGATTTATTCATTAACCTAACGTGTTTCTGCATCATTAATGTTATCTATTTGTGTGTTATTTATTTTATTCCTTTTATTATTGATTAATGCCCTATGTTTATATATGTTTCCACCCGTGTTGTTGCACTTGTGTGTTCGTATGAATGTGGAAGCTTTAATTTATTATTGACTGACTGCCGCGCAAAGGCTTACAGTCGCCGCCTCTCGCTTTAGGCCTCGTTTACTTTACTTAAGAACGCATGGCTTCGCATGTTGTCTGCGCTGGCGTCTGCTGGCTGGCCAGAGACAAGATTACTCGGCAAGATGTGGAGGTGGCCATGTTCTTAGTGTCGTACCAACCTAATCTTGGACAAACGTGTTTACAGGAGACCTCTCTGGGGGCGTTTGAAGAGGGAATTGTCTTGGCCAGGTAGCAAGGGTTGACAAACACTAGTCTTTGAATACATTCTGCTTCGCTTTTAGCGCGCTCTACACCCGGTGTAAGGAGGGGGAAAATTTTTCCTGTGGCCTGAGAGCCACACTGTTGCTAAGACCGTGGAACTAAGTATTTCGCCGAATCATGCTGAGGGGAAGGCATGCTGTTAGAACTTTCAACAATGTTCAAATTTTTGTAGAACTTATGGGACTTAACTACGGGGTCATCAGTCCCTAAGCTTACAAACTACTTATGAACTAGCTAAGACTAAGGACGGAACAAATATTCATGCCCGAGGGGTGATTCGAACCCCCGACCTTAGTGGCCGTGCAGACCGTGACTGGAGCGCCTCAATTCCCTCGGCCACCACGGCTGGCTGTTAGATCTTTACTTCCTTTGTTATCAGGCAGTCTTGATTTATCAGTGACAGTTTTCTTGAGTAATTCCTTTCCTTTGTGAGGCGAATTGATTCTTAATTAACAGAACTGGAGTAATGCAGTGTGAATTTAGTATTTGCATTTTAATCTCGGTGATGATTTTGTGTTCAGATTTTTTCAAGTTAGAATACACTTGTGTGACCTACAGTCTTTGTGTAAACTTAGTATGTTTGAATTTCCTTGCAGTTATTAACCAACGTTCACACGTCGTGTCTGTACCTGCGAGTATGCTAAATATTTTCTCAGATTTTCTAGTTTGATTCCATCTTTCCAGTATTTATAGCCGATTACATCATGGCCTTTTGTAACGGTCGTTATTTCTGCTTTGAACCATACATTTATTAATACTAGCTTTCTTCTATATGTATTCTAGCATGTACTTCACTTACTTAATCTAAATTAAATTCTGTTTGTAAATGCTATGAAATTCAGCGTGGTCGCACCCCACATGGTACTTGATAATAGTTCGTTTGGTGTATAGTGTTCTTAAACTTGTGATCAAGACACCCACCATCTAGTCAAAACGCCGCCAATGCTTCGTTTTGCTGTTGGTCTCAAGTGTTGCCAAATTGTAATGTACCGTAAGCATTATGCGCATGTCTGTGAATGAATGAATGTGCTTTTAGCTACCCATTATGTATTCGCAAATTTCGTCCCACACTAACTCCATATTCATAAAGGGCAGAAACCATTTTATTACGGGCAGTAATTATATGATTTAATTCACTTTTGTACGAGGTGTGTGCTTAATTTGGTCTCTCCACATTTAATTAAATTAAATAGTATAACTGTGGTTCGATGAACCCTCTGCCAGGCACTTAAATGTGATTTGCAGAGTATCCCATGTAGATGTAGATGTAGATGTAATTGCTTGTTCATTTTACTGAATAGATTATGATTTTAAAGTATCCGAAATACAAAGTATGCTGTCAACCGTAGCATGAAAACTTGATATGCATATAATGACATTCGGAGCAGAAACTCGGCAATCGAAATTGCGTAACTAAATCTAGCAGAAATGAAAATGACGTTGTTGGAATGATACCAACTTCTGTATCATTTCCGCGACACTCTCTCTTCTCTATCGTGATTATTTCAAACAAGCTGTCCTTGTTTGTATTCTTTCGATATCATCCATCAATCCTATAGTGTAAGAATCCCATAGTGCGTTGCAATATTCCCAAAGAAGACGGATAAGCGAAGTGTAAGCAGTCTCCCAAGTATTTCTGTTACATATTCTAAGTGATCTACCAATAAAACGTAGTATTTAGACCTCCGTCCCACTGCAGTTTCTATGTGTTCTTTCCAAATTGAAGTCCGTCGTAATACTAACACTTCGTTATCTAGATGAAGTTAAGACTTTTAGATTTGATTGCTTTAACGTATAAACGAAATTCAGCGGATTACTCTCTGTACAGGATGTTAAACACGTTGCAAATGTGGTCGAAAACATGAGTGAAGAAAGGAAACAGGAACTTACTGACGCGTACACGTCCTCTTCAATTTAGCGATAGAGAGAGACAAAAGCTTTGCCCTATTATCTGTGAGCAAATCGGTTTCTGAAAGATCTTATTTAATAGGCAATGAATTGTAACAGCTGTTTCTGTTTATGAAACTTCCCAAAAAAGAGATACCGTAATATTATGATATAAAACAAAAAATGTTTCGACTGAAATGTAGTTATGACCAAGATTTGAACTGGGGCCTATGATTTGGTCATCTACAACTATGCTTCACCATTGTTCCTTTTATATTTTTTCTTTCTTTTATTGTTCTTCAGGAGGACGTGTTCTATGTTGATCGTTGGGTTCTTGGATTATATATATACCGAACGCCCTGGACCACAGAAACGGCGAACTGTTGACCGGAACAGTGCTTGGTCGGCTACTTACGTTTAAAGCATGGAAATAAAAGAAAACAACTAGGTGAGCATTTTCTTTGGAAACCATATTTCACTAATGAAATCTGTTTCCCTTTAGATTTTTCCGATTTATAGCAGTATACCATTTGCCGACATCAACTTCGATCTTGATTGTTTCAAAAACTATGCGGTTTCTAGCACAGTGGTTCCCAAACATTTTTAGCCCAGGGACGACTTTGATTTCATTACCATGAACCGGGACTACAAGCTTTGAGAAAAATAAACTGTGTCAATATGGTAATTAATTTTAAATAAATATTTTAACAGCCTCACAGGAGTAGCCTAGCGGTCTGGAGCACCACGTTACGGATCCCATGGCCTCACGCGTTGGAGGTTCGAATTCTCTCTCGGGCATGGATGTGTGTGTTGTCCTTTAGTTTCACTTAGTTTAAGTAGTTGGACTGGTGACCAACGTAGTTTGGTCCCATAGAACTCCAAACATTTGAAACATTTAATTTAATATATTCGTTGAACTCAATAAAGGTACTATTATTAATGAAACGTATAGTAGAAACTGAAATTCGGTTTGCAGCTCCGTGATTTTAGAGCTATCACCGTCTATTTCAAGTTCGATGACCTTGTGGATGATAGTGTTGTTCCAAGCTACACGCAAGTCATCATTCACTTTCAATCGATTTTCAGCAGGAAACTCCTGTCCACGTAAGTAAGTCGTGGAGAAAATCGTAAAATGGCAGAAAACAATTTCTGAAATTTTATTTTGTAATAAAACAAAACTCCTCAAGAGGATAGATTCAAATACGTTCTCACATATTGTTTTACTTTTGAATGCCATAAGTGTTCTCAATACTGACAAATAAGTATATTACAAATGGAAACGATATTATATACTTCTGTCATCAGCAGTGAAGTTTTCAACGGGTCGTAGATACAGTGTACGATTGGCTGACGATGTAACAAGGAACTAACGATATAAAATTAATAAAAGTTTAAAATTTTATATCTTTCATGTTCCATATTATAGTCCATCAAAAAGCCAAAACACGTGTCTCTTTATTATGTTATTTTTAAATGTGGGACCCGCAGCGAAAAGAAGCCACTATGAAGAATAAGTGCTTTGGACTGCAATACGCTATTATCAGAAAAGATAATATTAATGGCAGAGAAACAGTTAAGAGTGATGAATAACTCAAAATGGAACACGACCACACATTCGGTGGACATGATTCATATTTTAAAACTACTTTCACCAGTATTAATGTAAGGCTCGGGCTCATGAATGTACATATTTTGAAACATTCTAAAACTAAATCATATGTTTTTTTAACATAAACTTATGTTTTTTTCTTCTAAATGGACACCTTATATTATTTCATCAGCAGTCCATTGCATGACAAATCACATAAACAATGGTGTTGATTGCATCGTAATACTCCAATTACATCCTGAGATATTGCGAAGCGAAGTTGATGCTTGAAATACGGGAAACGCGTGGCTACCCCACATCCTGAGCAGCATGAGTTCCTCGCCTGAGTCTCTGGACGACCGCTAGCCGCGCGTTTTGCGTATTTCAAGCATCAATTCCACTTCGCAATATCTCGGTAGATAATAGGCGTATTGCGATCGAACCGACGTCATTGTTTATGTGATTTGTCATGCTATAGATAGCTGAAGAAATAAAATAGGGTCTGCATTAAAAAAAGTAAATTTGAATTTAAAACGACATATGCTTTCGTTTTGAAAGTTTCAAAATATGAACATTCATTAGGCCAGCCGTACATTCAAACCGGTGAAAGTGGTTTTACAATAATTTTTGTTGTACCAGATGTATTTTGGGCGAGCAAGATAGATGGGTCACCCTGTATACACAAACACACACACACACACACACACACACACAATAGCACAATATCTTTTGAAATAGGTATCACGTACTTGTTAAAGAGAAAATATAAAATAAGAAGCCACAAACATTTTGGATTTTTCATCAAATACTTTCACGAGTTTGAAAAGTGTCCATCACAGTGGCATGTTGGTTTTCGTGACGTGAAATGAAGCAATGAAGGAAATGAGAAAATGTAAACAATGCATTTTGTTGGTACCAGTACTTAGATAACAGTATTACAAGAGAGTTATCGCATGTGCCATTTTCATGAAATTAAATTCGAAAAAGGTAAATAAGAAATACTCACCTAGCATGCTAAAACGACATATACAAACCAGCTTAATTAGTACCAAGTGACCGTGTAACCGTTTCTCCTTCGAAACAGTTGCAACATACTGTCCATTGAAAAGGACCGTAGTATTATGATGATATACAGAGTATACGATATAGGAGCAGAAACTTTTATGTCCATTATAATGGACATCAGGTCTCAGGAGGATATAGGGTGGTCCATTGACAGTGGCCGCGCCAAAAGTCTCACGAAATAGGTTGTTGTTGTTGTTGGGTTTTGGAAGGGACTAAACAGCGACGGTTATCAGTCCCTTGTTCCAGTCGAACAGATAAAACATTTTTTAAGCGATCCGAAGTAAATGCTTTAACAAGTCAAAGTGTAAAACTTACAGACTAATATAAAGAAAGGATACGATTAAAAACGAAGAAGGGATAAAACAGTTGAAACAGTACAAGAGTGTTTTTGCTCGGTCGTCACAGGGATATAAGGAACACACCCAGCCACTCTGGAACACATTAAAACCACCTACCTAACAGACTTAAGCAGGTGTAGGACAGAGAAATGACAAACACAAACGTTAAATGGACTTGTAAATTCCACACTCACGCATAAAATTTAAAACAGAGTTAACCGTGGAGGTGTTGTCAGCTAATGCAAGCTGCAAAGTGTCAGGCATATTAAAATTTCGTCTCGCTGCGGCTAAATTGTGGCATTCAAGTAAGATGTGGGCGACCGTCAAAGGCGCACCACATCGACACTGAGGAGGGTCCTCGCAGGAGGTGACCATGCGTAAGCCAAGTATGGCCTATACAGAGTCGGCAAAGGACAACCGACTCTCTGCGAGAAGCCCTCAGGGACGTCTTCCATGCAGCGATAAACGGCTTGACAGCACGGAGCTTATTGGGTTCAGTGGAATCTGCCCATTCAGAATTCCAAACCCCCAAGACCTTGCGGGTCAACTGGGTTTGGAGGTCCCAAACTGGGAGGCCAATATCCAGGGACCGCGAAGTGGTAGCCTGCTTGGTCAGCTGATCCACGCGTTCATTGCCCGGTATACCTACGTGCCCTGGCGTCCAGACAAAAACGGCAGAACGGCCTGACTCGCCAAGGGCGAAGACAGCATCTTGAATGGCTCGCCCCACTGTGTGTTTCGGTAGAAAATGGTCGAGGGCCTGTAAGCCACTCAGGGATTCGCTACAGATGACGAACGACCTCCTGGGGCGAGCTCTGAGGTGTTCAAGAGCTCTCAAAATACCGATCAGTTCTGCGGTGAAGATGCTGCTTCCACAAGGCAACGAGCGCTGTTCGATGTGGTCACCATAGATAAAGGCATATCCAGCATGGCCATCGACCAAAGAACCGTCCGTGTAAAGAATGTGTGCTCCGTGAAATGTGTCAAGCAGTGCATAGAACCGGCGACGGAGAACCAGTGGTGAGATAGAGGCCTTCGAATCCCGGGACAAGTCCAACCGAACCTCCAAGCGAGGAAATGTCCAGGGGGGGATACGAGGGGAGTAATGGTAAGGTGGAGGAAGGGGTAAGGAACCAAGTGAGGAGAGAAGGGAACGGACACGGACCGCAATCGGCAGACCCGACCTGGGCCGACGTCGCGGGGAAGGGAGTGCAGAAAGTGGGAAGAGAAGCCTGTGGTTCGGATGACGGGGTGAAGCATGAACCCGGGCAATGTAATTCACCGACAACCGTTGCCGGCGATACCGCAGAGGGGGAACACCAGCTTCAGCCAGAAGACTCGTTACGGGGCTGGTGCGAAAAGCCCCTGTTGCGAGCCGCATACCTGTGTGGTGAATGAGGTCTAGGACCCGCAAGGCAGAAGGGGCTGCCGAGTTTACACCAAGCTCCCGTAATCAAGCCGCGACAGAATAAGAGGCTTGTAAAGCTGGAGAAGGGTGGAACGTGCTGCTCCCCAACCAGTATGGCTGAGGCATCTGAGAACGTTTAAATGCCGCCAACACTTCTGTCTCAGCTGACGTAGGTGTGGCACCCAAGTCAGTCGGGCATCGAAGACCATGCCCAGGAAGCGATGTGTTTCCTCGACCTGAATTAGTTCACCACCCAAGTAGAGCTCTGGGTCAGGATGAACTACCCGACGGCGACAAAAGTGCATCACGCGGGTTTTCTGCGCGGAGAACTGAAATCCTTGAGTAGAGGCCCATGAGTGGGCCTTTCGGATGGCACCCTGCAGCCGTCGTTCAGCTACGCCGATGCTAACAGAGCTGAAATACAGGCAGAAGTCATCGGCGAACAGGGAGCAACTGACCGATGACCCCACAGCCGCAACAAGACCATTTTTTTTATTTTTTTATTTATTTATTATTTAACATGCCCCATTACATAGCAATATTACATGTTTGATGGTTTGATTCAGGCGGTTACATCAAATGTTCTTACAAACACAAGTACAGTATATAAGTTGACAGGGTTTACAAAGGAACAAACAATTTTATACATTAGGAAATCTTAATGAATTACAAGAATTGTAAAAGTTTTATACATTAGGAAATCTTATTGAATTACAAAAATTGTAAAAGTCAGTAGTGTATTTATGTACTAAGTCATATTTACTGACGGGCCATCCTCCTCCTTTGGCAGCTATTTTTTTTCCTGAGATGGTCCCTCTCTTTCAATAAATTGCAGCAGTCAAAAAGCACGTGGTCAATAGTTTGGACAGCACTGTTACATGTGCACGTTCCGTCTTCGATTATTTTGAACCGCTGATAGTAGGCTTTCAGTTTCCCATGTCCTGTTATCATAGCTGTAAAATTCGGAGATATTGGAAGTTTCATCATTAAACGTTGTCGGATCGTAGGAAAATACGGTTTAATGCTTCCCCCGTTTTTTGTTCTGTGCCACTCAATGTCCCATTTGTTCCTAAACTCTTCTCGAAGTTTCTTCTTTACGGCACTTGTAGGTATTTTGTTATAGCGTGTTGACTGTCGTGATCGAGCTGCTCTTTTAGCAAGGTTGTCAGCTAGTTCATTACCCATATCCCTTGATGTGCCTTAACCCATTCGAAATGCATCAGCCAGTTGTGTGTCTGCATCCTTCTGATATTACTTCTTATTTCTTCAATCAACAAGTTGTGGTTCTTTGGATTTCGCAAAGAGTCCAAAGTAATTCTGCTGTCGGTGTGAATTACTGCAGTTGTATCAGTATTCGAGAGATTATTTATGAACTCAAGAGCATTGACGATGGCAAATTGTTCCGCTTGATTGTTTGAGCATTCATTAGAGAGTTTTAGCTGTATGTAGCAAGACCATTAATTGCCACTAAAAACAGCGGGACACTGAGGACGGAGCCCTGTGGGCACCGTTCTCTTGAATACAGGGGGAGCTAAAAGATGCCCCAACCCTCACCCGGAACGAGCGGTGGGAGAGGAAATTGCGAATAAAAATAGGAAGGGCACCACGTAAGCCCCAGTCATGAAGAGTTGTTAAAATATGGTGGCGCCAGGTGGTGTCATACACCTTTCGAAGGTCGAAAAATACAGCAACTAAATGCTCACGCCTAGCGAAGGCAGAGCGAATGGCCGACTCCAGTGACATGAGGTTGTCAATGGTAGAACGGCCCTGGCGAAAGCACCCCTGTTGCGGAGCAAGGAGTCCGCGCTCTTCTAGGATCCACATAAGCCGCCGACTCACCATACGTTCGAAGAGCTTGCAGAGAACGTTGGTGAGGCTGATCGGACGGTAATTGTCAGCCACCAGGGGATCTGCACCAGGTTTCAGCACCGGGATGATAGTGCTTTCCCGCCACTGCGACGGGAAAGTGCCCTCTGCCCATAGATGGTTAAACAAGGCGAGGATATGGCGTTGAAACTCTGGCGAAAGGTGTCGGAGGAATTGGCTGGTCCTGGAGTTGTATCAGGACACGCAGCAAGGGCATTTCGGAACTCCAACTCGCTAAACGGGTCGTTGTACATTTCCCGACGACGAGTTCGGAAGGAGGACTGTTTCCGCTCGGCCCGCTCTTTGAGGGAGCGGAAGTCAGCACTGTACGTGGCAGTCGCAGAGCATTGTGCGTAGTGGTCTGCCATATGCTCGGCGATAGCTGTCGGGAGCGTGCAGAGCACACCTTGGATGGTAAGGGATGGGATTCCTGTCGGAGGGCGGTATCCGAAGACGCGTCGGACTTGCGTCCATACCTGAGTCAGGGAGGTGCGGGAGCCGATACTGGCTACATACCGCTCCCAGGAATCCTGCTTATTCTGCTGTACGAGTCGTCGAGTACGCGCACGGAGCCGTTTAAAGGCCACCAAATTCTCCACGGATGGGTGGCGTCGATGGCGCTGGAGCGCTCGCCGACGTTCCCGGATGGCCTCAGCAATCTCCGGTGTCCACCAAGGCACGGACCTACGCCTAGTGGAACCGGTGGTTTGTAGAACTGCTACCTCAGCGGCCATGACAATACTTTCAGTCACCTGCTGGACTGCATTGTCAATGTCATCCGGAAGTGGTGCAGCGATGACAGCGGTTGAAGAATAGACTGGCCAGTCAGCCCTACAGAGACACCAAAGTGGTAAGCTGTCTGCAGCTTGGTACTGCGGGAGCGACACAAAGATTGGGAAGTGGTCGCTGCCACACAGGTCCTCATGCACACACCAACCGAGGTGTGGTCGAAGGCTGGGGCTGCAGACGGAGAGGTCGATCGCTGAATACGTGCCCTGTGCCACGCTAAAATGCGTGGGGGCACCTGTATTCAGGAGGCAAAGGTCTTGTTGCGCCAATAATGTCTCAACCCTACCGCGGCTTGTGGTCTGAAGTCCACCTCACAAAGGGTTGTGGGCGTTGAAGTCCCCCAAAGGAGGAATGGTGGGGGAAGTTGGGAAACCAGAGCAGTAAGGGTGTTGAGAGGCACGGCGTCATCTGGAGGAAGGTACAAGCTGCAGACAGTTAATTCCTGCGTTGCCTGGATTCTGACAGCCACTGCCTCAAGATTTGTGTTGAGTGGCACTGGGGCACTGGGTACAGTGTCCAGGACATATAGGCAGACACCGCCAGACACCCTGTCATAAAGGGTCCTGTTGTGGTAGTAGCCCCGAAACCCACGGAGGGCAGGGGTGCGCTGTGCTGGAAACCATGTCTCCTGTAGGGCGATACAAAGTGCAGGGTAGCGCCACAGTAATTGGCGCAGCTCGGCCAGGTGATTAAAGAAGCCGCCGCAATTCCACTGGAGAATAACGCTTTCTCCTCGCTGTAAAGCCATAAAACAAAAGAAAGAAAAGAAGATCATTCCATAGGAACATCTGCCGCCTTATGGTCAGGATCTACAGAATCTAAGACCATAGGTGATTCTGGATGTGCAGAGCTCCTTTGTTCAGGCGAATCAAGAAGTGCGAGATCCTCAGCGGAGGCGAGGATCCCGACCTCATCCTCTGAAGCAGAGGATGTAGGTGTGGGTGGCTTGGAAGCCACCAAAGAATCCTTTTTCTTTTTCTCTTTCTTTTTACCCTCTCGCTGGCCCTTGGGTGTTAAGGGCCGTGGGGGCTTCTCAATGGGGGCTGCAGCTGCTGACGAAGAGGTGGAGGCCCCTTGATCAGCAGCCGCGGGATCTTTCAGCCATTTGCTGGGATCCACTTTCCCACGAAGAGAAGCCTCGGAAGGGAGTGTCCCATAGGACCCCTTCCGGGCGAGAGGAGCCGGAGAAGGCTGTTGTTTCTCCGGCGCTGGGGTGGGGGCCGACGTCCCCCGCAATGGTTTGTCTGTTGCTCCCAACGTGAAAAGTGTGGGAGCAACCAAAGGAGTAGCACCCCCAACTGTCAAGGGGGCAGGTGCCGTGGTTCGGGCCTGGGGGCCCGCTGGCATTCGTGGTACAGATGGTCTGGAGACTGACGAAGCTACTGTGGCGTAAGACGTTGTCATGGTGACAGGATGGAGCTTCAAAAATTTACGTCTGGCCTCTGCATATGTCAGCCGGTCCAGGGTCTTATACTCCATGATCTTGCGCTCTTTGTGGAGTATAGAACAGTCGGGCGAAAAAGGAGGATGCTGCTGATTGCAATTGACATACACTGGAGGTGGGGTGCAGGGGGCGTCTGGATGGGATGCACGCCCACACGCCCGACATGTTGGATTGGCGTCACACCGGGAGGACATGTGACCAAACCTCCAGCACTTGAAGCAGCGCTTAGGGGGAGGAACGTAGGGCTTGACGTCGAGCTGGTAAACCATCACCTTGACTTTCTCAGCCAATTAATCGCCCTCAAAAGCCACGATGAAGGCACCGGTGGCAAACTTCTTGTCCCTCGGACCCCTATAGATACGGCGGATGAAGTGCACACCTCGCCGCTCCAAGTTAGCTCTCAATTCATCGTCTGATTGCAGCAGCAGATACCTGTGGAAGATGATGCTCTGGACCATGTTTAAGGTCTTATGTGGTGTAACGGAAACGGAAACATCACCCAGCTTGTCACAGGCTAGCAAAGCCCGTGACTGGGCTGGGGATGGCGTCGTTATTAAAACGGATCGAGACCTCATCTTGGACAATCCATCGACCTCTCCATACTTGTCTTCCAAATGTTCCACAAAGAACATTGGCTTTGTGGACATGAAAGATTCCCCATCTGTACAGCTGCACACTAAATACTTCGGGGCATAAGCCTCACCTTGATTTTTGGCCCTACGTTCCTCCCACGGTGTAGACAGGGAAGGAAACGTTTGGGGGTCATACTGTTCAGCGTTGTAATCACTTCCACCGCGCTTAGAGACGGCGGTTGTACATCCGCCAACGTTTTCTGGTCTTCTCATCGTGTTCCCACAAGCAGCTAGGGAAATAAGGGTCCACCCAGACAGAGCCCCGCTTGCCTGGGTAAGCCTTATACAACTGAGGTGGGGCAGGTTCCTCAGAGGTCGCTCGCTAACGACTGTTCAACTTCAACAGCCATGCATCTCCTCGACACGTAGCACACCTTGAGATTGAGGTTTTTTTTATAGAGGTTTGTACCGTCCTCGCGACCCGGGCAATTAAGCCAAGATCCCCGGGCTCTGAAACGTACAACGTTTCACTGTCGCGCCGAACGATGGTCGTTGAAGCACGCACAGAGCTTACTGTGTAGCGGACTGTTGGCGCGACACAGCCCACAGCTCAGGACCCCGGGTTCGCCAAGCCAGTACCCAGCAAATTAATGCTGAGCCACAGAGGGGCACGAAATAGGCATCAAACGAAAAAACTACAAAGAACAAAACTTTTCTAGCTTGAAGGGGAGAAACAAATGGCGCTATGGGTGGCACGACGGATGGCGCTGCCATACGACAAACTGCAACTGCATGTTTAAGTAGGTAGACCCATTTCTATTACATATTCGTCTAGTACCTAATAAATATGAATGTTTTATTTGGAACAGTTTTTTGGCTTCGTGATGGATGGCGCTGTAATAGTCACAAACGTATAAGTCCGTGGTTTCGCGTAACATTTCGCCAATGCGGATGGTATTTACTTCGTGATCCATTACTTATGTTAAAATTGACCGATTACCAATTGCACAAAGATCAAAAATCTTCAAATGTTTGTTAAGCTTAAAGGACTTAACTACGGGGCCATCAGTCCCTAAACTTACAAACTACTTATGAACTACCTACAACTAAGAACGGCACAGATATGCATGCCCGAGTGGGGATTCGAACCCCCGACCGTAGTGGCCGAGCAGACCGTGACTGAAGCGCCTCAGTCCCCTCGGCCACCGCGGCCGGCGCACAAAGATGGATATGGTATTTATGTATGGCTATTGTGATCAAAATGCCTTACGGGCCAAGTTTCCGAACGTTTCGTCGGATAGTTACATTATTTAAAGAGACAGGAAATGTTCAGTTAAAAAGTGAAACGTCACTCACGATCTGCAATAAATGATGATGCCCAAGTAAGTGTTTTAGGTGCTGTTGCGACTAATCCGAAAATCTGAGCAAGAATCGCACATCTGAGTGAGAATCGAAAATCTCTGAAACGTCGGTGATAACAATTCCACATCAGCATAAATTTCACCGGTACCATACTTCTATGCACGAGGATTTGCATGGAGAAGACTTTGAATGTCGTGGACAGTTTTGCCAGTGGGCACAAAATAAATTACGGGACGATAACAGATTTTTTTTTCACGCGTTCTGATTAATGACGTAGACTCATTCACAAACAGAAGTAACAAAAACCGGCATAATATGCACTATTGGGCAACGGATAATCCACGATGGATGCCACAAATGGAACATCAGCGACTTTGGCGGGTTAATGTGTGGTGCGGCATTCTTGGAGGAAGAACAATTGGCACCAATTTTATCTATGGCAATCAAAATGGTGAAATGTTCTAACGATTCTACTACAAAAGGTTTCACTGCATGACAGAAAGGCGATGTACTTTCAATAAGGCACGCGTGCAGCTTAAGCGGTCTTAAATGGAATATTTAATGACAGGTGGATTGGTCGTAGAAGCACCAAACAATGGCCCCCATGTTCACGAGATCTTACATCTCCGGATTTCTTTCTATTTCTTTCTGTGGGGAAAACTGAAGTATATTTGCTATCGTGGTTCACCGACAACGCCTAAAAACATGCGTCAGCGCCTTGTCAATGCATGCGTGACCATTACTGAAGACGAAATACTCGGTGTTGAGAGAAATTTCGTTACGCGTATTGCCAAATGCACTTAAGTTGAAGGATATCATTTTGGGTGGCCGAGGGGACTGAGGCGCTCCAGTCACGGTCTGCACGGCCACTACGGTCGGGGGTTCGAATCCCCCCTCGGGCATGGATATTTGTGACGTCCTTAGTATAAGGTAGTTGATAAGTAGTTTGTAAGTTTAGGGACTGATGACCCCGTAGTTAAGTCCCATAAACTAAACAAACATTTGAACATTTTGAACATCATTTTGTGCATTTATTGAAGACATGAGGTAATTACAGATGATCACGCAGTAACAGCATGCGTTCTCATAATGTATGATAATTTCACAAAAGTACATTATCACATTGGAACATCTGAAATAAAGTTCAAACGTACCTACTTTCTGTGTTTTAACACACAAAAAACATACCTTTTACGCACTGTTCGTCTGAAATTGTGGGCAATATGTTTGTTAACATAACAGCGCCATCTATCAGAAGGCGGAAAAAGTGTTCCAAATAAGACATTCATATTTATTTACGTACTAGACGAATATGTAATAAAATGGGGGTACCTATTTTAAAAGATTGCAGTTGATATATGTTTGACATATGGCAGCGCCACCATATATTGGCCTATGTTTGGGAAATACAACCCTTCAAATTATCAGGGCAGATCCACAAACGCTTAGCATAATGCAATGCGCCTTCTAAATGTGGTTCGGCCGAGTTGTAACGTCGCCATTGTCACGGAGCGAGAAGCTTCCTCGATGCCGTGAGATATCCTAGGCGAAGAACCCCGGCAGCTCAAATGTTCAAATCAAATGTTTTTAAGCTTACGGGACTTAACTACGGGGTCATCAGTCCCTAAACTTACAAACTACTTATCACCTACTTACGAACTAGGACGGCACAAATATCCATGCCCGAGGGGGGATTCGAACCCCCGACCGTAGTGGCCGTGCAGACCGTGACTGGAGCGCCTCAGTCTCCTCGGCCACCGCGGCCGGCGCCCCGGCAGCCATTACGTTCTTACGTGCCGAACAACGACTTCGGGAAACAGGCAGCTTGGTAATGCGCCGCAGTAACAGACGAAGACCTGCAAGAAGTGAGGCGACGGAGGTGTTTGTTTCAGCTGCACTACACCACGATCCTCATGTCAGCTTACGAGCCGTTGCTGCAGTCGCTGGTGTCAGTCTCACATGTGTGTGGCGTATAGTATACGGCCACAGGTTTCACCCGTACCGCCTGTCACTGACCCAGGAGCTGCATGAGAACGATTTTCGTGCAAGAGTGACATTCTGTGAGTGGGCCATGCGTAATTTCACGCTGGAGTCTTTACAAAGTGTTATGTTCTCTGATGAGTCCACGTTCACAAATTATGCAGTCAGTCGCCATAACATGCACTACTGGGCCGCAGACAATCTTCGGTGGGTACAACCTGTCGACCGTCAACGGCTATGGTGTACAACGGGAGACTTCGGACAACAATTACACAAATACCATTCGTTTGTGTTCTGTAGATTTCGATGCAGAGCGAAATATTAACACACACGCACGTAGAATTTTATATACACCGATAACTTTCCATTCCAATATACACCAAACTTATATTATTATCGACTCTCAAGCAACAATGCAACCAATAAAACCATCTTCAAAGAGTAAATATTATTTTCAAAGAGTAATTATTGTTCCGCATTTCGTGTTATATTCTTCAAATTACTAAATATCTATCAAATCGCTATAAAACGGTGCATAAAACCTTCCTCAGGTTTAAATTAGTAACTGTACAAATATTTAAGTCTCTGTATATATATATCCGATCGCCATAATACCGTGCCTAAAGCCTTTCCCGGGTAGACATTAGTAACTATACAAATTTTTAGCTTATTATGTCTTGTGGTTGCGACGTGGTAAACGTACACCGAATATATATATACTTACCAGGCCAAAAGGCACAGGCAGTGATAGTAACAAATAAACACACACACACACACACACACACACACACACACACACATACAAACGCTAGCTTTCGCAGCCTAGCTGCTTTGTCAGGCAGAAGGGAAGGAGAGGGAAAAGGAAATGATGAGGATTTTAAGGGAGTGGGTAAGGAGTCATTCCAATCCCGGGACAGATAAGACTTACCTTGCAGGAAAAAAAGGAGGGTAAACAAATGCACACACACCCACACAGACACAAGTACACCTAGGCAGACATTGCTTTCTACAGTATGTCTGCCTAGGTGTACTTGTGTCTGTGTGAATGTGTGGGTGTGTGTGCATTTGTTTACCCTCCTTTTTTTCCCGCAAGGTAAGTCTTACCTATCCCGGGATTGGAATGACTCCTTACCCACTCCCTCAAAAACCCTCATCATTTCCTTTTCCCTCTCCTTCCCTTCTGCCTGACGAAGCAGCTAGGCTGCGAAAGCTAGCGTTTGTATGTGTGTGTGTGTGTGTGTGTGTGTGTGTGTGTGTGTGTGTGCGTGTGTGTGTGTGTGTGTGTTTATTTGTTACTATCACTGCCTGTGCTCTTTCGCCTGGTAAGTAGACTTCATCTATTTTTTTACATATATTTTTTTCTGTTAGGAATTTTTTCGTAATAGCGTATAACAGAACAGACTAATTGTTGATAATAAATATATAATCACTGTAGAACTTCACGTAGTATTTGATCAAAATCGGTGACACGAATATCAGATCCTTCCGTTGTTGTCTTTAGCTGACGTTCATCGCCGATTCCGACTTGTAGATAACACGGAATCAGCGACGCTTGGAGTCAGGTTGGCAGGTTAGTTTAGGAGGGGGACAGGATAGGGAGCGATAAGCCGCCGCCTGTGTGGCTGGGCTCCTCGGGAGCAGTGATAGGGGCTCAGCACCTGCTACTGGTGGTGGTGGCTTCTAGCGTCTGCCGCTGTGTGGCGGCCAGCAGCCACAGCCACAGCCAGCAGGAAGCGCGGCGGGAGGCCTACCCGCCGGCTGACAGGCGCCGCTATCGCCTTCCGGCCGTCCCGCCATTGTGAGCGTCTGCAAAACCCCAGCCAGCCAAGGCGCCTCGCCTAGCTGGCCACGTGCTTCACCTACACCACTACCCGCCGTGTCGGGGTCTCCCTTCTCACAATCGGCGGATTCTCTACGGGGTGACGCTACATGTAACCTCAAAATATGAGGAAGTACTAAAAGTGGAGATGTGCTTCTGGAACCATTATGCTGAAGCACGAAATCATCTACATCTACATATACATGCAATACTCTGCAAATCACATTTCAGTGCCTGGCAGAAGGTTCATCGAACCACCGTTATACCATTTATCTCCCATTCCATTCTCGAATAGCGGGAAGAAGGAACACCTGAATCTCTCCGAGCTCTGATATCTCGTATTTTATTCTGATTATCATTTCTACCTATGTAAGTTTTGTTCTATCACGTTACGGGGGGGGGGGGGGAGCGTCACGGAAATGTTGCACGAATTGGGGTGGAAATCATTAAAAGAAAGGCGTTATTCATTGCGGCGTGATCTGCTTGCGAAGTTTCAATCACCGACTTTTAGTTCTGAATGTGAAAATATTTTGCTAGCACCCACCTTAGGGATACATGACCATCCCAATAAAATTAAAGAAATCAGATCGAAAACGGAACGATTTAGGTGTTTTTTCTTCCCGCGCGCTATTAGAGAATGGAACGATAGAGAAAAGTTATGAAAGTGGTTAATGAACCCTCTGCCAGGCACTTGAATGTGATTTGCAGAGTATCTATGTAGATGTAAGTGGGACTCAACAATATACTTTCGCATTCGGAGGAGAATGTTGGCCATTGGAGTTTCGAAAGTAGCTCTCGCCGCAGCGATAAGTACCGCTGTTGTAATGATTCCCATCCCAGATCCTGTATCATTTCCGTAACACTGTCACCCCTGTAGCGTGAAAATATGAAACGAGCTGCCCTTCTTTGGACTCTTTCTATGTCCTCCGTCAAACCCACCTGTTGAGGATCTCACAATGGGCAGCAATACTTCAAAAAAGGACTGACAAGCGTAGTATATGCAGCCACAGTAGTACTTCTGTTGCATGTCTTAAGAGTTCTGCCAATAAAACTCAGTCTTTCGTTCGCCTTTCCCACGACATTATCTAAGAGTTCTTTCCAGTTGAAGTCTGAAGTAATAGTAATTCCTAGGTATTTTGTTGAGTTTACGGTCTTCACTTTTGATTGATTTATCTTGTAAACAAACTTTAAGGGATTTCTTTTCTAACTTATGTGAACAACTTCACACTTCTCATTATTTAGAGCCAATTTTTACACCATAGTCATATCTTATTTAGATCGTTCTGCAGTTAGTTTTGATCTTCAGATGATTTTACTAGACGGTAAATGACGGCGGCATCTGGAAACAACCTAAGAGAGCTACTTAGATTTTCCCCTAAATCGTTTATGTAAATAAGGATCACCACAGGACCAATAAACTACCCTGTGGAACGCCCGATATCACCTATGTTTTAGTTGATGCCTTACCACTACGAACTGTGTCCTCTCTGACAGGAATTCCCCTATCCAATCGCAAAATTGGTGCGATATACTAAAATTTGATTAAAGGCCGTTGGAGAGGAACGGTGTCAAAAGCCTTCTGGAAATCAAGAAATACCGAAAATATTTGCGACCCCTTGTCGATAACACCCATAAATTCGTTTGAGTAAAGAGCTAATTGTGTTTCGCATGAACGATATTTTCTAAATCCGTGTTGACCCTGAGCCAATAGATCATTCTGTTCGAGATAATTCATAATATTTTAATACAGGATATGTTCCTTATGCAGATATCGATAAAAATGTATATTCGCGCAAAGGAGCAGAGTTCCGCCGCCAAGGAACGCTAGATCAAAGGGTAACGTCTGTCCTGTGGCCTGCAATTGTTCACTGAAGCATAAATAACAAAATAACGTATTCGTTCCATTTGAGTACGTATATTGCTTCCGATTGATTAGGTCAGATGCGTTTGTAATGTTATCTGTTGCGTGGGTAAATCTTATGACTCTTCAGTTTCATTAAAGTTGTTGGGCGTGCTTATTTCGCACGTGGTGGGAACCCATATATGTATTCAACCTGGATAAAGCCTGCGTAGGCAAGTCATTCCACATAGAAACGTGTGGTAGTCATATTGCATCGCAATAGCTTGCAGTAGGCAGCTTCAGTGTACAAGTTATCGGGCATAGTGTCAGACAGAATGGTAAAGTACACAGTCCAGACACGAGGATATATATAAAATAAAAATTAAAAACGGCGACAGGTACGACCCTGCCAGGATCGAGTTGTTTTGACACCCACTTGCCACATGTTGTATTAAATTTTAGATGGTTAAGTAATCATTTGTGTAATTTTCTTTCAGCATTTATTGTTTGTTTCATTGTGTTTGTATGTGTATTAGTGTTTTGTATTGTGAGAATAGGTCATATTGTAAGTTGTGAGGAGGTAGTTACAGTGTTTGTGTACGGGGCGTGAGTCAGATTATCACACGGTCAAAGTCGCGTTGCGGTAGGGAAGACGGTTCTCTGAGCAAACACGCCGCTAGCGAGATGTCAGGGCACGAACGTCAACAACCGCCCACCGGGGAAACGGTTCCGTTAGAAGCCGGTTTGAAGGACGCCGCGGCGTTCTTGTCTACGGATAATAGCGACTCCGCCTAATGGCACGTGTCGGCAGCCGCAGGCGAGGTGGCAGCGAACAACGACACCTGCTCTCCACAAGAAGAGAGGGACGAATATCAGGGTAAGGATAGCAATGCGGAGATCAGTAATACAGCTCAGCATAATGCGGTTGATACGGCTACACTCATGCAAATGATGATGGCACAGTTTGCAACAGTAAATGAGGGGTTAAAATCACTAACCGAGAAGCTCACAAACTTAGGGCAGGGGCAAACGAACCTAGATGGGAAACTAGAACAGATGAACTTAGGGTTTGATGAGCAAAGCGCTACATTTAATGTCCGTTTTGACGAGCATAGTAAACGTATCACAGACTTAGAGCAGACGCTAGAAACAGCTGTTTGTGAGAATAGCAAACGAGTTAATGAATTACAGGAGAGACTAACATCATTTGTGGAGGAGTCGTCGCAACGAGCAGTTAGCGAAATATCAGAAGAGCGATTGCATGCTGCAGTTACTAAGGTCGCAGAGGCGCAATTCAAACTGATGGAAAGAGTCTGCGAACAGCTAGCGACCTTAGGTGAACTACACAGTCAGCAGAATGACACAATCGGTAAGGTTTCGCAGGAAGTAGCTGAACTGGCGTCTACAGTTGGGCAATTGTCTTTACAAATAGGAGCCAGTTCAAACAGAACCGGGCCTGTTACTCAGGTAATTGGGAACAACTGTCGCGAACAGGCTTCTGTGGATAGTCAGGTGGAAAGTTGTAGCAAACAAAAAGAAACGGAGGATGCCGAGTTGGACGAACTTCAGGCACGACTCACCAGTTTATGAAGTGGCGACCGCCACAGTGCTTGCAGTACTGGGTCGATGCCGGCTGTGAACATGGAGGAGGAGTGTCGTAAACACTTCGTCTCAGTTCAGTCCTATGCTGCTTTCCCTGGAGAAAGTAATGACATTCACTCAAAGGTGTGGATGAATCAATTTCAGCATTCATTGCCGAAGTCTTGGGGACATGTTCTCAAGATAAAGTTCGCAATGAGTCATTTTCGTGGCGAAACGGCCGCGATTATGCACTGTCGAATGAAAGACTGCGTTACGTACGATGACTTTAAGCGCGCTTTGCTCGACGAGTTTTGGTAGAAAAGTACACAAGAGAGTGTAAAACACTGGATATTGTTAAAAGAAAGGTATAATAACCAGTCTGCAATTAGTCCACTGGTCTTCTTCCGTAAGTTGGTGAGAGCAAATCGGTATCTTGATGAGCCGTACACGGTATCGGAACTTATCAGAATTTGTGTGTCTAAGTTGCCGGACCAACTCCAGCATGAAATTTCAATTGCGGGACGAAACATGCATGACGTAAAACTGTTCCAGCAACTGTTGCAGGGTGTTAACACACCGAATGATGTAGTTCGGTTCACGCCACAGTCATGGAACGTTTATCGGAAATCTAATAATAATGGCAACTGGAACAGTAATCAGAATGCTAACAATAATGGTAACTGGAACAGTAATCAGAATTGGAATAATAATGACAATTGGAATAATAAGAAATGGCGCAGTAAATATAAGAAGTATAGGAGGCAGAATGACTTTGAGAACAGATCAAACCGTGAACGAAGGGACGAGCGTCGATCCGATCATGACCGCGAGAGGCATGACAGAAGTAGAGGTCGTTCAACCGAGCAGAGAAGTACTAGGGATGACGGACGGCGTGCTAAGAGCAGGAAACTTTCGTTATGACAGGATCGAGTGATTCCGGGTTTATAACCCGAACGTTGTGTGGATGTAGAGGCCATGCACATGCGTTTTGTACAGTTCGAAGATATTCGAGACAGTTTGCTTCAGGAAGATGTTGTTGTTAACTCTCTCAGGTGCCCTTATGTGTACATAGCTATCGATTGTAATAGGTTTAAGTGCCTGCTAGACTCGGGTAGTGAAGCATCGTTAATTAGAGAAGAGATTTTCTTAGACTGCAACGGCAAGAACTAGTGGCCAGTTCTACCGTTGCAAAAGATGAAAGTATGAGGTGCCGTTAGCGGTAAAAGCGTGGCGGCCACCCAGCAAACCATGGTGCGGTTCAAATGTCAGGCGTACTTGTTCACGGCGAATTTTGTGGTGATGCCTGGGCTCATAGTGAGCGTGGTATTGAATCATGACTTTTTGCGTGAACATAAGGCGGTACTTGACTTTGAGAATGCACGAATGACGGTCACCTGTGGTGGCGCAAGAAGTAATCTTGATTTCGAAAGTGAGAGAGATGAGGATCCAAGGGAACCATTGAGCATGGTATTGGAAGTAGGAGACGAGTGTTCTCCGGACTGGATTTGCTTGACGGGGCTACTCGTTCCCGATGAGGAACAGGCGGTAGACGTGGATGAGATTATTAAGAGAAATGTGAGTCACATCCACGATGCCGAGGACCAGAGAGCCTTGAGTCACACGTTGCGCAAGTACAGGAGGGTGTTTAGTGAGGTACCAGGACCCATACAGAACTTTCAGTATAGATTCAGGGTTAAACCCCACAAGCCGTTTTCTGCTCCATCTTACCCGATTCCGCTTGCGTATCGGCGTGAGGTGGAGGAACAAATTCAGAATATGTTGGACCTCGGGGTGATCGAACGCGCAGCTAGTCCGTACAGTTCCCCCTTACACGTTGTTAAGAAGGAGGGAAGTTCGACTGGTCCTCGACTCCAGACGGATCAATGAGGTTATCGAGCCTGAAACAGACCGTCCGGAAACGCTGGATACACTGCTACAGAAGTTTCATGGAGTAAAGTTTCTGAGTTCGATTGACCTTCGCTCTAGTTTCTGGCAGGTAGAACTCGAACCTTCCTGTCGCAAATACACAGCTTTCCTGTGTTTCTGACGGTGCTTCCAGTTCCGCAGGTTGCCATTCGGTCTAAACGTATCATCTGCTGCCTTTATCCGCCCCCTTGTTTCGATTTTGCCCGCGCGGTTGCGAGCAAAAATAACTTGTTATGTGGACGATGTCCTGATAGCAGAAAGATCTTGGGACGACCATGTGGCCGTGATAGACGAGTTGCTGTACTCCATACAGAAGGGTAATGTGAGCGTGAATTTAGAGAAATCTGAGTTCGGAAAGAAAGAGATTCTTTTCCTCGGTCACATGATCTCGGCGCAGGGAATTCGACCGGACCCAGAAAAACTACAAGCTATCCGTGAGTACCCGATACCAACTACAAAGCGCAGATTGAGAGCATATATAGGTCTGGTAAATTTATTTAAACGATATATCAGACTGGAAAAGATAACGACACCTAGACTGTGCCAGCTGACTGGAAAGAATGCGATATGGAAATGGGACGACGCTGCACAGGAGGAGTTCTTGGCATTGAAACGCTCCCTGCTGTCGGCTCCCTTACTCATACGTCCGGATTTATAGAAGCCGTTCTGCATGTCCACGGACAACACGCGCAATGGAGTAGGGTGTGTCATTTTCCAGGAATTTGAAAAGAATGGGAAAATAGTACCGAAACCTGTGGCGTTCGCGAGTCGTGTACTAAATAACGCCGAGCGTAATTATACTGTTACTGAGATCGAGGCTCTTGCGATTGTCTGGGGCTTTACGAAATTTCGATATTACCTGTATGGGAGGTGTCCACGTGTGTACACCGACCATCGGGCCGTGCAGTTTCTATTGACGGCAAAACTCACCCACAGTCGTCTGACAAGGTGGACACTGTATTTACAGGAGTTCCAATTTGAAATTGTATACATACCCGGAGCGCAGAATGTAGTCACCGATGCCCATCACTTGTTTGGGTGACGAAAAGGTAGTCGAACTAACCGAAAGGAGATTGGACGCTATGTTTATGCGGAATGTTGCCTTTGAAAATTTCGTCACTGCCGCTCTAGATAACATCGATCGGGAGCAGGGCAGGGATGCGGTCTGGAGAGGAATAAAGCAGCGTTTAGTCGACGGCAGAGCCGTGCAGCGCGCCACTTTTACCCGCCCGAGCTCGCCTGCGCCCGGCCGCTGCGCTCTGCTGCCCGCACCAAGGGTAGTCGAGCTCCATTGCACCGCTATACACAGCGAGCGAGCTGCGATGCGCCGTCGAGTCCCGACACTTGCCGGGCGAGCGGGTACCCGCCGGGCCCGTGCAACAGCGCTACACAAGGCGCTGCGAGCGGGGGAATGCAGACAGTTCTGAGCAAGACGTTGTAATACAGCGTAGGCTTCACGCACCTTTTGTGTTACCTACATAGCAATTTATAAGTTATCGATCGTTATGTCTGAAATAAATAGCGAACAGGACAGATCGTACCAACGTGCAAGAAGTAGACGATCCGAGAAAGAAAAAAAAAAAGACCTTTCCAGGAAACTCGCGTTTAAAGATATCTGGAGACAGCATTGTATGGGAGTATTTTATGTTGATTCTAGGTAATGAAAATAAAACTGTGGGTTTTGCAGAGTGTAATGGCTGCCGTAAATTATTGTCGTTCCGTGATGGCAGTACCACTACGCTGTTATGGCACCTGAATAGCTGCAAAGCTTATCTGAGTACTGATTTGAACGGTTGTAGCAATAATCCAGGGTCAGCAAAATCTTTTGTGCTGGAGAAATAAGTAAGAATGTGTGCAATAGATTTGCGGTCCTTCAGCACAGTTGCGGGAGAAGGATTTCGAGACCTCGCACAGACTTTGATGGAGATAGGAGCACAGTACCCCACTGCAAGTGCCAAAGACGTTCTTCCTCATCCTCCAACAGTTTCTAGGAACGTAAAAAGAATGGCAGACGAATACAATTCGCAGACTACTGGCTTTTTAAAAGATTTCCTGTTTACCTTGGCAGAATTTTAGCTAGATTATTAGTTGGACAACCTTGAACAAAATTAAATATCACATCATCGTAGGGCATATAATTTTTTGTCACATATATGAAATACGTAGATTTACTAGCAACAAGGGACTGAAGAGATTTAAGGAATAATCTTGTTCTTTATGTTAGAGCCATCACTTAGTTTAACATGAAGTGAAAGTGAAACACAGTGTAAGTAAATACTGAGCAAAGTATAAAACTACCTACAAATTTGCTGGAGCCGGCTAACGCGAAGCCAACGACTTTCAACATGTTTAATATTTCAGGCGCGAGCCGATTCGGCTACCGTTTTGCTTCTGCACCACGAAATTGGACGTTCTGCTCTTACCAGGTGCATTAATGCGCAAGTCTATTTTTTTTTCTCGCAACTGATAGTACACTGACAATTAAGTCAGTGAGGAAAAATCCCAAGTGTTTACAAGATATACGAGAGACTGTCCAGCGATACAAAACTGATAACTGCGACCTTGAATGTCACCTCTCGAATAGTGGTGACTCCCTTGGCGCTGCAGCTACAAAATGTTCAAATGTTTGTAAATCTATCGGACCAACCTGCGTGGTCATCAGTCCGTAGCTTACAAACTACTTAAACCTAGGTAAACTAATATAAGGACAACACACACACACATGCCCCAGGGAGGACTCGAACCTCTACGGCGAGCAACCGCGCGCTCCGCAACGAGACGCTTTAGACCGCTCGGCTACTCCACCGCGGCTGTGTTTCAGCTACCCCCAGCCAAAGGGAAAAGGGGGAAATATAAAATAAAGTAAAACGACAACAATGGTCCACACGCCTGATCGTGGAACAGTAATTATTTTACTTTCCTTGGAGTGGTTAAGCGTAAGCTGTATCTTCTAACATTCTACCAGTTAATCGTTTCTAATGACCTCGATTGCAACTGATCGTTTGTTCTTACTTTTATTTATTTACTTATTTTTTTCTTAGCAGCAAGGAAACATCAAGTAATTTTGCGAAATGTCCACAGAAACGCTGTTCGAACACGCGCTGAATGCGTATACTTGCTAACGTAGCACTGATGTTGCTCATTAACTAGCAATTACTCATGATTTGAGACAGCTCTATTGCACTCGCGTTAATGAGTGTTCTAAAATGCATCGGTCAGTAAGCTGCCCAGTATCTAACTTTTTCAATACATGATTTGTAAATGAAAAGTTTAATGCTTTGTTAGAAAGCTAAGTTGCTGTACTATCAGATGTCCTAAAATCAGATTTTTTTAACCCTATAGTTTCTTCAGAATCGAGTGAAAAGCATTATGAAACTAAAACTCACGCGGAATGAAACGCAGACATGTTACTTTTTCCAAGGAAAGTAAAGTTTGTAAGGAAAAACTAAGTTGATAAGCCGATGTGGGATGTTCGTTTGTAACGTCAACAGTTTTTACAGTGTGAAAATCGGAACAGTGTATTTCCCGCTAAGAGCGTAGCGGCTGGCGGGCGCGTGTCCCGGCTAGCAGCAGAGCGGCACGGGCGGCCGGGCGGACCGGCACTCTTCGGGTAGTTCGGGTACCCGCTCTGCCCGACACCGTCCGGTGGGTCTGGTGCCGGCAGGGCGGGCAGCGCGTGGCCAGGCCCGCCCGGGGGGCGTGGCTACGAGCCCGGGCGAGCAGCGCAGGCTCGCTGCATGCCTCTGGTCGACGGGAATGACGACGTCATCAAAGAGTATTATGTTATACGTAACAACGTGCTGTTCTTTGGGCACCATGTGGAGAGTTCCCAATGGCTACATTACGTGTCATATGAATTAGTAAATTAAATTATCTGGTATGTGCACTTGAAATGTGGACATTTGGGAGCCACTAAGTGTTGTAACAAACTGAAGGAATCGGTGTGTTTTAATAGCATGGAACGTAGGGTAGCGATGGTTTTGGCGAAATGTAAAATCTGTCAAAGGACCAAGCACACCCACGCATGTACCATCTCACCGATGTTTCCTATAGTACCTGTAAAACTCAGAGAATTGGGAGCAGTCGATTTATTTGGCCCTCTGTCCCGAACGGCTACAGGCTATCGATATGTATTGGTGGCCACCGAACTGACGTCCAACTTCGTGACACTTTCTCCACTTCGCTGTGCTTCTGCAAGGTCAGTGTCCCGCGCATTCGTGGGAGATTTTTATGGTGAAGTAGGACGCGTTGAGAAACTAATCTCGGACAATGGGCCGCAGTTTCGGTCAGTCATCTGCCAGAAAATGCTGACGAGGAAAGGAATTAGGCTGGTCTACATATCAAAGTACAGGCCTGTGTCGAACCCAGAGGAACGAGCGATAAAAGAACTCGTGAAGTTCTGCAGGGTTTATTGCTATAAAGAACATCGGTTGTGGTCAGAACATCTCAAAGAATTTCAAAATACTTTAAATGGTGTTCCCCATGGGTCTACTGGGCTCTGTCCATTACTCGTGCTTAAGAACAAATACCCTTATGACAAGGTTAAAGAAGCTGTAGAATTCCCGCCAGGACGGAGAGTCAGCAATCGCAGATTCATTCAGATGGCACTAGATAGGATTCAGAAGGAGGCGCAGAGAAGAAAGAATAAGCATAAACGAACGGCAAGGCATTTAGAATCTCAGGTGGGCGAGAAAATTTTGGTGAAATCCCACAGACTGTCATCGAAGAGCAAGAACAAGACGCACAAATGCTTTCGTGTATTCATAGGTCCTTTTCGCATTCGTAGGATTGTTCACGCAAATGTTGTGGAAGTAGAAACGTTGAGGACGAAACGTTCAAGGGGCCTGCAGCATGTGAGCAACATAAAAAGGTGGAGAGGATGATAAAGTAACGTCTGTCGTTGTCATAGTACTTCTGTTGGCTGTGTCGTATATTGTCATAACATCTGTAGTGAATAACTGTCTCCTGTGGTGCAAGATCTACTTTAAGGATTGTCTCATAAACTGTAGTTGCAGCAGTGTGCTGTACCAATTGTTTCCGCATTGAAAGTCCGCAAGGGACACGTAGGTATTCAGTACAGATATTTTTTTAACGCCGTAAGGGCGTCGCTGTTGGATTGTGTGCCGTACGAGCACTGCAGCGGAAGGCCGTAAGGGCCGAAAGTTTGAGCGCCATGTGAGCGCCGAAACATCACTTAAGTAGGCCGCAAGAGCCGAGATTTCTTTGACTGTTGCAGATGGGTCGACAGCAGGAAGCTGGGACCGTAACGGAACCCAATGAAGGACCTTGAAGAGTGACATAGCGCAATTGGATGTGTACAGCGTACGAATGAGAGAAATGAGAACATAATTTTGATCGATCAGCTGATGCTCAATAAATCCAATTGAAAGACGAGCGTGAAGACAGGGAGTATTTATAGTGTAGTTAATTACTGTGAAATTTGTTGCTAAGACATTATAGTGCCTGAATTATGACAATGATTGTTTTCTTGTAATAATGTGATAATTGTGTTTATAGATGTTGCTTAACTTAATTTTGGTGCTGACATCCGAGATTACGTATGACCGTACGAATAGCGAGGATGAGAGTGGATACGAGAGACGATGACAAGAGCTGAAAACTCAGGTATGAGTAATTCGTCGAAGGTAATGCGTGGGAGCCTGCTACGCAATTGATTTTGTTTGTTTGTCTGTGCGGTGCATCATTATGTCATTTCTTTTGCTTTGCATGTTTGCATGTGAAATTGGTGTGAGGTATGATTGAGTGTGAAAATGCTTAGAACCCTGGGTAGTAGTAACTTTGAGTTATGTTTCACTAATCTGCGGCGCCGTTTATATGAAAAAAAAAAATAAATAACATGAATCACCCAACAACCTTTCCTCTCTGATTCAACGGGCGCTATCTGTGGCCCTGATCTAATATATTGAATGTACACATTATGTTAATTAGGAAACAAAGATCGTTGAATAATAACTGGTATTACATCTGTTTTGTTTTGTAAATATTCATTTGTAAAAGTCAACGCAACTGGTATTCTGCACGCTTAGTGTGAAACAAATTGATTTGTGAATTAGGGTAGAACATCATTTCTGTGACACAATTCTGTATCCCTTTGAGGTGAAACATGGCCTTTACAATTGTTTAGAATAGTTAATCCTGAGGTGAAGCATGATCTTCACAATTGCTTGTTTAGAACAATTAATCCTGAGGTGAAGCATGACCTTCACAATTGTAACGTAATATCTAATCTGCAAATGCGGTACAGAAGATTTCTTTCACAGTAACGATGTGGTTAGATTCCACTAGGACAGTATCTGTTAACGATGTATGTATGATCTGTTGTATGTAACGGATGGAGTGGACGTATTCTATCTGGCCGCAGAGAGAGAAGTTGGGGCTGGCTGCAGAGGAGGGGTCCGCCAGCTGAGCGTGGCCAGCACCACAGATAATTATATACAGACGGTAAACCTCCGTAAGGGCCCGGTCCTACGCTCAGGGGTGCGGGGAGGAAGGTTTTCCAGCAGTTCCGTAAGATGTCCCATGATGGCGCTGCGGGCAGAAGCAGCTCTTTAAACTGGCCAGAGCAGGCGGCAGGTAGCGGCTGTCCCCACCACCACCTCCCCTCAAACTCCAGCAAGCTGGACACAGCCGTGGCCTCGTGACAGGCGGCACAAGCTCTCCCCTCAGTCTCCCCTCCACGCTACCCTCTGACGTGCGAGAGGCATCCTAAGCCAGCGATCCGCCTGACACCTGCTAGCATCTTACGGAACTACTAAGACAGCGTAGGACAGTGGTGTACAGGTGGTTTCTTCTCTGTATATGTTACTCTGCGCCAGCACGTCGGTCGCTGGCAACAGCAGTTTAAGCGGAACCACGTGCGAAGCTACCCCTTCTCTCACCCCGCCGGGGCGACCAGCTGTTGGAGCGTGAATGGAGCAGCTGACTACTACTGGCTACCTGCTGTGAGCCACTGACCTCGCTGGCGCGATAAATGGTGGGCCGCCATCGGCCCAGCAACGTAAACAGCGGAAGGTGGGCTTGTCCGTGGCTCGCGACAGAGTAGGTGGAGTCTTCTTTCTGTCTGGTAAAAAAAAAAAAGAAAAAAAATGGGGCGACGCTCGTGGAAACTGACGAACCAAGATTGTGCGCTCAACCGTGGACAATCACGTCATGTTGGTGACTCTCTGCAGCATGCTATATGTAGTTGCAAATAGACAATATTAAGAAGAAGGGAGCTTTAGGCAGTATGCAGTAGACCTCAGAAGGTTGGCGGCAGATGATACAAGATGATAAAAGTATTGCAATAAAGAGTACGTCAAGTATAGTGATAGAAAGGTCTGCTAATGATACTTTCATGAACATTAATAAATGGTTTAAAGTTAATTCATTGTCATTAAACTTTGAAAAGACGCACTACATGTAAGAGACGCACTACATGTAAGAGATTTCCTGACAGCATATGCATTAAGTATGAAGAAGAGCAGATAGAAGAGGTTGACAGTATTAAATTCCTGAGATTACAGCTTGATAATAAATTTAGTTGGGAGGAGCACACCACAGAACTGCAGAAACGACTCAACAAATCTGTATTTCCAATACGAGTGTTATCAGACATAGGAGACATAAAAATAACAAACCTTGCATACTTTGCTTACTTTCATTCCCTAATGTCATATGTTATAATATTTTGGGCTAACTTTTGAAGTCAGTCAAAAGTCTTCAGAATCCAAAAACGTGTAATACGTATTATTTGTGGAGTAAATTCACGGATGCCTTGTAGAAGCCTCTTCAAAGAACTGGGTATATTAATTATTGCCTCTCAGTATATTAATTCCTTAATGAAATTTGTCATAAATAATATATCCCTTCTCCCAACAAACAGTTCAGTTCATACATACAATACTAAAAATAAAAATGATCTACACAAGGATTTAAAAGCACTTACTTTAGTTCAAAAACGGGTCCACTACTCAGGAACACACATTTTCAATAATTTACCATCAAGTATAAAAATTTAGCTACAAATAAAGATCAGTTTAAGAGGAACCTAAGACACTTTCTAGTGGCCAACTCCTTCTATTCCATTAGTGAATTTCTAAATTGTACCAAATGATGCATGCACTCATACTATATTAGTATTATTAAATTATCAGGAAAAAAAAAACAAAAAACAAAAAAAAAAAACAAAAAAAAAAAAAAAAAACCTTAAAAATTATGTATCTGTATTTATATTATAAGTGTATGTATTTGTATTTATATTATTAGTATATCTGTTATTCAACTTGTAAATTTTGTTTCTTCACATTTTCCACAGCCACTAGGATCCCCTCAATATGGATCTACGGAAGAAATAACTAATCTAATTTACTCTAATCAGAAGAAATTGTCAATTACCTCCCGAGATAGACATTTAATTCTGTAAGGTGTATTGTGGTTCTGAAAAGGGGGAAGAAGTTGGTTTGAGATGGGATAACGGACCTGTATGGACTTGTGGAGTAGCTATGCACATCTGCATTTGCAGCCTACTAAGTACGATCGACTGGGCTAAAACTGAACTGTTACAAGTGGGTTGTTAGTGCCAGAGGTCGAGGCGCCGATCCGTTTATCGACAAACATTTGGTACTATGTCAGTTGGACAGTTTCGCTGAGTGGGTCCTGCCAATGACAATTTCCTTCTAAGGAAGACTAAGGTCACTGCAACAGTGCTGGTAATTCAGTGGACGACGAGTACTCAACTAATGAGGGACACTTCTTTGATACCGTTGTGCTCGCTGAGTCTGAGACCATACGAGAATGCAGCGAGGGATCAACGTCTCAGCCAAGGAGAGTGCACTGCTTCGGGATGGTGTAATAGTGAATGTGTGAATGTGGTAAATCATAGGGGGGAATCAGAGGAAACTCCTTGCTTCCATATCCTTGCGAGTGACGAAATTAACCTGTCTTTTTTGGAACCTTGCTAGGAGCCCCATTCAGATGATTGCAACAAAAGGTTGCACTTCAGTTCTCTTTCCATGTAAATTAACATCACACAATGTTTATCTTAAAGAATTAGTGGTTAAATAAATAACGATTTTATCCCACATACGTGTCGAAGCAATTTCCATTTGAGTACGTATACTGGTTCCGATTAATTAGGTCAGATGAGTTTGTAATGTTATCCGTTGCGCGGGTCAATCTTATTACTCTTCAATTTCATTAAAGTTGTTGGGCGTGCTTATTTCGCACGTGGCGGGAACCCATATATGTACTCAAACTGGATAAAGCCTGCGTAGGCAAGTCATTCCACATAGAAACGTGTGGGAGTCATATTGCATCGCAATACCTTGTAGTAGGCACCTTCAGTGTACAAGTTATCGGGCATAGTGTCAGACAGAATGGTAAAGTACACAGTACAGACACGGGGATATATATAAAATAAAAATTAAAAACGGCGACGGGTACGTTACAACTTCACATCCATCAGTAATTCCCCATAATTAGAACCAGGTACCTATAAAGTCATGTGTGACAAATGTAACAGCTTTTACATTGGTCAGATAGGACGTAATTTCCTCATAAGATATCGTGAACACGTATGAATAAGTGAAAATAACCAATCTAGTTTCTATTTTCATCTCAGAAACGAAAACCATTCAGCACTTAACATCGAAAACGCACTTACGACATTGCATAAAACACCAAAGGGAATAAAGATGAATATTTTGGAGGGATTTGAAATATATATTCACACTAAAAATAATCCGAACTAAATACTTAATGAACACGCTGATTTCAAACATAAAAATTATCTCGTTAATTTTTTTTTATTTTATCGATGGAAAAGGCTGAGAAGAAAAGATATGCTAAATGACCAGAAGTAGCTAAAAAACGAAATAACCCTCTCTGACCAATGTCAACGTAAAAAAGTCTCTGATAACTTAGTCGATTATTATATGAATGTAAACATCTTTGGCAGAGCTGTTATTAATTACGCATAATATAAAAGTTTTCTTTAATTTACTGTTTTAGCGCAAAAAGCTGCATAAAACCTGGCAGTTAAAAACCGTATCCAACTACTAAATACGTGAATATTTCCGTACAGTTTATTCAACAGTTACGCCAGATGTCAGCATATAACGTCCAAACATCGTAGATGTAAGTTAGAAGGAAAATTTAAAACAAATACTTTATGTATATTTTCGTATTGTTTGATTTGTAATTAATGTAATTCATATATACGCAGGCGCTTGATAATGACAAACTGTTGAAACAGCTGTAGCGCTATTGAATAAAATATAAGCAGCATTCCGGAATTTCATTACAATATCAAGCTTATTTAAAACATTTTAGTCTCTTTCCGTACGTATGGTTGTCAGAATATTGAGTAATAATATGAAGTGATTTCCCCAATGTCTTTCAGATATTTCTGATAACACTGTTAAACAAAGCTTCCCTTTGTATAGTAGTACTGATTTAGAAGTACCTAAGTGACACGCACTTTATAAATTTTTGAATGATTAAAAAATTGGAAAAAAAGAGTTCTATTGGCACACTTTAGGTTACGGTAGTAAAACTAAAAGTGGGCCTTTGCGATCGTCTTTTGACAGCTCGAAATTTAAATAAAAATAACGGCTTAACCATTCATCTGACACGAAAATTGAATAAGCGAATTTGTAGAGGAGAAAATTCTCTACAACTTTGCTCTCTTATTGGTTTTTTTTTTCATATCTTGTATCGTTTCAGAGGTATTTGCAAAAATAACGGCGATTTTGGGATGTCTGTCTGTCCGTAACGTTTTCTCTGTTTTTAAGACGAACCGTTCAACAGTTTGACACCATATTTTGCAGACATATTTGTCGGTCACCAGAGACCAGAACCTCCCTTTTTCACATTCTTCGGATAAAAAATGTACTGTAATTGTAAACGAACCGTTCATCAGACATGAAAATTGTATAATCTAAATGGTAGAGGGGAAAATTAAAATAAAAATAAAAAATAAAAAAATAAAAAATAAAATAAAAACGGAATTTGAATTAACGAAAACCAGCCGTTCGCAGATGTCACGTGACATTCCTCGCGCCCTGAAAAATTAACAAAAACACGTCGTTCTTCGTACGATAAATGATAATATAGTATCTAGAAATGCCATATTAGCATCAGTTAAAACGGCCATGAGATTAAAGAACACAGCTACTAACTGTTAGTCGTAGCGTAGTGGGTAATGCGTTGGACTGTGACACTGAAGATCAGTGGTTAGGAACCCGCCACTTCCTATTTTTTTTTTTTTTTTCTAAATGGGTTTCAGACACTCTTATTAATTAATTTTTTATTATTTAGATTATTATTTTGTTTCCAAATGTTTGCAAAAACTTATAAAACTACAAATCTAAAGTGGGCCGTAAAACACGTCAGTGCGAAATTTTATTTATTTATTTTTTTCTATGTCTTGTATCGTCTCAGAGACATTTGCAAAAATAACGGCGATTTTGGGATGTCTGTCTGTCTGTCCGTAACATTTTCCCTGTTTTTAAGACGAACCGTTCAACCGATCGGCACCAAATTTTACACACATAATTGTCGGTCGCCAAAGACCATAACCTCCCTTTTTCATATTTTTCGAAAAAAAAAATGCAATTGAAATTGCAAACGAACCGTTCATCTGACATAAAAATTGAATAACCCAATTGGAGAGTCCAGAACCTAGCTTTTTGAAATATTTTGGACAAGAAATAAGTTAGCAATAAAAAAAGCCGTTTGTAATGTATTTCTAATTGCAAATAAACCGTTCATCTGACGCGAAAACTGAATAAACGAACTCTTAGAGGAGAAAATTCTGTACTACTTTGTTTCCTTATGTCTTTTTCATATCTAGTATCGTTTGAGAGATATATATATAAAAAAAAAACAAAAAAAAAAAAAAAAAAAAAAAAAAAACGTAATTTTTGACACCTTCGATTGAATTAACGAAAACCAGCCGTTCGCAGATGTCACGTGACATTCCTCGCGCACTGATGAATTAACAAAAGCACGTCGTTTTTCGTACGATAAATGATAATCTAGTATCTTAAAATGCCATATTAGCTTCAGTTAAAACGGCCATGAGATTAAAGAAGACAGCTTCTAACTGTTAGTCGTTGCGTAGTGGGTAATACGTTGGACTGTGACTCTGAAGGTCAGTGATTCGGAAGCCGCCATTTCCTAATTTTTTTTCTTCTAAATGGGTTTCAGACACTCTTATTAATAAATTTTTTATTATTTACATTATTATTTTGGCGCAAAATGTTTTCAAAAACTTATAAATCTACAAATCTTAAGTGGGCCGTAAAACACGTCAGACCGTTGTTTTTTTATTTTATTTATTTATTTATTTATTTATTTATTTTTTTTTTTTTTTTTTTTGTTGAACAAAAGGTATTTCGTCACCTTAGACGCCAGATTTTGCTGGGTTATTGTTTGATCCCAGTCCACGGTAACGGTCTCGGAACGGTGGGGAGCCACTGCTCCAGAATGTAAGACGTCACTCCAGTTGTCGATCAGGCACGCTGGCAAGAGCAACAGGGGAACCGTCGCCAGGTCCGGAACCGGCAGAATCCAATACTCACCGCCGGCCCCGGAGAGAAGGCGGACACATCGGAAAGGCGCGTAGCGTAGCGTCGCGAGGGGTGAGGGGAAGGGGCGGAAGAAGGGCGGGCGAAGAGTGGGGAGGGGAGGCGCCGTCACTACCCCAGCGAGCGATAATCTGCGCGGGCACAATTCAAGAAACAAGCGCATCACCGCCCTCCGCCGAGGACGATACGAGCTGGCGAACTGCTCAAGAAGGCAAATCCACCCCCACAAACGGTTGTAGGGCTGGCATCGATTAGACCGCTCCCCCCACCCACAAACCCCGCCCCCCCCCCCTCAAACGGCAGCGCCCCCTAATGGCGTAATTCACGCTGCCCGGCGTGCGCTGGGAAATATGATTTTTGCCGCATACGTATAAATCTGCAGTTTCCGGTAAAATATAGGCGTAATAAATTGCACTCGCAATGGAAATGACTCTGTTCCGAGCTGTGTCATATATTTTATGACAGTTTGAAGCCCGGGCTTCTATTATTATTATTCCCCCCCCCCCCTTTTTGTCACGGAGCAAATGGACCTCGAGAGTATATTTAGATGTATTTTCCTGGAGCACGCATGGGCAGAAAAGTGTCGATTTTGAAAGATTATCGTTTAGAAAGCTTTCAAACAAACAAACAAAAAACTGAAATAGAAGAAATGTTTTCGCGATTACAGAATATGAATCAACATCAGCTGGGCGATTTAATGGTTGCAGATGAAAATTTTGTTCAACCGGGACTTGAACTGCGATTTGTTGCTTTTTGTGATGTGTGACGTAAACATTCGCTATTCGCGATGGCTTCTCGGATCGATCCAAACTTCCGTATGTCATACATTACCACCTGCCGGGATCGAGTTGATTTCCTCCACCTATTTCCACATGTTACCGTTAAATCTTGCAGATGGTTCCTTCAATGCCGCCCGCGGTGGCCAAGGGGACTGAGGCACTCCAGTCACGGTCTGCACGGCCACTACGGTCGGGGGTTCGAATCCCCCCTCGGGCATGGATATTTGTGCCGTCCTTAGTCTTAGGTAGTTCATAAGTAGTTTGTAAGCTTAGGGACTGATGACCCCAGAGTTAAGTCCCATAAGTTCTACAAACATTTGATTTGAATTTGGTTCCTTCAATAAACACGGTCACTGCACATTGTAGAAAAATACTTTCCTGTTAAAGTAGCACTGAAAAATTTATCAAGTCTCATTTTCGTCGCCATATAAACTTGATTGTTCTACTTGACTATATTATAGGACTATATGGATATATGAACTATACAGATATTAAACATTTAGAATCCAATAGTAACTTATATTTACAATAATTTAATTCTGGAAATTTGATGTTCAAATAAATATCTGAATTTATAAATTCAATTGCTAAGTACGGACACATAAGGAAAATAATCCGTTACATAGGCGCTTTACAGCAGTCCCTATAACAATTTCCAAAAGGTTTCTTCCACGCCTCTTCAGTCTTCCAAGCGACAGTAGCTACAGCAAGGGAACGACAGTGGATTATTATAAACTCTTTTCCAGAGGAAGAGACGTGGGCGATGTTCTGCAGCCGTGCTGAATATTCACATATATTACGACGTCTTTCGATTGCTGCTGCTGTTGAAGGATGAACTATCGTTGCGTAACACATGAAATACAAACATTTGCGGGTTAGAAACAAGCATGACATATCTGTTAAAGCACGACAGTCGGTCTTTAAAACATAACTAGAAATCAGAAGATATCGCAGTTTGAGAAATATCTGTGCACTGTGGATTACTGCACTTGACACTAACGGAAGCTCCTACGCATTAGAGACACAATTACAAAATGTATGTTTCGAGATAGAAAGTTCTAAAGCTTAACAGTAGAAAATGATATTAAGGATCTGTCTTAGATGTTATGTGTACAACAGTTTTTCTTCCTTAATATCATAAACATGTCATGGACTGTTAAGAAAAAATGTCTTGTACATAAAAGAAGAAATATACGTATCCAGACTGAAACTTCCACTCTGCAACGGAGTATGCACTTATAGGAAACTTCCTGGCAGTTTAAAATTGTGTGCCGGAACCGGGACTCGAACCTGAAAGCTTTGCCTTTCGCGGGCAAGTGCTCTACCACTTTTATTTATTTATATGCTAGCTTAAACCCGCGGCTCCACTCGCGTGTTGGTTGATTATGATAGATAAGCTATCTTCCAGTAGTGTGCTATGAGACTGGCTTTGAAGGATGAAATGAATTACAATACCTTCTTTAGAAATAAACATTTTTAATCAAGATTCAAGTAAAAAATAAAATTACTCGTATGCTTATCCTTAGAGAAAGAGCTGAAGACATTGTAGCACGCATACACCAAAGATATGGTCTGTAGCATCACGTTTCGCTGTATGTAACCTCCTTGCTATAGAGTCGCAAACGTCATCGCTGAATTGCAGTCCGATTTTTTTTTAAAGTAATTTGACGACTTTCAATCACCATATATTCCATCCCCTTACAGCTATCGGCATGGAACTGCCATGGTGTACAACAGGAGACTTCGGACATCAATTACACACAGATCGTTAATCTATGAAATGCCAAAATGCTGCTTCAATTTATAGATGTTAAAAAACTGTTTATTATCGCAATAGGCCTATTTCGGCCTATAAAATATAAAATACACAATAAAAAATTCAAGAACACTAGCCAATAAAATAAAATATATAAAAATCCCACAAAACGCTAAATTTGTGTCATTTGACATTACCAATCTCTATACCAACATACCAAACCAGGAAACAATAACCATCATTGAAGAAAACTTACTAAAGTATAGGAAAATACCAATCACAGGAATTTATGAAATTATTGATTTACTAAAATTGGTATTAAAACAAAATTACTTTGAATTCAACAATGATATATATACCCAAAAAGATGGAGTTGCAATGGGATGTAGCATAGCAGGAACCATAGCTGATATCTTTTTAAATACATTGGAAGAAAAATTCTTCAACTCTAATCACCCAATAATAAATAAAATAATATACTATTACCGCTATGTAGACGATACCCTCCTATTAATAGTTGGATCACAAACTGATATACAACAACTATATACAATAATGAACAACCTACATACTAAAATCAAATTTACCATGGAGCCAGAAAACGATAAAACCATAAATTTCTTGGACCTAACAATTAGGAATAAGAACAATGTACATAAATGTGACATATATAGAAAACCAACAACTTCAGATAATATTATCAATTCAAATTCTTGCTATCCCAAAGCACAAAAACATGCATATTTTAACACTATGATCAATAGACTAATAAACCTACCATTAGAAGAAACAGTTATAAATAAAGAGCGTTCAATACTAACCTATATAGCCCACAAAAATGATTTTAATCCAAGTATAGTAAAGAAACTATATGACAAACACACGAAACACAAATCCAATAAAATTCTAAATGACATTAAGCTATTGAAAGATACGTCCTTAAAACAAAAAAATAAATACGTACCACACATTTATATAGGACGAACGTCGGATGAGCTGAACGCATTACTAAAAAATACTACGGTCAGATTTGCCTACAGAACTACACATAACATAAAAACCTTAATCCATTCCACTAAGACAAAAATACCAGTATACCAATTACCAGGCATATATAAAATTAACTGTAAGGATTGTCAGAAATTTTATATAGGACAAACTTGCAGAACTTTCGAAATTCGATACAAAGAACGTACAAGAAATTCCGAAAAAAATATTTCAGCTTTCTTTAATCATTTGAAAACAGAAAATCACGAAACCGATCGAATTACAGACGCAATGGAAATATTACATATCACACCAAAAGGTTATCATATGAACATCCTGGAAGAGATAGAAATTTATACACATTTGAAAGAAAGCCCTAACGAAATTTTAAATGAACAAACCGAACTACAACACAAACATTATATAGACTACTTTATTAAAATTTTCGAGTCGAGCTAAAACAAAGATATACATCATAATACCATAAAATAATAAAGATTACACCACACTATCAAAGATCACACTATATGCAGTCATAAACAAACTGTAACCATAGAGCATCGCTGGAGGATACGTCAAACTGACAGATTAGCTGTAAAGAATTAACACCTAATTTACGTAATATATATACCATCTAAAGAACATGTATACTGCAATCATTGCAGACATTATCAATTATACCTCCACGATGCAATATGGAAGTGAGTCTGAAATAATATGTCACGGAAAATGTATTAAAATTGTAAGTATCTTTATTTCACTCATTGGAATAATAAATATTTGTCCGCAGATAGCCTGATGATGGCCATAGAGCCGAAATAGGCCTATTGCTATAATTAACAGTTTTTTAACATCTATAAAGTGAAGCAGCATTTTGGCATTTCATAGATTAACAATATGTCCTTAAAAGACATACACAATGCTGCAGGCCCAAATGAAATGAAATTACACACAGATCATTCGTTTGCGTTCTCTACGTTTCGCTGCAGAGCGAAATATTAACACACACACACACACACATACACACACACACGAAGAATTTTATATACACCGATAACTTTCCATCCCAACATACTCCACACTTTTATCAACCCTCAAGCGACAATGCCATCAATAATACCATTTCCAAAGAGAAAATATAATTTTCGAATAGTAATTACTGTTCCGTATTTCGCGTTATATTCTTCAAATTACTAGATATTTATCAGATCGCTATACTGAACAGACATACACATTAGTGTATATATATATATATATATATATATATATATATATATATATATATATATATATGCCATAAAACCGTGCCTAAAGCCTTCCCCGGGTAGACATTAGTAACTGTACAAATTTTTAGCTCTTTATGTCTCGTGGCTCAGGCTTGATAAACGTACACCGAACAGACATACACATTTATAGATATAGATATATTTTTTTAAAGATCCAAAGGTCAAGAAAGTTTTAGACGACCAGTTGCATAAAAATGGTTTACATGCATAAACCTTGATCTAGGTTTCGGCAAAAGTAATTTTGCTTTCTTGAGAAGTATCACATTTAGCTCACATGAAAATAGTTGTTAAATAAAAAGTGGCTGACTCCATGTCATAGAATAAAAAAATTTAAAACATAAAAGTGTGGAGCACGGCCACACACAGGTCGAGTGAGCACTAAAGTGGCCGTGCTTAAGAAGGCAAAATTACTTTTGCCGAAACCTAGGTCAAGGTTTTTGCATGTAAACAATTTTTATGCAACTGGTCGACTGAAACTTTATTGACTTTTGGATCGCGTTCTACAGTTGCCAAACTACAGCCATGTTTAAAATTTAAGTTTTTTTTTTAATTTATTTACTGCTTTGGGCCTCCCATCTCCCCTTATAGCCCATCCATACTCTCTCCTGTAATGCCTTCCTCGGCGAGCAATCCAAGCTTTCATATCATATAATTTGTCATTTCGACATAGTTTTTATATGTGGAGCTGCTCTTTTTGACGAAAATTTACTGCTCTCACAGTGGTTCCGTTACCCATATCATGCCTGAACTTTATCTCCTTCTTTGATTACAGGTGGTCTTTATCAATGAACTTCTCTTAACATTGAAAGTAACTGCCACGCAAGAACCACACGGATTTTTTATATTTATTAAGTACTGACCAGGAATTTGATTAAAGAAACGAATATGAAACATAAAAATGAAGTAAACGAGTCAGATGTCTCTTCTGTAGCATATCCTTTGTCCTACTTTGACATTTGATGACGAAAATAAATTTTTCGCTGTAGCGTGATTAACAGAAAAGTTTCTCCTAACTAAATAGAAAAAATAAAAAATACAATAATAAAAAAAATAATACAAAAAATATTTCTGTGCTCATTCTTTTTTCTCTACATCCTCTTGACCGCTTATGAACTGTTTGTTTCAGGGTTTTTTCCGGAATCCGTTGGCGACATGCTCTTTCTGGGTTCTATTGAGGCTTTCACGGCTACCGTAGCGGCCTCGGGGCCCAACAAGTCCCCACCGTACTTCGCCCTGAACAGCGATCACCTACTTTGACGTGCCTCTATTAGCTTTATTCATTGATTGTGGTAATCTTCCTACGCCCTCTTTCTCGAAGAGAATCTTCAACATCTTTCCAATATTTTGTTTCATATCTGTTTTCCGGAATATTTTGTAATATCCTTGTCGCTGAAAATCTTTGAAATCCTCGACAGTGCCAGTCCCTTTCTTGTTAGTTGCGTGGTGAATAAAATTCCCCATTAACCACAAAATAGCATTATTTTTTGGCAGGAAAATGTATCTTGTCTGGGAAGAAAATAAGATTTAAAGTGTATTTCTCTTCCGTCGCTTCTCTTAAGGAACGATATTTGTTTCCTAAGTTCCTGCCATATTGCACTGAATTCTAAACATACGAATCTATGTCCCAAGGTATCAACTGCGTCGCATTATGCGCATCTGTTTGTATCGCAACGTCCGATTGCATATAACCTCTCATTGGTACTAACAATATTTGTTGACAACTCTATACCACGCTACCTGTATTTCTAATGGAAACAGTTTATTGTTCACATTTTTCCAAATGACTTTCCAATTCCTGTTTGGAAACTTGATCTCCATTCTGTTTTTATTCTCGTTTGATTTTAATCTGTCGATAATATAGTGGTAGTTTCTGTTCTTTCTGTCCAACACATTAAACCTCATGTAGCTTAATTCTAAATAATAGAGTCTAATGTATTTCATTTTATAATTGATTTTGGTGATATCGACTGGCGGCTGCAAGCTTTCAGGTTGAAATAATTTGAATAATAGCGCTGTTATGCCGTCTGGGTGACTTGCAATAAGTTGCAGGGATCTCTTTATGAATAGTGCCGTTGTTTTCCTCTGAATGTCAGTAAGTGCGAGTCCACCCTCTTCCGTTTTCAGAGTTATATTTTTCCAAAGCTACTCTAAAAATCTGTCGTTGCCAATATATATCGACATATTATGGTTGTCATGATTGCCTTTGCTATTTGTTTTGGACTAGGCAGAACTTGTCCTATGCTTGTAGTTTTTTATGATTTTAATTTTCTGCTTGAAATTCAGATCTCTAATGTCGTGAAATTTAAAAATACTTCGAATATAATCAAATACTGCTTTCCAGTTAGCGGCAACCATCCGAAGGTGGCAGCTGTATAGGGTTACCCCCAAAGCTGTATCATTCTCTACACAATGTGCCCAAGGTGCCTGTATATTGGTGAGGCCATTGATATTCATAAAAGCACTCTTTGTGTCAATACTTTCGGCGCCTGTTGCTCTGCAGTATAGTTGGAAGTTAACTGTAAGTTTCTTAATATCATCAGTGCTTCTTATTATGACACCTACATCATCGGCGTATGGATTAATAACTTTTTTTCATTCCCGATATTAAGATTCCCTCTATTTCTTTATTCAGTCCTCTTAAAAGCGGTTCTTGCCTTTTGGAAGTAGCACTGTGAAGCTCTGTTTTAAATCTGCTGGGACAGCCTATCCCTTTAAGGTTTCGTTAATAATTTCAGTGAACGTACTGCCAATACGCTTTATAAAACTCGAGAGGCAGACCATCGGAGCCTGGTGACTCTCTTACAGGAGAAGTCTTAATTATATTCAAAACTTCTTCTTCTCTTATATCTTCTTTAATATGGTCATTATCCTCTTTTGTGATGGTGTCCTGAAGTTCATATCCAGATAAAATATCCCTTATGACCTTCTCCTCGATTCTGTTTTCAGTATAGAGTGCAATATAAAATCGATAGGCTTCATTGTTAATGACTTTTTGAGTTGACATGAAGCTGTTGTACTCTGCTCTAAGATCCGCAATATAAGTTCGTCTCCTTTGTTGCTTCTTAACCACAGTCTGAGTCTGGGATTTGATTTTCAGACCGTCAGTCTGTGACCGTTTTAGCCTTATTAGTTCAGCTTTGGTCCTCTTTATTTGCAGAAAGATGTCTTGTGACATCGGTTGCTCATAGAATTCACGTAAGCAGGTATAGTGAAACTCTACAGTATACCGCAAACACCTCGCTCTCTCTTTCCCGTAATCTATCAAAGTGCCTCTCAGCCGTTTCTTTGCAACAGCGCTCCACCATTCTGTACTGGATTTGTATTTATAAAGAGGCCCACCACGTCTCTGCTAAGTGGTCAGCGAGAGCATTTTCTTGCAACATGTTAATATTCAGTTTCCATACAGGCCTACCCCAGTACGTCCTCTGTCTCATTAGCCGTATACTGCTCTTTACCGCTTGGTGATCATAAAAGATGGCAGGTATCACTTCAATTGCCTCCACTTTATTTTCTGAGGTCCAGGATACGTAAATCATATCTATTCGACTATGAGATGTGTTGGTTATATAAGTAAACTTTACGATGGTGGGATACTTTTTCTCCCAGGCGTCCTTCCATTTCATATTCATAACTAGTCTCTCCAGTTCTCTTCATTTATTAAAACTTGGTCTTTGGTCCTTTTCGCGTAGTACACAATTCCAGTCATCATCAATTACAACGTCGACAGGATTAAAATAGAGCAATGGTAAAATATCAATTTTATAAAAAGAAGCCCTTTCCGGTTTGGCACTGTTTCCGGATGGGGCATAGATGTTGATAAAAGTTGTATTAAAATTTTGCATTTGATGCCCCTCCCAGATTCTAAAAGAACAACGTCTTTCATTTCTATCCCTTTCCTTACAAGAATAGCTGTCCCACAACTGTTGTCAGGGGCTACGTTTACAATTTTTTTGTAACCGGCAACATAGAGATCTCTGACTTCCACCTCTCGTAGCAGAGTCTTATATCTGATTCGATGTTCTAAGACTGTATAGTACTACATAAGTATTATGTATTTTTTGCATGTAGCTTTTCAATCTTCTGTTAATGGCTAAAAGTGAAGAAACTGGAAGAGGCTAAATTTAATAAAAATATCGTGCAGCTGTCAGTGCTAGGACCTTTTTTTATCTATTTGTTACATTAATGCTCCAGGTCTAATTGATCACTGAGTTTTAATAAATAAAATCTACTGGAAAAGTTTTTTTATCTCACATGCAAAATCTCCTGAAATAGCTCGATAAACTCACTGGAGCTTTATATTGCCTTTATAAATTTTCTTGTGTGAGGCTACTTTACCTTATTGATCATATTAATATTCACCACATACCGTTTTGTAAGCATTTTGGTATGCAATATCTTGTATTGATCTTTTTTTGCCTATTTCATTTCTGTATATATAGTTATGGACCACTCTATACTTAAAATTTCCAAGTGCAGTTTTTAAATATCTGATAATTCTTCTACCATGTTTTCCAGTTCCCCATGAAACATATTGCTTTCCTTTTCTTGACTCACTACCATAGGGGAGTGACGTACATATTATATAATAATCAGCTGAAACTTACCCAATAAGATATTTCATAAAGAAATTTGGATGTCGCCAGATAGGAAAACCGAAAACCTAATTCAATACCTCCCGGTAAACATAAAGTATACGAAGCATGTAGAAGATGTAAGATCATACAGAGCAGTAGAACTCTACGTACTTGTACCGAAGATAAAACTATAATTGCAATCCTGGAGAAAACAAATAAACTAACAGCAAATAGTTTAAGTCGATAAACCGTATGAGGCGAAGATATGCCACAAATACCAGGTGGCTGTATGGACTACAAATGATGTCTTAAGGAAACATGGAAATGGTATCAAACATCATTACCTAACTTTCAGGAAGGAGGCGGTCTAATTGAGTTAATCAACAACTCCATTAATGGAATGTAGTCAAGAACACTTTTTGTAGTCATTTATTTTTTGACTACCGGGTTCACGGAACTAATTCGCCATATGCAGATCAAAATATTGGTCATTCACATGCACATCTTTGGAGTAATATTACATATTTAAGTGTAAAAACTACACGAAGTCGAGCTGGCTGGGAGTACCGTTGTCATGGCTTCCAGTTGTTACTACCTGTCAATGAATCGTGATTATTCGATTCACTAGCGGCGGGTCGTATGTATTCACTAGTTCAGTGAATCCCCTGGAAGAAAATTCTCGTATCAGATCATTTCATCTGCATTTTCAAATTTTTTTGTCGCATGAGAAACTTGTACAGATAACACGAGAACTTGTCATTGCATTGCCCATGCAATACTGAACCTCCCGAGTGATCCTATGGGCGTTCCATCGGCAGAGTGGAGCGAAGGGATTCTTCGCTAGTAACATGCGCGTTTGCGCTGGCGAAGACACCACTGTGCTACGGTACACGGACTACGCGCACTCTAACCGAAATGTATGAATTGGACGGAACGCAAGACAATGTAGCATGGTCCCCCAACCTCACCTTGCGCAAGCGCACTGAAGGCAACAACTGCGCACCACATTTGTTTTCGGCGAATTGAAGATAGAACGATAAAACGTAACGTTTGGTAAAATTTGTATAACTAAATGTCAACTAATGACGCATCGACTCTAAAAGTCTTCAGAATATGGTAAGTTCGATCATAATAATTTCAGTCTTCAGCCTCGGGAATGGCTGTGTGGTTAATGTGCAGAAAGAAGTGGAGAGTTCGCACCAGGTTACAAGCTACTGTGTTTCCTACGGTCCTGGCATCATATGAGTTTTTGTAACTAGCAATGACTTTTGTACTGCTAGTTATCGCAAATGTGTCGCCATTTTTCCGAATATGACATGACCTCGAGGGTCAATAGCGTTGTCATAAATATTTAGCTATTTGAGAAGAGGCACGTATGCTTACGGTGAAATGGGAGAGAAGGGGGAGGGGTAGATGCTAGTTATTTGGAAAGGTATATTTCATAATGCATTTCATAGTGCATGTGCCTACAACAGAAAGAAGAAAAAGCATTGAAAATGAAACTTTGGAAGGAAGCAGCACTGGAGGAGGTCTTACACAACTTTACATTTGGAACAGATTATTAGTAAATGCTTATACGGGGAAGAGTACGCATTGGTGGGAAGAGAATAGAACGCCTAAGATATGCTGATGACATGGTGTTACTAGAAGAAAGCGAGCGAGATGCAAATAGCGTGCCTAAAATATGTCAATGAGGTCTGCGTTTAATACGGAATGAATATAAACATAGTGCCTTGGTGGAATGACCGAATGCTCTTAGTCGCGTTGCTGTAGACCGCGCGTTGCTCCTTGTCGGAGGTTTGATTCCTCCTTTAGGCATGAGTGAGTGTGTGTGTGTTGTCCTTAGGTTAGTTTAAGTAGTTTGTAGGCCTAGGGACTTAATAACCACAGTAGTTACGTTCCATGGATTACAAACATTTGAAGTTGAAACAATACAGCGACAAACAATAGTCAGGTTCAAATGTTCAAATGTTTGTAGAGTCTATGGGACTTAACTACGGGGTCATCAGTCCCTAAACTTACAAACTACTTATGAACTACTTACGAACTAGGACGGCACAAATATCCATGCCCGAGGGGGGATTCGAACCCCCGACCGTAGTGGCCGTGCAGACCGTGAGTGGAGCGCCTTAGTCCCCTCGGCCACCGCGGCCGGCCAATAGTCTGGTGATCGGAACATGAAGACTGGTAGGATTTAAGTTCGATCATATTGCCACAAACCAACTAATGAGATTTCAGTACGATCTCTGAAGATTTGTCCTCAAGAAGTAAGAAAATCACATTTGAATGGCAAAGGAGGTATTCAACAGAAAGAGATTATTATTATGTGGCAATCGTGATCAAGACATGAGGAAAGGGTTGGCAGGTGTATTGTTTGGGTTGTGGCACTCTATGGGGCAGATACATGGCCACTGAGACGAGGGGATGAAAAAAGGGTAGATGCATTTGAGATGTGGATGAGGAAGGGGAATATAGAGAATATTCTAGTTGGGAAGAATGAGCAACGAAAGAGTGTTGGTTGGTGAGAGGAGAAGACTGCTGCAGTTTATAAGAGAAAAGTTAGAGAATTGGATGCGATTTTGCTGAGAGGAGAGTGTAAAATAACAGATGCTTTAGAAGGACTGATTTGTGAGAGACGATTGAGAGAAATGAGAAAATACAAATCGATAGATGGCACAAAAATGTTCAAATGTTTGTACAGCTTATGGAACTTAACTACGAGGTCATCAGTCCTTAAACTTACAAACTACTTATGAACTAGCTAACACTAAGGACGGCACAATTATGCATGCCTAAGGGGATTCGAACTCCCGACTCTAGTGGCCGTGCACACCGTGACTGGCGCGCCTCAGTCCCCTCGGCCACCGCGGCCGGCGATAGATGACACAAGGGGGAGTGTAAAATAAGCAGATATGTAGACGAATCCGAAACTGTTAAAATCAGAAGCTGTTAAAATTGTTGTGTACCTAGTGGTGCAAATTGCTATGGTCATCAGTCCCTAGACTTACAAATAACTTAAAATGAATTAATCTAAGAACAACACACCCTTCCCCGAGGGAGGGCTCGAAACTCTGGAGGGAGCGACCGCACAGTTCGTAGCATTAAGCCATAGACAACACGGCTTATCTCGCGCGCCTATGAAGATATTAGAAGAAAGAACAGCATGGAGAGTTACTATATGAAAACCTGCCTCTGGGCAAAGAGAAATGACAACGCCACTGATTCCTTATCAAGCTGCTTAATATTTTGTCTGTCAAGGGTAAGTTCGCCCAATAAGAGAACTTCCTGAATTAGTAGATTGTAACATTTCTATACATCCATACACTATCACCCAAATAGTTCAGTCCCAAAAAAGCCATATCATTGGTATGATGTGACGTCACTACCTATAAAAACATTCCAATCAGCTGTATTAGCTGTGATGCCTTTACTGAAAATAGTTTATAGATGATTCATACTGTACCTTAACTCTTAAGTTTACGAACCTATAGCAACGTAATAACCATACTATAATGGTACACTTAATCTACATACTATATAGATACAACACATACCGGATTTACCGGAGGGTGTGGCCAAGAAACTGCTACCTCAAGGTCCGGTACCGCCAAGACTTTATGGACTCCCTAAGGTTCACAAAGATGGGGTGCCGTTACTTCCCATTGTCAGTAACATCAGAGCACCTACATATTTGTTGGCCAAATACTTGACGGGAATATTAAGTCCTGATGTGGGTAAATGCCTTCATCACATGCGTAATTCCGTGGATTTTGTTAAACGCCTTAACAGCTTCAGGCTGGTTGAGTCAGATATCATGGTGAGTTTTGACGTCGTTTCGTCGTTTACGAGGGTGCCCCTTCGAGAGTCACTAGATTTGATTGGTCACAAGTTTGACGAGAAGACCACCAAACTTTTTAGGCATGTCTTGACCTCCACGTATTTTCTTTTCAATGGAGAATACTACGAACAAAACGGAGGGAGTCGCCATGGGTAGCCCACTCTCCCCTGTGGTCGCAAATTTGTACATGGAGAATTTCGAGGAGGAAGCCCTGACATTATCTGAATGGAAACCTACTTGCCTTTTCCGTTACGTGGACGACACTTTCGTCATCTGGCCACATGGTATGGATAAACTCCTTGACTTCCTTACACATCTGAACTCAATACACCCAACATCAAATTCACTATGGAGACTGAAACGGAAGGTAAATTGCCGTTCCTTGACATCTTGGTCAAGAGAAGAGCTGATGGCACCCTGAATCATAGTATATATCGGAAGACACGCAGACAGCTGTCACCACCCTTCACAGAGGAATGGGGTACTTAAAACTCTAGTACATAGAGCGCGCACTATCTCCGACGCAGAGAGTCTACCCCAGGAATTAGAACACCTGAGAACTGTATTTCGAAAAAATGGGTACTCAGAGTGGCAGATTCAGCATTGAACATTGTTTGTCGGAGAATCATGCGATGGAGTATGAACGCACTAGGATTCTGGTACAGACGTCGAGATACTGGGACTGCGTCGTTAGAGAGGCCATTGAAATTCGCACAAGTGACGACCTCATAAACTGTGACTGTGGCTATAATCTTAGCAAAGCTGGAAACCAGCGATTGGTTTAATTAAGTGTAAATCTAGCAAACGTAACGTAGTGACGACCACGGCGGACAGAGCCCTCACATCGACGTCATCTCAGACGCCGTTGCAATCGGTTCCACTGAGCGACCGCGGAGGGGTCGATACGCGGGCGAAGGGTATTTAAATCGACCGCTACCGGGCTAGAACCCAGTTCCCTTCGAGCAGCCGTAGCGTGCGGATCTCCGTGCTGGCGCGTTTCCAGGAGCTCAGTCCGTCAGCTCACCTGATGATGGCGACATGTATGATCGCCGAAATATTGTGCCCTTTGGACACTAGAGACCGGCAGTACACTCGTGGATATTTTGATGAACAACACATACCTGCTTACTTAAGTTTTGAAATTACATGATGCAACTCATGTTGAATTATGACGTAAATCGGGAAACGTTACATATAAAAATATCTCAGGGAAACCTATTGTCCCAATATAACCGTTAGGATAATAAATCACACTCTCACAAACATAAGTAATGCATAACACACAATAAAGTGCCAAGTACTTATATGTAATACAACTTTTCAAATTCATATAAAATCCACCAAAATACACTTGCCAAAATAACACAAATCTGAACTATCATGTAAGGTAACAAATATTATACCCCTCCTGATTAAACAAAACGACGCCATTAACCTCAGTCAAATAAATATCTTGCCTACTATCCAATTTAAAATTCATTTATGATTACATAGTACAACACACAACAGAGTATAATAAGAAACTGAAATAGTTAATTTATAGAAATGATTTGTGTACATGTTATTTAATGTTTAACAGACTGAAAAAAAGTTTCATAATGTAAAAGTTTAGTTGATTTATGTTGTGAAAGGAGTCGGAAGGGATCAAATAGTCTTGTTTGTCACTGTGTGCCATGATTTAGAGCGAAGTGGTTGGGTGGAAAGCTTTTGGAAAGAAAAGAAAAAAAAAGTTTGTAAATCTATCGGTCCAAACCGCGTGGTCATCAGTCAGTAGCGTACAAACTTCTTAAACGAAGAAAAAGAATGAAAAGTGAAGCGTTATTAATTCATCTCCTGGAAAACTCCAAACTGCACTGAGAATAACAACGCAGGACTTCGAGACTTTACCAGCCTAAATAACTGCTTAAAAAATAATAATAAATAAATAAAAATAAAAATGAGGAATTGATGAAGTTTAGTTTTATTTAATTTTTGTTTTTGGGCTCTTTTTCTGTCACTCAAGCCTACTAGTAACCTGGCAGCTGAGGAAGAGCAATGTGACAAGATATCTGAGGATCTACAGGAAATCGAAAGACGTGATGCCAAATATTCGGCTATGGAGAGTTTCCAACAAATAGGTTACTGCAATAGTTTTATTAATCTCTCGCCAATGAGTCACTCCACACATTTACCGGCCTTTAAATTCGGTAGAAAAATATACTGTTCTGGTCTGATACCCAATTTTAAATCAGCTTCAATTATTGCTGTGTGTGGCTAGTTTCCTCGGCCGTGGAATACGTAGCAGATAATTTCCGGAGGGGCGCTCCGTCCGCCTCTCGGCAGGTAGGCTGCGCCTCCACTGCGGTGACGTGTCCGCGGCAGGCCATTAGGAGCCGCTCGGCGCAGCCCGGCTGGCGACTGCAGCGCGCCTCGCGGCCAGATACGGCGGCTATCGGCGACGGCCGCTGCCGGCCGCCGATAAGAGTTTATATTGCGCCGGCTGTGTCTGGCGGTGATACAGCGGGCAGTGCATCAAAATAACGGCCGCATTAGGCTAAGCCCGGCCTGCAATCTGAACGCCGCGCCCGTCCGCCGCCTATCGCCGGACAAGCCGACCAGAAAAACATCGCCGCGCGGCACGCGTATCTGCCGCCGACAACCCAGTGCGTGCAGTACCTCCCGGCGCCTGCCTCCCACACTCCGCAAACGGCACTGCAACATTTCCTCTCTCGTACGTCCTCCCCATTCTTTATCACGAAGACTAAATTATTTCATAAAGTGACAGCAAAAATGGCAAGACCAAGTAGAAGTTGTCCGCTATTTAGTGGTGGCGCTTCACGAAAACTAGGCCTCGGCGAACTTGTCTTTGGCAGACCCCTTTCATTTTTTGCAGTAACGAAGAAAATGTTAATGAACTGAATTAATCATCAATAATCATTATACTAAAATTTTATTATAGAATTATTATTGCAGTCACAAAAATTTACAATAAAGAAAGACAAATTAAAATAGCGAAACTTTTTGCCTCACGGAATTTTTTTGAACATCACATCTTAACTAATACCAGCCGCTATTTCGGCTTCAGTTGATAGTACTGACAACGCAGACAGTCTTTCTTGGCTCATTGTGCTTCTCCAGTTAGTCTTAATCAATTTTAATTTTGAGAAGCTTCTCTCGGCCGAAGCTGTACTGACTGGAACTGTGAGCATGATTCTGATGGTTACATAAACATTTGGATATACTTCTTCCAAATTGTTTTTTTTAAATGTACTGAAGAAGTTGTTTTGCAAGTATTTAACTAAAAATCGCATTACTGCTGCACTCATACGGAAATAAATACGGACAATTAAATAGCTGCCGGCCGGGAATGGCCGAGCTCACTAAGGCGTCATACCACGGTGAACGAGATCGCTCCCGTCGGGTATTGAATCCCACTCTTGGGTATGGATGTTGTATCCGTCCTTTGGTTAAGCTAGTAAAGTTAGATATAAGTTGTTGCAACATAACGTAGCAGTTGAAAAGCGCCGTTAAACATCAAAAATAAGAAAAAAGAAAAACAGCTATAATTTTAACAGTGTTTTGCGATGCCCCCACAGGCGCGAGGCCGTCGGCGGTGGCCGACGCTAAGCGCTGCCCCTGGCGCTATTGGCGAACGTTGTTTAGCAGCTTTCTAAATACATTCGTCTATGGCGTCTGTACACTGGTCAAAACAATTAGGGGATCACTTCAGATATCTAGGATTTGAAGATGGATCGACGCCTTTCTGTCTGTTGTATGGAGTGGAAACAACAACATTACGGCAACCGATATAGTGGTAATAACAGGAAGTTGATGGAAAGGGGAGAGGAGGGCGTTGCTGGAGACTTGTGTTTACTCTACTAAAATGTTCAAATGATTGTATAGCTTATGGGACTCAACTACGGGGTCATTAGTCCCTAAACCTACAAACTATTTATGAAATAGCTAATACTAAGGACGGCACAAACATCCATGCCCTAGGGGGGATTCGATCCCCCGACCGTAGTGGCAGTGCGGAGTGTGACTGGCGCGCCGCAGACCGCTCGGCCACCGCGGACGGCTTACTCTACTAAATAAATTACACAGGTAGTAGGATTCAGATAGAGTATTGAGTAGGTAGTGTAATTCAGAAAAATAGTGATTTACAAGAAGCTATGCCGCGACGTAGTAGCCGAGCGCATTGAGGCGTAATGATCCGATATGCAAGGCCGTTATCCGTCGGAGGTTCGAATCCTACATCAGGAATGGATGTTTGTGATGTTTTTAGTATAAAGTTTACAAGTACTTTGTAAGTTTAGGGACTGATGACTCCGCATTTAAGTCCCATGAGCTTAACAAACACTTGAACTACAAGAAACTATGGCATGGAGAACCATAGGAAGGTAAGAAGCGAAACACACAGGCACGTGACTACAGCTATTGGAACACTGGTGGCTGGTGCTTCTGGTGACTGGGGGTTCACTTCTTTCAGTGCCGGATCCACAACACCCGGTCGGCGCGTTGATGATGTTTCGGCGCCGCCCCCCCCCCCACCACCTCTTAGAGTGGTGCCGCCCGGTTTGCCATCCCCCCCCCCCTCTTTAGAAATATGTTCCTTAAAAGATCTACAGAATGTCTTACCTTGGTTTGTTTATGCTTGCTTTAACTCGAGCTGAGACTTCGGCCTACCAAGCTACTTTATTTCACACACTTTTGTTGCAAGCTTATAAAGCTAAGTAATTTGTTTCTAAAGGATACTGAATGTTGTTCATTTATCTTTGATAATATACACAAAGAAAATATGATTATTCACCTGAACACTAAAAGACAGTAAGTTACTGATTACAATGTTAAGTGACTGTAACAACATGAATTGGTTACGATGAAGAGACAAGATGCCTTCGGATCACGTAACACTGTAAGCAGCACCCCTTCCTAAGCATACACATTTGCAAAGGCTCCTCTCCCACAAGTTCTTTCAAACAGTTAAATATTTGGTACAACGGCAATATAAATGCCATTTACCCTCAAAATCGCGACATATTTTCAAAACGTCAAAAGATTTGTGACAGTAACAATAGCAAAATCATTACTGTTCTCTAATCTGTAAAAAAACAAGATTGTGTATAAAAATATTGTTTGCAGTCGGTATCTAACCTAACACCTTCGACGGCACAGCGCGATGCCACTAACCACACGGCTATTCTTGCTAGGTGGAGAGTAGTGACTTCATTATTAGTCAAGATCTTTAATTTATAGTTACAATATATTCTACCAATTATGATCATGTTTTGATGAATCTTCGATGCACCAAAAACAAATATAAAGGGCGGATGTTACTTTCGAGGAGGATTTGCGCATGCGCAAGGTGAGGTGCGCAGTTGCCCCATTGCTTTGGAACCATTCGTGCGTAACTGCCAGAGCTCGAGCAGCCAGGAGCTGGTCTCTCTACCAGCTCCAACGCCATGGTTAAAAGCGGCCATTCCCCTCACCCCTCCCTGCCGCGGGAGCGCTCTTATGCTGCCTCCGGGGGGTTCAGAAGAGAATTTGAACCTCAGCCGCGCCACCCCTACAGTAAGCGGCCGCGCTACGACTCGTATACGCGCTATCTCCGCGACGTAAAATGTTTCTCACGCGATAAAAATACTTTTAAAATGTATATAAAATGATCTGATAAAAAAACGAAACGAAGAGTGACAGTTTAAACACATATTTTATTTATTTATTCGCTTTTTTTTCACGCTGAGCTTTTTTCTGGTGCTTCACTGAACGAATTAACTGATAGGACGCACCGCCACTGTATTGGCCCCAAAGTGTGATTACCAGACCCTGGACGTGATTACAGACAACTGTAGACGTTATGTATACGAAGGGTAGGGCAAGGTCGTCAACGCTTTCACATCACCGAGAGATGACGGTTATCTCTGGTTACTATCCCGTCAAGACAGGAGGCTAAATGCAACTGAGCTGCAACGCACCCTCCAGGCAGCAACAGGACGCGCAGAGGTCTATCGCGTATGCTCTATTAAAACCACGCCACCGATTAGCCCGCAGAAACTAGGCGGAGGAAGATCAGGATTGGAATCGTAACGAATGTCGCCGTGTTCTGTTCACAGAGAGTCAAGATTTCGTGTTCAGACGGACAACCATCATTTCCTGTCCTGTATAGAACGTGGAACTCGGAACAGTCTACTTATGTGCAGGAAACATCACCATATAGTGGTGGTGGAAGAATGGTGTATGCAGGACTCAGTTTTGGCGGACGTTAGGAGCTCTGTGTCCTTCAGAATGGCGCTTTGGCTGCTCAGGCGTTCCTTCTAGCACGTGCGATGGAAGCATTATAATTCAAAAGTAAGGGTGTAAGTAATGCCACATATCTACGAAGACATATTGCAAGAAAATCCGAATAAAATGGAAGCAAATATAAATATGGCAAACACAATGCCTAAAGTAAACTCCGTCCGACAGGCCTCGAGAGGCCGCCGTGTCATCCTCTGCCCGAAGGCATCAACGGATGCGGTGTGGAGGGGGGCGTGGTCAGCGCCCCGCACTCAGTCTTCGTGACCGGAGCCGCTACTCCTCAATCAAGTAGCTCCTCAGTTAGCCTCACAAGGGCTGAGTGAACCCCACTTGCCAAAAACGCTCGGCAGACCTGGATGGTTACCCATCCAAGTGTGAGACAAGCCCGACGTCCGTGATCTAGCGGGAACCGGTGTGTCCACTACGGCACGGCCGTTGGTAAATACAGATGCCTCCCACAGAAAAATAATAAGAAATGAACAGAAGCAGATGTGTCAACATGAGAAACTTCGGTGGAATTTGGTACTGAGCAGCGAAGGAAATGATGAAAGATGAGAGCTCCATATAGAAGAAGAAGGCAAATGAATATCGCCCCTAATTTGCGATTGGAGAGGTGATTTCCTGTCAGGAAAGACACAGTTTGTAGTAATCGATGGTAAAGCATCGACTACAACAGAGGTGACATCCGACATTCCACAGGGGCATTCCAGGGGCACTTATATGTGATTTGCAGAGTATCCCATGTAGATTTAGATGTAGATGAATATTTAGTTGAATATGTACTTCCCACCCCAAACACAGTCAATTGTCAACTCCACCCGCCATTTTGCCAAGAATCAAACTTCCCACCCAAAACACAGTCAGCTGTCTACTCCATTGGCCTTCTTTTTTTTTTTTACAGTTCATAGTTTACTCTAAAGTTTCTATTTTACTTCTCTAAACCACTGATGAAGACACCAATAAATGTAAGTTGAACATAGTTCAATAGCAAACTAATAAAAAGGCACACACACAGAGACGACATTCACAGAAAATTAAGTAGTAGATCTAACCATAAGAATAACTTAAAGAAACAGATCAAATATTTCGACAATAAACAGTTTTGTATGTAATTTCCATATGATTGTAGATGACAAACTGTAAACGAAGACCTACAGGGATGATGTAGGAAAACTGACTGGTCCAACATGTAAAACAAGGCATAAATACATATATAAAATTTTTGTATATAATTCTAAGTAGTGGGATGAGCTTGTAAGAACCTGCATAAACAAAATGTGTTTCCTTTGTTCAATTTGAAAGCAATTAAGAAAGACCCACTGAAGATGCGACAACTGAAACGAAACATGTATGGGCATACAAAAACAAAACACCAGTGTTTTGCCCAAGACGGATTCTTATACAGAAGCAACTAAATATATTATGAAGCAAAAAAGAGGGCTTGAATATCAACGTGATTAAGGCAAATGAACTTCAAGAATTTATTGTAAGTATTGAAAGATGTATCCAAAGATGATATAGGAGTTATACTGCTAGAAGGAAAGAGCTAAGTCGGAAAAATAGCCACTGAAGATCCAACGATAGCAGAACTATTCCGGCTGCTATCCAAGTATTTGAGACAGATGAAATAACTTAAGACTTCAAGAACTATGTAATTATACCAATTACAAAGACATAAGTAATTATATGTTTAAATATGCAGAAGTCATGGTTGTAAAATAGCAATATGAGTTCTTTACAGAGGAATAGTAACGTACAGTAACTAACCTAAACGAAAATCATATTGCATTACGGGGAAATGTAGCATGACGTGAAGAAATTCTGATCCTGTGACTTCTGTTTCAGCATCAATTAAGGCAAGGCAAACTTCATTTTGAAGCTTTTGCAGAATTTGAGAAAGCTTTTGAAATGTTGACTGGATTACACACTGTAGAATTCTGGGGGAGTGAGGAGCAAAACACAAGCAGCAAGCGGTTAAATACGACTTGCATAGCAGCCAGTCGGCGGGCATAAGAATAGAGGTGCATCGAAGAGATAAATGTTTCTGAAGGAAGTTAGACAGGATTGCAGATTACTCTAAACGTTATTCGATTTTTACATTAAGCAAGCAGTGAAGGACAGAAAAGAAAAATTTGGAAAAGTAATTAAAGTTAATGGAGAAAGAAAGAAATGCTTTGTGATTTGTTGATGACAGTACAACTCTTTCACAGACAACAAATGACTTTTAAAATCAGTTAAGCGTAATGGATTGTGCCTTACAAGGAGAGACATATAAAAAAGAAAAACAAAGGCAATGGTGTACACGAATGAAACTAAGCGATGCTGAGGGAATTACATTTTGAAACGAACAATAAATCTGTTAGACTATATGTGTTATCGGCACAGCATAATATGATGAATGAAGTAAAGAGACTATAAAATGTATACTGGAAGCAGCAAGCATTTCTTAAGAGAAATTTTTGTATACAGTATAAATTGATATATGTATTAGGGGTTTCTTGAAGGGTAGAACTATTTGTAAAAGTGAAAACATGAATAGGGAGAGATCAAAATTCTAATGTTTGTATAGCTTATGGGACTTAACTACGAGGTCATCAGTCCCTAAACTTACAAATTACTTATGAACTAGCTAATCCTAAGGACGGCACAAATATCCATGCCCGAGGGGGATTCGAACCCCCGACCGTAGTGACAATACGGAGAGAAATGGGAATTTTGAAGTATTGGGTTACAGAATAACTTCTGAAATATACTTTTACAGAAGAATGTTGAAAGTTAGGTAGCTAAATTGGACAACAAATGAAAATATAAAGCTACTGAAACCAATAGGAGGAATAGAAATGTGTAGTAAAATTTCACAAGGGTAATGAATATGTTTACAGGACACATATATAGCTATGGATGAATAGTTAATTATTGTCGGAGGAGGTGTTAGTTGAGAATGCTATAGGGTGAGGCAATTATAAAGGGCTCAAGACACTTGCAGAAGAGGTATAATCATGAAAACTACTTAAAAGTACCCTCAAAGTGAAAACAAGAGGAACAACAACCGAAACCTTCATTGATTCTCTCCCTAAACCCTCAGTTATCTTCTATGCTGTTTCCTGTCTCTGAAGTAATACAAATACACTTATTTGGTTATATCAGTAATGTATGGATATCAGTTATCTATATGATTTTAGCTACTCGGAAGTAACCGAGCGGTCTGGAGCGCCATGTTATGGATCGCGCGGCCGCCCGCGTAGGAGGTTCGAATCCTCCCTCTGGTATGGATGTGTGTGTTGTCCTTAGGTTAGTTTAACTTTGTTTTAGTAGTTTGTATGTCTAGGGATTGATGACCAAAGTCGTTTGGTCCCATAGAATTATAAACATTTGAGCATTTTCGATCTGTATGCTTCCAGTTACATTCAGTTTCTTTCTGTTACATACTTCAAACCACAGTGAAAAAGCGATGCTATGAATACCACTCTGCGCACTGTTGTTGCAAAAACTAACCTTAACAATACCTTCAGGACGTTATCAGAACGTTATGTAGGCGTCTGAAGTATATTTATTGCTTCTGTCTTGATAGGAGAGTATACAATTTTTTTTTCTTGGCTACGAAAGTCAAGGAATTTCAGCCGAGTCCAGCACTGGCAACATGGGCTACTTGTCATTCCAAAAATGGCCTTCATCGGGTCGAGACCGGTAAATGGAAACTGTTAATATTTGCGGTCACGACTGTTTTTTGTAATATTAATCATACCAAATAGATCGCTTTATTTTCTCCTCTGACGATGTTGTCAAAATTTAAAAGGAATTTCAACTTCCCAATTATTATATTTCCTTGTGTTTTTACACCTATATGTTGGTATGGCGTCATATGTTCACAACGTAAATATAACATCACCGACAGTTAAAATTAATGTTGTAAGCATAATGTAGACAAGATGTAGCCCTCGGTTGTCTGGTGGGAATGTTAGATTCAAAAAAAGTGGCTGCTTTCAACTTGCTCCCCCTGTAGAAGTGGCGATCAACATCTCACCTGTACTTCTACTGCTGCCTGTCTGTGGCTGGCATCGAACTCCGTCTCTTCTAGCAGGGTTTCAGTGGTATTGATATTAGTTATAGGACAGCAGTGGAGGAATTACAGACCAAGTAAGCAAACAGGTTTACCTGGTACAATAGTCTGTATTGTTCCTTTAACCCTCCGTCGGGCGCACCTCCAGATGAAACAAAATCAGGCGCACCCGGCCTGAGAGGCCACCCACATATTTTGTGGACTAGCTCCGTCATGTTAAATCAAAGTGCGTGTTGGCTAGTCTTGAAGAGGATCTAAAGGAAGGAATTACAGCAAACTTGAAGCATAATAATGGATTTATTGAATACAATACACCTTAAACTAAAGTGACCAAAATTACCAATTTCCCACAAAGAGCATTAAAAATTGGTCGAACAAACATCCATAAAAGTAATGAAGTTATTTTTAAAGGACATTAGGCAGTCTATTCTGTCATGGAATCATCTTTTCTCGCCACATTTGCAGCCAAAAACCGATGCTATAGCTCCCAAATCAACAGCTAAAACACAGGTATGGCACAGAACGTATATGTCGCTGAAGCAGATTGGTTGATGACAAGCTGAACATTCGTGATTCTTTATCCTCCTAACTCTTGTTTCAGCCACGCATGGTCGACGTTTTAGCCATTTGGGAGGTAATGTGGGAGAACTTTCCCGTTCCTTGTGGGGCAAAAATTTTTTTCAGTCGAGTTTGCAGCCTAATCGACATTCCACATATATTCATAGCATACACAGGCTAAATTGTCCAGTTAGAAGTTGATGACACAAGGTTTTGCAATTTGTAGCGTCATTAATTTGTAGCAATATCTTTTACACTGGATGTTGTGTAATAATGATGTGACTCTTCACACTATGAATAGTAGAAGGTATCTACTTAGACTACTTCGTCGTCTTATCGTTTCCAAAATAAAAACTCCTCACATATTTTCTTCTCTTCTTCATATTCCCGAGCTGTTCCCTAAACTTCCTGTTCAGTTGGTGAGTCCTCCTTGCCTTCTCCTACCTCATCCTGAGAGTGGGTGTCTCTCTCATCGACTAAATCTTCGAGCGCGGCTCGATCTTCAGCAGTTTCGTCCTCGAGGAGGCGCATTATTTCCACAAGATTATTGGCTTAGAGGCATAATATACATTTCTGGACATTTCAGCAGAAAATATGGATGTGATAACGTAGGAAAAGAAAGGAAAACTGAAATTAGAACTCGATCAGGCGCACTCAGTCTGAAGGGCCAGGGGCGTCGAAGTCTTCTTTTTTTCCGAAGGTAACGGTGAAAATCACAGAGGACAGACTTATTTTGATTGAAACGAAGTAATATAATAAAAATATATTGAAAAATCTCATCTTAAAAACTATAACGTAATCGGGCGCAGTCGGCCTGTGAGGCCCAAGGAGTTCCCCGTGAACCGCGTGGAAATCGATGGCAGCCTGTGGATCAGCACTGTGTGAGGTTCCCAAAGTTACGCGAGTAAACGGAGAGGCGGGCCGCTGGACCACCACTGTTAAGCACGGGAATCAGAAAAGTGTTTTGCTGGCCTGTGAGGCCGACTGCGCCCGACGGAGGGTTAAGCAAGGGGAATGTGAGGTAGGCAGTTACACATTAAAGACGGTTACTTCTGTAATAAAATATAGAAATAGCAACTAGTCTCGCTGCAGGACCAAGACACTATGTAAGTCAAGTAAAATCATTCAAACTGAAATAGCCCAACCCGTAGCAGAAAGAGAGAGCGCGGAGAAACATTACATATATTTGAAAGTTAACGGAACAGCCCAGGCAGGGGCAACAGTCCTATCGGTAACATTCCGTACACTTTAGCACGTTGATTGGCGAATGCGTTTACTCGTCCCGGCGGAAACATAACCGATAAATAGCGCACGACTGCTGGCTCAACTAGCACTGGCGTAGAACTGCGCACGACTGGGGCGTCGGGAGCGTCTCCCGTCATTTTTATGTCCGTCACTCCAGGACACTGTATCGCTCCGCCGAGAAGAAGTGGGGCTCCGCAGCCAACCTGACAACGCGTCTTCTGCGCCCTTCCCCAGGCTTGTGCGGGCAGAGTCGGCGCCCTAGACTAGCGGTTCTTCAGCCAAACGGCGTGAAGGCGTGTGTCTGTTCGCCGTTGGTGAGAAAAAAGTGAATTTAAACTAACGGCCTTTCAGGAGTACGCCATATTGCTTGATTTCCGTATTAATTAAATGGGACTTGATAAAATTATAAATTCTCCCCCAGTAGGGAGTCAAGGTGTCAGCCAAGCCCTTGGAGGTTCTTACTTGTCCGGGAAAATTCACTTTATGCGATTAAATTGGCAATTATACTACTTGTAAAGAAGTGTGTGGGGTAAAAATCTAGAGGGAGACCGAGAGGCGAATACAGTAAGCAGATTCAAAAGGATGTAGGCTGTCGTTCTTATTAGCAGATGAAGAGGCTTGCACAGGACAGGGTAACGTGGAGAGTTGCTTGAAACCAGTCTGAGAACTGAAGACCACAACAACAACAACAAACATAAATAACACATAAATAAATAAATCAGTCTTCGGAGTGAAGACCGCAACAGCAACAGGCATTTAAGTGAATTGCTATGTTTCTCTAACCGGTGCAGTGACAAAGAAGCGGAACTGATAAAAATAAATGTTCAAATGTATGTATAGCTTATGGGACTTAACTAAGGGGTCTTCAGTCCCTAAACTTACAAATCACTTATGAGCTAACTAAGACTAAGGACGGCACAAATATCCATGCCCGAGGGGGGATTCGAACCCCCGACCGTAGTGGCCGCGCAGACCGTGACTGGCGCGCCGCAGTCCCCTCGGCCACCGCGGCCGGCGCGGAACTGATAACCCAGCAGTTTACTCTCCTTTAAGCCCTTTTTAAACGATGAACGAAGGTGAACAAGATAGATAATAGTCTACTGAAGCGCTCCTAGCGTACTAGCCCTGAACTACAATCTCAAGCAAGATCTTGTGGCAGCGTGTTTAGACGATAAACGTAATCGAACAGTAATACCCCCTGTTGAATGTGAGGTTATTTCAGGCGATTTGCTATGTAGGAATTCATAGTTTAATACTGGAATTGAGGAAACAACGCTAAATGTTATTGACGGCCTAAGAAAAACTTGCAGTCTATTTTTTTGGTGAACTAAGTGAAACAACATTTCAAAACATTCATATCTATTTTCAATCGAAAAAATAAACTTATGAACACATCAAGCCATATTTATAACAGCGTAAATAGCCCTTCTTTACTTTATCTACTACGATTTGCCCACTGACATTTTTAATAACGTCAAGCACAACTGAATCTTTGTCTTTCATTGGGACTTAATTTTATTCAATTAAAATGCTATTTAATGAAAATTGCATCATCAAAGTACAATCTTATTCAAATAAACAATTGGCTTCAGTCTTTTCTGTTACGATATTACAAAACATAAACCATTTTTCGGTTTCTGATGTAGGCCTACGACCTCGCTTTTCGGTGGACAATAATTGAGATAAATATTTAAGTCGTCATGAAACATTTGCAATTTACCGCTAAACCAAAGAATAATAACAAACTAAAGATTAATAAGACAAATTTGCGTGCAAACCGTGTAATTATCGACTGCAATATCAAAATCGCCTGACGAAAATAGGTTAAATTCCGATGTCAGCAGACGACCGTTCAATCAAAACAATCTTCTCGAGAATGCTTAACGCGACGTTGACGTTAGGTGACGGTCTGGTGACGGACAGTGCGAATGCCGTCATTAGAAATACATTTTGTAATACATTCTGATCATAAACTTCGACATAACGCAAAATATACCTAAATACGAAGGAAAATGGCGGACGAACTGGAGCGGTGACGGCAGCTGACAGCTACTAGCTCGCGCATGCGCAGTGAACCCACTAGTACCGAATTTAGAACTCGTCCTATTTCTTTATCGCTATAATTATCGCGCTTCGATACTAGCGCGATCATACTAGTGCAGCCGTTCAAACAACTGACGGCCGCCATTAATGCAACTTGTTAACAATCTATTACAAGTTAGTTGATCGTTTAAAACGGGCTTTAAATACACAACAGAAACAACAACAGAGAAGCGACCTGGTCGCGGCGACGCGAGTCTTTTGGTGAGGCGGTGCCTTTGGTGGCGAGGTGTCTGCCGCCTGTGAGTGCTGGAGGGGAGGGGGAGGGGTGGGGAGGGCGGCCCTCGACAGCAGCGCGGTGACAAGCACCTCGAGGGCCCTCCTGGCCACGGGGAAAGCGAGCAGCGGCGCGCCGCTAGCGTGGCCCTTAATGCTCCAGTTTGCCTGCCTCCGCCTAGGGATGGAAACGATACATCGATGTTTTGAAAACATCCATGTTTCGTCCATAAACATCGATGTTTTCAACAGTGTTGTATCGCCGAAGCATCGACGACACAAGTCCAAAACTATCGACATCGTTCAAAATTCAAAATGTTTTCAAATGTTTGTAATTCTGTCGGACCAAACTGCGTGGTCATCAGTCCGTTACTTACAAACTACTTAACACTTTGAGTGCCAGCCATATATGCGAACCGACTTCCCCCAATGCCAGCCCATTTTCTTAGTCTCCTTCCCCCAGTGCCCGCCATTTTTACAGTATTTCGTCCTGTTGGTACAGATTCAGGAATAATCATTAATATATTTTTCTTGGTCAGGAATAAACCTTATTATTTCCTCTTCAAATACTTGCCCAGTACACTTCGCTGCTTTATAAACCTTCATCACAACAATCAAAACAAGAAACGCTGTTTTTGGGTAGGTAAAAAATTGTTTTTTTTCTCTTATTATAAACTATTTATTAATAAACATGGCAATGTTTATGTCATTATATGCAAATATCATGAATATTAAACATTAGCAAACGGCTTTTAGTGCAAATAGTTCTTTTTTGAGTGGTATAGCTGGAAGCACGGCTGGATACAAAACCCCACTTTGCATACTGCACACTGGAATGAAGTATCCTTCCTTCTGGCGACTTCTGCTTCTTTCTCGCCACTCTCTGAGCACACCCTACAAGTCTCTTGTGCCGTCTTCTTCCCTGGTGGAATGGGTATTCTTTCCAGGGAATGTGTTCCATCCAGTCGTGAAAGCGCAGCACCACTTGTACCAGGCTGAAAGTCGGCGGCACGTGGTGATGACAAGTCTTTGCATGCCGCAGTAATAAACTGGCTGCTAGAAATGTTTTTCTTTGTCACCTCAGTGTCTCGGCGTCGCTCAAAGGCCTGCTGCTTGACATGCTGCGTCTAACGCTCGCCCTGATGTCTCACAGTCAACTGACACAAACCCTTCTTTCGTAAAGTGAACAGTTTTGTGGCGCCTCCTAGTGGCAGAGATGTCTACTACAAGGGTTTGCCTCCCTTCTGATAACTGCCGTACGGATAATGATGCGCGCGAAAGCTAGAATTCGTTTGAGAACAGCCGTCCGTAATATTACGGGCGCGGCAGTTCTCGTAAAGACACAGAGAAAGTAATATTACGGGCGCGGCAATCTTCGAACAAACGACAGCAACTTAATATTACGGGCATGGCACTCTAAGTGTTAAACCTAGGTAAACTAACCTAAGGACAAACAAACACACCCATGCCCCAGGGAGGACTCGAACCTCCACGGCTAGCAACCACGCGCTCCGCAGCGAGTCGCTTTAGACCGCTCGGCTACTCCACCGCGGCGACATCGTTCAACATTTGATTGGCAACTCCATTATTACTATATTAGTTGCTCAGCCAGCGTCAGCTCAAGCTCGGTGCTCCTGCTGTCGTCGCTCGTCGCTGTTTTCATACTTTTGAAATAGCAGGCAAGTGAAATATGAAACAATCTAATGATTAATCTGATGTTTGTCCAACACGGGCTGCTGGCATTGCTGAGATTTCACCCTCCAACATCAGTGAAATCGAATATTTGACAGTGTTGCCCAGTCAGATTGATATCGTACTGTCAAAACGTCAGTTAAAACATCAAACAAAAGTCAACGAAAAATCCGAGACAAAAGCCAACAAGCCAAGTATAACATAGATTTTCATTTCAGCAAGGTACATGATTTGATAAACGTCATTGATGAATATTCATTTTAAAAATACATTATTAAGTAATAACTAAAAGATGCATAATGTTTAATTTTCTCCACGTCGACAGCCAAGAAAAATGCAATACGTCAACAAAACACATGTAATGAACAAATCGATGTAAATCCCAAATAAAATCAGCGCAATAGGCAGCGAAACCTTATTCCTAACTTCTTTTTCATTCTAATCTGCCATTTCCCTCTGTATTCGTAGCCTAGTGAAAGAACATAAATTAGACAGATACTTTCTGGCAACACAGCTTCATTTCAGTGTGTTTTTCCTAATATTCCTTAAACGTATGGAAACATCGGAAAAACATCGATGTATCGTTTTTCAGGAGCGATGTTTTTTTAACATCGATATTTTTCCGCAGGAACATCGATGTCTTAACATCGATGTTTTTATCAACGATGTTGCATCCCTACCTCCGCCTCCCACCGTGGCAACCGTCGCTTACGCGCCTCTCATGGTTCTGCTTACAGCAGTACCTTGGCGGTGATATCCCACCACTATAATGTATGAGCAAATGGAATAGCAGACCAAGAATGTGAGTGGATCGAGGCACTCCTAGCTAGCAGAACGTAGCCAGTCATTCTCAGCAGAAGACGAAGCAAATACTCTAGAACAGCCATACTCAACCTTTTTCCTCCTCGGGCCAAATTCTCGAAAGTGTTATCTCAAGTGGGACACAACTTTATCAGAGGACAAAATAACACTGTGAAATAACTACTCCATGATAAAACAAATGGGTGTAGTTATTTCACAGTGTTATTTTGTCCTCTGATAATGTTGTGTCCCACATGAGATAAAACGTTCGAGAATTTGGCCCGATGGGATTTAGAATGGATACTTCAGCCACCGAAAAGGACGCAATTGCTTAAATTCAGGGCACTGGATTCGTGGATTTCGCATCTCGTCCATTTTTATCAGCCAGTCATTAGAGGGGGAAACCACCGGGGCGGTACTCAACCTTGCTTTTATGAGTATGGCTGTTCTAGAGTATTTGCTTCTTCTTCTGTTGAGAATGACTGGCTACGTTCAGCTAGTTAGAAGTGCCTCAATCCACTCACATTCATGGTTTGCTATTCCATTTGCTCATACATTATAGTGACGGGATATCGCCGCCAAGGTATTGCTGTGAGCAGAACCATGAGAGGCGCGTAAGCGATGGGTGTCGTTAATTTATTTTTGTTGATCGGTAACAATGATTTAAATCATCTTCTTCAAAACGGTTTACGTCTTGACTTAGAAGAACATGTCAAAGAAAAAGTTTATTGTCGAGATATAAAATGAATAACATAGAATGGTCAACACTTTGAAAGTACGTCACCAAAATGGATCGTCATAATACTGAGGTCAGAAATAATCACACTGCCGCGGAGGAGTGGCCGTGCGGTCTAAAGCGCCTTGCTGCGGAGTACGCGGTTACTCGCCGTCGGGGGTTCGTGCACCACCACCTAGAGAGAAGGACGCGGCGCTCTCGTGTGACGTCAGGCAGAGTAGGTTCCGCGTTCATAGCTGACTGGCTCGCTGCTTCGGCATAGTGGGCCGTGCCCCAGCGGCCACCCAGTAAGCTATGCGCGTGCAACCTACTCTGCCTGACGTCACACGAGAGCGCCGCGGCCTTCTCTCTAGATGGTGTTGGTTCGCGTCCGCCCTCGGGCATGGGTGTCTGTGTTGTCTTTAGCTTTAAGTTACTTTGAGCAGTTTGTGAACTTAGGGACTGATAACCAGAGACGTTGAGCCCCATAAGACTTACAAACATTTGAACATTTTCGAAATAGTCACATTCTATCTTTTGATGTGTTATGGCGATTCATTTTGGTGAAGTGCTTTTTTTATTAGACATATTCTCGATGCACCTCGGTTGCACAGTGGTAGAGTGCTAGACTACAAATCCAAACGACGCGGGATCGATACCCGCCAGGTCCTAGGATTTTTATCTGACACTTTCCACTTCTTTCACCTCTGGCAGTATTGCTCACGTCGAAAATACCGAGTTGCACCTTGGTTCGGAACCCACGTTAAACTGTAGGTCCCCCTATACCTGGCTGGGTAAGTCATTTCGAAGGTCGGAGGATTGATTGATTGATTTTTCCAGGGAAGCCAAAACAGTCTTGGTCCAACCCGCCACTGCCCGCACCGAAACTAAGTTTATTGTGCGATATCGCTCCCTGTATACCTAGTAAAGCCAACCAATGCCCTTGAACAGTGCAAGGAGTCCCTTTACAAGTTCTTTATTAGACACAATTTCTTCGGGTCTGGTTGTCCCAAATATTCTGTGCCTTTTACTCTCCAATGCAATGCATTCGAAGATTAGATGTGATGCAGTTTCATCACCGTCATCACAGATCCTACATTTAGGGTCCTCTTCTGTTATTCCCATTGTCTGTAGGTGTTTTTTGAAATTCCCATGGCCTGCGAACAATCCAACCATGAGTCTAATCTCTCTCCTGTTCAGACCCAGGATTGCAGAGCTTCTTTTAAAACATGGCTTTGGCATCATTACCTTGCCACATTTTTGTTGATGGACTTTGGTCCAATATTCTACTTGCTGTCTTCTGAGCCAGTTACGTAGCTCCAATTTGGTCATTGCCTTGGTGATTGTCAGGACAGGTTCCGGTCCAATAAATGGAGTCTCTGCCCCCATCCTGGCTAATCTGTCGGCATGTTCGTTGCCACTGATCCCCGAGTGGCCAGGGACCCACAATAGGTTTACTCTATTGCTTCCCTCTAGCTCCACCAGAACCCTGTGACATTCTGCAACAATTTTAGACCTTGTTGCAGGAGCTGCCAGTGATCTCAGGGCTGCCTGGCTGTCTGAATGCTACGATCTTTGTAGCAAGGTCGGAGGAAGGCAACGGCATACCATCTCCCAACTGGACCATGCCTGTGGTGTTCAAACCAATCTTCGGATTGTTGACTGCTTCACCTTACCTTATTCTCCTAAGTGAAGACGTAAACCATTCTGAAGATGATGATTTAAATTACTGAAACCGATCAATGAAAATATATTTATTAGCGATCTTGGCATAACAGCCTATAGAAGGTATTCTTTAATTATGGTATAAGCAGATCGCTCTCCACTGGCGTAACATGCCAGTGAACTATGGTCTAGCTGCGCTGTGTTTACAGTGCCTAGCCGTGTATTGATGGGGCGGAGGCGGCGTTCATCTGGGCCGGCAGCCGCGGCAACAGTCCTCGTGGCCAAGTTGGCGTTCCTCAAGTGCCCTCCCCCACTTCAGCTTCACCCCTCATCACGCTGTTGGGGCGCCACTCGACTTCTTTGCTATTACTAATTAAAACTTGGTCTGTTCAGTTCGGCCGAGTGGCTTCGCTCCGCCGCGTCGGGGCGTCTCATCTCGTGTTCCGACCGACCAAAGCATCCCGCTACTTGGCGTTACACCACTGTTCGCTGCGTCTGCCAACAACAGCAAACACACTGTCATATTCTTAGCCATAAAATTATATCCAGAAATCTTTGCAGCTATCCCGGGAGGCTTCAGGTAACTTCAAATACAGTGACTCGCATAATTAATGGTACAGACATGTTGAACGATATATCCCTTTGTATTAGTGATTTTAGTAATTGAAAAACATGATAGAAATTAATTACAAGTATCTATAAGCAATTTGATAACTGAATATCAGTCTTACTTCTAAAGAACACAGAATAGAACAAAGTAAGTTGTAATATGCGGCTGTCTGATGATGATGCTATGGTGCATGGGAGGGTGTCGTCTGTAACTGACTGTAGTAGCATACAGGATGACTTAGACAAAATTTCTAGTTGGTGCGAAGATTGGCAGCTAGCTCTCAATGTGGAAAAATGTAAGGTGATGCGCATGAGTAGAAAAAACAATCCCATAATGTTCGAATACAGCATTAGTAGTGAGCTTCTTGATGCTGTTGCGTCATGCAAATATCTAGGCTAAACATTGCAGAGCGATATGAAATGGAACGAGCATGTAAGTACAGTTGTGAGTAAGGCGGACAGCCGACTTCGGTTTATTGGGAGAATTTTGGGAAGATGTACTTCACCTGTAAAGGAGACCGCGTATAAAACGCTTGTACGACCACGTCTTGAGTATTGCTCAAGTGTTTGGGACCCGCAGCAGATCAGTTTAAAGGAAGACATAGAGGCGGTTCAGAGACGAGCAGCTAGATTTGTTACCGGTAGGTTCGACCAATGCGCAAGTGTCACGGAAATGCTCCGGCAACTCAATTGGGAATCGCTGAAAGAAAGACGACGTTCTTTTCGTGAATTTCTGTTGAGTAAATCTAGAGGGCCGGAATTTGAAGCTGAGTGTAGTACAATCTTGCTGCCGCCTACTTACATTTCGCGTCAAGATCACAAAGACAAGATAAGAAAAATTAGGGCTCGTACGGAGGCATATAGGCATTCTTTTTTTCCTCGTTCAATTTGGGAATGGAATAGGAAAGGAAATGCCTAGTAGTAGTACAGTGTACTCTCCGCCACGCACCTTGCGGTGAATTGCGGAGTATGTATGTAGATGTAGATGTAGTACATACAAACAGAACAACTGAAGAGTCTGAAGAACGAAAAGTGCACTTCCGATAAAAATGAGTTGAAGATTTACGTGTTTATATAGCATTAAAATCAATGATATTTCAATTTTGTAATAATTCTGTCTCAGGCCATATTTTAACTAACAGAATATTTCCTTGAAACTGTGCGATATTGTACTTCACGCATTCTCTGGGAATTACTTCGAACAATTAATCCATGAGCCAACTAGAATTGTAAATGTATGTCAAAACGCACTTGATCTCTTAGCAACAAATATTCCTGAGCTCATAACGATTATCAAAACGGATGCAGGTATTAGCGAACACAGAGCTGTCGTAGGGAGGTTGAACATCGAAAGTCCCAAAGTTAGCAAAAATAGACGAAAAGTGTATTTGTTCAGGAAAGCAAATAGAAATGCAATACATTCGTTCCTAACACTAAATGTAAGTGTAGACCAGATGTGGCTCAAATTCAAAGAAGTGGTATCGACAGCAATTCAAAGTTTTATACCAAATAAATTAATAAAATAAGATGATCCTTCGTTCCCGAAACAGGTCAGGACACTGTTGCAAAAGCAACGGAAAAGGCATGCTCAATTTAAACGAACACAAAATCCCCAGGATTGGTGCTCCTACACTGAAGCTCGAAATTTAGCAAGGATATCAATGCGAAATGCCTACAATACTTTTCACAACGAAACTCTTTCATGAAATTTGACTGAAAACCCTAAGAGATTTTGGTCGTATGTTAAATATACTAGGGGCAAAACACAAACAATACCCTCACTACGTGATAGCAATGTTGATACTGCGGATGATAGCCCTACAAAAGTTTTGTGTCCCAACTTCGTCGCCGCTTTTGTGTCCCAGCCTCGTCGTAGGTGTCGGTGGCCGAGTGGAATGAGACAGACACGCTGGTGCAGGTACGGAGGGGAGCAGCCAGAAACTACAAACACTCGAGTAAATTAGAAAGAGATATATATTGCACAGAATGAAACAATACTTAACTTTTACATAGTACTGCAGAATGTTGATACATAGTTGTTAGAGGCCTGCCTAGTGCCTGTACAATAGCAAAGACTTCAATGGTGCCTATCTGATTACGAAGGTCCTAACTCGTTGCTATCTCCGTCCGAAGTGCCAGTCCTTCAGTCGTGGCCACGAGCGGAGTTGCAGCAGAGGGCGCTCGTGGCTGTCGTCGTGAGAACGCCGCGCCGTGCGTGCATGGCGGCGCGCGGCGAAAGCAGGTGGCGCGCACTTTGTACTTGTGCGACACCACACCCCTCCCCCCCCCCCAAACCGCCGCGCCGTTGTGGCGTAGGGCTGAGGGCCACGGCGACGGCACTGGGAGGAGGGCCTGGGCGGGGGCGTTACTGGTGGGACGGGCGTCGTAGCTGAGGCCGGGATCGAGACGCCGTCCGCGCCCCGGCATCCGCCTTGAGATCCTCCAGGGAACCCGCCGAAACCTGGGGAAGGGCGCCCGCCCCCGCCCAGAGGGAGCAGGTCATCTTCTTCTGAGGTGCGTGGCCCAAGCGGGGGGGGGGGGGGGGGCGCACTTTCCCGGAGTCCCTCTCGGTGACGCTGTCATCTGCGGCGGCGTCGCGTCGATCTCCATCGGGACGATCTCGTAGTCCGGGGACGAACGATGTGGTTGTGCTCCCTGGCGGTGAACTGGGTCTGGAATCAAGAAACCGGAGACAGGATCGCGCGGCCTATGCAGACGCAATTGGTTTGCGTGGCGCCGCAGCTCCGACCCTGTGGAAGAACGTACAACATACATATTGCTACCGAGCACGCGCTGAATGGTACCCGGCAACCAAGTCTTCTTGTTTCCAGCAAACACCCTGTACAGCACCGGCGTAGAAACCTGAAAACGCGTAGCGCCATACGAACCGACTCGGTGCGTGGGAGGCTGCAGCAGGTGAAGGAGAGTGCGGTGACGGCGGCCGTGTAGCAGCTCGGCAGGAGACGGGCCGTCACGTGGCATGCACCGATACGCAGACAGGAAAATTTGAAGTGCTTGCTGCCTGGAGTGCTGACCTTTCATCTTCTCCATGTGAGACTTGAATGTTCGAACGAAACGTTCTGCTTCACCATTGGACTGAGGGTGAAAAGGTGCAGTGGTAATATGCTGAATGCCATTCACACGACAAAACTGTTGAAATTCCGCACTAACAAACTGAGGTCCATTGTCACTGACGATAGTTTCAGGCAAGCCTTCGATGCAAAACACTGATGTTAAGGCACTGATTGTACTAGACGCCGTCGTTGAGTTCATGGCAATCACAAAAGGAAACTTGCTGAAAGCGTCTACAACAATTAACCATCGCGTATTACAGAAAGGTCCGGCAAAGTCAATGTGTAAACGTTGCCATGGTCCCTTAGGGCGTGGCCAGTCTGAAAAACGTTGCGGAGGAGCCGCCTGATGCTCCGCACAAACAGTACACTGTGACGTCATGTTCTCTATCTGAGCGTCCATACCAACCCAGGTACAATGACGTCTGGCCAGTTGCTTTGTCCTAACAATACCCCAATGTCCTTGATGCAGGAGGCGTAACACTTCTCGTTGCAGGGAACGAGGAACAATCACTCTTGCTTGGTCGTTGTCGGTATGCAACAACAGTACACCCTGACTTAAAGATAATGCATGACGTTGTGCAAAATAACGTCGAACCAGAGGCCGATCAATGTCTTTGGCTCTGGCAGGCCAACCAAAGCGAACAAAACGTGCTACCACACTTAAGTCTGCATCCGCAGCTGTTTCCTGTGCGACTCGACGAGAGTTCAAAGGGAAATCTGCGACAGCGGTAGCATCTCTGGAGTCTATCTGACAACATGCCATTTCCGAAGAATCAAACGACACATCCTGGCCAACCGGAAGTCGGGAAGGTGTGTCCGCGTTGGCGTGTTTAGTGGTAGGTCGGTACAAAATCTCATACTGATAATTTCACAATATCAAGGACCATCTCTGAAGCTTTTGTGCCGTTCGTGGCGGAATTGGCTTTGTGGGTGAGAACAACGACGTGAGAGGCTTGTGGTCTGTCAACAAATAGAATTTTCTGCCATAGAGATAATGATGAAACTTTGTGACGCCGTAAATGATTGCTAAGGCCTTCTTTTCTATCTGACTAATTCTGTTGCGTTGGCGTCAGTAGCTTGGATGCAAAGGCAATAGGACGATCGTGACATCCAATACGATGTGAGATTACAGCGCCCAGACCATACGACGAGGCGTCAACTGCTAACACTACAGGCTTCTGTGGGTCAAAGGGAATCAAACATGCATCACTGAGTAGTGCAGACTTTAATTTGTCAAAGGCAACCTGACAATCTTTAGACCATACAAAAGGAACATTCTTCCTACGTAAGTGATGCAGTGGAGCTGCAATCTGAGAGGCATTGGGAATAAACCTGAAATAATAGTTAAGCTTTCCCATCACTGCCTGCAATTCATGCACATTCTTAGGAGGAAGTAAGTCTTTGATTGCTCGAAGATGTGACTGTAAGGGATGAATTCCTTCGGCATTAATCACATGGCCTAGGTACTCTATTTCAGTTTGAAAAAACGAACACTTTGCTTTATTGCAACGTAGACCTGCTGCAGTCAAAACTTTGAAAAGGCACTCCAGGTTTGCTAAATGTTCGTCAACTGTACGTCCGGATACCACAATATCATCTAAATAGTTCGAGCAACACGGTACAGAAACTGTCAGCTGTTCCAAAAAGCGCTGAAAAATAGCGGGAGCGGAAGAACTGCCAAAGGGTAAGCGTTGAAATTGAAAAAGGCCCATGTGAGTATTAATGACGAAAAACTTTTTCGACTCGTCATCAAGTGGAATCTGTAAGTATGCCTCTGCTAAATCAATCTTGGAAAAGAAGCGAGACTGTCCTAATTTGTCCATCAGTTCCTCAGGTCTGGGCAGGGGATAAGTGTCGACAATTGTTTGACTGTTCACTGTTGATTTGAAGTCCGCACAGAGACGAAGTTTTCCTGACGGCTTGGGTATAATTACTATAGGCGAGGCCCACTGACTCGCAGAAACAGGAGAAATCACCCCACTATCTTGCCAACGTTTAAGTTCTTCGGCAACTGTATCACGCAAGGCGATAGGCACTGGTCTAGCTTTACGAAATTTTGGAACTGCAGATTCTTTTAAAGTTACATGTGCCACGAAGTCTTTTGCACAACCTAGTTCCGGCGAAAACAAGTCACTATATTTGTCACACAATGCATTGATTTTATCCTGAGGCACTATTGACGAAATTTGAAGCACATCTCTTTGAATTGATAAACCAAACAAGTCAAAAGCATCTAGTCCAAAAATGTTCTGTGTCGATTTGGCCTGAAGAACTACAAAAGCAACTGTTTTTGTTACACCTTGAAAAGAGGCGGGCAGGCTACACGTTCCTAGCACGGGAATATTTTGACCTGTGTACGCTGTTAACACTTGCTGTGACGGCGACAATTTTGGCGAACCCAGAAGTTCATAAGTATCTTTATTTATTAACGTGACAGCGGAACCAGTGTCGAGCTGAAATTGCACAGTCTTATTGTCAATGGAAAGATTCACAAAAAGTTTTTGCTTGCGGCGCTCGACAGGTGCGCGAATGTGGGCAACGTCTGCTACGGTTTGTTTACTGCGCTTGCGCGGGCCGCGTAGTGAAGGAAGCGGCGCAGACTCGGCACGCAGCGGATTAACAACACTGTCACTAGATGACACTACCGCCGGATCGGCGTCCGCGCAATGCGAGGCTACTACAGAGTCACTAACTACTGCACCACACTTTTGAGTAGCTACTTGATGTCTACTGTCACTAGCTACACAGTACTGGGCACTATTACAAGGAGCAGTTGCAGAAGGCACTATTTTCACTACAGGAATGCACTGTTCATAGTCATTTTGCTTGTCCCGAACCCTTTTCCGTTGCACTGTTTTACGCGCTTGTCGGCGCTTGCTACGTGGCGCACTATATAGTTTTGCCATAGGCGCAGAACTACTTTCTTGCAATTGAGATCCAAGGAAAGTAGTGTTCAATTCCACAGCCCGTATAACATTTACAGAATGAACTGTTCTCGCACTCTGCGAAGCACTGTTTCGAACGGTACTGTTCTTTGAGTTTTTAATTTGCATACACACAGACTGTACATGTCCTGATTTGCCACATTGATAACAGGTTGCGTTGCGACTAGGGCAATGAGCACGCTTGTGGCGAGACACACACTGGGGGCACGATTTACGTACATTTTTCTGAAATGAGCATTGGCGCCCGTTATTCAAATTACTGTGTCTAACACTACGGGGCGACCTTTGCGTCGCACTTTTACTTTGGCTACTGTTAACTGTCTGTTCAGCACGGCCGGTAGAAAAATAAGAATCACTAGTGCTATACTGAGAACTACGGCTAGGAAAGCGTCCGTTGCGGCGCACTGAATTTACACTGTGGCTTTGCATTTCTACGTCTCCTAAGTCAAAAGTATCATGCGCTTCTATAAGCTGCAGTACACTGTCTAATGAAGGGTCAGACTGTTTCAGAATTGCTGCTCTAATTCTGGGGTCCTGAATATCCTGCGTAATCGCATCCCTCAACATCACGTCACTATACGAAAGTCCACAAGAGCAAGTAAATTTACATTTGCGGGTTAATCCCTTCAATTCCGTAATCCACTCTTGGTGTGACTGTTCCGGTAATTTTTTCAGTCTGAAAAATCGGTACCGTGCAGCGGCTACAAGAACTTTTCTCTCATAATGAGCATTTAGTGCCTCTACTATTTGTTCAAAGTCTACATCACGAGGAGATGCTTGCGGAAAAAGTTTTTGCAATAATACGAAGGTCTGGGGGCCCACAGTCGATAAGAAAAGGTTTTTCACTCTCTGACCTGTAAGTTGATGAGCCGCGACGAGTTCTTGAAACTGTGCGAAATAGTCGCTCCATTCTTCCTCACGTTCGTTGTACTGGCGGAACGTCGGAAGCGGTGCGGCGGCAGGTGTGGGCTGCCGATGCGACGGCTGTTGTTGTTGGTTAGCTGCCTGCGCTGTGAGCTGGGACACAGCCTGGAGGAGCTGGGTTATTTGCGCCGTCTGTAACTGAATAATTTCCATTAAGTTTGGGTTCGGGGTAGTGGCCATGCTGACCGATTAGGCGCCGCGTATACAAGTAACTTATAACCAAAACACAAATGCAATATGAAAGAGGACGCTCTGCAACAAAAAAGTCCACAAACACGTAACTGAATATGTTCCCCCAAAAATCTTATAATAAGGGTGGGTGGGCAGGAGCAATTTTTGCGTGCTCCGACTGCTGCTGTCTGGCTGCTGCAAGCGGGCTGGTCCAAGGTTCTATCACTCCTCGTCGCCACTTTTGTGTCCCAACTTCGTCGCCGCTTTTGTGTCCCAGCCTCGTCGTAGGTGTCGGTGGCCGAGTGGAATGAGACCGACACGCTGGTGCAGGTACGGAGGGGAGCAGCCAGAAACTACAAACACTCGAGTAAATTAGAAAGAGATATATATTGCACAGAATGAAACAATACTTAACTTTTACATAGTACTGCTGAATGTTGATACATAGTTGTTAGAGGCCTGCCTAGTGCCTGTACAATAGCAAAGTCTTCAATGGTGCCTATCTGATTACGAAGGTCCTAACTCGTTGCTATCTCCGTCCGAAGTGCCAGTCCTTCAGTCGTGGCCACGAGCGGAGTTGCAGCAGAGGGCGCTCGTGGCTGTCGTCGTGAGAACGCCGCGCCGTGCGTGCATGGCGGCGCGCGGCGAAAGCAGGTGGCGCGCACTTTGTACTTGTGCGACACCACAAAAAGCAGAGTTACTAACCATACCTTTCAGAAACTCATTCTTCAAAGAAGACGAAACAATTATTCCAAATTTCAAATACAGACAGAGGCTAGAATGACTAACGTAGAAGTAGATATCATCTGAGTAGTCCAACAACTAAAATCACTTAACAAGAACAAGTCTTCTGGTCCGGACTGTATACCCATTAGATTTCTATCTTGTTATGCTGAAGAGATACTCCTTACTTAACAGCCATAAACAACCGCTCGCTCAAAGAAGGATCTGTACCAAAAGATTGGAAAGTTGCACAGGTCACACCTATATTCAAGAAAGGCAGTTGGAGTAACCCAATAAACTACAGGCCTATTTCAATGACGTCAATTTGCAGCAGGATTTTGGAAATATCCTGTATTCAAATATTATGAATTATCTCGAACAGAATGATCTATTGATATAAGGTCAACACGGATTTAGAAAATAACGTTCATGAGAAACTCAACTAGCTCTTTACTCACACGAAGTGATTGGTGCTATCGACAAGGACTCTCAAATTGATTCAGTATTTCTTGATTTCCAGAAGGCTTTTGATACCGTACCTTGCATACGGCTTTTAATCAAATTGTGTGGTAATCAAAATATCCACGGGTGTACTGCCGGTCTATAGTGTCCATCGGGCGGTTTACGCCCTTCTTCCATAAAATCGTGATATCTAAACTGACTATAATGAAAACTGAGCTGAAATATTTCTATTATTAATATTGTATTGCCTAGTTAAATCGCACATTAACAAAAAGTATACGTTCATGACTATACCAGTTCATGTTCCTTTTCAAATGCAGTACTTCAAGGTTTTCTCTCTCTAGAAGTTTTTTATACCAGCCTTTTACTGTATCAGGAAGGAAGCTTAGGAGCTCTTTAAAGTCCACACTTAGCTGCTGTTACAGTTGGTTACTCTATTAATAACAAAAAGGAAATATCTTCAGGCAGTCTTGTTGATTTCGGAATGAAAATAAATTGTAGAAAAACATCAAAATTTGATTTTTAAACACCGATTGTGCCATCACTGTAAAAGGACATCCTCACAAACAACGCCCACCAGAGTATTACCGAAAATTAGTGGATAGCATGCCAAGTCGTCTTAGTGAAGTAATTGAGATGAATGGAATGCCTATCACGTAATGAACTTTCTTTGGATCGTCAGTAGAAAGTCGTGTGTCTGGTTTTATTTTTGAATTTGTTAATTGATTGAGGAGTGTGAGGGACTATGGAGCGCTCAACTTAGGATCGCTTCATATTTCCGTTGATACAACACTGTTCTCAGCCAGAAAACGTTCTTGGACAGCCGGTATGCGGTACATGTCAATCCTATTTTCCTCCCCAAATCTTCTGATTATATCAGAAACACTTCAGCAATTTTTCAACAACTTTCGTCTTTGGATTGATGAACATTCACTAGCTGCCGCTGTTCGGATGTACGCTTATTTTCATTTTTGACCAGTCTTCACTTTAGATCTACACAGCGCACTGACTCAATGAATGTTTACGTAGCAGTGCAAAAGGCTTTTCTACGCACAACATCTGCGCGCCAACTGTTACAGCGTCCTTAATTTTTTTTGACGCAAGCTTACTGCGTTCTGTGGTTTCAGGGTCACCTGTTCTCTTCCGTTTTGTAAAAGAAAACATTTTACCGTAATTTAGAATCTGTCAGACTAGGGTATTAAAAACTAATTTGTGTGTACAATATTTCCCATAAAGCAAGTGGCCAGGATGGCTGGTTAATAAGTTTCCGAATAATAGCGTGAGTCACTGTAGATGAGTACTTCGGAGAGCTTTACAACACTTTCCTCTGTTAATATTTTGTAAGAAGTCATTTCAAATCTTCCCATATACATAGTCATGAGTTTTGGACATTACGACGTAAGAAATTCACCTGCATCCTCACGCTATATGACGCAGGGCCTCTAGTGTACCGTTATCACTCACTTCTACTCCAGTCGCGTATGCTTCTCTCTATCCCTGTGGTATTTTACTTTGGATGAAATATATGCTAGCGGAACTTTCACACAAGCCAGTACCACCATACAGGACGTCTCATTTGCAGCGTCTGGCACCGGTACTTGTGACACTTTATGCTCTTACTAATTGGCCTGTAGTTACGCGTGCTACTCTCCGTTGGATTTTCAGTTTGTCCTACATGGGACGGATCCCATCTGATGAGCAATACACAAGCATCGGCCGAACGAATGTTTAGTAACCAACTTCCGTTTTTTGACTGAGTACATTTCCTGAGGATTCTTTCAATGAATCACAGACTGGTATCTGCCATTTTAAATTGTTGTACCATTTCAAATCAAATGTTCAAATGTTTGTAAACGGGGTCATCAGTCCCTAAACTTACAAACTACTTATGAACTACTTACGAACTAGAACGGCACAAATATCCATGCCCGAGGGGGGATTCGAACCCCCAACCGAAGTGGCCGTGCAGCCAGTATTTGTCCTACTATTGCGTAGTAATATAGTGTAGACACAGCAAATTACACTTCTATATGTTGAGGGTCATGTGGCCGCGACATACTAGCCGTGTGCGTTGGGGCGCAGTGCTGTGGTGTGCGCGGTCGTTCGCCGTCGGGGGTTCGAGTCGCCCCCTCCCCCTCCCACGGGCATGGGTATTCGTGTTGTCCTTAGGTTAGTTTAACTTAGTTTAAGTAGTTTTGAAGTTACGGACTAATAACCACGCAGTTGAATCCGATCCGATAGATTTATGAACTTTTTTTTTTTTTTTTTTTTTGGGGGGGGGGGGGGGGGTTGTCAAATGTTCAAATGTTTGTATAGCTTACGGGACTTAACTACGGGGTCGTCAGTCCCTGAACTTATGAACTAACTAATACTAAGGACGGCACAAATATCCATGCCCGAGGGGGGATTCGAACCCCCGACCTTAGTGGCCATGCAGACCGTGACTGGAGCGCCTCAGTCCCCTCGGCCACCGCGGCCGGCGGTGCATCGTGCGTCGGTAAGATGTAGATAGACCTTCTGCATTTCAGTACCCTTATCCAGTGTTGTGGCATCTCGATATAATACAGTATCTTCCACGTAAATCCTTATTTAACTTTCGATCTTATCTAATAGGTCATTCGGTGTATCTGAAATGAATGTAGAAAATGAGAGGTCAGGTAAAGTGGGTTATAACAAGCATATTTCACATAGCATCCCATGTCCGCAAACGATAGCGCAAAGTAATAGGCGTCGTTGACATCTTCAAGCATCGCCAATAGGCAGGCACACATGCCATAGGAGTCATCAGAATAGAGGGCTTTCAGAGCAACGTCTTCGATGTATTTATAGCAGTATAAATGTCGGATCGGGTTAAAGTGTTATAACCTTCATTTGACAACAGTTACAAAAAGTGCCCGGAAGAACGCCCTCGTACTTGAATACACGCCGTGCAACGACGCTGCAGTGATTATCGCACTCTTTAAAACACTCTGGGCCTAGTGGATATTGCGACGGGTTTGCCATAACTCGCGCTATCGTCTCTTCATCACTCTCTATGGACGTTTCGAAGAAACAGATTTCGGATTGTCCCTGAAGAAGAATCAACGCCGGCCGCGGTGGCCGAGGGGAATGAGGCGCTCCAGTCACGGTCTGCACGGCCACTACGGTCGGGGGTTCTAATCCCCCCTCGGGCATGGATATTTGTGCCGTCCTTAGTCTTAGCTAGTTCATAAGTAGTTTGTAAGCTTAGGGACCGATGACCCCGTAGTTAAGTCCCGTAAGTTCTACAAACATTTGAACATTTTTGAAGAAATCAACGGGCATCAAGACGGGGAATATCAAGCCATGTCACCGGCCCTCTGCAATTGTTACAAAATTTTAACAAGAATTGTCTACAGAAGGATGGAAAGGCTGATAGATGATGACCTCGGGTAAGATGAGTTCGAATTCAGAAGAAATGTAGGAGCACGGGAGTCTATACTCACTTTGCGGCTTATATTAGAAGATATATTATGGAAATTCAAATCTAAATTTCTTGCTTTTGTAGATTTGGAGGAAGCTTTTGACAATGTTGATTGGAATACACTCTTTCAAATTCTAAAGTCAGTAAAGCTAAAATATACGGAACAGAAGGTTATTTACAACTTGTACGTTAGCGAAACAGCTGTTATTAGAGTCGAAGGGCATAAAAGTGTCGCAGTGGTTGGTAAGGGCGTAAGATTGGGCTGTTCTCTTTGTTCGATGTTATTGAATTTGTACATCGAATGGACACTTTCTAGACATCAAGGAAGCTTAAATTTAGCATTGGAGGGAAGTGTGTGGGGGCAAAATCGCGGAGGGAAACCAAGAGACGAATATAGTAAGCAGATTCAGATGGAGATGTGTAGCCGTTCTTATGAAGAGTTGAAATGGCTTGCTCAGGATAGAGTGCGCTGGAGAGCTACATCAAACCAGTATGCAGATCACAACAACAATTAAAGCTTTTTTCAGGTGGGTCTTCAGCATACATAAGTCAGCAAATGACGTTTATATATTTATTCCTTTTTGTTGCATCAATATTATTCTATCATTAGGTGTTACTTAATGACGACGATCTCGTTTCGGATTTTCGCCTTTCTCAAACGATGTTTCTCTCTTAGAATATAATGTCTTGGTGTAATTATTCCTACTGTTTTTGTGCTGATATTTTTTTTATATTACAAGGTGCGTCTGAAATATTCGCCGTATGTTCCATATTTTACAAACCGCGTTGGCGAAGATGAGGTGCTAGCGCAAATACATTGAGGTACACGGTAATAAGCGCCCCATTTCGTCGAAAGCACTGCAGTGAAGCGGTAATAAGGCTAGCAGGTTCAATGCGAAAACTTTTTTCTTGGCAACGCGTTGACATTAAGTTTTGTTTCAAATTAATCAAAATGGCGAATGAGATCCATGGGCTGTTAGCAGAAATGTCTGGTGGTGAAGCAGTGAGTAAATAGTGTGTGTCTGAGTGTTGGCGGAGATTCAGCAATGCGTACCTCAGTGCTTTGAACGATTCCACAAGAAGCGTTTTATGACAGTTTCCAACAGCTAGGCAACCTATGTCAGAATTATATGTAGCCAATAGCGATTATTTTTAAGGTCTGTAATTTTGCTTATATCTCTCGTTTCCAGGCCGCGGCGGAATAGCCGTGAGCACTAAGGCGCCTTGCTACGGTACGTGCGGCCATGCCACGTCGGAAGTTCGAATCTTCCCTCGGGCGTATGTGTGCGCGTTGTTCTTAGGATAAGTTAAAGAAATCTGTATGTTTAGGATCCGATGACCACTGTAGTTAGGTCCCATTACTTTACTAACATTTGAGCATCTTGCTTCCCATATCTGCTGAGACCAACCTCCATACTTTTCAGACGCACATTGTATTTTTCGTCCACGTTTATGGGACTCGGAACTGGGCCGCAAGTTCAGTAGTGTATAACCATATACTACGCTACTCCAGCATTAACCCTCATTACGGTTTCTCCCGCCTTTTGTCTGTTTTAGTGTTCTTTTGGGTTGGTTTTGTTTTTAAAAGAACTAAACTACGATAGTCGTCAGTCCCGCGTTCTTTTATTTCAGTATCTAGATTAATGCATTAGACCATTTTCGTGTACTACAATACGATAAGTTATCAGGCTTCGGTCGCACCCCAGTACTTTATCATTTTGTAGCGAGTGAAATGGCCTAAGGCCGAAATGTAATACAGTGAACTAAAGCAACAACAAATATGCCAAACAATGGAGAAACCTTTTACATTATTGCGGCTTTACAAAAAGCAAAAATCACAAATTAATTATGTTGTTTCACAAACTTACTTATACCTCACTTGTATTCTGTCAACGGAAATCTTTCTGAAGCTTTTATTTTTATTTTTATTTATTTTTTTCTTTTTCAATTTTCCTCGGGCCCACACAGGCAGATACTTTAGAAATTAGAAAAGTTCGTCAACCTGCTTATTCTCAACAGTTTGAACGGTATCACTAAGACCCGTCCTGAAAACTCAGCTTGTTCGTTGAAACTGCGTTATTCCTCCTTTGAGGTATTGTTATTGATGGTACTGGTGGTGTAACAGCTATGTCCCGTAGTCGGCAAGATTGTGCTACAGAAGCGCACAGCAAAAATAAATTGAAGCACTTCTTTAAATCCTGCAGACAGTATTGCAATTAAGGTGAAAAAGTTCTGAAATACGATTTATATTTCAGGCCAGTGTCGAGTACGACCGTATTATGAAACTGGGGTTACAACTTTAGATTTTAAATCACGTTTTGATGAGATATTAAGGACTATATATACACTAAATTTCGAATGACTCGTTGAATATTACTTGTAAAACACGTTGGGTGGGGTGGGGTGGTGGTGTACAGCAGTTCTTGCCAAATGCTGCTGATATATACTTTTAAGCACAGGGCAGAGTCACAGTCGAAAAGCCGCAGCACTGGAGAGCGAGGGGGGCCGTGTTAGCTGGAATATGTCTATAATACTGCGCGGCTTGTTGGAATTAAACTCGGATTTAGCACCAATTGCACAATTTATGTGACGGTCTTCTGGGAATAATCCAGGCCCAGTCCGTTGTCGGGTCGGTCCCGTTCTGTTAATAACAGAGCATTAATCGAGTGCCTCTCAGTACCCTCGGATTACAAGCGCGAAAACTTTATCAGTCTATTTTTCCAGTGAACACCGCAGAGTTTACTGGCAAAGACTGTCGAATTTTCATTACTTTTCACAGAAATGTGATTGGTATTTTTACTTTATACGGAGAAGGGCGTATTTAAACATTTTCCAATCGTGTCATAATTAATTACTGGCATCGATTAACGTACCAAGTACATCCGATATTGCGTCTTTTTCCTCACTAACTACGATAGTACGGGTGCTAGAAATGTCAAGTACTTTCAGTACTTCTATATGACATTATTATTTTTCTAGTTAGCTATTTCACTTACCATACGGGTTCCGAAGTAAGTTTGGAAAAGTCTGCATCTATATCTACATCTACATGGGATACTGTGCAAATCACATTTAAATACCTGGCAGAGGGTTCAAAAAACAATGTTCAAATGTTCGTATAGTCTATGGGACTTAACTACGGGGTCATCAGTCCCTAAACTTACCAACTACTTATGAACTACTTACGAACTAGGACGGCACAAATATCCATGCCCGAGGGGGGATTCGAACCCCCGACCGTAGTGGCCGTGCAGACCGTGACTGGAGCGCCTCAGTCTCCTCGGCCTCCGCGGCCGGGGCAGAGGGTCCATCGAACCACCTTTATACTATCATCTCCCATTCGACTCTCGAATAGCACGCGGGTAGAAAGAACACCCGAATCTCTCCGTTCGAGCTCTGAATTCTCGTATTTTATTCTGATTATAATTTCTACCTATGTAGGTGGGAGTCAACAATATATTTTCGCAGTCGGAGGAGAATGTTGGTGATTGTAGTTTCGTAAGTAGACCACGCCGCAGCGATAAGCGCCGTTGTTGCAGTGATTCCCATCCCAGATCCTGTATCATTTCCGTAACGCCGTGTCCCCTGTATCGTGACAATACAAAACGAGCTGCTCTTCTCTGGACTCTTTCGATGTCCTCCGTCAGACCCACCTGATAAGGGTCCCACACTGGACAGCAATACTCCAAAAAAGGACGGACAATCGTAGTGTATGAATACTCTTTGGTAGTTCTGTTGCATCTTTTAAGAGTTCTACCAATAAAACGCAGTCTGTGGTTCGCCTTCCCACGACATTATCTACGTGTTCTTTCCAGTTTAAGTCAGAAGTAATAGTAATTCCTAGATATTTTGTGAATTTGTCTTGTAAACAAAGTTTAACGGATTTCATTTCGTACTCATGTGGACGACTTCACACTTCGCTTTATTTAGGGTCAATTACCAAATTTTTTACCGTAGTCATATCTTATTTAGATGGTTCAGCAGTTGGATTTTTTTCTTCAGATGATTTTACTGGTCTATGTGCTTTTGCAGATTGGATATTTATAACTATCACAACGTGCACAAGTAAACATACTAGTATGTTCGTCAAGGCTAAGTGCGAAAATAAGATTCGCAATCTGGATAGGTCTTAGCCTAGTAATCTATGATGGACTACGGTTCTGACATGGGGGGACACAGGCTAACGATTGTGATTTCTGCCATGGCGGTCAGAATGGTGCTCCGCAATATCCCCCTGCAAACAGTAGGAGCTTGTAGAACCTCCCCGGGAGGAGCTCTCTTGGTGTCTATGGGCGTTAACTTGACGTGGGCGTCAGGCGTTGGATCTGCGCGTTGCGGTGTGTATGCTCTTCGGCGGTGGCTACGGCGGTGGCGGCGGCATATCCCACGCCTGCTCTGTGCTCCCCGGCTCTGCGGCTGTGGCGCGGCGGGACATCCGAGCCGGCCGCGGTGGCCGAGGTGACTGAGGCGCTCCAGTCACGGTCAGCACGACCACTACGCTCGGGGGTTCGAATCCCCCCTCGGGCATGGATATTTGTGCCGTCCTTAATAATAGCTAGTTCATAAGTAGTTTGTAAGTTTAGGGACTGATGACCCCGTAGTTAAGTCCCATAAGCTTAACAAGCATTTGAACATTTTTTTGAACGGGACATCCGAGCGAAGGCGTCACAGCCAAAGTGCTGCGTCTGCCGTGGCAGAAGCTGCCTGCACGTCCCCTCCCTTCTCCGCCGGCGGTAGTGATGGGAACAATCGAATGAAAACAATCGATTCATTCGATTGTTGGGAAAAATCGATCATTCGGTTGTAGTTTCTCGTATCGGTTGAATTATTCATTCATTCTTTTGAGTGAAACCAGTCGGTGGGACCAACCGAATGAAACAACCGATTCAATCGGTTGGACTATTCATTTGTTCTTTTGAGTGAAACCAGTCGGTGGGATCAACCGAATGAAAAAATCGACGCAGTCGGTTGGCCTAATCATTCCTTAATTTTGAGTGAAATCAGTCGGTCGGAGCAAGCGAATAAAATCGACACAGACGGTTGGACCACTCACTCCTTTTCTTTTGAGTTAAATCAGTCGATGGGACCAACCGAATTAAAAAATTGACACAGTACGTTGGCCTCTTCATTAGTTCTTTCTAGTGAAACCAGTCAGTGGGAGCAACTGAATGAAACAGTCAGTCGGTCGTAGTTTTACTATATTGGATTAAAATTCGTTAATTTTTTCGAATGAAAGTAGTCTGTGGGAACAATGAAAACATGCGAAACTTTTTCAGTTCTGTTCATTGGCTGAATTACTCATACTTTCTTTTCAAGTGAAAACAGTAAGTTTTGTCATATGGCTGGAGCAGGCCTGCGATCACTTTAATTGCCCACCCCAGACTTCAAAAACGCCGATCATCTAGGCCCGATCAGATTACTTTCGCAGACACCCACAATATGTAGAAGAAAAGTGACCAATGACAACGAAGTACCGCGGGGACACGAGAGGGGGTGCTGTCTCGCTCGCGTTTTCACTGCTGACAGCGGCAGCAGGCGCGCGACAAACTCCACACAGCAGTGTCTGGCGGGCGGTGCGTGCCATCGCCCATTGTTGTTGGTTTCTTACTGTCTCAATAAAGAATCGTGGAAACTACAGGGTGTTCCAAAATGATCTCTACAAGTTTAATCTCGCATACTGTATCTCCGAAGTGGGAACAGGTAGAAACCTGCGGTTTGCGGCTTCTTGTTCATACATATCTAAGGTTCCAGCAGTAGAAAGTTAAGTATGTTAACTTTGAGCATAGTTGCTAGATCCAAATTCGAAGATCACTAAAACATTACGTATTGTAAAAAAAGCCTTCATTAAAGTATTCTATTTCTTATAAAAATATTTCTGAAAATTAATTCTAATTTGAAGGAGTACGAGAAGACATACATTTATCAGTGCTGTAAATTTTCTTCGGCGTGTCTGTATTCGTCAACAGTATATGAAAACATTCATCTCAAGTTTAATAATTATTCACTCTTGTCATGCAGCGGTGGAGTAGCCGAGCGGTCTAAGGCACCTCGCTGCGGAGCGCGCTATTGCTCGCCGTCGGAGGTTCGAGTCTTCCCTGGAGCATGGGTGTGTATGTTGTCCTTAGGTTAGTTTACCTTAGTTTAAGTAGTTTGTAAGCTACGGACTGATGATCACGCAGTTTGGTCCGATAGATTTACAAACATTTCAACATTTGAACTCTTGTCACAGATATTTCTGTGGTTATCGGTGAAACGGTGTGGTGGTTTATTCCATCCCTCCGCCATGTTCCATACAAAATCTTAGATGAACAGTGAACCGCCACTTGTTTTGAAAGTCAAGTATGCAAAATTTTATCAAGATCGGAATAAAACTCTATATTGGCGCCAAAGTTTGGAATACCTTCTGTCATGCATCGAACTAAAGTAGATGTAGACAGTGACCATTCTCTTTCTTTGAAGGCGAAAAGTGAAATATATCATTAAAATTCGAATACAAACGGGATTTGTCGAAGTTAGTAGGTAAAGTACCCTCCGCCATGCACCTACGAAATTTATTGTACACAATTACCTTCGTCTTGTTTTAAAGGTCAAGTGTGCAAAATTTCATCAAGATCGCAGCCAAATTGTGGTTTTTGTCGAAGTCAGTATGTAAAGTACCCTCCGCCATGCACCGAATGAAATTTGATGTAGACAGTGACTTTCCTCTTGCTTTGGAGGTCAAGTGTGCAAAATTTCATCAAGATTGGAACGAAATTGTAGATTTGCATGCAATAGAAACACATACACGGACATAGTGCTATATATATAACACTTGCCTCTAAGAAAGTTTCATGCTGCATCACGGTTCATTTATATCCGAAACGACTGAAGGAGTATGCAAATAAAGTCACACAAAGTCGGCGAATTAATAAAAACATCCATATAACTTCAGAAACCGCAGAGACTTTTTCCAGCCGGTTGTATCGCTTCAAGTGAAACCACTCAATGCCGAGAACATTCATATAAAGGACAGAGACTTGTTTCATTCGGTGCTCGCGCATCGACTGAAACCACTCAAACCCACGGAATGAGTGAAAACATTCATATAATGGCTGCAACCGGCAGAGACTGGTTTCATTCGATTGTTTCGCATCGACTGAAACCACTCAAACCCCGACAGTAAGTGAAAACATTCATACGGCCACAGAGACTATTTTCATTCGGTTGTTTTATTCGACTGAAAAAAACCGACTGAACGAAAATTAAAAAAAAAAAAATTAAAAAAAAAAACGATTAACCAATCGGTTGTTAAAAACAGTCGGGTGTCCCATCACTAGCCGGCGGACCAAGGTCTCCTCTTCGGCGGTCTCTCCTCCTATCCCATTCCCCTTCCAACAACAGCTTCTCCTCGAATTTTGCTCAAAAAAATGTTCAAATGTTTGTAGAACTTATGGGACTTAACTACGGGGTCATCAGTTCCTAAGCTTACAAACTACTTATGAACTAGCTAAGACTAAGGACGGCACAAATATCCATGCCCGAGGGGGATTCGAACCCCCGACCGTAGTTGCCGTGCAGACCGTGACTGGAGCGCCTCAGTCCCCACGGCCACCGCGGCCGGCTCGAATTTTGCGTCTTTTTTGCTCTGTGATTGGTGGGTCGGTTTTACAATGTCGTCTAGTTGCTGATCGCCGTTTTCACGATCAGGCCTCTCAGTCCCCAGTGGAAATTTCCTGTGGGCTGGCACTTGCGAACCGGTGTCTTTCCCATGTTTCGAACGTGCAGTTTTTGCCTTCCGAATACCTTCTTGGCTGGAAAAACAGTTCTTTGTGGCAGCTGTCTGTATTAAGCCTCTCTGGTATGTCACTAATCAGCGTCCTTCTCCTTGGCCAGGAACCGTATTTTGGTGGAACCACTTGTTCTATAATGCAAGTCAGGCTTTCTCCCGCTCACGCACATATGCTTTCCAGATGGTTTAGTTGTCTGCTTCCTGTCTACTGGGTTCTCCACAGTTTATCTGCTTTCCATCGCTTTTTAAGAAAGTAGAAGGCATTTCTCAGCACACACGCTAGTGTGTTCATTTTGTTGTAAGGACTTATCTACCCTGCGTCCACTGTAGCACAGAGTAACATATACAGAGAAGAAACCTTCCTTACACTACTGTTCTACGCTACCCTCGTAGTTCCGTAAGATGCCAGCAGATGTCAGACGGTTCCCCTGCTTAGTACTGGTAGACCACACTAGAGGTGCTTCTGAGGGTGCCTCTCGCACACTGAGGGTAGCGTAGAGGGGAGGCTGAGGGGAGAGCTCGTGCCGCCTGTCACGAGGCCACGGCTGTGTCAAGTGTGTCAGCGTTCGAAGGGAAATGATGGTGGGGACAGCCGCTACCTGCCGCCTGCTGTAGCCAGTTTTAAAGAGCTGCTTCTAACCTCAGCTCTATCATGGGACATCATACGGAACTGCTTCTACACCCCACGCACCGCACCCTTGCGCGTGTGACCGGGCCCTTACGGAGGTTTCCCGTCTGTAAATATTTATCTGTCACTGTAGCCATGCTTGACATTTATCTGCACGCCCCTGAAAGTCAGGCTGGTTTTGCCGTGTACATTCTTACGAGAAAGCCACGGCAGTTCGCAAGGTTTCCGCCTGGAGTGGGAGAATGCGGCGTGGCAGCCGGCGGTAAAAGTGAAAGTATGGGGTGCCTCCTGCGGCTTCAGTCCTTCCCCAGACTGGCTGGACGCTGGAGAGGCGTGCGCGAATGCTTGCATCGGTAAAGTCGCTGAACGAAAGCGTCTCTGATCGAGAAATTACAAAAAAGGTGAACTTTACTTTATTAGCATAGCACTTGTCGCGCAAAATACATTTCTCTGTCGGAAAAAAATGTGATAATTGGATGTGTATTCCATTCCGTTATTGGTGTTATTGATCCTCCGCTGTTCCTTATTTACATAAACGATTTATGGGGAAATCTAAGTAACTCTCTTTGTTTGCAGATGACGCCGTCATTCACCGTCTAGTAAAATCATCTGAAGGTCAAAACCAACTACAGAACGATCTGAATAAGATATCAGTATGGTGTAAAAAATGGCAATTGACTCTAAACAATGAGAAGTGTGAAGTCGTCAACATGAGTACGAAAAGAAATCCGTTAAACTTTGTTTACAAGATAAACCAATCGAAAGTGAAGGCCATGAACTCTATAAAATACCAAGGAATTACTATTTCTTCAGACTTAAATTGGAAAGAACACATAGATAATGTCGTGGGAAAGGCAAACCAAAAACTGCGTTTTATTGGCAGAACCCATAAAAGATGCAACAGAACTAGTAAAGAGACTGCATACACTACGCTTGTCCGTCCTTTTATGGAGTATTGCTGCCCAGTGTGGAATCAGGTGGGTTTGACGAAGCACATCGAAAGATTCCGAAGAAGGGTAGCTCGTTTCTTGTTGTCACGTTACAGGGAACACAGAGTTATGGAAATGGTACAGAATCTGGGATGGGAATCATTTCAATAACGGCGCTTATCGCTGCGGCGTGGTCTACTTACGAACTCCAATTGCCAACATTCTCCTCCAAATGCGAAAATATGTTGTTGACTCCCAATTACATAGGTAGAAAAGATCATCAGAATAAAATACAGAGAAATTCAGATGTTCTTTCTTCCCTCGCGCAATTCGAGAATAGAATGGGAGTTAAATACTATAAAGGTGGTTCGATGAACCCTCTGCCAAGCACCTAAATGTGATTTGCAGTGCCAATAGCCAATTCTCACACCATAGTGATATCCTATTCAGATCGTTCTGCAGTTGGTTTTGATCTTCAAATGATTTTACTAGACGGTAAATGACGGCGTCATCTGCAAAGAGCTGCTTAGATTTCCTCCCAGTCGTTTATGTAAATAATCAACAGTTGATGACTTACCATCGATTACTACCAACTGTGTCCTCTCTGACAGTAAATCCCCTATCCAGTCGCAAATTTTGCGCGATATACCACGCAATTTGATTAAAAGCCTTTTGTGAGGTACGGTATCAAAAGCCTTCTGGAGATCAATCGATAACAGTCAGGTCTTCGTTTGAGTAAACAGCTAGTTGTGTTTCGCATGAACGATATTTTCTAAATCCGTGTTGACCTTTGGTCAATAGATCATTATGTTCGAGATAATTCATGATATTTGAATACAGAATATTTTCCAAAACCGTGCTGCAAACAGACGTCAATGAAACAGGCCTGTAGTTTAGTAGGTTACTACAGCAGCTTTTCTTGAATACAGGTGTAACCTGTGCAACATTCCATTCTTTTAGTACACATCTTTCTTCGAGCGAGCTGTTGTATGTGGCTGTTAATAAGGAACTATCGTTTCAGCATAAATAGAAATCTAATGTGTATACAGTTCGTACCAGAAGACTTCTTCTTGTTAAATTATTTAAGTTGCTTCACTACTCAACTCACAACTTCAACGTTACTCATTCTGGTCTCTGTTTGTTATTCGAAATCTAGATGATTGATTTTTTTCTTCTTTGGTGAATGAGTTTCGGAATACTGTGTTTAGTAACTCTGCTTTAGTAGCGATATCATCGGCATGATCGCCATTACTATCATGTAGTGAGGGTATTGTTTGTGTTTTGACCCTAGTATGTTTAACATATGACCGAAACCTCTTTGGGTTTTGAGTCAAATTTCGAGAAAGAGTGTATTTGTGGAAGGTATTGAAGGCATTTCGCATTGAAGTCCTCGCTAAATTTCGAGCTTCTGTGTAGGATGGTCAATTTCGGATGACTTGTCCTGACCTGTTTTTTTTTTTTTTTCTTTTATTAATTTATTTGGTATAAAACTGTCAGTTACTGTGTCTTTGAATTGGAGCCACATCTGGTCTACACTTACGTTTTGTGTTTGTAATCAGTGGAAACTGTCTTTCAAGAAGCAATTTAATGTATTTCTATCTTCTTTCCTGAACAAATATACTTTTCGTCTATTTTTGGTAACTTTGGGACTTGTTGCCATGACAGCTCTGTGTTCACTTACACCTGTACCCGTTTTGACGCTCGTTATGAGGTCAGGATTATTTGTTGCTAAGAGATCAAATTAGTTTTGACATCCATTTACAATTCTAGTTGGCTCATGACCTAATTGTTCGACGTTATTCTCAGAGAATGCGTTGAGTAGAATTTTGCACGATGTTTTATGCGTAACTTCTGATTTAGAATATAATTTCCCAAACAGATTGAGGGTAATTTGAAATCATTGCCTATTACTATTGTATGAGTCAGGTACGTGTTTGTAATTTGATACAGGTTTTCATTGAACCTTTCTGCTATTGTATCCTCGGAGTCGGGAGGCCGGTAAAAGAAACCAATTATTTTTACTACCTCTACCTATAACAACTCACAGGAACTATGAACATCAATTTCACTATATGATAGACTACTTTTGACGGCGCTGCTTGCACATAGTGAACTCCTGACCTCGGAACTCGGAACCCTACCACCCGATTTAAGAATACTGAGGTCTGATATACTCCTTTTATTTTTACAACTAACAAATGTCACATCGTTAGGTTCTCCTCAAAGATATTCTCTAAGTTCAATACGCCCCAGTTCTTCGAAAGCAGCTTTCCTTGCAATGATCCTATTTTCGGCGTAAGCACATCTACACGTTATTATCGTGTAATAATTGTAATGGGAAAAATCACTGCCCTTGGCCGTTGTAATAACTTCCTTACTGACGGTCACACTACGAAATGTGGAAGCGACCAGTGTGCAGATTTCTGGACACCGTCCACGGAATTCTGGGACCGGGTGGTATTGGTAAGGGGGCGGAGGGGGGGAGGAGGAGGAGGAGGAGGAGGAGGAGGAGACAGGCGCACCCGACCCTGCGGAGCAGATAAAATTGTGGCAAATTTCCAGCCACAGAGTAAAATATACAGAGGAGCAGCCCCCTCTAAACCACTGTCCTACGCTCCCCTCGTAGTTCCGTAAGATGCTAGCAGGTGTCAGGCGGATCGCTGGCTTAGGGTGCCTGTAGCATGTCAGAGGGTAGCATGGAGGGAGGCTGAGGGGAGAGCTCATGCCGCCTGCCATGAGGCCACGGCTGTGTCCAGCTTGCTGGCGTTTGAGGGGAGGTGGTGGTGGGGGGCAGCCGCTACCTGCCGCCTGCTCTGGCCAGTTTAAAGAGCTGCTTCTGACCGCAGCGCCATCATGGGACATCTTACGGAACTGCTGGAAACCCTCCCTCCCCGCACCCCTGAGCGTAGGACCGAGACCTTACGGAGGTTTCCCGTCTGTATATATTTTTTCTGTGGTCCAGCGTGGCAAGTGTCCGGTGAGGCAAGTGTCCGAACACCGGCGACATCAGCAGACCGGCACTTCTGTGGTTCCGCGAGGGATGGGGGTTGCTGGCGGCATGTTCAAAGGCATTCTGCCGACACCGCCTGGAGGGCGAGCGCTCACCGCCACCACACGTGGTGAAACCGCTCCGTCTGCAGAGGGACATATGTATTTGGGCTGGAAACGTCTGTGGCTGACCTGAGGTTAGGTAGTTTGTTTTGCCGCTACAGTGCTGTGTTGTGTAGGGAGGCTCTCTGGTCACGAAGCACCGGAGGGCACTGGAGTACAATGAGCTGAAGCAGTAAAAGTCGTGCGCTCGAGTTTCATCAGGGGATTCGAGAATCTGTACTTCGTCCTCAGAAATATATGTGTGTTGTTCTTTCTTCCTCTTCTCTCGCTGTTCCTTAGGTTTCTCTTGCTGGGCGAGCGTCTGCGAATGTTTGTGTCAATTGCTAGAGGTGATTTCCGGGGACAGGAGGCTGGCGTCTGGTCAGCAGTAAAGTCATTTCAGCGTCTACAGATTCGTTCCAGTGGTCCGCAGTTACTAAGAATTTCTGAGAAATGCTGGCTTATGTGTAGAGTGCAGTGTGGGATAGTTTCATGGGGGAGGAGCCTGGCGTGTTGAACAATAGCTCTTGTATTCCATTGGTTTGACAATAAAGCAAACTTTGTGATTGGCTTGACGTCACCGATGGTAGGGGCTTGAGAGGAAGATTATGAGTTGTGAAATTTTGGTGTAGGAAGGTCTCTCTGGTCTGGGTCGCGCACCTGGGCCGGATAGTGATGTATTGAAGTCTCTGGCTGGAGCATTATTATATATATATATATATATATATATATATATATATATATATATGTGTGTGTGTGTGTGTGTGTGTGTGTGTGTGTGTGTGTGTGTGTGTGTGTGTGGCATATGGTCACATTTGTGTTGCATTAGTCAGACTGCAAAAGTCTAAAACGTGAATATAGCTTCTATTCAAATTTGTGCGTACCTCATTTCAACCACCTTTGACCGAAATATTTTGGAGGAATAATTCTTGTAAAATTCGTGTAAATATAGGTAGGACAGGGGAAAATATCTCAATTGCACAGAGTCCAAGTCCAAGAGATGGCACCACAGGTGTGCATCTGGTACATCTTTAGAAAGAACGCACATCAAGTTTCATCCACATTGGTCTGTTTCTTTGTGTTTGGCATTCGTGTGAATCTAGGAAGTATAGTGATTGTCGAAGAATTGGCGATTAAACATTACTTTATGAAAGGCAAAATGCTTTAGGATACTATAGAGAAGCTTGATAAACATTATGCCGACTTTGCACCTTCGATCAGAACAATTTATAAGTAGTTTCAAGATTTTCGGAGTGGCCATATCAGCACTAGTGACGCTGAACGTTCTGGACGCCCTGCAAAGCTTACGAGTCCATAAGTCATTGATAAAAACTATGATGTGGTGATGGATGACAGAGGTGTTGAAGTGCGTCAGATTGCTAGTGCTGTGGGCATCTCGAATGAACGTGTACATAATATTTTGCATCAATATTTGGACGTGAGAGAGCTATCTGCAAGTTGGGCGCCGTGATTGCTCTTGCTTGACCAAGAACGGATTCGTGTGAAGTGTTGCAAGGAAGCTTTAAAACTGCTTAGTAAGGACCTTAAGCGACGTTTCGTCACCGTGAACGAAACGTGGATACATTACTATACTCCTGAGACCAAAGAACAATTTAAACAATGGTTTACCAAGTGAGAATCCGCACCAAAATAGACGAAGACAGGTCCTTCAGCTCGAAAGGCTATGGCGACGGTTTTTGGGATTCACAAGGGATTGATTGATTGATATTGTCAGGGAAACCAAAACAGTTTTGCTCCATCCCGCCACTGCCCGCACTGAAACTAAGTGTATTGTGCGGTGTCGCTCCCTGTATATCTTGTAAAGCCAACCAATGCCCCTGAACAGTGCAAGGAGTCCCTTTACCAGTTCTTTATTAGACACAATTTCTTCGGCCTGGTTGTCCCAAATGTTCTGTGCCTTTTGCTCTCCATTTCAATGCATTCAAAGATTAGATATGATGTAGTTTCATCATCATCATCACAGATCCTACATTTAGGGTCCTCTTCTGTTATTCCCATTGTATGTAGGTGTTTTTTGAAATTATGATGGCCTTTCAGCAATCCAATCATGAGTCTAATCTCTCTCCTGTTCAAGCCCAGGATTACAGAGCTTCTTTTTCTTTATAGACCTTCGTCTAATATTCTACATGCTGTCTTCTGAGCCAGTTACGTAGCTCCAATTTGATCATTGCCTTGGTGATTTTCAGGACAGGTTTCGGTCCAATAAATGGAGTCTCTGTCCCCATCCTGGTTAATCTGTTGGTATGTTCATTGCCACTGATCCCCGAGTGGCCAGGGACCCACGATAGGTTTACCCTATTGCTTTTCCCTAGCTCCACCAAAACCCTGTGACATTCTGCAACAATTTTAGATCTTGTTGCAGGAGCTACCAGTGATCTCCGGGGTGTCTGGCTGCCTGAATAGATGTAGATGCTACGGTCTTTGTAGCACCTACGCAAATTCTCCTCCACACACGCCCTGATGGCAGTAATTTCGGCCTGAGGCCAGTTTCGCTAGAGAGATGACACCCTCCACCCTTGGCTGCACCCCGTATACCCCGGCCCCAACGCTTTGGTCTGATTTCAACTCGTCAGTGAACCAGATAATGTCCCACGTACGGTGTCGAACTATTTTCTCCCACTGCTCCCTACGCAAGGGATAATCCTCATCGACAATCTGGAACAGGGTAAAATCGTTATTGGACCGTTTGAAAACGGAGCTGCAAGAAAATCACCGGCGATTGGCCCACAAAAATGTCCTTTTCCATCACGACAATGCACCAGCACACACCTCAGACGTCATGGTCACAAAATTATTGGAAATAGGATTCCAACTCGTTTCATATCCCCTTGGCTCCCTCAGACTACTATTTGTTCCCCAATGCGAAGATATGGCTGGCCGGACGAAGATTTCATTCAAACGAGAAGGTGGTTGCAGAAACTAATAGCTATTTTGCAGGCTTTGACAATTCCTGTTATTCAGATGGGATCAGCAAATCGGGATAGCTTTGGACGAAGTGTGTAAGTGTAAAAGGAGACTATGTCGAAAAATAAAAATTGTTTTCCCCAAACACGTTAGTAGTTTATATACATGTTGCGTCTATTCCGAAAGAACAGACGACACTTCTAATCCTGCAGATGTTATTCTTTCATATTAACAGATTATATGACATCAACTGCGAATGGGTAAAGCTGAAAACGTGTACCCAGCCAGGATTCGAACTCAGGTCTCCAGCTTTATAGCAGTTGCGCTGACCTCTACACCACTGGGGAAACACTAATCACTGTACCTACCTAAGCACGCCTCTCGTCAGATACAAATTCACAGCTTTACCCTGCCCACAGTACTCAAAGTCGTACTAACTATGTACTAATTCGCGTATGAGTTAGAGCCTCAAACTTTGTCCACCATTCCCCACTAATGACAGGATCATTGTCCGTCACCGGCATGTTATATATACATACATTCTCAGCTTTGCACATTCGTAGTTGATATCATATATTCTGTGACAGAGTGAATATACTATGAATATGAAATAATAACAACTGCAGGATCAGAAGTGACGTCTGTTCTTCTGGAAGAGCCACATGTTTATAATATGCCGGTGACGTGCAATGATCCTGACGTTAATGGGGAGAGGTTGACAAAGTTTGAGACCCTAACTCTTACGGAAATTAGTACATAGTGACTACGAGTTTGAGTACTGTGGGGAGGGTAAACCTGGGAATTTGTAGCTGATGGAAGAGTGCTTAGATAGTTCAAAATCAAATGTTTGTATAGGTTATGAGACTTAACTATGGGGTCATTAGTCCCTAAACTTACAAACTACTTATGAAGTAGCTAACTCTAAGGACGGGACAAAATATCCGTGCCCGAGGGATTCGACCGTAGTGGCCATGCAGACCGTGACTGGTGCGCCGCAGTCCCCTCGGCCACCGCGGCCTGCGGTTAGGTAGTCATTGCAGGGGCAGTGATCACTGCGTTCCCAGTGATGTAGAGGTCGGCGCAACTGCCTAGACAGCTTGAGACCCGGGTTCGAATCACTGCTGGGTAAATATTTTTAGCTTTGCCCATTCGCAGCTGATTCCATATATTCCGTGAATATGACGTTAGTAATTTTTATTTTGCACGGTCTTTTCAATCGCCCCTCGTACGTGCACTACTATGTACTTCTGGTACTTCGACACTTTTGCCCATACCGCTTAGCTCGGGAACATGTCCGGAAAAATAACCGAATTAGACAAGTGACCTCCCGTGCTGAGTCCCGGTTTGCGAGTTAGTGATACGGCAGGGAAACAGCTAAACGCGCGGCAGTCAAGTGCAGGCGCCGGCCATCTTTGGGCGTTGACAGATGGCGTGGCCGGCGGTGACACGTGACACTTGACACAGTGCGCGCGCCATCTGTCACGGCGCCGCCCCCGCCAGCGGCAGGCCGCGGCCACAGCCTCGTGTGGCTGGGCTGGGCTGGGCTGGCCTGTCGCGGTCGCCACTCACCCGAGTCCGCGCCAGCTGCACCGGCCGCTGGGGCCCACACCCAGCGCCGCCGCTGCACCGCCGAACTGCTGCCGACGTCACAAACCAGCAATATGTACGTGCTGCTGGCTGAATCTTTCATCTCAGAAGACATGCTAAATAATCTTTATCAGTCAAAGCTGTCACTCCAGTGTAGTTGTAGAAACGAGGTGCATCCAGAAAGTATGTTCCGTTTCAATTTATCTCCGCTGCAGCACTTACAAGCTTCCTAGGGTTTTATTTGCGGACGGAGAAGTTAATACTGCTTCCTTCCACAAGTCCCCAAAAACCTCCACGTCCTTGCGGATGCTGTTGCGTAGCAGTGTGCGTTTGTACCGCCCTACAGTACGCACGAGGTGCCGTAGTTGCTATCCAAGTCTTTATGGAAAGCATTGAGTTCTGACTAACCTGTTGTCTTCTATAGTTGTCCCCCCAGCGCAGAAGACAGCACGCAGGTCGTTGGTTCTTCTACAGCATACAAGTGAGGCTAAAGTTCTGTATGATGGAAGCATAATAAGCGATTCGCGAGATTTATAATTGTCAGGGATGCCATTTATTAAATAAATAATAAAAATAATGAGCAACTATTGTTCATATGATACGGCCTATGCTGCCCATAGCTCATGTTGAGACCTCGACTGATATCACATTTACTCAAAAATCTTTACTCATGACCGGCGCTGTCCGGCGCGTATGGTGGTCAGCTCGAGACTGCAACTGCGGCGCATTGCGAGAGGGCACCTGACGCTCTATTTCGCGCCAAAACAGGGCCGTCGCGCGCCTTCTGCAAAATCGCTCTTCTCTTGTTACAATAAGAGAAGAGACCTTAAACTTTTTAAATTGTCAAAACCTAGCCTGTCCTTGAGAGATATTTATTACAAATTCTCAGCTCTGATTAATTAATATTTAGTTTATAATAAACAAAAGTAATTTCAAAAGAAATCACGTGACGTGAAATGCAGCAGCCAATGCGAGGAGAGCACCAGTAACATAGGCGGGCTTTCCCACGGGCACCAGCACCTACTGCGCCATATGCTACTGCTCCCCACCCCACATTTCAACATATGCTGCACTGCTGTCTTTCTTCCGCGTTTAAGGCACGTACGATGTTAGCAAAGAAATATGAAGTGGCCACAGTGGAGAAGAACGTGCGCCATTTGGAGATCGCCGTCAATTACGTACGCTTTTTTGTGCTTGTTTGAAGTGTCGGCGTTGATTGAAAATCCCGCCGCCTGTGAAATGCGAGGAAAGTGAATAAGCAGTCAACAATACGAAGATTGTTTTGAACACCATAGTGCTTTACTAGGCATGGTCCTGTTTGGAGGTGGTATGCCGTTGCCTCCCTCCGACCTTCGAACTGACTTACCCAGCCAGTTATAGGGGGACCTACAGTTTAACGTGGGTTCCGAACCACGGTGCTACTCGGTATTTTTCACATGAGCAATACAGCCAGAGGCGAAAGAAGTGGAAAGTGACAGATAAAAATCCTAGGATCTGGCGGGGATCGAACCAGCGTCCTTCGGATTTGTAGTCTGGCACTCTTACCACTGTGCAACCGAGGAGCCTACCAAGTGAAATTCATCGACAAATTTACGATGTTTACGGACCAAATGCGGTGAGTGATTCGATGGTGAGAAGATGGGTCCGACAGTTCAATGGCGGGCGTAGTGATTTGCACGATGAAGAACAAAGTGGGCGTCCACCTTTGGTTACAGAGGAACTGCTTCACGCGATTGATAACAAGATCCAGGAACCGTAGGTTTACAATTAGTGATCTCGCTATGGACTTCCCACAAATTTCACGATCACTGATGCATGAAGTTGTTAGCAAACAACTGAAATTCCGTAAACTTTGCTCACGTTGGGTATTAAAGATTCTCACTGAGCACCACAAAACACAACGGGTGGGTAGTGCACTTGAGTTTTTGACCTGTTATGCTGAAAGCGGCGAAGAATTTCTGAGACGGATGGTCACAGGAGATGAAACGTGAGTTTCTTACGACACCCCTGAGAGTAAGGGGCAATCAATGGAACGGAGGCACACTTCATCCCCACTAAAAGTAAAGCCGAAGCAAATCATGATACCTCGGAAAATAATGTGCACAGTGTTCTGGGACTGGAAAGGCATCCTACTCATTGAGTTCTTACCGCGTGGTCAAACAATCAAAGCAAATGCTTATTGCGAGACACTCCTACAGGGATTTGGCTGTGACGTGTTTGACCATCCTCCATACAGCCCTAACCTCGCTCCTAGCGACTTTCATCTGTTCTTACATATCAAGTCTTTCCTTGTCGGTCATCTCTTTACCAATGACGACGAGCTGAAAGAAACTGTTTTCAACTGGTTGAAGACACAGGCGGAACATTTCTATGAAGAAGGTATACAAAACCTGGTGCCACGCTATGACAAATGCCTGCAAAATTTCGCCAGTTATGTGGAAAAATAGTTTAATACTTGTAGAAATTTTGCAATAAAAATTTCATCTGTATCTGTGTGCAATTTCATTTTATTACCAAACGGAACTTATTTTCTGGACGCTCCTCGTATATGAGGGTTGGAACTATTTATTCACAACCGTTACATGTTTGCACCATTTACACTTCACCAGCATTGCGTAGAACCCGCAGCCAGCGATAAGGAAAGCGTAGTATACCGTTAGCAGAGTCTGTTCTGTTGATGGTGCGAATGGAGCGGTCTACTGCCTGGAACAGATCTGATGTGAATACCACGAAGTAACCCTTCATCTTCAGAATCAAATCAAAGTAACAAGGACTTAAGTCGTGAGTTTTGGTTGTTTGGTTGGGTTCGGGGGACTAAACTACTGAGGTTATCAGTCCCCACGGTGTAGAGGGGAAGGAGTGACGACAGGAAATGAGGGGAGGCGAAAAGGAAATGCAGTCCTGGAAGTAAAGAAGGAAGGAAGACTGCATTAGCTCGGGGCCCCGTGCTCACCACACACGTACTCACGAACCGTGAGCCCGCTGGGGGCAAGTCTGGTGAGACTGGTAATCGGTACAGTACTTATCAATCCCATCGACCGAACAGAGCAGCCACAGCTTGCGCTGTATGTGTTCGCGCATTGTTGTGCAAAATGATGGGTGGGTTACGCAAGCTTATTTCGCAAATCTGCTTGCAGGCGATGCTCCAAAAACGAACAGTAATACTGTGCACTGATAGTCTGCCGTGGAGGAACGTATGTGTGCCGCGGTGGAGTGACCGAGCGGTCTAAAGCGCCATGCTGCGGAGCGCGCAGTTTCTCGCCTTTGGGGGTTCGAGTCCTCCCTCGGGCATGGGTGTCAGTGTTGTCTTTAGGTTTAAGTTAGTTTAAGTAGTTTCTAACCACAGAAGTAAAGTCTCATAAGATTTACAAACATTTGAACTATTTTTTCTTTTTCTTTTTGAACGTATGCGTTAGCATAACACCATCACAGTGGTACACGAGAATCACCATACCTTTCACCATACTAAGGCTCTTGAAGTCCTTGATGACACTGCCGTGCTGTACCACCTCTGGCACATTCAGTCTTGCTCCAACTCCGTTGTTGCTGAACTTCGAAAACGTTGTGACACCGTTACGTTTGACTGCTCTCTCACAAGTGACTGTTTCCCTCGATTGTGCACACGCCGGTGACGTGGGACGGGCGACTCCATTTGCTCGGAAGTAAGGTAAGTATGTTAACAACGCGTGCTATCAGCTACAATATTAGATTCCATTGCATAGTGTTCCTACAGCTGTGTTGCTACTATTTTAAGTTCCAACCCTTCAAATTCCCCGCCTCCTGGATAAAATAAATAAATAAATAAATAAAAAAGGAAAGAAAAAGAAAAAAAAAAAAACATATGAACCAAATTAGGAAGAGGGTACACTGAGTTGGGTTGCGTTGTTTGTTTGGGATAGAGGGGCTAAACTACTGAGGTTATCAGTCCCCCGCTGAGGAGGGGAAGGAGTGAGGATAGAAAAGGTGGGGAGGGGAAAGGAAATGCAGTCCGATAAGTAAAAAGGGAAGGAAGACTGCATTAGCTCGGGGTACCCGTTCTCGCGACGCACGTACTCACGAATGAACTGTGAGCCCCATGGGGGCTTAGTGCGAGTCCTTTTCCACAGTAACCATACGCTGTTGGAACAGGCAAAGGCGAAAGTGACAACTGTACACAAAGTACCTTCTACCACATTGAGTCCTATCGTTGGTGGACTATATATGTAGACATTAATGTAGATTACGGTTAATGTTTTCCCAAGTGAGTACCAGTCTTTCATAGGATTCATTTATTTTCGGACCTCTAACACCATAAACTCTTCATCTTATACTTCGTCTACCAATAGGGTAAGCTCCCCATATGTTACTTGCCTGTTGGTAATTCTAAGTACCACCTACATCGATCCTTGTTTATTCCAACGGCAAATTTGATAGTACACTTACGTAAAAAATTTTCTCGAGCTGGAAAGGGAGCTGCGGTGTGGGCAGATAAACAGAATCCGATAAACCTGGAGGCGCTAAAGGACAGACGCTTAATATAACGCTCCAGACCTCCCTCTCCTCCTACACCGTCCCCAGACTTCGAGGCACCAGTCTGAGGCCGTCTGACTATAGCCAACAGCACTTACAGCTACTCGGAAACAGCTTATAGTGCTCTGAATTACCGGAAAGCAGGCCACTTTTTCTTTTATTAATTTTGGAGAAGAAGATTTGAATACAGTAATGAATCAATATTAAAATGGCGATCAACATTTGCAATAACCTAGCTACTGTGGTATGTCATGGAAAATCTGGAGATTTGCCATGTCCCTCTACTGGCCTTAGGCTCAATCAAAATTTCCGTACTGTTAATTTTAGTTATTGGTGTACGCAAGTAGGGTGTAGGATGAAACTTCCTGGCAGATTAAAGTTGTGTGCCGGAACCGGGACTCGAACCTGGGACTTTTACCATTTCGCGGGCAAGCGCTCTACCACTGTGCTATCCCGACACGACTCACGGTGCCGCCCCACAACTTCAATTCTGCCAGCACTCGCCTCCAACTTCCAAATTTCACAAGTTCTCCTGGGAAACTTGCAAGACTAGCACTCCTGGAAGAAAGGATATGGTGGAGACATGGCTTAGCCATAGCCTAAGGGATGTTTCCAGTATGAAACTTTCACTCTGCAGCGGAGTGTGCGCTGATATGAAACTTCCCGGTTCCGGCACACAATTTTAATCTGCCAGGAAGTTTCATAGAAGCGCACTCTCCGCTGCAGAGTGAAAGTTTCATTCCAGTATGTAGGATTTTTATCTTTCACAGTTGCCGGCCGCGGTGGCCGAGCGCACTGCGGTGTGCCAGTCACAGTCTGCACGGCCACTACGGTCGGGGGTTCGAACCCTCCTCGGGCATGGTTATTTGTGCCGTCCTTAGTATTAGCTAGTTCATACGTAGTTTGTAAGTTTAGGGACTGATGACCCCGTAGTTAAGTCCCATAAGCTATACAAACATTTGAACATTTTTTTCACAGGTGCAAGGCCATGTGTGATGTGGAGTGGGACAGTACGGCGGAGAGCCTTCTCATATGTTTATATTTAGTAGTGCCAACTCTTGGTACTGTGGAATCGAAGGAAGAAACGCCAATGGTCACGCCAAACAACAATAAAACGAAGGAAGATTACTAAAACGGCAACTGTGTTTATATCAGGAGCTGGGACTGCAATATTATGTGTTGTTTGTTACGCTCTAAGCCTTTGTGAATGCAGTTTATAGTATAATGTGTTGTGCTAAAAATATACATACGAAAATGTGTATGGATTCTCTCGTTTAATTGCTAGTTAAAGAAAAGAAGTTTTTCCAAACAGGTTCGAGCAGTATTGCAAATCTTGGAAGAAAGAAGTCCAGATCAGTACTCATAACACTAAAAATCGAGGGAATCACTGCACTATGAAGTTTCTTGTTCAATATCAGTTTCTTAAATTTGGAAACAACCTTCCTGGTGACGGAATTTTCGTTGATATTATCCAGGGGTTGTTGTAGAAAGTAGAAGACTAATGTAGACAGGAGAATTATCTCGACCAAAATTTTACAAACATTATTTAAAATGAACTAATTTCTGAATGGCATCTCCTTCTACTCCATAGCTGAATTTGACATACAAATGAATAATTTCAAGAAATACATAAAAGAATTGAAAATAAAAAATAATTGGACGTCACGTAATGTTAACTTATACGAGACTAACATGTGCCATATCATTACTAAATCTCGTATTCACGAAGTACGGAACAGTTGTTAATCCAATCAAATCTTGCTTGGTGTTCGGAAGTTATTTGTATAATCTTGACTGGCAGTTGATGAGCTGAATCTTAAGGAGCATCCATGTTATTAGTGTAGATATGATTACGATCTTCCCGTGTTTCATCTGATGCACCTGTTTTTTGTAATATGTAAGTTGTTATTTATAGGAAATAAGCGGAAACTGTGTGTTATTTTCTTGTGTGGCCATCTGCGCACCGTGACTATGTGAAATTACCACCCATTAGAAATATTGGTAATTAATAGCATTTGTAATTAAACAGTATGAAGTTCACTGCAAACATCGACCATGCCAATGCACTAAATGTTACATAATTTTAATCTTAATAATTATGGTAGCAATGTATGTACGCAGTTGGGTGACAACATTTATAGTTAGCCCATAGGCAGAAATTCTCCACGTTGAGATTTGCTGTGTGCTTGTAGCTGACGGGAGGCCAGCGAGCAGGCCGACGTTGGTAGCTTGTTCCAGCTTAGGATTTTCCAGGCTCGTTTCCAGTGAGGGGAGAGAGGCACAATGGCGAGTGCCAGGCGCAGTGCAGTGCACAGCGTGAAATAAAATATTCTAATACTACTTGCATTTGAAGTAATACGATGCAGTTAGGTACCTTTAAGGCCCTCATTACAAAATAGCCTATTGACAAATAAACAATACATGTTTAATTGACAATGAAAAGTTATAAATTACCAATGAATACAAGACAATTACACAACTAGCATGGCAATGTTTGTTTATAAAAATAATATATTAACTATTTCTCATTTTATTTTCAATTAATCTTGTGTATTTTATCTTGAAATATTCAGTTAAATCACTTATCTGTAATATAAGAAATTGCACGATTATAATAAATAGTACAAAGGATGTTTATACCAATATAAAAACCTAAGAAGACATTTGTTTAATGTGTAATGTAATTATTTTGATTTTAAGTAAAGTTTTAGAAAAGTATTGGCTGAGCGCTGTACGCTGGCAAATCGGTTAGAACAGCTCACATGGGGAAGTTGATGACGTAGGGAAAAAACCAGGCAGTTGGGATTTTGGCGCGCGCGGCCCAAGTAGTGAGGAGTGGGGAGCGAGTGGGGTAGCTGGCCGGGCTCTGCGTCGCTCTGCACGGTCGGCATGTGGATCTCCAGGTGGAGACTAGAAGATATTTTGTGTGGCAATTGTCAGGTGTGGTTGCTCGTTGTAGACTGCAACAAGTTGAATCGAGTGCTCCTGTGTGTTGTGAATATTTAGCCGGTGGAACAAGGTGTGCATCGCACTGAATTAAAGTGACTGTGTTTTGTTAATGTAACACATGTCGTCGCATAGGAATGAACATGAACGGTGTTTGAGACAGGCACATGGTGTGAAAACAATTTGCGACAAATATTCATTTTGTCTGGGGGCTCACGAGCTATAACTTTATTTGATAAATGTGTCGACGTACAGACGTATCAGCCACAGGGTTTTAATATGGTGTAATAAACAACATAAAGTGAACTTTCACATGTTTTCAAAAATAGTAGTTAGTACAACCTTTTCTCACATGAACTTACTTTATTATGAATTATTTTGTTAATCATATGCAGGGAAGGAAAGCTGCGAACATCCCCTAGAAAACGAGTCAAACAGTAGCAATCACAGTTCCAGTGTTTTTGCATGTTTAGAAATTTGGTTCGCAGTTGGTGGTTGTGAGTTTTAAAAGTTAATCTTTCCCTATTTAAACTCTCACCCCGATCTTTCACCCTCGCAACTAGCAACACAAAATTAATTTGTAGCATTCATTATTTTTTTTTTTTATTTTTTTTTTTATTTTTTTTTTTATAACTTTTTTCCATTCTATCTGCATAGCGTTCTGCCTCCTTTTAGTATCAACATGATTCTCATTGTTGTAAGTATTGTTTTACATAAAAGTACCAATCTTAGGTCCTGAGGGACTTAACTACAGTCCCTAGGCTTACAAACTACTTAAAACTAACGTGAGGACAACAAATACACAGAACCATGCCCGAAGATGGACTCGTAAGCGGGATGTGTTTTATCAAGGAAAATAATTGACAAAAACTTTTAAAATTATTATCTTAGGCCTCTACAGTTAGACTTTACTTTCTCACACTAGCAGAACTGTTCTTTAGAGTATAGCATGTTTCTAACTGTCTAACATATTTTAGTAGGCTCCGAACTACTTTCTATTTGTTTCACTTTCACTTGTGTCTGCTGATCGTACTATTTCTCACTATGAAGAATATTTTTATGCCTAGGTTTCTGATACAGTGTAGTTGCTTCTAATTTGTCCCATGAATTACTTACAAGTATTGTTTCCTATTGCTCTTGATGCATGTCATATTACTGGTATCAAATGTATAAAATAATATAAGAAACATACAAAGTAGCATAAATAAGCCTTAAAAACAAAAATAAACGTTTAAAAAGCTGAAAAATGTTAAAAACTTCCCATTCATTGAGTTATGTCACTTATGTTACTTTGGAACCATTATGCATATGTAAAACATTGACGAAATTGTTGGTCTGTTTAGCAAATTTTTTGGGTTGAACAGCTCTTTATGGTGTACTTCACACTCTTGCTTGGCTGGTTGCTTGCTTATTCTACATAATCACAGTGTGCTGTTGTAATAATGACGATCTTTTCCAAAGTACTTATTGTATTTGGTATCATATTATACATCTACTAGTTTTCAGTGAAAACATAATATGAAGTAGATAGACAAATTTATTAAGCATCGAATTTATAGCAGCTGTGTAATAACTAACAAGATAGAATATTTACTATTGTGCCACTGTCAAATTCATATCTTGTAATATTTAATGAATTTTTCGCACGAATTTAGAAAAAAAATGGCGTCGTCTTTGGGTAATATCTAATTTCTTAAACATAAAACGTTTTTGTGTTTACCTGGCTATAGGCGGCAATGCGTTGCTGTGTTTTGTTACAAATTCAATAGAAAAGAAAGATAAGATAAAACACACATTTTTAATACGTGTCATTTCATAACACTCTATGAATGGAAATTGGATATACAATCTACACTCCTGCTATACCTTTCCCTTTCCCTTCTCTCTGACCCTCTCATCATTCCATTTTGCCCATATCCTCCTCCCTCTGTTCATCTTTTCTACCCCCCTTTCCTTGTCCATCTCCCCGTCCCTGTCAGCCTGTTCATCCATTCACTGCCATAATCTCTTCTCTTGCCTTGTAGTCCAGTCATGCGTCCCACTATTTCTGTGCATTTCCACCTGCAGCCTCTCCAACTCATAAACCTCCCCCAGCTCCTTTTCCCTCCTCCCTATTTCCTCCCTTGCTCTACCTCCTCTTAAAACTATCCCTATCCTACAGCCTCATTTAGTGTTTTTTTTTTTTTTTTTTTTTTTTTTTTCAAAATGTTTGCTTTGAAATTTTGACATACTGATCCATTCTTACACACGCTTGTTTCTATGTACCAAGTGCTTTAATATGTGTCACACATGAAATTATATATACTTCTTAATAGATGAAGCACCACGTTACGAATCGCGCGGTCTCCCGCATCAGAGGTTCCAATCCATCCTCTGGCATGGATGTGTCCTTAGGTTATTTTAACTTAGTTTAACTAGTTTGTAAGGATAGGGACATAACCAACGTAGTTTGGTCCCATGGAATTACAAACATTTGAACATATTATAATAGAGAAACTTTTAAGTGAAAAATTGTTTATATAATGAAAAATCCGACTGGAATGTCACTAATAGGGGATAGATAAGAACTCACCGTTAAGAGGCTAGGCTGTTAACAGGCATGAAAAATATACAATTACGTTTACACAAATTAAATTTTGGGCCATGGCATTCATCAGAAAAAGAAACACATATGAGGGTTGGAACTTAAATAGTGGCAACACTGCTGTGGAGACACTACGCGAGGGAATCTACAATTGTCGCGGATAACACACTTTGACTTACCAAATGTATTCGTCCCCAGCGTGCGCACAATCGAGGGAAACACAGTCACTATGATTTCCAAACAGGACCATTGGAGTTGGATCAAAACTGAATGTGCCAGAGGTTGTACAGCATGACAGTGTCATCGAGGTCTTAAAGAGGCATCATGGCCCCAGTGTGGTGAAAGTCAGTTATTCTCGTGTATGACGCTGGTGGTGTTATCCTAACACATTACGTTCCCCCAAGGCTGACCGACAGTGCACTGCATTACTGTTTCTTTTTGGAGCATCAACTGCGACCCGCTTTGCGAAAGAAGCGACATAACTTTTTGCGCAACCCAGCCATCATTTTGCAGGACATTGCGCGGGCGCATAAAGTGCAAGCTGTGGCTGCTCTGTTCAGTCGAAGGGACTGGGAAGTACTGTACTGTACAACATGCTCCCCAGAATTAAACCCATGCGACTTTGATTTGATTCCAAAGATGAAGAAACGCCTTCTGGGCATTCACTTAAAAACTGTTCCAGTGATTCGACAGGCAGTAGACCGCTCCATTCGCATTATCAACAGAACAGACCCTGTTAATGGTACACTACGCCTTCCACATCGCTGCAACGCGTTTTACATAACGCTGGTGATTACTTTGAAGGGCAGTAACAGATGAAAACATGTAACACTTTTGTATCGCAGTGAATAAATAGTTGCCACTATTTAAATTTTAACTCTCGTAGATTCACACAATCACTCATACAAAAATACACACACACCACAAAGTCCCACCACACCAGCGTCACAAGAACCTTGACTATGAATGAATTGTGGAGTGGAGGAGGAAGGATCCCCGGTAAGAGTGGGGATAGAAAGTTCCATATTGCATGATGGAGAGGCGGGATGTGAGATGAAGCAACGAATACCGTCAAGAGAAGTGGCGGGAGAGGATAAAAAAAGAGGTGTAGAGAAATTTGAGAAGCCAATGGAGGATTTGAAACGATAAATAAGGAGAAAAGTTACAAGGAAAGAACAAGGAAAAATAAGTCTTTCACATTCACAGAACATACGACATCAACTGCGAATGGGCAAAGCTGAAAATGTGTACCCAGACGGGATTCTAGCCCGGGTCTTCCGCTCTCTTGGCAGTTGCGCTGACCACTACACCACTGGGGACACAGGGATAACTGCACGTGCAAAGACTACCTAAGCACGCCTCCTGTCAGACACAAATTCCCAGCCCTACCCTGCCAACAGTACTCCAACTCGTAGTTCCTATGTACTAATTCCCGTAAGAGTAAGGGCCACAAACTTTCCCACCCCTCCCCAATTACAACTGCAGGATCAGAAGTTCTTTCGGAGCAGACGGCACACACACACACACACACACACACACACACACACACACACACACACACACACACATATATTCCTTTCATTATTGGGGATGGGTGGGCAAGTTTGTGACCCTTACTCTTATGGGGAATTAGTTTCAAAACTACGAGTTTGAGTACTGTGAGCAGGATAGGGCTGAGAATTTGTATCTGGCGGGAGGCGTGCTTAGGTAGCCCTTGCAGGTGCGGTGATCACTGTGTCCCCAGTGTAGTAGTTGTCAGCACAACTGCCTAGAAAGCAGGAGACACGGGTTCGAATCCCACGAATCCCATCCGGGTACACATTTTTCAGCTCTGCCCATTCGTTGTTGATATCGTATATTCTGTAAATATGAAAGAATAACAACTAAGTAATGGAACGTTTTAAGTGTTGGTATACAGTTGTATGAACGACACGATGTGGCAGAATACACGATAATGAGTGGGGAAAGGGAAGCGGAAAGGAGAATAATATTAGGCATAGGGTGGCAAGTTATCTTATGTTGAGTTACTGTAGAATGTATTGACGGGACAACACTCAGCCGGCCGCGGTAGCCGAGGAGACTGAGGCGCGGTCTGCACGGCCACTACGGTCGGGGGTTCGAATCTCCCCCTTGGGCATGGATATTTGTGCCGTCCTAGTTAGTAAGTAGTTCATAAGTAGTTTGTAAGTTTAGGGACTGATGACCCCGTAGTTAAGTCCCATAGACTATACAAACATTGAAAGGAGTACGCAATATAATTTTTGCCTGAGCAGGGTAGAGCATTGAGCATGTTTTGTTATAAAAAAACCAAAGCTATAATTCTGCAGAAAACAAATTTATGTATATTTTGTACCATTTCACTAATCGATATAACATACTGTACTCATTTTCATATCTTTGCTGTGAACCAAAGACTTTGTTTTATCTTTGGAGTGTGTCTTGCACTCACAGTTGTTGCGCTTGGAGAGTCGAGGTGTGACCTTCGTGTAGAGAGGAGTCGGTGTGTGACCTTCGTGCAGGATAGTTGAAGTGGTAGAGTTGTAGTCGTGAAACTGTCGGGTTAGTCTGTCTATGTGCTAGACTCGAAGAGTAAAAATTCAGTTTTGAAGAGTCGCAGCCAAGTCTGCAGATTGAAAATTTTGTGAGGAAAACTTATGTCTCAAATAAGGTAAACTTGTACTTTCCTATTGTTATGTATGGTAGCCTGTATGTAGCCTATATTGTAGTTGGTTTGTCTTTTGGGTAATGAATACTGTTTAATTCAGCTCGCATTTATCATTTATCCCTGTGTCATTTTACCAGTTCCTCGTTCCTTTCACTAATTTGAATTGCTATCCGTCTTGATCAATGTTTCTTATTATAGAGTTACATAATTATTGTGTTTGTAAATTTGTATGCTAATTAGAACAGCTCAGTGTAGGCATTTTTTAATGATCAGTTGGTCTATTAATGAGAGCAGGAAGTAGTTTGTTCAGATCATAGTTAAAGATTTTCTCAGTCTCAATGAAAGTTCAGATTGTTAAGGTAGTTAATGTTAGTAACAGTTAAAGTGATTTGTTTGATTAGAAGAGAAGTAGATCACGTAAAGAGATGAGACATATTTGCAGTGTGTGATACTTGAAATCTTTACCAGATTTGTAGAACATTTTTTATTACATTGAATCTGTATGGTAATTGTTGTACAAATAGGCACATTATCAAGTGCAGTAATCTTGATATCCAATTAACATCAAATATCCTTGTTTGGCATCCTGTTAATTCAAGTAGCAAAATTATCACTGTAGTAGCTCTTTCAGTTCGCTCTCGCAGTCGAATTGTACATGTATAGTCTGGCTGCTGGTATATGGTGCACGCTAACAGATCTGAACATTTCATTTGCTCACATTGTTTTTTACACACGAGATTAATGTGTAGACCAATTACGAGTTTAATTACTGTTGACTTATTAACAACTGTACAATTTTAAGTGTTATCCGTTGCGCATCAAACTAAATCAAATTTACGTAAGATCATTGCATCCCATGTCAATTGCAATTTATTCTAACAGGGCAAAGGAAGGTACTAAGTCTCATTGCTTAGTCAAATTATTTTGTTACCAAAACCACAACAGAACATTTATTTGGGAATTTTAGCGGGGACGGTCTCTTAACAAAAACAGTGACACGCTCGCCCCACAAACACATACTACTTTTCATTTCAAACAAACACACAAACGACTTTTATCTGGCGACCCTGCCAGGATTCGTCCACATATATATAGGATTTGCTGAATTTTGTAGTTAGATTAAGTTGTACAGTTATATACTTTGGCTTGATTGTAGACACGTAGTAACAATAGTGATTTTGTAGTTGTATGTTGAACTAGCTTTGTTGTAGTTTGCATCTGTAGCATTGTATATGGTGAATTTTGAGTGTATATTTAATTTTGTATTTTTGGCATACTTTTTTTTGCCGTGAGTTATTGAGTATGGTCTTTTAACTGTTTTATTGAGAACGTGTGAAACCTGTAGCGAACATTGTCTCAATTATTAGCTCGCGTGACTTCTCACATTCATAGTCTCATTATTGTCACTGTTAAAGGCTGCAGTCGTTGCAAAATTGTTATTTTCACATCGCTGTAGCTCAATAACTACAATGCCTAGAACAATTAAAACCCGATCTGAAACTAGGAAAATGTCGGACGAATATTCTGTCGAATGTGCAGACAGAGAAGAAAATAATGAAATGAGGTCTTCTCGCTGCACAGAATTAACCGAACTTAATGAACAAAGTAGCCATTCTACATCTGACATGGAATATGACACAACTGTCGATTCTGCCGTGGGCAGTGAGCTCACTGGCAATAATACGTCAACACAATCAGGATCCGTATTTCAAAACACGGGTACCGCACCAACAGAAATTACAATGAACCAAATATAGCAGTTAATGCTATCAATGCAGAAAAGCAACGGGGAAAACAACAAATGTATCCTTTCCGAAATAAAAGAAAATAATGCACGTCTTGACAGGATCGAAGAAAGCAACAAATCACAATTTGATAGTGTCAGCACACGATTTGATAGGATCGAAGAGAACAATAATTCACGATTTGATAGAATCGAGGAGAATTGTAATTCACGTTTTGAAAGTATCAAAGAATGAATTGAAAATATGAAAGAGGACAACAAACAGTTCAGGGAACAGCTTGTTAGTCGTGTGAATAATGACCTTAAGCAAATCGGACAGGACATTCGGGATGAGCTCAATCCTATAGTGGAAAATATTACATCACGTATCGAGTAGATTGAAACTACGGAAATTGCTCAATTGAAACAACAACAGACCGCTACGAACGAACAATTAAGCACGGTTGTCAAACAGATAGATGAACTTTCCGTGGCGGTAAATCAATTAAACAATAATAATGATAAGAATTCTGATGTTACACAACCAACACCATTTGTGGAAACGGAAGAGTTTCTTTCTCTTGACCGTTTCGAACAGGGACAAATGACTATCAACAAACAACACAAATCCGAAGTAAAGAAATTAGATGACCGCTTGGCGCGTGTTGAAAGTAAAATTAATCATGCGGTCGATGATACGCCTAATCAAACCCCGCTACATGATATTGAAAATGATTTTTCTGATTCGTATGAACTAGGCACTTTGACACGCGAACGCAGTTTGGTGCGTAGACAAGACAATGAAAGTACCTCACGCAAGTCGCGATCACACACACACCACCCTCAGCTAATCAGTCATTTGATTACAAACATTTTCTTACGGTGCGGAAATTTAAAATATTTCGCAACTCTCCAAACGGCATACATCCTGTGGAATGGTTGCAGCAATTTGAATACTGCCTTCCACCAAACTGGCCAATTGGCAACAAATTGGAATTCATATGCGGATACTTAGAAGGTGAACCCGCCACAAGAATGCGAATGCATGCGCGAGAATGTCGTAGTGAAAACGAATTTCGACGTGCATTCTTGGCAGCTTACTGGTCAGAAGCAGCTCAAGATAGAGCAAAGAATGGCTTAGTAATGCTTAAAAACTTTGCAAATTCAGACTTTACCAGTCCTGCTGATTAATTCCAACACATGGTTTGGAAAAACAGCTTTTTGACCAATCCATACAGTCCACCAGAACTAATTAGACTTTGTTTAAATAAATTACCTAGAAGTTTGCGCAACATTGCTTTGGCAGCACGTTGCAAAAACGACTTTGAGGCATTTCAAAATTTATTACAAGACTTTGAGGAGGATAATGAAGAAGATCAAGGACGTTACAAGCGTAAAGACAACAATAGGCATAATTCTCAGTCCCAGCAAAACACGCCATGCGAAAGACAGTCCGTGGAACAAAACGATAGACCGGAGACAAACAGTCAGACGGGTGTAAGCTACCAACAGCCCCGTACAAATGATAATGACAATAGTATAAATGACGCACACCCACGTAATCAGTCATTTAATCGTGGTAACTTTCGAGGCCGAGGCCGTGGACGTGGCTTTGGTTATAAGAAACGTTTTGGTAATTACCATAACTTTAACAATCACAACAGTTCAAATGACACAAATTGGAGCGAAAGACGCAATTCTGGCGCAGATTCCGGCGCAGAAGAATCAAATGAAGGTGTATGTAATTATCGTTCACGGGATAGTTCTCGTGACAGAAATGTTACACAACATTCAGGAAACCAACATTGGCGTAATAATGTCGACCATAGTCCAGAGCGACGGGTCGAAATCGTCGAAATTCGACCACCTAATCCACGTCACAAACCAGGGCCGTCACAAGGATGACTCGTAATGCCCGCGGCAAATAATTTGCCCGCCAAAAGTTCGCGTCACACTTGTTACACAGTCAAATTTATGGAGTGCGAACATCGCAACAAACAACAGTCACAGCAAAAGAATTCTAACAACCAAACAAAATCTAATCAAGAACACACACTAATCCCTGATAGCGATATAACAATTGCACATTGCGAATTAAACAGTGCACAGTCTAGCTGTTGCGAAAGCAATAATGGTGAAAGCGCCACATCCGCTTTAAATAAAAATAACGTTGATTTGGTAGACGCGCGGATTGTGCTCGAACAATCTGCAGAAACAGAACCACAACCCATTGTAAGTGAGACAGTTCTGAGTTCCGTTGAATCAGATAGTGATTCTGAGTGGGAAACAGAGGATTCCTACAGTGACACTGAACAATGTACTACACACATAGTAAATTTTATGGATCACGAATCTTTACTGGTGTATGATAAACCACGTAACGCCATCAACAATCTAAACGTAACAGTAATCAGTGAAAACGAGCAGAGTACACAAAGTGACCAATTTAAGCATTTAAATCTAGATGAAATTAGTGTTGCCGATTGGGTCACCAATTATATGCCCTGGTCGGATAACGATAGTGTATGCGAGCAAGAGATACCTGTACGCAGCAATAATCAACCAGTTGATGAAATTATGAATGATTTTGGTGACAATTGTATTGGGAGACAAATTTCGGATAATTTTTGTGATACTTCCGCTGGTAGTAAAATTTCCCTGAATGATTCACTTGAACATCAGTTAAATTTTGTACATTTTGATGATGTCAGAGAAGTTTTACTAGACGAGAAAACTGAATCTCAGAATATTCCCATTCATCCTGTTGTCTGTCCAAGTCGGTCAGGTATCATTATCTGCTGTACTAGATTCTGACAGTCCAATCTCTGTAATTAGTGAAACCACATTCAAACGATACCAGGAGCTAATCAATTGTCCTACGTTGCTTCTTCTGCGAACAAGAATTAAAGGTGTTATTTTAGGAAAGGCTGTAGAGGTCAGACGTCAGACACGTCTTGATTTTGTTTGCCAAGGACACCACTTTTCGGTTGATTTATTGATCGTACCTCTTCTTACCACTGAACTTATACTAGGTATTGATTTCCTGACAGAGTATAAAGTCATCTTAAATTTCAACGTTGCCAATGCAACAGCTGTAGTCGATGGTCAATTAATCTATTTAAAGTTCGAAGATTGGATCACAAGAGAAGAGGAGGAAGCCAACTGTTTAAAATTTCTGTCTCCATCTAATTTCAATTGTGACAAAGAACCTTTATGTAATGTAATCAACAATTTTCAGGAAACGACACAAACTAAGAATATCGCTGAAACCATACAGGACAAAATAATTAATGTTGAAGATGCGTCTGAGCAGGACAAAGAAGAGTTGCTTCACATTCTGCATACGCATTCTGATGTGTTCGTCAATAAACCTGGCAATATCAAAAATTTTCTATACGAATTCAAAGTCAAAGAGCACAACAAATTTTTTGTCCCGCCTTATCGTATTCCTTTGGTGTACAGGGATCGTGTCAGGAAAGAAATTCAATCCATGTTGGATCAGGGCGTCATCGAGCCTGCTGTTAGCTCTTACAATAACCCAATCCATGTTGTGGAGAAGAAAGATAAGTCCATTCGATTAGTATTATACTCCAGGCAACTTAATACCACTATATTACCAGAAACAGATCGTCCGCAAACTTTAGAAGAGTTGTTGCAAAAATTTCATGGAGTAAAGGTTTTGTCTACCTTAGATTTGAGATCCAGTTTTTGGCAGGTCGAACTGCATCCAAATTGCAGGAAGTATACAGCATTCCTTTGCTTTGGCGTTTGCTATCAGTTTCGTAAATTACCTTTTGGTCTTAACGTATCTTCATCAGCTTTCATTCGTGCATTGAATGCCACGTTACCGGAACAACTGAAGCAAAGAATTACTAGTTATGTAGACGACATTATTATTGCTGAAAACTCTTGGTCTGAGCACAACAGTCTTTTAAATTCTTTGTTGGAAGTCTTTGACCAGTCCGGCGTCACTGTTAATTTGGAAAAATCCCAGTTTGGGCGTTCGCAAACGAAATTTCTCGGACACATTATCTCAAATGAAGGAATCCATCCCGATCCTGATAAACTGGAAGCAATAGCAAAAATGCCTGTCCCTACTACAAACCGACAACTAAGAGGTTTTTTAGGCGTAATAAATTTTTACAAACGTTTCATAAGATTAAAGGATCTGACAACTCCTAGGTTGTATCAATTAACAAGTAAAAATATTATCTGGTGTTGGGATAAAACTGCACAACATGAATTTGTAAGTTTAAAAGAAGCGCTTCTTGCTGCGCCAATACTACACCATCCCGATTTAACAAAAGATTTTTGTATCTCCACAGACAGTTCCAAATTTGGTCTAGGTGTTCATGTTTTCCAAGAATGTGAAGAAAACGGTGTTGTAGTACAAAAAACAATAGCATTTGCCAGCCGCGTTTTGTCAAAATCAGAACGCAACTACTCAGTCACTGAGATGGAAGCGTTAGCTGTAGTATGAGCCTTTGACAAATTTCGTTTTCTTTTGTATGGCAGACACACAAAAGTGTATACCGACCATCGTGCCCTCCAATTCTTAATGACTGCAAGATTGAATCACGATCGACTTAGACGTTGGGCTTTAACCTTGCAAGAATTTAATTTCACTATCATTCATATCCCTGGTAAGGAAAACATTGTAGCCGGCGCTCTGTCCCGTTCGCCCGTTGGACTTGTGAAGGCAACAGAAGAATCTTACCTTGAAAACAATTTTAGTATCTTCTACATTCAAAAGGTGGTTTTTGAAAATTACATCTCTACTACTCTCACTGACATTGCGAAGGAGCAAGATAGAGATCCTGTTTGGAAAGATGTTAAAACTAAGTGGCACAACAAATATAATATATCAATTAGGCAATTTTACACCGTTCGTAATGGTATCCTTTTCAAACGCAGATCTCCTGATAGTGAGTTGTGGACGGTGTGCATCCCGGAAGAATCTGTGAATAAATTAATTTGGTACACACATTTAAGTTTTGGCCACTATGGCGCCAAGAAATGCTTTGCTAAATTACGGGACACATGTTATTTCATTAACACGGAAAAGCGGATTCGCAATGTTCTTTCGAGATGCAAACTGTGTCAAAAGGCAAAACCTCCAACTGTTTCACATTCGGCTCCATTGTTTCCGATAATCCCCACTAAATTGAAACAACTTGATGCTGTCGATTTATTTGGCCCATTGCCAAGAACTGATAATGGACATTCCTTTGTATTTGTCGGAGTCGAACTAACGTCAAAATTTGTATCTTTTGTTCCTCTTCGCCGTGCCACGGCAAGATCTGTTTCGACAGCATTTGTGAAATATTTCCTAAAAGAAGTTGGTCATGTGGATAAGGTCATATCCGATAACGGACCACAATTCCGATCGCAGCATTGGGTACGCATGCTGCGACGTCGAAAGATTAAACCAGTATTTATCTCTTGTTTCACGCTTCTTCCAATCCCTGTGAGCGCATTATGAAAGAACTTGGAAAACTGTGCAGAGTGTATTGCTATCGCCGACATAATTCCTGGGACACATTTTTTCAGTTATTCCAAGTTTTACTAGACGAGAAAACTGAATCTCAGAATATTCCCATTCATCCTGTTGTTACTGTCCAAGTCGATCAGGTATCATTATCTGCTGTACTAGATTCTGACAAAAAGCGGTTGCTTATTCCTCAGCACCAAAATCGGTGGAAGAGATGTGGAGTCATTTGGCAGCTCATTTAGTATATTTTGGATTACATTTATACACATCATTATTCAAAGTTTGATCACCTGTAAAGAAAATTACAAAAATATCCTAACAGTTACATAGTGCTTACAAAAGAATTAAAAGATTTGCCTACAAGGTTGGCAGATACTTCATATATGGTTACATAGTCTGTTCATGGACGGTTAGAGGATCAATGACAATTTATATGGCTGTCCTTCCAGCATATCATGTAGTTTAGTGAACAATAAAATTTATATGGCTGTCCTGCCAGCACATGATGATTAAATGAAAAATGAAAGTTTATATGGCTGTTCTACCAGCACAACACATAAATGTTTTTTGTTGTTTGAAAGGAAAGAAGAATGTAATCTTAATATAATTGTACGTAAATGTAACCCATTTCTATTGAATTTGATATTCAAGATGTGCGGCATCAATTGACTTATGATCTTAAAAAAATTTGACTAAACCCTCAATTGGTTTACTTATGTAAATTGTTTTACCACTGATGTATGTTGAGCACTGATATACTAATCTTTGGTGTAAATCATGCCATAAGTAAAAACAAATAAGAACTGAGATTCTTTCGGCTGTGTCCACTAAATATGTTTATGTACCTATACAGATGACTTTCGTTTCATATTGATTGTTAACTGAACTCCTTACTGAATCTCCACCATCTGGAGATTCACCGAAGGAAGTGGTGGGAATCTCTGATGTAGGAGGCTAGGTTTCAAACAATTGGTCGGAGGTGCTGAAATTCTTTCAGTTGGAGCACAGTAACCAGTCGCTATTGGGCGCCAAGGATTGTTAGGTTTATGGATTTTTGGCAGCATCTAAGCGGTAGGTGTGTGGGGTGTCGTAGGTTTGGGGCGAAATTTTGATTTAGGGTAGTGGTTTTCTGAAGGGCCAGAAGATTTTAGCAGGGATTGTAGGTTATTTTGAAGTTTTCGAATGGGATCCTTCTGGCAAAACTTGTAGGTGGAGGAATCAGGCAATTGATGTAGGCCTTCTGTCATGTAATCACTATGATTCACCACAACAGTGGTGGAACCTTTGACTGCAGAAAGGATGTGTAGGGTGGGATCTGTTTTGAGGTTATGTAATGCTGTCCTTTCTTCAGACAAAAGGTTGGTGTTCTTAGAAAGGGACTTGAGAAAGGAAAGGTGCTGGCAAGTTGAAAGTGAGGAATTTCTGTAAGGTGAGCAGCAGTAAGCGGTAAGGACCTGATGAAGTAGTATTGCATCTGTATAGTTCATAGGAGCCGATTACGGATATGCTCGGTCGCTCAAGCATACCCCAAAATTTGAGTGGGTATGCTCGGAAAATTTTGGTATTATTTTTTTCTTTACGTTATATTTCTTGATTGAAATTAAATTCGACTCTCTCATTTCATTGATGGGCGGCTGACTTTTCTAATACGCTGCTGTAAAAACATTATCAAACAATAGGTAATTGAATTCGTAGGCATTAAAATTCATGTTGACGTGTGAGTGAAGAGATCATTTTCTAAATAGTCAGAATGTTAAGGGAATGCTGCTTGTAAGTTCAATATCGTAAACTGAAGGCGGTAACCTTTAATTGTTGTATTAAATAACAAGAAATGAAGTGGGTTTGGTACGATACGATGAAAATGTGTATACTACTAATTTAACGTTTATGTATTCTCTTACAAGTCAATTGTCTTCAAGGAATCGTGTTAGTGTTAAGTCGTGACATTTTTCATCCTGTTTACTGAATTGGTGTATGATGTAAGAATGGGTTGTAAATCTATTGGTATCGACAGACATGGTATGACAGCAGAAGTGGTTATGGACTATTTTCGTAATATTGAATAGAAAATAAATCTGCATAAGAAAGAAGGCAGGAAGACCATCTGATGTTAGTTTTTGCGATAATGAACACAGTATTCACAATACAGGCACATCATTATCTGATATGCATGTCTAAGAAGATGAAAACTCTGAAAATGATTTCTGTACTTTTTAATACCTGCCGGGGCTGCAGGCCGGTAACCACCTCCCTCCTATGGGAAACGCCACTCAGCATACCCCAAGAAGTCGGCGCCTGTGGTATAGTTTTAGTTCAGAGAGGGCCCCAACGTCATTTTTGCCCCGGGGCCCTTGGTGTATTAGCTACGCCACTGCGTCCACCTTTGGTTACAGAAGAACTGGTTCACGCGATTGATGACAAGATCCAGGAAAACCGTAGGTTTACAATTAGTGCTCTTGCTATGGACAACGAGCTGAAAGAAACTGTTTCCAACTGGTTGAAGATACAGGCGGCAGATTTCTATGAAGAAGGTATACAAAACCTGGTGTCACGCTATAATGCCTGAAAAATTTCGTCAGTTATATGGGAAAGTAGTTTAAGAGTTATAGAATTTTGTGCAATAAAAATTTGTTCTGTATCTGTGTACAATTTCATTTTATTACCAAACGGAACTTACTTTCTGGACGCGCCTCATATATAACGTCATCCTTTATGACATCTACAATACGATTATAACGTTGCATTAGGGTGTTTATTAAACATGTGGAAAATGAAATATAAAATTGTATCATATGCGAAAAAATTTCGGAGACATGAGATTTTGAACATACGCAAATTTCCCTTTTTGCTGGCATAGAAATTGTAGTTGTTCCTCTCCTCAATTTTATGAAAGTTCTTGACCCGTTGCTCTGAAATTTTGACGTAACAGTGAAGTGTTATGTGTCTTTCTATGTACCTCTTTTTTAAATGTACATCACATATGAATGTATATAAATTTTATAACTGGATAACGTTACCAAAGCCACGAAAAGTAACATATGTGTTTGTTATGCATTTTACACTACGTAAACAGATATCTAAAAACCCTTCTGTGTTAACATGCAACGTTGTATCAATATTTCTAGGCAATGGGTGAAGAACTTTCTGATACTAGAGGTTTTTAACAAACGAAACATTTTCTCATATATTTGTCAAATTCTACGAAAAATTTTGGTGTTTTGTTATTCTGAAAATGCGAACACGTTCATTGGTAAAATAATTAACAGTCTATGAGCGCAATATTTATTTTTAAAATTATCGGTTTCGGCTACACTCTATTGCCATCTTCAGATGTAATCCAACATTTGGCTGTTGTTTGTGATCATGAGCAGCGATGGTCCGTCACAGTCAATAAACTGCTCAACTGCTATCTTAGACTGTTTAATTAATTCATCTTGTTATAACAGATCGCTGAACTCGCGCAACAACGATTTCTAAAATTATTAACGTTTATTGATACATGTGGCATTTGTCTTGAAAACAGAAGTGTTCCAAACCGCAAATCTCCGAATCTTCTTCTCAATTTGGTTTGAAAATTTCGGCGACGTTTTTTTGGATTATTTGCTAGGATTTATACGCCGTAGTTTTTGATTTGTGCCATATATGAATTAATATACATGTTATAATTGGGAAAAGCTGTTATGTAAAAAGCAAAATGCTGTACATGTATATTGTTATTCTAATAATATCCATATGTAGAATTTTTTTCTGGGTATGAGGTCCGCCTGATATGCAAAACACTGTTTTTATTTGACACCCAAACTAGTTTCAGCACCTCTGTGCCATCATCAGTGGGTTTCAATTTATTTAATGTTGTGAAAACAAAATACATTTATTTTACTTCTGTACTATTTGTAAATTTAGGCCTAAAAAGTCGTCAGTTTTATTTTGTTTTTGTTTTATAGCTTATTTGACATTCTGTGGTGATGGGGGACCCTTTCTACATAGTTATGTAGTGGTAGCGTTGTCATCTACAACCAAAATTATCTCTTTTGAATCTTCTGACGTTTTTAAAACCTTACTTATAGTGTGGAAACGTAAATTTGTTATGGGGGGGGGGATATTTCTATCGTCTGCTTACTATCTATTACTTACAGTTTCCTACTGCATGCACTTTCTCTTCCGCATTTTTGTACATAGCACACATGTAATACACAAATTTTGCGTACTTTTTTCTATCACAATCACTCCCCACTTTAAAAATTCGCCTGTGTTTACGTTGTTGAAATGCGTAAGTGTGAGTTGACTTTAAGTTGTTCTCCAGTGGAATAGCAGTGGATTTGAATAACGTTTGTTTCGTCTCTGTGTCTGTGTGTTTTGTGTGTGTGTGTGTGTGTGTGTGTGTGTGTGTGTGTGTGTGTAAAATAAGGTAAAAAACTAAAATAAGACTGTCGACTTTTTAGGCCTAAGTTTACAAATAGTACAGTAGTAAAATAAATGTATTTTGTTTTCACAGCATTAAATAAATTGAAAACCCACTGATGATGGCACAGAGGTGCTGAAACAAGTTTGGGTGTATAATAAAACAGTGTTTTTCATATCAGATGGACCTCATACCCAGAAATTGTTACTGCAAACACGCCAAGAATAAGAGCTCCAAATCAAGAAAATGATGAATATATGTAGACTTCCTGTATTTGAATCCAAAGTTATTACAAAATTTCAAAGCCACTGGTCAAGAACAGTTTCGTACAGAGCAATCTGTAAAGTCCATATCTTCTTAAAAAAATTATTTTTATTTATTTTTTTATTTCTTTTTTTTTTATTATTTTTTTTTTTTTATTTCTTGTCCGTCCGATTTATTTGATACTTGTGACTAATCGTGCAACTGGGACGGCAAGGAATAAAATTAAATATTACTTAACATTAGTTGCGGCTTGTAACCAATCTTCCTATGAATTTTCACATCTAAATTCTTATTCATACAGAAGAAGAAGACATTACTAATAGCATGCAAATGAGATTAGTTTTAATATCAGGCGTTTGCTGTGGAAAGTAAGCTACTGAAAAATAGCCTTACTACGATACCATTCTTCACCCTGCAGTGAACAATTGCTGTGGCGCGCCTCCTTTTTCAGCCGGCCCAGCAGAGGGTGGCAGCCCTGCCCATCCCCCTCCCCCTCACATCGACACCGCCATCCACACGGAGCCGGGCCGGCACTGAGCATTATCCGGCGCGGCGATAGAGCGCGGCTGCACGGCGAATAATTAATTACCGGCAGCTAATTGCCGCCGGCTTCCTGTATCGGCAGCGGCGCCTCCCTCTATCCTGCCCTGTCCTGCGACGCTTCCTAATTAATTCAGAGGGCGCGACGCGCCACTTCACCGTCCGGCCAATCCTCCCCATCAATCGCCGAGAACAGCGGCCGACACCGCGGCGTACGTCTCTCTTGGGGTGCGGGAGGGTGCTCCGTCGCGGTGGCTGACGGGACGCGGCCCCAGGTAGGGGGCTCTGACAACCGCTGCCCATCTTCCCTCCCCACGAGGCTCACGACAAATAGCAGCGTATGCTACAACAAAGCCTTATTAGCAATTGGTACCTAATTTCCTACAAAAAGATCGCTTGTAGCATCAATAATAAAATGACCTACCAGCAGCAGTTATTTTGAAACTTCCTGGCATATTAAAATTGTGTGCCGGAACCGGGACTCGAACCTGGGACCTTTGTCTTTCGCGGGCAAGCGCACTACCGACTGTGCTATCCCGACACGACTCACGATGCCGCTTCACAACTCTACTTCCGCCAGTACCTCGCCTCCTACTTTCCAAACTTCACAGAAGCTCTCCTGCAAACACGCAAGACTAGCACTCCTGGAAGAAAGTAGGAGGCGAGGTACTGGCGGAAGTAGAGTTGTGAGACGGCATCGTGAGTCGTGTCGGGATAGCACAGTCGGTAGTGCGCTTGCCCGCGAAAGGCAAAGGTCCCAGGTTCGAGTCCCGGTTCCGGCACACAATTTTAATCTGCCAGGAAGTTTCATATCAGCGCACACTCCGCTACAGACTGACAGTTTCATTCTGGAAACATCCCTTAGGTTGTGGCTAAGCCATGTCTCCACCATATCCTTTCTTCCAGGAGTGCTAGTCTTGCGTGTTTGCAGGAGAACTTCTGTGAAGTTTGGAAAGTAGGAGGCGAGGTACTGGCGGAAGTAAAGTTGTGAGGCGGCATCGTGAGTCGTGTCGGGATAGCACAGTCGGTAGTGCGCTTGCCCGCGAAAGGCAAAGGTCCCACGTTCGAGTCCCGGTTCCGGCACACAATTTTAATCTGCCAGGAAGTTTCATATCAGCGCACACTCCACTGCAGAATGAAGTTTCATTCTGGAAGCAGTTATTTTATTTATTCTCTCTTTTCTTTTCATTTTCTTCTATATTCTTTTAATTACACGACGTGTTTTGACACGACATTCTTGTTATCTTGAGACATCAAATATTATGTTATTTGAAATGTTGTCTCGGAAGTGGTTTAAATATTTTTGATCAAGCAGACACAATATCTGAAGAGCTACTAATCAAAACGAATAATGTCCGTTGATTCAAATGTTTCAGGAGAAGCAAAAAAACTGATATCTGCTAAACTACTCAATAAAATTTTCAAGCTGTTTTCACAGATAGATCCGTTTTCAGCTACTGAACTAGAATATACCTTGCACATTTCTTAGTTAGGTTAGAAAATCCATTTATATTTCGGACAATATACGTTTTGATCTGTCATATAGCACATTACACGTTTTGATACGCTTTTAATAATATGCATTCATTACTTCACATTCACTTTTATATTAAAAAATGTTATCTTATATTAGACATTCGCACTTCACATGAGTTGTACTATTTATAATAACATAAGCTTAATGTTTACTTCAAGGAACGCTACAAAGCTTTACATTACTGTGAAAAACTGGATCAACACATCAATCTGTTACAGGCAGTATATTATAGTGTACAGTAAATTTACTATATTGTGTCCATTCCAGGTTCTTCATGTAAGCAATCACAATCATATGTTCAGGAGTGAACTGCAAGGAACTTCTATAGCAGACACGAAAAAATTAAGTTGTTTTTCTTCTGTCCAATTTATGCCAGTTTCCATTTCTCGTATTGATTTCTTCTTCATTCTTTTTCTTGTCCCATCTTTCTCAACAACCACACCTTCTTTCCCTAAATCCATTGGGAGCTATACACACAAACCACAATACTATACTGCCGCTGTGCACTGCTAACAATAACGAGTTGGCTCAAGTAGTGTCAAACAATACCAGAAGGCGACAATACCGTATAATGCTTTGAAGCATTGTAAGCCCCGACACTTGTTAAACTCGACAGAATTGCCAAATTAGACGAAAGGGAACCAAAATTAAACGTAAATGGTGGACATTATACGTTCTGTTTCATTCAGTGATGTGGACAATATACGATTGGTTTCAACCATTCATTTTCAACATACTGTTTCAGTGTTAAAATATACAAATGGATTAAATCTGAATACAGGAGCGTATAGAGCACATAAATGCCTCCGAAAACCATATCAAACTCAATTTTGTTCGGAAGTGGAGAATATACATTTTGATTAGTTGCTCCTCGTCTATAGCATTGACCGCAAATTTATTAATAGTGATGACCGGTTTCAACTAATTTCTTAGTCATCTTCGGATCTAAAAGTAACAGAAGAAGTAATACAAAGTTTGAACATTTTAATATATGAAATCATTAACAGTTTTTTACCTTACAATAATACCAATTTACGTGTTTGCCAGTAGCTGCGTCTGCCAACCTTCCAGTCATCAAGTTACTTTGACACTTGGTTGCATATCTAACTACTACTCGACTACAGATCTGCTTGAACCACAAATTCTACTGAAAATTCCAGCTAAATTTTAAGAAAATTTGATTGTAACTATATTTTGCACCGTACTATATAATGCCGTAACTATTCCTTTCTATGTAGTGACATATTGACAATCTACATATGGACTTTTTATGCTTCTGCTGACAGTTGTCATGAATTGTACTAATAGTGTATCAGCACATTTATGCTTTTTTCTGACTGTGGTGATTAGTACTAGCCACGTTTTTTTTTTTTTTTTTTTTTTTTTTTGGGGGGGGGGGGAGGGGGTTTAGTAGTTTTTGATATTCGTCTGGAATTGCTGTGTACAACTTTTATTCGCACATTTTCCAAAGTCACTTCCAAAATGTCCTTCGTTTATTTAACTTTTTTATCCATAATACGCTAAATACATCTTATGTAAGTCTGTTATTTTTTATGATCGAAAATTGGTGAATCGCTAGACATCTATAATGATTATGATATTATAATTTTTGTAGATTATCATTGTACAATTCTTTGTCAAATATTTAAAAATAGTGATATTAATTTAATTTCCTGTAATATTATATTTTTGTAGAAACTTAATGTATAAAACCCAAAATTTGCAACTGTATATGTATGCAAAAATACAATAGAGTGTAAATCGACGCCCTCTGACAGATGTTTGGTCTAACCAATATTCTGAAAAATACATCTTTATATTAATGCCATCTGGCATGGAACTATGTTAGATAAAATGTTAACTGTGCTTAAGTATGACCTTAGCCACCATGTGGCTCACTTATCTACAGCAGTTCATGGAGCTAGAATTCAAAAACGTAATTTTAAATACCATGAGTTTCATGTACAAGACACATTCAGTGAATTTTTGCCGGCACTGCCTTTTTTTAGCGACTGTTTTACCCGGCATGTGTCATATATGTGCAATGCGGTTTTCTTAAAATGTTATACCGCATTTTGTTGACATTTATAAGTTACAATTTGATGATTGCAAGGTTATACTGCCTATTGGCAGATACAACAGTTGATACACATGTAAATTGGTACGTTTTATAAGGTAAAGAAAATCTTAATGATTTCACATTTTATACTATTCACATTTTGCATTATATCATCTGTTACTTTTAGAACCGAAGATGACTCAGAAATGAGTTGAAACCGGTCATCACTATTAATAAATTTGCGGTCAAAACTATAGATATTGTTGTCTACTTAATCAAAAATCTTATATGTTTAGTAATTAAGCCATATTTATTAGGGATTTTCAGCTCTTTGCACATGTGACATGACTCTAAAGCAGTGTTTTTCAACCTGTCAGTCACGCCTCCCCTGGGTGTCGCAAAGACATAGCGGTGAACGCACATTGGAAGCGTGTATTCGTCATCGCCATACTGATGTATCATCCGGCGTGATGGTATGGGGTGCCATTGGTTACACGTCTCGGTCACCTTGAGAGATGGCAGCCCATCTCTCATCTTTATTATCGATGTTTACTGTTGACATATTGTTGTAATGAGTCCTGTACATACAATTTTCTATTTCTGTCGGGAATACGATGTAGGGAAGATTTTTGCTAAGGTGAGACGCAGAACTGACTTGGCCCTGAGGGGGCGAGTGGAATATCTTCCTACCTACGCTCTGCGGCGCCGTAGGAGGCTGGGCATGCTGGCCTTGGGTAGCACACTGGCAGGGCAGTAGGTCGTAAAAATGTAGCCTTGTGTCCCAAACTGTGAAGGAGAGGCATCGTCTGCGCTTTTCAGAAGAAGATGGCAGGGCCCACGGCTGTGGCCGAGGGTCCGAAATGGAAAGCGACGGAATGTTTGCTGGAGGCTAGGCAGCCGCTCCCATGGGCGACGGTTAGAGCCTTTTAGTGAGAATCACGCCAGAAGTGTGTGTGTGGAAGGGATGCCGTCTTTGATTGGCTGATGTTCAAAGCGCCAGCTTTTCGAAATCAGGGGTTGTCTTGTGAGATTTTACTGGCTGGAGTTCGAGAACTCGACGCTGATTGGCTTTACGTTTCTCGGGGGGTCTTGCGCGGAGACGCGGTGATAGAATGAGACTTCGGTTTTCGTAGCGCTGGAGTACGGACGCGTCTGATAGTGTCCTGTCCTCCCAGTGTGAGGACGTGGAGATTTTGCTTATTGAGCCGATACTTGGACGAGTGAACTTGTAAAAGTTTCAGGGTACACTCTGAGATTTATACTTGAGCTGATTGTTCTTTTTTCGGTTTGAATAAAGTCAGCCAGCCAATACTAGTGCACCGAAGCACTAGTTGCGATATACTCAACTTCTGGAGTCATTTAGACCTTCAGTACTGGTGCGTACTTCTCTACGCTCACTGAAGTGGTCCTGACTTGGCGGAATTGTTTGAAATCGTAGGCACTGTATACTGCCGAGCGCACAGAGGCTGATAGCAGGGAGTACAGCTTCCGAGCGACGGAGCGAGTTTTTTTTATTTCGTGGTCGCGCAAATTTTCAGCTCACAGTCGCCCTGCCCCCACGCCGCTGCAGCGCAGCACCTTCACATGCAAGTCGTCAGCTTGGTAATGTATGGCAAAGCGCTCGCCAGCAACATATAGTACATACATCAAGTCCTGCCTTATAGTGGGTGTTGTGTAGTTAGGAAAGTCAACCCTGCACTGGTATTCCGACTCGATTATCCCACAAAGAAAATTATATTATTTCACGATAGGGGTTTCTGACTTCCCAGTCGTTACTAATTTCCAGTTTCGTAACAAATTGAGTAACTTCATATGCATTAGATTGTTCTTTCTTATTTGGTTATAAATGTATTCTTGTTGTTTATGATTTTAGTACTGGATTAATCATTGTGTGTTTTATCCTGCTTATAAAGGTGCAATAAATATTGTTGGATTTGAAAGATGTTTTTTCATCATTATTAGTAGTCAGATCCCAGTTAGTTCGTTAGATTTTTGGTGGGGACAAATTGTTAATTAAATTTTAGGCCACTTGCAGGAAACAGGAGGGTTTCATTACAATTAGGACTGAAACAGGGGAATATTTTATCATTCAAATTATTTGATATTATGTTAAATATCACTAATTAATTCAGGGTCAGCCGCTCCTGTTTTCCTATTGTATTAACCCACATTAACCATCCCCAGCCGGAATCATTCCAATCCATTTCATTTCTTTCACCACCACACCTTACAACCTCTTGTTCGCATCGACGGCACTTTGAACAGTGGCCGTTACATTTCAGATTTGTTACGACCCGTGGCTCTAGCATTAATTCCATCACTGAGAAACTATACATTGCAGCAGGAGAATGCACGACCGCATGTTGCAGGTCCTGTACGGCCCTTTCTGGATACGGAAAATGTTCGACTGCTGACCTGACCCGCACATTCTCCAGACCTCTCACCAATTGAAAACGTCTCGACAATGGTGACCGAGCAACTGGCTCGTCACAATACCTAAGTCACTACTCTTGATTAACTGTGGCATCGTGTGAAGCTGCAGGGCCATCTGTATCCGGACACGCCATCCAAGCTCTGACTGACTGAATTCCGAAGCGTATCAAGGCTGTTATTACGGCCAGGGGTGGTTGTTCTAGGTACTGATCTTTCAGGATCTATGTACCCAAATGGCGTGAAAATGTAATTACATGGCAGTTTCAGTATACATTTGTCCAATGAATGCCCGTTTATCATCTGCATTTCTTCTTAGTGTAGCAATTTTAATAACCAGTGGTGTATATATGTTGACGATCTGGAACTTTATTTCAATGGTGTCGGGCAGTTACGCGAACCTATCGGGGCTTAGACATTAACTTGGTCAGTGATGTTGAGACTGAAGTCAATAATATGTGTACAAGAATTGTGTGTCATGATTGGTTCCTGACAGTTCTGTGTTCCAGGGTGTGTGTAATGAAAATTTTGTGCAGCAGTGCTGTTACATTGCTATGACATTTAGTGGGCAGCACCAGTAGTGGCATATAATGATGGATGATTTCCTCTAATTTCAATAAACCGCATACTGTCACTGTTCACGGAGCCCCTATTCTGAAGTTCAAAGGAAAATTGCTTGGTGTACTGCAACTGAAGTGGGACCTGTTATCAGTCTAAGGATTTGCTTGAATTAATGTTCACGGCTCTATTAATGCGTAATTTGATTTACATTGTGTTGTTTTGATGTTCTAGGTAAATTTTGTGTTTTCAAGTTTCACTGTAAAGAACTGGGTAACTTGCACCAGAATTACAGAAATTTCTGTAAAGAGTTCTGTTCGAACATTCAAGTTAACTAACAGATTTCATCTGATGTTGAATAATGCTTCATGTAAGTTTAATGATAATATGTAAAAATTTTCGTCTTTAAGTGAAAGTAAAAACTTTTAATAAGTATTAATGAATGATTATTTATCGGAATTAAATTTCATCTGAAAGTGAAGACATAAGTGTTTTAATGAGTAGTAATGAATGATTAATTATCTGTCAGAGTTAAATTTCATCTCTAAGGGAAGTAATAAATGTCTTAATGAATATTAATGATTAATTATCTGTCAGAGTTAAATTGTCTCTTGTGGTTTAAGATGTTAAGTAAATTTATTATAAATGTACTATGTTTTGTCCCAGCACCTCTCCTACTCCATACGTTTGGAGCTGCCGGATTGATCCCATGTCTGATAAATAATGTCTTAGCCGGTTGTTGCCATAATTACCTTGAGCGGGATCAGAATTATTTACAGGAGGATGAAAACGCTGGTAGTGGCTGACCACGGAAGAGTTCAGTTTGGATTCAGCAGAAATGTAAGACCACGAGAGGCCATATTCACTTTATGACTTATCGTAGAAGACAGATTAAGGAAAGGCTAACCTACATTTCCAGGTTTTGTAGATTTGTAGAAAGCTTTGGACAAGGTTGACTGGTGCACACTCTTTCAAATTCTAAAATCAGCAGGGGTAAAAAGTAGGGAACGAAGGGTTGTTTACAACTTCTACAAAAACCATACAGTAGATATTAGAGTTGAAGGGCATGAAAGGGACTGGTTGGGAAGGGAGTAATCCTTCTCCAATGTCATTTAATCTGAACATCGAACAGGTTCTGATTGAAAGCAAGAAAAATGTTAGAGAAAGGATTTACGTTCAGGGTGAAGAAAAACAAATTGCATTTTGCTGATGACATTTTAATTCTATCAGACACAGCAAACGATCTGGAACAGCAACTAAACGGAATTGACATTGTGATGGAAAAAAGCGTATATGAAGAACATTACAAAGTGTATAGTCGGTCGTCAGAGCCAAAGGGGGCTTGGCGTCTTTGGCCATAAATGTTATGTATTTTGAGGCCTGGGAACGAAAGAGAGTGTCCGAAAATTCCCAAGAGGTCGTGGACATGTGTACGGTAACGTCTCTGTGGGAAATTTGCTCGTGTGGGATGAGCCTGTATGGGCGTCTGCAGAATGCTCTGTGATTCGTCAAAGCTTAGGATTGTGAGAGCGTATAAGAAGAACATTATAATGTGCAAAACAAGGGTAATGGAATGCGTCTAAGAAAATCAGGCGATGCTGAAGAATTTAGATTAGGCAACGAAACAATGAAGGTGGTAGATGAATTTTGTTACTTGGGCAGTAAAGTAACATACGATATTCGTAATACAGATACCTTAAAATTCAGTATGGGAATGCTTGAATATTAATTTAAGTGGAGTGAAGTCTGCCGCACCAGAGTGGCCGAGCGCATTGAGGCACTATGCTCGCGCGAGGCTGTTCCCCGTCGGAGGTTCGAAACCTCCCTCGGGCATGGATGTTTGTTGTCTTTAATATGTTAGTTTATAACTTGTTTGTAAGTTTAGGGACTGATCACCCCGCAGTTAAGTCCCATAAGCATAACAAACATTTGAACATTTTGAATGAAGTCTTTTCTGAAGATGATAATAAGTTCAGATAGGAAGAGGACTGGGGCTTTTGAAATGTGCTATTACAGATGAATTCTGAAGATTGGGTGGTTACATCGCGTAACTAATTCGGAGGTACTGTAATGGATTTCGGGTGTGTTTGATGGTTTTGACACCAAATGACGAATGTTCTATACACAGACTTCCTCTATGTCAGGATGGCGACACTAGTTCGTTCCATGTGGGCTGTGAGCTCAGTACTCAACTCGGGAGATGGGGTGGCAATGAAACAGTGGGCCAGTATAACAAAACATATTGACACTCATGCTTAAAATACAGCTGGAGGCGAGTGCCGGCCGCGGTGGCCGAGGGGCCTAAGGGATGTTTCCAGAATGAAACTTCACTCTGCAGCGGAAGTAAAGTTGTGAGGCGGCATCGTGAATCGTGTCGGGATAGCACAGTCGGTAGTGCGCTTTCCCGCGAAAGGCAAAGGTCCCAGGTTCGAGTTCCGGTTCCGGCACACAATTTTAATCTGCCAGGAAGTTTCAACAATAATAATAATTGTGAAATAAATCGCAATTTGTAATCAGTTTGGTTGTGGCGGGAGACGTGCAGAAAGAGTCATCTGCAGTAGGGGTGGACACTGTGCCCTCGGTGGCGGAATGGTCAACTCTTCAGCCTGGTAGGCAGGAGATCCTGTGTTATAATGCCGGCTGGGCACAAATTCCATCTAAACCTAGTACACTGAAGCCATAACTAATCGCAAATTGCGATTTTTTTAATTCATTGAACGCTTTAACATCAAAATACATAATTGTGTACAAGCCAAGACTGGTCTCCTGACGGCAATTAATTGTGTCTCGATACCTCAAGGTCTGTTCTCCCTGATGTGGGAATACATTATTGTGGCCGCAAGCATTACAGAACAAATAGGCTGTGGTATAGGAAAGAGACAGCGTGGCGAATGGAGATTTGGGTGTGGCGGAAGACGTGCAGGGAAGAATCCTCTGCAGTTCAGCTGGTCACTGTCTCTTCGGTGGCGGAGTGGTCAATGCGTCTGCCTAGTAAGCAGGAGATCTCGGGTTCGAATCCCAGCCGGGCACAAATTCTCCTTCGCCGCACTTTGGTATTCAATCTAAATATAGTACAGTGAAGCCATAACTGATCGCAAATTTCGATTTATTTCATTGATTGAACGCTGTAATGTCGTCAAAATACATAATTGAATAACAATTGTTGTCGACGAGTAGCACAGTCCGGACGGTAGGTTACTGCCCCGCCGTGGCTGCCTCTCTCTCTGCCGTGGCTGACAGACTGACTACTGAACCTGTCTTTCTCGCCTGTATTTATATGACGAGTTTGACCCCGTCAGCTTGTGTTTCACAATTGTGGCACAGCTGATCTTTGCTACACGTGACCGGTCTCCTACTTCCGATCACGTATGTCCCAGACACCTTTGAGCAATACAGCTGTCTGGCTGTTACGCAGTAAGGCGCTCTCGCCGACCTACTTGCGTCACCAGAAGCTCCACATTATTTGCTGAATTCATAAACGTCTTGTCCCACTCTTACGTCACACGCCTGCTTTCAACACAGCACCGCTTCCATCAACTTCTGCATTAAAGTTCACTCACCACTTGTTAATACTCCCATATTGTCTATATTCTCCCTATCTCCTACAGTACTGAACAGACTTGGAGAGAAAAGGGATTTTTGGAATACCTTGAGTAAAAGCAGCGATCGATTGGTATGACACATTTTACAAATGAAGGAATCGTGAATTCAGTTTTAGGGGGAGCAGAGTAAAAATCGCAGAGGGAGACCAAGAGGCGAATACCGTATGTGTGTGCCGTTCTTTTGATGAGATGAAGAGGCATCCTCAGGATAGCGTAGGTTGGAGAGCTGCATCATATCGTTTCTGGACTGAAGAACACAATAGAACAACTTTGTTAGCTCTGGTCATCTCAGCCCTGCGTAAGTCACTGAAGTACTATTTTTAAACTTGGTTGGATGCATCGTCAGTGAGGAATAGTCAACAGGGCTTTAATAATCAGGGAGTCACAGTGTAGCTATTCCACTATTCATATCCCATATTGTACTCCAGATGCCGAAACCCTTCCTCAACGGAGGCAAATTGTGATTTTTCAGTTTTACAGCAATAACAGTTAATAATTAATTCGAGAGACATTCCCTTTCCGTCCGATCTCTCGCAACTTTCCAACAAGAGTAAACATAGAATTATCATATTCCTTACATTACATTGGTTGGAGTAAAGATGCGTGTTTTATGTAGCATATTATCACTGTGCTCTTCTCTCTCAGGAAAAATAAGGGGAAAAAATTAATACAACAGAAAGAACAAAGCTTAGACTCCAAAAGAAATGCTGACAACAACAGTAGACAACTGTTTTCAAACATCTTTGGATTTCAGAAGTATGTAACATTGGTTCCGTACGTTCCAAGAAAGAATAAAGCTATCATATTACTCTCTACCATGCACCATGACTGTACCGAGTCTTCAGAAGAGCATAAGTAGCCGGAGGTAATACTGCATTACAATAAAACGAAAGGAGGTGTTGACATGACAGATACATTCGCCTTCGCGATGGAAGGCAGATTACTGTAAAGATAAGTAAGCAATTATAGGTAAATTCATCATGATAGTGTGTATCAGTTTGCTGCAACTATTTTGAGAAAATAGTGGTTGACTGGCCGAGCGTTTAAAACTCCACTGCTCACCGTCGTTGGTTCGAGTTCAAATGTTCAAGTGTTTGTAAATCTTATGGGACTTAACTACGGGGTCACACAGTCCCTATACTTACGAACTACTTATGAACTACTTGCGAACTAGGACGACACAAATATCCATGCCCGAGGGGGGATTCGAACCGTGCAGACCGTGACTGAAGCGCCTCAGTCTCCTCGGCCACCGCGGCCGGCTTCGTTCGAGTCCTCCTTTGGCCATGGTGTATTTGTTGTCCTTAGCATAACTTAGTTTAAGTAGGTGGTCAGTTTGGGGATTGATGACCAGAGCCGTTAAGTCCCATAGATTTACAAACATTTGAACATTTATTTTATTCATTTATTTATTTTATATGAAATCCCTTTTACTTTAATGAAATAAAGTTTCTAAACATAAAAACACGATTAAAAGTGGCACGAACTTCACACCACTTACAAACCTTCTCCCGTCACTAAGGCAGAAAATTACGACCGTGCACCAAGCGACACGATGGCTTCACACATCATTCATTGAAATAATTAGTATACTACAATTTTCCGTCTTTATATTCATTATTTCGTAAAAGGGAATGCAGGTCTCCTTATATACGACACTGTGTTGAGTGTTGAAGTATGAGTCTGAGTATGTGTGTGTGTGTGTGTGTGTGTGTGTGTGTGTGTTAGTGTTTGAGTGTGTGTGCGCGCGCGAATGGGGAGCGGGGTTGTGGGGTGTGGGGGGGGGGATGGGAAGAAAAATAAAGAGGAGTTGAGGACAGTAGTCGTTGAGGTGTTCTTACACAGTTAGAAAGAAACACAGTAGTAAAGACGTTCAGAATCAACGATAAAGCACACAGACGACAAAAGTCTGGAATTTCTCCGTCCGTACTGGCTATTATTCAAGGAAACGAGCGAAGCGAGCTGCGATTATAAGCAATAAAATGAAAAAGCCATATCGATCGGAAACATTGAAACGTTAATTCACTCGAAATACGTCCAGCAATCAAGAGGTAATATTCCGGAAAAATCTGTCGATCAACCGACCGGGTTCGGCGAGACGGAGCTCAGGGTCGGCGTGAGTGACGCAGATGGTGGCGGGGTACGTGGGCAAAGCGCTTTGTGATGATGTCTGCCGCCCGCCGACGGCAGCGCGATGCCACGGCATGTGGCGTCGCGTTTTGTCCGCGGAATACCAATCAGGAACATTAGGGGAAACGCGGCCAGAAATTAAAGGTTTTGCGATGGGAAAAATTGGCCATTTCAATATTCATGCTCGGCCATTAATGGCTGGTTTACCGCGGAGGGGGGCGCGCCGCTACAATAGCTCCGACGACGGACAACACCTGCTGGCGTTTTAATTGCAAATGCCGCCGCAGCGGCCCCGGGGCGCCACCTGTCCGCCACACGCCGACCGTTACACGCCGGCACGAGCGCGCGTTTTTGCCGCTGCGTTTCCCTTCTGCGCGCTGTAGCCAGCCACACGCATTTCGTCCAGCACATTCAACCAGCCAAATACTTAAATGGCCCACACAAGATGCGTGGCGCACAAACATTGTACTTTTCCATGATTTTATTTATTTATCATGTTCCACAGTACCGAACTGAATTCATGGTCATGGAACGAGCCAATGCACCAGATGGGTACACAAACGTAGGGTAGAGGAAGTGAAACATATAGCAATCCTGTGAACTCGACGTGTCTAGGCTAAAGTCAGAAGGAGCACCGTAAAAATAAGCTTTCCGAAATACATTTACAAAAGTAAATTGAGCAGCAGTAGAATTTCGAACACATATTATATTCGAACATTATGAACTGCCTCGAAGAGAACAACCTATTGATCCACGATCATCTTGTGATGGTGCAGATCTTCTTTCTCCTGTACTTGGTGTAATAAATTGGACCCAGAAATTCGCTTCATGCAAACTATGCTTGATCATCTGAGTTCTGATCCAAAACTTGTTTCCTTCTGGGTTATGAGATTATTGGATTGGTTATAATCACAGTGCTGGTCGTTGTAGGTTTCCTTTGACACCATAATAAAACCATATAAATAATTCCCATCCCAACACCACACTTCCTCACCCCCGCATACACCCAATATTTCTCTCTCTTCATCGCTCTCTCTCTCTCTCTCTCTCTCTCTCTATCTCTCTCTCTTTCACACACACACACACAAAGACACACACGCACTTACACGACCTGCCCGTTCTCCCACACACACTCACAACATATAAAAATTGCAAATGCTGAAACAATTCAAAGTCGAAGGCCCAGTCACACAATGCATGAATCAATGAATACGAAACAACAATGACAACAAGACAAATGGCGATGTAAACAGAGCTAGTATCTAACAAAAAAGCGCAGACACCAGAAAATGACAGCTCATTTACATCCCATAAACAAGAGAGAGCAGCACAAAAATAAGTTAGGTGCTAAATACCCACACAGAACTATATTTCAGTACATTTTGGAAATAAAAACGTTTTGTTATGACAAGCTGTCAAACTCGAGATTGCTTTATAAGAAAATGCTCAAATGTTTGTAAATCTTATGGAATTATGAGATTTAACTGCCGGATCATCAGTTCGTAAACTTTAACCTTCCTATTGTGTTCGGAACAGAGACACACATATTGTGAATGGGTCAGTTAGACCTGCAATTTAAAATATATATATATATATTTTTCGATGTTACTTCATAATATATTTTCTATATAGTTTTTTCACGTGGAAAAACAGATATTGAAGCTTTCCAGCACTTATTGAACGTAATTAGTGTAAAAAATTATTACATTTTAGATTGTGAAACAATGTTCATACAAGTTTTTATAAATGAATTGTTACATAAGAGTGCAAGCTAAAGCTTAAATTTTGTCACTTATTGCAAACACTAACTAACCTAAAATTACATTGAAATATGATAATTAATTCTGAAGAACAATATTTAGCTTCAATATATGTGTGCTGTATTAGCTTATACAATTATTGCAGTAAATATTTGCATGATTTTGGCATAGGAATAATTGATAAATGTTACATTTCTTATTAGTCTTTCCATCTTTCTTCGGTCCACACTCTTTGTACTGGCCCCATTTCTGTTCCTTTGCTCCAGAACTCATTCCTATAATATTTTCCTAATTTACTTTTATCTTGTTAGGAATATTTTTAGACATTCTATCCTCTTGCATTGTTCTTGTTAGCTCTCATAGAAACAGGTGTCTTTTGTACAATTTGTTTCGATAGTAGCCTGGGTTAGTGGTACATACAACACGTAAGCATTTATTGCAGCAATGTCTAGCATGTTATAAAATAAACAGGCTATTGCTTAGTACACCTTTTACGGGAATAGGTACTGGCGAATGTATCTGTCATGTCAACACCACCTTTCGTTTTATTGTAATGCAGTATTACCTCCGGCTACTTATGCTCTTCTGAAGACTCGGTACATCATGGTGCATGGTAGAGAGTAATATGACAGCTTTATTCTTTCTTGGAACGTACGGAACCAATGTTACATACTTCTGAAATCCAAAGATGGTTGAAAACAGTTGTCTACTGTTGTTGTCAGCATTTCTTTTGGAGTCTAAGCTTTGTTCTTTCTGAGGATTCAAGTAATGTTAGAATTTTCTGCAGAAGTTGTTTGGCCAGAGTGTAGTCTGTAAATAAATTATCAGTGGTAATGTTTCGCCCAGTTTTCTCAGTTCTTTCCACAAGCCTCAATACAATATTTCTACCTTGATTTACTTCTCGTGGTCCATTTTGCGGCTTTCCCGTATAGGCTTCTGCTGCACAAACGTATGCTGTTTTCACATCAGATAACAACCATAATTTTATGCCATATTTTCCTCTCGGTTTTGAAGTCATGTATTGACGGAAGGGACACCTTCCTCAGAATGATAGCAGTAACTCGTCCACTGTGACATTTTCATAAGGAATGAACATTTTAGGAAACTGTTCCACAAACATTTCAAAGACAGCCAGCTTATCAAGGCGTCGCTTAGCTGATCAATCTTCTTTGTTGCCAAATCTGAGAATTCTGATTGTATAGAAACGCTGAAGTGACACTGTTACGCGAAAAACTGGCCGAACATTCATGTTGTCCCATAGCTATTGGAGAGATTCTCCAGCTAATATAATAAGTCCCAGATAAGCCTTCTTTTCTTCATTGTCCTTGGTTTTGACACAGCTGGAGGATTTGTAGACCACTATGTACCATTGCGCGTCGTATAAAAATTTCCAGTTACGCTGGTTTCTTTAGACAACAAAACCACGCTTTCGTCTCCTTCGATCACATCACTTTCCTCACTTCTAATCGATACATTAGCAACATCACTTGAACTGTCAAAAGAATCTTGATCATTGACAGTATCATCATCTGTTTCGTCATACGACTTATTTACAAGCCTTTCTAACTGTTCGTCACTTAGAGACTGACAAAAAAATCACACTGTACGCTTACAGGCAGTCGTTATACAGTCCGACAACAATGTGAAATGCCTCTGAGACATTTTAGACCAATCACAAGTATTTATAACAATTTATTCGTAGAAACTAAATAAAAATTTCCGTCAGGGTCTAAAAGACCCATTCACAATAAGTGTGTCAAAGCTACGTATCTCCGAAAATATTTTAGTTTTTAAAACGAAAATTGAGGATAACATAAATTATTACGTATTTGAGGAATACTTGATGCCATGTTGCAAAATACATAACATTTAGGGGTTTACGTTAATTATGGTAAACGAACTGGGTCTGTTAGACCCATTCACAATAGAAAGGTTAAAACTACTTATGAACTACCTTATACTGAAGACAGCACAAACATCCATGCCCGAGGGGGGATTCGAACCCCCGATGCGGAACGGCCTCGCTCATCGCAGCATAGCGCCTCAGCTTTATAAGAACAGCATAAAAATTCTTGCCTATCGCTTGAAGTATATACATAAACTTAGCCCTAATGTATTCAGTGTAAATCTCAAATAAAAATTTATCCAAATTTCTCATTCGAAAAAACAGTAACATTTAAAACAATGTCAAAAAGTAAAGGCAAATAATTCCACAGAAAATGACATGATAAGTGCCGAAGCATGTTTCGATAAAAAAAAAATGAATTAAATAAGGTGTCTTGTATAAAGTGGATTTCCTGTCCACTTTATTGATCCGTAGTCAACACCGATTCATAAAGTATCAGTCTTGTCAAACACAACTAGCTGTTTATCCACATGAAGTAATAAGTGCTATCAACATGAGATCTCAAATCGTTTAGATATGTTTAGATTTTCGGAAGGCTTTTGGCACTGTACCTCACCAGCGGCTTCTAATGATATTACTTGCTTATGGAATATCGCCTAGTTGTGCCAATGGATTCGGGATTCTTTTGAGATAGCACACAATACGTACTAATTGAAGGAAAATTATCGAGTAAATTAGAAGAGTTATCTGGCCTTCCCAGGGAAGTGTGATTTGGCTCCTACTGTTCCTTTCTTTATAACGGACTTGAGGGACGATATCAACACCTTCGACCGCGGATGACGCTGCTGTTTATCGGTTAGTAAACACACCAGAAGACTGAAAGCAACTGCAAAACAATTTAGATATCCGCATGATACGAAAATTGGCAATTCGCCCTACGTAATGGAAAGTGTTATTCATGCATATTAGCACTTAAAGGAAACCGTTTAACGTCATTTACATGATAAATCAGTCATATCCACAGGCCTTAAAATCAATAAAATATCTAGGCGTTACGATTAAGGCTAACTTCAATTGTAAAGAACACGTATCTTTGGTAATACGAAATAATGGATACGTTTCATTGGAAGAACGCTCAAATCTGCAACAGTGCTGCTAAAGAAACTGCCAACACTACACTTGCTCGTGTTTACATCATCTGCATTGCGAGAGCTGAAAGGACACTAAAGTGACAGATAAAAAATCCGAGACTTATCCAGTGATCCACTTTGCAATGAACAAAGTTTATATTCAAACATCATACAATTAATTCTTCAACCCAAAGTTGACAAAAAAAAGTTTACTAAATCATGAAGAGCAGGTCAATAGAGTGACCATAATTACACAGACCTAATTACAGTATGTTAACGAAGCAACCTTTAATCTGAAAACTGTACCTTACAAATGTATCTCTTCTAACTTAACCCACGTAAACACAGAAAAAAAATTACACAGCAAACTTACTTAATAAATTAAAGGTAACTTTCACATCTCAGTAATGTTAAATATTTTCTTGGATTAAAACTTTAGTTTCCAAGCAGTTTTCCAAGTATGATTTAATACTTAATACTAGATTTTGTAGTAAGTGACTGGCCATTGACACTGAACCAACTGACAATAATAACAATACTTAGGAAGCGGCTACACGGGTAGCGGGGGCTGTGTGGCGTGGACTGGGCGGTTTTTTAGGTTAGATGGCCTCGGGAATACACAACATGGGTTTCAGTCTCAAAGGGGGCAGGTCAGACACGGGAAGAAAGCAGACCTAGAAACCATTGGTGTAACAGTTATAAATTGTCGTATCTGTGTTGGGAAAATTCCAGAGCTCCAAGCACTGATAGAAAGTACTGAGGCACAAATCGTTATAGGTTCTGAAAGCTGACTGACGCCTGAGATAAATTCGGCCGAAATTTTTTCAAAGGGCCAAATGGTCTTCAGAAAGGATAGAATAAATAAAACAGGGGCTGGCGTGTTTATTGCTGTTACAAACGGTTTATCCTGCTGCGAAATTGAGGCAGATACTTCCTGTGAATTGATCTGGGTAGAGGTTATACCTGACCACCGGAATAAATTAATAATTGGATCTTTTTATCGGCCCCCTGACTCAGACGATGCGGTTGCAGAAATGTTCAAAGAAAGCTTGAATCATATTTCAAATAGGTATCCAAAGCATACTGTTATAATCGGTGGCGACTTTCATTTACCGTCGATATGTTGGCATAATTACGTATTCAAAACCGGGGGCAAATATAAAACATCGTCCGAACTAGTTCTGAATGCTTTTTCTGAAAACTACTTCGAACAGTTAGTTCATGAACCCACTAGAATAGTACGTGGTTGCGAAAATACTCTTGATCTCCTAGCAACAAATAATCCCGAGATAGTAAAGAGCATCAAAACAGATACAGGGATTAGCGAACATAGAGTTGTAGTAGCGAGTCTAAATATCGACATTCCCAAATACACCAAAAATAAACGAAAAATATATCTATTCAATAAAGCAGATAAAAATTCATTTCACGCTTTCCTGAGTGATAGCCTCCAGTCCTTCAAAACTAAAAATGCGAGTGTAGATCAGTTGTGCCTTACTTTCAAAGACATAATATCAGTAGCAATCGAGAGATTTATACCAAATAAATTAACAAAACAGGGGGCTGACCCCCCGTGGTACACAAAACAGGTCAGATCACTGTTGCAGAAACAAAGAAAAACGCATGCAAAAATTAAATAGACACAGAATCCGCAAGACTGGCAATCATTTACTGAACCTCGCAACCTAGCGCGGACTTCAATGCGAGAAGCCTATAGTAGTTTCCACAACGAAATGCTGTCTCGTAATCTTGTAGAAAATCCAAAGAAATTCTGGTCATATGTGAAGTACACTAGCGGCAAAACACAAACAATACCTTCACTACGCGATAGCAATGGTAATACTACCGACGACAGTACTGCTAAGGCAGAATTACTAAACACAGCTTTCCGAAATTCTTTCACCAAAGAAGACGAAGTGAACACTCCAGTATTCAATCCAAGAACAGCTGCCAGCATGCGAAACTTAGAAGTAGATGTTCCTGGAGTACTAAAACAACTTAAGTCTCAAAACAAAAATAAATCTTCCAGGCCAGATTGTATACTAACTAGATTCCTCTCAGAGTATGCTGATGCAATAGCTCCGTACTTAGCTATAATTTACAACAGATCACTCAGCAAAAGATCCGTACCCAAAGACTGGAAAGTTGCCCAAGTGACTCCAATATTCAAGAAAGGCAATAGGAGTGATCCCCAAAATTACAGGCCTATCTCATTGACGTCGATTTGCAATAGGATTTTGGGACATATACTTTATTCGAATATTATGAACTACCTCGAAGAGAAGGACCTATTAACCAATAGTCAGCACGGATTCAGAAACTATCACTCTTGGGAAACACAGCTTACCCTTTATTCATTTGAAGTGTTAAGTGCCATCGACAAGGGATCTCAAATCGATTCCATATTTCTGGATTTCCGGAAGGCTTTTGACACTGTACCTCACAAGCGGCTTCTAATGAAATTGCTTGCTTATGGAATATCTCCCCAATTGTGCGATTGGATTCACGATTTCCTATCAGAAAGGATACAGTTCGTTGTAATTGACGGTAAGTCATCGAGTAAAACAGAAGTGATATCTGGCGTTCCACAGGGAAGCGTTATAGATCCCCTACTCTTCCTCGTGTTTATAAACGATTTAGGAGATAATCTGAATAGCTCCCTTAGACTGTTCGCGGATGATGCTGTCGTGTATCGGTTAGTGAAGTCAACAGAGGATCAAAAGCAACTGCAAAGCGATTTAGACAATATTTTCTACTTGGTGCGAAAATTGGCAATTGACTAAATAAAGAAAAGTGTGAAGTAATACACATGACCACTAAAAGAAATCCGCTGAACTTCAATTATGCGATAAATCAGTCAAACCTTAAGGTCGTAAATTCTACCAAATACCTAGGAGTTACAATTACGAACAACTTTGACTGGAGAGAACACATACAAAATATTGTGGGGAAGGCGAACCAAAGGTTACGTTTCATTGGCAGAACGCTTAGAAGATGCACCAGCTCCACCAAAGAGACTGCCTACATCACACTTGTGCGTCCTCTCCTAGAGTACTGTTACCCCTTGTGGGACCCTCACCAGGTGGGACTGACGGAAGATATTGAGAAGGTTCAGAGAAGGGCAGCTCGTTTTGTTTTATCACGTCACGGGGGGGGGGGGGGGAAGCGTCACGGAAATGTTGCACGAATTAGGGTGGAAATCATTAAAAGAAAGACGTTATTCATTGCGGCGTGATCTGTTTGCGAAGTTTCAATCACCGACTTTTAGTTCCGAATGTGAAAATATTTTGCTAGCACACACCTACTCAGGGAGACATGACCATCCCAATAAAATAAGAGAAATCAGATCGAAAACGGAATGATTTAGGTGTTCTTTCTTCCCGTGCGCTATTAGAGAATGGAACGGTAGAGAAAAGTTATGAAAGTGGTTAATGAACCCTCTGCCAGGCACTTAAATGTGATTTGCAGAGTATCTATGTAGATGTAGAATAGAGTAACCACACTACACAGTAACCCCTTAAACTCTGACATCCCCCAAAGGCTGAAAATTACTAGAACTAGAAGATCACCTTTAGGTTTTTAAGCAAATATACAGTAGTACTAATAATACTAATTACATAAAGTCGTAAAACATAATAGCAATAAAGTTTTTTATATTAGGCGGATGGCTTGTGTAAAACATAGAAGACAATATAGGATTACAATCCGCAGGGCGGTGGCGCTCCAGATTGCTGGAACTAGCTGTCACCATGACAGCTACGTGGGACCCAAATAAATGGCCGTGGGCTCTGAGGTGCCTTGCTGAAGAGTGCGCAGCTGCTCCCAATCCGAGGTTCGAGGCCTCCCGCTGGGAGCTCTATATATACAGGGTGAGTAATTAATGAGGAAAAATATTTTGTGCAAATTATCACACACTGAGCTTCCAAAAAAATTTGGTTTCCGCATGTTCCAATGTCAGTAAATGATAATGCAATTGAATGGTAAAAATCTGGAAATATAAAGTAGACTTTTGCGTGTTACTGTGTGCCGACATTGGCCAAGGGGATAGATCGGAAAATAGGGCACAACATGCGAGTGTTCTACGTAGTATAGCCGTTCACGAGAAGGCGAAGCATGTGGCGCCAAGGACAGTTTGCGTGACATTGCAAGCAATGACAACGCTCATATCTATCTCGTACTGTTTTCGCTGGTCGGTATTACGTCTCGTGGCTAGTTAGCATAGCGAAAGGAACTTGTGCCCTGTTGCTCCGTTGCCGATCTTTCCCCTGTCGTTGCACAGTAACACCTCAATTTCCACTTCATGTTTCCAGATTTTTACCATTCAATTGCATTGAATGCACCGCACCTGGAAGGACTACCACAGCTTGCCTCCCGTCTATTCACCCAACTAGTAATATTGTGCAACATACGTTGGTACGTATTTCACGGCATGTTCACGAAACAGAACAAACGTCATTTTAGATGGAGCACCCTTACATATGCCCACCTCTAAATAGCTCTAATTATTTGATAAGAGTGCCCGAAATCCTTTTAGCAGCCAAGGTGAAAATAGAAATCCGTGTTTGCGGCTTTCGAACTACCAACGACGTGCTTCACAATCTAACGCGCTGCCCACTATACTACAGCCACCAATTACGATGTTGTTCCGTATTTCTCCTACCATTGGTTGCAGGCATTATGTGTTGAAATGGCTGTTTTAGACAGTAGATTATAATGTATCGTACTAAGAACCATGTGTTTTTGTTAATTCTTCAGTGAGCCATTGCTTTGAAATGACAGTGTGAGAGTTATAATAAGAAAAACATAAAATAAAGGAAGGTAATTCGATTAATAATGAAAATTCTCCTCAGAAATGATAAATACTGTTCAAACGAGATAGAATGGCTGGCCAGTACTTACCTTTGTGCTGTACCGCCGGTAGTAACACAAATGAAGAAATAGAAAAAAAGGGGACAAATAGGACAAGTTTTCGGAACACAGTTCCTTCATCAGGTTGGAGAGAAGGGAAGAAGAAATGATGGGAACAGAAAGGAGAGATAATTCACGACCTAGGTCATGAAGGTGGTGTTTCGGGAAACACCACCTTCATGACCTTCAAATTTGAAATACATTTTTGGCACTCAAAACTACTATACTCTCTACATTCTGCAAGTGCCCATTTCAGAAAATATATACATCTGTATTACACTTTATTTTGCTTAAATCCCCCCACCATGGCTCATTGCCCCAGTTGCAAAATATGGCTAAGAATTTCAATTTAAAGCCCAAGAATTTGCGACACAATTAGAGACACGATACTGAAGCTAAATATCTACAGATTACGTTAATACGAGTATTAAAAAGGTTGTAATGTCATACATGTGTTCTCGTTTAAAAACACTCGTTAAAAATACATTTGTCTGTGTCACGTACAGGTTTGCTGCCCTACTGTAGTAATAAAGTTAGTAAATCACTGAAGTCGGTAGCAGTAGTAAACGTAAGACACGGTGGCCTTCGTCACACGCTAGGCAAGCCTCACGCGGTACTTTAAACAGTCTGTGGACCGTCTTTCTGGCTGGAATTGAACAATACTTGTTCATTATTACTGATGGTTAGGTGTTAGTTACCTGAGCATTTTTTTTATTGGCTAGATTTTCAGTCGTGAAAGTTGTGCGCGACGCTTGCCTAGGCCTCACGAATGCCACCAATAAAACACTCGAGACAAAGTGTCCCGACAACAACTAAGAAGCCAAAGCTCAATTAAGCATCGATTACAACTTACAGATACTCTGCTACCTCTCTTTCTTGGCAAATTTTTGAACCAAACTCTCATATTCGTTACACAAATTACTGTCAATTTTAAATTTTAGCGCAAGTGACAAAAAATCGTTATGGATGACGGGGTTTGAACCCCCTCCCCCCCAGTATCTACGCCCCTCATTCGCTGTTGTTTTTGCAAAGTTGTTGAAAATTTTCTCCTCTACAAAATGAACGGTTAAGTCGTTATTTTCATTTTAATTTCAACCTGACAGAAGGCGATCGCAAAGGGCCACTTTTAGTGTTACTGCCGAGAAGTAGGAATAGTAACTGTCTAGTAACTGTTCGGGTTCTCACTAGTAACTCTTCGAGTTCCTGAATACTAACTGACCGGTGTCCAGACGTATACTGTCCAACATGTAGCCACCTGTAGAGGGCGCGCATCTTGGGTTACTCCCTCCAGGATGCGAGGCGGCTGCTTGTGATTGGCTTTCGGTCGTTCGCTGCCTTCTCCACGATCGTTCTCTTACGTCTAGCGTGTGGCTCTGGCTTTTCGCCACAACAATATACACACCAGGTTTCTTGCTTATAACTGGTACTTCCATTTCTAAGATAAAAGTGCACTGTCATTTCCCAATTAGTGACTTCCAGCAAAAGACAAGTAGACTATCTGTCGCCGATCGAACGAACAGTCCGGTAACAGTTCTAAGGTATGGCGACGCGATGTACTTGAGAGTGTGTTCCGGTAAACGCGCAAACTGCCACTAGATACACGAAGTTTTATCAGCTATGTTCGAATACAATCTAGGATTCTTCACTGACGGTTTTTGTTATTTTTTACCGTCTATAGGAAGATTAAATGGCTTGGTCCACAAGACATATGGAATGCCAATTGCCTTAAATTCAGATACAAGCAAGAATGAACTCGTAAAATCATAATTAACCCGATAGCACACAGTTGTAACGGTAATGGTGAATATTTAACATGAGATGTTATTATCATAGGTTAATACTAAAAAGCCATACAGACAGGTGCGAACACATGTGCTCAATAATGACAAAACTGTATGAAATTCAGTAGATGGCAAAGTTCTTTGAATGTTTCAGTTACTTCATCAATTGATGGAGTCAATAACAAACTATTAGTTATGATTACCTGACATTGTCAGTTTTGGAGGCGATCTCATAAGTTTTCTTAGTCTTAAAAGTGAAATGCCAAGATCCCACGTTAATAATTTATTCAATGACGACCGGTTTCGGTGTACTGTGTCACCATCATCTGGTCACTTATATGTTTATTACAAGTTGGTCATCTTGTTAAAAATGGGTATAAAATTATAATTGCAACTTAGTCACAGCTTTTGTATATGTGACCAGACGATGGTAACACAGTTCACCGAAACCGGTCGTTACTGAATAAATTATTAATGTGCGATCTTGGCATTTCATATTAAAGACTAAAAGCTATTATGAATAAAATACACAAGATAACTGTGAGATACTGCATATTTATTAGTTTACGAACCGGTTTACGGCTGTTACGCCATTATCAGGTAAACATTACTAGTTTAAGTTTCAAAGATCTTAACTGCTAGATATATAACTTTCAAAGGAAACTAGTGTTTCGTTTTACAACTAATCTGTGGGAAATACTGCAATTCAAGCTGTGGTGTAAATTCCTGACATTGATGAAATACGTGACAATATAAAAGATTATGACGTTACCCTAAGAAATATAAAGTGAAACAATAGAAATTAGCAGAAAAATGGGGCATTACAACTTACTAGTTATAAAATTCTTGTATAATCACAACTGTTTAGGCTGCTTATGTGATATAAGCTTTAATGTCTTATTTTACTAGTAACCATAGTTTAATTTAACCAGTTAAAAAATTTTAACATATATGTAAAGACGTTTCATTCAACTTTGCCACATGCTTCCATGTTCTAGACAATGGACCTGTTTAACAAAATTTTTTAGTCAAGTTTAATTTAACCAGTTAAAATTTTAACATATATTCACAACGCTTCCATGTTTCTAGAAATAAGACCTGTTTAAGATAAGATACGTTTTGATCAACATTTTTCTGTCAATTTCTATTGTTTCACTTTATATTTCTTAGTATAACGTCATAATCTTTTATATTGTCACGTATATTATCAATGTCAGGAATTTACACCACAACTTGAATTGTAGTATTTCCCGCAGATTATTTATAAACTAAAACACTAGACTCCTTTGAAGGTTATATATCTAGCAAGTTAACATCTGTGGAATTTAAACTTGTAATGTTTACCTGATGGTGGCGTAACAGCCGAAAACCGGTTCGTAAACCAATAAATTTGCAGAATATCTCACAGATATCTTGTGTATTTCATTCATAATGTATCAAATATTCTGTCAAGAACCGACGGAACTGTCAGTGAATATAAAAGCTATTAGTTACTTGTCCACCCTTGCAAGTTAATATTTTCCCAAAAAAAAAAAAAAAAAAAAAAAAAAAATCAAAGTGTGTTTACTGTGAAATTTTCAACGGCATTAAGGGGGTTTGTGGCTTGGCTGTTTTCCGACCCTTCAGCCACTCACCGTCAGCTGCCCCCCCCCCCCCATCCCCCGCGCCCCCCATCCACCCAGCCTCATTTGGGAGTGTGAAGCCTGCGCTCACGTCGTAGCTCAGGAGTTGCCCGAGGTGGTGCGGTGCGGGCCTGTTTAAATTCCATCGATAAGCTCCCCTCTGTGTATCGGAGTCGGATACGCCTCTCAGAAGTTGGCGAGAGTCGTTCATCACTCGGGAGCCCGCGAGTCGATAGGTCGTTTACTCAGAGCACCAGCTGGATGCCGCGCTACATGACGCCGCGCCATTCTGCCTGCCTCCTGCCTCTCCTGCTACAACACCGGCGATTACTGCACCAGCAAATGAAAGCTATCCAGTTACATGTTAGCGGCGCTGTGTTAATTTGGCAGGATCTTTATTTTCATTAATGTACTACGATGAGGTATTTAGCAGTTTTGCGGTACAGCTTCACCACTCAAAAGCTATTATTCCCACAGTACAGATGTTATGCACAGGAAGTTAATTTTATTCGTGGCGGCAATTAAAAAAGTTAATACAATTTAAGTACAACAGTATTATTCGCGGGTGTTGGAATACATATGAATATACGTTCAATGACCATATATATTTACGCTTTCATTGTCACACGACGCTTGTAATTATCAAATTATTAATAAGTGGCTAAAGACGGCCACGCTTCGCTGTGGTTCACTCTCATATAAAATAAACAGAAAACGAAATACTGTAATTCATGTGAACATGGAATCACCGAGAGAATGCTTCAATCAAATCAATATCGTTTGTTGGACTACTGTGGCTAAGTGAAAAGAACGATATAAAAATATAGTTTCGCAGATAGCCTACTCATTATTTTAAAGCTATAAGATAAATTACATTTTTTGTTGTTCGTTTCTACCACAAACATACAAATCAGTTTACCGACTCTCGACCATGTGACGTATAACTCACCTTAGTAAAAAGTTATCGTTTTCTACATTATTTATGGAACTCGTTATTGAAGCGATCTAGAATTGTTTAATAAGAGGTTTGCAGCCAAGATGGCTTTCTTAATTTAATTACATTACCGGTTTTGGCGTGCTGGACGCAATCTTAAGACGTAATACGCAAAGTTTTCTATAAAATGAACTGCATACATAATAGCAAAAGAACTTATCTGTCTACAATTACTTAGTTACATACCTGTAGTAATTTGACATGAGTTCACTACCATTACAACAATTTTTGACATAGTAAAACCGTGTACATCCACATTGATGTGTCATCAATATAAAATTTACAAGTCAATAATACAACGTCTGAACCCATCTGTCTTATGGTCTTAACCAGAGGCACTTCAGAAGCCAAGTTCAATACTGACTGAAGGCAAGTACAATACTATTTGGCGGGAAGCCATAGACAAAGATGTTAAATGTACAGAAGAATATATATATTACATATTGGTCTTTGCCTTCTTTGAAGCAGTCGGTTTTTACTCTCTCTCTCTCTCTCTTTTTCCTTTCTTCTATTGCTCATCCGCTATGTCTAACTCCTGCTTCCCGACGTCTCCTTATCACTCCCTTTCCTTCCATCATCTTCCATCTCCTCCTCCATCTATCTCTCCGCCCGTATCGTCTTTCACTCGTCGTACCCATATAAAATGAAGAAATTAAAAATTAGGGAATTGTTTAAAATTATGTGTTATCCGCTGGGACTATCACAAAGTTACTGTTGCATAAAATTAAATGAGATAACGACGCCCATAAACAACATTTTGTTTAGAATTCGTTTCCATGATGTTTTCATTTTCACTGCTAATATTATGATCGATGTTACTGAAAATTAACCATTAACCATGAACGTACCTAAAATGCGTTTACACGAAAAGTTGTTAGTTTAGCATCGCAATTTTACCATAGCACCTAACCGATACGCAAGGGAGTAGTTGGTACTACTTCAATTTTGGACACCCACTTATTTGGCAATTGGAGAATTTAAAACGTGATCAGAGCTATAGATATGAAAATATCTGCTACCTTTTGCCTCTGTTAATGGCTACGTGTACACATGAATTACGTTTTGCACGCATCTATGGCAAAGCGCCTTTTGAGTTATGTAAGTTTCATTGGCCTCCTTGTATAATTATAATCAAAAATCAATAAATTTTCCATGTTAATGTATTTGTATAATGTTTCAATAAAATTACACCTGCGGCAGCGGCTAATGTTGCCAAAATCTCTTGACTGTTCTTTCTACATCTACATGGGATATCCTGCAAATCACATTTAAGTGCCTGGCAGAGAGTTCATCGAATCACCATTATACTATTTATCTCTCATTCCAGCGCGCGGGAAGAAAGAACACCTGAATCTCTCCGTTCAAGCTCTGATTTCTCGTATTTTATTCTGATGATCATTTCACCTATGTAAGTGGGAGTCAACAATATATCTTCGCATTCGGAGGAGAATGTTTGCGATTGGAGTTTCGTAAGTAGCCCACACCGCAGCGATAAGCTCCGTTGTTGTAATGATTCCCATCCCAGATCTTGTATCATTTCCGTAACGCTGTCTGCCCTGTATCGTGACAATTCGAAACTCAGTTACATACAATGAGGCTAATAATGTTCCGTCTGCCCTGTATCATGACAATTCGAAACTCAGTTACATACAATGAGGCTAATAATTTTCCGTGTTTACCATGAAATCGTATATTAGCACCGAATGCTGCAGCTGCCATAAATAAAAGTAAACCTTCATTTCTAAATAATAGTACGATGGTAAACGTACATTTAGAAGCCCCATTCGATATATGTTAGAGGCCCAGGTACTTGAATGCCAAACATTATTAGAAAGCATGTAGTTCCCGAGCGTTACTCGTAAACGTTGTTTTCTTTAACACAGTGGTAATTCGAAGGAGATTCTTATCAGATCGAATATTTTGAAATCGTACCTACTTAGTAATTGCAGTAATGAATTTTGATCTGAGGCCAGAAATACGTACAAGTGTAACCAGGCAATCGTAATAGCTTCAAAGCTGTTGGGAACCAAAGTATTGAGAAAATCAGAGCGCCATTCAAAATATTATTATCCAGCAAAGAAAACTTATTTTGTTGACATTAATATGCCGATCGACCTTTTGTCGCTGTAGTTCGGAAATGTTCTTCGCTACGGCACATTTTTGACGCAAAATCTTTATGTTTTAAAAATCAAGTTTGCGTCTTGAAGCAAAGTTGAGAACTTGTAAATAATGAAAAGAAAAGAATAACAAACACTGTCCACTCCGACGATAGACAAACAAACATTAGACAATAGACAAACAGACATTTAATAGGGATCTAGGGATACTCACTGGGATACTCACATTAGACAATAGACAAACATCCATTTATTTAGGGATCTAGGGATACTCACTGTAGCTTCACAATATATATATATATATATATATATATATATATATATATATATATATATATATATATATATATATATATATATATTCACTCATGAACTTTGTAATTAACAATCCGACCCAATTCAAAAGTAATAGCAGTGTGCATAGCTACAACACTAGGAGAAAGGATGATATTCACTATTTAAGGTTAAATCTAACTTTGACTCAGAAAGGGGTAAATTATGCTGCCACAAAAGTCTTTGGTCACTTACCAAGTAGCGTCAAAAGTCTGACAGATAGCCACCCAGTATTTAAAAAGAAATTATAGGAATTTCTGAACGACAACTCCTTCTACAATGTAGACGAATTTTTAGATAGACAACATTTACTAACTGACACGTTCCGCATCATCACGAAATGTCGTATATATGATCTATGGAACAAGTATTAATCTAATCTAAAGAAGCAATACATCTCTTGTGCTTTACAGGTGAGTTTTTGCCAGTATAATTTATTTCGCATTTCTCTCTGTGTTTATATGTGACATCGAAGAATCCGCTTCAACCCTGTACATTGCAATTTATCTACGAAAAGCAGTTATAGACATTCTTTGATTTATAGAAGGTCTCGAAACTTGTTGAGCAGATTTTTCTTTTAATTTTTTTATTTTTTTATTTTTTTTTTTTTTTATACTTTTCACTGATATGTAAGAAACAGTTTGCACAATTTGGTACGGTTATAAGTGACAGGATTGATGAAGCTATAAATGTGCAGTAACTAACTTTTTCTTTCGAGTAACGTAAGTGAATAGTGAAAGACCGTCCCGCTGCGCCAGTGAGAACTGCTAACGCAGTGCTGCAGTGCTGCTGGTGGCCGGCATGTCAACACTTTCGACAGTCGTGCCGACAAAACCTGAGAAAATGAGCTGACTGCTTAAAAGTTTGTGATAATATGTGGTATTACAGCTGTCAAATGATTAATAACATTCATAATGATGACGATCAGCTGTTCCTTTATTAGCTGAAAGCAACCGGTTTCCTTCACTCGATTATTCTCAAGCCGACGTCAGCGTAAACAGACTATGTATTGCATAGTTATGAGTGATGCACCTGCTCGGTAATTTGTTGTTTAAAATGTCATCTGTAAGGTTTGTCAACTGTCCAGCGCAAGACATTTCAATAAGAAATGTACAGATGGAAATCGCTTTGCAGTTTAATTTAAGAAAGGCGAGAGTTACAGGTTCTTAATTGAATTTAAATTTACCCACTAAAAGGAGTTATGAACATTCTACCAATTTGATAGAAGTTCTATGTCAGTTGCTAACATTTATTGAACAGGTAAAAGTTTGCCGAACCCTATCTGCCTTTTCAGATTTTTCCCACAAATGTGGCATACGCCATTCGATAGAGGAGAAAATTCTCTACAATATATTTCAAAATGAGAAAAATACATGGGTTCGAAAGTTGCAAAAATGAAACGCTTTTTTGTTTTCCTGCATTTGTTTTTGGATACTTCTAAAGACAGACTTCTGATTCCAATTCCTGGGGATCGGATTGCCCTAATGACGCTGCAAAAATATTAAAAATCGAAAACCGCAAGTAAATTGGCCCACCCGTTGCTGAGATCCACTAGAACAAAACAATTTTTTTTTCTTAATACTAGTCGACCCGGCAATGCTTCGCAATTGCTAATATGTATGTACTCTTGCTTTGAACGCCAGATGTGCAATTTTTTTTTTTTTTTTTTTTTTTTTTTTTTTTTTTTTTTTTTTTTTTTTTTTTTTTTTTGCAATCCTAGGAATGATATGATATCCCAAAGAAAAGAGCTCTCTGTTTCCCACAAATTTTCGTATTTTCTGGCCAACTATTCCAAACTTCTACTTCACGCAAACCTTCCTCTCGATTTGAACGTCGAATGTGCTAAATTTCATCGCAATCAGATGAGTGGTATTGATAATTCACAGAAAAATCACTATTCTGAATTTTCCAATTTTCCGGGGAACTTTTCCAAATTTTTATCTCATAAGAATGTTACTCTTGCTTTGAACGTCAAATATGCAAAATTTTATTGCACTCAGACGAATGATATTGATATCCCATTGGAAAAAAGCTCTTTCAGTTTCCAGCGAGTTTTCAAATTTTCCTGGTCACTTTCCCAAATTTTTAGTTCATAAGAACGTTCAACTTTTGTTGAAGATCCTATGATTAAAATTTTATTGCAATCGGATGAACGGTTCTCAACTTATAGTGTTGAGTACATTTAGAAACACATTCAAGAAGGAACTTGTTTCGAATTTTGCGACTTCCTTTTTTAACTGTCCCTGTTCTTTTTCTACTGAAAACTTTTCCAAGACCATAACCACATTGAAAAATGCACTTTCCGTTTTTCTCAAATTTTCCAATTTTCCGGTATATTTTCCAAAAAGTTTATTTCATGCATACCCTGTCCTGTCAAGCCGTATTCAAGTGATGCTCTTACAACCAAGTGGCAATTGATTTTTATTCATAGAAAAAAGTTGCTTTCGGTTTTTTCTAAATTTTCCTATTTTCCGGGCGAGTTTTCCAAATTTTTATTTGATGCAAACCTTGATCTTACTTTCAACATAAAATGTACAAAATTTTATCGCAATTGGACGAACGGTATTGATAGCTCACTGTAAACAAGCTCAGTTTTCCAGATTTTCCTCTTTTCCGAACAACTTTTCCATATTTTTCACCGTTTAAACCTACCTTGGACTGACATGAATATTTCAAGACTAAAATTAGCCAAATCGATTTAGCCGTTCTCGAATTTTAGCGAGAATAACTAACAGCAATTCGTGTTTATATATATAGATATAACGAAATTCGTATTTGGATATGTCACTTGGTGTGCAAAGATTGGCTACGAATATACACACCCTTTTGTAACCATTAATATACACACACACGAGTTCCTTATTCTAACCAAAGAAAATCGTTGGCGTCGTTTAAGAGATACAGTAAATTAGTGTATGCACGTATATTTATTTATCTGAATCATGCACTATTGCAGGAATGATAACTTCACTTGTGAAAAACATAATAAGCAAATCCTGATCCACATACAAAATTTGTTTCAAATCTTTACAGCCGTTTCCGAGGTACGCGAAAGAATAAAGTATAACACACACATACACACACACACCTTTTCGAAAATAACGTTTGTTTTTCCTCTTTAGTGATGTGTATACACATGGAGTAAGCAAGCAAAAACCAGTGTAAATACAAACATTCCTACAAATAGTTAGAACCGTTTTCGAGATACGCGAAATTTATATAGGTATTAGAGAGCTGTGCCCAGCCACGCTCCGTAGTGCCACATTGCGATTATCTGGATGAGAAATGAGGAGCATAACAAGGCATACCTTTCATAGAATTTTATTTTGCAATACTTGTGGGTATACAATATTGTGTTGAAGTTGGTAGCGATCGCCAAATTAACCCAACCACGTACAATGATTGGCATTTTCTCGCGTATTGACATGAAGTAAATAACTGAGGTTAGCAAAACCGTTGCAGCTATTTGGAAACCAAATCACATAGAATGAATCGTTTGTTCACCATAAAATAACCATTTAATGCAGTTCGTGCTGTGTCGATAATACGTTCCTGTACCAACCACTGTCTGGTCAATAAATCAATTATCCTTGTAAACTGAACATTTCGTTGCCAACATTACTACCCTACGCTGCTGACACAGTAAGTGAAATTTAACCGAGCAACCAATAATATAGGCTGAGGGGAAAATTCTTTTGAGTTTATAATTTAACAGATAATTAAGTCTGTACACGTTCTCTGTTTGATAGGTTCTTGTATACTTTTGTCCTGAGAGTAAAGGCTTGCCATTACTTGGAGTTGTTGACGGGGAGCAAAGCATTAGGACTGGTGCATGTCTGACACCAGACCCGGCGTCTTTACGCGTTCAAGAGGTTTATGACGAAGCGTTGGATTTGCCAGTGACGGAGTAATGTGTCCCGATCGTGGGTCCTCTGGACTGAATGGTAGAGTCGACGGAATTCGTGGAGAAGGAGAACGGCCTGTGGACGGAGATGAGGCATTGTGGGTAGATGGCACTGGTGAGAATATTGGGATGGAAGGCTTCAGCAATGGTCTATTGAAGGGAGGCATGGTCAATATCAACAGGGGTGTACAGACGTAGGGGGTTGACTGGAGACCTAGATGTCTATGGAACGATAGTAGGCATCCCATTCAGTGTGGAAGTAATCATGGGTTGGGGGCCGCGGTCGGAATCTATGCTGAGGGGGACAAGGACTTGGTCACAGCCAGTAAGGTTGAGGAAGTCTAGTGCATGCGGCCAAGGAGGTTAGGAGAGATGAGGACAATATCAAGGGTGGCGTTGCTTTTCGGACGTGGCGGTTTGGGAGAAAGGTGATAAACTGACACCATCACCGGATTGGTAAGAAACGTTAAGGTTGGCAGCAACCACAAAGGTCATGAAGGTACAGTCGATGTTGGAGAGAAAGTCAGAGGGAAGCAGTACTGGGGATATAAATAGTGGGCACGGTAACTGTAAGTGACGGGAGGGAGAGGCTGAGGGTGAGGTGTTTGGTGGGATCGTTCAGGAGAGGCTGTAGCTAGACCTCCAGTCTCCTCCACCATCCGTCGGAGCTCATGCAAAACCCGCCTGCTATTGTGTGGTTTATTTTTTGTCCGAAAGGTTAAAAGGCGGGGTTTAATAGCGTTATGATATTTGAAAAATGACATGTTGACCATAGCCGTTTTCTTTATTAAGTCAAAGCTACCGGTTTCGGTTAGTGTAGTTACCATTCTCAAGCGCTAGCAGAGTGTAGCCAATAGCTGGACATATCATGTTACAACATTGAAATACAGAAAACAATTGTCCGATTTGAAATAGAGGATATAAATATTCCGTCAAAATGTATATTATATTCAAGTCCCCTACTAGAGCAGTTCTGCTGTCTATACCCGGGCCGCTGAAACATTCGCGTTACGTCGAGTTACGTTAGCTACACTGGTTTACCAACGTTGCAACACTAGCCTGTATACACACAGCAGACGAAACGGTTTTCAGTTGCATCTCATAATGTAAGCTATTTAGCAACAAAAGTGCATATCATAATTCGTTCTTAAGCTGCAACCACAAAGCAGCAATTAATTAACGGCATAGTAATTTAGACTAGAGCACAACAACGCACACGCTTTCAATAGCGGAGCAAAGAAGAAAAGAAAATAAGCACTGGATCGTGACAGATACGAAATAAACAATAATCAGGATAGTAACTTCTCTCTCCACGTGTTATAATCACAATGCTTTTCACTCACCAATTTACGACGAGAATGGTGCAATTACATCCAGCTTCCCAAGTTGTCGTCACTGCCAAAATCGTCATCACCAAGACAAATCATTAACTGATCATGATTACTGATGATCCCTTCCATTGTCTGCGCTGCCCGAATCAGTTTTTCAAAGTGCTCCATCCTTTTTTTCCAAGATGCAGCATCCACATTGGCAACAGCTTAACGCCTCTATTATCTTGAAAGACTTATTATTGTTCCTCGTGTAATTTTTCACGTGACTCCATACTAAGTCTATAGCGTTAAATGGCAGTGATATGGGGGCAGCCTTATTACATCCTACTCCTTTGCGATTTCGTCTACTACAAATGTGGGTGTAATAGGCTTATTTTGTCTCACAAGCGAATATAAAAGAAGTTTCGACATTGACATAATTGCAGGAATATTTTTCTCGTAGGCATTGCACCACACTTTCTTCCCGATCGTTTGAAGCGAGAATGAACTTCCTGCACAGAGCATATGCTTCGAAGATTTTATTCAGACGAAATTGAAAATTTATTCAGAAAACGTCACTAGACAAACGTCTTTACGGTAACATTATAAAATTACTTGATTTTGGAAACTTAAGTTAAACCACTCGCAGTAAAACAAATCGCAAAAAAAAAAAAAAAAAAAAAAAAAAAAAAAGACACCCAAGTAAACACGCGATAAACACGATACACATCTTTGTTTACGGTAGCACTGAACAAAGCCGGCAACACGGGAACTTCGACGTCACGGCACGTGACCACTGTAAGTGTTTAGTGCGCTTATGATTGGATCGTTCTGACTATCGCCTCGCGCTCCTTGCTCATCATTTGTTATTTGTAAACGTCAAGTGCAAAGTTTCAGCGGCCCAGGTATAATACACCTCATTTTAGATCTCTTCTAAATCGAAGATTTCTTCCGTTGGATCACAGATTTTCTTGACTAGACCCCGAATTCAATGGGCAGATTCATAGGCCTGAGATAGATTCTGCCGATAGCCTCCAACGCCCGACAGGTAATTTTCGTGCTGTTGTTATGACCCACTTTGACAAATTGCTGTAACGCAGTAGCAAGTACGGCGGGCTGCTCCAGGCGGACCAGCTGCAGTAGTAGTTCAACGTTGGGGTAAATTCTCTGGCAGTCCAATGCGGCCCACTTAGCAAGAGGACAGACCTTAGCCACGCACGTCGCAAGGGACTCATGATTATCTGCAACAGTACTTGTAATGTCGCTATTTTGAGGTTTGGCTTGTTTAGATACTGCTGAGTGGCTCGCATACCACCTTGTTCACCCCAACCACCGGCGGGGGGGGGGGGAGTTTCAAGGTCGGTTTGAATTGCAACATACACCAGGGTGGCTGCGAACGGTCGACTTTCTTTCAAGCGTTTCAGGCACTGAAGATCCCTGCCTTTTCTGCATGCCTCTGCCTCTTACTCGGAACTTTCCGCGTGGTTCAACCACGGGGTTTTTCAATAACTCACTTCCTCTCCCACTAATTTATGCTTCGTAATTGGACTGAAACAAATGCGTGGATACGGCACGTGGGCCGTAGGTTGTCCACCAATGCCTTACATCCTGAACTGCAATCTTCGTTTTTCTTCCGTGATATGTCTCTAAGATATTCTCTTTTGACACCATCACACATTTGTACTATGTATCTAGCCAATTCTCACACCAGTTGTCAGTTATATAAATTATCAGAACGACATGTTTCGGTCCGCGGTGGAGCGGCCGAGTGCATTGAGACGCTATGTTCCGAACCTCGAGGCCGTTCCCCATCGGGGGTTCGATCCCTCGCTCGGAAATGGATGTTTGTGTTGTATTTATCATAAGTTAGTTCATAAGCAGTTTGTAAGGTTAGAGACTGATGATCCTGCAGTTAAGTCCCATAAGCTTAAGAAACATTTGAACATTTGATTTGACATGTTTCGGGACCAACCTTATCCCATTCTCAAGCCCTAAATTCTTCATACCGACATGTAAGATTATTACATGAAAATGTACCGATGATGTATATATTTTAAGATGGACGTTGTCTAATGACATTCATTTTAATTTTCAGGACATTAGAATGGGATAAGGTGAGTCCCGAAACATGTCGCTCTGACAATTTTATATAACTGACAGCTGCTGCGAGAATTAGCTAGATATGTCTCTACGGTTTAAAACTTCTACCTAGTATCCACCAGCTACACCTTCAAAAGCAGAACAAGCACAGTGTTCGGGACAGTGAACAAGGAGACAGGAGGAAGGCAGTCGTCCATTCTGAGAGCTGACCCGGGTGTAACCAGAGTATCTTATGTCAAAGCTGTAGGTGGATTAGAACAAAATTAAATGTCTTTTTCCAAAGCTGATTGACAGAGGAAGATTTCACTGTAGTTCCTTCTCTAAATTGCCTCACAGATTCCAAATTGGAAGATATCCAAATAATTGACAGAGGAATAAATAAATAATTAAAATCGCTCAAAAGAGGAAAGGCCGCAGGACGTGATGATATACCAATTCGTTTTTACACAGAGTACGCGAAGGAACTGCCCCCCTCCTCCTTGCAGTGTTGTACCGTAAGTCCCTAGAAGAGAGTAGCGTTCAAAAGGTTGGGAAATGACAGGGGTCATCCCCGTATTCAACAAGGGACGTCGAACAGATGTACAGAACTATAGGTCTATATTTCTAACATTGGTCAGTTGTAAAACTTTGGAACATGTATTGTGTTCGAGTAGAATGACATTTCTGGAGACTACAAATCGAAAAAGGCGATCCTGTGAAACCTAGCTAGCGCTATTCGTCCACGAGACTCATACCTTTACCGAGGAGTCTAGCAGTATATTGCTCCATCCTAGGTATATCTCACGAAGAGATCATGAGGGTAAGATCAGAGGCATTAGAGCCCACACAGAGGCATACCGACAATCTTTCTTTCCGCGAACAATACGTGACTGGAATAGGAGGGAGAACCGATAGTGGGGCACAACTGTAGACTGGGATACGACTCGTCTGTTTTGACCTATGAAGTCATCACCCTGTCGGAAAACCAGTATACGGGATATTTTAATACTTCTGTATTGGAGATACAAATAATCTGTAGTTGTTATAGGTAACAGAATGTACCATCGATCACAGGTCTTAGCCCAAAAATTGGCACCTTCAGCGCTCGAAAATGTTCAAATGTTTGTAGTACGTCTTATGGGACTTAACTACGGGGTCATCAGTCCCTAAACTTACAAACTACTTAAGAACTAGCTAATCCTAAGGACGGCACAAATATCCATGCCCGAGGGGGGATTCGAACCCCCGACCGTAGTGGCCGTGCAGACCGTGTCTGGAGCGCCTCAGTTCCCTCGGCCACCGCGACCGGCTTCAGCGCTCGCATACGAAAAAATAAGTAAATAAATAAATAAATAAATCTCTCGGTTAACCTACACCTGACCATCAGAGATCAGATCACTTTTTAAACACACATAGCCGGCCGCGGTGGCCGAGGGGACTGAGGCGCTCCAGTCACGGTCCGCATGGCCACTACGGTCGGGGGTTCGAATCCCCCCTCGGCCATGGATATTTGTGCCGTCCTTAGGATAAGCTAGTTGATAAGTAATTTGTAAGTTTAGGGACTGATGATCCCGTAGTTAAGTTCCATAAGATATACAAACATTTGAACATTTTTTTTTGAAACACACATTATTAATGTTTTGTTTGTAAACAAACTATCATCTTTAACTCAACCATCACATAATAACTCACGCCTTCTATAAACACGCACGCAGCTCAAAACTACCGCTCTGCGATGACGTAACGGATCAAAGCTGACATGCGGTATTCCCGTCTACACGTGAGCGGATATTGTTACTCAAGGTACCCTTCAAAATGTTCAAATGTTTGTATAGCTTCTGGGACTTAACTACGGGGTCATCAGTCCCTAAACTTAAAAACTACTTGTGGAATAACTAAGTCTAAGGACGGCACAAATATCCATGCCCGAAGGGAGATTCGAACCCCCGACTCTAGTGGCCGTGCAGACCGTGACTGGAGCTTCTCAGTCCCCTCGGCCACCGCGGTCGGCAAGGTACCCTCCGCCACACACCGTCGGGTGGCTTGGGGAGTATGGATGTAGATGTAGATCTACCTAGCGGTTATACGCAGTATCCACCAACTGCACCTCCAAAAGCACGCCGCGGTGGAGTGGCCGAGCGGTCTAAAGCGTCTCGCTGCGGAGCGCGCGGTTGCTCGCCGTAGAGGTTCGAGTCCTCCCTGGGGCATGGGTATATGTGTTGACCTTAGGTTAGTTTACCTAGGTTTAAGTAGTTTGTAAGCTACGGACCGATGACCACGCAGTTTGGTCCGATAGATTTACAAACATTTGAACATTTCCAAAAGCACAACAGGGACAGTATTCGGGACAGTGAACAGGGAGACAGAAAACAGTCGTCCATCTCGGGGGCAAACCGCGATGTAACCAGAGTGCGGGACACGAAAGTAACGCTCGCGGGCCCGGTTATGGCCGGTGTCCGGTGGAGCGGCTGTGGGCGCCCGCGGACGACTTTTATTCGCTCTTAGCAGATTGCAAGTTTACAGTCCATTAAGCCGCCCCCTCCGCCAGGCGGAGGGAGGGCTAGCGGTCCCGCGCCGAAGCGCAGCAGGCAGCGGGTGGCACATTTAAGCAGTCCAGAAAAACTTCTTTATTGTGTCGTAAACGTTTAGATCCGTCGCGAGCAGGGCGCGCCTGAGCCGCGCCTTGTTGCGAGTGGCGCGCGCTCTGTGGGGTGCGGCCGTCTGCTAGGCGGGGCGCCGGGCCCGTGGGCCTAATTATTATTTAATGAAAACTGCCGCGCGGATTACGCAATTATTAAGCCGTAAAATAAGCTGCGCTCGGCGCTTTATAGCCCGACAAGACGGTGCGGCGCGGCGCGGCGGTCCCTCTCCTTCCGACCGATATTAATCACGAGCGAGCCGAATCCCGGAGTGTCGACCCGCTGCCGGGGACATTAAACCCGAGAAACTTAACAGCAAGGAGCGGGAGTAAGCAACGCTGCCGCGCTGTTCACAATAAGGCAACAAATCTTCCTGCCGTGTGTAGATCAAATTATTCTCCACGTTCAACCTGTTGCAACTCAGCAAGTTTTATATTTAGCTTTATGTGTATAGTCGGAGTGTGGTGTAAGACCAAACAATTAGACGTTAAATGGTAATAACCTCCTTACGTTCGTAGTGATCTCAGTGCCCTATATCAACATCTACATACATCCAGAATGAATCTTTCACTCTGCAGCGGAGTGTGCGCTGATATGAAACTTCCTGGCAGATTAAAATTGTGTGCCAGAACCGGGACTCGAACCTGCGACCTTTGCCTTTCGCGGGCAAGCGCACTACCGACTGTGCTATCCCGACACGACTCACGATGCCGCCTCACAACTTTACTTCCGCCAGTACCTCGTCTCCTACTTTCCAAACTTCACAGAAGCTCTCCTGCAAACACGCAAGACTAGCACTCCTGGAAGAAAGGATATGGTGGAGACATGGCTTAGCCACAGCCTAAGGGATGTTTCCAGAGTGAAACTTTCACTCTGCAGCGGAGTGTGCGCTGATATGAAATTTCCTGGCAGATTAAAATTGTGTGCCGGAACCGGGACTCGAACCTGGGACTTTTGCCTTTCGCCGGCAAGCGCACTACCGACTGTGCTATCCCGACACGACTCACGATGCCGCCTCACAACTTTACTTCCGCCAGTACCTCGTCTCCTACTTTCCAAACTTCACAGAAGCTCTCCTGCAAACACGCAAGACTAGCACTCCTGGAAGAAAGGATATGGTGGAGACATGGCTTAGCCACAGCCTAAGGCATGTTTCCAGAGTGAAACTTTCACTCTGCAGCGGAGTGTGCGCTGATATGAAACTTCCTGGAAGATTAAAATTGTGTGCCGGAACCGGGACTCGAACCTGGGACTTTTGCCTTTCGCCGGCAAGCGCACTACCGACTGTGCTATCCCGACACGACTCACGATGCCGCCTCACAACTTTACTTCCGCCAGTACCTCGTCTCCTACTTTCCAAACTTCACAGAAGCTCTCCTGCAAACACGCAAGACTAGCACTCCTGGAAGAAAGGATATGGTGGAGACATGGCTTAGCCACAGCCTAAGGGATGTTTCCAGAGTGAAACTTTCACTCTGCAGCGGAGTGTGTGCTGATATGAAACTTCCTGGCAGATGAAAATTGTGTGCCGGAACCGGGACTCGAACCTGGGACTTTTGCCTTTCGCGGGCAAGCGCACTACCGACTGTGCTATCCCGACACGACTCACGATGCCGCCTCACAACTTTACTTCCACCAGTACCTTGTCTCCTACTTTCCAAACTTTACAGAAGCTCTTCCTGCGGAAGTAAAGTTGTGAGGCGGCATCGTGAGTCGTGTCGGGATAGCACAGTCGGTAGTGCGCTTGCTCGCGAAAGGCCTGGCGGAAGTAAAGTTGTGAGGCGGCATCGTGAGTCGTGTCGGGATAGCACAGTCGGTAGTGCGCTTGCCCGCGAAAGGCAAAGGTCCCAGGTTCGATTCCCGGTTCCGGCACACAATTTTAATCTGCCAGGAAGTTTCATCTACATACATAGTCTGTCATATTCCGGGCTTGCAGCCGGATCATGTTGACGACTTCCAACGATATTTCGGCTGACAAACATGTAGCCATCTTCAGGTGAGCACGAGATTGAAGATTAACTTTTTTTTAAATTTAAGTGATGGAACTGCGTAGATAGGAGTACCATCGCCAGCTGGCGATCTACACTCCGAGAGGAACAGGATAGGAGTATGGAAAGTGCTAACTTTATTTACTGATTTGCAATATACTTTGGAAGTTTACTTTTGACAACCTGCGGGCCCAACGGTCCTCGTTTCGTAAGAGACCCCAATTGATGTAGTTAAGGCCGCTCTCGTTTTTGGGAACGGCGACGGTCCAAGTACTCCTAGCAGTCTGTGCGAGTTGGCGGAATTGTTCCTCAGTAAATATAAAGTATTTATTTAATTCATTGAAGCCTTGGCCGCCCACAAACCGCCAAATAGGGCGTTGTATTGCCTCTGGTACGTGTGCAGGGTGGTGGTGGTGGGGGGGGGGGGGGGGGTTGGCGGGATTTGCGCCTCCGGGAGAAATGGGTAGTGGAAGGCTTCGTCGTCGTCCTGATGGTGTCGGATGTTCTCGAGGACTTGGAGCAGGACCTGTTTTACATCGCGCCTGGTTGGCATTTCCAGGTACGTGGCCACTTCCTCCAATGCGTCCGGGTCCTCTTCATCCTGCGCAACGCCGTTGCGTGGTCGCGAAGTGGCGAAGGTGCGTCCACCTCCATCGCCGCTGCCGCGGCCGCTCCCACATTGGTGGTGGCCTGGGAAGCATCCTGCGGCTTCTTCAGGTTGGCGGGTCAACCCCACTTGCAGGGGAGGGGTGAGGTCCAGAGTAGACTGGACAATGCGCAGCTCCCGTTCCAGATCCGCGATCCGACGGGTAGCAGCGTCGAGGGCGGCACGATACTGTTCCCTCTCGGCCGCCATCGCGGCCTGGAGGCGAAGGAACGCGTCGTCCGTTTCGGGGTGCAAGAGAACTTGTGCACCCGGCGAATTGGCGGAACGACGATCCGTTCCTCGAGGTGTCACACTTGGAGCATGAGGGGGAGGGGGTGGGACAGCCGCCACAGCGGACGGCACCGCAATTCCCATCCTCTTCGTCACAGTACGCTCCGACTTCCGTTTCGTGCGCCATTTTCGGACGTAACGACAGCGGCGGAAGTTCGCGGCGTGGGGGCCGCCTGAAGATTACGGGTGCGCGTCGTTCTATGAATACCGGAGATTGGCTCGGCGGCGCCTGCGCTGTGAGGAGGTACTAGCTCGCCCCTTGTCTAATTTGGCGCGCTCTGCGGTAGAAGCGGGCCACGTCTGCGTAAGGAAGTAATGTAAACAATAACAACAACAAAACAAGAAAAGAAGGAGGTAATCAGGTGCAGGGCGTCCCAGCCGCATGTGGGCAACCTCTCTTCTAAAATAGGAAGAATTCTAAAAAAGAATTGTGTATAAGTGATATTCCGACCACCTGCGAAGATCTTGGCTTTGCTTGGCTTTGCGAAAGATGATTTGAGATTGAGGAAGGCGGTAATTTACAAGATACCTTGTCAATGTGGTCGATTTTACATCGTCAAAACTACTCGTACAGTACGAGAAAGATGCGTGGAGCATGAGCGCCACGCACGTCTATTTCAGCCCAACAAATCAGCCATAGCAGAACACTGTTTTTCCACGGGACACTCCATGGATTATTCTGCAACAAAAATTTTGGCAACGACAAGATCCTTTTGGGATTCGATTATTAAGGTGTCCGTCGAAATACTGTTGACAGAAGACCTTATTAATCGGGATGGCGGCTTTCAAATGGATAAAGCATGGGGCCTTGTAATTTCTGTAATTGCTTCACTGAGACATAGGTCTACATGTAGTGCAAACTCTGACAAAAAGTGATTTCTTTCGACCACTGCGCTTAAGATGCACGAAGGCGCATTCCGACAGATAGCGCGAATGTAAGTACACCATTACGCAGACGCGGCCCGCTTCTACCATAGAGCGCGCCAAATTCGACAGGCGGCGCGCTAGTACCTCCTCACTGCGCAGGCGCCGCCGCGCCAATATTCCGTATATATAAAATGACGCACACCGGTAATCTTCAGTCTCGTGCTCACCTGAAGGTGGCTGCATGTTTTTGTCAGCCGAAATATCGTTGGAAGACGTCAACATGATCCATCTGCAAGCCCGAAATATGATGGACGAATCAATATGTCGGGGAAACTTTAAGATATACATCTACATACATACTCCGCAACTTAGCCGTAAAGTGTGTGGCGAAGGGTACACTGTACTAGGCATTTCCCTTCCTATTCCAATTCCAGATAGAACGAGGGAAAAAGAATGTATATATGTCTCTGTACGAGCCCCAATTTCTCTTATCCTGTCTTTGAGATCTTTACGCGAAATTTAAGTAGGCGGCAGCAAGATCGTTCTGCATTCAGCTTCAAGTTCCGGCTCTCTAAATTTCCTCAACAGAATTTCTCCCATTTTAGTTCCCGCAGCATTCCCGTGACACTCGCGAATTGCTCCAACCTACCAGTAGCTGCTCGCCTCTGAACTGCTCCCATGTTTTCCTATAAACTGATCTGCTGCGGGTCCCAAACATTTGAGCAATATTCAAGACGTTGTCGTACAAGCGTCTCCTTTACAGATGAAATACATCTTCCCAAAATTCTCCCAGTAAACCAAAGTCGGCTGTCGGCCTTACTCTCAACTGTCCTTGTATTTTCGTTCCATTTCATATTGCTCTGTAATATTACGGCTACATATTTGGACGACGCGACTCCATCAAGAAGTTTACTCAGTATTAGAAGATTATTCGATTGTTTTTCCTACTCGTGTGTATCACATTAGATTTTTCTACATTTAGAGCTAGCTGCCATACTTCACACCAACTAGAAATTTTAACTAAGACATCCTGAATACTATTACAGTCAATTAATGACGACAGCCTACCATACATAAGAGCACCATCAGCAAACAGCCGCAAATTACAACTTACTCTGTCCATCAGATCATTTATATAGATAGAAAATAATAGCGGTTCTATCACACTCCCCTGTGACACGCCTGACGATACACTCGTCTCTGATGAACACTCGCCGTCGAGAACAACGTATTGCGTTCTATTACTTAGGAAGTCTTCCAGCCAGTCACAAATCTGTGAACTTATTCCATAAGCTCGTATCTTCGTTAGCAGTCTGCAGTGTGGAAATCGCGATAGCCGCGTGGGAGTAGCCGGGCGGTCTGGAGCGCCACGTTGCGGATTGCGCGGCCTCCCGCGTTAGAGGTTCAAATCCTCGCACGGGCGTGTATATTTGTGTTGTCTTTAGTGTAAGTTAGTTCATAAGTAATTTGTAAGTTTAGGGACTTATGACCCCGCAGTTAAACATCTGAACATTTTTTGAAATCGAGATAAATATCCTAGTGGAGGAGATGATGTAGTTCGTCGAAAGCTTTTCTTGTCATAAGGAAATTAACCAAAAAATCTGACCTCGTGCAGCTGCACTTCCTGAAATAAAAATTTGAGGTGTTTACCAAGTTATTTTCTAATAAATGGGGTGACATTTTCCGTTTGTGTCGTGCTAAAAAAAAAGCAAGCGTTGCTCGTCCACGGAACTACTGATTTTCCAGGAGAAACCTGCCGAAATCACTAATCAAAATACCACATGAAATCGGCTCCAGGGAACACCGTTACAACACTGCACTGAGAAGATAACGATACAACTGCATGCTACGAAGGTCTACGTTCTGAGTGCTCAAGCTTTCAACGTCTTGTCGACATTATGGTCTTTAGAAACGGAGCACACAAGGGAAAAGTTTTCGTCACAGATGGCGAATGAAATCGGCGATCGGCGTGCCCTTTTTAAAGTAATCATCTTCGCATTTGCCTCTTGGGCTTTAGCAAAATCACTGGAAACCTTTGGTAAATCAGAATGTTCGGAGTTGGATTTGAACCGCTGTCCGAGTCCGGCGTGTTACCACTGTGCTACCTCAGTCGATCGACGTATAGTGTAATGGAAAACTAAACAGAATGCTTTACTGAAATAAATCGCAATTTGCGATCAGTTATGGCTTCACTGTACCAGGTTTATATGGAATACCAAAGTGCGGCAAATAAAAATTTCTGACCGGCCGGAATTCGAACCGGGGATCGCCTGCTTACTAGGCAGACGCGTTGACCACTCCACCGGCGAGGACACAGTGACCAGCCTGACTGCAGAGGACTCTTCCCTGCACGTCTCCCGCCACACACAAATCTCCATTCGCCACGCTGTCTCTATCCTATTACCACAGCCTAAATATATAATAGAATGCTTTACAATTGAAGACACAATGAAGCTGGAAAAGCAGGAAGAAAAGGTACTTTTCTTAATAGCTATCTTCCATGAAAACATGAGGATAAAAGAGAAAAATTGCCAGAGTACAGGCAACAATTTTATTGTGAGAGCATTCTCATATGAAATTGCATGTTATTTCATAGGCCCCTATATTTTGTCGACAGTGACTTGATTTAAACCAGTGGTGATCCATTCTAAGTTTTCCATGGTTCAATGAAATGTGAATGATTGGATGAATCATACTGAAAAAAGAAATTGTGTATTGAAACTATGATTTTTCGTGTAAATATAGTATTATTTATTTGCATTTTCAAAATATTTTATCGCGCTAGAAACAAGCAAGTAAAGCATACTTGCCACAGCGTTGTTCAGAGAGTACTGGGGTTCAGATTCCGTTCTGAACTTCGCGAGTCTGCCCATGGTCGCTCCTTTTGCAGGGGGGGGGGTAAGGTAAACGCTAATAGTAAACAAGTACGTTTGCGCTAGCTACTAGACTAGCTTCTATGCTACTCGAACTCTGATGGAAATGCACGAATTGGCACGAACGCTAATGCAGATAGCTCTTAATGTTCCCGAAGCAAATATGACATTGAATTTGATCCAATGGCGGCACGAAGACACTGGCGAGGTATTAGATTTACTCATAATGCTTTCAACATAGTTGCCAGAAGGCTTGTTTACTGGCATAAGACTAACTGCGTTATCAACGTATGAAGCAAACAGGCGTCATGACACAGAGACGTACGAGTGCTTTCTACAGCGAAATGAGTTATAAAGAGGTCCAATTGTGCTCTTCCTAGTTTGACGCACTGCGTCGGTAAGTGAACGATCCTGCTTGCAATGATCACGCACATATTCTCACACCCGTAGACGAGGTCCTTACCTTCCACCCTGCTCAGATGCCTGCGAAGTCGGTCGTATTGTAAGGGCAGTAGTGGCAGATCTTACAGCTGGCCCAGAAATGAGAGGAGGGTGTGTTAGCCCAAAAGTAGCCAGAGGGACTGCTGCCACTAGAGGTGGCACACAGACCTCTAGCCAGCCTTCCATCCACACCACAGCATCAATCAGAGTCTTCAGTGATGAAATCATCTTCTGTCCGCACGCAATTGATCGTCGTATGCGCATACGACGTGGCCTGGCGATCCCTGTCTCGTTCAGTGCATTCCTCCAGGAAACACTGGCCCTAGCCCAGGCTCTGAGGAACGATGAGGAATAATACTGGTTCACGTTTAGTGTGTATTGAGGAAACGGAATCCAGCGTTCGGTACGTGCAGAATGTTGTTCTTTTGCGATTCTTCCAACAGGAAGGCGATATGTTGTTTCAACGAAATAAATGTGGCTCATGGACCTCGCTAGTAACTCAGTGTGCTCTGTAAGACATGCAAAAAGATCCCTCCCATCTTATTTCCCGATTACGCACGCTCTCCTGGACGGCCGCACATATCACGAATTATATAGCAATTTCAGCTGATACTATATCGATACACAACATTTGGTACCGATCTGAGTGTCTGACATCTAAAGGTATTTGTTGGGGTCTGCTGTGCTGCTTGATAGAGCGAATGTTTCTCGTTAAGAAGGTCCTCGGTTTAAACCCTGGTCATATTTTTTTCTCTGTATGACGTTGCAAATTATTCTACGTCGACAAACGTATACCGAGTGTTACATGGGACACAATGTAAAAGGACTGTTCGGATTTTATAGCACTGTGCATCGGCAGTTTGCTTCTGCTTCGTTTTATTTGAAAGTAGCAAACCTGTAGCGTATATTCGTAGAAGAAAGAAACAATTGCTCCATACGTGAAACCTTCGTTACTGAATGAATGACACTGTGCGTCTGTGGTGGTGTTTGTCTTCATGGCTGAACTATATGTACGTATTATTTTCACTATTACTAGTGTGATTACTTTCATTACGCGTGCCGCGGCGGAGCGGCCGAGCGCATTGAGGCGCTTTGGTACGATGCGCGAGGTCGTTCCACGTCGGGGGTTCGAATCGCCCCTCGGGCATGGATATTTGTGCCGTCTTTAGTATAAACTAGTTCATAAGAGGTTCGTAAGTTTAGGGACTGATGACCCATTTTAGTCCCATGAACTTTACAAACATTTGAACATTTTTAAAATTAAGCTTATTGTTTATAACGTTACTATTATTTTTGTTATTGTTATTACTATTAATACTGCTGTGTGTATAAAGCAGTTGTTTCTGTATTCGTATATGTGAGCCCCTATTAATAATTTCTAACGTACTGCAGTGAAAAAACAAGGGCGCTAAGCGAGGTTTGAACCAAAGACTTTCAGTTCGAGGATCTAACGCTTTACCAACTAGCCAACGGTAGGGCAAATAAAGCTCTCACAGTTACGCCTTTCCTCTACTTTGTAGGTTAGGTGTTACTTATTATTATAGTTCACGCACGTTCTCCTGGCGGCAGCACATGTACGAATTATATAGAACTTTTGGCTGATACTCTATCGATATACAACGTTTGGTATCGATCTGAGTGTCTGATATCTGAAGGTTTGGTTGTTAGAGACCGCACCTCATAAGTTAAGGGCTAGCATTCCAGACCTGCCTCTGTAAACTCCATTGCGAATACATAACGCTCTAATCCGTTGTCAGGCAGCCACGTATACTCGTCCAGCATAATGAAGTGTATACAGAATACGAACTATCAAAATGTCGCATAGAGACAAGTCACTCAAATTTCACACTGTATACGGAATATAAAGGGTCTGTCAGAGACTGTACATGGACTAGGATCGCGTAGTTCGGTACTGTTCACCAGTCGTACTAAGACAATGCACACTGTAATGAAAGTTGACTTCCATTTGTAAGTATGAGTATTTAAAAACTGACCTCGTTAGGCATGGTACCTGTCTCTCCCAGCCGGCCGCGGTGGCCGAGGAGACTGAGGCGCTCCAGTCACGGTCTGCACGGCCACTACGGTCGGGGGTTCGAATCCCCCTTCGGGCATGGATATTTGTGCCGTCCTAGTTTGTAAGTAGTTCATAAGTAGTTTGTAAGTTTAGGGACTGATGACCCCGTAGTTAAGTCCCATAAACAATACAAACATTTGAACATTTTGTCTCTCCCATTTCGCGTTATTATAAATGTTCAAATGTTTGTAAATCTATCGAATCAAACTGCGTGGTCATCAGTCCGTAGCTTACAAACTACTTAAACCTAGGTAAACTAACCTACGGACAACACACACACACACACCCATGCCCCAGGGAGGACTCGAACCTCCACGGCGAGCAACCGCGCGCTCCGCAGCGAGACGCTTTAGACCGCTCGGCTACTCCACCGCGGCGCGTTATTATAAGTACTATTATTAGTTTCGTATGTAGTATAGCACGTGTTGCATTCAAGTTATAACACCTCCGACATTTTTTCGCAGCAGTGACTAATGATAGAAACATTTGGTTTGTTTTAAAATATGCGAGCGCTCACTGTGAATACATGATAGATATGGCAGCACTTTATGGCTCATGGAACTCTACGAACAGCAGAGCGAGCTAGGATTGTTATTGATACTTAAATGGTGACGTTCGCAGTACAAAAACAGCGTGCAAACATTTATTTTCTCCATTTACGTGGTGTGCCAGCGTCTACAGTTCATTACCAGCTAAGCGAGACATGAAGTGATGGTGCCTTGGATGTGTCCAATGCGCGTTTATAGGTGCAATAGCTCAGATACTGTAGAACGTCGACTGACATCACACGAAAACAGTCTCTACCTCCCACCAGCCTAACTGACGACATGAACCAACGAGTTAGTGAGAAGGACTGCGAACACATTGCCCCATAGTTTGCACTTACGTTGGATCAATGGCACCTGCAAATTCGAAAACTGTCCTCCAGGTGGGTGCTGCGAACGCTGATAGATACACGGCTGCATGTGTACCAACATGTCAGGCAATGTTGGCGCGTGAATAAGACATACTTACGACTTTCTCAATACTGATAAAGAAGCGAGAGTCAGCTAAATGTAAGCTTACAGACACACCGGTACCTTAAACAAATAGAGCAACTGCCAATTTTCAAATTACGATTTTGGCCATGTTGTGAGTCAGTGATGCCGTAATCGATACTCTTTGCGTTCCTAAGTGCACGACAGTAATAGCTGCGTCCTATGAGAAGTTTAAATGTTCAAATATTTTTAAATTTATGAGACTTAACTACTCTGGTTATCAGTTCCTAGGCTTATAAACTGCTTGAACTAACTTATTTGAAGTACAACAAATACACCCATGCCCGAGGGAGGACTCCAACATCCGACGGCGAGCAGCGGCTAGGCGCCTTCGAACGCCCAGCCTCTCCACCTCGATCCTATGAGATGTACTCCAGAAAAAGTCCTCTGTGCACTGTTTGAACTAGCGATGCTAGCAGCTGCATAATACGCGTGCCCAGTATGGTACAACTCATGCCACGCTAAACAAGTGGATGTGGCTCTAAACGAAACCTGCCGCATCGTCACGGGATGTCTAAGGCCAACGCCAGTTGAAAAACTATACTGCCTGTCTGGTATAGCGCCACCTGGGATTAGAAGGGAAGTCACAGCCAGAATGGAACGAACAAAGGCATCGAAATTATCAACCCATCCCCTTTTTGATTATCAGCCAGCCCATAGCAGACTCAAATCAAGGAAAAGCTTTCTGCGTGCAACGACAGAGCTCGACAAATCACCACAACTGACCAGGCTGGAGATGTGGAGAGCAAAGATCGGGGACCTTGGTGGCTGGATGACCCCACAGGAAGCACTCCCACCTGGCTATGAGGAGGACTGGATGACGTGGAAGTCCCTCAATAGACTGCGGACCAATGTAACAAGATCCAAAGTCAACATGAGAAGATGGGGCCTCTCTGATGCATCTGTCATGTGTGAGTGTGGAAAAGAACAAACCACGGAGCATCTGCTACAGTGTGAGCTTTGTCCAGCCTGCTGTACCATGCAGGACCTGACTGGTGCTACCTGTAATGCATGCGATGTAGCCAGATTTTGGGCTAGCATAGTTTAATGTTTAATCCTGGGGAAAAGACCTTTTGAACTGTTATCACTGTTACTTGTAAATATGTGTACTATTAATGGCTAATTTGTATTTATATGCATTGATCTTAATTTTTTTTGTGTTTCATGTTATGTTTGTACATGATGCTTCTTACACGAATAAATAAAAACTGTTTGAACGACGGCTGGTTATAGCAACACGTGTGCTCTTTCATCAAGACAACTTTGAAACACTGTTTCATTCCCATAAACACCAGGCTCTGTAAGGTGGCATTATTTTCCACCTCCCAATACTTTTCTCCCGACCGAAGAATGCAAATAATTAAAAGTTTCTTAAGCATTTTTTGGAACAGCGATCTTAATAATTTTAATAATTGAAATAAGACAGTCTGGTTCTATAGAACTATCTTCAGGCCTTTGGCAACTTGTTGGTGGATGTTAGCGAGGCCGGAGCAGGAGGCAATAATAAATAAATAAATGAAAATAATAATAATAAAAAAATAAAAATAAGACAGTCTGGATCGCAATTTGTTGCGTTTATTACTGGCAACCGGTTTGGGTTCTATAGAACCATCTTCAGGCCTTTGGCACCTTGTTACTGGATGGTAGCAGTGACCGGAGCAGGCGTAAAAGTTATTTTACAAGCAGAACGATATTGATTGATTTAGTCCAGGTTAAGCCTATCTTTACTGTGTAGTAAACGTTACTTCATCAAGTGGATTTATTCCATAATGTATGAAAGAGTTATTGGGTTGAAATTGTAGAATTCTTGGAACTCAATGAAAGGCAGCATTTACGGATAATGTCTGGGAACTGACGCACGAAAGTTACGACTGGGAACCGCCGTTGTGCAGAATTAGCGGATTTACCGCGTGCAAGTCAATGGCTGGCAGTGACCATCCGGCCGTTCGTCAATGACCGGTGGATAAGCAGCTTACAGTAGGTAGGAATGCTTCAAACGGAAATCCTGTCAGTTAACAGGCGATCAAGTCGTACCACCCAGTTTGCGGTCTCCGCAGAGCACTTGACCCTTGCAGGATACGCTTGGTTTTCCCATATGTCGAGTGAAATTGCGTCTTGTTATTACGGGTAATATTGTCATAGCCACGTATGCGTGAGAACAAGTAGTTCGCCCGCAGAGTTCCCGAGACGGAACGGATTAGATTAGGAGAAAGGCAGCACCGGTGATTGGCTGTATTGGGCGGCTTGTGTTTAATTCGTTCTCCAATTTTGGAAGATTGGAAAACGCAGGCTCCCGAAGAGATAGCAGAGACTCCAAAAAAGGTGCTGTTGAGCTGAAACGTCAGGTATTGAGCGCCTTCTGATATGAGTTCAAGTTTAGGAACAGTTGTCTGCTGTCCAAGATTATTGTAGAAATTTGGAAAATTAAAGGTTGCTCTGACACATGTGGACGGGAGCCCACAGTGTTCTGCCCTACATTTAACTGTGATAAGCGTTCGCTGGGACATTTTCTCCAGTCACAGGTAGATCGCTTGCACTTCACTGATGTCTGTCATTTGATCGAGTTAAAGTCCGACGATATCAGTCACTCTGATTATCACACAGATGGCAGCATTTCAGTACTTTGGGCAATTATACAATTGAGTGCCTGTGTCACCAGAAGTACCAAATGGGTCATTTTTGACCCATATGGGTGTTTCAAGTGCATGGCCCCCCACCATATTCATCATAGGATTACACCTTTTTATGGCGTTGTACAATTCAAAAAATTTCATCTCTATAGGCCACATCGATGTATGAAAAATTATCTGTTCTACTAAAAGTACCATCTGGGTCATTTTATACCCACACACAGTTTAACACAATTTCTGGTCAGCAACGCCATTTCTTAGGCACAAACTGATTTCTGGGCGTGCCTTGACGTCATTCGTGAGATGTTTGAACATATATGACGCTTTAGGCCAAAAAGAACGTGAAAAACCAAAAATTGTTAGGTCGGACGAAAGCTTACATCAGTGAGCCTTCGGTTTTCTGTGGACTGATGCCCATGCAGAAGTCTATCCTCTGTCAAGCCGAGTGGGCTGAGGCATTCTTCATGGCAGCGACAAGTGCTTGTGTTTATTTTGACGAGTTTGCGTCATTGAAGCTATGATGGCAAGACGATGTGGTCTTAAGAATGCCGATATAAAGTCATGAATCCGATCGTAAGACGATTGCAGAGGAGGACCACAGTTTTGTTCCAGTGGAAACAGCTGACTTAAATAATTCGGATGTATCATCAAAGAGAATCTGAAACGTCTGACGATGATTTTCCTTTTGCACAACGCAATCATGTGCTTGGAAGTGCGAGGCCAGTAAGAAGATGGAAAGTCGTGTTCAGGTGGCTGTGAGATTCCAGAACTACACTCCTGCCCATTACAAATGCTACACCATGAAGATGACGTGCTATAGACTCGAAATTTAACCGACAGAAAGATGCTGTGATATGCAAATGATTAGCTTTTCTGAGCATTCACACAAGGTTGGCGCCGGTGGCGACACGTGCAACGTTATGGCATGTGGAAAGTTTCAAATACACAAACAGTAGTTGACCGGCATTGCCTGGTGAAACGCTGTTATGATGTCTCGTGTAAGGAGGAGAAATGAGTACCATCACGTTTCCGACTTTGATAAAGGTCGGATTGTAGCCAATCGAGATTGCGGTTTACCGTATCACGACATTGCTGCTCGCGTTGGTCGCGATCCAATGACTGTTAGCAGAATATGGAAACGTTGGTTTCAATACGGAACGCCGTTCTGGATACCAACGGCCTTGTATCACTAGCAGTCGAGATGACAAGCATCTTATACGTATGGCTGTAACGGATCGTGCAGCCACGTCTCGATTCCTGAGTCAGCATATGGGGACGTTTGCAAGACAACAACCATCAGCACGAATAGTTCGACGACGTTTGTAGCAGCATAGACTATGAGCTCGGAGACCATGGCTGCTGTTACCCTTGATGCAGCACCACAGGCAGGAGCGCCTGCGATGGTGTACGCAACGACTAACCTGGGTGCACGAATGGCAAAAGTTAATTTGATCGGATGAATACAGGTTCTGTTTACAGCATCATGATGGTCGCATCCGTGTTTGGCAACATCGCGGTGAACGCGTGTATTCGTCATCGCCATACTGGCGTATCACCCGGCGTGATGGTATGGGGTGCCATTGGTTACACATCTCACCTCTTGTACGCAACGACGGCACTGTGAACAGTGGCCGTTACATTTCAGATGTGTTACGACCCGTGGCTCTACCTTTCATTCGATCCCTGCTAAACCCTACGACCGCATCTTGCAGGTCCTGCACGGGCCTATCTGGATACGGAAAGTGTTGAACTGCTGCCCTGGCCAGCAAATTCTCCAGATCTCTCACCAACTGAAAAGATCTGGTCAATGGTGGCCGAGAAACTGGCTCGTCACAATATGCCAGACACTACTCTTGATGAACTGTGTGAAGCTGCATGATCATCTGTACCTGAACACGCCATTCAAGCTCTCTTTGACTCAATGCTCAGGCGTATCAGATCTGTTATTACGGTCTGATGTGTTTGTTCTGGGTACAGATTTCTCAGGATCTATGTACCCAAATTGCGTGAAAATGTAATCACATGCCAGTTAAAGTATATTTGTCCAATGAATACCCGTTTATCATCCGCATTTCTTCATGGTGTAGCAATTTTAATGGCCAGTAGTATGTGATGTAGGGACGCCACGCTGTAGCAGATCTCCAGTGAGGATTTACAGCTGTTACATTCGCCGAGGCGTTGCAGTCGTATAAGCCAAGGGCCAGGCCGCAGTGCGTACCCCGGTTCCGTTAGATCACCGAAGTTGTGCACCGTCGGGAGTGGCCAGCACTTGGATTCAGTCATTTTATTATTGACATGTAAGTTTTATTTGCATGACACATCAATACGGATGAATACCAATACGATATGTTAGAAACTGTTGTTATAGCAATGATGTAAAAATTTTACGAAAGGTCTGAAGATGGCGTCTAGCTCGCCGAAACCGGTCATATAATTAAAAGAAGAAAGCGATCTTGGCTGAAAATCCCTTATTAAAAAAAATAAGTTTCGACTTTTTCCTAAACGTACTTGTTTCTGTACGACGTAAAATTATAATATTTACCTATAGAAACAATATCCATGGTATCATTATTGTGTGTACTGTATCTTCTGTATAAACAATAGCACTGTACGTCGCACAATGGTATCTGTGCTTGTGATATTCTGTTGTTGTTGTTTGTTTGTAGAGGTTATGGGTCATCAGTCCCTAAACTTACAATCTACTTATGAACTAGCTAATACCAAGAACGGCACAAATATCCATGCCCGAGGGGAGATTCGAGCCCCCGACCGTAGTGGCCGTACAGGCCGTGACTGGCACGCCGCAATCCCCTCGGCCACTGCGGCCGGCCGATATTCTGTTGAAAATTTGACTAGGAAGCTGAAAGCTAGTTCATGACCTAATAACTAAAATGAAATAACAAAGTAAGAGTTGTTTGGATTGTAGATACCGTTAAATTGTTCTGTCAAGCACCGGTGTAAAGTCAATTAATGTTAATGGTGTTTCTTTGGTAAGGTAGGTATGTTCTTGTAATACACAAGCACGTTTCACATTTAAACTAACCCCCAGAAAGAAAGAGATTGAGAGCTGCATTAACTATGAATTATATTCGCGCAAAACATTTATAACATTAATGGTTGGAAAGCATTTTCCTAAAGCTTTGAAAAAATCAAGCTAGCTACGCGCTGCGGTCTGTGAAAACACCAAGAAGTGGAAACAACGTTTTCCAAAAGAGGAACATTACATTGCATCTTTTGTACAAAATTTGTGTCAATGAAGGATAAGTAGCAAGAAGCATTCCACTCAATATCTCGACACAGTAACTAACTTGTTCGGAGGTAACTGCGCAAGAAAGCTCTCTCCTTCGCCTCTATGCATCGTTATAAGCGCTAATCATACTTTAATGTGAAAGTCAATGTAGCTTCAAGAAAAACCTCATTCCGGTGTCTATTAATTACAGCTGGCCATGATTAGTACAACAACTGCTACTTTGTATTTTCATCAGAGACACGGGCAGCAGTACAGTTATTTCGTTTACCTTAGACGGTGTTTCTTGTTGCATGTTTTTAAGTATAACATTGGAGGGTGACTTTAGATTCAGGCATGTTGCTCCCAGATACTCATAATAGCAACATGACTGCAGTTCAGAAAGGAAGACCAGACAACAAGGAAGTTGAAAGTAGCCTGTTATTGAAATAAGCAAGATCTCGGCAGTTGAGATCTGCAAATGTAAGTTAAAACGCTCACTGTTGCTCTAAATTACTTTATAAGTGGCCACAGTACATGCGCAACGGAAATTTATCTAACTGATCACTCCTTAAGGGAGCATCCAAAGTTGTAACAAACACAAAATCAATATAAAAAATGAATAGATAATTAAACATGGGATGGGGAACATGAAATCATAAAGCAGATGTTTGATACTTTAAAATCATAATCTATTCAGAAAAATGAAAAAGCAGCTAAATGTCCAAGATTAGGTTGGTACGACACTAAAAACATGGCCACCTCGCCATCTTGCCAAGTAAACTCATCTCTGGCGATCCAGACGACACACGAAACCATGCGTTCTTAACTACGCCAAAACGAAAATTAAAGCCCGTCTCACGCGGAGCATGGTTCGCGAGAGGTTTCCTAGATGGGGCGCACGTCAGTCGGCTGCGCAGTACGAAAGCGGCTGAAAACCACTGCGTCTCTCTCACACGGTGCAACATTGAGTGCGGAAGCGTGCAGGCCGGCTTCGCTGGGTCGACGCCAAGACGCACAGCACGGCCGAGCTGCTTTATTTATCAAGCGAATGTGAGGAAACTATTCGTTAAAAAAATTTTATTCTCGCACATCTTATAGCTGCATTCTTCAGCTTCATGAATATCTATCTACTATTTTGTTTGTGGTTATAGTTCTTGTGATATTAACGGATTCAGTATAGTACTGCAAGAAATCCGAAAATTTTGCATTGAAAAATAGAGGTCGCTATGAATTTGCGTTTGGTGCAAGTTAGGTCATATGTTGCTGCGGATGAAATGTAGCTAAAATATTGAATTATTCTTTGAAGTTGGAAGGATGTCGCTATCTATCACCAATCTCGAGATAATGGGTTGTATGTAAGGCCCTTGTTCCGTATCACGCGCGTCAGCGAAGAAAACGGAAAGAAATTTTCATAAAATCCCTTATATATTTTAAATGATTGGAGGTATCGAAGCAAGATTTTATCAAACGATAGCACGCAAAGGGGAGATTATTTTTTCATATGATCAATTTACGAAACTTTCAGATGAATCCCAATATTTAACAAAGTACAGATATTAATGAATGAACTGGGATTTTTAAGGGCCATCAACAGCTAGTGAAACGAAAATTGTTGTTTTTCTATGTAAGTGAAGAAGCTACTCATTTAATTTTAGAATGGACAGTTTCATGAAGTACAAACTATCTTTTCCGCAGTATTATTAGTTTAAATATTCTGGACGTCTGATCACCCTGCCGTTTAGTCCCCTTACAAATCGGAACACTCAATGTTCTGTTACTATTTAGCTGCTTAAAAATGTTAGTGAAAATAATATTTGTTAGGTCTGCTATGTTTTGGCAAAAGAAACGTATTTTAACATCGGAACAAGGGAAGTTACGTTGTCGGGGACAGGATGTGAAAATACTTTTGTCAGAAGAAGAAGAAAAGTCTGGTAGGGCACATAAATGTGTAGTTACATTGAAACTTCGTGGGGAATCAGTGAAAGTGTTTTATTTTATACTGTTTGTAGTTCGTATACGAAATATGTATATATTGGAACTCAAGTCGAATCCGCTACCCTAGTATATTTTAATGATGAAAATTGTGTGTGAAAACAGGCGAAAAAATCTTTTTTTTGTATCTCAATCTTAGAAATACAAAAACGTTTAACTTACTGGAATCCTGTAAACCAGCCACGATGGTCTAAATTGAATTCTTTTGACAAGCTGAATGATGTTTGCGAAAAAATAACACATCGCTATTCTAAATGATTTTCCTTATTTCTCAGAAATTTGAATTTATACATATAAAATCATCTCATCAGTTTGTTCTATATCATATAAAAACATACTGCGCTATCGAATTCCTCTGTAATTTCAAATCAAGAAGCTATTTATTTCACAGCACTACTTTTTTCCCTTTTTTTCAGAGTAATATTTCAGTGATGAGATTTCGTTAATATGCAGACACTTTCGTTATAATGCTAAAATACGCTTCTTTTGTCAAAACAATAGCGTTTACAAATATTCCTCCCACTAACGTTTTTATGCATTTGCGGTTACCACATAATATTAAACTGTATTTGGTAATACTGAGAGCAAGACAAGTTAGTAGTATATGAAAATAATCATAAGCGGTATAAAATTAAACAAATTGTTCACTGACGTTTTAAAAGTAAAGACAAAGCAAATTTAGTTTTACCAGGTATCCGTGACTCCTTAAAAGTCCATTACTTCATTCAATAAAATCTGTAGATGCTCGAATAACGCGCTTCATATGCAAGTTTCGTAAATTAATAACGTGACAAAATAAACTTCACTTTGCGTATTATCATTTCATAAAATCTTGCTTCGATACCTCCAATCATTAATGAGATATAAGGGATTATATGAAAATTTCGTCCCGTTTTCTTCTCTGACGCACGCGGTCGGGAACAAGTGCTTCACATACAACCCATTATCTCGAGATTGGTGATAGATAGCGACATCCTTCCAACTTCAAAGAATAATTCAATATTTCAGCTACATTTCATCCGCAGCAACATATGACCTAACGTGTACCAAACGCAAATTCATAGCGACCTCTATTTTTCAATGTAAAATTTTCGGATTCCTTGTAGTACTGTACTAAATACGTAAATATCACAAGAACTATGACCACTAACAAAATAATATTCATTTCATCATGAAGCAGAAGAATGCGTCTATAAGTTGTGCGAGAATCACATTTTATTACCGAATAGTTTCTTTGTAATCGATTGAGAAAGGCCGCACTTCGCTGGCGGGCGCGTGGCACTGCATTCCGCCTGGAGTGCTCTCTTCGAGTTCCCGCCTTGCTGGCCGCAAGGTCACACGCCATACGCGACTTCTGATTGGCCAGCGCAGGTAACATTCCGAAAACATGCGAGAATAATAGGACACGCGCTATTTCCAGAATCCTGCAGCAAACAGCCCTCCAACAGACCGCAGGGCCGACCGCATGCCCGCCCTGTGTGCTGCGCGGCATGCTGCCCTCAAATCTTGCTCCGTGTGAGAGAGGCTTAAGGGGCGAGGGGGCGACTGTAAGCCATTGCGCGGCAGTCAGTCGATAATAAAAGCAACCTTCCACATCCACATGAACAATCAACTTCAATCACACGGGTGGAAACGTATATAAATATGGGGCACACATACATGAACACGGGGCATTGATCATTGATAAAAATAATAAAATAATTAACACACAGATAGATAACATTAATGATGCAGAAACACTTTAGGTTAAAGAATAAATCAAAATGGAAGACGACCACATATTCAGTGGACGTGTTTGAAAGTTACAATACACTTTGTTGAAAGTTTCAAGTCGGCGGCGGTGGCCGAGAGGACTGCGGCGCGACAGTCGCGGTCTGCTCGGGCACTACTACGTCGGGGGCTCTAATCACCCCTCGGGCATAAATATTGGTGTGCCGTCCTTAGCATTAGCTAGTTCATAAATAGTTTGTAAGTTTAGGGACTGATGACCCTGTAGTTAAGTTCAAATCAAAATGTTCAAATGTTGGTAATTCTATCGGACCAAACTGCGTGATCATCAGTCCGTAGCTTACAAACTACTTAAACTAAGGTAAACTAACCTAAGGACAACACACACACCCATGCCCCAGGGAGGAGTCGAACCTCCACAGCGAGCAACCGCACGCTCCGCAGCGAGGCGCTTTAGACCGCTCGGCTACTCCACTGCGGCTGTAGTTAAGTCCTATAATGAGTTTATGGCAGTGTTGGCGCATTTAAGTTTCAATAGAGATTTGCAAGAAACTAACAAATGATCTACTTGTAGCACATATACACTTACCTGCAAGATTCAGCTTATAAGTTTTATTTGAGACATTCATCTACATCGTGAGAGCTAATTGAAGCCGGCCGCGGTGGCCGAGGGGACTGAGGCCCTCCACTCAAGGTTTGCACGGCCACTACGGTCGAGGGTTCGAATCACCCCTCGGGCATGGATATTTGTGCCGTTCTTAATCTTAGCTAGTTCATAAGTAGTTTGTAAGCGTAGGGACTGATGACCCCATAGTTAAGTCCCATAAGTTCTACAAACATTTGAACATTTGTACAGGTCACACCCCTAACTTATCCACTTATTGTGTATTCCCACTATGCCTTCCACACCTTCCTTATTTTCTACAGATATAACCAAACGGCTTAAAAATTAATCCTCCCTCCCACAAACACGTCTTCTACACCACATCCACACAACTTTTTTAATGTGGGTGCTTTTTATTGCTTTAAAAGTGAACAACGGAAAGTTGTTTTTTACAGTTATTACAAATTCACCCTTTTAATTAGAATTATGTACGAAAATTTCACATATGCATATATAATTTGATTTACATGTTGGATTGGCTGGTTTTCCTACATCACATCTGTAGGTTTTTGATTATAGATTGTCACCTGCAACCATATGGTACTATATACAAATCTGTTTGTTATTGAAATATTTGATATGATTTTTCGTGCTGTTTATGGTTTGGTCTACTTCTTAATTTTATGTGGATCGTTTCTGTGTGTGTGGTTTTATGTGTTTGTTAATGAAATAACTTCAACTTACATTTGTTGGTGTCTTCATTGGTGGAGTAGAGAAGCAGAATAGTAGGACTTTAGTGATTACTGTCACTGTTTGTGAACTGTTATAAAACAAGATGGCGGATGGCGTAGACAGTTGACTTTGTTTTGAGTGGGACGTTTGTATCTTGGTAAGATGGTGGTGATTGACTGTGTTGGGGGTGGGAGGTTTGAAATTTGATTATGTGTGTAAAAGTGTTTGTGTGTGTTTTATAAATTGGTGTTTTCTGCCAGTTCTTTGAGGGCAGAGAATATATATTGCAGAGAGTTGTGTACTCATATATTATTTGTTTTCCTTCAACCATGGCCTTCTGTATTTGGTAGTTCAAAATTATTCAAATGTTTGTAAATCTAAGGGATTTAACTATGTTGGTCGTCAGTCCTTGGCTTACAAACTACTTACATTAACTAAGAACAACACAAAAACCCATCCCCGAGGGAGGACTCGAACCCCGGACGCAGCTGGGTGCCTCAGTGCGCACAGATATTCTGCCACGGCTGTATTTGGTAGTTTTCTTCATTTATTGCTCAAGGAAAATCCTGATCAAAAAGCAAATAACTCAAATATTTATAAAGCAAACAGGGACCAAAAAATTATTCTAACGTATATGTTACGACGGGGCGGAACATGCAGGCTATAATTTGCTACACCAATGTACGACCGACTGAAGTGCCTTTGCTAAGAACACGAGATCAACTGCAGTGCCATCTCCTGGGCTAGTGACGATTGTGGTCGGACTTTAGGCGTCTGGAGACCGTGGCATGATAAGCTGTCCAGATGCCGGTTAGTAAGAATGTGGATCAAACCACACGCAGACTTGCAGCTAAGTTCTCAATAAGGTTCTCTCTAATGGCGAGCACCGTATTTATACTGAATGCATTGGTACTTCTGGGAAAAATTGGAGTGATCACTGATGGAAATAATTATGAAGCTAGAAGCACATTTGAATCCATGCAATTCGTGTTCCCAAACACAGGTGGAAGTAATTTAGAAGAGAATGCGACAATTCACTGTGTCACAGTTGTTCCCGAATGTTTCGAGGACAAATCCACTGAATAATTCTCCTACCCAGATGGCGTCAAATGAATGTCATCGAACATTAATGCGACAAATCTAGAAGCCAGTTCCTGGACGAAATCCAACGACGGCAACGTGTTCGCCATTGCGAACGTCAGTAGGGATAGAATGAAGGAATATTCTTGCGGGATAGTTGTACTTAAGCAACTTGTTGAGGCCATGTCATGCCAAGATGTCTGTGGTTTATGGGAGGGTGTCGTCTGTAACTGACTGTAATAGCATACAGGATGACTTAGACAAAATTTCTAGTTGGTGCGAAGATTGGCAGCTAGCTCTCAATGTGGAAAAATGTAAGGTGATGCGCATGAGTAGAAAAAACAATCCTATAATGTTCGAATACAGCATTAGTAGTGAGCTTCTTGATGCTGTCGCGTCGTTCAAATATCTAGGCGTAACATTGCAGAGCGATATGAAATGGAACGAGCATGTAAGGACAGTTGTGAGTAGGGCGGACAGCCGACTTCGGTTTATTGGGAGAATTTTGGGAAGATGTACTTCACCTATAAAGGAGACCGCGTATAAAACGCTTGTACGACCACGTCTTGAGTATTGCTCAAGTGTTTGGGACCCGCAGCAGATCAGTTTAAAGGAGGACATAGAGGCGGTTCAGAGACGAGAAGCTAGATTTGTTACCGGTAGGTTCGACCAATGCGCGAGTGTCACGGAAATGCTTCGGAAACTCAATTGGGGATCGCTGGAAGAAAGACGACGTTCTTTTCGTGAATTTCTGTTGAGTAAATTTAGAGGGCCGGAATTTGAAGCTGAGTGTAGTACGATCTTGCTGCCGCCTACTTACATTTCGCGTAATGATCACAAAGACAAGATAAGAGAAATTAGGGCTCGTACGGAGGCATATAGGCATTCTTTTTTTCCTCGTTCAATTTGGGAGTGGAATAGGAAAGGAAATGCCTAGCAGTGGTACAGTGTACCCTCCGCCACGCACCGTACGGTGAATTGCGGAGTGTGTATGTAGATGTAGAAACCGGACGTGGTGAGGGGTGAGGAAGGGGGGGGGTGCGAAGCAGAAGCAGGTGACCTGATTTTTTAATTTTTTAATTTTTTTTAATTATTATTATTTTTAATAGAATTACTTGATCATCTCTTCAACACAGGTAAAATCAGTATCAAAATTTCAAGTTTGAGGGTTAATTTTAATGCTTTATATATTGCGAAGCTCTTGGCTGAAAGGAGAATTTCGTACCGCTGCCATCCAAGCCGCGCCCTTATGAGGCGAAGGGGATGAAGCAACAATAAAGAAGACTCCATGTGCTCCCCATCCAGAAACTTTGGCTACACTGCGACGCCGCACAACAACAGTAGTAAACGCTTAACTCGAGACATCTCTGCAAAAGTTTGGGGCGAGTTGTTATATGGCGCAGGAGTATGTTGTGAGCCCGAGTGGAGGCCTATACGACAACTTTGTAAGGGAACTGAAAATTTTCATGGTAGACATAATTCTAAAATATAATTTAAGTTTGTTTTAGGCAATTTCACGTAGGACATCAGGTATTGTGAACTGAAATTAACATTCTGGAAACAGTCTGCACGAATTTAGTCGCGATGTAATTTCAACTGCATATCAACATTTAGTAATAACTAAACGTTCTAAGCAGCTATATAACTTCTTACCAGTGACATAGTTTTTCTCATCTGTAATATCTTTAACAAACTGGATTATTAAAAAAATATCAAAGTTACTTATACAGTTCATATTTTTATTTACTCTGGTCTAGAAAAGCTGTTTTTCAGTTATAAAAACGAAACACACTGCTTCTGAAAGATAATTGATCCATGAATCCAGATTTTGTTTCAGTATTTCTGCAACAGCCTCATATTCCATGTAGTTCTGGATTCTGTAAATGCTGATGTCAACCACTGTACGAATAATAGTTTCATATGCTTCTAGCAAAAGGATAAGATAGAAAAACCGAGCAGTTATTCAACGAAATGAGCCGCCTACAGTGGTGGTTCAGCAGCTTCAGCACAGAGACACGATATAGGGAGTTGTTCTAAATGTCCCAGATGTCAACCGAATTCCTTCATAGTGCACCAGCTTTAGGGGGTTGTTCTGAAAGCCCCAGTAGCCAAAAGAATCCTTTTGTGATGCACCATGTCTAACATATTTAAGTAATAAGGTATAGCGGACCCGTACGCGATGCTCCCATAATGAAGCCGAGATTGTATGAATGCTCTATAAAGTCGTACCAGACAAGTCCTGTCCGCTATCAACAACCTGGGGATAAATAGTTTCAAAATACACAGTCATTTCTGGCACCATCTTTTTAATGTGTCTTTAAGGTGGGAGCCTCTTCAGTTAAATGTGAGGCCAAGAAATCCCATAGTGTCTTTAAAATTCATTACATCATCCCGTAACTTCAGTAAATCTTGAAACAGATGATACAGAGCTAACTCGGTGGGGCCAGAAAAAGTATACGACTTCAGTTAAAGTTTCTTCAGTATCTCGATCTATCAAAGTACCTGCTTCTTCAAATAGTTTACTGTTAACCTCGTTTCAATATCTGGAAGCGTTCACGAAATAACTAGGGCATTACGTCTTCCGTGAGTCATGCCTGCATATGTACACACTAGGTGATCAGAAGTATTAAAATAGGAAGAACCTGCTTTGGCCGCATTCAAAACATTAGATTAGTTAATTTACATAATATAATTTGCTATCAACTATTCTACATGTCAAAATATCCACGGGTGTACTGCCGGTCTATAGTGTCCAACGGGCACAATATTTCGGCGATCAAACATGTCGCCATCATCAGGTGAACTGACGGACTGAGCTCTTGGAAACAAGCTGGCACGGAGATCCACACACTACGGCTGCTCGAAGGGAACTGGGTTCTAGCCCGGTAGCGGGCCATTTAAATACCCCCGGCCCGCGGAGCGACCCCTCCGCGGTCCGCGCCCCGCGCCGCGGCCGCGCAGTGGAACCGATTGCGCCGGCGTTTGAGATGACGTCGATGTGAGGGTTCTGTCCACCGTGGTCGTCACTTCGTTACGTTTGCTAGATTTACTCTTAATTAAGCCAATCGCTGGTTCCCAAGCTTTGCTAAGATTATAGCCACAGTCACGGTTTATGAGGTCGTCACTTGTGCGAATTTCAATGGCCTCTCTAACGACGCAGTCCCAGTATCTCGACGTCTGTACCAGAATCATAGTGCGTTCATATTCCATCGCATGATTCTCCGACAAACAATGTTCAGCGACCGACGACTTGTTCTGATACATCAATCGTGTGTGCCTCTGGTGTTCAACGCATCGATCCTCGACGGTACGCATCGTCTGTCCAATATATGACTTTCCACACTGACACGGAATCTGGTACACGCCGGCCTTCCTCAAACCGAGATCATCTTTGGCGCTCCCCACCAGTGCACGAATTTTATTCGGCGGACAAAAAACTGTTCCAACCTGGTGTTTTTTTCAAAATGCGGGCGACCTTCCCCGAGAGTGCGCCGCTATATGGAATGAACGCAGTGCCTACATCCTCCCTCGTGTTTCCATCCGTTTCCACAGGTTGTGATGTACTGGTTGGGCGGAGAGGCCGCTGAATCTGCCACTCTGAGTACCCATTTTTCCGAAATACAGTTATCAGGTGTTCCAATTCCTGGGGAAGACTCTCTGCGTCGGAGGTAGTGCGCGCCCTATGTACTAGAGTTTTAAGTACCCCATTCCTCTGCGAAGGGTGGTGGCAGCTGTCTGCGTGTAAATACAGATCAGTGTGCGTTGTCTTCCGGTACACACTATGACCCAGGGTGCCATCAGCTGTTCTCTTGACCAAGACGTCAAGAAACGGCAATTTACCTTCTGTTTCAGTCTCCATAGTGACTTTGATGTTGGGGTGAATGGAGTTCAGATGTGTAAGGAAGTCAAGCAGTTTATCCATACCATGTGGCCAGATGACGAAAGTGTCGTCCACGTAACGGAAAAAACAAGTAGGTTTCCATTCAGACGATGCCAGAGCTTCCTCCTCGAAATTCTCCATGTACAGATTTGCAACCACAGGGGAGAGTGGGCTACCCATGGCGACTCCCTCCGTTTGTTCGTAGTATTCGCCATTGAAAAGAAAATACGTGGAGGTCAAGACATGCCTAAAAAGTTCGGTGGTCTGCTCGTCAAACTTCTGACCAATCAAATCTAGTGACTCTTGAAGTGGTACCCTCGTAAACAACGAAACGACGTCAAAACTCACCATGATATCTGACTCATCCAGCCTGAAGTTGTTAAGGCGTTTCACAAAATCCACGGAATTACGAATGTGATGTGGGCATTTACCCACATAAGGACTTAATATTCCCGTCAAGTATTTGGCCAACAAACATGTAGGTGCTCTGATGTTACTGACAATGGGTCGGGGTCGCTCCGCGGGCCGAGGGTATTTAAATGGCCCGCTACCGGGCTAGAACCCAGTTCCCTTCGAGCAGCCGTAGCGTGCGGATCTCCGTGCCGGCGTGTTTCCAGGAGCTCAGTCCGTCAGTTCACCTGATGATGGCGACATGTATGATCGCCGAAATATTGTGCCCGTTGGACACTATAGACCGGCAGTACACCCGTGGATATTTTGACTATCAAATACGCCGGGAGAAACTGAAGAATCATATTCTACATGTGATAAATGACTGTGTGGCTTCACAATAATATAACAAATCTCGCTTTTGGGATTAGTAACATCTAATATAGCTCTGTATGTGGCATCTCTGTACTTCTGTGTGTGCAATATCTCTGTATATCCTGAGCTAAGTTTTTTGACCATAACATATGCCTGAATGTAAACATTGCGATGTTTGGACTGACAGTTATAAAGTGTACTGTGGCGATGTTTAGAGTGACAGTTATAAACTGTACTGTGTACTGTGCAAAACCTGAAACATGGGAGTGCAAATTAGCATCATGTTGATGTTACTACAATGTTCTCAACTAATATGCATGAGGAATGTACGAACACAAACTTGATACTTTACTTATATGTGAGTACACTTATAGCCTTATCACAAATCACTCCACCAGTATACTTGTTTTATGTATATGTATATCTATATGATACCTGTGTATGTATAACTGTATGATAAGCACGAAGTAATTTACGTTTTCTTTAAACAGTCAACAACACTGAATGTAAACACCTGAAGATGGGACAAGCCCGAAACCGGTTGTGTTTTAATAAACCGCCAATAATTGTGACTAGTAGCGAATTTTATTTCCATAAGCTAATATTCTTGCTGCATACCCTAATGCTAATGTTAGATTCATTAGTTAAGAAAACGTTAAGGCGTACTTCGTGTTCTTAAAAGAATTGGGTAGTGGCTGGTTGCTGTATTCACAAGGTAGGAAGCTATTTTTCAGTTATGTATCTGATGGCGTATTTAACTTTCACAATCGATTCTTAGCATTAGCTGTTTTTATGCTATGAAATATCTAAATATTGGAGAATACAGCACTAAAACAAAAATGTAACGTTTGAAACTCTTCCTTAATTAATGTTTGTACAAAAGTTTCACAGTCATAGAATATACTTAGAAGGTGCCAAAAAATCGTGTCTGATGATAAATTCCGTTCATATGCTGCACTTAGAACGCCACAAACAACTAAATGTTGTATTTCGGTTTCGTTAGGAAGAGACAACCCTGTTGGCCAATTTCTCCACCATATGTGGAATACATTTACACACAACCGATAGTTGCGGTATATTCAGAGTCTGAAGCTGTTCTGTAGTTAGATATTTCAGTTAGACATTGTTTTCGTGACTAAACTCAAATGAATACTCTCTCTAATCAAAAGAATGTTACGCACATTGAAAGTTCGCTCGGAAGTTTGCCACCTCAATGGCCACCGAGACTCTCTTCAATTTGTCCGCTGTTCGCAGTCGGCCGCTCACGCGATTGTGGGGGCTTGCAGCAAGGCAGCAGAGGTGGTGTCGCCCTCGGGAAGCATCAACAGTACTGGATGATGAGGCTACAACAGTGCTCTTTCTCTTGCAGTCATTTGTAATGTCACTTCACATTAGTTCGCCGCATAGGAAGTCCAGTTTCTGGACAAATGAGCCCTCAAAAAAGGGTATGCAATTGGATAAAGCAGAATTTTTAAATAGAGGCATAGTGAATGGATCGTTGCTTAGCTGTCCAACATATTCCAGATTGGAGAATTTTTCAGGAAATATATTGGTAATATTTTTTGTGAGGAACGTTTGAGGAAACGGAAGCCTTTGGGAAGTGTTTGGGAGAAACATTTTTACTACTTGGGAATTTGTGGTTATACTGATTTTTTATTTCCTTTGGATGTAAATAACTATTAACAGTATTGGCATCAATGTGATGATCTCAGCAATGTAATATTTCGTAACGTGTAACAAACTATGGCTACAGCAATAGATCATTCAACTATAATTTTTATTACAGAGAAGGTTTATATTTCGAATCGATATAAAGGGATCTAAAACATACTTACGCAGTAATGCAACAGATTGTGTCATATAACAACATATGGTCACAGTGAAACATAACTCAAATATAATTTTTACAACATTTATATTTCGAATAGGTATTAAGATACTGAAAACATATTTATATTAAGCCTCTGAAATTGTACATTTGGCACCTAGCTCTCTCATCTATCTCTGATTTTTACTTTACCATGTTTTGGTAAATAATATAATACAAAAACCTCGAGAAAGTAAATGTGATGCCACTAGAGCATTCTTCTATTTAATATTTCTGGTTATGTTCTACGATTTATTTACTAAGTACAATTTTGAATAGGTACCATGTTTTTTTTTATATGAGTGGTAATTAATCTTCAAGCTTCCAACACTGATAATAAATAATAATTTGAAGGATTAGGTTTCAGATAAATTGCCGAAATAGTGTCCTTTCCGGGAATTTTTGTCTGCTGTGGGAAAATTTGAAAAACTCAGTCTGGAATTGTTTGTGTCCAACAAACTTTCAGTTAGGTTTTAGATCGCAGCATCCGCCACCACCATTCTAAATATTAAAGTAACCTTTTTAATAAATTGTTTTGTGTACTATTAAGTGGACCTTATGTTACAGACGGGTCCGTCCCTCATTAAACCTAGTACTCGGCCCAGCATTTCGTCATACGGCTTCGAGCATCACGACTTCTACTGCAACTAGGCTGAACACGACACAACAATAAATCTGTGACCTATGTTCGTCGTGAAAATTTTTGTGGTGGCCAAATACATTTAGGCTTTTTCGTAAACTTCACCTCATAATAACTTGTTTTAATATGCGCTTGTCAAATCAATTAGGGGATCACTTGAGATATCTAGGTTCTGAAGTATAATCATCCGCAGGTTGAGTCAAACTGGTTCGGCGTCTTTTTGTCGGCTTTACAGAGTGGAGACAACAATATTACAACAACCCAGATAATGGTAATAACAGAGCGTTGATGCAGAGGGTGTTGATGTTGACTTATGTTTACTAGACCAAACATATTACAGGGGCAGTCGTATTTAGACAGTGTAGTGTCACGCGGTGCAATGCAGCAAGAACATGACTCACCCCAAGCTGTGGCATGATGAGCCATAGGAGGGTTGGAGGCGAGACAGAGTCCTCAGAGAAAGATATGTGCAGCTATTGGGGTGTCCCATTGTGTAGTTTCTAGGACCTGGGCGCAATTTCTGACCGCAGCAACCATTACAAGAAGGCAAACACAACGTCGTCCATGGCTAACATCAGCAAGAAATTAAATATATTTCTGGTTAACAGCCCGTCGACGCAGGAGTATGAATGCTAGTTTGCTGAAACGCAACCTTTAGTCAGCAAGAGGACGTGCAATATCAACCGCTTTTGGGAATGTTCGCTCTACGCACGGAGTCCTATGGTGTGTGTCCCATTAAAACCAAGACATGAAACTACGCAGATGAACATCATAACGGAGTAGTAACGAATGGCGCCGGGTTCTGTTCACAGATGAGTCAAGATTTTGTGTTCAGCTACACAATCACCGTTCCCTCATCTGCACAGAGCGGGTACTTGGAATAATCCTGCTTATGTGCAGGAAACATCACAATATCATGATGGCGGAGAAATGGTGTATGCAGGAGTCAGTATTGGCGAACGTAATGACCTCTATGTCATTCAGAATAGCGCTTTGACTACTCAGAAGTATAGAGACGAGATCAAAATCTTAAACATGGCTGCAGTTCAGCAACAGTGGAACACAATCAAAAAATGAAAAAAATTTCAGCCGACCAGTTGCTTTCAAATGGTTTATATACACACCTGGCTATTAAAATTGTTAAACCACGAAGATGACGTGCAACAGGCGCGAAATTAAACCGACAGGAAGAAGATTCTGTGATATGCAAATGATTAGCTTTTCTGAGCATTCACACAAGGTTGGAACCGGTAGCGACACTTACAACGTGCTAACATAAGGAAACTTTCCAACCGATTTCTCATACACAAACAGCAGTTAATCGGCTTGTCTGGTGAAACGATATTGTGATGCCTCGTGCAAGGAAGAGAAATGCGTACCATCACGTTTCCGACTTTGATAAAGGTCGGATTGTAGCCTATCTAGATTGCGGTTTATCTTATCGCGACACTGCTGCTCACGTTGGTCGTGATACAATGACTGTTGGCAGAATATGAAATCGGCGGTGAAGGAGGGCAATGCGGAACGTCGTGGCTCGTATGACTAGCAGTCGAGATGATAGGCATCTTATCCCCATGGCTGTAACGGATCGGGCAGCCAAGTCTCATTCCCTGAGTCAACAGATGGGGACGTTTGCAAGACAACAACCATCTGCACGAACAATTCGGCAACGTTTGTAGCAGCATGGACTATCAGATCGGAGATCATAGCTGCGGTTACCATTGCCGCTGCATCACAGACAGGAGCGCCTGTGATGGTATACGAAACGACGAACCTGGATCTACGAATGGCAAAACGTCATGTTTTCGAATGAATCCAGGTTCTGTTTAGGGCATCATGATGGTCGCATCCGTTTTTGCCAACATCGCGGGGAACGCACATTGGAAGCGTCTATTCGTCATCGCCATACTGGAGTATCACCCGGCGTGATGTTATGAGGTGGCGTTGGTTACACGTCTCGGTCACCTGTTGTCGCATCGACGGCATTTTCAACAGTGGCCGTTACATTTCAGATGTGTCACGACCAGTGCCTCTACCCTTCATTAGATCCCTGCGAAACCCTACATTTCAGCAGGATAATGCACGACAGCATGTTGCAGATCCTGTACGGGACTTTCTGGATACGGAAAATGTTCGACAGCTGCCCTGATCAGCACTAATTGAAAACGTCTGGTCAATGGTGGCCGAGCAACTGGTTCGTCACAATATGCGAGACACTACTCTTGATGAACTGTGGTAACGCGTTGAAGCTGCATGGGGATCTGTACCTGTACACGCCATCCAGGCTCTGTTTAACTGAATACACAGGAGTATTAAGGCCGTAATTAAGGCCAGAGGTGGTTGTTCTGGGTTTTTGATTTCTCAGAATCTATGCACCCTAACTGCGTGAAAATGTAATCACATCTCAGTTCCAGTATAACACATTTGTCCTAGGAATACCCGTTCATCAATTGCATTTCTTCTTGGTGTAGCAATTTTAATGGCCAGAAGTGTACATAAACCACGACCTGGGTTTAAGCAAAAGTAATTTTGTTAAATTATAACCTTCTGAAGAAGGTTGGCTGACATTTTGTTCACTTTTGGATAGATATGAGATCCACTGACCTACCCTTGTGCCATAAGAGATGGGTTCAATCTTCCGAACGATAAAGCTTGTGTCAACAGAGATGCATTAGTGGACCATGCGTGAAGCTGAGGGAATAGATCGTATGGTGTGGCCAGCTGGTTTACCGAACTTGGCAGATGCTTTACAGACCAACAGTATCATAGCTGGATATTCCACCCATGGAACAATGGCCAAACATCCCTTAAGAGCTGATTGATAACCTCATACTGTCCACGCCACGCAGTTGTGCAACTGTACTGGCCACGCGAGGTGATTTCAGACCTTATTAGAGGGCAACGAGAACGATTTTTTTCACTATAATGGTGTGTCGCTATAAGTAAATGCTTTGCAGGTCTCAAGTATTTATTTTATTTATTTACTTATTCATGTCATAATATCCAACTTCAGTGCACAATGGTACATGGATATAGATATATGCATAATAATCACTATTAGCTGAAGCTATAACTAGGTTACATATTGTAAGTCATAATTTACATTGGTTTACATTCAGAAGTGAAGGAAATGATAAAGATGGCTAGCAAAGAAAAGTAATATTAGACAAAGATGACTATTTCGGCGACTTTAGTCCAGAATTTGGCAGTCGCAACAGCTTTGGGGCTTTCGGTCATCAGATCATCATTAGTGCATTTTTATTGACACAGTGCACACTGGTATAAGTGGACTGTAATCCGCTGAACTCTGCAGTCACAAAGGGTTGATGGTGTAGGGTAACCCCATTTCTATAGGTACTCTCTGGATCTTGCGATACCTGTTTTGAGCCGACTCAGGGTCCTCCACACAGGCAATTCCTCGATGAAACCAGCAGCTAGATTTTCTGATTGTGTCATCGAATCTCAAGTAAGAAGTTGAGATAGCTAAATATCGCACTGTATCACACACAAATTACAACTGTAACCAATATCTGAATAAAATACTTTACCATATGCATACTGAGTATGAAATCTCAGAGTGGCTGCTGGTGCTTCAGATGACTGGGAGGTTCACTTCTTTGAGTGCCGGATCTTGACAGTGCTCCCCCCCCCCTTTCACGCTTAGCGCGTCGACGTTTCAGCGCCCTCCCTCCTCCCCCCGAGGCAACTTGTCATATATATTTTCGGTAAAAGATCTGCTAAAAGATCTGCTGGCTGAGGCGTCAGCCTACTGAGCTTCTTTATTTCACACTTTTGTTCCAAGCTTAAGGCAGAGTAATTTGTTTCTAACAGAAACTGAACGTTGTTCATTTTATTTGATAATAAATACCAAGAACATGTGAATATTCAAATGAGCACTAAAACACAGCAACTAACTGAATACACTGTTAAGTGGCCGTAACAAAACTAAACTAATCTGTTACGGTGAAGAGACAAGCTACTTTCGGGTCACGTGACATGCGCAAAAACAGCTCTCCCCCACATCTTTTCAAACAGTTAAATATGTGTTACAACGTCGAGTATGAATGTCATTCACCCTCAAAATCGCTACACATTTGCAAAAACTTCCAAAGTGTGCGGAGAGTGTGACTTAATTATTATTCTTGACTCAATCTTCTGAAGACTTTTGTAGTTGATGCTTCTTTTATAGTTATGATGTACTTCACCAAATATGACGTGTTTTTGATTAATCTTCAATGTTCTGGAAACAAATGCTAAGGGCGGTTGTTGGCTTCATGGAGGATTTGCGCATGCTGAAGGCAAGGTGCGCAGTAGCTCCATTGTCTTGCTTGGGACCATTCGCGTGTAACAGCCAGAGCTCGAGAAGACAGGTGCTGGGGTCTCTACCAGATCGGACGTGTGGAAAGCGGGGTTTCCCCTCGCCCCTTCCTGCCGCGGAAGCGCCCATATGCTGCCTCCAAGGGGTTCAGAAGAGAATTTGAACCTCAGCCGAGCATGCGCATTGCAACGCTGCGGCCACTGCTGCCTGTGTTAAGCGGCCGCGCTACGACTCGTTTACGTGCTGTCTGCGAGACGTAAAACTTTTTTAATGCTACAAAAAAGTTTGATTTTTTCTTTTTTTTTTTTTTTTGTGGTTTTAGGGCGCACAACTGCTGAGGTCATTAGCGCCCGAATCAAAAGTAAGATATACCGTAGGATAAGAAGCCTAAACAGCTAAAAACATAGTGTAAAATACAACAAAAGGAAGAGTTAAATGTTCTTTGACAAATTGGTGAATTTCATAAAAGCAATACTCGAGTAGCAGCTCTTGCGTCATCAGCTAAAATTTCTCCCAGAGTATTCGGTAGATTCAATGCAATCCAAAAAGGAGTAAAATTTGGACACGACAATAAAACATGGCGCACCGTCAGCGGATGACCACAGAAACACAACGGTGCGGGGTCACCAGTTGGCAAGTGGCGGTGGCTGGACCGGCAATGTTCGAATCGCAACAGGGCCAAGATGACCTCGTCGCGAGCGGCGTGTGGAGGTCCTCCAAACCACCGGGAGCGGTTTAATGGTTCGAAGCTTATTATTTGTAAGCGAGGACGACAAATTATGCCACGACGATATAAGGCGACGGGAAAGAGACCCTTGAACATCATTCGATGGGACACAGTACGTAGCTGTCCGAAGCAGGAGAGTTGCAGCCTTGGCCGCGGCATCAGCAGCCTCGTTACCAGGCACGCCTTCGTGGCCAGGTACCCACAGGAGGTGAACGCGAGGGCCGTCGGCAGCTAGTAATTGAAGGGAGCGGTTGATTCGGTGCAAAACAGGATGGGCCGAACAGGGCTGTCTCAGACTCTGGATGGCGCTCAGGGAGCAGATGACATAGGAAGGATAACGGTGTCGGCGGATATGTAGTACATCCTGATAGAGGGCAAAAAGCTCAGCTGTGAAATTCGAGCAGTATAGTTTGAATGTGCTTATAAAATGATGTGATAAAAAACGAAAAGAAGAATGATAGTTAAAAACACTTTCATTTTGTTTATTTATTTACTTTTTTTTCACGACGAGCTTTTTTCCGGGGTTCACTGAACCAGTAAACACAATAGGACACGCCGCCACTGACTCACCTGATCCCCTTATAGTTTGGAGCAGTGCAATTCTATATATACGTTTCGTAGTCTTTCGTTTAGGCTAAGTCCAAAATAAAGTTGGCAGCATTTCCAAACAAGAGACAGCGTAGTCGCCGGCGCGCGGCAGTTTCGCCTCCAGACGGGGACCCTCTGTGCCGGCTGCAGATTCTGGTCCAAATTGCTGGAGGGTCGGCCGCCCCTGTTGTGCCGTCATTGGTCAGCGCGCGCTTAATCTGAGGCGGCGTAATCCCGGCAGGCGGCCCCTGGCAGCAGTGGCGCGGTGGCGGAGTGGGGAGTGGGGGGCAGCGGCTGGCCGCTGTAAATTCCGAAGCGCCGGCCACCAAGTAATTCCCGAGATAAAGCCAAGACTCGCTCGCCTAAGCCCCCGGTTCCTTAGCGGCAAGTCGAGCGCGAGGTTAAACGGCACGACCCCCACTCCGCCTCCAGCCCTTGCCCGTCCACCCACAGGCCAGATGCTGGCAGATTCCCACAGGGGACACGGACTTCCGTTTTGTGGCTCTTTCCAGCTCCTTTCTACTAATATTCAGCAACTGTACAGGGTAGCGCAGACGAACGGCAACATTCCCACAATCCAACAAAACTCTGTCTCATTCTTTTTCTCTCTCTTAGTTAATCACTCTGTGACGTCTTTTCTTCTTTATTTAAGACTGACGTTTCGGCAACTGATGCGCGGACAGGTAAAATCTTACTTATAGCAGCGACTTGCGTGTGGCGTGAGGTTGGCAGCATCTACATCTACATGGGATACTCTGCATATCACATTTAAGTGCCTGGCAAAGGCGTCATCGAAACACCGTTATACGATTTATCTCCCATTCCATGCTCGAATAGCGCGCGGGAAGAAAGAATACCTGAATCTCTACGTTCAAGATCTGATTTCTCGTATTTTATTCCGATGATCAATTCTACCTAAGTAAGTGGGAGTCAACAATATATTTTCGCATTCGGGTGAGAATGTTGGCGATTGGTGTTTCGTAAGTAGACCACGCCGCAGCGATAAGCGCCGCTGTTTTAATGATTCCCATCCCAGATCCAGTATCATTTCCGTAACGCTGTCTCCCCTATATCGTGACAATTCGAAATGAGCTGCTCTTCTTTGTATTCTTTAGATGTCCTCAGTCAAACCCATCTGATCAGGATCCCACACTGGGCAGCAATACTTCAAAAAAGGACGGACAAGCGTAGAGTACGCAGTCTCTTTAGTAGTTCTGTTGCATCTTTTAAGGATTCTGCCAATAAAATGCAGTCTTTGGTACGCCTTTCCCACTGAAGTAACAGTAATTCCTAGGTATTTTGTGGAGTTTAAGGCCTTCACTTTTGATTGATTTGTCTTGTAAACAAAGTTTAACGGACTTCTTTTCGTACTCATGTGAACGACTTCACAGTTCTCACTATTTAGACTAAATTGTCAATTTTTACACCATATTGATACCTTATTCAGATAGTTCTGCAGTTCGTTTTGATCTTCAGATGATTTTACTAGACGGTAAATGACGGCGTCATCTGCAAAGAACCTAATAGATCTACTTAGGTTTTCCTCTAAATCATTTATGTAAATAAGGAACAGCAGAGGACCAATAACACTACCCTGTGGAACACCCGACATCACCTCTATTTTAGTCGATGCCTTACCATCGATTACTACGAACTCTGTCCTCTCTGACGGGAAATCCCCTATCCAATCGCAAATTGGGGGCGATATACCATAATGACGCAATTTGGTTAAACGCCGTTTGTGAGGTACAGTGTCGACAGCCTTCTGGAAATCAAGAAATACGGAATCGATTTGCGAACCCTTGTCGATAGCACCCATCACTTCGTGTGAGTAAAGAGCTAGTTGTGTTTCGCATGAACGATATTTCCTAAATCGGTGTTGATGTTGGGTCAATAGACCATTCTGTTCGAGATAATTCATAATATTCGAATACGGGATATGTTCCAAAACCTTGCTGCAAATTGACGTCAATGAAATAGGCCTGTAGTTTATTGAGTTATTGTTACTGCCTCTTTGAATATAGGTGTAACCTGCGCAAATTTCTAATGCAACGAGTGTTGTCATCTTCATCATTTGTCTATTACAGTCTCTGAAATTGCATTTAGTCGCCGTCCACACTGTCACTCAGATTAGGAGAGATTATCAATTTTACTTGAATTCCCACAAAGTTCGTTGCATAAGTTTCCAACAGATGTTCACAACGTCCCTGCCTAGCCTTTACCACAGTCAAACACATTATATATTCGCGACACTCACTGCTGTAAAGGTTGTTACCAACTGATAGTTGCAACGACACTAGCTTCCCTAGTGGTGGGCAATGTGCTGTAAGAATAATATTTGTTTATAATTACTTTCCTTTGTAATTAACGAAATAGTTTGTGTAAGTTTTGCGTTCTAAGCATTAGTAAAATATCGAAAGATATAAATAATCGTGAAATAAATGATGAAAGAGCCGAATTTACCTGATTCAGTAATATAAACAACAACCGATTCATGAGGAAATACTTGCGAATATGTGTGTATTTTGAAGCCAACTCCGCTGAAAGTAAGATAATATAAACAGACGAGAAACAATAATTCCTGTTGTCGTCTGTTCTTATATGTCAGGCACTTTCACTGACGTGTAAAAATTTGATGTGCAGTCTGATGATTCGAACATTTTTCCTATTTACTCATTTTTCTTACAAATGTATGTGATTAATTTTGCTTATAAAAATATTGTCTCGAAGATTCTTGCCGCTTGTGGTTCAGATGTAGCGACAATTATGGAAATTTGTAAGGAAATTGGATTTTTTATTTATTTATTTATTTATTTATTTATTTGCTATCGATGTTCTACTGTCATGTTTGTGGGGATTTTCCGTCAGATATAGCTGAAGCGGCTGATCTGGTACATTAAACAATGCAGGAAATGCATTTCATATTTCTTACGTTTAACGCTTAACTGATTTGAGTTGAAATGTAGTGAGTAAGATCTTGAAGTTTCTGAGTGGAAACCCGATGTCTTTCTGAAGGTTTTCTGTTCTTATTTAGCCAATTTTTGTTCTTAATAGAAAATGAAATTCTAGATTAAAAAGTCGTAGATTTCAAAATAATCTTAAATAAACTGTCCTGCAAAGTACCGTTTCATACCTTCCAATGGTTCTTAGGAAACCTAATAAACACAAATATGTAGTTATTTTCTAGTTATTACATTTTATGGCACTTCATACCTTCTCTGTTGTAGAAAGTATGTTCAAATCAATTCACTATTCACACTCATCCGACATAGTATTCAGAAATGTTCCTCGGCGGCCTCTTGGGGCGCTGCTGTCATGGCGTATAACAAAAATCACTGGGAGTGTCGTGACTGTATATTATAGACTGTGCTGTTACTCAGATACGGAGAAATTATGAATTTCAATACCCACAAAGTTTGCTGCATAAGTTGGCGGCAGATATACACGACGTACCTGCTCTATCACATAAACACAGTTAGCTAGCAGACAGTGGAATACAGTTTTAAAAATGAACATGGACTCGTATTTTCTTCGCTGTCATTTAGGATTCGCGTGTAAAGAGAAATATCATGGTTAACTCACAGTTTTTGCATAATGCTTCGAAGTCGTGTCCTATCATGAGCGTCGAAACCTCAACACTTCAAAGATATTATTGGCTAGTAGTTTCAGAGTTGCTTTCTGCGTTGGCTTTAATTTCCCGTAATAACTTTAACATTTACAAAAAGAAACTGTTCCCACTAAAACCACTTGCGGGTTATTTATTCAAGAGAGATTAACTTTTCCAAAATTCGTTCCAACTTCCGCATAAATAAAACTGTTTGACTCTATTCAAAACCGGGTTACTTTAACATCTGCGTTACTTTCGATATTGGTAGCACTATTTCAAAAATCTTTCACAGACTTTTTCAAAACCTTGAAATGTGACTTTAAAGAATAAATGGTACGTATTAAAACCTTAATGTTCTTCACACTCTTTGAAAATTACTTGCACTGACTCCTTAAGACACATTCAAAAAGTATCATTCTTTCTAGAATGAAGGAAAATGCTGAATGCGTTGAACTCTGGTATATTTTAACTGTTAACAATAGTATATACTAAGCTGATACGCTCAGAGACACAGGTAACACAAACGACAGACAAAAAGCGACAGTTGACAACAGTACACACTGTAAACAAACCCTCACAAAACTAGTAAAAAGAGATGAACTTCATGTGTTCATCAAGAACCACAAAAAACCATCGATCAGGAGCATATACTTACGACTCTATGAAGAAACATATGGAGTAACAAAAAAAAAAAAAAAAAAAAAAAAACCGTAAGTAATAGGAAACCGTTAAATTAACTGCACATAAACTTAGGCTACAGAAGTTGTTTCTAACCGAGTAGGTTAGAGTTTAAGCAATTGTAACACACCAAAGATTTATAATTGTTGTTCTGCAAAACATATTTACAACTGTTCTGCAATGAAATATTATACAAAAAATAACAGACATCTATTACAGGCCACTGATGATACTTCATAAATAAAGAAGAGAACCGCGTATGGCACGAAAAAACGCTTTCATTCAGATGTAATTAACGTAAATACATCTTTTCGATTTTTTAAGTTACTGATAAAACTTTAGTATTTAGGTAACTTATTGCGTCTGTAGTTGGCAGTTGGGGCGTGCGCATAGACCAAACTATCGGCACTCACGTCAATCACATAGTGCAGCATGCAAGAAGTTCGACGGCAGTTTAAAGAAGCACAGTACTTGCATATCCTCTTTTATTTTATTATATTTCACAAAAGTTAAGACAACTCATACATCACGTCTGATACTGTTAACAAATAGTAACAGACTGTATTTATTCCTCTATCTTAAAACATTTAATAGTCCATAACTATTTCGCTTGTACAGTCAGAGTTACTTAATGCTAGCTGTTTAATTAATCTACACTGGATATTTTCTTTATCATTTGCTGGATCATATGAAATATATCGCATTTCTGATAAAATAAAAAAATACCTCTTCTTAAAATTGAGAAGAGAAATTAAGTTTCCTACCCTCCTTCCTAATCGTCGTCCCCTACCATATGTATCTTCACAATGTGAGTAAAGTTATGTTGCCATGGGAAACCAAGACCGTTATTTTAGTTAGTGTCCATGGAACCACTTATTTCTTATATAATTAGGAATCTACCAACATTCATAGCAACTATATTAGTTTTATACCGGGTGATCAAAACGTCAGTATAAATTTGAAAACTTAATAAATCACGGAATAATATAGATAAAGAGGTAAGAATTGACATACATGCTTGGAATGACATGAGGATTTATTAGGAAAAAAAAAATTCAAAAAATGTCCGACAGATGGCGCTTCATCTGATCAGAAAAGCAATAATTAACATAACATATTAAGACAAGGCAAAGATTATGTTCTTTACAGGAAATGCTCAGTACGTTCACCATTATTCCACACCAACAGCTGTGGTCGAGGAATAATGTTATGAACAGGACTGTAAAGCTTGGCCGAAGTTGGTGAGGCATTGGTGTCGGATGTTGTCTTTCAGCATCCCTGATACACTTGCGACTTCAGGTAACCCCAAGCCAATAATCGCACGGAATGCGGTCTGGGGACCTAGGGGGCCAAGCATGACGAAAGTGGCGGCTGAGCACACGATCATCACCAAACGACGCACGCATGAGATCTTTCACGCGGCAAGCAATATGGGGTGGAACGCCATCATGAATAAAAATCGTACGTTCCAGAAGGTGTTTATCAGTCAGGCTGGGGATGATGCGATTCTGGACATATCGCCGTACCTCTCAGCCGTCACGATAGCTGTTACAAAACCAGAATTACGCAGTTCCTCGAAGGAAATAGGCCCGATAACGGTAGATGAGGTAAATCCAACCCATACCGTGACTTTCTCGTCGTGCAATGGAGTTTCCATGACAGATTTAGGATTTTCAGTAACTCAAACTCTGCAGTTGTGCAGACCCTTGGAGCTTGAAATGAGCTTCGTCAGTCCACAACACGTTACTCAAACAATCGTCATATTTCGCCATCTTTTGAAACGCCCACACTGCAAATGCCCTCCGCTTCACTAAATCGCCAGGTAACTGTTCATGATGCCGATGTATTTTGTAAGGATAGCATCGGAGGGTACGCCTAAGTGCCAATCAAACAGTAGTGTATGGAATGCTGGTTGCGACGTACGACTGCACGAGCGCTGACTTCCCCACACATGGCCGAACCCGCTACAGTCTCCATTCCTTCCTGGACTGTCTCAGCAGCATTACGCCTTGTGCTCGGTCTGCACTAAGGGGTGTATCGTCTAAACAACCCGTGGCTTCGAATTACGAATTCTCGCCACAGCTGCATTTGTCAACGGACCTTTACCAGTTCGATCCCCTTCGTAAGGCGATAGGATTGTAAAGCAGAACTAGCACATTCCCCATTCTGATAATACAGCTTCACTAAAAGCGCCTTTTCAGGTAACGTCAACATGCTGGTGCATATGATTCTCTCTCTCATTACAGCTCCTTTTATACACGATTTTAATACGCAGTCACTGACGTTTTGCTGTCCAGCACCATCTGTCGTAAATTTTTTCCTCATAAAACCCCATGTAATTCCGAGCATGTGTGCCAATTTTTACCCCTCTATCTACATTATTCCGAGATTCATTAAGTTTTCAAATTTATACCCACTTTTTGATCACCTGGTACATCTTTATTTCTCTAATACATCTAACGACTTCGCTGCATTATGCCATCAGAATATATATGAAGATCTGGCAAAATAATTTATATTCCACTATGTAACCAAACGTAATCACATAGGAATGAAATACCTCAAGTTCACGCAGAGTATTTTAAATATTAGTTTACGTTGCCATGCGATTGCCAAGTTTTAATGTTTACTATAGAAATAAAGATGTGTAAGTTTGTTATAGTCACTACAGATGTTGCTAGATAAAAATTAGGTATTGAATAGGTGGTTCCATGGACATGAACTAAAATAACGGATTTTGTTTCCCGTGAAATCTCACGACATTTTATGATGGAAGTAATTCGTCGCGAGATTTTCATTTTTGTACATGTTTTTGCTGAGATAAGGGGTCTTTTTTGTGTATTTCCCAAGGAATCTCTTCGACAGGATTCATGATAAAGTGAGACCTGTGAAGATAACTCCAGGTAGGAAAGCTATGTTTTATTCATACGGAACTACATTTTTAGTCGAATGTTTTATTGGTTTGTTGGAAACGACTAAGGTGAGTTTAGAGTTGCTTATAAGCCTGCTCATAACAAAATGTTTGTAGTGTCTCGTGAGATCGATAGTTTTAAACTAGAAGTGCTATATTGCCAGTATCTTGAAGTTTCTTTGTACTGGTGTCAGGAGACCCGAAATGCACATATTGAAAAGTATGGTGGATAGTACTGGGCCCTGATGTGGTCAGTGAGCTATTTGGTATTTGCTTACAAATAATAAATAAAATTAAGTAACTACGATTTGTAATCTTATTGGTCCAATGCGACATCTGTCATACTAAGACGTTATTGGATTATGCTGGAAGAAGTTTCTTTCATTTATTTACTAACATATGACATAATCATGATATTAAAATTAATCACTATAAAGCATGCAACTACGCTAATAACATCGTGATATCATTATGAACCTCCGATCAGATATAAATGATCTGATGGACAGAGTAAGTTGTAATTTGCGGCTGTTTGCTGTTGATGCTGTATTGTATGGGAGGGTGTCTGCTTTAACTGACTGTAATAGCATACAAGACGACTTAGACAAAATTTCTAGTTGGTGCGAAGAATGGCAGCTAGCTTCCAATGTAGAAAAATGTAAGGTGATGCGCTTGAGTAGGAAAAACAATCCCATAATGTTCGAATACAGCATTAGTAGCGAACTTCTTGATGCTGTCGCGTCGTCCAAATATCTAGGCGTAACATGTCAGAGCGATATGAAATGGAACGAATATGTAAGGACAGTTGTAAGTAATGCTGACAGCCAACTTCGGTTTATTGGGAGTATTTTGGGAAGATGTACTTCATCTGTAAAGGAAACATCGTATAAAACGCTTGTACGACCACGTTTTGAGTATTGCTCAAGTGTTTGGGACCCGCAGCAGATCAATTTAAAGAAAGACATAGAAGTAGTTCAGAGGCGAGCAGCTAGGTTTGTTACTGGTAGGTTCGACCAATGCACGAGTGTCACGGAAATGCTCCGGCAACTCAATTCGGGGAATTGGAAAAAAGACGACGTTCTTTTCGTGAATTTGTGTTGAGGAAATTTATAGGGCCGGAATTTGAAGCTGAGTGTAGTACGAGCTTGCTGCCGCCTACTTACATTTCGCGTAGTGATCACAAAGACAAGAGAAATTTGGTCCCGTACGGAGGCATGTAGGCATTCTTTATTTCCTCGTTCTATTTGGGAGTGGAATTGGAAAGGAAATGCCTAGTAGTGGTACGGTGTACCCTCCTCCACGCACCTTACGGTGGATTGCGGAGTATGTATGTAGATGTAGATGTACCACCAACACTAGATTAAAACTAAATCACATAAGAGCGTTTAAGCCATATTCAAACTGAGGGTATAAAATAGTCAATAATTGTGAACAAAGACGTGCTTTAGAAAATAACGAAGGAAGGCAACTGCATGTAACTTTATAACATTCCTTACATAATTAATATCTGTCATGTATTTATCTAAATATAAGTGTTACAAGGTCTTTTTCCCTTATATTAAATCTGATTCATATATAGTTTTGTCTCTCTTCGTTCATGTAGGTGCAGACTAAATCTTCGGATGAAGGCTTTGCTTTAAGTGTGATAAATATGCAAAACAGAAATAATTACTAACATCTCGTGAGCACTGTAATGATTGTTAGTTTGGATACAGTTGTTCCTATCGAAAAAGTTCCAAACAACTGATTTCTAATTTCAAATAAAACAGTTTATTTATTTCTCGATGTAAATCAGTAGACCAGACCTCAATTAAAATCCGCAAGATTCATTAATAGTACTCTGTCCTCGAATGTAATGAAAACAAATCGCTATATCAATTAGGTGGAAAATATTTCACTGTATTCACATCTACGAATTACGGAAGTGAAAATAAAATTAAGTCGCCACTATTGTGCCACATACCAAGTTCAGCACTGGCCGAAAGTCTATTTAGAAATTCAATCATTACGTAGATAAAGTTTTCTGTAAATACTATGCCATTTAAGATTTCTGTTATAATCATTAATAATACTCTAAATATTCAAATGTCTGTAAACCTATTGGACCAAACTGCGTGGTCATCAGTCCGTAGCTTACAAACTACTTAAACCTAGGTAAACTAACCTAAGGACAAACACACACACCCATGCCCCAGGGAGAAATCGAACCTCCAAAGCGAGCAACCGCGCGCTCCGCAGCGAGGCGCTTTAGACCGCTCGGCTACTCCACCGCGGCAATAATACTCTAATATAATGAATACAAATCACTATATAATCAAATGAGTAAAGTGGAAAATACCTCAGTGTGTACACTTCTATGAATTACCGAAGTGAAAAATAAAATCAAGTCGCCACTATTGTGCTACTACCAAGTTCAGCCCGAAAATATATTTAGAAATTCAGTCATTACGTAGATGAAATGTTCTTTAAATACTATGCCATTTAGTATTTCTGTTATGATCATTAATAATCTCTAATATAATGAATACAAATCACTATATAATCAAATGAGTTAGGTGGAAAATATCTCACTGTGTACGCATCTATGAATTATCGAAGTGAAAATAAAATCAAGTCGCCACTACTGTGCCTCATACGACATTCAGCACTGCCCGAAAGTATATTTGTAAATTCAATCATTACGTAGATGATTTTTTTAAATACTATGCCATGAAGTATATTCTGTGATTATTTCATTTTAGCTACATCTATGAAAATATTATATTTATAAGAACAAATAACCGATTCAGGATGTTCAGGCTACAAGCGCGAAGCAGCGGCGAATAAGCTAGTATCTGAGTCAAATATTTCACTGTAATATTTTTAAAGTAAACGCCTTTTGCTACTGCGAATGAAGGGTTTTATTTTTATATTTATAAGTCACCCATACGCGTTTCGCCTTTGTCTCAAGGCATCATCAGTGGGTGTCCTGAAATATTTACATGTTTCTGTTTACACATAAAGGTTAGGTTTCTTACATATGTACAAAACATTTCATTTCTGATTTAAAACAGTTCGTTGTTTGCTATAAAATGGTGTACTTACAGCACTTGCTACTCCACGTCAGACTCTTTCTGGCAAACAGGTCGAAAGGTTATACTGTTTTCTGAAACACATTGCAGTTTTCTGGTTCCACTGTCACCTACTGCCATACTGTGTCCACTGTTGTTTGTTTTGTAGTTTTGCCAGTATGGCGGCAGGTGACAGTGGAACCTTTATATGTAAACAGAAACATGTAAATATTTCAGGACACCCACTGATGATGCCTTGATACAAAGGCGAAACGGGTGTGGGCGACTTATAAATATAAAAATAAAACCCGTCATTCGCAGTAGCAAAAGCCGTTTACTATAAAAACATTAGAGTGAAATACAATTCAGCTGCTGCTCAAAATGGCCACTGCAAGCAACGTACTGAGTAAAATACTTTAGGGTAAGGTGGTACAAATTCGATATAGGTACAATTCCGATCAACATAAGTTTTCAGTCTCGTAGTGTTGGTAGCACTTGCCTTTGTGTGGCGTAGTAGTTTTGTACAGCTTCTCCGACTTTTCCAAGAATACACCACTTTCTGGTACGGAGATATAAATTTTTTCCTGTAAAGATGTACATGGAGCTATTTCGTCGAACGCGCCCTTATAAATGTTCTAGTTTCCGAGCGCTTGTAAATTCATTATTGTGCAACGTTTGGTACCACGAAGTATGCGTTGGTGAGCGAAGGAAAAAGTGATTTTCATGTGGAAAAAGTCAGTGATCATAATTGTACGAGGAGGTGATGGTACATTTTCGATCGATTTTTCTCAATTCTGTAACCTTTCTTGTGGTCCTACCAACATTTGTAATTGTTTAACATTTATGTTACATATTCATTACACATTCGAGAATAAGTGTCATAGTTAAAATTATTTCTTTTCTCAATATATTTGCAGTTACAATAACATTTGCCCGAAATGATCGAAATTGTACCACTTTACCCTGTCAAATGTTATTTTGTGTTACATGTGACATCTTCCCCTAATCGTTTTGAGCAGTGTATAACCATCTGGCATAATTAAAATTCTAAAATTTTACTTTCTCGGAGAGAATTTGGCGCCCTCTGCTAGTGAATTCCGGGTCGTAAAGAGAAGCAACCTTACGGCGCCCTCCTCCCAGATAGTAATCCACTTTTAAACGGCTGCCGTTACTGTCAGTGCCAAGAATACTGTGCGCCATCAACAGTCTCGCTGCGTAAAAGATGGTCCGATGCTGCGATCCAAACGGCCCGCGATGCTCATTCCCGGAAGAATATTATTGATACTGAGTAAAATACTTTACCAAATGTTATTTTGTATGACATCTGACCTCTTCCCTTAATAGTTTTGAGCAGTGTATAACCATCCGGTATAAAGATAATTCTTTTTTTTTTTTTTTTTATGGGACTTAACTACGTGGTCATCAGTCCCTAAACTTACAAACTACTTATGAACTACTTACGAACTAGGACGGCACAAATATCCATGCCCGAGGGGAGATTCGAACCCCCGACCGTAGTGACTGTGGAGACTGTGACTGAAGCGCCTCAGTCTCCCCGGCCACCGCGGCCGGCAAAGATAATTCCAAAATTTTACTTGCTTGGAGACAATTTGGCGCCCCCCTGCTACTGAAGTCTGGGTCGTAAAGAGAAGAGAACCTACCTTCCTACCTCCTTCTCCCAGTTAGTAATCCACTTTTAAACGGCTCCCGTTATCGTCAGTGCTAAGATTACTGTGCGTCATCAACGGTCTCGCTGCGTAAAAGATGGTCCGATGCTGCGATGCAAACGGCCCGCGATGCTCATACCCGGAAGAATATTATTGATACTGATGAAAATATTTAACCAAATGTTATTTTGTATTACATCTGATCTCTTACCTTAATGCCGCGGTGGAGTCGCCGAGCGGTCTAAAGCGTCTCGCTCCGGAGTGCGCGGTTGCTCGCCGTGGAGGTTCGAGTCCTCCGTGGGGCATGGGAGTGTGTGTTGTCCGTAGGTTAGTTTATCTAGGTTTAAGTAGTTTGTTGTAAGCTACGGACTGATGACCACGCAGTTTGGTCAGACAGATTTACAAACATTTGATATTGGTCTTACCTTAATAGTTTTGAGCAGTGTATAATCATCCGGTATAATGATAATCCAAAAATTTTATTTGCTCGGAGACAATTTGGCGCCCTCTGCTAGTGAAGTCCGTGTCGTAAAGAGAACCTACCTTCCTACGCCCTTCTCCCAGTTAGTAACCCACTTTTAAACGGCTCCCGTTATCGTCAGTGCCAAGAATACTGTGCGCCATCAACGGTCTCGCCGCGTAAAAGATGGTCCGATGCTGCGATGCAAGCGGCCCGCGATGCTCATACCCGGAAGGATATTATTGAAGCTGAGTAAAGTACTTTATCAAATGTTATTTTGTATGACATCTGACCTCTTCCCATAATCGTTTTGAGCACTGTATAACCATCCGGTATAATGATAATTCCAAAATTTTACTTGCTCGGAGACAATTTGGCGACTCTTCGCTAGTGAAGTCCGGGGCATAAAGAGAACCTACCGCCGGCCGCGGTGGCCGAGGGGACTGAGACGCTTTAAAAATCAAATGTTTGTAAAGCTTATGGGACTTAACTGCGGGGTCATCAGTCCCTAAACTTACAAACTACTTATCAACTACTTACGAACTAGGACGTCACAAATATCCATGCCCGAGGGGGGATTCGAGCCCCCCCACCGTAGTGAGGCGCTTCAGTCACGGTCTGCACGGCCACTACGGTCGGGGGTTCGAATCCCCCCTCGGGCATGGATATTTGTGCCGTCCTTAGTTGTAGGTAGTTCATAAGTAGTTTGTAAGTGTAGGGACTGATGACCCCGTAGTTAAGCCCCTTAAGCTTAACAAACATTTGAACATTTGAGAACCTACCTTCTTGCGCCCTACGCCCAGTAAGTAATCCATTTTTACACGGCTCCCGTTATCATCAGTGCCAAGAATACCGTGCGCCATCAACGGTCTCGCCGCGTAAAAGATGGTCCGATGCTGCTATGCAAACGTCCCGCGCTGCTTCGGTCGTGGCACTGGGGGTGCGCGCGCGCGTGTGTGGACGTGTGGTGCGTGGCGAGCGAGATAAGCCCGGCCGCCTGCCGGCCGCGAGTACATTATCAATTACTGAGAACTCCTTGGCCGCGCGCGGCCAGTGAATAGCGCGGCAATCCATCACGCCGGCCGCTCTAATGGAAAATGTGCCTGTTATCTCGGCCGGCCATTGAAACCGCCGCCACCCCAGGGACGGCCAGTGCGGCCGGCGGCCGGCACCGCGGCGTAAACACCGCTAAGCGCCATCGATTGCCACTGCCTCCTGTTTTATCCGCGCTGTTGCTGTCACCCGCGGCAAAGTATCAGATTACGCGCCACCTGCATAATGACGCTGAAGCCTACACTTCCGACACATGCTCGGCTCAGCCGCTCCGTTCGTCATTGCTGAGGGATACGGGCTGAAACAAATCACCACCGAAAACATTTTTTAACTTCTACATCTACATCTACATACATACTCCGCAAGGTGCGTGGCGGAGGGTACACTGTATCACTACGAGGCATTTCCATACTGTACTGAGAGAAGAATTTCACAGAGCCCTGAAAGACCTAAGTCGAAACAAGGCCCCTGGAGTAGATGATATTCCCTCAGAGCTACTGAAGTCTCTGGGAGAACAAGCCATGACAAACCTGTTTCACCTGGTGTGTAAGATGTATGAGACAGGCGAAGTACCCTCAGACTTTAAGAAAAATGTTATAATTCCCATTCCAAAGAAAGCAGGTGCAGACAGGTGTGAAAACTACAGAACCTCAGTTTAATAAGTCAAGGTTGCAAAATATTAACACAAATTATTTATAGAAGGATGGAAAAGCTGGTAGGAGCCGACCTCGGAGAAGATCAGTTTGGGTTCAGGAGAAATGTAGGAACACAGGAGGCAATACTCACTTTACGGCTTATCCTAGAAGATAATTAAGAAAAGGCAAACCACATTTCTAGCTTTTGTAGATTTGGAGAAGGCTTTTGACAATGTTGATTGGAATAAACTCTTTCAAGTTCTGAAGTAAGCGGGAGTAAAATATGGGGAACGTAAGGTTATTTACAACTTGTACAAAAACCAGACAGCGGATGTCAGAGTTGAGGGGCATGAAAGGGATGCAGTAGTTGGAAAGGGAGTAAGACAGGGTTATAGTCTTTCTCCATTGTTATTCAATTTGTACATTGAGCAAGCTACAAAGGGAAGCAAGGAGAAATTTGGAGAAGGAATTAAAGTTCAGGGTGAAGAATTAAAAACATTGCGTTTTGCCGACGACATAATAATTCTGTCAGATACAGCAAAGGACTTGGAAGAGCAATTGAACGGAATGGACAGTGTGCTGAAAGGTGCATATAAGATGAACATTAACAAGAGCAAAAATAGGGTAATGGAGTGCAGTGTAAGAAATTCAGGTGATGCTGAAGGAATTAGATTGGGAAACGAAGCAATAAAGGAGGTAGATGAGTTTTGTTACTTGGGCAGTAAAATAACAAATGATGCTCGCAGTACAGAGGCTATAAAATGCAGTATGGCAATGGGTAGAAAAGCGTTCTTGAAAAAGAGAAATTTGTTAACATCGAATATTGATTTAAGCCAAAGGAAGTCCTTTCTGAAGGCATTTGTATGGAGTGTTGCTTTGTATGGGAGTGAAACATGGACGATAAATAGTGCGGACAAGAAGAGGATTGAGGCTTTTGAAATATGGTGCTACAGAAGAATGCTGAAGATTAGGTGGGTGGATCGCGTAACTAATGAGGAGGTACAGAACAGAATTGGGGAGAAAAGAAATTTCTGGCATACCTTGACTAAAAGAAGGGATAGATTGATAGAACACATTCTTAGACATCAAGGAATTGTGAATTTAGCGTTGGAGGGAAGTGTGTGGGGTAAAAATCGCAGAGGAAGACCAACAGATGGATACAGTAAGCAGATTCAGAGAGATGTAGGTTGCCGTTCTTATGTGGAGATTAAGAGGGTTGCTCAGGATAGGGTATTGTGGAGAGCTGCATCAAACCATTCTCCGGACTGAAGACCACAACAACAACAACAACACATCTACATCTACATACATACTCCGCAATCCACCGCAAGGTACGTGGCGGAGGGTACACTGTATCACTACTATGCATTCCCTTTCTTATTCCACTTCCAAATAGAACGAGGAAAAATAAGAATGCCTATATCCCTCCGTACGAGCCCTAATTTCTCTTATCTTGCCTCTGTGATCACTACGCGAAATGTATGTAGGCGGCAGCAAGATCGTACTACACTCAGCTTCAAATTCCGGCCCTCTAAATTTCCTCTACAGAATTTCATGAAAAGAACGTCCTCTTTCCTCCAACGATCCCCAACTGAGTTGCCGGAGGATTTCCGTGACACTCGCGCATTGGTCGAACCTACCGGTAACAAACCTAGCTGCTCGCCTCTGAACTGCTTCTACGTCTTACTTTAAACTGATCTGCTGCGGGTCCCAAACACTTGAGCAATACTCAAGGTGTGGTCGTACAAGCGTTTTATAAGCGGTCTCCTTTACAGATGAAGTACATCTTCCCAAAAATCTCCCAATAAACCGATGTCAGCTGTGCGCCTTCCTCACAACTGTCCTTACATGTTCGTTCCACTTCATATCGCTCTCCAATGTTACGCCTAGATATATCAACGACACTACAGCATCAGGAAGCTCACTACTAATGCTGTATTCAAGCATTATGGTATTGTTTTTCCTACTTATGCGCATCACCTTACATTTCTGTACATTGAGAGCTAACTGCCATTCTTCGCACCAGCTAGAAATTTTGTCTATGTCATCTTTTATACTATTACAGTCACTTAAAGACGATGCCCTCCCACACACCACAGCGTCATCAGCAAACTGCCGCAAATTACAACTTACTCTGTCCATCAGATTATTTATATAGATAGAAAATAATAGCGGTCCTATCACACTCCCCTGGGGCACGCCTGACGATACTCTCGTCTGTGATGAACACTCGCCGTCGAGAACAACGTACTGCGTTCTATTACTTAGGAAGTCTTGCAGTCAGTCACAAATCTGTGAACCTATTCCATAAGTTCGTATCTTCGTTAGCAGTCTGTAGTGTGGCACCGCGTCGACCGCCTTTTTGAAGTCGAGAAAAATACAACCGCCTTTTGCCCTTCATCCATGGCTTGCAAGATGTCATGTGAGAAAAGGGCAAGCTGAGTTTCACATGAACGATGTTTCCTAGACCCCTCCCCATTCACAGAAAGAAGCTTTTCCGTTTCAAGGAAATTTACTATATTCGAACTGAGAATATGCTCCAAAATTCTACATGAAACTGGTGTCAACGATATTTGCCTGTCATTTTTTGCGTCAGTTCACTTTTCTTTCTTATAAACGGGAGTCACATGCACTTTTTTCCAATCACTAGGAATTTTGCGCTGAATTAAAGATCCGCGATAAATGCAAGCTAAGTAGGGGGCCAATGTTACGCCTGTTACGGCACTGTCTGAGAAAAGAGGTGGATAGAGAGTTTGATAAAAGTGATTGGAATGTTATATAATCTATTGTCCCTCTAACACTTTCTCTGGCACTTTCCCTCTGATGTGTTACCATTAAATTCGTGCCAATGTCGCAAAATTTATAGCCACAATCAAATGTTCACTTTAAATCAAATGTTAATATGATGCAGCACAGATTAGATACTGCTCTTACGTTCATCAGACAGTTAAAATTTAATTTATCTGCTCTTTATTAATTCTCGCACTCTAACACAGTTCTTAGGCAGTTCCTTCACTTCAGTAATACACTTCGTATAAGCACACCACTATTATTGCCAAGTACTCAATTCGAAGTTTTTCCGCCAGGGATGCCATGTATGACGGGGTCTGAGATAAGAGGCGGATAGCCGGCCGCGGTGGCCGAGGTGACTGAGGCGCTCCAGTCACGGTCATCACGGCCACTACGGTCGGGGGTTCGAATCCCCCCTCGGGCATGGATATTTGTGCCGTCCTAGTTAGTAAGTAGTTCATAAGTAGTTTGTAAGTTTAGGGACTGATGACCCCGTAGTTAAGTCCCATAAGCTTAATTAAAAAAAAAAAAAAAAAAAAAAAAAAAAAAAAAAAAAAAAAAGAGGCGGATAGAGAGTTTGATAAAAGTGACTGGAATCTTATATAATCTGTCTCTCTAACACTTTCCCTGACTCTTTCCCTCGAAGGTGTTACCACTACTCTAATGCAAATGTCTCAAGATTTAATTACGTAGCATTGCATGTGTACGGCCGTAGAACTACATGCATCGTCGGTGCGCATTTAATGTTTTTGTTGACTAACCTGGCGCCGGCCGCGGTGGCCGAGGTGACTGAGGCGCTCCAGTCACGGTCTGCACGGCCACTACGGTCAGGGGTTCGAATCCCCCCTCGGGCATGGATATTTGTGCCGTCCTAGTTCGTAAGTAGTTCATAAGTAGTTTGTAAGTTGAGTCCCATAGACTATACAAACATTTGAACATTTGAACTAACCTGGCTTCTTCTTTTACGTTGCTGTCCTGACTCAGAAGCAGCACATAGGTCGTTGATCCCTGTATCTTGAAGTGCTGTGGAACTTTTAGAATTGCTGCTACTTTTCAAATAATAAGGTATGCCAGTTGTTTCATAATATTTATTTATACCTCTGAAACAACAAGCGGCATATGTATTACTGCCCACGGTCCTAGTACACCTGAATTCTTACTACAGTAGTTGAAAAATATGACGTTTGAACTGCCTGACAGATTATTTTAAGAGCGCAATTGTCTTAACGTGAGAACCGTCTGGGCTGGACTGACTGCACCTGGGCAGTGCTGGTCCTGCGCACCATCCATTCTGGTAACTAGAGCATAATTACATTCATAAAGCTTCCTGTGAACACATTAATTAGGCAAAATCACCTTATCTTCAATACAACAGTTTAACTACTATTTACAATTAAAAAATCATAGTGGGGATCTCATGCAGAAGTGGGGGCAGCCAATCTACATCTATATGGATACTCTGCAAATCACATTGAAGTGCATGGTTGAGGGTTCATCGAACCAGTTTTATGATATTTCTCTATAGTTCCACTTTCTAATAGTTCGCGGGAAAAAGGAACACCTAAATCTTTCTGTTTTCGATCTCAATTTATTACGATGGCCGTGTCTCCCAATGCAGGTGGGTGTTAACAATACATGTTCGCATTCTGAAGGGAAAGTTGGTGAAAGGACTTTCGCAAATAGATCTCGCCGCAACAAGTAAAGCCTTTGTTTTAAAGTTGTCCATCATAACTCGTGCATCATACCCGTGACAATCTCTCCCCTATATCGCGATAATACAAAACGAGCTGCCCTTCTCTGAATTTTCTCTAAATCGTCCGTCAGTTCCACCTGGTGTGGGTGTACGTAACGACGAACCTGGGTACATGAATGACAAAACGTCTTTTTTTTTCGGATGAATCCAGATTCTGTTAACAGCATCGTGATGGTCGCATCCGTGTTTGAAGACATCGCGGTGAACGCACATTGGAAGCGTGTATTCGTAATCGCCATACTGGCGTATCACCCGGTCGGATGGTGTGGGGTGCAATTGGTTACACGTCTCGGGTAGAACCGTGGCTCTACCCTCCCATCGATCCATGCGAAACCCTATATTTCAGCAGGATAATGCAAGACCGCATGTAGCAGGTCCTGAACGGGCCTTTCTGAATACGGAAAATGTTCGACTGCTTACCTGACCAGCACATTCTCCAGATGTCTTACCAATTAAACGTCTGGTCAAGGTTGAAATGCATCTGGCTAGTGCATCTGGCTAGTCACAGGCTAGTCACAGTACGCCTGTCACTACTCTTGATGACCTGTGGTATCGTGTTGAAGCTGCATGGGCACCTGTACCTGTACACGCCATGCTCTTTTTGACTCAATGCCCAGGCGTATCAAGGCCATTATTTCGGCCAGAGGTGGTTGTTCTGGGAACTGGTTTCTCAGGATCTGTGCACCCAAATTGCGTGAAAATGTAATCACGTGTCAGTTCTAGTATATTTGTGCAATTAATACCCGTTTATCATCTGCATTTCTTCTTTGTGTAGCAATTTTAATGGCCAGTAGTGTACATCAGAAAACGACTTTAAATACACATCGTTGGTGTCATAACGTGAACAGCTGTTTTGCAAATGTAAACAACATCTCACTGATCTGTTTATAATATTACTATACACCTTTTCAGCTGCAGACCGCGATATTTAACAGTGAGTTAATAGGTTCATAATGATCGAACGAGATATGCAGTTTTTACTTACCCAAAAATGATTCTGACAAAAATACACGAACTAAGTGAACGCTATCCATTATCGATCTCTGTGAGTTTCAGTGATATTTTACCTATTTCTCATTGCTTGGAACATGTAAAAACAAATTACCTGACTTTTCTAGGTGTATTTGTACCGTGCGATACTACATAAGATTTGTAAACAATTTTCATAAAGGTGAGTCTCCAATTAATATATCACTGTTAGTTAATATTGTGGCGTTATGTCTGTTGTCGTCACAGTCGTCAAATGATTTCAAATTATTTAAATGTTTTTCTTTTCAAGAAATTGCAATTCAGGAGAGAAAAAAAAGCTGTTATGAGCATAGGGTGAGATAATTGGCTATTTAACTCGACTTACAGAAAACAGTCAAATACGCTTATTACATAATGCAATGTTTGAGTTTGAGTTAGCTCATTAGGTCTGCATTGATCTTATAATGACGGATGCCATCACTCGTAAAAAGCACGAAATCCATGTTCGAATCCCCGTAAGGTATAAACTTCCGATGCTGACTATATATTTTACAGCTCATCATAATTCATATTTATAATTTCGAATATATTTTATTCTATTTTGTACTATTACTTTACACTAATCGTCAACAAAATGAACATGCACCCTGCTTGAAATCTATAACAACACAGTACTCATGGTGACAAAAAGATTTGCACAATATGGTCTAGCGCGGAAATGTGCTGTAAACCAAGGGAAGAAATGGTGATTTAACGAAGAGTATCAGTCATGGGACGTTAACCAAACAAGTAAGTTATAAGGGGGAATTTATCTGAATTTGTAATGATGAAAATGAACCTTTACAATGTTTCTAATCAATCCCTTACTTAAGTTATAAGGGGGAATTTATCTGAATTTGTAATGATGAAAATGAACCTTTACAATGTTTCTAATCAATCCCTTACTTAGAGTCTAGAATCGGAGGCTATTTCAAAGAGTATACCGCAAAGAGGTCTGTAAAACCAGGTTATTTTGACATCCGAAAGATTTAGGGAGCAATTCAATGAGTGTTATGGTTGATATTTGTTAGCCATCGAAATTTGATTTCTTCCAGTTGTTACAACATATACTATGTCTCCTCCCATGTATGCATTACACTCAGTCAAGTTTCATATTTTCTCAGTGTAGTCAGGTGAACCAGTGGTTTTCTTGGATCTGTTATATGGGGTAACAATCCCACCCATATTTAACCATACGGTAAATTTCACTGTTAACCGGAATTGCGGTCTGTTTCTTGAGTCTTTGGGGGATTTATTACCTTCCTCGGACTAAATAACGTTGCTAGTCACGTCTGTTTTGTTTATATTTACACTCTTGCTCCCACTAACTATGTCGATTTTTACTTTTTTTTTTTTTTTTTTTTTTCAAATCACGAAAGCTTTCGTTTAATACTCCATGCGATTGAAGAGAGGAATGAAATTGATTGTTATTTATTCCACATCTTTCTCTTTTCCTACAGTTACTGCCTTAATTAGCTTGTACCGTATGTTTGTAAGATTTATAAGCTGTAAGATCTTTCCGAAAGAGTTTAAAAGTGAATGGATCTTGCCAATTTTATTTAGCGTGTAACAATACAGATGATAGTTTGACAACAAATTTAAATGTAATTGCATGCATTAAATTTCAATTCATTTCAGGTTTCCATATTCCGTGCCACACTTTTTAATTCGTTTCAGTGCTTCTGTTTCTACGCTTTTCTTTCGTTGAAATATTTCATTTTTGAACATCTGAAACACACTTAGGAACATTGAAAATGGAGCTCACAGAGGGAAGAAAGATACAAAAGTGAAACTTTGGTAATAAGTACCTGTAATGCGATATGCAAATGAACCACCAGGTTTGCTGTCTTTGCAAATGTCCACAGGACATATAGTGTAGCTGAAATTATGCAGACCATCCTATTTCAGCAGCACATAGTGGTCGAGTCATACACTTGACATTTAGGTTCGAGGAGGGCATCCCAGACACGTAATTCCTCACAGTTGAGTCTGTTTGAGAAGAGCCTGATTACCACCATTAAAATTGCAAGCGACTCGACAAGCCGTGTTGCTCACCATCTTGATGTTCCATCAGTCGATTCTTGGAACATTACGAGCAGAGATGATGGAAGTATCGTGCGGCAAGCCATCAGGGATCTGACCTATTACATTAACTCACTAGTTGATACAAGCAGGGAGTTTCTTGTCCACGTCCGGATTTCGTGCTTTTCACGAGTGGTAGCGTTTAACACCATGCAGTCCATTCACGCCTACCGGGATGACCCATCTCCCTTGTGCCACACACTGTTCACTACACAACAGTGCTCTTATACTGCATTATGTAATAGGGTATGTGATAGATTTCTTCGAGTCATCTTAAATAGTTAATTATGTTGTCTTATGCTCATAAATGCTAGTTTCCATCATGAACTGCAATGTTCTGAGGAAAAAAAAAAGAAGGAAACGAAGTGAAATTAAAACAATTTGAAATGAGGCATATATGCACCACTTCATTCATATGATATCTCCGATGCCACAAAATTCACTAAAGCTGCTACATTGTTTGGACACCCACGTGTCTGGAAAGAAATTTCAAAAATTGCAAAATACTATACGGTTATAATATAATCCGTTTCTTCACTTGTAAGTGAATCCTTTGAAGTAAAACGAAATCACAAAAGACCTCATGACGTGAAACTCAATTTCTTGAAAGGATATTGATCATAATGAGAAAAAATTCCTGATAAAATTAAATTTAATAATTTCGATAGTTATTTCACTGTCGAGAACATGCAACAGGAGGTCATCAAGAACTGATTTCCTTTTATTGCCACATAAAAGATTAATGAGATAAAAATAGTTGTAAGAAATAATACTATTTCATATATAAAGAACAGTCTAGAGTTTGAAAAATTTTTTCCCACTAGTTTCGGTCTTCTCTTAGACCATCTTCAGGAAATATAGCTCCACAAGATCAATGGAGCTATATTTCCTGAAGATGGTCTAAGAGAAGACCGAAACTAGTCCAGAAAAGAAATTTGCACTCTAGACTGTTCTTTATATATAAACTTAAATATGAGTGCTGTTGCCCAACAAATGAAACAGAAATGTTTCCATAAACATGTAATATTATTCCCAATCCAGGTGCCCTTGGCGTACATTGTTCTTATCTCATAGAAATCTTCTGCACAATTAGCACGGTTGTGTGGGATGCTCAAGTGCTGTGTATCCTGTTACCTGGAATCGTGTTACCATCAACAGTGGTGATTTTGGACACTGCGGTACTCTAGGAATGTTTGATTAATCTTTTCCGCTGCATAGCAACGAATGGCCGCTAATTTCCACCTCCGCGAGTCGCTTATATTGTGCACGACATTGTACTTCCCGCATTCCGCGTCTTGTATTTTGGGTCTGTTGTTTACCGCCAATACCGCCTGGACAGTGACGCGTGACCACCACTTACCCTTGGCACGGTTTTGCCCTTCCCCCTCCCCCCTCGACCGCCAACATCAGTACATTTTAATTATGGCTATCCTACGAGCGCTCACCTTCATAATCGTTTTTACGAAAACATGAACGTTTCGTAGCGATCAATATTTTAAATAAATGTTCAAATGTAAACGAAGGCTTCCGCGGCCGTTCTCATTGTTGCTAAAACTCTTCTGGGTATAGGACCGCATCGTCAATATATCAAATATTTCACCGACTTTTCGGCCACTATTGCAAGCGGCCATCTTCTGGGTGTTACAAGCGGCCATCTTCTGGGTGTTAACACCTTGCAATAGTGGCCGAAACGTCGGTGAAATATTTGATATACTGACGATGCGGTCCAATACCCAGAAGAGTTTTATCAACAAATGTTCAAATTTTCGTAAATCTAAGTTACTTTACTGCTTACGTTATCAGTCCCTAGGCTTACAAACTACTTAAACTAAATTATGCTAAGGACAGCACAAATGCACACATTACGACTCTCTCAACAGTTGAGCTAATTTTTAGGCTGCCTACTAACACTTAAAGGCTTTTTTTCTTAATTAGGTAACCACATTGTTCCTTACCAAAAGTCGATTATTGGGAGTGATCAGTATTGGGCTACCTTCAATTTTGGGCCACCCACATTCTCGAAGCACCCGTCAATTTCGAGCCCTCAATCTCACACACCTCTCTCAATCTCGGTGGCCCAACAGCTATAATTCTCATAAAACCCCCAAACCGGTCCACGGTCTTCTCCACTCCATGTGACCCATCCTGCTGAAATCTTTCGATGTCTGTTTCTATACTTTTACAGGAAATGGATATATTTTGTTCCGCAAGTTTTTGAACAAAGGTACTAATCGTGACATTCTTTTCTATAGCAAAACTGCCCAGAAACAGCCGCATTGCACCTAAAACTTATTTTTATAAAGATGAAACGAGAAAAATCTAATTAGTTGTAAACTGACCTTTGGTGGTATATTGTCTACTACACGTACACGAAACTGTTCATTGTCTACTCAGCTTTGCCAAAGTTGAAGACCAATATGAGTTACGAGAAACTTGCTCAGCTGTTGGTCAACTTCTTCACTTGTTCACTGGAGATTCATACTCAAGAATGAATATAATTAAGAGATCATGTTCGTTGTACAAAATTTTCATTGTATCGAGTGTAACTAGAAACCCCTGTACTCCTTCCCCACGCGTCCTTGGAAGAATATAAATACGTTTTGTTCTGAGATGGTTAGCAAAACAAGCCCGACCTCTCAAACTTCCTGAGAGTGAGAGCATCTGTATCACGTTTCACTAGAACACCGTTGGCGAAGATGAATAGTGGGTGAAATCCGAAGTTAACTGAAAGCGACTGACGAACATGAGGCACAATTGTGACCAGACAACATTAAACTACCACGGCAAAACAGACTCCAAAACTCAACAGCCATTTCAGTAATAAAGTTCCGATAAAGATGTTAAGTCCAGAGCTTGACGTTAACGGATGGTCTGTAGTCGCTAAGTCCTTAACAAATGTTGACAACGCAAAACTGTGAAGGGAGTACTGCCACGATCAGAAAAACTTGGTCAGTTGCTTATTGAAAGTATGTAGTATGGTCCGATTAATGATCGGTTTATGCTGCTTCCTGCAGATAACCGTGTTCATACATCGATAACCCCAAATGAAGATTACTTAAATGGAGGTACCGACGAATGGAACCGACTAAGAGCACCTAAGTGAACGGCCAACTGCCAGTCCTTGTATGTACACTCCTGAGCATTAAAATTGCTACACCACGAAGATGAAGTGCTACAGACGCGAAATTTAACTGCCTGGAAGGAGATGCTGTGATATGCAAATGATTAGCTTTTCAGAGCATTTCCACTAGGTTGACACCGGTGGCGACACCTACAACGTGATGACATTAATAAACTTTCCAACCGATTTCTCATACAGAAACAGCAGTTGACCGCCGTTGCCTGGTGAATAGTTGTTGTGATGACTCGTGTAAAGAGGAGAAATGCGTACCATCACGTTTCCGACTTTGATAAAGGTCGGATTGTAGCCTATCGCGACTGCAGTTTATCGTGCTGTTCGTGTTGGTCGCGATCTAATGACTGTTAGCAGAAAATGGAATCGGTGGGTTCAGGAGGGCAATACGGAACACAGTGCTGGATCCCAACGGCCTCGTATCACTAGCAGTTGAGATGACAGGCATCTTATCCGCATGGCTGTAACGGATCGTGCAGCCACGTCTCGATCCCTAACAAATGGGGACGTTTGACAGACAATAACCATCTGCAGGAACATTTCGACGACTTTTGTAGCAGCGTGGACATCAGCTCGCAGACCAGGGCTGCGGTTACTCTTGACGCTGCATCACAAAAAAATATTAAAAAAAGTTTGTAAATCTATCGGACCAAACTCCGTGGTCATCAGACCATAGCTTACAAACCAGTTAAACTAATGTAAACAAACCTAAGGACAACACACAAACACACCCATGTCCCAAGGAGGACTGGAACCCCCGACGGCTAGCAGCCGCGCGCTCCGCAGCGAGGCGCCTTAGACCGCTCGGCTACTCCACCGCGGCGCTGCATCACAGACAGGAGCGCCTGCGATGGGGTACGTATCGACGAACCTCGGTACATTAATGGCAAAACGTCATATTTTCGGATGAATCCAGGTTCTGTTTACAGCGGACCAAACTGCGGGGTCATCAGTCTCTACAGCATCGTGATCGTCGCATCCGAGTTTGGCGACATCGCGGTGAAAGCACATTGGAAGCATGTATTCATTCACCCGCCGTTATGGTATGGGGTGGCATAGGTTACACGTGTCGGTAACCTCTTGTTCGCATCGACGGCACATTGAACAGTGGCAGTTATATTTAAGATGTTTTACGACCCGTGGTTCTGCCCTTCAATCGATCCCTGCGAATCCCTACATTTCAGCAGGATAATGCACTCCACCATGTTGCAGGTCCTGTACGTGCTTTTCTGGATACGAAAAATGTACGACTGCTGCCCTGGCCAGCACATTCCCCAGATCTCTCACCAACTGAAAACGTCTGGTCAATAGTGGCCGAGGAACTGGCTCGTCACAATACGCCAGTCACTACTCTTAATGAACTGTGGTATCGTGTTGAAGCTGCATGGGTATCTGTATCTGTACACGCCAACCATGCCCAAGCGTATCAAGGCCGTCATTACGGCCAGTGTTGGTTATTCTGGGCACTGATTTCTCAGCATTTATTCACCCAACTTGCGTGAAAATGTAATCACATGTCAGTTGTAGTATAATATATTTGTCCTATGAATACCCGTTTATCATCTGCGTTTCTTCTTGGTATAGCGATTTTAATGGCCAGTGGTGTATTTTGTTCATTGGCATCAAACAACTTGTGATTTGTACAATGCTGAATCGGTTTTCAAGTCATACATCTTGCATTTTGTAATAAGCATTTCATTAGTTTGATTAATTAATGTTTAATCATTTCATACTGTCAACATAACTCGCCGAAAGTATTAATGACGTACAGTAAATGAGTAATTTGTATATGCGACCTTGGCTTTGTCTTCTTATTGAAGTCATCATATTCAAAAATTATATAAGGATCGCTCTCCATGCCGAGAATGTCCGCTAATAATTGAATATTGTCTCAAAGTTCGGTGTCACAATTATCCTGTACATTTTTATCGATCTTGCTATTTGTTATCTCTATATATAAAAGGAAGTGTCCCGACTGACAGACTGATTGACTGACTCACTCACTCACTCATCATCGCCCAGCCCAAACCACTGAAGATGGAAACTTGAAATTTGTCGAGGGTGCTGATCTTACTTTGTAAGAGTCAATTAGGAAGCGATTTTTCGATATTCTGTTCGTAAGGGGGTAAAATATGGGATGAAACGTATTTTGAAAATACGTAGCTATTTAGGCAATTTTGAAGCTAGAACTACAAATTTTCGGATTTTAATTCAGGGTTCGAATTTAAATGACACGAGTTTCGGTATTTTTCAAATTCGACAAATAAGGGGGTAAAATAGATGAGGTAAAAAACTGATTTTCAGAAATATGTTGCTGTTAACTCAAATTTTAAGCTACAACTACGAAACTTCGGGTGTGGAAACTTGGTCATGATTAAAAATCCATGATTTTTAGTATTTTTGGAAATTCAACAAGTAAGAGGGTTAAATAGAGGATCAAAAATTCTTTTTGAAAACACGTTGCTATTGATACAATTTTGAAGCTAGAACTGCAAAAATTGGTATTTGTATTGTTCATTATGATTTAAAAAATACGTGTTACGGTATTTTTGGAAATTCAACCATGAAGAGGGTTAAATTGGAGAGGGGGTGTTTTTCGAAAATCTGTTGCTATTGAAAATTACAAATTTTCGGATTTGCATTCGGGGTTCGAATTTAAAAGACACGTGTTTCGGTATTTTTGGAAATTAAGGCTAGTCTACACAACGACACTAAGTTGCGACACTCGTTTCATGAAATGAGTTGCGCGAAACTGGTTTCGTGTATCTCTTAGACACGGTGCCAACACTATACACTTCAGTTTCGTTGTTTTGTGAGTTCCGTAGTCGCCGTTTTGGTAGCTGTAAGAGTTGTGGCCGAGCTATTGCTTCACTGTGTGAAGTCGTTGCGTAAGAGTAAACATAAAAAGAATAAGGAACATGTTTGGGCTTGTGACTGCATTAAAAAAGGACGTCATCTCGGTTGCTCAACAACCTTGCTGGACGAAATTGTGATCGAAGACCCTAGAAGTTATTTCAGTGAACTCAGAATGTCACCATAGTAGTTTACGTTCCTTTTAAACAGAGTTAGTAATGCAATAAAGAAACAAGATACTGTTATGCGTGAAGCATCGTTACCAGAACTGAAATTACAAATTGCATTACTTTTCTTGTCAAATAGATATTCGTCTCTACAGTACCTGTAACGTGTTCCCAAATCCACAATTGCCATAGTTCATTTGTAGGTATTTAGAATTGAATGTACTATAATCTGCAATTCAATAATCGTAAACTCATCAATATGAAAATCACGAATAATTGCTTCAAGAGCACTAACACGGCAGTGATTATTCCTGAAGTTTTCATCGTTAAAATGGCACATACACCTATGCATCGCATATATGTTCAAAAACCGAATTATTTCTTCCTTTTCCCCATTTATGCTGTGTTTTGTTGTGTATTGGTTATCACATAACCTAAAAACAGGAGCAATCAGTTTCGCCAAAGTTGGAAGGTGCCGAAACTGTTTAGTTTCCGCCAACGAGTTGGGCGAACGCCTGCCGCGCATGCGCACTGGCCAGTAGCGCAGTTTCATGAAACGTAGTGTCGTCGTGTAAACTAGAGGGTGAAATACGGGAAGCAAAAATTGATTTTCAAAAAGTATGTTGCTGTAAATTTCGAGCAATAACTACGAAACTTATGATATGGATTCTTCATCAGGATTAAAAAGAAACTACTGGTGCAGACCAACTAGCCTACACATGCGAAGCAGCGGGAGTTCAGATAGTCTTTTATAAGAATAGCAAATCATCCTTCCATTTGAGATGTAAGCAGTGGCGTAGCTATCATAGGGCTGGGCGGGGTAGTGCCCCGGAGCCCCCGAGATTAAGGGACCCCTCGACCTTCGTGAGCTGCTTGCGGAAAAAGTTACAATAGAGCGTCGAATTTTTAATTTTTTTTTCTTTACTCTCCCGCCCTAACGTCCATCACCTCTCCCTCGCCGGCCGCGGTGGCCGAATGGACTGAGGCGCTTCAGTCACGGTCTGCACGGCCACTACGGTCGGGGGTTCAAATCCCCCCTCGGGAATGGATATTTGTGCCGTCCTTAGGATAAGCTAGTTGTTAAGTAGTTTGTAAGTTTAGGGACTGATAACCCCGTAGTTAAGTCCCATAAGCTATAAAAAAAAAAAAAAAAAAAAAAAAAAAAAAAAAAAAAAAAAAACCCCTCTCCCTCCCCTCCCACCAAGTTTCCAATAGTAACCGCATTGGGCCACCGCGGGGCGGAGCAGAGCTTCCTATTGGGGCCTTCACTTCACACGACGCCATTCGGAAACGCACCTGACCGGCCAAGCCGCCACTCGCTGTGTACACAACCGGCACACTTCAGTCGGTGTAGCTGCAGAAGAAGAGGCAGCATCAAAGCTGCTCACATCAACAGCTGAGACTTCCAAGTGTTGCAGCGTGCCGCTCGGCGCAGTGTGAAGGATCGCGCGCCTCCAAACACTGCATAAACTTCTTATTGGTAAATAGAAGTGTACAGTACGATTATCTGTATAAACCGGTTTCTCGAACATCCATGTCTCCTAATTACTTTGGATAATCGACTTTATACTGTATATTTTGTTGAATGAAGGATTTTCGACTTTACCCCAGACCAGCAAACCTCAAAGGCACAAAGTGAAATCCAAAATTATTCCCACCTCAGTATATAACCATAACAAGGTCTATTGCTTGTCCGCTAAGACGTGTATCGTGTCATTATCAGCGTGTTGTCGGTTGAAGTCGGAGATGCGAAATAACAGCAGAATTACGAGCAGTGTGTTTGACAATACACGGTGTGATCACATTTAAATATGAAGTCTCTATAGTGTATTATTACAGACCAGTATTGTTTTACTAACTCCCCTTTGTTTAGTGAATACCGCCGAGGGAGTGCTCTTTAATCATAAATCCCAATTAAGTGCTGTAACCAATTGCACTCTGAAATTTGTGCAAGAAGAAGAGAAAATATGGATTGTATTAATGAGGCGCGTTATCAATGAAGCTTCTGCCTGCAACTTCATTCGCCTAGTTTGGAGCAACTTCCAAACTGTCTCATAGGGTCGTTTTATCTGTGTGTCCTACCCAGGTCGAACCCTATTCCACTGCAAAATTTCATCCAAATCCACCTATTAATTTTTGCTTGAAAGCATAACAAACAAACTTACTCAGTTATATTAGAGCGTACATCTACATGGGATACTCTGCAAATCACATTTAAGTGCCTGGCAGAGGGTTCATCGAACCACAATTCAAATGTTCAATGTTCAAATGTTTGTATAGCTTATGGGACTTAACTACGGGGTCATCAGTCCCTAAACTTACAAACTACTTATGAACTAACTACAACTAAGGACGGCACAAATATCCATGCCCGAGGGGGGATTCGAACCACAATTACACTATTTATCTCCCATTCCATTCTCGAATAGCGCGCGGGAAGAAAGAACACTTGAATCTCTCTATTCGAGCTCTGATTTCTGATGATCATTTCTACCTATGTAAGTGAGAGTCAACAATATATTTTCGCATTCGGAGGAGAATGTTGGCGATTGGAGTTTCGCAAGTAGCCCACGCCGCAGCGATAAGCGCCGTTGTTGTAATGATTCCCATCCCAGATCCTGTATCATTTTCGTAACGCTGTCTCCCCTGTATCGTGACAATACGAAACGAGCTGCCCTTCTTTGGACTCTTTCGATATCCTCCGTCAAACCCACCTGATAAGGATCCCACACTGGGCTGCAATACTCCAAAAATGGACGGACAAGCGCAGTGTATGCAGTTTCTTTACTAGTTCTGTTGCATCTTTTAAGAGTCCTGCCAATAAAAAGCAGTCTCTGGTTCGCCTTTCCCACGATATTATCTACGTGTTCTTTCCAGTTTAGGTCTGAAGTAATAGTAATTCCTAGGTATTTTGAGGAGTTTACGGCCTTCACATTTGATTGATTTATATTGTAAACAAAGTTTAAAGATTATAGGGTGCATCTCAAGTAAGTAGTATTTATGTTTGCCTTATTCTGTCATCCAGTGGGCGGTAAGAAGCTGATGATGAAGTAGTTTTGTATCAGTATAGTTTCAGTTTAAAGAGGGCCCCAATGTCATTTTTGCCCCGGGGCCCTTCGTGATACAGCTACGCCACTGGATGCAAGGACGGAACATTTGTTGGTCTGTTCGCAGTATGCCGGTCTCGACGTTCGCCACTCGGCTACGGGCGGCCTGCCCGCTTCGGCGCTACCGAGTACCCGCCAGCCCAATGGCCTGTAAATCCAGTGTCCAGGGCGAGGCACGGCGGCGCTGTTTGCGCTCGCCGGTGTCACGCGGACGGCTGACAAATTCGGCCGCGGCGCGGCGCGGCGCCACCGCCGGACGTAACAAATGACTGCGCCTGATGAACGGCGCCGCGCGATTTGCATCGACACAGTAATCTGATTGGCCGCGCCGGCCGGTGGGCGGGGCGGGGCGTCGCCCACGATCTGCACACGCCGCGCCGGCGTAACCCGGGAGCTGGGCACGCTTCCCAGCGCCTGCTGTCACTCATAAACACACGCCGCGTGATGGGTGGCTGGCCGCGTGGTGGCCGTGCGTTGTCGCTGCCACGCCTCGAAGCGCACTCCGAAGACGGCGTGCTAGTGCTCGCGCCTGCGCACCGTTACCTGATATTTCAGGTACAGCGCGACACATCTACATCTACTTGGGATACTCTTCAAATCACATTTAAGTGCCTAGCAGAGGGTTCATCGAACCACCGTTATACTGAAACTTTCAGGCAGATTAAAATTGTGTGCCGGAACCGGGACTCGAACCTGGGACCTTTTCCTTTCGCCGGCAAGCGCCCTACGACTGACCTATCCCAACAGGACTCACGATGTCGCCTCACAACTTTACTTCCGCCAGTACCTCGCCTCCTACTTTCCAAACTTCACAGAAGTTATCCTGCGAAACCTGGAAGTTTGGAAAGTAGGAGGCGAGGTACTGGCAGAATTGAAGTTGTGGGGCATGACTGTGAGTCGTGTCGGGATAGCTCAGTCTTAGAGGGCCAAAGGCAAAGGTCCCAGGTTCGAGTCCCGGTTCCGGCACACAATTTTAATCTGCCAGGAAAGATTCATATCAACGCACACTCCGCTGCAGAGTGAAAGTTTCATTCTGGAAACAACCCTTAGGCTGTGGCTAAGCCATGTCTCCACCATATCCTTTCTTCCAGGAGTGCTAGTCTTGCATGGTTCGCAGGAGAGCTTATGAGAAGTTTGGAAAGTAGGAGGCGAGGTACTGGCGGAAGTAAAGTTGTGAGACGGCATCGTGAGTCGTGTCCGGATAGCACAGTCGGTAGTGCACTTGCCCGCGAAAGGCAAAGGTCCCACGTTCGAGTCCCAGTTCCGGCACACAATTTTAATCTGCCAGGAAGTTTCATATCAGCGCATACTCCGCTGCAGAATGAAACTTTCATTCTGGAAACATCCCTTAGGCTGTGGCTAAGCCATGTCTCCACCATATCCTTTCTTCCAGGAGTGCTAGTCTTGCATGGTTCGCAGGAGAGCTTCTGTGAAGTTTGGAAAGTAGGAGGCGAGGTACTGGCGGAAGTACAGTTGTGAGGCGGCATCGTGAGTCGTGTCGGGATAGCACAGTCGGTAGTGCGCTTGCCCGCGAAAGGCAAAGGTCCCAGGTTCGAGTCCCGGTCCCGGAGCACAATTATAATCTGCCAGGAAGTTTCATATCAGCGCACACTCCGCTACAGAGTGAAAGTTTCATTCTGGCACCGTTATACTATCGGTATGGAACTGCAATGGTGTACAAAGGGAGTTGTCGGACAACCATTACACACAGACCATTCGTTTGCGTTCTGTAGTTTTCGCTGCAGAGCGAAATATTCACACACACGCACACACACACACACACACACACACACACACAGGTAGAATTTTATATACACCGATAACTTTTCAATATACTCCACCCTTTTACCATTATCAACCTTCAAGCAACAATCCAACCAATAAAACCATTTTCAAAGAGTAAATATAATTTTCAAAGAATCATTATTGTTTCACATTTCGCGTTATATTCTTCAAATTACGCAATATCTATCAGGTCGCTATAAAACCGCGCCTAAAACCTTCCTCAGGTATCAATTAGTAACTGTACAAATATTAAAATCTCTGTGTCTTGTCGTTTGGACGTGATAAGCGTACACCGAACAGACATTCTCATTAATATATATTGATAAATGGCTATCCGATCGCCATAAAACCGTGCCTAAAGCCTTCCCCGGGTATACATTAGTAACTATATACAATTTTTTAGCTCTTCATGTCTTGTGGTTCAGACGTTATAAACGTACACGGAACAGACATTCACATTTATAGATATAGATTGTCGCTGGTGATGAGGCTTGAGTGTCACATGTCACACAAGAAACAAAGTGCCAATCAATGGCAGAACTACATTTGCAATCCGCAGTTAATCCGACAAGTAATCAAAACAAATATTAAGCACCAAAACCACTGTAACAATAGTTTTTGATGTTTTGGGATTGTAAAGGCGCGTGTTCATTGAATACATATCTTTGGGTGAGACCGTAGCGACCTACTGCGGGATGCTTGAATAACTTCGCCGTGCCATTTGAAAGTCCAAAGAGAATTTAATGAAGTGTATTTCGAGAGTTTAAATTATGAATGAACGTTTCGGGTAAGTTGACGAATTTACTGTGAGGATAAGTTCTCAAAGGATTCGTACATCATTTTAATGAGCTTTTCATACAAACGCGCAGTATTGGGCGCGTGTAACGAGTATTAATGAGGGGCCATCAGGCAGCAACGGTCACAGGAATCGATGATCTTTGTGCTAGAGGTACGGGATGATGGGGTGGTGTATTCAGTTTCGAAGAGGAAGCACAGGAAAAAGTTGTCCAAATTACGCATCACAAACAGAGGCTAAACAGAAGAAATATAAAAGAAAAAGTCAGAAAAATTGAATGACAAATATGCGTTCAGGGGGAAAAGAAAAAAAAAAAAAATAAGAAATGTGATGGGGGCACACCTTAATTCCTCGATAACAGTCAACTACACTGAAGTCAACAATGACGACGGCGATCATGATTTCGTTAGAGAAGAACTATGTTAAATGAAAAATACCTGTAGTAAATTAGGGATTTTTTATGGTTGTTCGTGACATCTTAAATGGGCACACCCTACTTCTACCGAACTCACTGTGCCAGACACCAAGCGCAAAGCAAATGTATGCCATTTTTGTGCTTAAATAAAATTATTTTCTATGTTTATACAATTGTGTTTGCCATCGTCAAATTACTCACCGACATTCGGCATCTAATCCACAAACGAAATCATTTGAAAAAAGTCAAAGTAATCGCCGTTAATGTTACGTTCAGGAACACTACGAAATCTGTAGTGGGAAACAAAACGCTAATGATTGCTTTCAAGTATTCATATAGGCGTGAGGTCTATAGTACAAGGTAAATGAAATTCGGAAGCTTACTGTCGTCACCTTACCCCCCTTTCCCCTAGATCAGCAAGTAGCTTGTTTTTTGGTGTGTGGGAGTGAAGAAGAGGACAACATGAGGACAGAATTTGTTATAGATAATATGAGTATTGGACCACGCATTAATTTGAAATGAAGTGTTAAAAGAGAAGTAGATGAGAATGACAGGTATAAAAGTACAACTGAATTGGTATTAGCGAAAATACAAGGAGGACAGAAGTAAAATGAAAGAAAGCAACAAGAAAGTGATGGAAGTCCAAAAAGAATTGAGGGATGCGATAGAAGTGTTTGTAAACAGATATGAGCAAAGAAAGGAGCTTCTCACATGTAAACAGACAGAGTTTAAGGAAAAGGAATATCAAAAGAAATTCCAGGAAGAGGTACAGGAAAGTGTGTTAGGCTTGGATGATGATGTTATTGTTGTCTTCAGTCCGCAGACTGGTTTGATGGAGTGCTCCACGCTACCCTGCCCTGTGGAAGTCTCTTCATCTGAGAATAACAGTCGAAACCTTTTGAAGGTGATTACAGTATTTTTCTCTTAGTCTCCTTCTACGACTTTTAGGTCACACACTTCCTTCTAATACTAAGTTGACGATAACTTGATGTCAGAATGAGTACTACCAACCTATCCCTTCTTTTAGGATATGCCAGAAACTCTGGTACAGACGTCGAGATACTGGGAGTGCGTCGTTAGAGAGGCCATTGAATTTCGCACTAGTGACGACCTCATAAACCGTGACTGTGGCTATAATCTTAGCAAAGCTTGGGAACCTGCGATTGGGTTAATTAAGAGTAAATCTAGCAAACGTAACGTAGTGACGACCACGGCGGACAGAGCCCTCACATCGACGTCCTCTCAGAGGCCTTCGCAATCGGTTCCACTGCGCGACCGCGGCGCGGGGCGCGGACCACGGAGGGGGCGCTCCGTGGGCCGAGGGTATTTAAATCGCCCGCTACCGGGCTAGAACTCAGTTCCCTCCGAGCCGCCGTAGCGTGCGGATCTCCGTGCCGGCGCGTATCCTGGAGCTCGGTCCATCAGTTCACCTGATGATGGTGAAATGACTGTATGATCGCCGAAATATTCTACCCATTGGACACTGTAGACCGCCAGTACACCCGTGGATTTTTTTCTTATCAAATACACCGGGTGAAACTGAAGAATCACATCTACCAGATGTTTTTAATTCTTAGACTTTTAAATCTGGGTTATCTTCCAGTTCTATCCATTACAAACATAGTTTACCATTTTCTTGACAGTAAAAAAGCAAACAGAAGTGTTTGTTTTACGGTTGCATACGCAACTAGTCATATGTTGGGCCTGTGACTTCTCGGAAGTTCTTGACTGAATGATAGCGTAATTTCCACTAATTTCTCTGTCAAAATTATTCCTTCAACGATTTTGTTTTAAGCCCTATATTTTAGTTCTTATATCAAAAGTCAATTTATAAATAAATTTCTCTATACAAGCGAGCATCACGTTAATCATTGCTGTAGTTCCGCGGGAGACCCAGTTCGTCACTGGAGCTGTGATAATTAAGAGGCAGCCGCTATAGCAATTGGAACCGAGAAAACTATTTCCAACATAATTGTGAAGAGGAGTAGATTAAAGGAAAAGTTCCGTTTACTTGCACATTTAAGACTTACTTTGGAATTGTAAATTCCTATTATTTCCCTCTGTGTGTGTTGCACTGTGATAAACACAGTCAGCGGCAATGATACAGCTGTTTGTGAAAAGAAGGGAAGTAAGTTATATGACGAGGTAATGATTACAGACTTGATCATGACTCAACTTTGCATTATATAATCATAACACTTTTTCGGTCAATAAACTCCACAGATTGAAAATGCAGTTGTATTTCATGTCAGAATAAAAATCGTCTCTCTCTCTCTCTCTCTCTCTCTCTCTCTCTCTATATATATATATATATATATATATATATATATATATATATATTTGTGTTCATGTAAGAGCGGGCAATGTGGGGAGTGGAGATCTGCGCTGGCTCCACATCTGATAGCCCGTCCGATAGCACCGTATCTCTCCGGCGCAACGACCACATGTGATCCGATCCCTGGCGCTCTGTTTTATCTGTCGTTTATGCTCGTTTTCATCCGATCAGCAGTGTGTAGAAACGCGTGTTGAAAACCAAAATGTGAATAAGCCAACCTAAATGTCACCAATTTATTCACAGTAATTACTAGGTCGTTTAAAGTTATCCTGCACGCAAACAGTGACTGGTCTGATATCATCAAATAATTTACCCGAGTCTCTTAACACCCAATAACAGATTATGATAACAGACGATTTATATGTCAATACTACAGTAGATAATCCCACTAGAATGCTACCTGCCTGCGTTCAGATAGCGTGTTTACATAATGTATTTCGTTGTAATTACCTACACTGAAACTACATCCCATTGATGTCGATACTATACCTTACACGATAGAGTACCGGGTATAACTTTGAAAACCTAATAAATCACTGAATAATGTAGAGAGGTAAAAATTGACACACATTCTTGGAATGGCATGGGGTTTTATTAAAAAATAATAATGTAGTCCAACAGATGGCGCTTCATACGATCAGAAAATTTATAATTAGAATAAAAAATTATGACATAGCAAAGACGATGTTCTTTACAGAAAATTCCCAATATATTCACCATCATTCCTCAACAATAGCTGTAGTCGAGGAATACTGTTGTGAACAGCACTGTAAAGCATGTCCGGAGTTATGGTGAGGCATTGGCGTCGGATGTTGTTTCAGCATCCCTAGTGATCACGATACACTTGCGACTTCAGGTAACCCCAAAGCCAATAATCGCACGGACTGAGGTCTGGGGACCTGGGAGGCCAAGCATGACGCAAGTGGCGGCTGAGCACACGATCATCACCAAACAACGCTTGCAAGAGACCTTTCACGCGTGTAACAATACCTTTTTTTTGTTCTAATAATACCCCATGCCATTCCAAGCATCTGTGTCAATTTTTACCTCTCTACCTACATTATTCCGTGATTTATTGCGTTTTCAAATTTATACTGACTTTTTGATCACCCGGTATGTCTTATTTCTACTCCATACGAATAATAAATTTATAAATGTTGGTCTGTAGTTGCATACCGCAATATTCAAAGCTACTAGACGAAATTTCAGTCTGGTTGCGCAGTAAACTTTAAGTTTGGGTCTACATATAGGAATGATTCCATCAAAATCGTATCCCGCAAAAAAAAAAAGGTATCGTTATTTTAAATGATTTCAGTAATTGTCATGTTTCTCTGTTCATCTGCCAGAAACCTCGACTGTCCAAAACTGTTTCACGAATTTGCATGGGGCTTTCACAGATACACTATGTGATCAAAATTGTCCATAAACCCCCCAAAATATAAATTCTTCATATTAGGTGTACTGTGTTGCCATCTGCTGAACTCCAGTCCAAGGATCTTAATAGTAATTAGACATGCTGAGAGAGCAGAATGGCAAGATTCGCGGAACTCACGGACTTTCAACGCGGTTGGAAGTCTGTACTCCTAAACATCCCTAGGTCCACTTTTTCTGATGTGATAGTGAAGCGCAAACGTGAAGGGACATGAACAGCACGAAAGAGTGCAGGCCGTCCTCGCCTGTTGCCTGACGGAGACCGCCGACAATTGAAGAGCGTCATACAGTGTAATAGGCATACATCTATCCAGACCATCACGCAATTCCAAATAGCATCAGGATCCACTCCAAGTTCTATGATCGGCGACACAATATAAGAATTTCATGGTTAAGCGGCTGTCCTTAAACCAGACATCAAGCAGGTAAATGCCAAATGACGCCTCGCTAGGTATAAGGAGCGTAAACATTGGACAGTGGAAGAACGTTGTGTGGAGTGACGAATTACGGTACGCTATATTGCGACCCGATGAACTGGCGTTGGTAGGGCCAATGCTCCGTAAATGTCATCTGCCAGCATGAGTAATGCAAACAGTAAAATGCAGAGATGGTGTTATGGTGTGTTTGTTATGTTCACCGAGGAGGCAAGCACCCCCTGTTGTTTTTGCTGTGTCGATACACATATAGACGCCGCGCACCAAAGATGTGGCGCGTCGTCTTTCCGGGCGCGGCGCTAGAGGCGCTGTACCGGACCTGCGCAGACGCCGACCAATGGGAGTAGACGTCGGCGGACCTGGCCCAGGGAGCAACAGGAGGAAGGCAATCTGGGCCGGGGAGCGACGAGACTTCAATCATCGCACTACCGATACCTAAATAAATCTCTGATACAGCAGTTTTTCGTGGTGCTATCAAGGAACAGGCGTATCACTGACGTTATAAGCACCTTCTTGCTTCCCACTGTTGAAGAGCAATTCGTGGATGGCGAATACATCGACTAAAACAGAGGTGATATCGGGCGATCCACAGGGTAGTGTTATTGGTCCTCTGCTGTTCGTTATTTACATAAACGATTTAGGGGAAAATCTAAGTAGCTCTCCTAGGTCGTATGCAGACGACGCCGTCATTTACCGTGTAGTAAAATCAACTGAAGATAAAAACCAACTGCAGAACGATCTGAATAAGTTATCACTATGGTGTAAAAATTGGCAATTGACTCTAAATAATGAGAAGTGTGAAGTCGTTCACTTGAGTACGAAAATAAATCCATTAAACTTTGTTTACAAGATAAATCAATGAAAAGTGAAGGCCGTAAGCTCCACAAAATACCTAGGAATAACTATTACTTCAGACTTAAACTGGAAAGAACAAGTAGATAATGTAGTGGGATGGCGAACCAGAGACTGCGTTTTATTGGCAGAGCCCTTAAACGATGCAACAGAACTACAAAAGAAACTGCTTACACTACGCTTGTCCGTCTTTGTATTGCTGCCCAGTGTGAGATCCTCAAAAGGTGGGTTTGACGGAGGATATCGAAAAAGTCCAAAGAAGGACAGCTAGTTTCCTATTGTCACGATACAGGGGAGACAGCGTTACGGAAATGATACAGGTTCTGGAATGGGGAATGGGAATCATTACAACAATGATCCTTATCGCTGCGGCTTGGTCTACTTACGAAACCCCAATCACCAACATTCTACTCCGAATACGAAAATGTATTGTTAACTCCCACTTACTTAGAAATGATCATCAGCTTAAATAACGAGAAATCAGATGTAGAACGGAGAGATTCGCGTTCTTTCTTCCCATGCGCTATTCGAGAATGGTATGGGAGATAAATAGTATAACGGTGGTTCCATGACCCCTCTGCCAGGCACTTAAATGTGATTTGCAGAGTATCCCATGTAGATGTAGATGTAGAACACGATCGAGCACCTGTCATAATGCACGGCCTGTGGCGGAGTGGTTACACGACAATGACATCCCTGTTTTTGACAGGCCTACACAGAGGCCTGACTTCAATCCTATAGTACACATTCGGGATGTTTTGCAAAGCCGACATCGTGCCAGGCCTCACCAACCAACGTCGATACGTCTCTTCAGTGCAGCACTCCGTGATGAAAGTGCTGCCAATTTCTAGGAAACATACCAACACCTATTTGAACGTAAGCCTTCGAGAATGAAAGCCGTCATCAAGGTTTATGCTAATGCCACAGTTGGTGGTATTCTCCGCTGAAGGCGAACGACTTTTGCCGCCCCGGAAATGGAACAGACTGTAGCGGAGGAAGGATGCCGCACTGGGCTGTAATATTCGCTACGTGAAGGTTCCGCACACGACCTGTCGCTGTCGACTGAGCGGCTGGACCTATTTCTGGCGCGGCAATAGTAGTCGTCGTCCCTGCCACACTGGGCTGTTTATACTGGAAGTCGGCAGCAGCCGCAAGGTACTGCAATCAGGTCTGTTTTGTCTGTGTGTGACAATGTCCGAAAATTCTGCAAATGTCCTTTCTGTGGGTCACTTGGACATTGAACTGATAATACCTGAGGTGGAGAAATATTCCTCTCTCTACAACATAAAATCGCAAGTTGATACAGACCGTCTGTTGAAGACAGATGAGAGGAAAAATGTGTCTGAAAAAGTTGTTAGGGCCGTGAAGTGGAACTCGTTATCACTGAATGCGCAAAATCTATATATACAGGTGTTTCACGATGTGTGTTTGCCTCTGTAACTTATAAAATGATAGTGACGGGAAATTTTAATGCGGTAGGTCAACACAAGAAATGTTACACTTTCTGCGGAGCTATGAACATAGTTTATTGTATCATTTTCCAAAGAGTTACACCACAAAGATATAATTTTTTTTACATGGAACAATAGTTTTTTTCTATCGTGCATTGGATTCGTTGAAACCAGCTGCCTCCAAATCAATTTAAAGTACATTACTATCACTGTTAGTTTGGGAGCTACAACCCTTCAAAGTTTAAGGGGCGGAGGCTCCGACAGCGTAGCTGACTGGCTGGTGGTCATGAGACAGTGGGCCGTGCCCCAGAGGATAGCCACTCGGCCAGTCAGCAACGCTATCGCAGCCTCATCACCCGGAACTTTGAAGGGTTGTAGCTCCCAAAATAACAGTGATAGGAATGTAGTTTAAATTGATTTGGACGCAGATGGTTTAAACGAATCCAATACATGATAGAAGAAACTAGTGTTCCATTTAAAAAAAATTATATCTTTGTGGTGTAACTCTTTGGAAATTGATACAATAAACTATGTTCATAGCTCCGCAGATAGTGTAACATTTCTTGTGTTGACCTACCGCATTAAAATTTCCCGTCACCTATTATTTTATAAGTTACAGAGGCAAACACACTTAGTGAAACACCCTGTATATATAAATGAATTGCTGTTCGCTAGTCTCGCTAAAACTCGAGAACAGCTGAACCGATTTGGCTAATTTTAGTCTTGAAATATTCGTGTAAGCCCAGGGAAGGTTTAAACCGTGATAATATATTGTCCGGAAAAGAGGAAAATCGGGAAAAACTGAAACACCTTTTTACAGTGAGTTATCAAGACCGTTTTTGCAATTGCAATAAAACTGTGTACATATCGTGTTGAAAGCAAAAGGAAGGTTCGCATCAAATAAAAATTTGGAAATGTCACCCGGAAAACAGGAAAATTTAGGAAAAACCGAAAGCGATATTTTTCTATGAATAAAAATCAATTGCTCAATTGCCACATGGTTGTAAGAGCATCACTTAAGTACGGCTTGACAGGATAAGGTTTGTATGAAATAAATCTTTTGGAAAATCTACCGGAAAATTGCAAAATTTGAGAATAACTGAAAGTGCGGTTTTCAGTGTGTTTTTTATTGAATTCAGCACTGTAACTGGCTATTCAAATGACGGAGAGGGGTAATTTTTTTCTTTATTATGGTGTTGGAAAAGTTTTCAGTAAAAAAGAAATAGGAACAGTTAAAAAGGAAAGTCGTAAAATTCGAGCAAGTTCCGTTTTCATTGTGTTTCTAAATGTGCTCAACACTGCAAGTAGAAAACCGATCATCCGATTGCGATAAAATGTTGATCATTTGATGTTCAATGAAAGATGAACGTTCTTATGAACTAAAAATTTGGAGACGTTACCCGGAAAATTTGAAAATTAGCGAGAAACTGAAAGAGATTTTTTTCAATCGGATATCAATATCATTCGTCCGATTGCGATAAAATTTTGCACATATGACGTTCACCGGTACTTATACTATCTGATAATGACTTTATGAAGCTACTGGGTCTAAAATACATATGATTTAAATTAATATGGTTTACATTAAGAGGAAAGTGATACGAAGTTCACTGGGTCATCTAGCAATCAAATAATTTCTCTGGATCACAGTTAAGTTTCTTGTGTGAAAAACACAAACTTTATTTCACTCGAACGATTCATTGCGATTGAAAGAATCCACAATTTTCGTTGTCGGTTACGCTTTCTACGACGGCAAATTACATAATATGCTACTGAAACTAAATATTTAAGTTTTTAAAGGCTGCTCATCAGACGTGGTGTCTCTAGAGGCTGGCTGCAACGCAGCGCAGAAGCCGCCGATTTTTTCGCTTGTGCGGCACCTAGTGAAGTACGACGCGACTTCACCTGCCACGATTATAATCGATTGAAGTGTGGCACTGAAGGCGACTGTTTCAGCAGCGATTATTAGCAAAAGGAGAAAACACGTAATATGGCAGTAGCCTTAGGGGGAGCCAACACCATACTGAATTCCAGCATTACCAATGGAGGACGAATTTGCTAATCATTTCCAGTCAGGGGTCCGGATTACATAAGCGTATCTCGAGGCAACCAATAGGCTTCGCTTACTAAAAATCGGAACACGAAGAAAAAAGGTATCTTAATTTAATACTTTTATGCCTGTCTACATGAACGCTTTCAAAACTACTAGACGAACATTCGTATGATTTTCACAGGGAACATGAGCACATCGTCTTGTTAGATAAAGGCTTCATTTCGTCAAAATCGGATCAGAGGAAGAATATATAGGGTATAAACGGTATAAGCCGCCAAAATTATACAGATGGTTCATCTCGGTGTGCTTGACAAAAAGTCGAGTAGCTTGTGTGTGTATATTATACGGTTGTCCAGGAAAAAGATAAAAAATATACCCAGTTCGTCACAGGATAGAGTTTTTGGAAAAAGTAGACACTTGGTAGTGTACGTACGTAAACAATTGGTTCCTTTTATTGACCACTTGCCCGCAGCGCGTATCCTGCACGAGAGACATTTGCTTTTGTGCATCAAAGATTTGCGTCATTGTAATTCTCTACTTGTACTTCTTAATAAAATACAATAGTTAACTGTACCATTTTTTAAATTTTCGTCTGTATACGAAACGTATTGTCTGATCTGAAATGCTTTCCTTTTTTGTTGCATTATGACAGAATGAAACTTACGAGTAAGCATTTAATTTCCTTAGATTCAAAGATACTGGTTTTTTACTGCCCCATGCAATAGGCAGAGGCCCACAATGCGCAGATCGTACATTGGAAGCTGAGGAAAGAATTGTTGCCGACCGCGGTGGCCGAGGGGACTGAGGCGCTCTAGTCACGGTCTGCACGACCACGACCACGACCACGACCACTACGGGTTCGAATACCCCCTCGGGCATGGATATTTGTGCCGTCCTTAGTCTTAGCTAGTTCATAAGTAGTTTGTAAGTTTAGGGACTCATGACCCCATGGTTAAGTCTCATAAGCTATACAAACATTTGAACATTTTTTGAAAGAATTCTTGACTTCATCCAGGAAGATCCTGCTCACAGTAGTAGAAGCATAGCCCTCTGAAAGAGGAGAGTCTGCGACCTTACCACATTCAAGGTGTACAAGCATAGGAAGAACAAGATTTCCATCCAAGACGTGAATTCTCAAAGTGGTTTTTGTTACACAGTACGCAGCATGAATTTTTTCAACAAAATACTCGTCACCGATGAAACGTGTTTCACTCGCGACGGAATAACTAATTTCCATAACCTGCATGTGTGGAGTGTACACAATTCTTTTTCAGCGACGATTTTCCGTAAATGTGTGGGCGGATATGCTCCATGATTACATTATTGGGGCTTACGTTTTACCTGCACATTTGGTTGGTAATTATTACCGAACGTTTCTAGAGGAAACATTGATACCAACGTTGTTAGTAGTCATTCCGTTACGCATACATCATAACATGTGGTTCCTCCACATTGGTCACAGAGTACGTAGATTTTTGGATAGCCGATTTCGAGAACGATGGATAGAACTTTCGGGTCAACGTCGATAGCCAGCGCGGAGCCCTGATTGAAATCCAAGAAGAAAATTATTTATGGTTTGCAAGTTAAGAAAGTGCGAGAACTTATGCAGAGGATTTTCGATGCTGACAATACCACATCGCAAATTTGCATGTGTGTGAACCAATTCAAGGAAGCTGTGTTTGCTGTCATGAAGCATGTGTACGATCGAATGGTATTGTGTAGGTGGAAACAAAGTAATTAGGGTTTCATTTTCGTTAGTGTTGTATAAAAGGAAAATAAACTGAATTTAATTTTTCATAAGGTTGTGTTGTAAAAAGAGGAAATGGTTGATTGTAAGTTATGCACAGTAACAAGCTAAGTGGTTGATTTTGTACTAATGAAAACACATTTTCTGTTATTTTCTGTACTAGCACGAACTTCATAATGGTACTTTAAAAGAGAAAAGTCCGCTTGCACTTAATTTATTGTGTATAGAAAATGTATTACACATTCTCGACAAAACAATGGCTGTTCAAATTGCTTGTCTTAGCACCACATTGCCGCCATGCCGCGTCTTTGTACACTTCCGATGATTACATTCCTCGTCGCGTAGTGCATTCGCCCGATCTCTCTCGCATCCCCAGGTGTATGTTGGCAGCGCGGATAGGCCACTCCGTTACAGAGCCCTCTCGTGTATCGTCAGTAGACAATGTAAACAGAAATACGCCTATCATCAGTCCTACAAATATTGGTTTTTACGAATACCAAAATCAAGTACAAGGTACAACAATAATTCATTATATATATATTTGTCAAGCACACATAGATTTACAATTTGTATAATTTTGGCGGCTTATACCATTTACACACTGTATATTATAATTTGGAGTTAGGTATATGCTATGCTTATAAGTGCGGCGTAGTACAGCAAGGAACCAAATGAAGATGGAATGAAGCTTAAGGTTTAATACAAGTCGACAAGTGATAATTAAACGGGGAACCCGTAGAGGCGCTATTAATTTCGTAGTGCAGCAAAAATAATAGATTGCCCTGTTGCGAGTGTCGCCTCAGTAATAGAGGTGTTTTGGTAAGGAGACATGATTGACAAAATTATGCTCCGCAATCCTTTTGTAAGAATACAAACTAACATTGAACAGCGACTTACAGATTTGTGTATTGAAACGTAACGTAATTTCTTTGCTTCTTTGGACAGATTTCATTTGTATTTAAAACATCACGACATAGCATTGGTATTGTAAATAGGTTTCCTTTATATAAGATTTCTTTGCAAGGGGAATCAAATTTATATGATTTGCTTCGTGATTTCAGTGCGTGCATATTGAATTTTGAATTCGTTCTGTTTACGAATATCCATACCTACAAAACGGCTGGGTCTTTTGCAATACACGAGAGTGGCTAAAAAGCTCAGGATTATGTGGTCTCTTGGCAAAGAGAACTGAGTTTACTGGCAAAGCGATCCTGTAGGGATTCCATTTTTATTGACTGAGGTCTGCGATATAGAGGCATATAGCTAATTAATGATACTTTTCATCACTGTTTTCAAAATTTGAATCACATAACGAAACGGTACTGGAAAGTTATTTAGTTTTTCTTGTGTCAACTAATTTCAGATGAAATTCACAAGACACTAGTGTAAAATTGTACAATATTTATTATTTAACCAACCGGTTATCGGCTGTTTCGCCCAAACTAGGCACAGGTATATAAACATGACCTAAGGCAGTATCGTTTTTCTAATAAGTTCTCCTGCAGGGCTTGCAGTTCTTTTGTTCAACGCAATATGAACGTTTTTAATCCTCTCAAGCTTTCTGTGACTACTGATTTAATCGTACATTACCCCCGCTAACAGGTTACTACTAGAGGTAGTTTCGTACAGGCAAGTAGTTGACAAACTAGTCTTCTCATGGCCTTCTCCCCTTCATGTTTAAATTAGTGACTGTCATAAATCTGGTAAGAGGCTAAAAGGTCTCTTGAAGTCGCATTTGTCGTTTAATCGAAGTTTCTTTTTGGTTTTCTGTCATTATCATCATCATCATTATATCTTTCATTGTTCAATCTAGAGCATAGTTCCACTAGTAAAATTCCTCATGATCCCCTACTCAATACTAATATTGAAGCCTGTTACTTCAATACCATTATTGACCGACTCTAATTACTTTCTTCTTGGTCTAACTCGAATCTTCTACCCCTATGCTGGTTATCTTTAAATCAAAATATTTGGTTTCACCATGTCTCATTGTGTTAGATTTCATACTATCTGCAGCTAAAATTCTTAAACAATTGAACCATTGCACACTTCTTGAACAACGACATTAGTTTTAGTGAAGCGCATCAGTAAATGGTAGTGATTATACTTTTCCGTTTCCGCCTTTGGAGTACCTCTCTCTCATCGACTAGTTGGTGGACCACCGAAGCCTTCATTTTTGTCAATAACCAATAACCACTTCATACAGCAGTCGCGTCTTCCTCACAAAGTCAAAAGGACTGTATGGAAGTCTCGAGATACTCGAGCCGATGGTCAACCCCAAGAGTCTGCATCTCTGTAACTACCTCTCGAACAGTACACCAGCGCCACAGTGATAATTATTTACTGGAGTACTTGCCTGAATATAGAACATTAGGTATTGAAATACAATTATTCAACGTCACTTCTGACATGTACTGTTTGTGTTAAAATTAGTGTTAAAGACATCCAAAAATTATAGACAAGGAAGAAACAACCATGACAGGTTTTTAGTGAAGGATTTTGAAATTGATACGGATCTAAATTATTTACGCTGTACTTAGATAAAGGTGTTGTTCATTTAATAAAACAGACATATTACACAAACTGACTGATTATTCGTAAATTCGAAATCCTTTTCTGTAACGTTACACTCGTCGTAGCCGAGATATATACTAAATGTTATTGGAAACTGGTCTGATTCTTCCACTACGGTCTGTTTCAACCCGCGATATTTCTTATCATGTTTGCCTCATTTTTCTTAAACGATGCTTGAAGATTTTTCAGAATGATCAGATTCTGCATTTTCCATAAGTGATAGAGGAACTTTCGCTTCGGAATCACTTTGATCGAGAAAGTAATTTAGTTCACTAGAACGACTAAGCTCTTCTGACAATATTTCTCGGTTAGCTTTTTCTGTTAGTAAACTATCTTCCCTGCAAGCTATTTTCACATAAATGGACTTCCCACTTGGTGAGTAAACAGTTACACAAAGTGCACTCCACGGTCTCAGTGACACTTCAAAAAAACGTTTCCGTCAAGTCAGTTAAAGAACGATATTTCACGATCCCGACCATCCATTCTCTACTATGTCACATTCAATTGCATTTACGTTGGTGGCCGTGGGCTGTGTGTATATCGTGATGCAAATGTAGCAATAAATAAAAAAAAACTATGTGGTGAGACTGATCCCGCTGTATACTTTGTAGTCTTCCTCACGAAGTCAGAAAGACTGGAAGGATGCATCGAGATACACGAGTCGAAGCTCGACTTTCCTCGATAGTTAAGAACACAGTCACAGTTTTCCTGGCAACGGATGATTTCGCCGAAGGCCGACATCCTTACCTGACCCATTAATTTCACACAATGCTGAATACATGACCACTGTTTCACTATCCTCAACGGCGTCTGGCAGTTACACCGAAGCCGTATTTTGAATGACTTAGGACAAAATTGCAACCATATCAACAGGATTTTAAACATGGATGCAATTCAGCAACGGTGGAACACGATCCAAAAGTCAACGCAGTTTCAGCCGACCAGTTGCATGTGTAACTGGTCGGCTGAAACTGTGTTGACTTTTATATCAACAGGACCTGTTTCGTTCGAAGAGAAAGACGAATGTATTTTCTTGTTACTGTGATTTCTTTTCCGCGCCCCCTTTGCAATCTCGCAACCTCCGACTCCTCTCCCACCCCGTCTTTGGGGTCGCACCTCACTAGTTTAGAGCTATTGGAATAGGCCAGTTTGTCACGTACCTAGTGCCATTCTAATTTAATTGTAAGTGACAGAGTTCTATAAAAATGCTAGCAGGGAGTCATAATTTGTTAATGAACGCAATGAAGAACTGCTCGTGAAACGTTATAAGGCAGTGCAAGTTAACTGAAAAACTGCAACAAAAAGTATTATTACTAATTACGTATATTAAGCATGATCGTAATGATGTAGCATTCGTGTATATTCGAACTGTGTTTCAATAAACGCTTACCAGAACTGGGGTCTGAGTCTGAACTACAATTCTTAGCAGGTAATGGAAGTATTCAGTGCACACAATTTTCTTTTTTACTTTACTATTCATCGCCTATGACATTCTGGTGTTAAAATCTGTGATTTCCAACAAAAGTCAGCGTTTCGTCTCTTCAAGTGATATCGCTCCTCCAAAAGAATTTTGTGTTTTAGGTTTCTCCTGGCCTACTCGTTCGACAGAATGTTCAGATCTTACGCAGTACTCTCACACAAGGCATGTTTTATTGGTTTGGACCTTATTGTTTTGCCTTCCTGCAGACACTGCATGTGAAAGTAATTACACGTAGCTTACCTTAGCCAATCCCTGTCATAATTAAAACTGAATTTCCAGCTTTTATTTCGCAATTGTAAAATATTCCACCCCGTGAAACACAAAGTACAAATGAATGTAACGTGCCGAAAACAGACATATCAAGATGACCTATATGTGCTATAGTTTTACGAAGTCTTAAGGCAGCGTCTATTCGGATGGCTACGTTCCAACGTTTCGAAGTCACACGCGTCATTTTATGTCGAAGTGTCGAGATCATGAAGAAGTTTCCTGTGGCGTACCTCATTTCGGCAGGGATTGATTTACCAGGAGGGTTTTAGACTAAGTTTACCAACAGTCTACACGAAGACTAGCTGATACCGATTGCCAATGAGCAACACGAGGCATCCGTCGTGACAGGTAGTTTGAGCAAATAGCTTCATTTGCTCTGAATGTATTCCTACCCACCAAAGTCAAATGTTGAAAACTTTATGAAACTATAGGACATAACAGTCCGTAGGCTTACAAACTACTTAATCCAACTAACCTAAGGACAATTACACACCCATGTCTGTGGGAGGACTCGAACCTCCAACGGGGAGTAACCGGGCGCTACGCAGCAAGGCGCCTTAGAGCGGCCGCCCATTCCACCGCAGCCCCCACCGAACTAACTGAGAATATCATCAGATTCAGTGGAAACGATGATGTTCACTTTGTGGCATTGGCTGATGTGTAGCTGATGTACGTGGTGTATCTGTTATCCGCCGTCTACACAGTGAACGTCGCACTCTTTCCGCAAACTCCGTGACTACTTCACTTCACTACGTAACGAAACACAAGTTTTCTGCTACTTTAGGAGGCAGAAACAAAAATTCGATTCAGGGATGCTTTCGTAACGAAGTACTTCAACAATGCGTCACAGTCGAGAAAGGGATGAAGAATAGTTACTAGAATAAAAAGAATAACAATTCCCTCCACAGAGAGACGATCTTACGTGCTCCTTGAGTTGAAATCGACACTTCTGTAAATCGAAGTCAGACTTTCCGCTGACATCCTCGCTACTGGGGATTCCCCCTTGCTCCCGATAGCAACGTGTGCACAATCGATCTACGGAGGGTGGTCCTCTGCTACTGTACGTCTGCCTGCTTCCCTCAATCCCATCCAGTGGGTAAGCTACATAAATATCTTCAAGCATGCAGCTCTCCGGTTGCTCCGTCCTAGGGATGACCATGGGGCAGAAGCGATTAGTTGATACATACTGTTATTTACATGATTAGAATAATTATGTTGTATAATTGTAGCCTAATAATAGATTTGTATTACGTCTTTATGTTTAGGTCGTAAGGTATCCCGAATAAATTAAATTTAACGGAAATTGATTAGCACTGCGTACTTGCAAAACTGAACTTGTAAAAAACCGAACAATGTGGTGACTCCGACCAGCGAGGTAAGTCTTCGAAAATATTAATATGCGCAACGGACACGCCCGGGAAATAGGGGGAACTCAAACACCAGAATTTATGGCCATGTCGAAAGTACTGCCAAAGGGTACAACGAAACTGACTAACTTGAATAATGGAAAGGGTGAAACAATCTGACTGCGTACAGATAAATAAAAAATTAACTTACCTCGTATCTTATTGTTACAAAACTGGAAACAGGAAACAGCAAGCAGCTCGCGTCTTGCTGTATTTAAGTATTAAAATTTTCAGAAACGATAGGTGAGTAGTAATTAAGTTCAACAATAATCAGAAATAAAGAAAATGAAAGGAAGCGGAAACGAACTACCAAAATGAGAACGCAGAACGCAAATTGAATATTAGAAATTATGTATTCTTAAAAAAATATGGAATAGAAAAACTATTACATAAAATTAAATTAACATCAGTCATTACAATAATGGCGTGCTGCCTTCTCCAACAGCGTCTTCGCGCTACCTCATCCAACAGGCAACTCCTGACAACTCCCTCCCAACACAGTTCGCAAAAGACTCGCAACTGACTGCTATCTCGCAGCCAGAGCGCTTACTCTACAATCGAACTTCCAAAGATTACTGGGCCACTTACAATATACATCTATGGCCAGTTCACAAAACTAAATATTACAGAAAACCGACCATAGGGCCCTTACAAGGGCTGTAGATCTTTCAAAACGAAACATTAAAATGTTTGTAAATGTATGGATCTTAACTACTGTTGTTCAGAGTCCCTAGGATTACAAACTAATTAAACTAGCTTAAATTAACCTAAGGACCACACACACACACACACACATACACACACACACACACACAAACACTCACACACGCCCTAGGGAGGACAGTCTCCGACAGCGAGCAACCGTGTATTCGCAGGAAGGCATCTTAGTGTGCTCGGGCATTCCACCCTAGATTTTCAAAACAGGAACGTAACGAACAAATTTCTCAATATGCAAATTTCGCTCTTCAGCTGGATGTTCATTGATGTTAAATATCTCGTCGTATTAAAACTTTGCGTCCAACCGGGAAAGTACTGTAACGACCTTCCTTTTAAAAAACTGAACCTTGTTTGACAAAACTTTATTTCTGCTACCTAGGTTCGGGTTATGAGCCCATTTTTAAGTACTTTACTGATTCCAAAGTAGTTACACCAGTGAAGACGAACCATTATGATACTACAGGTCTCTGTTTATCGATTTTTAACATTTGAAGAAAATACTTCTACCTTGCATTTTAGGAACTATTACAATTGCATTACCTTATTAGAATAACCTTAATTATCTGTTGTATTAATATTGTGTTTAATTATGTTATCTATTAATGAAATTACTGATCATTATTGTACCTCGAAAAAATTGAACAGTTGCGCACAGCCCCAAATCTGATACTGAATGAACAGACAGAATTCAATTATTCACCTCTTTTAGACTATGAGTAAGTTCTACATAGTAGATAATAACAATATCGCTAATAATAGGCAAGAAGCAAGGTCTTGTAATATAAACTGTTCGATTTTTTCGAGGTACAATAATGATCAGTAAATTCATTCATATATAACATCATTAAACACAATATTGGTGTGGTGTCGCACAAGTATGGAGTGCGCGCCACGTACTTTCGCCGCGCGCCGCCATGCACGCACGGCACGGCGTTCCTACGACGTCGGCCACGAGCGCCCTCTGCTGCTATCCCGCTCGTGGCCACCACTGAACGACATCGTTCACTTGAGAATCAGATAGGCACCAGTTAAGACTTGGCTATCGGGTAGGCACTAGGAATCATCAGTAGGCAGGCCTCTATCTACTTCAACTATGTATTAGCATTCTGCAGTAATAAACTTAGTGAAAGTTAAGTATTAGAACGTTTCTGTGAAATATATATCTCGTTCTAATTTACTCTAGTGTTTCTAGTTTCTGCTGTCCCACTGGCTGGTCACCTACGTACCTACACCCGCGTGCATCCTTTATTCCTGTGTCGGTCTCTTTCTACTCGGCCACCGACACCTACGACAACCGGCGGAAACGAAACACAAAAATTAGTGCAATAGATACTTAAAGTTATTGTAATAAGGTAATACAAGTTTAGTAGTTCCTAACTTGCAAGGTAAAAGTATTTTCTTCTAGTGTTAAAAATCGATAAACAGAGACCTGTAGTATCTGTCTTTACTGATGTAACACTTATTATTAAAGTACTTGAAAATGGGCTCATAATCCGAAACATAGGTCGTAAAAATATAGTTTTGTGAAATAAGGCAATAACAAGTCTTCAGCTATTTAATTTGAAATGTTTCACCAAGAACCGAGAGCAGAATCAATCAATATGACCTTCCTTTTATTCCGCCTCAGGTAGTTAGGTCTGATGCGGATGTGGAATCGTGTTTGCTCTATTACAAGAGCTCTCAGCCCTCTCACCGAAGGCAGTAAGCCATCGCCCTGGCAGACTGAGCTACCTGTACACGCTTCACGACCCATCCTCACAGGATTAGATCTGTCATTACCTCTAGTCCTACCATTCAGACGTAAGACAAATTATCGTGGTAGCCTTGCATCTTATCGGCACAAAGTCCACTGCAGAGTGAACATTTCATCCCCTAGGCTCTAGTTAAGCGCTTCTCCAAAATATTCCTTTTTACAGAGGTGCAAGTCTTTGAAGCATTACGAGCGGTCTTGGAATTAGGGCTGAGTTGATTATTCTTTATCTCGCCTTCTCCATCGTTTATTGGAGACTTACTCTCATTTATTCCTTTGCATAAGGAAGAAGTAAGCGCGATATTAATCACTGTCAATCCGCCATTACATTTGCTCTGAGTGACATTATTAACACCACAGCTTAAGATCTGAGATTTTATCAGAGAGGAATCTTCTTCTTTCCTCATGAATTGGCTCTAAGTAAGTGTGATTGTCGCTACTTAAATAAATATTTTCAATATGGTAAATCACAGTAATTTATAATTTTTACAACCAGTGTGAGCAGTATTTACGATACAAACACGTTTGATAAATCGTGTTCGCCTGTTACTACTATTCGCCTCAAATATGTAAAACCCTCCAACCATTTTTTTCTCAAATCAATTCCAATTTGTGCAACTTACTTTATAAGTGTTGCTCAAAATTAATTTTCTGTAGACATTACGCACGGTCACCTCTCTTTTAAATTCTGTCTTCAAACGAGATTTACGGTGTGATTATACAACTAATAATCATTTTGAAACATAAATGGTCTCGTCGAGAAGAAGAAAATAAAAATTCAAGTAGGCACAACAAATGCCGTATTATAGCGTTTCCTGTCAACCCACCATACAATACGGATCAGTGCAATCACATTTCATAGTAAATATTCCCAAAAAACTAATCATTTATTTATTATAATTCAAATCCCATCCCTTGACTAGGCAAAAATGTTATATTTTCCTGTAGAGTTAGTGGTCGGCGCCGGCATGCATTAGCATAGAGAGTGCGTTCCGGGAAAAAGTTACAATAAAAAAAGTGGCAGAAAAAAATCAACGATCAACAGAGAAAAACATAATCCCGCGTAAATACGTATGTAGAACACATGTCTGGAAAAGGAAATGATCCCGGGTTTCAATCCCAGTCTGGTACTGTTATAATCTGGCCACATGGTATGGATAAACTCCTTGACTTCCTTACACATCTGAACTCCATACACCGCAACATCAAATTTACTATGGAGACTGAAACGGAGGGTAAATTGCCGTTCCTTGACGTCTTGGTCAAGAGAAGAGCTGATGGCACCCTGGGTCATAGTATATATCGGAAGACGACGCACACTGATCTGTATTTCCACGCAGACGGCTGTCACCACCCTTCACAGAGGAATGGGGGTATTTAAAACTCTAGTACATATGGCGCGCACTATCTCCGCAGCAGAGAGTCTACCACAGGAATTGGAACACCTGAGAACTGTATTTCGAAAAAAAAAAAAAAAAAAATGGGTACTCAGAGTGGCAGATTCAGCGGGCTCTCCGCCCAACCACTACATCACAACCTGTGGAAACGGATGAAAACACGAGGGAGGATGTAGGCATTGCGTTCGTTCCATATACCGGCGCACTCTCGGGGAAGATCGCCCGCATTTTGAAAAAAACACCAGGTTGGAACTGTTATTTGTCCGCCGAATAAAATTCGTACACTGGTGGGGAGCGCCAAAGATGATCTCGGTTTGAGGAAGGCCGGCGTGTACCAGATTCCGTGTCAGTGTGGAAAGTCATATATTGGACAGACGATGCGTACCGTCGAGGATCGATGCGTTGAACACCAGAGGCACAAACGATTGATGTATCCGAGCCAGTCGGCAGTCGCTAAACATTGTTTGTAGGAGCATCATGCGATGGAGTATGAATGCTCTAGGATTCTGGTACAGACGTCGAGATACTGGGACTGCCTCGATAGAGAGGCCATTGAAATTCGCACAAGTGACGACCTCATAAACCGTGACTGTGGCTATAATCTTAGCAAGGCTTGGAAACCAGCGATTGGGTTAATTAAGAGTAAATCAAGCAAACATAACGAAGTGATGACCATGGCGGACAGAGCTCTCACATCCACGTCATCTCAGACGCCGTCGCAATCGGTTATAATGCGCGACCGCGGCGCGGGGCGCGGACCGCGGATCGTGGAGGGGTCGCTCAGCGGGCCGAGGGTATTTAAATGGCCCGCTACCGGGCTAGAACCCAAAAAAAAATGTTCATATGTTTGTAGATCTATCGGACCAAACTGCGTGGTCATCAGTCCGTAGCTTACAAACTACTTAAACGTAGGTAAACTAACCTAAGGACAAACACACCCACCCATGCCCCAGGGAGGACTCGAACGCTCCCTAGAACCCAGTTCCCTTCGAGCAGCCGTAGCGTGCGGATCTCCATGCCGGCGGGTTTCCAGGAGCTCAGTCCGTCAGTTCACCTGATGATGGCGACATGTATAATCGCCGAAATATTGTGCCCGTTGGACACTAAAGACCGGCAATACACCCGTGAATATTTTGATTAGCAAATTTCTAGTTTCTTAGTAATCTGAAACATTTTAAAACATTATTTTTGAGAAACATACATCCACGTAAAGTTTATTCAAAGTGTTGTGGCGTCCATATTCGCCACAACGCCCGCGATCTACACAGGTCGCGGCGCCGCTAGGAGAAGGTGCGATAAGTCGCTGCACACTACTTTGGCCGCCGGGGCGTCTCCAGTCTAGTTACCTCTTTGCTTGCTTCACGCGCCGGCCAATAGCAAGACAGGGGCTCTCCAAGATATGCCTGCGCACCACAGCCACAACGGTCAGTACCAGAGTCGAACATAAAGAGTCGCGAAACTCCCAGTGATTTTCTGCGACTTCGCGATTGCAGCGCTGCCAAGCGGCCGGGTCGTAAAATCACACCGCGAAGCGATTCAGAAATGAATGTGTATTTGGAGTGAAGCAGCATTTTCGAAATAACTTCGTATTTACGAGCTTTTGTGGCGCTATAAATTGTAGCAACTGTCAACAATATAATTCGGAAATCTCTCATTTGCAAGGATGCTCAGAAGTAACAGAATAATGTTATGTATAACAGGTGGCCGTTTATAGTGGTTAGTTATACGTTTAGGCAAAGAAGTAAATCTTTAAAAATTCATTCAGGTCCAAACTTCCGCTGTTAATGAGAATCGCAAATACTGTACCACTATTTCATAATATTACTGCTGAATAAAAGTAATGTATGAATGACTGCATTAGGTACGTACCTCAGCTTCACAAAAATGATAACCCTGTATACTAACATATTTTGTCGGTTACCTACTAGTTTGATTGAATTCGTAGCTAGAAATAAATATGTCCATATATAAGCTGGTAATGTTAACACGTCACATTTTTTAAGATATTTAGTTTGATAACTGCCAAGTAACTAAAAAAGTATGATAGGCACAAGGCACACGAAAGGCAGAGATGCAAGGATGAGTTGAAAAGATGGTTTAAACGACGATGTAGAATCTAGTTCCCTACAACGTAAAAATCGTGTGTACTTTTGAAAACATTACAATGTCCGAAATTGGCTGAAAAAAAAGCTCGTGCAACATGTCATTACGCATCGAGAATTCGAACATAATCATAATCAGTTCCTTTTATATACTTCAGAACATCAGGTTGCAATTCATTTCTGCTTTCAAAAGCTTTCAGACGATATTAATATGACTCTGGTATTGTGAACTGTATGAATTACACTGCACTGACAGTTTGTTAAATTATAGACTGTCATTAACAGAAGCAGTGATATTACTTTAATGATGTTTTCGTATTGGTATTAGAAAGTTCACAGCAACGTTCAGTGACCAGGAAATCTGAAAGTAACAGCATTAAAGACGACAACTTCTCAGTTTGCATAATGCCATTCCACTGTTATTCCCGACTGGCCGCTTGGAGCGCTAGTATCGCTTCAGCTGCACTTTTTTTTCCTAGAGAGTTTCGCGACTGTCTGTGATGGACTGTGGTCAGTACCAAGCAGTATAGCAGTCATAACGAAGCAGACCTACGAGTCTAACAGTTCCAGGAGTAACGCCTACAGCGAGCCAGGAGCCTACGTTAGCACAAGCCGGAACACTACTGTTGCCTGATGTAGAAGAGATCATCGCAGAAATGTTTTGTAGCAAGGGTGAATTGTACTCACAAGCACAACACCTGAGTACAGTTCCTTTGTAATAAAGGTATATGTGCACTAATCAGTTCTTTCAGTGCCAGACATTGTCAACAACTTTGCTAGCCTCTCATATTGCGGCATCCCACAGATATAAAGATAAGCACGAAAGTTTTTGAGAAAATGATCTGAGAAACACTAATTTGTGTAATTTTTTCCACTACAAGTGTCACCTTTGACCTCGAACGCTCCAACCGCACGACACAATACTCGGAATAATAGGCAATCATAAACAGGACAGTGATGTACACCATTTCCATGCAATACGTTGCATTGTACCTCAAGAAACTTTTCAACGGAGGTAAATAGATATCAATACCATAGGAAGGAAATTATATGTAATTTAATGGCGTCAGATTGTCATTAGATAATCAATCATCAGATCCAAAAACAATATAGAAAACAGAGGTATAGAAAATCTACTGACTATGGTCGGAAGTGGCATACATAAATACTTGTCAGAATCCTCATGGAATATTAAATTCGCCTATTACAATTAGCAGGGACAATGTAACTACTTAGAACATTCAATAAAAGTAAAGGTAGGTAATACCGTTCAGAATAAAATCATAATACATAGTAGCCAGTGTTTGCCTTTAATCCACCAAACAATGTCAATCCCATCAAAAACATAAAATGTACAAAAATGCAACTCTCGCGACGAATTCCTTCCACCATATAAAGTCGTGAGATGTCATGGGAAACCAAGTCGGTTATTTTAGTTAGGGTACATGGAACCACCTATTCATCACTTTGTCATAATTTATCTAATTAGTTATCTAGTAGTGACTATATAAAATTATACAGCTTTATTTAGATAATAAATATAATGAAAGAGTGTGTCAGGTCTCACAACAATACCCGTAAACAGCTTAATGATGAAACTACTTGGTCCCAGCTCTTTCCTTAGCGTTTAATCAATAAGCAGTGATATTTGGCTTAAGGAAGCCAAAACTGGTAACATCCTCGAATGATCCTCCTGTAACCAGAATGTACAGTTACATCTAATCTTTTCAATTGCAGTTTTCTATTTAGGTAAGAGGTCTTGTAGTTGACACGTTAAGAAAACTGTTTTCTTATTTCCAGTAGTATGGTCTTACTATTAAATAATTATGCGTTGTAAAATTATTTTTTGAAACTTCATAGTTGTAAATATCACATAAAGCATCATGTTTTGTTTCACTGATATTGTGCACTTATGTAAATAGAATAAATAAATGCATATGAAATTGACACCCTGTAACACATCTGCACCTGCGGTCGAAAATGTCAGCATCTCTAGTGTTGAAATAATTCTCGTATCTCCAAAATCAGACGAGAATCGGGAAAATCTGCAATGCTGGACACCTCAAACATAAAAATACATAATAAGAGATTAAATAATGAATTATAGACGGCCCTCGCTTTACAGCTTGGGTTAGATACAAGAAGAGTAGCCCTACATCCATATTAAGTAAAGAAACTATTCATTGTGTTAGAAAAATGACCATCACATAATACATAAAGACGCCGATAAACTGAATGAAATATATGTCAATAATTGCTTCACTACTTTGAAAAGACTATGATCATATGCGTGCCTGCATACTACAAAAATATTTTTATTTTATCCTTAATGTTTCTAGTTATTTTTTGCTAATTTAAATATAATATCCGACATTCGCTATTATTTCTTTTCAAGAAACGAGGTGATTAGCATCACGAGCTGTGGAGGAAAAGAGATGCAAATAACTGGTTTTCATATACACTCTCTCAGATATTTGTAACGATTTGATTTAATTACGGTTTGCCGGCCGCGGTGGCCGAGGGGACTGAGGCGCTTCAGTCACGGTCTGCACGGTCACTACGGTCTGGGGTTCGAATCCCCCCTCGGGCATGGATATTTGTGCCGTCCTAGTCCCTAAGTAGTTAATAAGTAGTTTGTAAGTTTAGGGACTGATGACCCCGTAGTTAAGTCCTATAAGCTGTACAAACATTTGAACATTTTTGAATTACGGTTTATGAAAATTATTTGTTAATTTACTACAATTATAACATCCGATATTCTCGTTATTTATTAGAAACAATAAAAGAACTCTGGCCACGAGAGAATTTGTTAACCTTTTTTGTGCAATGGCACAGGAATCAATAAATTGTAAGACAGTACCATACATCACTAGGTTTTCCCCACGGTGTTTGAATTCTTCTGCAGTTCAGTACAGTATTGGAAAAGTTCAGTTTCACAGTGCAAAGAGAACATGGCTAGCACGTGGTTACGGAAGCAGATACAGTGAAGGAGAGAGAGTGTTTAGGAAGAATACTAAAATCAAAAATTATCACAACAAACTTTGGAGATAAGGCGTTGTCCCACGTGTATGAACAAGTAAAATGTATCACGCAGAACCTATTATTTCCGAAGGAATGCCATGGTAATCATTTGAATATGCAGAATATGTACAACATTGAAAGTTGGAGTATAAGAGAGCAAGACTGGTGCAAAAGATGTATTTCACCGTTGACAATTTGTTTTATGATTTCTTACCGAAAGTGATTTGGTCGTATATTTGTTATCTTTCTCATCTGCTGTCAGATAAATGTACCGTCTTTGTGTTTCTTGAGAGGTAAAAAATATCATAATTTCTGGAAGAGTCTTGCAAACATATGAAAGCTACAGTTTCAAATCTAACGTATATCGTGTAATGTGACGCACATCCATCTTTGTAAACACCGCAAGAAGCGCTGCGGTCGCAAATCACGATTAGCAGCACATTCCGTGGGATGTAGCAGGTCGTTTCAGTTCGTGCTGTATCTAGATAGAAAGCACGTCTGTCATGCGCCATTTGGGACACACGTCTCGTGTGAGGACGGCTTAAGCCTCCTAAGTGCGGGGCGCGCCGTTACTCGCCGTCAGAGATTCCAGTCCTCCGTTGGGCGTGGGTGTGTGTGTTTTCCTTAGTTTACGTTATTTTAAATAGTTTGTAACGTAGGAACTAATAACCCAGTAGCAAAGTCCCATTGATTTACATACAGATTTTTTTAGTCTGGTTCTGTGTGATATGTACAGTAATGGAAATAAGTATTCATACGCTAGAGCGTAGAAAAGTGAACTGCCTTTATTGACAATATGAAATTACAAACACAAATTGGATATGCGCTATACACATTGGCCAGTCCCCAATGGCCGTCGCGAATTGAGAAAATGACACTTTTAAGAAAGCCAGAACATGTTTAATACTTGGTATGCATACCCTTCCGATGTATTAGTTCCCGCAACCTCCGTGGCATGGAATAGACCAATTTCCTTGTAGTTTACGACGTGATACCTTCCTATTCTCGAAGGAGAGCCTCTTTCAAAGATACCTTACTACGGATGTCCTGATTTCTCACTCGTGTTTCCACCTCACTCCACAAGTGTTCGATGGGATCCAGGTCCGGACTCTGCGCTGGTGTTTGAAGACTGTGTGGAGTGTTGTAGAGCAACCACTAGTGGACAATTTGCGCCGTATGTTTGGGATCATTGTCCTGATGGAAGTAATAATTTTTAGGAAGACCCGAGGCATCAACACTTTTGTACGTTCTGTTTGAGGATGTTCATATACACAAATATGTCCACGATACCTTTCAGAAACACTAATTTTCCGACACCGGAGACTGTCATACAGTCTCCAGACCAAGATCCTACAATCATTGTACATGATATTAAATTTGCTTTCATCACTAAACAAAACGGTATCCAAGAAGTCTGTTGTCTTTGATACATGTTGTTTCGCAAATTCCATCCGCCATTTCCAGTTCTGTTCGCTGATTTAGGGCTTTCGACTCGAGACCCTGGCTCTATAGCCCGAACGATTGGGAATGATACGAACAGCTCTTGGAGTGATGTCTTTTTGGAAGTGGTCATGTACATATGCGGATAGTGCCGATGCTGACGTTTTCGGGTTTTTCTTGATGATTCTTAGTAGCATTTTGGTCTCTCTTGTTGTAAGATTCTGTGGACGACCGTGTTGTTCACTGTTTATTATTACATGTCTGTCCTTATATCGCTTAATGATAGATTACACAGTCTCTCGGCTTCGCCCTATGATGTTCGCAATTTCGGGATACGACTTGCGTTGAAGATATTGGGATACAACGATGTTTCGTTCCTCAATGGTCGTTTCCTTCCCCTTGTGGCCCATTCTGCTACTCCACGGTACCCATGTCCGACGTACTATTACTTCACGGCCGCCACACGACTACACAAGTGTGGCATGCACTCCAAGGCTGCGTCAGCCGTTTGTTTGGTTGAAAGTAGTCCGCTGTATGAATACATTTTGCCCTGTCGTAGGCCGTGCGAAGTGTAACCTACTATTAACTCATGGCATACGGGACGCTTCATTACCAGGAACATGGTTATCTGACACTATATGATTGTAGTTATTCGTAACGGTGCTGTAGGTGATTTATTATACCAACACACCATCGTAGTTTGTCACCACCTACTGTATGATTACTTATTTCGATGACTGTGTAAACTGTGCTGGTTGTGATTCTTGAGTCTCTCCCGGCGTATTTGATAATCAAAATATTCACGGGTGTACTGCCGGTCTATAGTGTCCAACGGGCACAATATTTCGGCGATCATACATGTCGCTATCATCAGGTGAACTGACGGATTGAGCTCCTGGAAACGCGCCGGCACGGAGATCCGCACGTTACGGCCGCTCGAAGGGACCTGGGTTCTAGCCCGGTAGCGGGCTATTTAAATACCCTTCGCCAGCGAAGCGCCCCCTTCGTAGTCCGCGCCCCGCGCCGCGGCCGCGCAGTGGAACCGATTGCGACGGCGTCTGAGATGACGTCGGTGTGAGGGCTCTGTCCGCCGTGGTCGTCACTACGTTCCGTTTCCTAGATTTACTCTTAATTAACCCAATCGCTGGTTCCCGAGATTTGCTAAGATTATAGCCACAGTCACGGTTTATGAGATCGTCATTAGTGCGAATTTCAATGACCTCTCTGACGATGCAGTCCCAGTATCTCGACGTGTGTACCAGAATCCTAGTGCGTTCATACTCCAGCGCATGATTCTCCAACAAACAATGTTCAGCGACCGCCGACTTGCTCGGATACATCAATCGTGTGTGCCTCTGGTGTTCAACGCATCGATCCTCGACGGTACGCATCGTCCGTCCAATATATGACTCGCCACACTGGTACACGTCGGCCTTCCTCAAACCGAGATCATCTTTGGCGCTCCCCACCAGTGCACGAATTTTATTCGGCGGACAAAAGACAGTTCCGACCTGGTATTTCTTCAAAATGCGGGCGACCTTCCCCGAGAGTGCGCCGGTATATGGAATAAACGCAGTGCCTTCCTCCTCCCTCGTGTTTTCATCCCTTTACACAGGTTGTGTTGTAGTAGTTGGGCGGAGAGCCCGCTGAATCTGCCACTCTGTGTATTCATTTTTTCGGAATACAGTTCTCAGGTGTTCCAATTCCTGGGGTAGACTCTCTGCGTCGGAGATAGTGCGCGCCCTAGGTACTAGAGTCTTCAGTACCCCATTCCTCTGTGAAGGGTGGTGACAGCTGTCCGCGTGTAAATACAGATCAGTGTGCGTTGTCTTCCGATATACACTATGACCCATGGTGCCATCAGAGTCTGAAGGAAGTGAGCCACCAACAGCCGTAAGTATAATGAAATATTTATTCTATTACAACCAGTTTTGGCATTTCACTATGCCATCTTCAGGTCCCTACGTCGGAGCATGATATCCAAAAGTAGGGATACTAAACTGGATTCGTGGATTTTGTCCCTTAGTTGTTACCACAACTAGTCCTTGGTGTCACAGTTGCTGTTGTTGTTTCCAACTAAGACACGAAATCCACGAATCCAGTTTTAGTATCCCTACTTTTGGATATCATACTCCGATGTAGGGACCTGAAGGTGGCATAGTGAAATGTCGAAAGTAGTTGTGATACAATAAATATTTTACTATAAATACGGCTGTTAGTATCTCAGTTCCTTCAGACTCTTGACCAGCCGCTGTCCCGTTTCCACCACCGATGATGGTTTCAATAAGACTCTATGTACTAGAGTTTTAAGTACCCCCATTCCTCTGTGAAGGGTGGTGACAGCTATCTGCGTGTAAATACAGATCAGTGTGCTTTGTCTTCCGATACACTTGCCGCCGTGGAGTAGCCGAACGGTCTAAGGGGGCTCGCTGCGGAGCGCGCGGCTGCTCGCCGAAGGGGGTTCGAGTCCCCTCGGGCATGGCTGTGTGTGTCGTCCTTAGGTTAGTTTACCGTAATTTAAGTAGTTTGTAAGCTACGGACTGATGACCAAGCAGTTTGGTCCGATAGATTTACAAACATTTGAACATTTGATTCTTCCGATACACCCCATGACCCAGGGTGCCATCAGCTCTTCCCTTGACCGAGACGTCAAGGAACGACAATTTACCCTCCGTTTCAGTATCCATAGTGAATTTGATGTTGGAGTGAAAGGGTTTCAGATATGTAAGGAAGTAAAGGAGTTTATCCACACCATGTGGCCAGATGACGAAAGTGTTGTCCACGTAACGGAAAAAGCAAGTTATTTAAGATTCTCTCCCTCAATGGTACCACTTTCCCGTGGTGCGTAAACAATACATTTGCGCCATCTATCCAGCAGTGGCCGATGAGATCTGTTACGACAGTGGACCCTGTTTCTACATCTACATGGGATACTCTGCAAATCACATTTAAGTCCCTGGCAGAGGGTTCATCGAACCACAATTATACTATTTATCTCCCATACCATTCTCGAATAGGGCGCGGGAAGAAAGAACACCTGATTCTCTCTGTTCGAGCTCTGATTTCTCGTATTTTATTCTGATGATCATTTCTACCTATGTAAGTGGGAGTCAACAATATATTTTCGCATTCGGAGGAGAATGTTGGTGATTGGAGTTTCGCAAGTAGCCCAAGCCGCAGCGATAAGCGCCGTTGTTGTAATGATTCCCATCCCAGATCCTGTATCATTTCCGTAACGCTGTCTTCCTTGTATCGTGACAATACGAAACGAGCTGCCCTTCTTTGGACTCTTTCGATGTCCTCGGTTAAACCCACCTGATAAGGATCCCACACTGGGCTGCAATACTCCAAAAATGGACGGAAAAGCTTAGTGTATGCAGTTTCTTTTGTAGTTCTGTTGCATCTTTTAAGGGTTCTGCCAATAAAACGCAGTCTCTGGTTCGCCTTTCCCACGCAATTATCTACGTGTTATTTCCAGTTTAGGTCTGAAGTAATAGTAATTCCTAGGTATTTTGTGGAGATTACGGCCTTCACATTTGATTAATTTATGTTGTAAACAAAGTTTAACGGATTTCTTTTCGTACTCATGTGGACGAATTCACACTTTTCATTATTTAGAGTCAATTGCCAATTTTTACACCATACTGATATCTTATTCAGATAGTTCTGCAGTTGGTTTTGATTTTCAGATGATTTTACTAGGCGGTAAATGACGACGTCATCTGCAAACAACCTAAGAGAGCTCCTTAGATTTTTCCCCTAAATCGTTTATGTAAATAAGGAATAGCAGAGGACCAATAACACTACCCTGTGGAACGCCCGATATCACCTCTGTTTTATTCGATGCCTTACCAGCGATTACTACGAACTGTGTCCCCTCTGACAAGAAATCCCCTATCCAATGGCAAACTTGGGGCGATATACCATAACCACGCAATTTGATTAAAAGCCGTTTGTGAGGTACGGTGTCAAAAGCTTTCTGGAAATCGAGAAATACGGAATCGATTTGCGAACCCTTGTCGATAGCACCCATCACTTCGTGTGAATAAAGAGCTAGTTGTGTTTCGCATGAACGATATTTTCTAAATCCGTGTTGACCTTGGGTCAATAGATCGTTCTGTTCGAGATAATTCATAATATTTGAATACAGGATATGTTCTAAAACTCTGCTGCAAATTGACGTCAATGAAATAGGCCTGTAGTTCAGTGGGTAAAAGGGCTTTAATATCGGCGGCCCCAAGTGCAGAGTGTCTCCGGCAGTGGTGGAGCGCGAGGTGGCAGTGCAGACCGTGGCAGGCTAGGCTAGCGCAGGGCGTGGCGGCCGGCAGGTGCCCGCGGCCGTAATTGCCGGCGGTGTTTGCTCATGCGCGCCTCCCCTGTTTACCCACGCCGCGTCCTCGCTGGCCAATATCGCCACCAGGGGGCCCACGCGCTCTCCCCCCGGCCTCGCCCCTGCCCCCTACTCGCTGTAATTACTAGGTAAATACCTGACAGCCTAAATACTCTGACTGCCAACCCGCACTAAATTGCACTTCTAAATCACTTACATACACATTACTCACGTCCGATAATGTCGTGTGGGTGCTTTACCTTCCTACTTTTCAACCATTTAATCCCACTTAGTGTGTAATAATGTTACTTGGGAGCCACTATTGAAATGAGATTGAATGAAAAGTTCTCGGGTTTGCAATCGCGTCAAGAGTTTAAAATCACACAAGCTTTCGGCCAAGCATTCCTTGGTGGTATGACCGCCTGGTGGCTGCTGGTTCGGCCTTACATACGCTAGCTGCCGGCCGTGACGTCACTGGCGTCCGTGCCATCTTCTTCTTCTTTATCGTAGCCTTGCCCAACATCAAGTAGGGTCGGCGTTGCTCTTCTGGATCCTTCTCCCCATAAAACCCTATTCACTACTTCTTCCTTCTTTCATCCTTTCTCCCTTAGGTCCCCCGCTATTTTATCCTTCCACCTCATATTCTGACTTCCTCTCCTTCTAACTCCTTCAATCATTATATGTTAAACTCTGTTTCCGATATACTGTTTCCCTTTTCACTGCAAGTCTCCACACCACCTTAGTCTACTCTCTCCTATCTTTTTCCCATGGTTCCCACTTACACAACTCCTCTAACAAATTCATTTCTAATTTTGTCCTTTCTTGTTACCCCACACAGCCACCTCATCATCCTCATTTCTGCCACTTCCATCTTCCTTTCCTGGACTGCTGTTATTAGCCATGTCACTGCCCAGTGCGCGCGGTTGCTCGCCGTGGAAGTTCGAGTCCTCTCTGGGGCATGGGTGTGTGTGTTTGTCCTTAGGTTAATTTACCTAGATTTAAGTAGTTTGTAAGCTAGGGACTGATGACCACGCAGTTTGGTGCGATAGAATTACAAACATTTGAACACTGCCCAGTATATCATAGGAGGCCTTACCACCGACTTGTACACTTTCCCTTTCAACCCATTGCTCACCTTCTTGTCACACAACACTCTGCTCATTTTCCTCCAGTTGATCCAACCACAGTTTATTCGGTGCTGTACCTCGCTTTCCAGTCCTCCGTACCTCTGTAGGTATGACCCCAAGTATTTAAATTTACAGTCCGATTTCAGTTCCTCCTGCTGGATCTTGCAAGACCTTATCTGCCCATCCTTCAGTGCTAAATCTTCTAATTTCGTCCTGCTAATTTTCTTCTAGTGCGTCCCTCTAATCCTCCAGCTTTTCGTCAAATCTATCGATGCTCTGCTCACAAAGAATCACATCATACGCAAACATCATATTCCATGGCGCTTCCTTTTTCACATCTTTCACCAGCCCATCCATAATCAGGACAAAGAGCTAAGGGTGTAAACCCACTTTTACTGGGAACTGCTTTGGCAGGCCCACACTAAAGTCACCTGTGTCATTGTTCCTCTGTACATTTCCTTCACTAACCTCACATACTTCTCTGGCACGCACTGCTCTCTCATGCTTCTCCATATTTCGTCCCTTGGGACTCTGTCATAGGCTTTCTCCATGAGTGAAAGTCATATGTAAATTGTTATGTACAACAGAAACACGAGATGCTCTGTATCTCTTTATAATTCGGAATATATTCTCTGCTTAACGTGCACAGTACAATGAAAAATAATATTTCCAATTACCAATAACAAAAAAAAAAAAAAAAAAAAAAAAAAAAAAAAAAACTTCTTTGGATAGATTAAATAAGTCCCTAGAAGCATGTCTTCCTGATAATTATTTCTCACTCTTGGGTTCCTCGAAGTTCGGTGTCCTCTGCTTCGGGACCTCGGCAGGCGTAGCGGAGACGTGGCTTCGGCGACGGTCCGGCTGCGGCGGTGCTCCCTCGTGGTCCGCGGTGTCAGAAGACGCAGAGGTCTTAGCCGTGGTATGGATACTTCAGGCCGCGGCGGCTAGTGTCCTTGCGCCGCTATTTGCATGTCGCGACCGCTGATTGGCCGCTGAAACAATCATACTGTCTTCGTGCGAGGTGCGAAGAGGTCCCTCGCGTCTGCGCGGTGAGCGGACCTGGAGACTTGGGGCGGTGCAGTGCCGCCTGCCGGAAGGAACCGGGACTTGGTCGTGGCGCGCGGTTCGAACCGTCCGCCGCTGCCGACTTATCGGTGCGCGGCGTGTGCGTCTCTTGAGCTGGCGCGCGCAGGGCTGCGCTGCGGCGCCACGTCGTGGTTCTGCGGGGCGCGCCACGGCATAAATTGGCTTGCATCTCCCGTTGTCTATCCAAATATGGTAATGGTTTGGCTCGGTGGCCGGCGTGCCCACTTAAACTTCGCGATAGCCGGGCTCCACGCTGCTTTGAGCTGCAGGCCGCCGTCTCTATTGTGTTATCACTGATTTTATTTTCTACTGCTTTCTTAATTACACAATCCCAGAAACTGTTGGTGTGAGCCACGACCAGGTATCATCAAACTAGATTTGGTGGCCGTTTTCTAACGCATTGTAGAGCTAAGACTTTTCACAGACCAGGACAAAGGCCTCATGAACCACACTTTAGGACAAAGAAAGTGGGCATAAAATAATTCATAAGTTTCTGACGACGGATTCCAATCTAATGAAAAATGACGATTCGTTTGAAGTATTACAAAGTTCGGTCCGATTAATATTCAAAAAGTTGATAAAATTAATCTCCAATAAAATCCTATAAAACTAATTTTTCCGGACGATCTAAGTTTACCGTTTGCTGAGGACCATCGTCTCGTGGGAACGAAATTAATTTTCCTTGTCCTGTATTAAGTAATACATTATACTGGCAAGATGGCGATCAGCCACAAAAGCTACCGGAGCCGTTAAGTTCAAACTCGGAGAGCCAACGTCTTCGCGGAAGGACACTTCTGTTGCCACGGTCGAGCGCATTGAGGCGCTATGCTGCGATGCGCGATGCCGTTCCCCGTTGTGGGTTCGAATTCCCCCTCGGGCATGGATGTTTGTGATGTCTTTAGTATAAGGTAGTTTATAAGTAGTTTGTAAGTTTTGGGACTGATGAACCCGCAGATAAGTCCCATAAGCTTTACAAACAAACGCTTCTGTTCCCGCGGTCTTTGACGAGTTACCACCAAGACAGGCCGCCACCCTAGGAGTAGTGAAACCGGGCCTTACAGGCCAGAACGAACTCTAACTGTACTCTGGGTCAGGTTCGTAACACGTCACTTGTTTTACCGGTGGAAGAATCAGCGGTGCGAAACACGCGTTAACAATACTGGCGTGAGCGACATGGCCGGTCTCAGTTCGGCAGTTGCTTCAGATGCTTGCAGTTCTTAGGAGGACAGGTCCACGATCGCCTATTGTGCAAAAGCCGCCATGCTCAGTCTTCGTAATATTTCGTTGACCAACAAGAACTTCACAGTTCCACCGAGCAGGTATTCGCGATTAAAGTGATTACATTCGTTGGTGAGTTTAATAAATATGCAACGGTCTGCAGATCGGGCGTTAGGCGCGATGATTACCAAGATGCTTTTCCTTTAGGTTTTGTGCCGCTCCTTATTTCAATGAACTGTCCGACTTCTTATCTCTAGCCTTCCCCTATTGCTATCACTTTTATTCACCTACAAAATAATAGAAACCCCTGATGGAAGAGATGAGGTCCGATGCTGTCAACGGTCACAGCAACAGAAGATTAACCGGTAAGTCACCTGTTAATTGGGAAGCGGAAGTCTGGCAGATTGATTTAAGACATAACCTCGTTTCTTTCTTCCCACAACCAACCACAGGAACAGATAGGTGCTACAGCATGGTCTGCTAAAGCTGACTTCTCTTGGTAGCGTAGATGATAACACATCTCATTTTCCTTCCTGCGTTGTTCTATGGTTCGAACGTAAGATTGACCACACTCACACGGTATCCTATAGGTGATCTGAGATCTGCTGCATCTTTAACTGGCCTCAGTAGTTGACGAATTTTTGCCGGAGGTCTGAAAATCGATTTGGTTTTGTGTCTTTTCAGCAGGCGGCTTATCTTGCCTGACAGAGAGCCACAGAATGGCAGGAAAGCAAACTTCTTTTCCTGTTCCTCGTCCGTCTTCTTACTGTGTTTGTTATTTGAAAAAAATGTTCAAATGTTTGTTAAGCTTATGGGAGTTAACTACGGGGTCATCAGTCCCTAAACTAACAAACTACTTATGAACTACTTACGAACTAGGACGGCACAAATATCCATGCCCGAGGGGGGATTCGAATCCCCGACCGTAGTGGCCGTGCAGACCGCGACTGGAGCGCCTCAGTCCCCTCGGCCACCGCGGCCGGCTTTGTTATTTGAAATCACGCCATTTATTTCACGGCGACTGTATCCATTGGTCCTGAACAATTTGTGTAGGTGGTTCAATTCGTGGGGCAGGCTGTTGGCAGCATGTATTTCTTGCACGATGCACCAATGTTTCTAATACAGTGCCCTTCTGTGCCGAGTGATGATGGCTGTTGGGGTGCAAGTAAAGATCTGTGTGAGTAGGTTTTCTGTAGACGCTGTGACCAAGGCATCCGTTTCGTTTCTGACGGACAAGGACATCGAGGAAGGGCAGTGTGTTGTCTTTTTCTACCTCCATGGTGTATTGGATGTTCTTGTTAATACTGTTTGAATGACCCAAGAACTCTCCAAGCTTCTCTCTCCCGTGAGGCCAAATGACAAACGTATCGTCGACGTAACGGAAGAAACACCTAGGTTTTAATGGTTTCGTTTCTAGGGCCACATCCTCGAAATTATCCATGAGAGGTTTGCAAGAGCTGAAGCCAACACCGCCAGTCTGATCGTAATACTGGCCGTTGTATGCAACGAAGACGTAAGAGTCTGCTTAAACAGCTCGACCACGTCACTGACAGCTGGGATACAAGGTACAAGGAGTCCTTGATAGGCACATTGATGAAAAGTGACAACACATGGAAACTGACCGTAATGTCACTTTGACTGAGACGAAGAAGGTTGATCAGGTCGGCTGACTTTTATATATGGTGCTCATATCGTTCAAATGTTCGAATGTTTGTAAAGCTTATGGGACTTAACTACGGGGTCACCAGTCCCTAAACTTACCCACTACTTATGAACTACTTTCTAACTAGGACGGCACAAATATCCATGCCCGAGGGGGGCACCGTAGTGGCCGTGCAGACCGTGACTGAAGCGCCTCAGTCTCCTCAGCCACTGCGGCCGGCTGCTCACAGCGTCCCACATGTGGAGCGAAAAGATTGTCGAAGTGCTTCGCGAGCTTGTATGTCGGTGAATTGATGGTAGACACAATGAGTCTCAAGGGTATCCCATCTTTGTGGATCTTCGGTAAACCATAGGCAGTAGGTGCTCTAGGAGCCTGGGGAAGAAGATTCTTGACCACACTGTCTTCCACCGACGAGTTTTTAATAAGCTCAGGTGTCTTTCACATTGTTCTTGACGTTCGGTCGCGTGGGGGATTCCGGTAAGTATCCTCGTCCAGTAGCGTGCAGATCTTCGTATTGTAGTTCTCGTACTCCATAACGACAGCGGCGTTCCCCTTGACTGCGGCAAAGACCACAATGCTCTCATCATTGCATAATGTGCGGAGCCATTGCGTTCAGTCCTGGTGATGTTGGGTGCTGGTGGCTTAGATTTCACGTCGTATTTCGTCCGCAGTTTCACTGGGGAGCTTGTGGTTAGCTTGTTCGACGCCACTTATTATATCACATATGTCCTGCGGCGAATGTGCAAAACTGAGACGTTTCTGTTATTGAACCTGTATCTATTTCTCTCGCCGTCAGATTGATGACGGTGTGTTCTGAGGATCTGTGGTCCGCACTATGTTGAATGATAATACTCGAATAGAGACGGCGGCCTGAAGCTCAACGCGGCGTGGAACTCGGCAGTCGCGAAGCTGAAGCGGGCACGGCGGCCACCGAGCCAAAACATTATCATGTATGGAGATGGCACGGACACCAATGACGTCACGGCTGGCAGCTAGCGTATATGAGGCTGCACCAGCAGCCACCAGGCAGTCATACCACTTGACAATGGCCAAGGAGTGCTTGGTCGAAAGCTCGTGTGATTTTAAACATTTGACGCGGTTGCAAACCCGAGAACTTTTCATTCAGAATTATCACCGCGAGACTATGCATTCATACATAGTTGAGATTGCCTGATAACGTCACTAGATGTTATTTTGATTCACTTCTAAGAGTTACTAAATCTGGAAAGGTGGAAGAAATATATAGAACGCCTATACATAGGAAATAAACTTGAAGGCAGTATTCTAGAAATGGAAGTACACGAAGATAAGATAGGAGATACTCTACTGCGAGAAGAATTTGGTCAGAGCACTAAGGCCGCTGGAGTAGATGACGTACCGTCTGAACTGCCATTATCCTTACGAGAGTCAGTCAGGAAGAAATTGTTCCACCTCGTTTGCAAGACGTATGAAACAGGGCAAATACACTCACACTTCAAGAAGAATATGGAGATTTTAATTACTAAGAAAGTAAGTGCAGACAAATGTGAGAATTACAGAACTATCAGTTTAATAAGTCACGGTTGCAAACTACTAACACGAAATACTTACAGAAGAACAAAAAACTGGTGAATAGACCTTGGGAAAGTTCAATTTCGATTTAGGAATATAGGAAAACGCGGCACATTACATTACGACTTGTGTTAGAAGACTGATTAAGGAAAGGGAACCTTACGTTTTTTGCATTTGTGAATATGGAGAAAGCTTTTGACAAAGATGACTGGAATACACTTTTTCAGATTATGAATGTAGCAGGGGTAAAATATAGGGAGCGAAGAGCTGTATTCAACTTGTACAAAAACCAGACAGCATTTATTACAGTCGAAGGTCATGAGAGGGTCGTATTGTTTGCGTTTGTTCAATCTCTACATTCAGCAAGCTGTGAAGCAATGCAAGGAGAAATTTGGAGAGTGAAATAAATTACAAGGAGAGGAAATAAAAGATCAATTAAACAAAATGGACAGTGTCTTGAAAAGAACGTATAAGATTAAAATTTACAAGAGTAAAACTAGGGTAATGGAATGTAGGTCAGAAGATCAGGCGATGCTGAAGGAGTTAGAATAGGTAATGAGACAATAAAAGTAGTAGATGAGTCTTGTTACCTGGATAGCAACATAACTTCTGATGACTGAGGGAAAAGAAAAAAAATTACAGAATCGCTACGGAAACAAAAGCATTCCTAAAAATCCAAACTCCCTTTACATCCAATATTGGTCAAAATGTTAGGAAGTTATTTCTGAAAGCATTTGTCTGGAGTATAGCACTGTATGGAAGTGAAACGTGGACGATAAGGAGTTCAGACAAAAAGATGATAGAAGCTTTCGAAATGTGGTACTACAGACGAATGATGAAGGTTAGATGAGTAAATCACGTAACTATCGAGGAGGTGCTGAACAGAATTGGTGAGAAAAGGAGCTTCTGGAATATCCAAACTAAGAGAAGGGATAGCTTGGTGGGACATATTCTGAGACATCAAGGAATTGTAAACTTAGCATTATAAAGAATTGTGTGGGGTTAAAATTGTAGAGGGAGGCTAAGAGACAAATACAGTTAGCAGATTCAAAGGCTGTAAGTTGCCGTTTGTATTCTCAGATGAAGAGGCTTGCACAGGACAGGGTAGCGTGAAGAGCTGCAACAAACTGAAGATTACAACAACAACAACCAGTTACGTTCGATAATGGATTATGGGTGCTTTACCTTTCTTATTTTCAAACAATGAATCCTACTTACTATGTTCTAACGTTACTTAGAAACCGTTATTGAAATGAGGGACACAGCTCAGATTGCTTGGTAACGTCACTAGAAGTTATTATGATTCACTATTCCGGTCAAAAAATTTATCAAGTCAGTTGAAAAATGTAAGCTCTAATGTATTATCATTGGCAGAATTGCAACATAACGGCAACCGTCACTGTAGTGACAACAGAAAGTTGCTGCAAACGGGGTTGGTGCTGACTTCTGTTCATCTTCCAAAAGAATTATACAAGCAGTTGGGTGCAGATAGTGTACTCAAGAGGCTGTGCAATCCAACAACGGTGTCTTATGCGAGGCTATGGCATGGAGAGCCGTAGAAAGGTTGGAAACGGGTCAGACACAGAGGGAAGTGGCTGCAACTATTGGAGTGTCCTAAAATGTAATATCCAGGATATGCACAATGCCAAGGTCGTCCTCAGCAAACATCAGTAAGAGATTATCGTTATCAGAGGTTAACAGCCCGACGAGACAGAAGGCTGAATGCAACTCTCTCTAGCACATACTCTACTCGAATGTTCTACCGCCAAAGCATCACCAATGACATTCCGTTTATTAAGATCTTACTACATCATTTATATGTCATCAGATCTCCTACGAAAATACGGAATATATGGAGTACAGACATGGAAGTGAGAGATTCATAGATGTAGATCATGGGAAGATTAAGAGAATACCTGGGAGAATGAATGAAATCCAACTGACAGGATATTGAGACCAAGAAAGGAAGAGCCAGAAAACAAGACCTCGCCTACAAGCTAACCCAGAGCAAATATAATAAACGTGCATTATCCTACAAGGCCAAAGTCAGACATTAAAATTGGGTTGTCATACCTGAAGCATTGTATGCCTCAGAATGTCTTATTTTAAATAAGCTAGTAAAGCTTCAAGAACTCGAAAAGAAGGAAGAGTCTGAGGAAAATACTCGGACCACAGAAGACTACCGATGGGACTTGGAAGAAGAGGAACAATGAAGAACTCGACAAGCACACTGAAAAGATTACGGACACAATGAGGAAGCGGAGGTTAAAGTTCTATGGACATTTGTTAACGAAGGATGAATGCAGACTGTAAAAGGATCTTCAATTACATCACGTGTTAAAGGCTACATCCAAATGGGCAGTTGAAGTGAAGAAGGATGCAGCATAAGCTGAAATTACACTACAGATTGTCTACAACAGAGGAGAGTTCAGAAGCAGATTTGACAGGATCAAATCATTTCGAGAGGAACCATCAAACACGACACCCAAATGGATCATTTCTGAGGAGAAGAGAAAAAAATAGAACCGAACGAATGAAGAGAAGAAGGGAAAGAGAAGAAAAGCCAGAAAGTTTTATGCTTCTTGTGGTTCATATTTGGCCAAGTTCAAATGCAAAATTGCCCTACGCATGAACTAGCACATTCTACAGAATTTTAACAAGCCAGGGTTTTACAAATACATAATTTCATCAACAAATTGCATAAATAACATTTTTTAAAAGCAGCACATAAATATTTATTATACAAAGTTATTTATACAGAACATTTTATCAAAGATCATCATACAAATATTACATTACGTGAAAAATAATTCTGACCTATACTGTTACATACTTACGGAAACTACATCGCCGTCTTTCTCCTCTGAATGCGAAAATATAAGGTCGACCCTTGGATGCACAGGGAGAAAAGATCATCAAAATAAGAGAGATCAGAGCTCGAATGGCGAGATTTAAATGTTCGATCTTCCACCGTGCTATTCGAGATTGGTATAATACATAGTATGACAGGGGTTTTATGAACGCATCATGCTCGTCATTGTCGTATACAGAGTATCGCTGCTGATGTAGAAGCGTAACACATTCTTTGATACTAAGGGAGTGGTATCTTGGCATTATTATATGTTGTCATAATGTTCAAATATTTCTAAAACTAAAGAACCAAGCTGCCGAGTTCTTGGGTCCCTAGACTTACATAATATTTAAACTAACTTGTGCGAAAGAACAACACACACACACACACACACACACAGAGAGAGAGAGAGAGAGAGAGAGAGAGAAACACCCAAACACACCAATTCCCGAGGGAACACTCGAACTTCCGAGAAGGAGCGACCGCGCAAACCCTGGCAAAGCGCCTAAGACCTCAAGGCCACTCCCGCGCAGCATATATAATTGCGTTGTCCTCCAAAATGTATTTACCCAGTAACCAGGCGTCCTAGAGACACCACACCCGCGCGGCACAGTGGGTCGCCAGTCCATTTCGCTAATGAAGCCTGTCGACTGGTGCAGACAATTCGCACGTGGCTGCGACATCCTGCGTCTTAGCTTCTTTATCGCTTTACTTCTTGCGACAACACTTCTTTTGTCAAATATAAAGACAATTAACCCATATGCAAAAGAAAAGCGTTTCTCCAGTGATTAGCGTTCTGGCTGTTCATTCGGTTAATCGCCAGTTCCATCCTAGCTCTCACCGCCGTTTGTTTTTATTTTTATTTTTTCTTCAAAACTAGCCATTTTATTGAAAGGATATCACGTTAAAAATAATAAACAGCGCGTGGAAATGAAGACTCTAGCAGTACACAAACCATTCTTTGAACAGACGTTTCGAAACCGCTTTATGTATATGGCAGTCACCATCAGTAATACTCGCAGAAGCGTGATTCACCTCTCTCTCTCTGTCTGTCTCTCTCTCTCTTTATATATATAATGAAGCTCTTGACATACGTACATTGTTTGTTCTTGCTACACTAGTAACGTCGCACCGCTCTTGTTGTTGACAAGGATAAGTCGTGTCTGCAGGTCGAAGCGTTCAGTGGAGTCCCGAATGCACTCCAAAAGGATATCGGAAATCACCACAAATATACTGTGATTCTTCAGTTTCTCCCGGCGTATTTGATAATCAAAGTATCCACGGGTGTACTGCCGGTCTATGATGTCAAACGGGCACAATATTTCGGCGATCATACATGTCGCCATCATCAGGCGAACTGACGGACTGAGCTCCTGGAAACGCGCCGGCACGGAGATCCGCACGCTACGGCTGCTCGAAGGCTACCGGGCTAGGACCCAGTGCCGGCGCGTTTCCAGGAGCTCAGTCAGTCAGTTCACCTGATGATGGCGACATCTATGACCGCCGAAATATTCTGCCCGTTGGACACTATAGACCGGCAGTACACCCGTGGATATTTTGATTAACAAGTATACTGTTTCCGTTTAGTTTACTTGTCGAAAATTATATAATATTTGATGTAGTAATAAACGTATGTTAATAGCCAAATAACATCATACATCAAATAAATTTATTTGCGATTGTACGCATTTTTTCGTTGATTAATATGACCAGTTTTGAAGATAAAGAAAATATAAGGAAACGATTGTTCAAATGTTAAAATATTTGTAAATCTATGGGACTTAACTCATGACCAATGCATGGCATCAGCGAGTCGCGAGGCCTGCAAACACATGTCTTAGCGAGACGTATTGCTTTCCGCCGTCCAAAAAGACCTCTTACTCGACATCCAAATCTTCTCTGTAAAACTCACATTCTCCTCTGCCCATTTTCCGGTGCCCAATGACGGATCCCTTATCAGCCGCTTATACGAGGGCAAACAGCTAACGATTCGCCATGGTTCCCATCTCATTCTATTCACATAACCAAGTGCTCAGCTGGCTGGTTCACAATATTTTGAACACGCTCCGCTTGATAATTACAACTACATCTCTATCCTGTCAGAATCGTATGAACATTACAACTCGTGCCATACGATAATCATTAAAGTGTCAACAATAAACTAGATGAAATTTCACTCATTTCAAGTTCTTGTCATCAGTTCACATTTTCCCCTCTCCTATCAATAATTTCTCATATAACCTCAATAAAGTGGAACGGTAGCGAGAGGGCACGACTGCTACCTTCCAAAGTTCCCCAACCAACACTGGCAATTTTGTAGCTGACACCTAGCTGAGTGGGATGTTCAAATGTTTGTAGAACTTATGGGACTTAACTACGGGGTCATCAGTCCCTAAGCTTACAAACTACTTATGAACTAGCTAAGACTTAGGACGGCACAAATATCCATGCCCGAGGGGGGATTCGAGCCCCCGACCGTAGTGGCCGTGCAGACCGTGACTGGAGCGCCTCAGTCCCCTCGGCCACCGCGGCCGGCTGAGTGGGAGGAAGAAAATTATAGACAGTTCCAGAGACTGACCTTGACAAGCAGATAATCCGAATTCCCATCGATCATTTTGGGATGTAATGTAGAAGTCAAATAGAATTCAAATTATATAAATAAACAGCCTTTGGTGCCGATTTTTATACTTTAATTACTCATATTGGCTAGAGTAAACAGCATTAGATAATTTACCAAAGAAAAATGAGTTTAACTAGGAAACTGAGCTGGTCCTAATTCATACACGCGTAACGACCTGACGGAGGCAGTCAGTGTTAGACTTACATTTACTAGTTTGGGCATGGACACTTAATGAATTATGATATGGCCACCGAGCGAACACATCAAGAGCGGCTGGATTATCAGCTGTTGTGTTACGATTATCCGATGCATTCTTAAATGAGAAAAACGAACATGAAGGAAAGTGTAGGCTGCCACCGATGATCACAACATTTAACAGCTGATAATCCAGGCACTCTTGATGTGTTTGCTCAGTAGCCATATCACAATTCAGTAACTACCCCAGGCACGAACTAGTAAATGTAAGTGTAGCCTTAAATGCATCCACCCGGTAGCAGTATATTGCTACCTCCTACGTATATTTCGCGAAGAGATCACGAAGATGAAATTATAGATATTAGGGCCCACACAGAGGTATACCGACAATCTTTCTTTCCGCGAACAAAACGGACTGAAATAGGAGGTAGAACCGACTGTGGGCAGCGGTGAAGTAGCCGAGCGGTCTAAGGCGCCTCTCTGCAAAGCGCGCGGTTGCTCGCCGTAGGACGTTCGAGTCCTCCCTGGAGCATGGGTGTCTGTGTGTCGTTCTCGTTAGGTTAGTTTACCTTAATTTAAGTAGTTTGTAAGCTACGACTGATGATCACGCAGTTTGGTCCGATAGATTTACAAACAACATACTAATGAAAGTTTCAGTCTGCAGCTGAGTGTGTGCTGATATGAAACTTCCTGGCAGATTAAAATTGCGTGCCGGAACCAGGACTCGAACCTGGGACCTTTGCTTTGCCTGGGAAAGGCAAAAGTCCCAGGTTCGAGTCTGGTTCCGGCACCCAATTTTAATCTGCCAGGAAGTTTCAACATACAGAAACCACCAAACACCGTCAGGTGGCTTGTGGAGTATGGATGTAGATGTAGACTTTGTCATTTCGGTGTATGTTACAACGTGTGACACCTTGATAATGCCACCAGTGATCTTCAGTCACAGTTGGGCAGGCTGCCGGTAGTGTCAACACCACCTAGAGCCAAGGCCTCACAACAGGCCGTGCCACGTCACTGAGACCAGGCCGCAGCCCGCCAGCTAACTGGCTGTCCGCTACAATGCAGTGGGCGTCCCCTAGCAGTCATCCATTCAGTTGGCGGCCGCGGCCTGATCGTAATGATTGATTGCTTGATTTTCTCAGAGAAGCCAAAACAGTCTTGGTCCAACCCGCCACTGCCCGCACCGAAACTAAGTTTATTGTGCGGTATCGCTCCCTGTATACCTAGTAAAGCCAACCAATGCCCTTGAACAGTGCAAGGAGTCCCTTTACCAGTTCTTTATTAGACACAATATCTTCAGGTCTGGTGGTCCCAAATGTTCTGTGACTTTTACTCTCCAATGCAATGCATTCAAAGATTAGATGTGATGCAGTTTCATCACCGTCATCACAGGTCTTACATTTAGGGTCCTCTTCTGTTATTCCCATTGTATGTAGGTGTTTTTTGAAATTTCCATGACCTGTCAGTAATCCAACCATGAGTCTAATCTCTCTCCTGTTCGGGCCCATGATTGCAGAGCTTCTTTTAAAACATGGCTTTGGCATCATTACTTTGCCATGGTTTTGTTGATAGACTTTGGTCCAATATTCTACGTGCTGTCTTCTGAGCCAGTTACGTAGCTGCAATTTGATCATCGCCTTGGTTCCGGTCCGATAAATGAAGTCTTTGCCCCCATACTGGCAAATCTGTCGGCATGTTTATTGCCACTGATCCCCTAGTGGCCAGGGACCCACAATAGGTTTACTCTATTGCTTTTTCCTAGCTCCACCAGAACCCTGTGACATTCTGCAACAATTTTAGACCTTCTTGCAGGAGCTGCCAGTGATCTCAGGGCTGCCTGGCAGTCTGAATAGATATAGATGCTACGGTCTTTGTAGCACCTACGCAAATTCTTCTCCACACACGCCCTGATGGCAGTGTGATCGTAATGACGCGGCACGGCCTGTTGCGACGTCTTGTCTCTAGGTGGTGTTGGTAGTGCCCAGTGCCACAGACAAATATATACAGACGGGAAAACTCCGTAAAGGCCTGGCCCATGCTCAAGGGTGTGGGGCGGCGGTGCTGAAGCAGTTCTGTAAGATGTCCCATGATGGCGCTGCGGTCAGAAGCCGCCCTTTAAACTGAACAGAGCAGACAGGGAGGTAGCGGCTGTCCCCACCACCACCTCCCCTCAAACGCCATCAAGCTGGACACAGCCGTGGCCTTGTGGCAGGCGGCACGAGCTCTCCCCTCAGCCTCCCCCCCCCCCCACGCTACCCTCTTGACGTGCGAGAGCACAGACAAATATATACAGACGGGAAACCTCCGTAAGGGCCCAGTCACACGCTCAGGGGTGCGGGGAGGGAAGATTCCGTAAGATGTCCCATGATGGCGCTGCGGTCAGAAGCAGCCCTTTAAGCTGGCTAGAGCAGGCGATAGAAAGCGGCTGTCCCCACCACCACTTCCCCTCAAATGCCGGCACACCGGGCACAGCTGTGGCCTCGTGGCAGGCGGCACGATCTCTCCCCTCAGCCTCCCCTCCACGAAACCCTGAGAATTGCCTCTAGTGTGGTCTACCGGTACTAAGCCGGGAAACTGCCTGACACCTGCTACATCTTACGGAACTATGAGGGGAGGGTAGCACAGTGGTTTAGGGGTGGCTGCTTCTCTGTATATGTTACTCTGTGGCGAGAGGCATCCTCAGAAGTACTAAGCCAGGGAACCGTCTGACACCTACTAGCATCTTACGGAACTACGAATGGAGCATACGACAGTGGTTTGGGGGGGGGGGGGCTGCTTCTCTGTATATGTTACTCTGTGGCGAGAGGCATCCTCAGAAGTACTAAGCCAGAGAACCGTCTGACACCTACTAGCATCTTACGGAACTACGAGTGGAGCGTACGACAGTGGTTTAGGCGGGGGGCTGCTTCTCTGTATATGTAACTCTGTGGCGAGAGGCACCCTCAGAAGTACTAAGCCAGGGAACCGCCTGACACCCGCTAGCATCTTACGGAACTATGAGGGGAGCGTAAGACAGAGGTTTAGGGGGGGGGCTGCTTCTCTGTATATGTAACTCTGTGGCGAGAGGCACCCTCAGAAGTACTAAGCCAGGGAACCGCCTGACACCCGCTAGCATCTTACGGAACTATGAGGGGAGCGTAAGACAGAGGTTTAGGGGGGGGGGGCTGCTTCTCTGTATATGTTACTCTGTGCCAGTGCCCAGTGCCCGGCTCCCGCAGGCAGCTAATAGGGAGGGCCATTGCCGTGGCCGCCGCTGCCGCCGGCCCGGCGCTCGTGACAGTGGCCGCTGCTCCTTGCCGGCGGGCGGCGTATTTCGCGGTCGGCGGGCGGCGGGCGGCGGGCGGCCACCTGTCAGCCCGGCGCTGCCATCGGCAGCTGCAGCCCTGTCAGCTGACAAATGGGCCCGCCGGAGCCGGCCCCGATACATCAATACCCGCTACTGCCGCCGCCACCGCCCTCGCCCAAACCAATCACGGGGACGCTGTCGTCTGGCCGCGCCGTGTAACGAGAAAATTGAGCGGCAGCCGGCGCGGCACCACGCCGCAAGAAACAATAAGTGGCCGCCGCCGATGCGGCCTCCTGCGCCGGCAAAAAGTCGCACAGTGAGTTATCGCCGCTGCTGTGCTGTGTGCGAGCACCGGACACGTCGGTGCGCCGCATCCGGACCTGCACAATATCATGTCTCCCACCATGTCGCTGCAATCTTATTACCAGGCTGATCCCAAATGTGAGTTTGGGAGAAAATCTAACAAGGAAAGTACTTGGGCTCGAACAAACATATCTGTATGAACGTTTTGTTACACCTCAATGTGCTGGTGGGTGTCGCTTTTATGCAAAACTTTGTAATCATGCTCTAGATCATCTTAATCATACTTAACTGGAAGAGTGCAGAAAGTTGAAATAAGCAGTTCACATGATATAGATGAAACAATTATTTCTTCTAACTGGGGAGTTATCAAAATGGGGTTCCACAAGGTTCGGTCTTGGGTCCTTTGCTGTTCTTAATATATATATTAATGACTTGCCATTCTATATTCACGATGATGCTAAGCTAGTACTTTTTGCTGATGATACAAGTATAGCTATCACACCTGACAAACAGGAATTAACTGATGAAATTGTAAATGATATCTTCCAGAAAGTTATTAAGTGGTTCTCTACAAATCGACTCTCATTAAACTTTGATGAAACCCAGTACATACAGTTTCATACAGTAAATGGCATGACACCATTAATAAATTTAGACTTTGAACATAAATCTGTAGCTAAGGTAGAATATTCAAAAATTTTAGGTGTTTGCATTGGTGAGGGACTGAATTGGAAGAAACATATTGAAGATCTCCTGAAACCTCTGAGTTCAGCTACTTATGCTATCAGAGTCATTGCAAAATTTGGTGATATACATCTCCGTAAATTAGCTTACTGCGCCTATTTTCATTCACTGCTTTCATATATGATCATATTCTGGGGCAATTCAACATTGAGTAAAAAAGTATTCATTGCACAAAAGCGTGTAATCAGAATAATTGTTGGAGCCCACCCAAGAGCATCCTGCAGACATTTATTTGGGGATCTAAGGATACTCATTGTAGCTTCACAATATATATATATATATATATATATATATATAAATTCACTCATGAAATTTGTTATTAACAAACCGCCCCAATTCAAAAGTAATAGCAGTGTGTATAGCTACAACACTAGGAGAAAGGATGATATTCACTATTCAAGGTAAAATCTAACTTTGGCTCAGAAAGGAGTGAATTACGCTGCCACAAAAGTCTTTGGTCACTTACCAAGTAGCATCAAAAGACTGACAGATAGCCACCTAGTATTTAAAAAGACATTAAAGGAATTTCTGAATGGCAACCCCTTCTATAATCTAGTTGAATTTTTAGATAAAACTTAAAGAAAAGAAAACAGAAAATAAAAAATAAAAATAAAACAAACAAAAAATCCTTAAAATATTGATTGTCAAGTATAGACAACATTTACTAAACTAACACGTTCCAAATCATTACGAAATGTCGTATATATGAGCTATGGAACAAGTATTAATCTAATCTAATAGCACTGTACAAGTAATTGTAGACGCCATACGTAATGCAGATATCTGAACTATAACTTATGTAATAATCGTCGTACATGTTCTCTAGCGTATTGTCATCAAAAGCCGTGATGATAGTTGCAACTTTAACCTTCTTCTCGGAAGACTGTTGGTATTCACTGCCACTGTTTCCATCGCCTCTTCCCGCACTTACCGTAGCACTACCGCTAGCAATGCGTTCTTTGTCATTATCATCCCTATCATCATCATTATGTGTTAGTGTTACAACAGTATCTAACTTATGCTCATATTTCTCTACAGTAACAGATACGAGAAAGCATGCGAATGATTCATCTTCTACACTAATACCATCTTCACGAAGAATGGTTGCTCGTAATTTCATCTCAACCAATCGCAATACTTTAGCAGGATTGATTATCAGGCGCCGCTCCATTTGACGCTTCACCACACAAATGTCACAAAACGCAACTTCGGAGGCAGGCTGCTACTGGAGAAACGACAGGTCAAACTGCAATGTGGCAAGGTACACCAGGAGGCGTCTAACGGACGACTGCTGAGTTTTGTAGATATGGGAGTGTCACTAGTACAAAAAGGAATCTTTACATTATCTCTCGTACGATTTTGATGTATATGTGTTTGTTCGAGCCAAAGTACTTTCCTTGTAAGTAGCTCTCTTAGGTTGTTCGCAGATGACGCCGTCATTTACCGTCTAGCAAAATCATCCCAAGATCTCAACCAACTGCAGAATGATCGAAATAAGATATCACTATGCTGTAAAGATTGGCAATTGACTCTAAATAATTCGAAGTGTGAAGTCGTCCACATGAGTACGAAAAGAAATCCGTTAAACTTTGTTTACAAGATAAATCAATCAAACGTGAAGGCCGTAAACTCCACAAAATATCTAGGAATCACTATTACTTCAGACTAAAACTGAAAAGAATACGTACATAATGTCGTAGGAAAGGCGAACCAGAGACTCCGTTTTGTTGGCAGAACCCTTAAAAGATGTAACAGGACTACTAAAGAGACTGCATACACTACGCTTGTCCGTCCATTTTTGGAGTATTGCTGCCCAGTGTGGGATCCTTATCAGGTATGTTTGACGGAGGACATCGAAAGAGTTCAAAGAAGGGCAGCTCGTTTCGTATTGTCACGATACAGGGGAAACAGCGTTACGGAAATGATACAGGATCTGGGGTGGGAATCATTACAACAACGGTGGTTATCGCTGTGGCGTGGGCTACTTATGAAACTACAATCACCAACATCCTCCTCCGAATGAGAAAATATGTTGTTGACTCCCACTTACATAGGTAGGAAAGATCATCAGCATAAAACACGACAAATCAGAACTCGAACGGAGAGATTCATTTGTTCTTTCTTCCCGCGTGCTGTTCGAGAATGGAATGGAAGATATATTGTATAAGATGGTTCGATAAAACCTCTGCCAGGCACTTAAATGTGATTTGCAGAGTATCCCATGTAGGTGTAGATACAGAAAATATTTTTCTGAAGTTCCAAAAAATCAATTTTCGTCAATAAAACCTACATGCTTTGTAGTGCGGAACTTTCGTCATCCGTATAGGACAGGATCTCGACGACGGTTCGACCAATAGAGGCGGGTGTCCCGCAAGGAAGTGTTCTTGGGCCCTTGCTACCACTACGTCATCAAAAGTATCCCAACACCTGGCTGAAAATGACTTAAAAATTTTTAGCGTCTTCCATCGCAGGGATACGTTCAGTCACGTGCTGCAATGGTTCTTTGTGAATGGCAGCCCATTCTTCGTGCATTGTTGCACTGACAAGGGGTATCGATGAAGCTCTGTGAGTGTTGGCACGAAGTCGGCGTTCCAAATACATGTTCAAATTTATATGTAGGGAACAGTCTAGAGTGCAACAATTAATTTTATTCGACTAGTTTCGGTCTTCTTTTAGACCATCTTCAAGAGTTTTAGCTTACTGCTCACTGTTGAGTGACCCACTGGAAGGTTCCCCGTTACCTGCTAGCTCCACAACATCGATGGAGCTAAAATTCCTGACGATAGTCTAAAAGAAGACCGGAACTAGTCGAATAAAATAAATTATTGTACTCTAGACTGTTTCTGTGTATAAATTTAAATAAGAGTGTTGTTGCCAAAAAATAAAATAAAATAAAATAATAAAATAAAAAGTGAAACAAAAATATTTCCAAAAATGTGACATGTTCAAATTATTGTAAATCTATGGACCTTTGGACCTTTGGTTATCATTCCCTGCGGTAACAAACTACTTGAACTAACTTAAATTAACCTAAGGACAAATACACACATCCATGCCCTAGGTAGGACTCGAGGCTCCGACGGCGATAAACTGCACACTCCGCAGCGAAGCGTCTTAGATCGTCGTGGCACTCCACCAACGCCGTTTCTAAACGTCCCAAAGGTGTTCTATAGGATTCAGGTCAGCACTCTGTGGAGGGCAGTCCTCTGTCACAGGCAGTGGATTATGAGCAGCTGCTCGATCGTCTTGAAAGATGCAATCGCCATCCCCGAATTGCTCTTCAACAGTGGGAAGCACGAAGGTGCTTAAAGCATAAATATAGTAATGTGCTGCGACAGAGTCACACTACAGAACAAGAGGTGGAAACCCCCTCGATGAAAACCACGACCATACCATAACAGCACCACCTCCGAATTTTACTGTTGGACTACACACCCTGGAAGATTACGTTCTCGGGCATTCGCCACACCCACACCCTGGCATCATATCGACACATTGTGTACAGTGATTCGACACTCCACACGTTTTCCTCTATTTAATCGTCCAATGTTTACGCCATTTACACCAGGCGAGGCGTCGTTTGGCAATGACCTGCGAGATATGTAGCTTGTGGACATCCGCTCGACCATGAAATCCATGTTTTCTCACCTACTGCTTAATTGTTATAGTACTTTTAGTGGATACTGATACGGTTTGGAATTCCTGTGTGATGGTCTGGATAGAGGCCTACCTATTACAAAGAGGCCTGCCTATTACAAACTATGGCCCTCTTCAATTGTCGGCGGTATCTGCCATTCAGTAGACGAGATCGATCTGTACGCTTTCATGCTATAAGTTTCCCTTCACGTTTCCGCTTCAGTACCACATCACATATACTGGTCTTGCCGATGTTACCGTGTGTGGACACAAGTGACACCCAATCACATGACCACGTTCGAGGTCCATGAGTTCCGCTGAGCGCCCCATTCTGCTCTCTCGCGATGTCTGATGACTACTGAGGTCACTTATATGGAGTACCTGGCAGTAGCTAGCAGCAAAATACACCTAATATGATAAACATATGTTTTGGGTGGGGTGTCCGGATACTATTTATCACATACAATTTACACGGCAGACTTCCCGACGTCCCCAGAGTCCTCAAGGCTATGTATGCAGATCATACATCCCTAAATACACGAATTCGATGGCCTGAGGAAGCTCACAAAAGATACGTAATAAAATTCCTGTGGCGACATAGAACGATGGGCTAGAGATTGGACGGTGAAGATCAACTCAGTGAAGACTCAGGAAATGGTCATAACCTTGAAATGGGATCAACCCATCAATAATGTACATCTCTACTGACACCCAACTAGAATGGACAAATTCGATCACATACATGGTTGCGACCATTAACAGAAAGCTCACCTGGAAGGAGCACATTACCGAAGTTCATAAACAAACGGTGCAGCGAGCAGGAATTGTATAACCTCTGATCAACGAAAAATCGAAACTGTCTGTCTCCAGCGGATTGCATCTCTACCGCACCTCCATTCGACCAAATATTGAGTATGGATGTTAAGCCTGGGGAAACGCGGCACCGAGTCACATCAAGAGATTACAGGAGCTCCAAAACCAGTATTTCACCAAAAAAATGTTCAAATGTTTGTTAAGCTTATGGGACTTAACTACGGGGTCACCAGTCCCTAAACTTACAAACTACTTATCAACTACATTACACTAAGGACGGCACAAATATCCATGCCCGAGGGGGGATTCGAACCCCTGACCGTAGTGGCCGTGCAGACCGTGACTGGAGCGCCTCAGTCCCCTCGTCCACCACGGCCGGCAGTATTTCACCTTCCGCGAACATTTCCACTTCGTTATCCACATGAAGCGGCGGAGGAGTCACTCGTCCAAGAATTATTCCGTGTTGCAGAGATATTGTAGTAAATGACACATGGTAAACATTACTTTTTGTTCGTATTGGGACCACCCCCAAAATCACTACATCCCTCAATACAGCTTGTTCTCTTTGGGTCGGGAGTTTTGATTCCTGTTGTATTTGCACAACTCAAATTTCATATACAATTTAGTCGTACAAATTGTTCTGGCCGATATCTCAGAACATTTATGCGTAGGTGACGAAATGAGTATTGCCACTTCTAGAACAAAGATCTATTTATTAGTCAAATACTATTTACAGTGAGTTGAATAAGAACTTAACTTTAATATGTCCTTTAGGTGTGGGGCGCGAGGTGATGGCCAATCGGGGCTTGCTAGCTAATACTTGGTGCGAGCCTCTAAACACCATCTGGCAATGTCTGTACTGTTTGCTCGCGTGGACGTCACTGTACTGAGCGAGCTCTGAGCCGCCTCTCTCCGGGCTCGCGCTAGGTGGCGCTAGGGAACGCTCGGTTGGCGCTAGAGCTATCGCTGCGATCGATTGTGTCGTAGTATCTAGCAGTTATACTATACAAATTCAAATAACAAATATACGTCATCATGGAGTAAAATTTTCAAGAATCAAATGAAAGGTAAGCTAAATACCTACTGGAGTTAATAAAATGAAATTTGTCTCCTATCACGGCACAACAGCCTTGTGAAACGGTGCAAGATATATTAGATTTTCTAAGGTCTAGTTTAGGAGTCACATAGAAATATTAGAAGTTCATCAAAAGAGGACCCGAAGTCCATGTAATGCCAGAATTAGTCAACGGAAAACCGACCAAAGATTCAAAGTCCAGAGAACGTCCAGACGTGTAGTGAGGATGGTCTTCGATCAGAGGTGACTTCTGGTAGTTGGCTGGCACACCAGTCGAACTGTCACTGCGTCCGTTAGGCTGAGATAACGCCTTGTCGTATTAGTTTGTACGTCATGTTGTTTAATTAGTTAAAAGACAAACTATAATCTCTGACTCCTTTAAATGTAATACTCACCTACTAACATAAAAAAATATTATTTGCGTTTGTATTTCGCTAAATGTCTGTCTTATGAAAATCATCGGACTTCCCTCTTAAAAGTTCTTGCACGTCGCAGAAATTCACTTTATGATATCTCTCCTACAACCTTAAGCCAGTTAATTATTTCAAACTATGCCATTTTGTGTTACATTCGCCATATTTTATCGACTCGAGCTAATATAAACATTTTTATCTTGTATTCATAACATCGTTATTCACTTGTTGTCACGAAATATGACCTCAAATAAATAATAAGAGCGACCGTTAGCAGTAGATCGGAAATGTATCTAAAAATATTTGTTGAGCATGAAAATGTGTACTACTTTCCAGGTAGATATCAATCAGCTTTGCGCTTTAGAACACACAAATATCTCATGCATTAATATTATTCTCTACACACATCAAATTAATTCTCACTTTTCACTTTTTACTTATAACACCGACATTGTCTTCATCTGACATGTAATAATAGACACGTAATCGTAATAAAGACTCGATACAGATTAACTTCAATTGACTAAACATTTACAATTCTTTTTTATTATTTACAATGACAACTTTTGTTTTTAATTGAAGCCTCTAACCCGGAGTATGTTTTCCTCCATCTTCTGGTCAGCGAAGTTTTTCGGATAACATCAGGTAGTGGCCACCAACAAATATCTCTCACGCTGGCAAGGATGAAGAGACGACGCCCCGAGTCAGTCGTAGTAAACACGAGATAGAAAAGAAACTTCTCAATATATAAGCATAAATTAGAAATTTGTTAATTATTTCAATAAAATATACGCATAATTAACAACTGTTACCTCCGAAACTGAGCTGACAGGTGTTGTGAGCGGTAGTGAATCTTCTCCCACTACATTGGTAGCGTCCACGGATATAAGTTGGCTTCAGCCAATTTGGTGCGAGGGAAGTGATACTTCCTGCTGTGCTGTCCTTCAGCGCTTTCTGTTTGCTTCTAGCTCAACCTGCAAGTATTAGTGCACTTAATTTGTTATGTTGTTCTTGTTGTCATCCATAACTTACCGGAAAATAGCTATTGTCCTCTAGGCTTCGTAGATGAATGGGTGCTGATTGAAGGACGCCTTCGGTATAGGCTGCCGGGAACGCTTATCGGTAAAGCGGTTTGCGGGTCCTTAGGCGGCAGTAATGGAGCAAGAAAAACATGTGTCATAGACGTTTCCCAACGCCTTTTTCAGCCAGTTTTTCAATTTTCACGTCGTCATCGTCATCGTCGTTGTAATTTTTTTTTCCTTTTTTTCTCTACGTTATTTCAGTAATCCGATGTCATTAGGTACGAGACCGGGGTTATGAGACCAAAAGAAGTCAACAAGTCCAGTGTTCAATTATCCATTTGTGAAGTTGGCATCCAGATGTGTATTTCAAATATGTATTAAATTTTAAATGTATGTAGGTTCAGTCATAGCTTTTACCATAACTGATGCATATAGTAGTTTTGTTTGGTTTGTTTATGTGAATGTATGTAATTTATTATCTGTGTATCTGGGTAATGTCCGATAGGGAAGTAGGAAACATCTTTGATGTGTATGGTATATGGTCTTTGCAGCAACACAGAGGGAGCAGTAGTAGTAGCTGTGGAGTCGAAGAGGGGAGTCGAGCTCTGTCGTTTGAACGGTTCGAACGCTAGCAAGTGCGCGGGAGCTTGCAATGCCACGCCCTTAGCACTTACCAGGCCTTGTTGGCGAAGTTCCATAATTAGCGCATATGTTTCCAATATGAGCGGGGGCACACGGCAGTTCATTTGAATACGTCAAGATTTCGCCCTCAAATTGATCATTGGATTGTGTCTGTATTGTGACCTGCAGCATTGTCGGAGTCGGCGCATCCTGCTCTTCAACAACGAGGACGCAACGTAAGATCGCTCCAATAATTTCCGACCCCACAGAGTTTAGACATTTTGTAAGGCATTACCCAGTTTTTGTGCTTGAGAAACTATTTTTCTTAATAATAACCAAAATTTTAAAGACCTTCTAACAGGTCATTGTCCAAATACATTTTTACCATCTAGGATCCTGTCCTTTCCAGAAGCTTCCCGAGTGTCGTTGAAAAGTGAAAAGAATATTAAATTCATTGCCAAACTACCAAATTTAAGTAATTAAAGTTTGAATTTTAAAGTAATTTCAACATATTACAATTTTGAACATAAAGAATTGCTTTCTTTAAAACAAAGTTGGCACAATTAAGTAACTAAACAAAATTATATATGAATTCTCAATTAATTGGTTCATTACTATTTAATATTTAATTGGTGTAAAATTTATGTGTAAATTTGATTTGCTGTGTTGGTTCGTATTTCGGCGTTGTCCATCTGTTATCTAGTTGCAAGTCATTTTGAGTTATTTAAACCTGGTAATCTTAACATTAATTATTCTGCCAACCGAGTGTTTTCCTGCCTACTGTGTAATTCTCATGCAGGTTAGTGTTAGTGAAGGGACGTTGATAATTGAGTGCAACATTGGTCTCCGATCCAACACTGTTTCTGAAGTAATCCAGTTTAATCAAATTATAATTACGTGGTTTATATTCTTTCTTGTTATAAACTGATAAAACCAAATCATCATTTTTAGTAAAAGTTATTCATTTGCAAAACTGTTTGCCTGCCTTTTGTTGTGCAACACTAACGTGTGTGATTAGTCATTCATAATTATTGTGGTTAATTGCAACACACTCTGAGTGCCCCATTGGGCTGGCGACTGGGTTAATTTATTAATGTTTTTTACTGTTTCATTGTTTGTAACTTCCTATAATTAGCAATACATACGTTTGTGAGTGACATTGTTCCATAATTAAATCAGTTCAATTAGTAATTAGTAGAGTAGGAGGAACGGGCTATCTGGTATGGTAGTTCGTTGTGGCAGCATTCCCTCACTAGTTGGTTTTGTTTGCACAATACTTTTTTCGGTAAAGATAGCCTTGTCCAACTTTATTTTGTAGTCAACACACGAGTCAATTTTTAACATTAATCTGTCACGGCGTTAATCAACCGGTTAGTGAGGGGAGTGTTACACGTTCAAAAATGTTTGTTAAGCTTAAGGGACTTAAATGCGGGATCATCAGTCCCTAAACTTACAAACTACTTATGAATTACCTAATACTAAAAGCGAAACAAACATCCATGCCCGATGGGGAATTCGAACCCCCGAAAGGGAACGGGCTCGCTCACTCGCTCATCGTAGCATTTAATCAAAATCGAATCAGTGGAAGAAAAGATATCGTAATTTGTAGTTTCTTATGTATGCTATGCTTGAATTGCAGCGTAGTATAGCAAAGATCCGATAGAGGCGCTTTTACATAGTATGCCAAATAACTAATAGATGCCGGCCGCGGTGGCAGAGGGGACTGAGGCGCTCCAGTCACGGTCTGCACGGCCACTGCGGTCAGGGGTTCGAATCCCCCCTCGGGCATGGATATTTGTGCCGTCCTAAGTCTTAGCTAGTTCATAAGTAGTTTGTAAGCTTAGGGACTGATGACCCCGTAGTTAAGTCCCATAAGTTATACAAACATTTGAACATTTTTTAACTAATAGATGGCGATGCTGCGTTTTTAATTCTCATTAATAACAAAGGTTTAATACACTGAAACAACGGCTAAGATTTTCCTTACGGGTAGAAGTTGTACCTGAAAATCATAAGAAGTTAATAATTTGTTCCTTTTACCGGCCTCCCGACTCTGACGATACAGTAGCAGAAAGGTTCAAAGAAAACCTGTGTCTAATTGCAAACACGTATCCGACTCACACAATAACAGTAATCGGAGATTTTAATTTACCTTAATCTGTTGGCGAAATTATATTTTCAAATCTGGAGGAACGCATAAAACATCGTGCGAAATTGTACTCAACGTATTCTCTGAGAATTACTTCGAACAATTAGATCATGAGCCAACTAGAATTGTAAATGAATGACAAAAAACACTTGTCTCTTAGCAACAAATAATCCTGAGCTCATAATCAGTATCAAAACGGATGCAGGTATTAGCGAACATAGAACTGCTGTAGCGTGATTGAATATCGAAAGTTCCAAAGTTACCAAAAATAGACGAAAAGTATATGTTTTCAGGAAAGCAGATAGAAATGCAATACATTGCTTCTTGAAAGACAGTATCCACTCGTTCCTAATACTAAACGTATGTGTAGACCAGATGTTGCTCAAATTCAAAGAAATGGTATCGACAGCAATTGACAGTTTTATACCAAATAAATTAATAAAAGAACGAAGTGATCCCCATTCGTACACAAACCAGGTCAGGACACTGTTGCAAAAGCAACGGAAAAGGCATGCTAAATTTAAACGAACACAAAATCCCCGAGATCCGCGATCCTACATTGAACCGCGAAATTTAGGGAGGATTTCAATACGAAATGCCTAAAATACTTTTCACGACGAAACTCTTCTCGAAATTTGACTAAACGCCCTAAGAGGTTTTGGTAATATGTTAAATATACTAGGGGCAAACCACAAACAATACCCTCTCTAACGTGATAGTAATGGCGATCCTGCCGATGATAGGGCTACAAAAGCAGAGTTATTGAACACATCATTTAGAAATCCATTCACCAAAGAAGACGAAACCAATATTCCATATTTCAAATTACAATCAGAGGCCATAATTAACGTTGAAGTAGATATCCTCTGAGTAGTGAAGCAACTTAAATCACTTAACAAGAACAAGTCTTATGATTCGGACTGTGTACCCATTAGATTTCTGATTATGCTGAAGTGATAGCTCCTCACTTAACAGCCAATACAGCCGCTCTTTCAAAGATCGATCTGTACCAAAAGATTGGAAAGTTGCACAGGTCTCATCAATATTCAAGAAAGGCCGTAGGAGTAACCCACCAAACTACAGGCCTATTTCATTGACGTCAATTTGAGCAGGATTTTGGAACATATGCTGTATTCAAATGTTATGAATCATCTCGAACAGAATGATCTATTGACCCAAGGTCAACACGGTTTTAGAAAATATCGTGCATGCGAAACACAACTAGCTCTTTACTCACACGAAGTGATGAGTGCTATCGACAAGGGTTCTCAAATTGATTCCGTATTTCTTGATTTCCAGAAGGCTTTTAATACCGTATCTCACTAACGGCTTTTAATAGAATTGCATGGTTATGGTATATCGCCCGAAATTTGTGACTGGATAGGGGCTTTCCTCTCAGAGAGGACACAGTCTGTACTAATCGAAGGTAAATGCTTCGACTAAAACAGGTGGTATCCGGCATTCCACAGGATAGTGTCATTGGTCCTCTGCTGTTCCTTATTTACATAAACGACTTGGAAAAAATTTTAAGTAACTTTCTTAGGTTGTTTGCAGATGACGCCGTCATTTATCGACTAGTAAAATCATCTGAAGATCAAAACAAACTGCATAACGATCTAAATAAGATATTACAATGGTGTAAAAATTGGCAACTGATTCTATATAATGCGAAGTCTGAAGTCTTCCACATGAGTACGAAACGAAATACGTTATCGTTGTTTACAAGATAAATCAATCAAACCTGAAGGCCGAAAACTGCACAAAATATCTAGGACTTACTATTACTTCAGACTTAAACTTGAAAGAACACGTATATAATGTCGTGGGAAATGCTAACCAGAGACTGAGTCTTATTGGCAAAACCCTTAAAAGATGCAACAGAATTACTAAAGAGACTGCATACACTACGCTTGTCCGTCCTTTTTTGGAGTATTGCTGCCCAGTGTGGGATCCTTATCAGGTGGGTTTGACGGAGGACATCGAAAGAGTTCAAAGAAGGGCAGCTCGTTTTGTATTGTCACGATACAGAGGAGACAGCGTCACGGAAATGATACAGGGTCTGGGATGGGAATCATTACAACAACGGCGCTTATCGCTGCGGCGTGGGCTACTTATGAAACTACAATCACCAACGTCCTCCTCCGAATGCGAAAATATATTGTTGACTCAGACCTACATAGGTAGAAATGATCATCAGAATAAAATACGAGAAAACAGAGCTTGAACGGACAGATTCAGGTGTTCTTTCTTCCCGCGCGCTATTCGAGAGTGGAATGGGAGATGAATAGTATAACGGTGATTCGATGCACCCTCTGCCAGGCATTTAAATGTGACTTGCAGAGTATCCCATGCAGATGTAGATAAACGGCAGCGGTGTACTGTACTGATGTTGGCACCGGCCGTTGAATTCTTTTTGAAAAATCACTCACGTCCAATGAGGAAAATAATTTTTTGTCTTGATAAAGAAATAAATAATTAATGTTGTTCCGATAAGTAAATTAACGATCCCTCTTAAACGAATATTTCGTTGCCAACGTTAACATACTGAGCCGCTGCCACTGCAAGTAAAACTTAACCCAGAGAGGACACAAAAATAATTTTTTTACTAGCTGTATCTCGCCTGCCTTTCAATACCATGGAAATTAAAAAAAAAGTGCTTCTTTCCACGGGAACAATTTGAATTTAAAACACAACGACGTTCATTAGCGTCTATCGATGTTTTCATTTACTGAGCATTTATGTAGTTTCCTTTCGGATTTCTGGCTTACGTATTACATTTTGAGTTCATTCTGTTTAGGAATGCCTAGAAAAAGGTGTAGTACAATACAAAACAAATAAAGATCCTGAAACTTCCTGGCAGAGTCCCGGTTCCGGCACACAATTTTAATCTGCCAGGAAGTTTCATATCAGCGCACACTCCGCTGCAGAGTGAAAGTTTCATTCTTGAAATAGAGATCCTGTTAGTTATGTAGTACACCAAAGAACTAATAGTTGGCGCTGCTGCATTTTTATTTTGTTTATTTTTTATTTCTTTTCGATGGTTATGTCATAGAACAGCAAGGAACCACTAAAGGTGCTGTTGGTTTTGTAGTGCTGCAAAGAAACAATACATTATCGTTTTGTGCGTATTCCGTCGGTAACAGAAGTATTTTGAATTAAGAGCCTGTCATCTTCCATATATTTTTTGTATATTTCTATAAAGTTTTACTTTATTAAATATCGCTAGATTATCATTTTGTTAAAACTTGAACCCCACTCTTTTCGGGGCTTGAGGAATAGTATTTTTATTTCAGTGTTAAAATATTAGTTAATATTGCTGGGTTTTTCTTATTTTGTTATATTAATAATTTATTATTACATTAATTAATGTGGCATAAGTACGCCTTCACCGCTAAGCCACTGTCCCTGTGTGAATGTGCAGTTGTTTTACCTTTAAGAGTGTACGAGAATCTATGGCTGTTTGAATGTGGGGAGTGATAGCTCACTTTGCATCGTTCTCTCTGGCTCAGAGTCGATAGCTGCTCAGGTTACCAAAGAGGTTTCTACACCCTTTGGTTGCGAGCTAGTTACCGATCCTGCCCCTCCAGCGCGAATCTCGCTGTCCGTCTCCACTACCGCTGTTTTCTTGGATTTTCCGGCTTCCGGTGGCTTCCCGCGTCCGGTAGCAGTTTCCCGTGTCATGACCACTGGATCTTCATTCTGTACTGGTCGTCTGGCGAGGTAAGGATCGTTCTTCTCTGGTACCCTCGAGATGGCAGCATTTCATTGTCTAGCATGTTTAATTTAGATTCGTGAACTTAAAATCGATTTTTTGGAATATTTTCTCCGATCGTGTGCGGAAATGTGTTCTCGTTTTTCAATTCAGTGATTTCCAATAGATAAACGTGGTGTGTGTGATTCTAGTAGCAGTTTGATAATGGCCTGATGTGTTAAAACATTTTGTGATCATGTGGCGGTGTATGAACTCTATGTAAATACTTTCTAGTTTTGTGGGGCCCGATTTCTAATAGGTGATTTGTTCATTTTTGTGCAGTGCTTGTAAAAAATCTTCTCACGTGGTTGGTTCATAAAACAAAGCCTTCAGCTTCCACTCTTGTTTGTTCCATGCCCATCAGGCAGGCAACTATGCGGGTAACCTTCTGATTTCCACTTATATTTCGCGATTTTCCTCCCCGCCGATTTCAACTTTGCTGTTTCTACTCGGACTTGTAGTACGAACTCTGTTTTCTCAGTAATTCTCTCTGAGCCTCGTACAACCTTCTTCAATAGCTTCCTTATGTAATTCTAAACATTTCTATGGGTTGCATGCTGTAATTGTTAATTTTATTTTTCCGACTTTGTAATTATTTCACTTTTACGCCTTTTTTTTTTTTTTTTTTTTTTTTTTTTTTTTTTGAGACTGGACTTCATCCGTCTCTGTAAGCGCTCCCTACCGCGTGTAGCTGCATTTCTTTCGCTTCTTCATATAATTCTAAACATTTCTATGGGTCGCATGCCGTAATTCTTGTTTTTATTCTTCCGACTTTGTAATTATTTTATTTTTGTGTTTTTTCTGAGACTGTACCTCATCCGTCTCTGTAATCGCCCCCTATCACGTGTAGCTGTATTTCATTCGCTTCCTTATATAATTCTAAGCATTTCTATGGGTTTCATGCTGTAGTTCATTTTCTTTATTTTTCGGAATCTGAATTTATTTAATTTTATCGGTTTTCGGAACCACGTGGGTCCGAGTTCCGACTTCCGGGGTTTGCAGCTAGTCGCCTGAATTCACGCCACTTCTCATATAAAACCAGTACCTAGATCGATTCCGAACAGACTACAACTTAAGAATCCACCGTGATTTGTATATTGAATCTGATTTTCAGCCACTTCACCTTCAGTGGAGTGCATTAATATAACGTAGCCGTCTGTCGCCGTTAGTGTGTTTGCTCGCGGTCCGATTCAGATGTAATTTAACTTGGCTATACACACGCACCATCTCCAAATAGGCACGACAGACCAGAGCCAGTTTCAGAGTGTTTTTGTATATTGTGTTTTGTGCTACTCCAACGAATTGCTGAATTTCGCCTACGATAGGGGCGCCAGCTTCCACTTCGTCTCAGCACGCTGGTTTTGGTGAGTTTCGCTGTGGGATTGCGTATGTGTGAGAGAATGAGTGTTGTTTCTGAATCCTTCCCCCCAGTAGCGTTAAATCATGTATAATTTAGGCTGGGTACTGTCCACATTAATCCATGTAGGAGATGCATTTTGATTTTGTTAACGAAATTGGTTCCCCATTTTGCTTGTTTTCTATCTGAATAAACTAGTTTATGTTCAGCATAATCCGTAAGTTGATTATAAATTGTAGTTCTTTTTCAATATTGTTCTTCGCAAGTGCTGAGAACAAACTCATATGCAAATTTTCTTAAGTGTAATTTCCGTTGCGGCATAAATGTTTTCTTAGCCACCTTCCTAAGATAACTTTAATTGTTTTGGCTTGCTTATTAATGTCTGTATGTAATAACGTCTATGTATATTCTATGTATATTGGCCACTGTAGTATTAACTTCCTTTTATTGAAGTAATTTGCAACGATTAAGTTCTCAGTTTGGGCCAGGGAACAAGTATTTATAGCAGGGAGTAACCGGTAATTCACACGGACCTTATTTGCTAAGTTTAGTGATAGTACAAGGCTCTTGTTTCGTACAATGGTCGACTTTTAAGCCTCAATCTTAGCTCTGCAAATACAAACTAACGTTGAACTGCGAATTTCTGATTACACCGTGTATATTCACAGCTGAAGAACATTTCTTTACTTCTTTTGACAGGGAACATTTGAATTTGAAACATAACAACATTCTTTCGCGTCTATCGATGCTCTAATTTACATAAGAATTCTTTGCAAGAAATCGAATTTATATAGTTCCCTTTCTGATTTCGGTGTATCCTCATTAAATTTTGACTGCGTTCTGTTCAGGAATGCCTCGAAAACCCCTTAATGAAGGAAAGTACAAAGTGAGGCGACGTTAGTTACATAGTACACCAAATAACTAATTATGGCGTTGTTGCTTTTTATTTTTATTTTTTACTTTATTTTATTTTATATAATTTTTTTTTTCATTCTCATAAAATGGTATTGGTGGGATCAGGAGGGCAATACGGAACGCCGTGCCGGATCCCTACGGCATTGTATCACTAGTAGTCGAGATGAGAAGCACCTTATCCGCACGCCTGTAACTGATCGTGCAGCCACGTTTCGATACCTGAGTAAACAGATGGGAACTTTTGCAAGACAGCAACCATCTGCACTTACGTATGCAGCAGTATGGACAATCAACTCGAAAATCATGTGTTACGACCGATGGCTCTACCCTTAATTCGATCTCTGCGAAACCCAACATTTCAGCAGGATAATGCACGACCGCATGTTGCAGGTCCTGTACGGGCCTTTCTGGATACGGAAAGTTTTCGACTGCTGCCCTGGCCAGCACATTCTCCAGATCTCTCAGCAATTGAAAACGTCTGGTCAATGCTGGCCGAGCAAGTGGCCCATCACAATACGCCAGTCACTCCTCTAGCTGAACTGTGGTAACGTGTTGAAGCTGCATGGGTATCTGTACCTATACACGCCAACCAAGATCTGTTTGACTCAATGCTCAGGCGTATCAAGGCCGTTATTACAGCCAGAGGTGGTTGTCCTGGGTACTGATTTCTCAGGATCTATGCTCGCAAATTGCGTGAAAATGTAATCACATATCAGTGCTAGTATATTTGTCCAATTAATACCCGTTTATCATCTACATCTCTTCTTGGTGTAGCAGTTTTAAAGGCCAGTAGTGTAGAAGTGAACAGAGAGTTTTTGAACACACTTTTGGAATTTACGCACAGACAATAACTTCCCAAGATAATTGTACAGAGTAGCCAACTAGCGACTGCTCAAGGAGAGGTTAGTCAAAACACTGCCATAGCCAGCTGTTCTCCAGCGCTAGCTAGCTCGAAAATAACGAAAATTCCCTCCAAAGCTACCTGCTTGCAAATCACCTACGTGATTTCAAAAAGGAGCCTTTCGGTGACGGAGGGCGCTCCCTCCACGTCATACGCAGAGTGCTACAAGACAGCGGCGCTAAACGGCATAGCACAGCCTGCAAAACGATCCCTTCAGGGTCAGGTCGTTCACTTGTTTCGCTAACGTTTTGGCGAGGCGCCCATGTTTATTGTAAGCACTTTCCACTCGCGCCACCGAGGCCGTTGGCGTGGATCGGCTGTTGTACGAATGCCGGGCGACCCCTCGCAGGCATTTCCCGGAAGGACGCCCACAGCCAGAGCGGATTCGCAGAACGCTTACATCCCCGTCAACACGCTCACTCACGGCCAAGCCGAGCGAATATTCCCTTAAATGATATCCCGGCTAAATTGCCGCTCGTCAGAAACGATCACAGTTTAATTACTTCAGGTACAGGGAGCGGTAGGGAAAGGGTGAGTGCTCACTAGGAATAGGTAGGCACCTCACAACGACTCTGTGCTAACGAGTGCACCTTAATAGATAATTTGCTGCTGCTTATTTTCTGAGATTATTAATACATCCATGTAAACTCTATTCCAGTGAACCCCACAGGAAAATTAGTCGCAGAAATCAAATCGGGTGAATGCACGGGCCACGCTTGGGGACTTTCTAGTCCAATCCATCGTCCCAGATAGTTCGTTTCAAAACTTGTAGTTATATTCGTGAATAATTCGCTGGGCATCCACCGTCTTGAAACCACATGTCCATTCTTGTTTAAAGTGGAACATCATCCATTAGTATGCGTCAAACGTTAAGTAAAACGTCACTTTATCCCTTCCAGGCCATGAACGCACAATTGTACGCTTACGGTTTTGCTCGTTTTATTTCTTTGTGATTCACGCTAAGAAGTTCGCGCCTGCATCACACAGTCGTGGATGGACTGTGGTAACGTGCGCAACTTGTTTTACTTCCATGTTTCTACACTGCGTGGTACCACCAGTCGGCACGCTTCAAATGCACTTACAACGACGGCAACAAAGACCTGTCGACAAGGTGTTGATATCCTTGTTTTGGCCTGTTAAGCTATCATATCTGACAGCCAGTTGATTTTATATGGAACGTGTTATCATCACAAGACCAATCGCCATTACTTTATATTTCTGATCTGAGCGCAATTAGTGCTGTTTAGTAGTTATTCGCTGTGAGATTTCGTTACTAACTGAAAGAACACTAACCCTTCTTTGGTACAAAAAGTTGAGAAACATTCACAAATAAATATATTTTAAGAACATGTAAAATTTAGGTTCCATTATGTCAATTATGGTGCTTGGACTAGTGATGCATAACACCGTCAATATGATCCTGTGATGTTATTACGTAGTTTCTTTCAAATGCATTTTACTGTAAGATTTTACATATCATAAAAATTTTGTAGTGTAGGCCGAAAACAGACAATTGCATGGATACTAAGTTCCGGTTTTTTTTATGTATGTGTGTATTTTGTATCTTAAACGTACTTGTCAATATTAATGTCACGTCACCTTTGGGTCTGAAATGGATAAATTTAACTAGTCAGATTACCCTCTATGAAGTATGGATCAGTCACCTTAGTACCTACAAAACCGCACCAAACGTTGTACTTCATGGGAATTGATGTTCAACTTGCCTTAACCAATTGGGATCAACCACTAGCCAGTAATGCATATTATGTCGATCCACTTCACCACGCTTCCTAAAATTAGATTCATCAGAGGAATGTACTCGTGAAATGAAATAATCATTGAAGTTGTTCATGTATCAAGTTGCAAAATTTCAAGCGATTCTGAAAACCGTCAGCATGTAGCTGTAGATGCAGCGATAACTGAAATGGATGCCGTTTGTATTCATAAAGTACGGGCAGAAACTTCTCTGAGAAATTCCTGAACTTCGGGCCATTTGCCATGATATAATGTGAGGATTTTCTGCAGCTGCACCTAAGACAAATACTGTGTTATTTACATTTGGCATAGGCCGCGGTTGGACACTTCCTCTAGTATTAACACTTCCAGTTTCAGCTAACAGTTAGAAAGTATGGCGAAAAGTCGTTTTAGAAGGAAGATTCCTATCAGGATACAGATTAGCGTACCTTTTACGAGCTTCTTCAACATTTGTATGAACCTCAAAGTACGAGAAATTGATATCTGCTCTCTATAACATCGTTACTATCATGGAACAATTGTGTATATATGTGTACAGTCTGAATCATTGAAGTAAATTCAATAGTCTGACCACGGACTGTGTACCCTTCGATTTTTGGAGGTGTCATATGATAAAGTTATCATTTTAATTTCCTAATCTGATGCGTATGTGTCTGAAATATTACCGTTTTTCAACAATTTTAAACTCATTTCCGTTTTATCGATTACAACATCATCTATAATCAAACGAAAAAAAATATTTCATACAAAAGATACATATTTTTCCCGGAGAATAAAATCAGCAAAAATCACGGGGATCCTATTTAACATTTCAAAGTGACCACGAGTGTGGTGCAAGGGGTTCGAGCTATACGTCAATGGATGCTCCTATTGGAGGTGAACAACTTCTACTGCAACATGTTCTAATCCATTTTGTATTATTTTCAAACGTTCTGAAAAACTGTTTAAAGTGCCTCACCCTGTCTATGGTGATGGTCTTTGATACAAATGTTCAAATGTTTGTGAAGTTATGGGACCTAACAGCAGTGGTCATCGGTCCCTAAACTTACGAAATACTTAAAATAACTTATTATAAGAACAACACAAACACCCGTGACTCGAAACTCAGCGGTGAAACGTCCGCGCTCACCGTAGCAGGGAGGCTCAGTGCGCACGGCTATTCCGCCGCGGCTGTTTGATTCATATACAAAAGAATATGACTGTACTGCAACAGTGTAACGTTCTTATTGTGTTATTTAGATTGGAAACTTTAGAATATAAGGATATGTAGTGAATGTGATATTACCGAACTTCAAATCGCCGACACAAAGCTCATCCTCAAATTTTTTAATTACTTACTGTTAGCAAATGATTATTTCTATGTAATGTTTTAGTCTCGGAATATCACGATACAGTATCTATACTCAGAGAGTAGATTTATCAGAATTCTGGCAGTAAATTTTATCAGAATTCTGGCAGTAAATTTTATCAGAATTCTGGCAGTAAATTTTATCAAACGCTCTTTTTTCTGCAAAGACGAGTAGCTGGACTAGTTACATGAATATGACCCTGTTGTGTTGCTCGGTATCGAGGAAGTCAATGTGCGGGCAGAAACCATGGAAGCGTTGAAAAACGGACCAAGAGGAATTAAGACAACTTTTAACTTCTGAGAGAGTGTGAGGGTTCCCTATAAAAGATTTCCAGCAAATATAGTTTATATAAGGAAATGTCATTTGTGAACCAAAAACTATCCCTTAATCCAGATACGGATAAAGAATGTAATGAAATAGAATTTGCTAATAAGTATGATTGGACGGTCGACCAAGACGAAGCTCTCAAACAGTTAAAGAAGCTAAACGTGTACTCCTACAATGCAGTCAAATGTCAAAGAATAGCGTCGAAATGTAAGTATTTGATGAGCAGTATGTATTGTCGAGTATTAGCAAACGAGCAAAAATAGTACCTTTCTTGCCGCATGGGAATGCACATTCGGAATGGGCTATTCCATGCTGACAGTCATTAAAATTACAAGACTAAAGAGCATAAGCCCCAAAATATTAAGTGTCCTGTTAATGGAGTGACTATACCTGATTTTTTTCTAAAAATTAAATGAATCTTGTACAACTTACGGACCGGAAATCGTTGTGGTATTGCAATTTATAATATACTTATTAATTTAATTGCCGTGCATTGATTTTTGTGTGAAAAGAGTCAAATATTTTTTATAGCAGAATTACTGGTGCTATCAACGTGACTGCAGGTTCACAGCTGTAATGCAGTGTTGTTTACAATCTGTGAAATTTTCATGAAAGTTTCTCTGATAGTCTCTAAGATAACTGGGAGAATATTTCAGAATTTAGTTTCGAGAAAATAAGATATTAAAGTTTTACAGCATGTTTCTTCTAGGAAAAACTTACAAATTTGTCCCCAAGAAGTGGTTATAAGCAGCCTGCACCATAATCAAGAAACCTCATTATCTTTGGGTTCATTTGCGTGTTTCCTTTTCTTGCTTCATGACTCTTTAGACATCAGAGAAGCAGCAAAATCTGACTTGGCAATACGTAAGTCATAAAGTTCTCTTAGAATAGTTAAAGTATTCTTTCTGGGTGATAGTCCTAACGATTATAAAACTTTTAGTCTGGCAATGTTTCCATTGTTCCACGTTATCACATCATTGACACTCCTAGTTGTAAAGTTCTGTAACCAACGAACTCATTTTTTGGGATGCGAGTCCCCACGATGTTGTTAAAGGCCTTTGAGTTTTTTTATGTGAGTACTCCCTCAGTAGATTTTGGTGGGCAAGGTCTCTGTAGATTAGTGTGTTTTGATCCATAGTTAATTCAGGGAGACAGTGCTTGTGTGTGAATGTGTTACCGGCTGCCAGTGCATTCCTAAACTTGCACCACGTATCAGAGGATGGCAGACATAGAAAATGTTTTGGCTTCACGTCATTCGATATACGGTGAAAGAAAGTGGCCCACACTGTCTTCTTCAATTCATCCAGATCTCCAGAATTCTTCCTAAATGACATTCCCATAATATTCCTGAAACTCAATGATAATCTCATCTGTCAACCTATATGTTATAGTCCTTTGTTTACAAGCGCTCCTGCAGACATTTGACTATCGAAATGCGCTCTAGCAGGTTAATCAACAAACGAACCGAACATTTCTGAACACAACTAAAAAAATAAGTATCTAACTGTAAAAGTGCCGGAGGTATAATCCGTTTTACGAAATGGGGCGTATATTATTACAGAGTGACAGATGTCATAAAATTAAAAAAAAAGTACTGTTATAACTAGTTGACAGTAAAGAAAGAAATCGAAATGACATATTTTACGGCCCACTTTAGATACGTAGTTTTATAATTGCTTGCAAACATTTAGGACAAAAATAATAACAAATTATAGTGACATGATTACGACTCTAGTATAGTGATAATATCTATGCACCCAACACGTAACCCTTATAGGAAAGAAGGAGAAAAATTTTGGTAACGGCGGGTTCCGAACCATTGACCATGTACTTTACAATCCAACGTGCTGCCCATGCACTACGGCGAACAGTTACGAAATTTGTTCTTTATTTTCCTACTGTTGATGCCAATAAGGCATTTACAGATACTAGATTATCATTTATCGTACGAAGAACGACGTGTTTTTTGTTAATTCTTCGGTGCGCCGTTGCTTTGAAAATAACAACGTGTAAGTTACAATAAGAAAATCATCAAATACGCAACGCAAGATGACATATGTCAGAGAGAGCTCTGGGCGTGGAATGTCATGTGACATCTGCTAACGCATCAATTTTTGCAAATATCTCTCAAACAATACGAGATATGAAAAAAACATAAGAGAGCAAAGTTGTAGAGAATTTTCTGCTCTACAAATTCGATTATTCAAGCGGTTTATTTGGAATTAAAATTATATTAGAAACGGCTTTTTTTGTGATACTGACGTAGTTTTTGTCCGAAATATTTGGAAAAGCCAGGTTCTGGTCTCTGGAGGTCAACAATTATATGTGTAAAATTTGGTGCCGATCCATTGAACGGTTCGACATGTAAAGTGGTAACGATACGAGATATGGAAAAATATAACACAGCAAAAGTGTAGAGGAATTTCTCATCTACAGATTCATGTATTCAGTTTCCGTGTCAGACGAACGGGAAAGGCGTTATTTTCATTTAAATTTCGAGCTGTCAAAAGACGATGACAACGGCCCACTTTTATGGCCGGTTTCCGAAACAGTAGTTACCTGTCCCGTTATAGTTATCTGTGGGTTACCTGAACGTTAAGTAGAAAATGGGTTTCCGAAACAACAGTTACCGTCACAGCCGTAGTTACCTGTCCGTTAAAGATAAATTCGCGTCGCACTGGGGTTACCTACACGTCAACGTTAGTTTTTAACTATATCCGCTACGTAGCGCTAGTGGGCTTCCAAACGCAAGTCCAGAAGTTATTTAACAGTGGTAATTTGTTTTTGTTTTTATGACTGCGTGCCGTAAATTCCATACAATTTTAAAATTTTTGAAGCTGAAGAATGGAAATTATTTCATCATTGTCGTCACCGCCGTCTTCTTTTTCTTCTGATGCTTCGGACAGTTGTTCAGAAGAAGAAAACTTAGCTATACTCGGCACTGTTGAAACACCACGACGCGTTTTTCGTGTTAGAAGACAACCATTTGATCTGTGTAATGAGAGCGAATTTAACATGGGTTTCAGAATAAAAAAAAAAAAAAAAATAAAAAAAAAAAAAAAACGCGGGGAACAATATTCCGGTTAAATTTTACATCGCGCTCGGCGGTCGCGAGAGATAATGTTGACAACGGGTGGCGTTTGTATTAGCTGCATCTCCCTCGCGATTGGTCAAGCAACATCTCGACACTGAACAACATTGGGTAACGTCGTCTCTCGCGATCGCCGATCTGGATGTAAAATTTTACCACATCCAAATCACAAAGCCATACTCTCATAATAAAAGTTTCAATTAAGTTTGGAATAGTGTTCTGCCATGCAATTGCCATTACGATCAGTCAATGTTTCAAGTGGTTAGTGTTTTTTTCTTTAAATTATTCTTACAACGTGGGGCTCGGGTAGGTGGATGGGTGGATGTAAATTGACCTGTCTGTGTTGTGAAAAGTAATGTCACATTCACAGAACAGTGAGAAGAGGAAAACTTAAATTCATAAAAATATATGTTGACAACAGAAATAATACGTACGATTTTATTGTTAACCCTGTCTTCGTTGTTGTTCGCCCTGTTTTTCTTTTAAAAAAAGAATACAGCTCTCTTAGTTGCCTTACCGTTTTCTCTCCTGTCTGTTTAACGAATTGTACAGTTTTGTGACAACTTCCAAGGCGTGTTGTTTTTACAAAATATTCAAACCATCCGCCTTTTCATTTACTATAACTACTTTCCTTTCTAAAATCAAGTCGGTCAAAAGATTTTTCTCAAAGAGAGTCAAATTTTTTCCTCGCTTTTCGCCCACTGCCTTTGAAAACAGAAAGAAGAAAACTCGTAACAGCTATACAAAATAAGACACGTCTTCGATTTCACTTAATCTATATCTATAAATGTGAATGTCTGTTCGGTGTACGTTTATCACGTCTGAACCACAAGACATAAAGAGCTAAAAATTGGGGGAAGGCTTTAGGCACGGTTTTATACCGAACGGATAGCTTTTTATCTATATATATTAATGTGAATGTCTGTTCGGTGTACGCTTATCACGTCCGAATGACAAGACGCAGAGACTTGAATATTTTTACAGTTACTAATTTATACTTGAGGAAGGTTTTAGGCACGGTTTTATAGCGATGTGATAGATATTTAGTAGTTTGAAGAATATAACGCGAAATGCGGAACAATAATTACTCTTTGAAAATAATATTTACTCTTTGAAAATGGTTTTATTAGTTGCATTGTTGCTTGAGGGTTGATAATGATAAAAGAGTGGAGTATATTGGGATGGAAAGCTATTGGTGTATATAAAATTCTACGATTGTCTGTGTTAATATTTCGCTCTGCAGCGAAAACTACAGTGCGCAAACGAATGGTCTGTGTGTAATTGTTGGCCGAAGTCTCCCGTTGTACACCATAGCAGTTCCATGCCGATAGCTATAAGGGGGTGGACGATATGGTGGTTGAAAGTCGTCAAATTATTAAAAAAAATATCGGACTGAAGGCCAGCATGACGTTTGCGACTCTATAGCAAGAAGGTGACATACAGCGAAAAGTGATGGCATAGACCATAACTTTGGTCTATGCGTGCTACAATGATTTCAGCTCTTTCTCTGTAAGGATAAGCATATGAATAAGGACATATAAGAATAAATAAATAAAGCAGTAAAATGAAATTTCTTTTAATAAATCTCTTTAAAAAAATCGATTTGACGTTTCGCGCTTTGCATCAAGTGCTCCATATGTGATATTATAATCATTATTGTTGAATTTCGTGATTGGATTCTTCGAAACGAGTGCATTTTTACGTGTGATTTGATCTACTCTACTTGCTTTCCTGATATACGGTAAGTGCATAGGCTTCTGCAATCTCACTGGAATATTTTTCAGTTCCTTCAAAACCAGTCTCATAGCACACTACTGAAAGATTACTTATCGATCATAATCAACCAACACGCGAGCGGGGCCGTGGGTTTAAGCTAGTAATCGATAAAATTCGAGTAATTGCGATTTTCGTTAGTAGTGCCATCTGTTAACTGTTGAGACGTACTATTTGCTTCGAGAGAAGGCGTACTTACGTCATAGTTAACTAACGGTCGTTGCAATCAGCTTCGGGAAACCCAAGGAGGTTATCTGGCATGTTAAATTATAACGTGGCGGTAGCTATAGTTTTCCAGAAACCGGGAGTTAGTGTTACTACCGTAACCTAAAGTGGGCAAAAATACATATAAATGTTCACAAAAGAACATAGTATCTAATTATGCAAAAAAAAACTGGAAATTGATTTTTTGAAAAATTTCAGCTTACTGATTCACCTTGAATCATATTCTTCATCTACATCTACATCTATATCTATATGGGATACTCTGCAAATCACATTTAAGTGCCTGGAAGAAGGTTCATCGAACCACAATTATACTATTTATCTCCCATTCCATTCTCGAATAGCGCGCGGGAAGGAAGAACACCTGAATCTCTCTATTCGAGCTCTGATTTCTCGTATTTTATTCTGATGATCATTTCTACCTATGTAAGTGGGAGTCAACAATATATTTTCGCATTCGGAGGAGAATGTTGGCGATTGGAGTTTCGTAAGTAGCCCACGCCGCAGCGATAAGCGCCGTTGTTGTAATGATTCCCATCCCAGATCCTGCATCATTTCCGTAACGCTGTCTCCCCTGTATCGTGACAATACGAAACGAGCTGCCCTTCTTTGGACTCTTTCGATGTCCTCTGTCAAACCCACCTGATAAGGATCCCACACTGGAAAGCAATACTCCAAAAATGGAAGGAAAAGCGTAGTGTATGCAGATTTTTTTTTTTTTTTTTTTTTTTTTTTTTTTTTGTAGTTCTGTTGCATGTCTTAAGGTTTCTGCCAATAAAACGCAATCTCTGGTTCGCCTTTCCCACGTGTTCTTTCCAATTTAAGTCTGAAGTAATAGTAATTCCTAGGTATTTTGTGGAGTTTACGACCTTCACTTTTGATTGATTCATCTTGTAAATAAAGTTTAACGGATTTCTTTTCGTACTCACACTTCGCACTTCACATTATTTAGAGCCGATTGCTAATTTTTACACCATATTGATATCTTATTCAGATTGTTCTGCAGTTGATTTTGATCTTCAGATGATTTTACTAGACGGTAAATGACGGCGTCATCTGCAAACAACGTAAGAGAGCTACTTAGATTTTCCCCTAAATCGTTTATGTAAATAAGGAACAGCAGAGGACCAATAACACTACCCTGTGGAACGCCCGATATCACCTCTGTTTTAGTCGATGCCTTAGCATCGATTCCTACAAACTGTGTCCTCTCTGACAAGAAATCCCCTATTCAATCGCAAATTTGGGGCGATATACCATAGCCACGCAATTTGATTAAAAGACGTTTGTGAGGTACGGTGTCAAAAGCTTTCTGGAAATCAAGAAATACGGAATCGATTTGCGAACTTTTGTCGATAGCACCCATCACTTCGTGTGAATAAAGAGCTAGTTGTGTTTCGCATGAACGATATTTTCTAAATGCGTGTTGACCTTGGGTCAATAGATCGTTCTGTTCGAGATAATTCATAATATTTGAATACAGGATATGTTCCAAAACCCTGCTGCAAATTGACGTCAATGAAATAGGTCTGTAGTTTAGTCGGGTTACTTCTACTGCCTTTCTTGAATATAGGTGTGACCTGAGCAACTTTCCAATCTTTTGGTACAGATCCTTCTATGAGAGAGCGGTTGTATATGGCTGTTAAGTAAGGAGCTATCGCTTCAGCATAATCAGACAGAAATCTAATGGGTATTATGCTTGAGTACGTTAATACGCTGTAGTAGTACGTAAACACGAGGGATGGCCACCAGCTGTGAGGAGATATTTTCGCTGTGCGGCTGACAGCTGCGGAGCTCGCGGTGACAGACGCCGCCAGCCGCTGCCAGTGACACGCTCGCGCACACACAGACACACACTGGGCAGACAGCAGGCGGCGCGCGGCCGCGCTGATTGAATAGCCCTTGTGGCGCCCACAATCAAATCCTCCAGCGGAGCGCGGCCCGCCCCCTTCTCTCTATATTGGGTTTATTGGCCGGCGCGGCGGGCAGCGCGGCTCCGTTACAAAAGCCGCCACGGCCCGGTATTCAGCGACAAACTCGGCCCCGTCTGCGGAAGGCGCGACACGGCACGGCCCAGCCCACCCCGCGGTCCCTCGCGGGCAGCCACGCCCTCGACGCTGCCGCCTGCTGCGCTCCTTCATTCAGCTCGCTTGTCCACCCGCGGCTGGCAGTCCGCCTCTTTTGTGGGCTTCTCGGCGCCGCCACTGCGCACCTGGGATTCACAATTCACCGGCCGGCAAAACGAGCGCTGGGCGCTAGCGTGACAAACGCTCGGTAAACAGTAACTTAATGCCGCCTGCCACCCTCTTGAGGCGATATTAGCCCTCTCATGCGTCGCGACCTCAAATGAGGACTCTTAAATTTGGTCTCATTTCTGTCAACTATTACATCTGAGAAGACTGTAAAAGCACAGGTTCCTCATAAGATGACTAATAATGAAGAGTTTTATCCATTGCAGCAACTGTCAAGATTATAAATAAATGAAATGCAGCAACCAGTTGCTTGTTGTTATTTATTTTAAACTCAACGACCGGTTACGGACGCTTGAGTGCCTTTCTTCTGGTCTATTTTTGCACTGTTGCTTAATAAATAAACATCCTACTAGTGGAATCAACGCTAAGTGCAAAGATTATCGAATGAATAACAGTCAGCTGGTAACAAAGTTTATTATGACTAATAATAATAATAATAATAATAATAATAATAATAATAATAATAATAATAATAATAATGTATTATTAATATTATTATAATAATATTAATAATATTATCTAATATTATTATTATTATTATATTTATTATGACTAATAATGAATGTTAAAATGCTCCTAGACGTCAGTGTTAGTCGTTAGGCTAACAAAGCAATAGAAAGTAGAGAATACGAGAAAGAGTAGATGCACGTCTTTGGATGAAAGTACATTGTTGTCTGTACATCGAAGGAAAAAAAAAAATTGTGACGCAACTTTTATTCTATTAGTATTGTACATACAGACTCGTCATATATACAGTAGGCTTCTTCTGAAATCTATATGTTTCTTAAATGAACTAGTATCACAAATATGCTATTTTAAAAATAATGGCCGTAGAGTCTCATTCTTACGAGTAAATATTTGTTGTTAAATAGATTTGTTTTGTAAATAACAGTACTGCTACCAGTCACGAGTATTTTATTTATGTAGCACGACACGTTTCAGGAAATAGGACAGTGAACAAAGAAAGAAAGAAAGACAAAGAAAATAAATCCTGTCACTCGGTACCCAACGAATTACGCTTCGATGGGGTATGTCACTGGCTAGCCAAATCAGGTTGTTCAAATACCAACAGGTGTCATGATCGGGACTGCCGACTAAAAACACGTCATATTTGAGAATAGTGTGAACTTGCTGTGTGTCCTGAGTGCCGGAAACTATTTCACTGTACGAAAGATACAAAATAGTGTATTCTTTGATGTTATTAATAGATGTCCCATGTAAAATGTAGCAGTTTTCGTACTCACTCTCCTCATTGAGGACACCTCCCTATTGGTCTATGAAACCATTTTTCTTGGATAAATTATAATGAATTCTCTAGAAGATAGGTCTTAAGTTGCCAAATAATGTATCAGAAATTTTGTTCATTGTCGCGTTGATAATTCGTGCATGAGAGGGTTAGCGGTTACACCACTACAAATGTACCCTTTTCCTACATGTTAAACCAGGCGTGGCCAACATTCCTGCCAGACGGGCGCGCCTGCGCCCCGCGGGCAGAGTACACAGTAGTTCACCGCCCCGGCCGCGACCGTGTGTCGCTAGTGTCGGCAACGGAGCGAGAGAGATAGCTACGGAAAGAGTGAGACCGCACAGCACTGCTCTGCGCTGGACCGTCCCGCGGTCAGATCCAACGTAAACGCAGTAACAGAGGACGCGCGGCTCTGTAATGTTGTCGAAGAATGGTAAAATAAACAAACCATTTATTGAAACTGCCTAGCAAATTAAAATTGTGTGCCAGAACCGGGACTCGAACCTGGGACCTTTGCCTTTCGGGGCCAAGCGCACTACCGACTGTGCTATCCCGACACGACTCACGATGGCGCCTCACAACTTTACTTCCGCCAGTACCTCGCCTCCTACTTTCCAAACTTCACAGAAGCTCTCCTGCGAACTATGCAAGACTAGCACTAGCCTTGCATGGTTCGCAGGAGAGCTTCTGTGAAGTTTGGAAAGTAGGAGGTGAGGTACTGGCGCAAGTAAAGTACGTGGCGCGCACTTCAGACTTGTGCGACACCACAGTTTGGGCAAAATTTAGTTTCTATGGCGTAATCAGTACGCGAAGCTTTAGAAAAACACAAATGAAAGAAAAATTTAATAATTTTGTGACGCAAATTTGATTCTATTAGTATTGTAGAGCCGGCCGCGGTGGCCGAGGAGACTGAGGCGCTCCAATCACGGAATGCACGGCCATTACGGTCGGGGGTTCGAATCCCCCATGGGGCATGGATATTAGTGCCGTCCTTAGTCTTAGGCAGTTCATAAGTAGTTTGTAAGCTTAGGAACTGATGACCCCGTAGTTAAGTCCCATAAGTTCTACAAACATTTGAACATGTGGTTTCAAGACGGTAGATACCCAGCGATTTATTCACGAATATAACTACAAGTTTTGTAAGACAGGCCATAAGAAGAGTCTAGAACGGATTGTACCGTACCTTCTCGGCAGGCGGAACACGTCGATTCAGGTTCACTGCGTCATACACGACGTCTTCAATCGTCATGGTGTTAGTGATTCGTTCGACCATGTCTGAACCTATTCGACCAAACTTCTATGTTCATCAGTTCCTAGATTTAGAAACTACTTAAACTTATACTAACATTGAGACATACATCCATGCCCGGAGAAGGACTCGAACATCCAGCGAGTGCGACCACCCGGTCCATATCATGATACTTTACATTATGCAGCATCTCCCGCGGGACACCATACCACATCGTATCAGTACCGGCTTCGATACCCCGTCGAAACCATGTACATTGGGGGAATACTAGCACGATCAGCGTTGGTTTGTGGTGTGATTTTTTTGCACTGTCGCCTTTGTAGCGTTGTTGAAGAAGCATCTCTGTCAGAGTCATGCACGGCGTTCGTTACAGCTTGCCCAGCCCGTGAGTCACGGCCTGGCCCGTCCGGGCCGAGGCCAACCTATCTGCCATGCCGGGCTGGCGGACTGACAAGACTGATCTAGGCCCTGCCGGTCGCGGTGGCCGAGGGGACTGAGGCGCTTCAGTCACGTTCTGCACGGCCTCTACAGTTCGTAAGTAGTTCATAAGTAGTTTGTAAGTTTAGGGACTGATGACCCTGTAGTTAAGTCCCATAAGCTTAACAAACATTTGAACATTTTTTGATCTTGGCCCGGCGTTCGAATCCCGCCTCGGGCATGGATATTTGTGCCGTCCTTAGTCTTAGCTAGTTCATAAGTAGTTTTTAAGTTTAGGGACTGATGACCCTGTAGTTAAGTCCCATAAGCTTAACAAACATTTGAACATTTTTTGATCTTGGCCCGGCGGGCTGGTGGGCTGAAGGCAGCCTGCCGGGCTGGCCCGTTTAGTTGACGCGGCCCGCCGCTCCCCCAGCCTGTCAGGTTGCACGCTGTCCGAAATAAGGGGGAAAACATTTGAGAACGTCAATTATGTACACAAATAATCCTAGATTATTTGGTAATTAAATGGTTGAAATGTTGCAAACGAAAGTAGGGCGAGTGGCACGAGTAGAGAGTGGGGCACTGCATAGCGCGTTGGCAGGCCAGCAGGCCAACCGGTCGGCTTGTGTGCTGACTGTGTCTGGCCTCGCGGGCTGCGATCATTCCAGTGTGCTAGACGGGCCAGCCCCCAGCCCGTACGGGTTAGGCAGGCTGAAATAAGTGTCGTGCAGAAGTCTAACCTCTGTTGTATGCGGACACGGTAATGTCTGGATGGCAGGTCGTTACTCTGTCATGGACTTGATGCTCTTATTGGACCATTTACGAAACATCCTGTACATGTGTGAAATCCTGAAGCCGAATTCATGCACCACTTCCGAAATCGAAATTCTATCCATCGGGCACCAACCACCTCAACCCTTTCGACGGGTAGCATATTACATAAATAGCTTGCACAAAAACATCTAAGAGAGTTCCCTGTAGATCTGCAGCTACCACAAGGGAACTGTGTTGCGAATCTGTGCCTCACTGCCTCATGATATTTGCTGAGTCAGTGTTAGCAGTTAGGTAATATCCAAGACTTGACAGAAAACCTGAGCACTCAAGTTAAAACACCTTCGATTTTTCCTCTAATCCCAAGCAAACTTTGGAACTTCTGTCACTTGTCGACGTAATCTTCCTGCGGCAGTAATCATTTCTTCAATGACGACGCCGTGATGATATGGCTGATGCGAGCGCTGTGCATTGACCATTGGAATGACGGATCCATTGAGCTAATTGTCGCTTAGTTTCAAGATTGACAAAGGGCGTCAGTATTTCATCCATTGCCACAATTGACGAAATGAAGGTCCCATTCATTCCATCATTATGTGTCAATATTGACTGAGAACATGCCGCCTGCGCAGCCTTGTGGTAAGCTTAGTGACACGCTATGCAAGCGTCATGTTGACGTCACAGTTACACCTCGCAAACAAACTCGACTGTTGCCACGACCAGGTGCTATCAATCCTTGTGGCTGTAGACGAAACGGGTCCTTATTTCGACACGCAGAAATGGTATCCAGATAATATGATGCTGTGTTTTTCTTAACCGGAGATTGAGGCGCTACGCGCCCTCACATACTAAAAAGAAATTTTTTATTTAAACTGTACCTAACCTTCTTAAGACTACGCCTCAGATCACTTTTTTTTAAAAGTGAAAGTTACGTTAGGTGCTGTAGTAATACATTATTTATTTTTTTTATAACTTGTGCGATGCTTGTCGCTGACTTCTGCCCTCTCTCTGCCAGCGTATCGATAAACATATGACATTTGTCACGTTAAATTTTTTTGCAACAAGCTGAAGGGAGAGAGCGGAACTGTTCGTCACTTACTTTCTTCTCCTTCATATGCTAGGACGTGACCCAGGATTTGGTGTAATTAATGTAAGTGTGAGCTTAGTTTTTTTAATTAATTTCAATAAAACCCCACAGTTAATTTGAAATATCTTACTTACTTACAATCCCTTCTCCATTCTCACTAATTTTAAAGTTATTTATTTTCAGCAGATCCAGTACTTCATAAAGTGATGCTCATTGTTGCGATTTGTTTGCGATTGTACTAGAACATCCTCTGTGTAACTTTTATTTATTTCGTGTCTATGAATGGTTTATTACATTTCAATGCCTTCAGAAAAATCTTTGCGATGTTTATGAAGTCCGATAATTTTGCAGTTTTTGGTGACTATCATGATTAATTTTCAACACGGTCATAGAACAATAGTAAACGAAATGCACAATCCCAGCATCAATTTATCGAAGTAATATTCCAGTCATCTCAGCTAGAATTACTACAGAATATGACCGAAATGTTTGTACCAGCTCTCAATAAGGTAAAATTTAAATTCCGCCGACTTCTTCTGTAATGTTGCTTTCTGGTTTTGTATTACGAAATTACGATCGCTACCATTTAATTGCGGAATCCAATAATTTTGTTTAAATTGTCCCTTCCTTGTCAAAATTGCTTAGTAATCTCATTTAAAAATATTCCACTACCTGGTAAAATTTCATTTGCGGTCCCCAAACTTAACTTTAATACGCAACACCCATTTTCATACGAAAGCAGCATTACAGTTCAGGTTAAACAAGATTTTTTTAAGTAACCGAATCTCCGGTTAAGAAAAGCATCTCATTGGCTGGCCGCTAGCGCGTTCGCATGGGCCGGAGACAATTTCTGCATGTCGAAATAAGGACTCGTATAGACCAAGCCAGCTTGGCAGTTGTCCGCCATTTTGATGTGCTGTAGAGAAGTGTGTCGACAGGTCGCATTCAGCTCCTGAAGACGTCAAGCCGACGTTTGCCTAGCGTGTCACTAAGCTCATCCGTTAAATTGATCCCACGCGTGCCCCAGGGGAATGTTCAACCCGTTTTACACAATTGACTTTGTGGTGAAATTTACTACTCGAAGTGCGTGCGTCTTTCGTTCATGCGTGAAACTCAGCTGCCAGCCTCATCGAGAGTGCTGAAGTAGGGAACTGTAGTGGTGTCTGCTAACATCGTAAGTTAACCTATTCTGGGCCGAGGCGACTGAGGCGCTTCAGTCACGGTCTTCACGGCCACTACGGTCGGGGGTTCGAATCCCCCCTCGGGCATGGATATTTGTGCCGTCCTTAGGATAAGCTAGTTGATAAGTAGTTTGTAAGTTTAGGGACTGATAACTCCGTAGTTAAGTCCCATAAGCTTAACAAACAACAACAACTAACCTATTCTGGTCGATCTTATTCATGTTATAGAAATGTTTTCGCATCTTCCTTAACTTTATTAAGTTGTTTTGTTTTATGTTGTGTTTTTATCAAACCCAAAATGTTCCGCCAGAGCTTAGTGTTCTTGTTTTACTACTCTTCTCCTACAAAGGAGACAAAATATCTGCAAGCAGAAAAATATTTTCATTTTATTGGGGAAAAGCCTACACTATGGATAAATACGAACGTAAATATATAAACGTCTTTCAACGAAAATATCTCAACAGGGAAAGAGTCATAATTAATGAGGAAATGATTTTCGATGCTATTTTGGCAGTTAGCAAAAAACAAGACATGAAAACTAAAGTCAACCTTAGATTTTTATTGCATTTTCATTATTGTTTGATGTGTTCGCCAGAATAATTTGCTTCTGCAAATTAAAATTTAGTTTTTGAAATGTTTTCGATGACACATTTCTTATCATTTAGATTCTCAGTTGTGTGCAGAGTTTATCACCTGGCATTTGAGGAAAACATCAACTATGAATTACCCTTTTGTCATTTATAAAATCTATTATCCATTTCTCGATCCTGCGTAAAGAGTGCCCTTATAACCTCACTTCGTTATTCAGATGCGAAACAAAACAGGAGACAGCGCTACAGGTTTGGTGTTTACGGAAATCACACGCCACGGGCGCTGCAGTAGACTCTCGTCTTGAGTATTCAACTGAGAAAAGAAAGTTCATCCTATAAAAGGGCCCTAATAGGTCTGTTGCTTTTCACAGTATATGTAATTGACCTCTTAGATAATATCGGAAGTTCAATGACGCATTTCGCGGATGATCCTGTAGTTCAAAACAACGCTGGAAAAGGATATCGAAATGCAGAATGAATTGCACCTCAATTGCCTGCTGTAGGGAATTACAATTGAGCCTCAACATAAACAACTGTAAAGTACTGCGTTTACATAGAAAGGAAGATCGTTTACTACGTGACTATGCAATAGCAGGACACAGAATAGAAGCAGTTACTTCCATAAAATATCTGGGAGTAGACCTAAGGGTGCGACGGATTGCTAGTAATGACAACTACTGACCATGTGCGACTTCGTCAACACGCCGTCCGTACACGAGCGAAAAATAAAACTTTTATTCAAAATTTTATAAATAACTTTCTGAAGAAGGAAGAAGGTTCTCATACAAAATAGGAAAGTGATTTTCAACTGTCAAGATAAATCAAACTCTGAATCCTCCAAATTTACTCAAAATGTCTTCAAAATATTTCGTCGAAAATTCTCCGTTGTTGTATAAACCACAGATATAGTTTGTGAATCAGTTGTAAAATAAGATATCCAGTCAGAAACTGTAACACGCAGCTTCCACATTATATAAACTGATGATGAGTCCCTAAAACTGTATAAAATCTTGAATAAATTATGTAATAATCTTCAAAAATATAATTCAGCACAATATTTAAAATTTCTGTTGTCTTAATGGCTGAAATGACTCTCTTTAAAACAGTGACATTGAAGTAAGATTTTCAGTTTTATTTCCCTTCACACAAATCAGTATAATAAGATATACACAGTCTTGTAACATTCTTGTAAAAACTCAAGATAGTAACTGAAAGTATTTGTGATACAGCCGCAAAATACAGCTGTGATTGAAACTTTTTTTTAATTTATTTTTTACGCGTTTCAGCCTTGTGGGGCATCCTCAGAAAGTCTCGAAATTAAAGAAATGGGGAGACAAAAAGACAAAGCAACATTCTATTTTTTCGGAGAATCTCAGGGCTACAGGGCATCAGGCATCCGTACTAGAGGGCTTATGCATCCTGCGTTGTGACCAAATTGGTAAAAAGCTTGATTTATTGGAAGAGCTTGTAACTGTTAAATATACCTGCAGGTCTGATAAACGAGTGCTTAATGGTCAGCTGATTAGCTGCAACCAGTGGCATTTTGACCCTATGATGTCTGTTCTAAAAATGTTTACTTAATTCTGATGTTTCGATATGACATGTTTTGTGATTTCCATTGGGTATTACATAATTTAATTTCTGTGTGGTAGTCGTTTTTAACCTGGCTATATTTGTTAATAGTATATTTGTTGAGCTGCAGCTCCACAAGTCCAATGACTGCTTGGTAATTATAGACTATTTTAATACTATGGCGTTTGAGAGAGATTTCTTTTGATTTTCCGAGATTTTGTTTTCAGTTTAACGGGAAGAAAGTTCTTCGTCACCATGTAAAAAGTTTTTATTTGAAACAAAAAATTTAACTGGGCACAATCACTTAATTTATCCTGATGCATATACGGCTCCAATGGCCGGTATCAGCTTTTGTTTTATGATTTTGGCAGTTTTCCTACTACTTTCAAATTGAGCTGTTTGGCTTATTGTACATGAAGGCCACCAGCGGGCATTCGCCGTACTAACGTCATAATACGACCAGTGTATGATTCAACAGAAAGCCGGCCTGACGGCAGTGTTGACGTAGTATTCCTAACATCTGCATATTGACCAGGAGTGTGTCATTGCACAGTTCTGGCCGCCGCTGCTGCTCAGTATGAGGTACATTCATATTTTGAGCTGTTATGTGTTTTTTTCTCTGCTTCGTGTTCCGTTCTTTTTATTTACTTTTATGCCTAAAATCAATAATTGTATTTCAGATTTTTAACGTATCGCGCAGGATAGGACCGCATCTTAATATCCTCAGTATTTCCTATGTTATTTACAGGATTATGACTGGTTTTGTGAACCATATCCTAGTTTTAATGATTTGACGCTGACAAATTGTGACTAGCAATTGCTTTACTTCTACTTCTCCGATGTGATATTTTAAGGTCAGTAAACATTCCGTTAATTTTAGTGGGATTGTGGACGTTAAGATTGGGCTTTTAAGTTTTATGCCCCCCCCCCCCATTTCATTTATTTACCAGACTTTGTGAGGATGTCCTACAAGGGTAAAACGCGCTCGCAAAAGAAGAAACAAAAAAATGCAACCACGACTGTCTTTACAAATAAACAGTTTTATTGCTTGTTGTATCAGCTGGCTCATAATGGAGTAGGGAGTATTTTATTTGTGATATACGTAACTAGCAAAGTTTTTGTAATAGTACTTATACGTCTTCTCGTTTATTCGAATATGACTTTTGGCAATGGCGTCCCTTAATAAAACTTCCCTTGCTCCGTAGGTGTCGACCCGCGACATCTATGGCACCTGCAGAGATTTTGTTATAGTGGGTTGCATCGTTGTCACCGCACACGAAACATGAGTAGACAACACATATTTGTAAGAATAATGTAATATGAATCATTAACATTAAAAAAATCATCAAAAACAACATAAATAAACATGATCTTACCTGCAAAATTGAGCTGATGTAAGGCAGTAGCAGGGATAATTCTATAAGAGCGATCTGTAATGGAACAACTATATAAAATCTATCGTGAGTAAGATAGTTGCCAAACTGAGATTCATTGGAAGAAGCCACAGGAAGTGTAGTCCGTCAACAAGGAATGTGAGGTACAAAAAGTCTCGTTCTGAAAGCAATGGAGTAATGTTCATCAGTGTGGGATCAGTAGCAGGTAGGGTTAGAGTTAATAGAAGCCGCAGAGAAGATCCAACGGAGAGCCGCACGCTTTCTTACGGGTCAATATGATGAGCGTGAAAGAGTCGCGGAGATTATTAAGGAACTCCAGAGGCGGACGCTTTAAGGGGGCGTTCGGTATCGCGTTACAAGCTTCTAAGAAAGTTCCAAGGCCAATAGTTTCATGAAGAGTCACACTGCTTTCTCCTTCGTATATCTCGCAGAGCGTACACGAGGAAACGACCAGGAAGATTAGGATCCACACAGAGGCGCACAGGCAATTCCCCCGAGAACCACACGCAAATGCAGTAGGAGGAAGAGACAATGATACGCAATGTACAAAATGTTCAAATGTTTGTAAATCTACGGGCCTGAACTTCGTTATTATTCCCTAGCTTACAAACTACTTAAACTAAGTTAAACTGACCTAAAGACAACATACACACCCATGCCCCAGGGAGGACTTGAAATTTCAGGGCGAACGGCCGCGCACCGCAGCATGGCGCCTCAGCGCCCATGGCTATTCCATCGCGGCACGCGAAGTACCCTCCGCTGCCGTCAGCTGACTTGCGAAGTATGACAGTAGATGCAGATGTTGATCGTTCAGCATTCCTGCCACCACCTGAAGGACGCCTTTCGTATTTTCAGGTCGTCATGCAGGATTGTGTGCTCATATCCCACGGAAATGCCAACTTTGGAGGCAGTGTGTTTCACATAGAGCTGCTAAATACCCAGGCTGAATCGTCCTCCATGTTTCCCCAACATGGTTGGAATTGCGCTGCACCAACAGCATAAAGGCGCACGTCCTGCTATCTTTCACAAACGATTTCGCGAAAACTAACTGGCAGAAAAATTTAATTTTTTCGCTACTCAGATCTTCATATATCAGCATCGTGACGAAATCCGGATAATTTCGTGAATAGCCATAGTAAGATAGTGGCCTTGAAATAAGATACTGCGCTGGGTTAGGAAAAGTTTGCAGTAGAAAATAGGGGCTCCTATGATATTCCGTTTGGTGCATGTTACACCATATGTTGCGGCGGATGAAATTTTCCTAACGCATTGAAATTTATTTTAGACTAAGGAGGAGATCTTTACCTTTCACTGGAATTGCTAAAATTTGTTTTATATAGCGAACTAATTTCTGATGGCGATGAGGCCAGCATGAAGTATAGTGTCTCATACACTGTTAGAGGTTCCAAAATGATATTTTGGCAAATGACAACATGCAAAGAGGGGCGTATTTTGCCATGTGGTTACTACGCAAAACTTCATTAACTGTCGCGTTATTCAAGGAAATGTAGATTTCTTTGAACGAAAAAGACTAAAGTCAAGGATTTATTAATCAGTGTACAGGTATTCCTTCATCAGTCACAAGTGTTTATATCTTTGCTTGTTGTCTAACGTGTTTCAGACCTACTACTGAGTTTGAAAAAACTAATAGGAGTTACAATTCCTTCAATTTAATGCCTAGCACTTACAGAACGAAAGTTACTAGATATAATGTAGATTTTGTGCGAGAATACTAGAAAAGACAGATACCAAGAATCTCTTCACTCCATAACGAACTGATTTGTTCCCATTTCCTAACATAATAAAGCACTCTGTATTGAGAAATTTACAATGTCCGTTTCATATAACTGAAAAATTTAAATTGAATATTACATAGAGAGACAGCACTTTTAAGTTTGTAACTATTAAATTTAATGGGTTAAGAAGTTAGTATCAGTATCGTCACGTATGAATGTTATGCAGTAAACAACGTGTGCCTAATTCTTAGGAGCTCTAATACGGAAGGCGAGGTATTGCCAAACGGGCGAGCGGATCCCAGTGCTCCATATTTAACTGACATTATCTCAAGTTGTATATTTCTCTCACAGCTCCTGTTGGGAGAGGATGAAAATTTGATGTATTTTGAACATTTCATTCACTTAATGTGTTCACCTAACTTGAACAGAAAAAAAGTTTCTCGCATATCGAAAATTCCGTAACGTCGTCAGTAATTGAATGTTCGTAAACTGTCAGTATATGCTCTTAACAAACTATTACCGCAAATGAAACTAAAATGAAAATGTAGTATAGTCCTTCCCGAACATATTCATGAAAATTGCAGGTTCATACAGTGTGTAGTTTGCAAGTGTGAGCGAGTTGAGTGAAACGCGAGGTAACGCACGAGATTGGTCCGGAACGTGGCAACTCCTACAGATTGGGGAAAAAATGGCTCACAGTTCACCTCGAGTTTATAGGAATCTTAGTTCTACGGTCCTTTGCCGATCCTCCAAATCTACAATTTACTTCGCCCGCTCGATAGTTAGACTGCCTGGTGAGAAGCCAATGTTGTCTTGGTGTGTTGTCACATTAAACTCTACCTTCCGTGGACAGACGCACACACGAAAGCACAGTGGACACGTCGATAACACTATTTCCGCTTACAGTGCGTCCGCAATGTCTCTCCGCAGCGACGAGCTGCGCGTATCTCGCGTTGCGGGGCGCGTAAGGGTGTCAGCACATTCATGTCGTCGTATAAGCTAGCGGCAGGGTTTCACTGCTACTGGCTGCAGTTATGTTGCGATATGGGATTCAACATTGTTACAGTTAAAACAATGAAATTAATTAGTTACATTAATTACAAGAAAATCAGTTATGTCAAGCTCTACTTGAACGGGAATCCCGAGAAAGTTGGTAAGGCTGGTGAGAATGACAATGAACGAAACATTAGGTAGTATAAGAATAGGAGGAATGATGTCCGACACATTGAGTATTAAAAACGGAGTGCGACAAGGGGATGCATTGGCATGTCTTCTTTTTAATGCCACCCTGGAGAGAGTGATGAGAAATGCAAACCCTCTGAATAGGGGAACGATCTTCTATAAATCAGTGCGGATACTGGTCTATGCGGATGACGTATAGTAACAAGAACCCGAAGAGCAATGGAAGAGACATTTACGGCTCTCGAACAGGGTAGTAGGAACATGGGGTTAATTATTAATGAACATAAAACAAAATATATGGGAGCTGGAAAAGCACATAGAGAAAATATGCCAAATGCAATGTTGTTGTTATGGTCTTCAGTCCGGAGACTGGTTTGATGCAGCTCGCCGGCCGCGGTGGCCAAGGGGACTAAGGCGCTTCAGTCACGGTCTGTACGGCCACTACGGTCGGGGGTTCGAATCCCCCCTCGGGCATGGATATCTGTGCGGTCCTAGTTCGTAAGTAGTTCATAAGTAGTTTGTAAGTTTAGGGACTGATGACCCCCTAGTTAAGTCCCATAGACTTTACAAAACATTTGAACATTCGATTTTGATGCAGCTCTCCACCCCACTCTATCCTGAGCAAGCCTTTTCATCTCCTCATAAGAACGGCAACCCACATCTATTTGAATCTGCTTACTATACGCGTCTCTTGGTCTCCCTCTGCGATTTTTACCCCACACACTTCCCTCCAATGCTAAATTTACGATTCCCCGATGTCTAAGAATGTGTCCTACCAAGCGATCCCTTCTTTTAGTCAGGGTATGCCAAAAATTCCTTTTCTCACCAATTCTGTTCAGTACCTCTTCATTAGTTATGCGATCTACCCACCTAATCTTCAGCATTCTTCTGTAGCACCACATTTCAAAAGCCTCTATTCTCTTCCTGTCCGCACTGCTTATCGTCCATGTTTCACTCCCATACAACGCAACACTCCACACAAATGCCTTCAGAAAAGACTTCCTTACACTTAAATTAATATTCGATGTTAGCAAATTTCTCTTTTTCAAAAATGCTTTTCTTCCCATTGCCATTGTACATTTTGTATCCTCTGTACTACGACCATCGCATGTTATTTTACTACCCAAGTAACAAAACTCATCTACCACCTTCATTGTTTCGTTACCTAATCTAATTCCTTCAGCATCGACTGATTTTCTAAGACCGCATTCCATTATTTTTGTTTTGCTCTTGTTAATGTTCATTTTATACGCTCTCTTCAACACACTGTCCATTCCATTCAACTGCTCTTCCAGGTCTTTTGCTGTCTCTGATAGAATTACAATGTCATCAGCAAAACGCAATGTTTTTATTTCTTCTCCCTGAACTTTAATCCCTATTCCAAATTTTTCCTTGCTTTCATTCACCGCTTGCTCGATGTACAAATTGAATAACATCGGAGAAAGGCTACAACCCTGTCTTACTCCCTTCCCAACTGATGCTTCCCTTTCATGCCCTTCGAGTCTAAAACTGCAGTCTGGCTTTTGTACAAGTTGTAAATAACTCTCCTCTCCCTATATTTTACCCCTGCTGACTTCAGAATTTGAAAGAGTGTATTCCAGTCAACATTGTCAAATGCTTTCTCCAAATCTACAAAAGCTAAGGGTTCCTACGTTCCTCCTGGGCTCGACAGTTACCCATCTAAATGATACATCCTATAAATTAAGCAGATATTAATACTACCCAACAGAGCCTACTTTGCCCTAACAAGACTTCTATCCTCAAAGCTCCTGACTCGTACCACCAAATTAACTATCTATAAATCACTTATACGACCAGTGCTTACATATGCTTGTGAAACCTGTACATTGTCACCTAAAGGTAGTGAAATACTGGACGCATTTGAAAGAAATGTACTTAGACGAATTATCGGCTCAATCTGTGAAAGTGGAAGATGGAGGAGGAGCTACAACAATGAGTTATGTACCATATACAAAGACCAACCCATCAGAAGGATAGTGAAATCGTCCAGATTGAGGTTGGCAGGCCACGTGGCTCGCATGAATGACACAGAACTACCAAAAACAGGAAAGCCCGGAGGGCAGAGAGGACGTGGTCGACCAAGAGCCAGATGAGAAGATGGAGTAATCGACGATGTTAGGAATATGGGCTATGGAAACTGGAGAGTATTGCAAGGGACAGAGAGAAATGGAAGGAAATTGTAGAAGAAGCCAAGACTCATCATGAGCTGTAGAGCCAAGAAAGAAGAAGAAGGATTGCAAGAAAATTTACTGAACTCGCCATATCACAGTAGATGCTGGAAATGATTTCCTCTTTCTTGAAGGCACAGTTAAAAACGTGTATATTTATTTTCGAATACTTTCACCAATGTTTCACGTGTAATCAAATGCAGGTATTCAGTTATCGCTGTCTTAATTACATGTATTGTCTTTGTGTTATTTTGATAAACAATTGTTTTAGCAGCACCCCAAAGGAAATAGTCGGGAGTAGACAAATTCGGAGAGCGAGGGGGCCGGAGACTTTTCGTAATTATTCTGTCTCCAAAGCTTTCATTTAAAAGTCATAGGGATTGGTCTGCTATGTGAGCAGTACCGTTGTCTTGCTGGAAAATGATTGATTAATCTCATCTTCATTCAGCTGATAAATGAATAAATTATCTGGAAAATGGCAACCCACAACCCGAATTTCTCTACGTGCCGTGGCGTTTCTCCTAAGTCATGCGGATTTTCGGATGACCAAATACGTGAATTTTTAGAATTAATGTAGCCAGCTAAGTGAAAGCAAGCCTCTTCAGTGTAACATATTTGATCTATAACACCAACTCCATGTCTGTTAATAAATCGCAGAAACCATTCACAATACGCTATTCTTTTCGTACGGACCATACAATGTAATTGTTGCACTGCAGTACTTTTATACGGATACAGCACCAGTTCAATGGATACGGCCTTCCTTGCTGTCTTACGAGAGACTTTAGCCTCTTGTATTAATTTCCTTACTGATTTTGGTGGACTCCGCAACATGATGTCCGAAATATCGTCGAGCTTCCGCTCTGTTAAAACCGTGGGCCTACTAGTTCGCGGTTCATCATGAGCTGAACCTATGGTCCGGAATTTGCGAATTAAATCACGTACAGTATCGCGATGTGGACACCTCGACGTTATAAAAGGCTGTCTAAATTGTCGTTTCATATGCTGCGTAAGGTTTCCTCCTGCCCGGAAAACCTCTTGCACTAAAAAGGCTCTCTCTGCAACAGTAAGCATTCTCATTACTCTCAGCGCGTACAAGAACAAGACAACAACACAATTAACAGCTGTAGCGCACACACTACACTACCCCCACCCGACTACTAGAGCGCGCGCCACATAACTTGGCGGGTGAGGTCTGGATGCGCAGAAGCACGGGTAGGCCTACGTCACGCCGCCTGACCTGCTGGCCAATAGCTGTCAGTCAGCCATTGCGCGCGCTCGAGTTCGTGTCGTAGTGTGCGGAGCGACAACTAGTTTTGGCATTCTGCGTTGTGTTTTTTTGCGAGTTATTTAGGAGCATTCAGTTGACTATGAGAGCAACAGCAAATCTCAACCTGTATTACACAAACAGGCAAGAGAAATAGTGTTTCGCGTATACCAATTCTTTAGACGGGAGTCGGATGCGGCTGATCACAAAGCCTCTACTTACTACCACGTTAAAAATTATTTTGTGGCAGTTAAGCTTGTATTGTGTAACTTTATACTATGTGTGCTTCCCTGGCAAAGGAATTGTAACACGATTTTTGTTCTTACTTATGCTGTTTCGTTGTGGATTTTGTTTAAAGCTTGTCTTCCGGCTTCAACAGCTTTGACGATTTTGTTATGAACTTTTAACGTTGAGTATTATAAGTTTCCTGATTGTGCCTCGACGATCGTCTTTGCGGTGTGTAGCAAGCAATCCTCGTTATTTTATTGTTATTACAACCTGAACTTTCCACTGTAAAATATCTCTTTGTTTTATTTATGCTAGTGGGACATCTATTTTCACTTTTGAAAAAAATGTACGAAAATCGCTAGACAAAAATGTTTTACAAAAGGTTTTATTCATGGCCGATTTCGACAGTTCTTGGTTGCCATCAGCTGATCTTTATTGCATGTTTTTATCAAATGTTTGTATTGTCTATGGGACTTAACTACAGGATCATCAGTCCCTAAACTTACAAACTACTTATGAACTACTTACGAACTAGGACGGCACAAATATCCATGCCCAAGGGGGGATTCGTACCCCCGACCGTAGTGGCCGTGCAGACCGTGACGGGAGCGCCTCAGTCCCCTCGGCCACCGCGGCCGGCTTTATTGCATGGATTTCAGTATTTTTCATTTAACTGTACAGAATCAATTTTACAAAAAATAAATCAGGAAATGTGAAACACTTTGCTTTGATCAGTAAGCACTTGCTCAGTACGAAGACTGAACATGTGTCGCTTGTAACGGTTTTAGATAGTCTCCTAGTCTTGTACAATGTGAAACATAAACAATTATTCTATCATTTCATATGATATGTCACTTAAGTCATTGATAGACTATTTTAATAACTGCTTCGAAAAATCCAGATTTCGAGATACAATTAAGGGAAAAATCTAAAATTTGTCAATTTCTAATTTATAACTTTTTATGTTCACAAATTTACTTTGAATTCGTAATATGTCGTGAACGTCTAATGTGGTTCTTCAGTGATAATGGATAGAGTGATGCCCCTAGAAGAACTGTGTATATAATTTACAGATATTTCGTGTTAACCGACTGATCTACGAAATTACTTTCTGTGTCGCTCAGAAAATTATGCCCTGCCATGTAAACATGATAGGTACAACAGAAAGAGACTCATAAATACTCGTAAATGCTTCACAGTTTTCCCAACAATCAAACGAGCGTTGTTTTTCTGCGTTACACTTTTTATGCAGCCGTGTGTGTTCAAGACTCGCAGCTTGCGCTTGAATGCGGCCGTGACTTTAAAGCTAAGCGGCAGTCAGCAGCCGACTGCAGAATGGAACGGAGCGCAGCTAACGCACAGTCCAGCTACGCTGCAACAGCAGCCTCCCCCACCACTGCACAGCAACCTGCGCAGAAGAGCCAGTCCACCCGCCAAGTTACGTGGCGCGCGCTCTACTGCAGGTCCACGGAAAAAGTCCAGGAGCGCTTTGTCTGTACTGCCAACCTTACACGCCCCACAAAGCGAGACATGCGGAGATCGCCACTGCGGAAAGACTTACCGGACACTCGGTATCACACTGAACTGGGGACGAATTTCCCTGTTGCCTCGCAATACTTACACGTATGCAGTGACGCCAATTAAGAACAGGATAAACAGTATTACATGGTGTTTATACTGTACTAAAATACAAAATATACAAACATAATGAAGTACACGATGAACCGATGAACGAATAAACCATCATCATCTCATCATCATCAGCATCATTAGAGCCTGATTATACCTTTCAGCGTTCAGCCTGGAGCCTGCTCCTCTATGATTCTCTGATGCTAACATTGATGCCTCGTCTAATGTTACACCTTTTACTTCAAAATCGTTCTTCACCGATTCTAATTATTTTCTCCTAAGTCTACCTCGACTCCTCTTACCCTCCGCTGTCGAACCCATGAGTTTCTTAGGTAATTTTGCTTCACCCATTCATGTAACATGACCCCACCATCACAGCCTGTTCGCTCTAACTGTACATTCCAAGGTATTCTTGGTTTTCCTCATTATGGACACCTCCTTGCCATTGTTCCCATCTATTAGTACCTGCAATCTTTCTTGCTACTTGCATATCTACAAATGATTGTTAAAGGAAGGGAAGAAAGAAGGATAGGAAAGAAAGATTGTCAGTGGCCGCATCTGGGCATTGATATTAAGCAATGGCGACAAGTGAAAATGTGAACCGGACCGGGAATCGAACCCGGGTCTCCCGCTTCGGGCCAGCGGCCGCATTAACCACTTGGCCACCCGTGCTCGCCTCCCGTCCGTCTCAGATTCCCACAAGTCGCACGCTGTGTTTGTAGCGCCCCTAGCGTCAATGCCCTCTTACACTCGCCATTACGGATTCCCGTGCGAGGTGGGACGCATGACCGCATCTGCGGTGAAATAACTGAAGCTAACGCCGTCGTCGCGTTTAAATACTTATTATATTGGTGTGGTGTCTGTTCTTTCGAACGTCCGAAAGAACAGACACCACACCAATACAATAACTTTCATATCTGTAACCTCAAATTTATGAATAAGGTAACCTGTGTAGGTATTTCAGTTATCTGCCTATGCAACTGATTTAATAAAATATTTTATTACCATATGCATTTCGCCTTGATTTGGAAGGCATCATCAGTGGCCTGTAATGTACACATGATTATGTTTTACAATATTTTATATTTACATTTCTCAGTATTTTTAGGTTATGAACAGTTCTGATGCGTTATTTTGGTATAGTATTGATATCTGGATGTTATACTTACAATATTTCATGGATATAGCTTTACATCTGGTGCTCATTGGTTGCTTCCAGCTGTTCTGCTTCAATTCTGTGCATTTTGCTGTGTTTGTTGTTCCAGCACTTCACAGTTAGCACAACTAGGCACATGCCATTTTTGTTTGTGTTGTGTTTTTGTTTTTGCTGGTGTTGCCAACTGTTGAGTACATTACAGGCCACTGATGATGCCTTCCAAATAAAGGCGAAATGCATATGGCAATAAAATATTTTATTAAATCAGTTGCATAGACAGATAACTGAAATACCTACCCTATAATATTATAATATAGCAACTGTGGGAAAAACAGAACAAAAGGAACTAAAAGAGGTAACCTGTATCCACCCAGCTTACACTCCCATAGTTGGTCGAAAGATAGCGTGGTGCACCGCTAACTTAGTCTTGGTACTGACTTCCTTCTTGCAGAAGAGAGTAGATATTAGCTGAGCACTCACTGCATTAGCTTTGCTACACCTTGATTCAAGTTCTTTCAATATGTTTCCATCCAGTGTGAAAATACAACCTAGGTACCTGAAACTGCCTACCTGTTCTTTGTTCCCAGTTTTTGGCACTCAACCTGTTTAAATCTCTTTCCCACAGACACTACTTTCGAATAAACTTTAAATATAACTTAAGAAATCCTGAGACATTGTCCATGACATTGAAGATGAAGGTGAAGCAATGAATTAAAATTTGTGTTGCGACTGGGAATCGAACCCGGACCTCCATCCTTACCAGGCAGGAATGTTCCACTATGTCCATTTTCGGGGTACTATTCCGCTGCATGGAGAGCCTGGGCAGTAGTGGCAGTTATATATGGAACAAGGGAGCTGAATTAAAGTTTGTAACGTGGAGGGAAGTCGTTCTTAGATTATTCCGAGGTGCCTTAATCGTTAGTGGTGCGACGGTTTAACTGTAAGACATCTGTCTGGAAAGCATGGAGGTCCGGGTTCGATTGCGGCCGCGTCACAAATTTTAATTCATTGCTTCTCCTTCATCTTCAATTTCGAATTAACCTTAACGATTAAATGCATCTGAGTGTGTTGACTTTAAAAATAACCAAGTGAGCACTGAGTCACTCTACTATGTACTATTTCTCGAAGTAACGACGCAATATTCCATTAACACTGTAACTCATTTAACAAATGTAGTCGAGTCATGTACCCTCTAATAATTTTTCCCCACCCCAGAAACGGGACAGAAGCAACGATGTCGTGGTGCTCGCCATTAAATTAGCCTGGAAAAGCGCTGTGTTCATACGCTCCAAAGAGAGATAAATGAGACGTCACGTTTAGTTTGCGTATACGCCGCTGCCCTCGGCTAACAGCGGCGCGCCGCGGCCACACCCTAGTCCTCCCCTCTGCACTTTAGGCGGCCGCGGGGTGCTATTAACGCAAGTCACTCAGGGCCCCTAATTCCACGCAGCGGGCGTTCTTATTAAACAATTAAACGTCTTGCCCTAACGTGCATTTAAGGGGGAAATGAGATCGTTGCAGACAAGGAGCTTCTAGGACTACATACTACGCTGCTCAAAACATGTAGGGGAAATATTGTACAGAATATAAATATTGAAAGTAGCTTGTTAAATTTTCTATAAATGTTCTCGGGCAGTATAGATCTGCAAATCTGCTCTAAATTACTTTGCGACTGGCCACAGTATTTGCGTAACGCAAATTTATCTACCTGCTCACTCCTTAACGGAGCTGCCGTTTCAACCAACACAAAATTAATGTCAAAAAAGGAATAGATAATTAATCATTGGATAGGGAGCATTAAATTATAATGCAGAGTTTTGATACTTTAAACCATCATCTATTCAACAAAATGAACAAGCAAAAAAATGTGAGGAGACCAAATTAAGCACAATAAAGCACACACATTGTACAAAAGTGAATGAAATCATAAAGTTATTGCTTGTAATAAAACTGATTCTGCCCTTTATGAATATGGAGGTAACCTGGGAGGAAAGTTGCAACTACACAGTGGATAAAGGAAAGCACATTCATTCACTCACAGACACGGCTTGCGACACATTACATACATCTACATGGGTACTCTTCAAATCACATTTAAGTGCCTGGCAGAGAGTTCATCGAACCACCGTTATACTATTTTATCTCCCATTCCATTCTCGAAGAGCGCGCGGGGAGAATGAACACCTGAATCTCTCCGTTCGGGCTCTGATTTCTCGTATTTTATTCTGATGATCATTTTCACCTACGTAAGTGGGAGTGAACAATATATTTTCGCATTCGAAAGAGAATGTTGGCGACTGGTGTTTCGTAAGTAGCCCACGCCGCAGCAATAAGCGCCGTTGTTGTAATGATTCCCATCCCAGATCCTGTATCATTTCCGTAACGCTGTCTCCCCAGTATCGTGACCATACGAAACGAGCTGCCCTTCTTTGGACTCTTTCGATGTCCTCCGTCAAACCCACCTGATAAGGATCCCACACTGGGCAGCAATATTCCATAAAAGGACGGACAAGCGTAGTGTATGCAGTTTCTTTAGTAGTTCTGTTGCATCTTTTAAGGGTTCTGCCAGTAAAACGCAGTCTCTGCTTCGCCTTTCCACTACATTATCTACGTGTTCTTTCCAATTTAAGTCATACGTAATTGTAATTCCTAGGTATTTTGTGGAGTTTGCGGCCTTCTCATTTGATTGATTTATCATGAAAACATAGTTTAACGGATTTCGTTTCGTACTCTAGTGGACGACTTCACACTTCTCATTACTTAGAGTCAACTGCCAATTCTTACACCATACAGATATCTTATTCAAGTTTGTTTTGATCTTCAGATGATTTTACTATACGGTAAATGACGGCGTCATCTGCAAACAACCTAAGAGAGCTACTTAGTTTTTCCCCACAAATCGTTTATGTAAATAAGGAACAGCAGAGGACCAATAACACTACCTTGTGGAACGCACCAAATCACCTCTGTTTTAGTCGATGCCTTACCATCGATTACTACGAACTGTGTCCCTCATCCAGTCGCAAATTTGAGGCGATATACCGTAACCACGCAATTTGATTAAAAGCCGTTTGTGAGGTACGGTGTCAAAAGCCTTCTGGAAATCAAGGAATACGGAATCAATTTGCGAACCCTTGTCGATAGCACTCATCACTTCGTGTGAGTAAAGAGCTAGTTGTGTTTCGCATGAACGATATTTTCTAAATCCATGTTGACCTTGGGCCAATAGATCATTCTGTTCGAGATAATTCATAATATTTGAATACATGATATGTTCCAAAACCCTGCTGCAAATTGAAGTCAATGAAATAGGCCTGTAGTTTAATGGGTTACTCCTACTGCCTTTCTTGAATATCGGTGTGACCTGTGAAACTTACCAATCTTTTGGTACAGATCCTTCTTTGAGAAAGCGGTTGTGTATGGATGTTAAGTAAGGAGCTATCGCTTCAGCAAAATCAGATAGAAATCTAATGGGTATACAATCCGGACCAGAAGACTTGTTCTTGTTAAGTGATTTTAGTTGCTTTAATATGCCGATGATATCTACTTATACATTACTCATTACGGCCTCTGTTCGTAATTCGAGGTGAATGAGTTTCTGAAAGCTATGTTTAGGAACTCTGCTTTAGTAGCGCTGTCATCGGCAGGATCGCCATTACTATCACGTAGTGAGGGTATTGTTTGTGATTTGCCCCTAGTATATTTAACATATTAACAAAATCTCTTAAGGTTTTCAGTCAGATTTCGAGAAAGAATTTCGTTGTGGTAAGTATTGTAGGCATCTCGCATTGAAGTCATCGCTAAATTTCGAGCTTCTGTGTACGATCGCCAATCCTAGGAATTTTGTGTACGTTTAAATTTAGTATGCCTGTTCCGTTGCTTTTGCAACTGTGTCCTGACCTGTTTTGTGTACCAAGGAGGTCAACCGCTTCTTTTATTAATTTATTTGGTATAAAACTGTCAATTGCTGTCGATACCACTTCTTTGAATTTGAGCCACGTCTGGTCTACACCTACATTTAGTGTTAGAAACGAGTGGAAGCTATCTTTCAAGAAGCAATGTATTTTATTTCTATCTGCTTTCCGGAACAAATATACGTTTCGTTTATTTTTGGTAACTTTGGGACTTTCGATATTCAGTCTCGCTACGACTGCTCTGTGTTGTCTAACACCTGTAACAGTTTTGATGCTCGTTATATGCTCAGGATTGTTTGTCGCTAAGAGATCAAGAGTGTTTTCACAAGCATTTACAATTCTAGTTGGCTCATGAACTAATTGTTCGAAGTAATTCTCAGAGAGTGCGTTGAGTACAATTTCACACGATGTTTTATGCGTACCTCCTGATTTGAAAACATAATTTAGCCAATAGATTGAGGTTAAATTAAAATCTCCGCATACTATTATCGTATGAGTCGGATACGTTATTGTAATTTGACTCAGGTATTCTTTGAACCTTTCTGCTATTGTATCTTCAGAGTCGGGAGGCCGGTAAAAGGAACCAATTAGGTGCAACCTTTACCCATAATAACTCACAGGAACTATCAACTTCAACTTCGCTACATCATAGACTACTTTTGACAGCGACAAACACACCTCCACCTATTTTGTTTAATCTATCCTTTCTGAAAACAGTTAGATCTTTTGCAAATACTTCTGCTGAACTTATTTTTGGCTTGAGCCACTTTCACTGCCTACAGTGATGTATGTTTCGGTGCTTTCTATTAACGCTTGGAGTTCTGGTACTTTCCCGACAAAGCTACGACAATTTACAAGTGTTATACTGATAGTTCCTTGATCTGCATTTCTCCTGTGATCCACCTGCACCCTTTGAGAGTGCCCATTTTCTTTTTCCTCGAAGCCCTTTATCCTAAAAAACCGCCCAGTCCACGCCACAGAGCCCCCGCTACACGTGTAGCCGCTTCCTGCGTATAGTGGACTCCTGACCTTATGTGGGTACACTTGATAGCAGCGGCAAACGAATCGGCGTTTTGACGAGATGGCGGGTGTTTCCAAACACAATTAAAAATCCAATTATGCACCCAAACGAACTCATGTGCGCGTAGGCAGCAGCACACTATCCTTATGTACCACGTGGTGTGCGACCACGAAGATTTACATAGAATTTACAAAAGGAAATTAATTTAGAATAAGCGAGTAAAGCACATGTGAAAATTTCATATAGGAGAAAGCTAGTATCAGTAAAAGCATGCTGAAGGCCGAAGTACAACCGTTATGAAACCACGTTGTGCACTCTGCCATACCAAGACAGGAAAAGATGGAATCAAACCAAAAAATCTGTGAAAAATTTAGCATACTCGGGGATACAGACACGACGCGAAAACGTTAGTTAAAACAGCAAGGAAATTCAAACATGCTAAGTTTACACAAAGGCTTAAGGCCACACACGTGTAATTATAAGTTGCGAAAACCGGACACAAAATCAAATACTAAACTTAAACTGAATTACTCGAGTTACGTAAATTGAGAAACACTTCGCCTCGCATAGCGAAATAATTACTCAGGAAAAACTATCATTGATAAATCAAGACTGCCTGGTCACGAACTAAGTAAAGTTTTAGTAGCATGCTATCTCCTCAGCATGATTCAATAATATACTCATTTCGGTGTTCGCGGTAAGAATGAAGCCTCAGGCCACGCGCAAAGCCTTCCCCTCCACGCACCGGATGAAGGGCGCGCTAAAAGCGATGCAGAGTGCGTTCAGAGCCTACTGTCTACCAACCCTTGCTACCTGAGGGAGATAACACCCTCTACTAGAGCTCCAGGTAGGTCCGCTTTTTAACCTCTTTCGTCCATGATTATATTGGTACTACACTAAGAACAGGCCAACTCGCCATCTTGTCAAGTAAGCTTGTCTCTGGCCATCCAGGAGGCGGCAGTGTAGACGACATACGAAGCCATGCGTTCTTAACTAAAGTAAACGAGGCCTAATGCACGTGGCGACGACTGAAGCCATTGTGCGGCAGTCAGTTAATATTAAAAGCAATCTTCCACAGTCACACGCACACACAAGTTCAATCACAGGGGTGGAAACATATATAAATACGGGTCATTGATCATAAATAAAGGAATAAAATAATTGACATACAAATAGACAATATTAATGGTGGAGAAACACTTTAGAGTAACGAATAACTCAAAATGGAACACGACCACACTTTCAGTGGTCGTGTTTGAATATTTTAGTTGCCAGTACGCCGAAATCGATACAACGTGTACTTACGACACAAAGACAAATAGAAAAAAAGAAAAAAAAGAAGCAGCACTATTATTTTTATTTCTCATCGAAGAAGGAAATTTTATTTTTTATTACCACGAGAAGAAGTACTGTTATTTTTTATTTCTCATTGAAAAAGGATATTTTCTTTTTCTCCACACAAAAAAAAAAATAAATCAAAACAATAATAATAAAAAATTGCCTAATCACTTAAAGAAGATCGACCAACAATTGCAATGTTTAAAGGTCCACAATATACTATTATCTGTGTGCTGATCTCTGTGACTGTAGTGAATAAAAAGTAAAAATTTCATAGCGCTTACTGCAATCCATCTGGTAAGTAATTACTTGTTGACTCTCACTAAAAAGTGCATCACTTTTGTAGCTACCTTCAGCACCTATTGCTATTACCCTCAACATATTTATTGCATAATATTCCTTCGGTCAGCTGTAGTGCCTTTTTGGTTTATCAATAATCAGCATCGACACTTTAAAATCGAATACTTTTAAAAAATCTCATAATTTTGAGATCGCTGCTGCTGTTGTTGTACTGTTGTGACCGTGCCTACTTCAAGTGAGCTCCGAACCCCTTCCTGCTGTAGAGCTGTGGGAGCTGGTTCCGAAATAGCAGCGCCGCGTCGCCTCGCCTCGCCTCTGTACCCTGGCTGCTACAGAAGCCCTCCCCTGGGGCGTAATGTGGCCGTAAGACAGCCAGACGGGAAACTTGAGCCATACGCAAAACTGCATTACGGACAAACTTTCCGCGGGAGTGCCGCCTGAAACGCCCGTCTAATAATAACTGTTCTTTCTGTCGTTGAGAAGAAGAAAAGTACACGCAACTCAATTAAGTTTCCCGGCGTTATTCAGATTCTGCGCCGGGCGAGGCGAACGCGTTCCGCGACAAAGCGGATGGGAGGTCGGGAACAAATTCCGTTAATTCACAGTTACGTAACGCAGTTGGGCGAGCGCGCCGTCGCCCCTTAATTCCCACAAGAGCCTCCACTGCTGCGATTCCGATGGGCAGTTGTAGCGTGAAACACAAGCCGCAATTAATGCCATTGCCAACTACTCGTCTGAATCTACATAAATACTTCGCAAATCACTCTGAAATGCATGGCGTAGGGTTCATCGAACTGCTTCTACGACATTTCTCTTTCGTGCCATTCTGTAACAGAGCGCGGCAAGAAGGAACATCTTTCCGTTTTCGATCTGATTTCTCTTATTCTGTTCGGATAATCATGTCTCCCTGTCAAGGTGGGTGCTAAAAAATACGTTCATAACTTGTAATCTGCAGGGCCCACAGTGTTAGTGACGTCATACATCGATATTTTAATAATAAGAATTATATAATTTCAACACTGTATATCCGTAATTCGTATTAGTTACACTATAAGCTTATTTCGACTTAAAAGTCATCTTCAGGTGTTACGCCGGTTATACATAAGTTTTATAAGATTTAGTACTATTCTGCATACTTGTTTTATACAGAGGGAAAACAAATGACACGTACCACATTCTGTTATGCTGTATATTTCGATATTATTGTGACGTTATTTCTTTGTTTCTTTTGTTTGGTTCTTTATATATATTAATATCAAGTAACTGATAATATTGTGTTGTCATACGAGATGGGTATGAAGTTACTGATTTTGACAACACAATATTACAAGTTACGTGATATTATATATATATATATATATATATATATATATATATATATATATATATATATATATATATATAATAAAAACAAAACAAAAGAAACACAGAAATCGCGTCACAATAATAGCGAAATGTACAGCATAACGGAATGTGGTATGTATCATTTGTTTTCCCTCTGTATAAAACAAGTATGCAGTATAGTACTAAATCTTATAAAGCTTATGTATTTCAGGCGTTACACCTGAAGATGACTTTTAAGTCGAAATAAGCTTTTAGTGTAACTATTACGAATTATGAATATACAGTGTTGAAATTATATATTACTTATTATTAAAATACGTTCACATTCGGAAGAGAAAGTCGGTGTAAGAAATTTTGCAAGTAAATCTCGCCGCAGTGGATAATTCCTTTCTTTTAATGATTTATACGCCAACTCGCACATAATTTCCATGACCCTCTACCCATATGTCACGATAATCTGCCCTTCTGTGGACTTTATATATATCATCCGTCAGTTCTACTTGGTGGGGATCTCTCAATGCGCAGCAATACTCCAAAATAGAATTTACAAATGTAGTGTAGGCATCCTCTAAGTGTACTGCCCATGAAACGTAGCCTTTTGTTCGCCTTCCCTACAATATTTTCTTTGTGCTCTTTCCAATATAAGTTGTTCGTAATTGTAATTCGTAGGCATTTGGTTGAATTTACGACCTGTAAATTTGAGTGATTTATCGTCTAAATGACGCTTAACGGATTTCTTTTAGAGCTCATATTGATGACTTCCCACTTATTATTTAGGGTAAATTGCTAATTTTTCTACCATGCAAATGTCTTATCTATATCATTTTTCAGTTGCTTGCTATATTCTAGTGACTTCACGAACCAAGAAATGAGAGCATCATACGCGAACAATATAACAGAACTGCTCACATTGTCTCCTAAATCTGTAAATACATAAGGAGCCCAAATCACTGATGATAGAAACTTGTAAGTTTAAGAGGGTGTATATCATCCTCTATAGGCGTCACTTAGCGATTTTTCGAAAATCAATCAATAAGGAGTTGAAACAGCAGAGGAATTTTTTAAAAATACTTTGGCAATTATGAAGTTAAAAGTACAAATTTTCGGATTTGGTTTCTTTGGTTAGAATTTAAAAAATTTTATGGTATTTTTCAAAATTCATGGATTACACAGGTCAAGTAGGGGATGAAAATATTATTTTTGAAAATACGTTGCTATTGACACAATTTTGAAGCTGAGACCACGAATTTCGGTATTGGGATTGTTTGATGGAATTTAAAAAAGTACCTGCTTCCTTGTTATTGGACTTCTAACAATTAAGGGAGTAAAATAGGGCATGGAGATTTTGTATATGTACATTACTATTAAACCAAATATGTAGCCAGAACTACACTTCTGGCTATTAAAATTGCTACACCACGAAGATGACGTGTTACAGACGCGAAATTTAACCAACAGGAAGAAGATGCTGCGATATGCAAATGATTAGCTTTTCAGAGCATTGACGCAAGGTTGGCGCCGGTGGCGACACCTACAACGTGCTTGCATGAGGAAAGTTTGCAAAAGATTTCTTTTACACAAACAGCAGTTGATGATGATTCGTGTAAGGAGGAGAAATGCGTACCACCATTTCCGACTTCCCGAATATCAATCAAGAATACATAATGATAACAAAATATTCCATACCACTCTCAGTAAACACGCACGCAATAATTACGTGAATGTTCATGTAATGCGGCAGAGGTCTGAGGCAATATATAACCTACTTCTATCGACGAATCCTTTGTCCACGATTTCAGGATTTAGCACAAAATTTAATTCACTTAACACTTCTTTCAAATTACGATCTCAAAACTACAATACATTGGGCCCATCTATATGTATTCTCTGTTTAGAAACTGAAGAATCTAGAACTTTACCAACATTACCCAACTGATATCTTTTACTTCCCTTGTCAGCTCTGCTTTTTCGACGATAAGTCGTTCAGTATCCGTAGAGACAAGCTAATAGCGATATGCACAGGGACGACAGCAAAGCTGCCAAAGACAAGATAACCTCACGCAGGAACTTTATTTGACTGTCTACTGACCAAATACAGCATCCGTCGTATCTTTGAGTGTGCAGATACAACAAAAATGACAAGTCTATGAACAAGAAACAAAAAACAAAAAAATTGTTAATTTTACTTTAACGAAAAGAGGTTCATTAAAACTAGTTGAATCAACCTACTGAGCATAAAATATCTTTTAAAAAAGAAACGTGAATTCAAACAGAAAAAACAACAATCAAGGTCACCAACTTAATATTCATACTAAATTGTGATATTAAGAAGCTGGTGGCCTGTTTTACTAATAATTAACATAAGACAATTAAAATCAGCACAAAATCACAAATCAGTAAATCATTGAATAAACCGTGTACTGCCAGTGTTTTACAATTCAGCAGTCTACATCATACGATTGTCATTTGTGCAGTGATTATGTGTCTGTGGCCATTGTATTTTATGATTTGGACTACTGAGACATGTGAAATCCACTTAGTTTTCACACATGGGATGAAATGTGCGTGCTACTGAGCTGCAACCTAGATCCACTTAGATGTTTAGTCGCGTGCACCCACTCGACCATGAGAGAACCTAATGCACTGCTGTGTGCATGGAGGTTGGTGTTTAAGAGTATACGCATGTCGGTTGTTAAACAGCATGGGAGCACGCGTACTGTCAACTGCAAATATGCAGGATGTCACTGCTGCTGCTGTTGAGCCGGTCGCGGTGGCTGAGGGGACTGAGGCGCTCCAGGCACGATCTGCACGGCCACTACGGACGGGGGTTCGAATCCCCCTTCGGGCGTGGATATTTGTGCCGTCCTTAGTACTAGTTAGTTCATAAGTAGTTTGTAAGTTTACGGACTGATGACCCCGTAGTTAAATTCCATAAGCTGTCTGTAGCAGTCAGCCACTGTGACAATAACTTGAGCAATGACAACGAATACTTATGTTATAATTTTGTATTTTTGTATTTAGACATGTTAAGCTATTAGCTAATCTCTGCTAACGCTTGACAATGGTAAATAACCGAAACCGGTAGCATTGAGAATTAATAAGCTATGGTCAACATATCGTTCTGCAAAAAGCTATACAAACATTTGAACATTTTTGCTGCTGTTGACGTTGGGTGGCGGGTGGCAAGTGGACGGTGACCAGGGTATGATTTGAAGAGGGGATCATGAGTGATGAGACTAGTGCAATAAGGTTTCTGAATATCCACACATACTTGTTCAACTGCCATCGCCTCATCCTTTTATAACTCAGACTAGCTTAAAACCCGGCTTCGGCCGGGTACTTACTTATTCCAGCGCAATCTCTCTCTCTCTCTGTCCATCTTCTGCTTCCTTCTCTCTCTGCCCGTCTCGTCCTGTTCCGTCTCTCTGTTCGTCATCTCCCCTCTCTCTACCTCCGGCTACCCCTCTATCTGCCCACTTGAACCTCCCCGTTTCTCTGTTAGTGACCTCCTGTCGCTGTCGTACATCTCCTCCATCTGTGAAAAATTACATAACTGTTTAATTTTCATAGTGAATAGTGAAGTGGTGTCTAAGTTTACTGAATGATACCCTCCCTCTGTTCATCTCCTTTCACCTGTCTGCCACCATCTCCCCTCTCTCTGTTCGTCTCCTCCTCTACCCTCTCTCTGTCCGTCTCCTCCTCTACCCTCTCTCTGTCCGTCTCCCCCACCCTTCTCCGTCTGCCTCCTCCTGCACCTTCTATTCTCCCTCCTATACACGTCTTTGCCAACTTTCATGTTGACCGGTCAGTGTCAAAGTTGCAACGTGCCCTCCGCCATCTGTAATTCGCTAGCTTGCAGATTATAAAAGTCTTCTTCATGTGCTGACTTTCATGATGACAAATCAAACAAAATGGATGTTTCCATAATGAATCGTTCACTCTGCAGCGAAGTGTGCGCTGATATGAAACTTCCTGGCAGATTAAAATTGTGTGCCGGAATCGGGACTCGAACCTGGGACCTTTACTTTTTGCGAGCAAGCTCTCTACCGACTGAGCTATCCCGACCCGACGCACGAGCCCGCCTCACAACTTCACTACCGCCAGTACCTCGCCCCGCACTTTCCAAACTTGACAGAAGTTCTCTTGCGAACCTTGCTGGACTAGCACTCTTCGAAGAAAGGATATGGCGGAGACATGAAACTTTCACTCTGCAGTGGAGTGTGCGCTGATATGAAACTTCCTGGCAGATTAAAACTGTGTGCCGTAACCTGGGACCTTTGCCTTTCGCGGGCAAGCGCTCTACCGAATGAACTATCCCGACACGACTCACGACCCCGCCTCACAATTTTATTTCCGCCAGTACCTCGACCCCTACTTTCCAAATGTCCCAGGTTCGAGTCCCGGTTTCGGCACACAATTTTAATCTGCAAGGAAGTTTCAAAATAGATCTTTGTTGTAACGTACCTTCCGCCGTGCACCTACGGAGAATTACGAAAGGTAGCCCATGTAGTAATTCGAGGTATATCTTCATCCACATTTAATTCAATTCCATCCGGCTGTTTGAGTGTGAAGGTTAATAAACATGCTTTGTACCCCATATTCGTCAATTATACCTGTTCACTTTCCCATTAGTATGAAAAGTGGTTTCGTCGCTATCAAGCCATCAACAATGTCATTCCCTTTTTCATTCAGTTGTTGCAACTGCGAACAAAAATCAAAACGCTTGTGTTTGTCGTCGGCAGTGACCTTCTGCACTAGCTCCAGTTTGAATGTTTTCGTACACAGTTTCTGTCGCAGGACTTTCCACACTGTCATTGGAGGCATTTAGAGTTCATAGGATGAACGACGTACCGATTTCTTTGGCGTCGTTATGAATGTCTCTCGTACCCGCTCCACATTCACTTCACTCGCATTGGGAGGTACGCTTCTCTGTGCCGGTCACAAGCAACCCGTCGTAACGAATTTGTTGTGCCAGTGATAAATGGCCTTCCTTGTTGGTGGCTTCTTACCGTTCTTGGTTTCAAACACCCGTTGAACATCTGTAGTACACTTATTTTTGTCGAGCTCCAACACACAGAAAGCTCGATCCGCACCTTAACTCGCCATGTTTCCTACTAGCGCCGTCTACTGGCAAATTACCAAACTATGCTGTCGCGGTAATATTCATCTAAGGTTTGTAGCCGGATACCATCGTCAACTAAACACAATATTTCGGCAGACCAACTGGCTGCCATCTTCAGGTGAGAGTGCTGATTATACTTACTCGCCGGAAACTGAGGCAGAACAGAGACCGCGGCCCTTTTATACACCGCTGACGATCCATCGCGCGTGCGCGAAACCAAAGTAGAGGCCCTCTAGGCGCAATGGAACTAGTAGCGCGCCGGTGGAGAAAATCGGCAAAACTATGGGTCGAAACAAAACTAGTTAAAAACAACTGCAGGTCGAAATGAAGACCGTGGTTGCTTAATCTATATCTATAAATGTGAATGTCTGTTCGGTGTACGTTTATCACGCCTGAACTACAAGACATAAAGAGCTAAAAATCTGTACAGTTAGTACTGTCTTTTCGTGAATTTCTGTTGAGTAAAATTAGAGGGCCGGAATTTGAAGCTGAGTGTAGAAAGATCTTGCTGCCACCTACTTACGTTTCGCGTAGTGCTCACAATGACAAGGTAAGAGAAATTAAGGCTCATACGGAGGCATATATGCATTCTTTTTTTCCTCGGTCTATTTGGGAGTGGAATAAGAAGGCAAAATACGTAGTAGTGGTGGTAAAGTGTAACCTCCGCCGCGTACCTTACGGTGGATTGCGGAGTATGTATGTAGATGTATGTTTCTCCTGAATCTAAATCGATCCTTTCCGAGGTCAGCTTCTCCTAGCTTTTCCATCCTTCTGTATATAATTGGACATTTTGCAAACGTGTCTCATCAACTTGATGGTTCTGTACTTTTCACACCTGTCTGCACCTGATCTCTTGGACTGTGGATTATTACACTTTTCTTAGTCTGAGGGCATTTCGCCTTTGAGAACTTTATATCTCTCGTCACGTCACCAACAGTACCAGCGGCAGTGAATGGGCGGCCGTGCCGATGCGTCACGTCAGCGCCACTGCAGCGGCACAGCCACCGCCAGCAGCAGAAACGACTTCACCTGCGGGACGGCGCGAGGCGCGGCGACCATTGGGAAGTGCGGGTGGCGGTGGCGGCCGCAGCGCCACAAAGCTACGCGGCCGCAGGCCTGCGGCCTGGCGCTAACGGCGCCGCGCGTGAAATGGAGCCGCGCGACAAACCGACCGCGACACCGCGGCACTAGACCACGCAGCCCGCTCTACCGGAACACTGTGGGGGAATAGACGCACTCCCAGCTACCGACACCCTATACACCCTGATTTTTATATATTTTTGACGACGTTACAGCGTTCATTTTTAATGAAATAAATCACAATTTGCGATTACTTATGGCTTTCACTGTACTAGATTTAGAGGCTGTGGCAATAGGAAGGAGACAGTGTGGCGAATGCAGATTTTGGTATGGAGGGAAACGTGCAGGGAAGAGTCCTCTGCAGTGGGGTTGGTCACTGTTTTTGTGTCTCGTTTCCGTTGTAGGTGTCGGTGGCCGAGTAGAGAGACCGACACAGGAATAAAGGATGCACGCTTGTGCAGGTAGGTGGTGACCAGCCAGTAAAACACTAGAGTAAATTAGAACGAGATATATATTTCATAAAGATTACAATACTTATCTTTCATAAGTTTCATGACTGCAGAACTCTGATACATATATCAGTTAGAGGCCTGCCTACTGATCGTTCCTAGTGCCTATCCGATATCCAAGTCTTAACTGGTGCCTATCTGAATCCTAAGAGTTAACTGGTTCCTATCTCAGTCCCAAGTGAACGCTGTCGTTCAGTGGTGGCCACGAGCGGAGTTGTAGCAGAGGGCGCTCGTGGCTGAAGTCCTAAGAACGCCGCGCCATTCGTGTATGGCGGCGCGCGACGAAAGTAGGTGGCACGCACTTTAGACTTGTGCGACACCACAACTGTGTCCTCGGTGGCGGAGTGGTCAATGCGTCCGCCTAGTAAGCAGGAGATCCCGGGTTCGAATCCCGGCCGGGCAGAAAATTTTCATTCGCCGCACACTGGTATCACATCTACACCTAGTACAGTGAAAGCCATAAGTAATCGCAAATTGTGATTTATTTCATTACTCTGAATTTTACGTGCAGGTATCGCGCCGTCCCGCAGGTATCGTCGTTTCTGCTGCTGGCGGTGGCGGTGCCGAGACGCATCGATACGGCCGACTATTCGCTGCCGCTGCAACTGTTGGTGTCGTGACGAGAGATATAAGAGTTCTCTAAGGCGAAATGCCCTCAGACTCTAAGAAAAGTGTAATAATCCACAATCCAAGAGATCAGGTGCAGACAGGTGTGAAAAGTAGAGAACCATCAAGATGATGAGACACGTTTGCAAAATGTCAACACCAATTATTTACAGAAGGATGGAAAAGCTAGGAGAAGCTGATCTCTGGAAAGATTGTGATATTACAGATACAGGTGGAAGCTGATTGTTTCCAGGTGAAAGGCGGATTTGGCCAGGGTATTGGGTTCCCCAGCCGGCTGGCTAACAGGTTGAACCTAGTGAATCGACAGGTAGTACAAAATCTAGGAATTGATCGATAACAGTACACGGAAAGAAAGGGTTGATGAACCTGTGCCTACTAATGCATTGTTTTCACGATAGAGGCGATTTACTCAATCATACATTGGAGTAGATGACATTCCCTCAGAGCTATTGAAGTCTCTGGGAGAACCAGCCATGACAAAACCGTTTCATCTGGTGTGTAAGATGTATGATACTGGCGAAGTACCCTCAGCCTTTAAGAAAAATTCCAAAGAAAGCAGGCGCAGACTGGTGTGAATACTACACAACCGTCAGTTTAATAAGTCATGGTTGCAAAATATTAACATGAATTATTTACTGAAGGATAGAGAAGCTGGTAGAAGCCGACCTCGGGGAAGATCAGTTTGGGTTCTGTAGAAATGTAGGAACACGGGAGGCTATACTCACTTTACGGCTTATCCTACAACATAGATTAAGGAAAGGCAAACCTACATTTCTACCTTTTGTAGATTTGAGGAAGCTTTTGACAATCTTGATTGGAATACACTCTTTCACGTTCTGAAGCAAGAAGAAGAAAATATAGGGAGCGTAAGGTTATTTACAACTTGTACAAAAACCAGACAGTGGTTGTCAGAGTTGAAGGGCATGAAAGGGATGCAGTCGTTGCCAAGGGAGTAAGACAGGGTTGTAGCCTATCTCCAATGTTATTCAGTTTGTATATTGAGTAAGATATAAAGGAAACCAAGGTGATATTTGGAGAAGGAATTACGGTTTAGGGTGAAGAATTAAAAACATTGCGTTTTGCCGACGACGTAGTAATTCTGTCAAAGACAGCGAAGGACCTGGAAGGGCAGCGGAACGCAATTGATAATGCGCTGAATGGTGCACATAAGATGAACGTAAACAAGAGCAAAACAAGGACAATGGAGTGCAGTCTAAGAAAATCAGGTGATGCTGAAGGGATTAGATTAGGTAAAGAAACAATAAAGGAGGTAGATGAGTTTTGTTACTTTGGCAGTAAAATAAAAACTGATGGTCGCAGCACAGAGGATATAAAATGCAGAATGGCAATGGGTAGAAAAGCGTTCTTGAAAAAGAGAAATTTGTTAACATAATATTGATTTAAGCCTAAGGAAGTCCCTGAAGGCATTTGTGTGGAGAGTTGCCTTGTATGGGAGTGAAACATGAACGATAAACAGTGCAGACTTGAGGAGGCTTTTGAAATGTGATGCTACATAAGATGCTGAAGATTAAGTAGGTGGATCTCATAACTAATGAGGAAGTACTGAATAGAATTGGGGAGAAAAGGAATTTCTGTCATACGACTAAAATAAGGGATCGATTGGTAGGACACATTCGTAGACATCAAGGAATCATGAATATAGCATTGGAGGGAAGTGTTTGGGGTAAAAACCGCAGAGGAAGACCAAGAGATGGATACAGTAAGCAGATTTAGGCAGATGTAGGTTGCCATTCTTATGTGGAGTTGAAGAGGTTATCTCAGGATAGGATATTGTGATGAGCTGTATTAAACCAGTCTCTGGACTGAAGACCACAACAACAACAACAATACGAACAACACTTTTTACAGCATTAGCGGTGCAAAACGCAGCCACGTTACAGGGTGTCTAAGGCTTTTCCACGGGGCAAGGGCGCCCACTGGTGCTAGACAGAAGGTAGACCGCAGGTATTCGTATCATCGAGCATGCGCATTGCTTTACATGCATGTCGCTTAGTTACAATGGAAGGTTACGTAGTTTGCTTCCTAATGATAGTTGTAGTGACAATGAGTTCTAGAAAAAGTCTTGGCATGAGGTGATGAACGTTGTTAGTAAAAAATAATCAGCAGTCAGTCTTTAATATTTTTGTGGTGTCGCACAAGTACAAAGTGCGCGCCACCTACTTTCGCCGCGCGCCGCCATGCACGCACGGCGTGGCGTTCTTACGACGACAGCTACGAGCGCCCTCTGCTGCAACTCTGCTCGCGGCCACCACTGAACGACATCGTTCACTTGGGACTGAGATAGCAACCAGTTAGGACCTTCGTAATCAGATAGGCACCAGTGAAGACTTGGCTATGAGTTAGGCACTAGGCAGGACTCTAGCTCAACTATGTATCAACATTCTGCAGTACTATGTAAAAGTTAAGTATTGTAGAAATTCTGTGCAATATATATCTCGTTCTAATTTACTCTAGTGTATCTAGTTTCTGGCTGCTCCCCTCCGTACCTGCACCAGCGTGCTATCTTTATTCCTGTGCCGGTCTCATTCCACTCGGCCACCGACACCTACGACGGAAACGAGACACAAAAGCGGCGACGAGGCTGGGACACAAAAGTGATTGCACTGTACAGAGTCACTTTGCTTGTCCCGAAACCCTTTTCCGTTGCACATTTTTACGCGCTCGTCGGCGCTTGCTACGCGGTGCACTATATAGTTTTGCCGTAGGCGCAGAATAACTGTCTTGCATTGGAGAATCAAGCAAAGCACTGTTCAAGTCCACAGCCTGTATGACATTTACTGCATGCACTGTTCTCCCACTTTGCGAAGCACTGTTTCTAACGTTACTGTTATTTGAATTCTTATTTTGCATACACACGGACTGTACATGTCCCAATTTGCCACATTGATAACAGGTTTCGTTGCGACTAGGGCAATGCGCACGCTTGTGGCGAGATAAACACTGGGGGCAAGATTTACGTACATTTTTCTGAAATGAACGTTGGCGCCCGTTATTCAAATTACTGTTTCTAACTTGACGGGGCGACCTTTGTGTCGCACTTTTACACTGGCTACTGTTTACTGTGTGTTCAGCACGGCCGGTAGAAAAATAAGAATCACTAGTGCTATACTGAGAACTACGGCTACGAAAGCGTCCGTTGCGGCGCACTGAATTTACACTGTGGCTTTGCATTTCTACATCAGCTAAGTCAAAAGTATCATGCGCTTCAATAAGCTGCAGTACACTGTCTAATGAGGGGTCAGATTGTCTCAGATTGCAGCTCCACTGCATCACTTACGTAGGAGGAATGTTCCTTTTGTATGGTCTAAAGATTGTCAGGTTGACTTTGACAAATTAAAGTCTGCACTACTCAGTGATGTATGTTTGATTCCCTTTGACTCACAGAAGCCTGTAGTGCTAGCAGTTGCTGCCTCGTCGTACGGTCTGGGTGCAGTTTTGTCGCATCGCATTGGTTCTCACGATCGTCCTATTGCCTTTGCATCCAAGCTACTGACGCCAACGCAACAGATAGAAAAAGAGGCCTTAGCAATAAT